>OY759209.1:66334459-67784086 GCA_963662105.1 Meiosimyza platycephala | reverse complement strand
ATGATTTATTTATTTCGTATAAACTATAAAAAGATTATAATTTACTAAGCTTTCTTGGTTAAGTTTGTTCTCAAAAAGTCACTATTTTAAAACAACCTTTTTTTTAATTTAAAGGCAAATGACTCCAAGAAAGATGTATTGATAAATTTTAATATCAATTTTTGTTTAAAAGTAAAATCTTATTTTTTCGAAAACTTAAGAAACTAAGTCTAAATCATTTTATAAATTTTTACATTTCAGTTAAATTTAAATGATTGTCAAAAAGTACTTTAAATTTGCAAACGCTTTTTCCTGATTTGTTTTTTAATTTTGTAAGCGTGAGTCTCGATATCCTTGGACAGGACGCATAGTTAAACCTTTCTTACACTAACGCATTCACAAATGAATCATTAAATATCATTAGAATTAAGTTCAAGAATATCCAAAAAACAAGTTAGTGAGGGTTAGGTGTTACACCTATGAATTGTATAGCTTTATTTGTTTCTTCAAAAACACCTTTACATTGAACTGAAAAACAAAGTCAAATAAATTTAGTTCAAAAAGTTTAGCCATACAATAAAAAAAAATCGAAATGATAAATTAAACTCAATTAAAATGAAAAGTAGCAAAAGGGGTTGGGCATCTACACTGTCGAGTACACAGGTGTGGTCAAAACGTTCAATGAAGTGCAGTAATTCGCAACGTAAAATCACTGTGATGAGCTGTGGTAGTGACGCAGTTTACAAATAATTCCAAATGGGTTAACTGAAGAAGAAGAATAAAAGTATAAAAATATAAATGCAAACATTTTAAAATCAACAAATAAATTTTGCTCTTTCGTTTCATTTTACTTTCATATGCGCATTGTAATTGTTTACAAAATCGTTACAATAACATACCACTACAAGGAGAAACACTGACACAAATTACAAGTGCAAACCAACACATGCATACAACAATGTAAAAACGCCTCCAGCTATATATTGAATGTGGTCGATGCTGGACAAATTGTTAGCGATTTACATTCAAACGCTCGTAATGATTCACATGAAAAACCGGTGTTTGTGCTTGCGTTGTTTACTCACTCACGTCGGACCGCATTTTTGGTTTCCATTAGTAACGCAGTGCAGTACTAAATCGGTGGTTATCAGCTTGGATAGCGAATTTACAGTATTACCTTGTGATACAGAACTATTAAAAATTTTATTAAACGATATTTCATTTTCCAATAAAAAGTCAAAGTCTTTTTAATGGCAAAAATTTCTCGAATTATGATATAATGTTGCAATACCGAAACTATATCTTGAATAAAAAAAAAATTTGAATAAATGTAGAAGGGATGTCTTATGTCGAAAACTTTCATAAGTAATATAAAATTTGAAAATTAAACTACGTCTTTCATGAGCTTTGTATTTAGTGGTAAAGAGGTGTGCTCAATCACAGGGAAGGGAGGGTCAGCCGTTGCATATATACTGGCCATTCAAATTTAAGTTCCAACAATCAATAGATTTGTTTTTTGTTCTATGAAAAACGTGTTTAAGTACTTTAGCTTGCTGTCTCGTTTTAAATGTGCATATTGCCTATACATATATGAATCAAATTAGTTCATTACAAGATATCCACTAAAAACTTTTTCTACATAGCCAAACCGTGCTTTGGGAACAAAAAAATAAACAAGGAAAACCAATTTTGATTCGAAAAAATAGATCTCACCCTAAAAGTAACTACAATACTGATAGATAAGTCATATGGGATAATATTATTTGAAAAGTCACCAAGAGTCACAGTTTTCAGAAACCTTCTGAAAGTGTTTCAGAGCGTTTTTTACTCAGTTATACCCAACCTTTTGAAAATTGAGAATCTGTTATCTATTATGCTCTTTCACGTTGGTTTGTTTTTTATTAAAGATAAATATTAATAAAAATTGGTGTTTAAGAAAATCACGAATGTGATGGCAAACTCGGTGCCTGCTTCTTACTCGACGATCTCAGACCAAAAGGAACTTACTCCGAACGTGTTAAGTTTGTGTGATTCTTAGAGGCGTACCGTACACATCGGGCGCCTGGGGCAAAAACAACTTATTTGCCACAACTACCGAAACCATTTTTCGTGAAAAAAAAGTCCTTCGTTTGACATTCAAAAACTCTACCAAAATGAGATATACATATTTCACAACCATTTTGCCGCTGCCCTAGCCTTGCGCCGGGGCAACCGCACCCTAGTTCCCTCCCCCCTAGGTACGCTATTGGTGACCCTGTATAATAACTATGATGTTATAATAATATCTTTAAAATTATGAGTGTTATAACGATATCGGTAACGTTGGCTGCGTAATTTGAGTAACACTTTTTACTACAAAAGCGCATATTTGCCTATGTAGTTCACAACAAATTTTTCTGAACACATAAGAAACCACAGCTCAAAGTTTGCTGATGTGCAACAGTGTTTATTTTTACAAAATGTTAATTGAAAACATCGGGAGTACCTGTAGTGTAATACGTGAGCGCGACTGTATTTTGTTTAGTTAAAATTTAAATTCATTTACTTTGGATAAAAAAAGTTTAAGCAGTTGCACACTTTAATTGTTGATTTGTTTATTTTTAAGTCTATTTTTTTATGTGTTATTTTGTTATTCTTCTTTTGTTTTTCAACGCACTACGTGTAATGGATATTAAAATGCAATTCATGGCACAAATACCGCACCAGTCGTTGCAACAGGCGTAGGCGGGTGGTCATGGTAATCACATTGGCAAATATTAGCGCTAACGCATAAATTTTAAATATTACGAGTAAAATAGTTGCAAAATTGAGTTGAGTGTGGTTTTAGTGAAATTCAATTCAGTGCATTTTTTTATCAATTTCGTGTTATATCCGGCATAATTGACAGCACTTTGTAAAAGTCTATTTATTATGTAATTAATGTAAATCATTTTATTGGTGGTTATTTATTTTTTTAAAAAAAAATTTTCATTGAAAACAAATACCAAAAACTATTTAAAGCAAATTATTAATTTTATTCGTAATTTTAATAACACAACTAAAAATTAATTGCAAAAATTTTAATTGAAGCAAGTATAGTTAGCATACTATCGCCATTTGTTTTTTCGGTTATTGGCGATTTTTTTAAAATTATTAATCTGTATATATTTAAAACTTAATATCAAAAAAAATGTATCGAAATGTTATCACGATAAAAGATTGCACATATGAACCAAAAGGCTAAAAAGGAAGGAGGCTGCCAATATTAACAACCATTTAATATCCGCTTTAAAAATTAAGCTGCTCTTTATAGCACTCATTAAGTAAAAGATTATTATATTTAACATATTGGCAAGGGCCAGCAAAAGCATTTAGTTAAAAATAAAATGGCAAACATAAGAGAAATGTACGATACATTATACTAAACTAAACTAAAGTAAATAATCGAATGCCGTGATTAGCACTAAACACGCAATGTTCTTTCTCTACAAACCAACAGAAAAAGAGACCTACATACATAAATTTAACAAATTCGTGGTCTAATCAACGCTGGGACGACGCCATGGAAAGAATCGTGTTCATTGACATTTCCCAAGTTATCCAATAGCGAACGAACACCAAATAGCGCGAAACCATTCCTAATGTTCCACTGTTAACTGATCTGGCTGAATCAAGTTGTGTAATAGGGGTCTGTCTAGCTGGCTTAGTCAGTGTCAATGCTATGGCAAGCAGTACATTAAAATGAATTGTGAGGGAAACAACTTTTTAATTACATAGGAAAAAACAAAACACAAATAAATAACTTAGAAGAGAACTTAAAACACGAAAGCATGACAAGGAACAAAAAATTTAGCAAACATGAAAACTTTGTTATGTTATATTACAACCAAGAAGTTACGAACAGTTTTCGAGGGTATATGTGCAGATAGAAGAGTCAACTATGATAGTCATGAACATTGAAAGTTCAAGTTGTTACTGATGATTATCGATTGTGTTCAATATTTGATTAAAATTTTAGTCAGCTATTATCCTTGATATTATTTAGCAAAAAAAAAAAAAGTTTTGAAAAAACAGTAATACTAGATTATAGAATGTGTAATTTTTGGGGGGGAAAAAAACAGTCACCAAATAGTATTTAGTACTTATCATGGAGCTGGAAGTGCACTATAATTTTGTAATTTTTTGTGTTATAAAACAAATGGAGGCAACAATTATCATTAATCATAAGTGTGCAAAAATGAGAACGTAGATACCATCATGTTGCAATATTTTAGCGTCAATCGAACCAAAACTACACTTTTATTGGGAACCATGGAATTCGATAGAACTTAAGGAGTCATCTGGAAGAACTAGCTTATTCCAATATAACAAAGCCTACCGATCAGGCTCGTATTAACACTTTGAGAACAGAGCAACATGAGTTAACAAACAACATGAGTAAACAAAAGAAGAGGAGTTTTTGGTCAACTTAATAGGACACGGAAATCAATCACCATCGAATTACGAATATGCAAATGAAATGTTGAAACAGTGTTGTATAAAGAAATAACTACAACCTTCGTCTTTGAGCTTCGATCTACGACTCCACTCTCATTTTATTCATTCTTCCTTAAGTGCTAACATTTGTTTAGTATGTTGAATATAATCTAATACCATTTAATTTAGGGCTTCCAACTATTATAACTTACTATTTTAGGTGCCAAAGAAAATGAAAAGAGAACAGGTTGATCATTCCTGTCAAGTCTTTGCAGTTTCTTAGCGAATAAACAAATTGAGGTTAGGTTAGAGTGGTGGCTTAGCAAACAAGCTGAAGCCTTAAGTAGCACTGATTGTGCCGTTTTAATATTACACGAAATCCCACATTGATTGGCCAGGTACTTAGAATGATAAGCATCATTCAACAACACACGATTTTGTCTATGCCAATAAGTCAGAATCGGGCACCTTTCGCGATATTCTTCCAAAAGGATGTTCTTCCACTAATCTCTGCCTAAAAGTACTGGAGGACACTTGCAGCCTCAGCTCAGTTGTTGTTGCAGCAGAGCCCTTAAATGGGTCACGGGTTAACCCTTATTTGATAAGATTGTCATATTTTTCGTAGTTTTACGTATTCTGACTTTTTTAAATTGTGTTTTTATTAGTTTTAGAGCATTGTATACAACTTTTTGAGAACGACCAATCGATCGAGATACTTTTCGTTGGACGTCCTAGTACGATTTTTGTTTTCTTAATAAACAAACATATAACTGAAATTAATAAAAACAATACTCATAATGTCTACTTTAGTCACAAAATTAATAATTTATTTGTATAAAAGAGGTGACCCTAATGTTTTCTCCACGTGCTACTGCTGCTTTTCGTAATATTGAGGGTATAAATAATTTACCGTTAGTTTTCAAAGTTTTCAACCAATCATTTTCGGATAATTCCCCCAAAGTTTTCGTTTGGTATCGTACAAGGATTGCCAAAAAATTTAATATATATTTTTGAGTTATTGCTGACCCTATTGTTTTGTCCACAACTGTATATTTTTTTTATTCAATAAATTTTGTAAGAAAAAGTTATTCATATTCAAATTTAACAAAATTTATATATTTTTCAATCTTTTTTTTTTAATTATTAATTTCAAATGTATTGGGTACCCATTTTTGTACAAAAAACAGATGTAAGCATCACATGAAGAAAAATAATTATTATGCTTTTCGTAATCTATTCTTATGTATAATTTTTTCTTTTTTATTAACCATATCAAAAACAGTAACATTAACGCATTTAATGCTTTTAACTAAATATGGGCCCTCGTAAATACTACGGTGTTTGTCATAAGGTTCCTTCTTAACTAACACTTGGTCGTTTTCTTTTAATATTAGAGGTTTAGCATATTTGTGTTTATTTTTAAGTTTATGTTTGTTAATTAAATCATTAGCCAACAAATGTGTTTTCTGTAAACGATATTTTACTTCTCTAGCGTAATTTTCAACGTTGTAAAGTGGATCAATTGGTTCTTTTTGTATTTCATTTGGTAATGTTGGTTTTTTGCCAAACACTAACTCATAAGGCGTAAATTTGTTGGCAAAAGCCGTATTTGTCGTCGTATTGTGAAAAAATGTAAAATATCTTAAGTACGTATCCCAGTCAGATAAGGTTTCATCCATATAAGCACGGAGATATTCATTAAAAACCCTGTGGTTACGTTCGACAGTAGAGACAGTTTCGTGATGATATGCCGTGGAAAAGTCTTGTGTGATATTAAAAAGTTTACTCAGTTCTAGTAATACTTCGTTTTTAAATTCTGTACCTAAATCGGATTTAATTGAAGTTATTGTACCATATACTAGGATAAAATTTTCAAAAATTGCTTTAGCGACAGTTTTAGCGCTCTTATCTGGTATTGACGTTGTAACTAAATACTTGGTTAAATCGCAAATTACTGTCAATGCATATTTAATACCGAAATTTGATACAGGTAGTGGACCTATTGTGTCTATTACAACAATGTCAAACGGTTTAATGGGTTTAGGTGTAAGAACTAAATTTTCTTTATTTCCTGGTTTTACCTTATTTATCTTACACTTTTCACATGACCTTACAAAACTTGCAATATCTCTTGTTATATTTTTCCAGAAGTATTTTGTTCTTATTTTCACGTATAGTTTTTTATTCCCGCAATGACCACCACTAATTGGGTCATTATGATAAATTGTCATAAGTGCTAGCTTTTTCTTTTTATCATATACTGTTTCTATTGGATCTGTAAGTATAATTTCCAATGTTTTTAAGACCTTATTGCCATGCTCTTTAAGTTGCATTATAGTATTAAATTTAAAAAATAAGTCGTCTTTTGAGACCCATTAACTCAGCAAAGCAAAGTTAGCAAAATCAAATTTAACTTATGCCATAATTTAGTGCTTATTAAGTGCTAATTTAGTGCTGTAAAAAAAAATTTAGTGCTGTACGAATTCTTGAAAAAATTAAGGTTTTTGCTAGCTGAATGAGAAGCTAGCAAAGCATTTATGACAATTTTTAGCAAAATCAAATTTAAACTATGCCATAATTTAGTGCTTATTAAGTGCTAATTTAGTGCTGAAAGAAAAAATTTAGTGCTGCACGAATTCTTGAAAAAATCAGGGTTTTTGCTAGCTGAATGAGAAGCTAGCAAAGCATATATGAAAATTTTTAGCAAAATCAAATTTTAGCTATGCCATAATTTAGTGCTTATTAAGTGCTAATTTAGTGCTGTAAAAAAAAATTTAGTGCTGCACTAATTTTTGAGAAAATCCTATTTTTTTGATTTTGCTAGCTGCATGAGAAAGGTTAAGGTGAGGTACGTTAGAAATAGTTAGCAAAATCAAATTTAACCTATGCCATAATTTAGTGCTTAGTAAGTGCTAATTTAGTGCTGCAAGGAAAAATTTAGTGCTGCATGATTTTTAAAAAAAATCAAGGTGTTTGCTAGCTGAATGAGAAGCTAGCAAAGCATATCCGAAAATTTTTAGCAAAATCAAATTTTTCCTATGCTATAATTTAGTGCTTATTAAGTGCTAATTTAGTGCTGTAAAAAAATTTAGTGCTGCACGAATTCTTGAAAAAATCAGGGTTTTTGCTAGCTGAATGAGAAGCTAGCAAAGCATATATGAAAATTTTTAGCAAAATCAAATTTTACCTATGCCATAATTTAGTGCTTATTAAGTGCTAATTTAGTGCTGTAAAAAAAAATTTAGTGCTGCACTAATTTTTGAGAAAATCCACCTTAACCTTTCTCATGCAGCTAGCAAAATCAAAAAAATAGGATTTTCTCAAAAATTAGTGCAGCACTAATTTTTTTTTTACAGCACTAAATTAGCACTTAATAAGCACTAAATTATGGCATAGGTAAAATTTGATTTTGCTAAAAATTTTCATATATGCTTTGCTAGCTTCTCATTCAGCTAGCAAACACCTTGATTTTTTTTAAAAATCATGCAGCACTAAATTTTTCCTTGCAGCACTAAATTAGCACTTACTAAGCACTAAATTATGGCATAGGTTAAATTTGATTTTGCTAACTATTTCTAACGTACCTCACCTTAACCTTTCTCATGCAGCTAGCAAAATCAAAAAAATAGGATTTTCTCAAAAATTAGTGCAGCACTAATTTTTTTTTTACAGCACTAAATTAGCACTTAATAAGCACTAAATTATGGCATAGGAAAAATTTGATTTTGCTAAAAATTTTCATATATGCTTTGCTAGCTTCCCATTCAGCTAGCAAACACCTTGATTTTTTTTAAAAATCATGCAGCATTAAATTTTTCCTTGCAGCACTAAATTAGCACTTAATAAGCACTAAATTATGGCATAGGTAAAATTTGATTTTGCTAAAAATTTTCATATATGCTTTGCTGGCTTCTCATTCAGCTAGCAAAAACCTTGATTTTTTCAAGAATTCGTGCAGCACTAAATTTTTTCTTTCAGCACTAAATTAGCACTTAATAAGCACTAAATTATGGCATAGTTTAATTTTGATTTTGCTAAAAATTTTCGGATATGCTTTGCTAGCTTCTCATTCAGCTAGCAAAAACCTTAATTTTTTCAAGAATTCGTGAAGCACTAAATTTTTTTTTACAGCACTAAATTAGCACTTAATAAGCACTAAATTATGGCATAAGTTAAATTTGATTTTGCTAACTTTGCTTTGCTGAGTGAAAGGGTCTCGTCTTTTGGCCATTCTAATGTTCGAATGTTGTGATTGCCGGCTTAAGATTGGGGCCTCAAAAGCATGTTATCCAAATTCCATGTTTCGTTAACAGTCACGTAATTCACCGAAAGTACTTTTTCGAATTTCCTATAGACATGTAAAAATAATTTAGAAATTTCATTGCTTTCATTTAAAATTATTTCGGATCTAATTTTTGGTATTTTTGTTGTAAATCATACGAAAATTTATCATGAACTAATATTCTGCTGATATCGTCTTTTTTAAATGCTTTATCTTGCGTTTTCTGTTCGAGTGAACCCTTAGAACTCGAGCGTGTTCTTATAGCCAATATCAGTGTTGGCATGTGACAAATGTCGCACGACATTTACGACGTTTACGACCTACAGTCGTAAACCTTCGAGCCTTTGTGACAAACATTGAGTTTACGACAAATAAACGGAATTTCTTGCATTTGAATTTTCAATGACATTTCACGATTATCTTTAAGGAGGGTTTCGAAAATTTTCAAGTTCCATAGTATATCGTTTTGATGGTCAAATTTCAATGTTGTGAAATCGAGGTTGATCTGGAGTTTGCGACATTTGTGACATTTACGACATTTACGACGAGTGAGTGTCGTAAACCTAAAAATCCATGTCACATTCCAACACTGGCCAATATACATTCGGTAGTATTGGTGTTTTTTATATCGTTAATAGAAATACGTGAAAGTGCGTCAGCGGCAACATTATGCTTACCTTTAATGTATTCTATAGTGAAATTGTATTCAGAAAGTTCAAGCCTAATCCTAGTTAGCTTTGAAGTTGGGTCATTCATATTAAATAAGTAAATCAAAGGCCTATGGTCTGATTTAACAGTAGAATTAGTACCATAAACATATGGCACATTTTTGGTTTTATTATAAATTCACAAGCTGTCTTTCGCAGTTTTTACTTTTTAATTTTTTTTACCAATATCAATAATATTCACAGCACTTTATTTTCTTATTTACCTCTTTCAATTTATACTTTAGAATGCATTTTTCTATTTGTTTAATCATCATTCAAAATATTTGCCAGAACTTTCGCACAATAATTTTTAGTGTTCAGCCAGGAAAACGAGTCACGGTCGCCATATAAAGAAATAACTACAACCTTCGTCTTTGAGATTCTTTCTTATGTGCTAACATTTGTTTAGTATGTTGAATATAATCTAATACTATTTAATTTGGGGTTTCCAACATTATAACTTACTATTTTAGGTGCCACTATAGTTGCATTATGCTTCTGAAAAATTCAACTTTACTACAAGTCTACACGTAGCATGAAAAGCCAGCATACCGCCAGACAGAATTTTCAAAAGGTCGACAAACGGCTAATAACGCTCGATATTAAACAGAAGACATTAATGTAGAAAAAAAAAATTGTCTACAATAAAAAATTATTTTTCTTCTGTTTAAAATTTCATTCATAGTGATAAGCATGATTTTGTAAAAAAAAAAGTTCTTGGCCATGATTTTGAAAGCGAGAAGAAAATAAATGCGATGTAAACATTCTCGGAGGCTGTAAGCAACAACAACAACAGTTACACCATGTCGTACAACATACGGGTATCGTGAGAAATTTTTCAAATAATTTTTAATTACATTAAAGTGTTGTAATTTGTTGAGGTTTCAGCGTTTAATTAATTTTATTATATTTTTTCTAGATTTAACGTAATTTGTTCTTTGTGATCTGTCGTCATATGATTTGCTTTAAGCGCATTAATTTTAAAATTTAATTACAATGCTGATGATGATGGTCCAGCAAATAGCAGAAACCATTAAAATTTTGAATTCTTACATAATAATGGCTTTTATAAGCAGATAATAATCACAGCAGTGATTTACCTTTGACATTTTAAGTTCCAAAAAAACTCAGTATACGAGCATAAGGTTATTAATACCTGCTGTCGTTAGCCCTAAGCCCTGAGCGGAGTTTCGGGAGATTGAAGGTTGCGTACACTTGCCTAAATCTAATGATTCAAATAAGAGCAGAAAACAAAAGATAAAATACACAATCTCTTCACCGTAATTTTAGCAAGATCTTTCGCTGTTTTCTGATACTATAATACTGTTTGCCCAATAAGACCCAGTCGTATCACGTATTTGTATCAACTCCAGATGCCAGCTACCGCCAGTTCTAAAAGGTTAGAGGAATTTTTGCGTGCGTAAGTAAAAGTTTTGCCTGCTGGTGTCAAGATGAGTGCTTCTAAGGGTTCTGTAGAATCAAAACATGCAGTTTTAGAAACCAAAGTGTTTCCCTTATTGCAAAATCACTCCTTTAACATGTCCCTAATCCGTTTTTTTTACTTCAAAATATTGTTATCTGTAGAATCACATTTGAATGTAACTTTTTCGTTGTATAAATTTTAAAATAAATTGAATAAAATAAGTTTTATTTTTCAATCAAAATTTCGCTGTCACTACATTAACCACTTTAAAATTTGAATTTTAACGTTTGCAATCACAAGCCGTAAATTTGTTACACATAATAGTGGGTTTTCTTTGTAGTATGCGCAAACCACAATGTGGCGGAAAGTGTGTGTCTGTCAGTGAAGTTTCTTAATTGGTTTGTTTTATTAAAACATACATAAAGTGTATTTCTGTGTATTTTTTAGTTAAATTTTTGGTTAAATCCTTTATCAAATTATTTACGAGAGTATTAGTGAAAACACTTTAAGCGATAGATTTAATTATAAATAGTAAGCCAACAAGAATGAGTTCAAAGACAAGCAACTTTTTGAAACTTTTTTTCTTTTTTTAACATTTGAAACGATTATGTATTTTTATATCAGCTTGGTAGTTCAATAAATTGATTATCAATTCATGCCTTCAATAATTAAATCGATCTAGAATTTGCCAAATTATTGCGATATTGCGTTTTTCTTGTGAACATCTGCTCTATTTCAAATTATTTCTGTTTCAACTTAAAAACTATCCGCTCGATTTGAAACCTATTAAATTATTTAGAGAACAAAGAATTAAATTAGTTAAAGAATAAACTATCTTTCAACTGATTGATACCTATATTGTTCAGTTCGATCAAGAAATTATTGGAATTGTTATATCTAATCTCGGCAGTTTTCATAAATTTAATTTTTTTCTTTTTTGGTCAACTGTTAATTTTTTGACGCTTAACGATTATTGCTACCTGAAAAATTTCTTTAATTAAAATTTGGTTAATATATATTTGGAAGGGAAGTGATCTGAATTTAACTGTTTCCATTTCTGTGATCTCACTTGACTAAGTTTTGTGGTACGGAAACAAGATTTAATTAACTTTAAGTAACAAATGGTACTTTAAGGTGAGTACGGGAACACAATGAATATATATATACATGTATATGAATATATATGTATACAGTGGAACCTCCTCTATAACTCGAATTTTTTGACGTCTCCTTTCAAGTTCGACTTACAGAGGCTCTACTGTATTTACTATATACATATATGGAACGTTCCACAACAAAACTACCACCATGCCTGCCAAATTTGGTAGTTACGAAAAAAAATTAAAATCTGAAAATAATATATATTTTTTTTTTGTGAGCTTTCTCGAATGCTGAGTGGCAAATATCGAGATTTGATATTTTTCTTTTGTTATTTATCACAAACAATTTTTTGATGTTTTTATCGGCCTTTTGAAGTAATATTTTGATTGTTTTTTGGGATTTGGCCGGCCACAAACAATTTTAGAAATCGAATACGCAAACTTTGTAACGAACTTTCAAAATTTTGGAAAGGTTTTATGATTAGTTGATATTTTTTTTTTTTTTTTGTATTGAAATATTTACTTAAAATTAACAAACATTTCCTATGACTACAACTAGTCTTATGACTAACGAGCAGTTTGAGTCTAATTTTAATTTATGATAATTGCTAGGTGCTTCCCCTTGGACGTTCTAGCTACTGTCTGGTCCCAACAAGTTCGAAAGGTTTAGTTGATATGATGCAATTTTTCGAACTCTTGATTCTTATCTTATGCAGATGAACCTGTATGTCTGGCTGCTTAAAATCTTTAAGTAAATTAAATTGTTTTATATATGGACCGAAACGCAAAAAAGTAAACTACGGAGAAAAATTTTTTTTTCAAACTTCGCGGGTTCTTCATTATTTTCTGGCTATACATATCCCTAGGTATCGAAAAACACAAATATCAACCCGAAATCAGTTGTTTGCTGCGAGAATTTAGACTTGTTTTTTGGTTGCCTCTTGATGAATAAAAATGAACAAAAATACAACACGAAAGAAAAAGGTACGTTGTATTCAATATATGTTATTTTTTACTTACTATCCGCTTTTCTGAGATAGTATTAAGTATAATTAAAGCAACTAAATAAAATATTGGAAGGAAAAAAATGTTGTCAACATTTTGTGTAAAAAAGAATTCGACTGCATTTTTTTAATGTAACGTAACAGTCCAAAATCCCAAAAAGTTTTTTCGGCGAAAAATCTAGCACGTCAACAAAAGAGAAAGACCTCATTTTCTTCGAGGAGATTTAGTATATTTTCTAAAGAAAATAAAAAAATAGCGGTGCATTTACTTATGTGGGGGTCCAGCGCCGAAAACAATTTGTAACGTAACAGTCTTTATCGATAATCAAATATTATAAGAGCTATGTTTATTTTCTCACCTTAAATGTATGTATTTTTGATGTTTGTGAAAAGCTGAGCAAGGCTTTACATTTTTATAACCCCTCCAGCATCACTCTTTAGTCCTTTTATGGAACATTTTAGTCAAATTTTCTGAAAAAGTTAACATACGGGTCAAACGAGTGAGAATTTCATCATACGGTCTTAGGAAAAAATATTCCTCATAAAAAACTAACAACAAAACTTCCTCAGGCTCATATGTATGGTAGTAAATTTCAAAATGAATTTTTTTTTATATCGCTCGTTTACCGTTATAACTAAAAAAATTTTTTTTGAGTTAAATTATACATTTTTTTTATGTCGAAAAATCGTAATGGTATCTAATGAACTTGGCTTGTGACAAGAGTTTATATAGACACACTTTCATTTATTTTCATCTTCAACTTAAAATGCGTTTTTTAGGTCTTTGTTTTTCACTCTTTGCTATGGTTTTTTTCATTGTTTATCTATTTATTTTATAAAATCAAATAGAAATGGCAGGTAGACGGACGTAGATTTCAGTAGTGACGATGAAGAGAATGATCCGAATTACGTACCAGAAGCAATTAGCTCGGAAAACGAAGAATGCATCAGAGACATGCAAAATAGTGATTCGTTTACTACCAATGAAGTAAATGGTTCGTTGAACAGTGCACTTGACGCACCTTCGGGATCATCCACAATATCTATATCCCAACTTGCAAGTAGCAAAAGCACCACGCTACGATAGGAAAGCAAAGCAAAGTGGAAGTCGATTGCTCTCAAATTATTCGAGAGTACAACAGCCATATGAGTGGTGTAAATTTGATGGACGGACTTATGGGCCGTTATCATATTCGAGCAAAGACACGCGATAATATGACTCGACTTTTTGATCATTTTGTTGATACATTTTGTATCGACGCATATGCACTGAAAAGTATAACGATCAAGAAGCTGAAGAAGAAGAACCTGAACACGAGTTGGTCCAGTTACCTGATTTTCGAGAAGAAATCACTGCTGGTCTTGTGACATACACAACAAAACGTGCGGCTGGTCGTCCAAGCAATCGGCTAAGCACATCGCGTTCAGAAACTTCACAAGAACCACTACCAGGTAGTTCAAAAGTTGGTGAAAGAGTAAAGCATCCCGTTAATGACGTCCGTTATGACAACATTGGCCACTTTCCAATCTGGTTAGGTAAAGAAGGAGGCAAAAAATCGTGCAAACTATGCAAAAAATCACATACACAGTGTGTTTGCTCAAAATGTGACCTGCATTTTTGCTGCTCAAATGCAAAAAACTGTTTTCATGAATATCATCATAAAAAATAAAATATATTTTTATAGTTTTCTCCTTATTTTCATAACACTTTCCAATAAAACCCTATGATAACTAAAAAAGTATACCTGACTTTTTTTTGACCTAAACCCGCAACAATGCCCTGAGGCATTCTTCCACTTTTTTCACCTGGCTGTTACATCAAAATAATAATTGACTTGCTGATAATTGTTTTGATTTTATTGGGCCATAATTCTCCTACAAAAAATTATCCGCCTATTTTTTTAATTTTTAGAGATTTGCGGGTTAGAGGGTTAAATGTATCTCTCGTATGTAAATTTTTTTTTAGGAAATTTCAACATAGACTTGAATTAAAAAAGCCGTAAAGATCGTTTAACTGTGTCAATTACCAGTTAGTTTACCGATATCTGAAAACGCAGAAGTCTTGACCAAAATCTGATGGCAGATTCGAGCTCAGTGACCCCAAATTATACTGATCACCCAAATTTAAGAAATAATTTTTGCACACAGAGCAGTTACAATGTTGTTGGTTCCTTCAAATTCTACGTCAATTACTTGGAATTTTTGGGACGTCTAATCGTTAGACCACTGAATCAATGCTATCTATTTTGAAATTGGATAATTAAAGCCATTTTAATGTTTTATTTTACTTTTTACGCGAACATAGTTCGCAAAGGTAACGTAACAGTCCTTTCGTGTAACGTAACAGTCCGAGCATTTTTCCTTCTAGAGAACTCAAAAAGAAAATTTTCAGTGTAATTAAAATTTAATTTATTACTTCCATTCTAAAGCTTTGAAATTAAAAACTACACATTGAAAGTAGTCCACCAAAGGAGCAGACTTTTTCAACAATGTGAGGCAACTTCAAAATCTTCTTCCAAAACTATGTAACGTAACAGTCCATGCTCACACGCTCATACACTCAGAAAAAAGTGGTAGTAAAAAAAATAACAAGACTCATGTTAAATAAGCATGGTTGATTTTTCCATACAAAATTTATAAATTTACATGATCGCCTATAACTGATTCATATTTTTAAAACTACATGATTGTTTGATTGGTAAAATTAAAAATATTAATTGGTTATTATTCAATATTTCATGTATAATTTACGAGATTTCAGTATAAGGCAATTCGTTTTACCCGAATATAATGTTGATATTGCTTGGATATCCTTTTATAATTGAAGTACGTAGTGCTGTTTTTCTAATATCCTCAATCTGTTATTTTCGAGCAGCTTAACCAGATTACAGTGTTAAAAATGTGTTTGATCATTGTTGATATTACTAGATATCGGTTTGTTGTGCTGCAGTTCAATATGATCATACTATGAATTTTACACTGTCTAATTTTAAAACAAACATATATTCATGTTGATGTTGATAAATTAGGCTTTGTTTTGATTGAAACGCGTAAAATTTTTTTTTCATTAAAATATCTGCACTTTCCGTGAGTAAAAATAAATAAATAGTTACTTAAAAATGGAAAAAACGCTGAAATAAAAAAAGTTATCTGAGAGCAAATGGGATTTGTAGAAGTTGAGTATAAGAAAATTAAAAGTAAGTACAATGAGAAAGTCAAATTTAAAATAAATGCAAGTTCAATGCTTAATTTAGACTGCAAAACGGACGTGGAAAGCCATTATCTAATCAAAGATGAAGAAATAGCTGAGCGTGCCTTTCTTATTTTCGGCAAAGTGAGGCTGAACCGTTGTCTTTGTTGAAAAACTACAGGAGCTCCCTGAACTCTCAATCAAGT
Organism: Meiosimyza platycephala; assembly: GCA_963662105.1. NCBI lineage: Eukaryota > Metazoa > Arthropoda > Insecta > Diptera > Lauxaniidae > Meiosimyza > Meiosimyza platycephala. The sequence goes on along the minus strand of OY759209.1, from coordinate 67,767,740 downwards.
TGCACAAGAACTGAGAGCTGAACAACATTGTTCCAAGCGACTGCAAGTGACTTCTTTTTATAAAATTTACTCAAAAAGTTCAATATGGACATGTTTAGGTGAAAAGGTGACATCTTCATTGTATAACAGCCATAGTTCACAAACATATGTACATTCTTTTTAGATTCCCAAGATAGCATGCTCACACTTTTGTTACATGCAGTCTTAAAATCTTCAGTTACTTTCATATCAAAAAGTACTGCAGACAGTAAACGTCAACAATTGAAATCAACTATATTGGATTCGCAAAATGCAACAGTTTTCTGTAAAAATGTGTTGATTAGTAAGTATGTACTTTTACTTTAAATACATAAATAAAAAATTAAAATAGGAAACTCGTATTTTTCTTTAAAAAAACTATTTGCAGGTTAACTTGGAAATTTACTTTCTGTTATAATATAACAGAATGTTAATTTTATGTAAAAATTTCACATTTTGTTCACGTAAATTTCACATGACAAATCACGTAAATTTGGCATGTAAATCTATAATTTTCCATGTTGATTTAACGTGATGAATAAAGTTAATTTGACTATATGTCATGTAAGTTTGACAGTATAAAAATTATTGCTTTCACACTTTGAAATGTTAATTATACATGATGACAGTATAAAAATGAATCTTGTTAAAATCTGGTATCATGTTATTTCTTTAACATGATAAATCTGTTTGACCAATTTTAAACCGAAAAAATGTTAATTTCTGTTTAAAATTACATGTTTTGTTTTCTGAGTGAAGTTATTTTAAAGAATGCTCTATTAATAATGTGAGTTTAGGTAAATCATGATTTTTTTAAATGGAAAACAATGTCTAGGGCCTTTGACCAGATAGCCAAAAGCTACTAGTATGGCATATTTAGCAACATGACTACTGCTTCTGTCAGAACCAGACAGGATTTTTTTTTGTGTCATTTACTCAATATCTTCTGCTAGTGATTTTTGAGTTATCACTTTTCGGTTTTATTTCATTTTAGCTTTTGTCTTTCAGTCAAGCGGAATCTATTGAAATATAAAACAGACATTAATTTCATAACTTTTTGTTTTCATTGTAACATCAATTTCCAACTGTATGAACAAATTTTTCGCACATTTCATATATAAAATATCATTCTGCGGCACATACGTTTACTGTCACTTAAAGCAATAAACCAAACCCGTGTTTGCCAATTATGCAAACAGAACAAATGAAATGAATATTCATAACACACTCGCTCGTATCGGCGGAACACCCTGTAACTCACAACTCACACTTCGTAAATAACCCATAATTAATTTTCAAGATAAATGAATGCTCTCCACGTAATTACCTAATTAATATTGAGATTCTTTTTATTATTATTTATACTTGTGCTTGCTGCTATTAAAATTAAAAATTAGAAATAGAAACAAAAAAAAAACCATCATAAAGTTTAAATGAAATAAATTTCAAAACTATTGAACATTCCACAGATGGATCGGGCGGCGCGCACACAGTTACGACGACGGTTATGTTTGACGTCACTGAGAAAAACAATTAAAAACCAAATCATGAAAAATTATTACCAGTTGTTAATATGTTGGAACAGAAGGGGCGGGCAGTTCTGGATTTATTAGGTAACAGCAACAAGTTGAAGACGCAGGCAAACACACAAATTGCCTGGTTAAATAAATAATAAAAATATACATAAGCAAATTTGAAAAAAAAAAATGGAAATAAAAATCAAAATGGAAAAAACTACTCGGTACAATTCAATTGAAACGGATTGCCAACATTGAAAACAAAACAAAACCAAAGAGGATTTTTAATTTCGATTGCAAGCAGTGGTACCGGTTCGGCTCCATCTGTTGACAGCATGAGGTGGCGAGTGACGAACGCAGCTGCGTGTCAGTCGAACGTGTCGTTCTGAGGTAGATTTGACTTTGAGTTGGAATCTGATGTATGCTGACGTATTTTATGAAAAATCTAATTGAAGCAATTGAATAAACATTTTCAATCAAAATAAGATAAAAAAGTTTTTAGAAAAGAAAGAACCCAGTTGGAGAATGCTCAATGCATGCTCATTACAAAGCCTTCTTTAAGATCTTTGAAAAATGTTCTTATGCCTACCAATTGCAGGTCAGCCCACACGATCGAAACTTGCTTTATTTTAGATTTTTTTAACAAGCCATGTTTAACATCCAATTGCACGCCTTATAGTCTAAGGGCAGGCTACATAAAAGTGAACTGATCGACTATAGTCGTGATTTTTGTTTTATGAGTTCCCAATGATATCGTCAAAACTAGCGTCCATTTTGCAGAAGTCTCATTGGAGGGGGAGAGCGTGGGTGGACGGTCAAACGTGTCAAATTTTCTTTAAAAAAAATGATCAGACATAGTTCTGAAAATTGGTATAGTATTAGATATTGAGTATACAAATGACAAAAAAGTATTCGCAGAAGTGTAGGTGGGGGATTAACCGCACCCAGAAGCGAGAAGGTGGTAAGGTATAAGTCGAAAATCAGCTCATAAGATATATTTCTGCAAATTTGTTTACTGTAAGCTTACAATACAATTAGACAAATTACAAATTTGCAGAAGTTAAAAGTGAGGCTAGTTGGCAAAAAAGCGCATTTTTCACCGAGCGCACTAGGGTGGTTCAAAATATTTAAGTTGCTCCGATCTTCGCTCCCCGGGCACCAAAAGTTTCGTATTAGTGCCAATAAGAACCACGTAAAACTTGGTCCATTTCAGAAAACATTTGATGACCCGCAACCGTTTTGAAAACTGGAAAATGGTCCTTAATCTATCGAAAATCATTAATATCTCCCCGAAGCTACCCCGTAGAGAGATCAAATGTATGACAAGGTCTCATTATTTTTTCTCCAATATTTTTTTCGAACATACGTACCCCCTATCACCACCCTTTAGGGGGCTCCCCTGCAAAAATTACATTCTTGTGAAATTATGAAATTGACTCCCCTTTCTTCTCACACACCTCTGGAGGGCTAAAATGTACGACCATTTTCTATTTTTATTATCCTCCCAAACTTTTCTCTTGACACACCTACTCCCTATCTGCCACACTTTTGGGGGTCCCCCTACAAAAACACAAAAAAATTTCGAAAAATAGTTCATAGCTCCCTCGGAGTGACCCAAAGAGAGTTCATATGTATCACTAGGCCCGATTATATTTTTTTTCCAATATTTTTCTCAAACATACCTACCCTTTATCTGCCAACCTTTTGGGGGTCCCCCAAAAATCGTAATTCATTATTTAATGAATACAGAGAAAAATGGGTTAAGATGAGTGGAACTTTAGTGTTCCAAGTGTTTCGAACATATGATAGTCAAAAATCTCTCGCCCCTCAGCAACAAGTTTAATTAGCGTATCAATGTTTATATTATTTCTTTTTTTTCCCTTTTTTTATGTTGTACTTGAATCGTATCGATTATTTGTGGCAGATTGAGGTAAAACTCAAATAAGATGGCATACAAGCAAAAATAACATGAAGGAGGTAAAACAAGGTGTTCGATTTTTATTACGTTCAGCATTCGATTGAAAGAAAAGCAGAAGAAAATAAACATCCCCAATAGCACGCGAGTTTGGTTTTGTGGCATGTGATGGCGGCGTTTAAATTTTTCAAAGATTTTCTTTTTTCGTATTTTATTTTATTTATTTGTTTAACTTTTAATTTGAAGTGCTCGTATTTTGATTTAAGTGTGACTGTCAAGTACATTTAGCCTTAAGAGTAAACGAAGCGCAAAATTTTAATTTATTAAGATAAAACAGCAGCAATTTCGAGTAGAACAAATAAACAGTTTAAGTATTTTGAATATTCTGATATATTTTATTATGTCACTAAATTATTTCAAAACAATATCTGTCGAATTGTTTTATTTTACAGCTAATAAATGTCACAACTAATGGGACAAGTGTTGATATATAACGTTATGAAATCTATAAATTGACTAATGCAGTACGTTATATTAATTTAGAGTCTTTCAGCTTCCGAATTGCAGAATGCGTCATAAAATAAAAAATTCACTGAAGAAATAATTTTGAGATTATTTGCTCATATTTTTGAATAAATTTTTAAAAACCCAACTATGTACATAACCACTAACTTGATTTATCGATTGAGTGTGATTGAATCACAACAAGTTCAATTAAAACGATTACATCGCAAAACGGATTCTGTAATTACATAAGCAAGCCGCTATTGCTCTGGCTGCTCTGGTTACAGCAACAATAATTGCACACAGTCAAGCATACTGCTTTGAACAGGGAAATTGTTGGTCGACTGAGTGACTGACTGACTGATTGACTGACTAACTAACTCCTGTCCCCAGCAGACACTCATTCCATTCAATACAGAAAATGTTTTCTCATTTTAAATGTACAATAACATACAATCAACTGCATTCAACAGTTTACTGCAGCAATTTATTTATTTTTTGTATTTACTGGATAGAAAAAAAAACTGATCATCGCTCGAACACATGAGTTAAAAATATAATGGGATTTTTATCAATTTTGATGTTAAACATATTGCAGCAGTACCAAATGACTCAATCAAGTTACATTTTGGATATGACATATGATATGTAAGAGCGTACATTCTTTAAACTGTTGTGAGGGTGGTCGGAATAAATAATGTACTGGAATCAATCAAACACATAACATACTTATGGTATACATAATAATTTCATTGCAGTATGACTTCAAACTAATCGAGGTATTTCAATTTAATGTTCACAGCATCAGAGGACAAGCAATGGCTTTATTCGCTCCACTTGACTCATATTTCAATTGCCTACAGCATACAGTATTCTGTGTAAAATATACGGAGTTCAAACGAAAAAAAATTATTTATTTATCAAAATTAACTTTTTTTTACCTTTAAAGTAGGTCCTACCGGTTACAACACAATAACGCGAGCGCTTGATTCAGTCATCCATGCATTTCAGGAATATCCACGAGCAACTTCGGCAAATTTGCTTTTATTGCTTTAACCAACTCAAAACGCCTTCATCGAAGTGGTAATTTAAGCTTCGGGAACAGAAAAAAATCAGACGGGGCCATGTCAGATGAAAACGCTGCTTGGTCAATGAAAATCTTTGAATTTATGGCTTAAAACTCTTGCACAATAATGGCTTTATTCGATGGAGTATTGTCGTAGTGCAAAATTTAAAAGTTCTCCTACCACAAATCTGATAATTTTTGGTGAAAATTCTAACGTAAGCGCTAAATAGGAATTTAGAATATACCATACCACGGTAATCATAGAAAGCTCCGAAGTTCATTTGCACAGTTGGCTCTACGAAGTAGTCAAATTATGTTAATAAGGTCAAAATTTTAAAGAGTACGAGTTAGTTCGGTACATTATTTTTATGCACTCAGCATTAAATATTATAGAAGGAGAGCTGGCAGCCACTTTGAGCAACATACTCGCACAAGGCTAAAATTTTGTATAAAGTTGATTTATTTCTAGTAAAATAAGAAAATATACATCTGGCAGTATTCAAAATTCAAACTATTCATAAAAAAACATGAACGCACAACTAAAATTTTGTGTATATGTAATTTAGTACACAGAAAAAAAAGATTCGCTGATATCAAACCATTTCGGGTCCGATTTCAACGAATGTTGTGTATGATTTTCAGTCAGAGAAACAGTTTCTCTTATATAACAAAAGATAATTTGTTGAAACTTAAAATAAATTAGTTGATTTCAAAAAAAAATTTGTTAATTTTCCTAAAGTTTTTGTTGAAACTTAGAATAAATTCGCAAAAAAAAAATTTTCTTTTTTGATTTTTTACTTTCCTTTATTTTTTTTTTTTCCTCTATTTCCTCTATTTTCTTATTTGTTGGTACTTATTGTCAGTCATTCTTATTTTAATTGTAATACGTTTTTATAACTTCAAAGGAGAAATTAAATTTTTTTTATGTCACCCGATCAGAGAATTGAACCTGTGATCTGCGCCATGCCACTGCTTAAAGATGCTCATCTTACCCAACTCAGCCACCGACAGCATTTTTAAGACATACTAAAATGATGTTGTTAAACTGCGCATGTAACAACCATTGTCTAATCAGGAACTCATGGTTCAAACCCCGGCGACGACATAATTTTTTTTTTTTTTAATTTTTTTATTTTTTAATTTAAAAAACAAAAAAACAAGTAGAGAACTATAAATCTTGAAAACTGCCTTTTATATTAAAAAATAACGGACTCGTTTTTTATTATTAACGTAAAAGGCAGTTTTCAAGATACATATTTTCAATTTATACAAATACAGTTCTCTACTTCTTTTTGTTTTTTAAATACCTTTAAATTAAAAAATTAAAAAAAAAATTAAGTCGTCGCCGGGGTTTGAACCAGGAGCTTCCCTGATTAGACAATGGAAGTTTTTTATTTGCAATATCAGTGAAACATTTTGCTGATTACGCTAAAATATTTTGTTGTAAAATCAGATAATTTGAATTTGCAAATCCAAAGAACAAAGGGTTTAGATTTTGCAAATTTTTTCTTTGATTCAAAGAAATGAATTGTTGAATTCCACAAATTTTAATCATAGAACTGCAATTCTTTGATTTTACCAATCTTGTTTTTTCTGTGTAATAGTAAAATAAGATATATGGCAGAATTGGTGCGGTCGCGAGGGTACACCCTAATTTTTGAAAAAATCATTATAACTGGAGAACTAGCTGAAGGGATTTCCAAAATATTGATGTCATATGAAAGATAATTTAATAAGCTATAATAATTGTTTTGAAATACTCTACACTTTTTTTGAAAATTTTAGGGTGTACCTACGCGATTAATATTATATTAATTAACTTTACACAAAATTTTAGTCTTGTGCGAGTGTGTTGCTCAAAGTGGGTGCCAGCTCTTAAACTATTTCATTAGAAACTCAATATTGCAACAGATGCAGATCCTCTCAGTTTTTGGCGCAATGAGGTTCTGCACCCAAATTTAAAAAAATTGGCACAAATGAGTTCTGACGCTTCCGAGCGACTGTTTTCAACGGCAGGTCTAATCCAAACAAATTTGCAGAATCGCATTTCCCCGCATAACTTGAGGATGTTGTGCTTTCTAAATAGAAACCTAGTGAGTGTTAATTTTAATTACTAACTTTTATACTTAATAAATAAATAAAATTAAAAAACAAATAAGAAATTGAATTCTTCTATTACTTATGGCTGTTGATTTATTTATAATGATTTTACAAGACCTACTATGTATTCACTTCTTTTTTTATTTTTTTGGAACAAAATAGCCTCTGTTTAGGTCGCGCTTGGGAATGAAATATATTGACCTCGGAACAAAATAATCTGCCTTATTGGATTCTTGGGGTTGTTTACATAAATAATTTGTATTAACTCAATTTCATAAAAAATAGATCTGGCCGTGTTCTGGAAACCAACGACGCATTTGAAATTTTTCAGTTAAGGGTAATATAGTATACATTTGTACTTACATAAATATCGCACACTACGTTTTTCATCGCAGTAGTAAAAGGTCAGAGTTGAATATGAAATGTAAAATAACAATTTTATTTTTTCAATTCACTGCGATTTACCACATTTTATGTTGCAAGTAAGGGACGTTTGACGTTATGTACTGTAATGATTTTGTCAGTTGAACGCTATTGCAATACAACGCCAATAACAGCAACTGTTTATGACATGTTACGGATGGGATGAATTTTAGGAGAAAATTGGAACTTGAATATTGTCAGTGGGCTTTTTAATAATATGCGTAATGTATCCTTAGATTCTTGTGGTTAAATGTTTTAAAATTTGCTGATATCTCTATAGAAAAGAGTTTCAATTATGACTGCATGTAATGATTTAATTGAAGGACTTTAACTTATTTAAATTTTTTTGTCTTATTTAGACTTGTATTTTTAAGCTAAATAAAAAAGTAAATGAATTCATGGGTGAAAATTTTGTGGCACAAATTAATAAATCGTTCAACGAACCATTCAAGCACAAACAAAGCCAATGATTCACGCGCTTTTTGTGTCATTTAAAAAATGAATTAAAATTAAATGAAATTGAAATATAAAAATAGAGTTTATTAAAAAAATTAAAAGCGATACCATTTTGCATATAATTAAGAACAACAATAAATTTTTTCACAGCTTCTTATGCAGATCTCAAACGCAATTCAGTCCATCTGTTTGTGAGTCAGAAAGTTGGTCATTCAGTAAGTAGATCTGTCTGTTTCAACAAGATACCAGAATGCGCCTCCGCCGCCGCCTCTTCTGCAAAGAGTGATAATATATTTCATTGTGCAACAGCAGCATCAAAGTTTGCAAATTGACTGGTAAATGGCATGCAATTTAATTAAAATGCAGCCCGCCCTAAAGAAGAGAAACGCGCAACAATTGTTACACTGCTGTATATGTACTTTAGAGTGATCCAAAATACTAGTATTTAAGTGTACATAGCTTGAACATTTTTCGATTTTTGAGATCTTTTATTATTTTACAAAATTTAAATGGCATTTGACTTAATTTTTATCATAATTTGTTTTAAAAACAAGAGTGAATTAAAGTATTCTTGCTGAAAAGCAATTTTATATGAACTGTTAACATTGTTCTTAGTTTTAAATATATATCAATTAGAATGCTAAAAGTACACTCAGAGAACAACATTACAAAACATCAAAAAATTTTAAAATTTTATTTTTGATTTAAAGTTGAAAATAGTAAAAATAACAATTTTACCGTTTATTTTGGAAACAAAAAACATTTTTTTTAATTATATAACTAATACACTTTGGCACTTTGGATCATTTATGAAATCACACGGAAAAAACACCAACTCAAATTTTATTAAAAATTAATAGGAGATTATAAAAATTAAAATCTGAAAACAAATATTACTTTTTTATAGTAATAAATAGAAAATCCTTATTAAAAATTCTATTCTAGTTTGTAAATATTTTCATTTTACATTTTTTAATAAGTGCTTATTAAAAATTATTTTCTTCATTTTAATTATCACCTAAAAACTTTGAAATTTTACATAGAATTTATTAAAATTTAATAAATTGCCACATTAGAATTTTTATATATTTCATATTGTAATATATGATTCCCGCTTTATAATTTTTAGAAAGTAGTTATAGAAAAATTAATTCAAGATTATTAATTTTTATTATATGGAATTTTATTTCTTTTTTGTGTTTAATTTGTACTCTGTTTGAGTTCTCAACATGTTCATGCAAAAAAATAAATATATAAGGCTTGCCAAACTCTTACTAACTGGCTTTGAAGTAATGTGTTGAACAGAATTGGGACGGGGTCGGGAAAGCGGCAACGGAAACTCGCTGGCCGTCCCAATTTTGTTCAACACACAAAAAATTTTAAAAATAAATTTCAGTTATTATTATTTCATCATAAAAACTTTATTATGTACTTTTTAAAAAATAGTACAGTCCTTTTAAAATATAATAAATTATTGCAGAAATTTTAAAATCTACTTTGTAAAAATTAAAAACTTGCATTCGAAAAATTAATGCCTGCTTGATGCAATTTTTATATTACGCTTAGTAATTTTTAATAGACACTCGAACCGTTTCTAAATTACTAAATTACCTACTAATTTTTCTTAAATTTTCATTAATATTTACAATAATTTCGAGTTGGTGTTTTTTCCGTGCACTTTAAGTCAATTTGAATTATTTTTGAATCCAAATCAAAAATGTTTATCATCAATTTTAACATTTTCGGTTATGACGCTAAATGAAAGCGTTTTTGGTTGAATTAAACATTACATAATTAATTTTTTCCCTATGTTCCATTCGATTTTGGAACACTCTAAAGTTTATATTGTGTTTCTGTTGTGTTTAATTTCAATTTATTTCATTTTTCTTGCAACATTATCCTCTTATTACAACAAGTGTTTGTTGCAAATAGCTTGCAGCTGAAAACTTTTTCTTCCATTTTTTTTTTCTTCTCTTGAGTTTAAATTTCGTTTTCAAATGCCAGCAGTTGTTGTTTTGAACAAAACTTTAAATTAAAACTTATTGCATTCTATAAAAAATACGCTGGCAGGAAGTGGCAGAATCACAACAGCATTTAACCGGCAGCAAGGATTTTTCTTTTATAAAAATCAAAATATGGATATTCACTAAAGAAATATGCCCTTTTTTAAGCATGAAAACGTATAGTCTGCGTAAGCTACGTAATATAGAAATCTGTGTTGAGTTTTTCCTGTTAGGCAGAGTCCGGAGATATATTGGTCCAAAGTGCAATAAATGCTGTTTTTGAGCATTGATTTTTGCATCATATTTGAGATTGTGTCCATTAAAGAGTACAATAATCTCGAAATAATTTCTTGAAACCATTTTCCATTTAATATCTCACAGGCAGTTGAACGGACTGTATTCAAGTTTTTATAAAATATTTTCAAAAGCACTGAACAGAATATTGGCAGGTAACTTTTGTAAGGTTATAATTTCTGAAATTTTTGAGCTTTTTCTTAGAAACTTTTCAGTTTCAAAAGTGTTTTAGTACCGACATTTTATATTGATATTGGAACGAGGTGTTGTTTTGTTGTATCTCAGATTTTTTTAAAAAATGTTTTTGTTTTTTCTTTCAAGATTGGAAACTCACATCCATTATTTTTCTTAATTCATTTTATCTAGCGATTTAAGAGATATAAATATTTGAACTATTACGGTTTTTTTTTTTGTTATAAATGCTCCTAGTGCTGCCAATAAGATGCGTTTTTCATAAAAATATAGGGACAAATTTTTCTTAAGTGATATTATGTACTATGAGATTATTAAGTTTTAAAGATAAACCGTCATTTTTAACAATGTATTTGTTTTTTTTTTTTTTTTTGAAAAATTTTTGTAAAGAACTTTTTCAGCTTGTTAATAAGAAATCTGGCCGTTTCATCGTTGGTTTAAAATGAAAACTTTTGATTGAATTTTATTGCTTTTAAGAGCATGCAAATTTTGAACACTACTTTTAATTCAATTTTTATGCTATCATATTTGATTTACCTTAAATCGTAAACAAAAGAAACCATTTGCTGCGGAAGTTGAGGAATACCATAAGATTCAATAAAAACTTTGAATGGCTGATATTTTCTTATTGCCAAAATACTTGTGAAGAAAGCTTTTGTTTGTCTATACATGCAAGATAAATTATGAGGTATGATAACTAAGTCCTTTTGAGCTCAAACATAATTTAATAAATGAGCCAATACAAAGTTTATATTCCATCATAATCAAATTATTTCATTGATTTAAGGTGGTAGTATTATATTTACAATCAACACGGAAAAAAAAATTCTGTAAAAATTCATTGAATTTCCGATAATAATTACAGTTCTACCCTGTAATGTCCGTATAGTAAGCGAAAAAGTGTAATAATTGATTTGAGTGTCAATGAAATATTATAGTGTACACACTGTAATAATTGATTTAAGTATAAATGAAATATTACAGTCTACACACTGTAAAATGTAAAATATATTTTATAACTGCAAATTCTATATTTTCTTACAATCATACTTTTTTTCAAACATACTTCTTAACATATCATGAGACAGAGAGTCAGTCTGGCAACACTCACATAGTTTTCTTCTTCTAACCATATATCTACATTTTATGTTGTATTTGTACAATGCTAATAACAAAAAAGTAATATCGAATCATAAAATAAATATATTATTATGTGATAAATTTGAAGATTTTACAGTTTGCCCTGTAATTTTTACTTGTCGATCATATGATATTTTCAATATTTATTTATTCATTTATTACATTCTGAAACTGTAAAAATAAAGTTTCTGACAGTAATGTTTGCAGTTTACTCATCAATTTGTATTTGGAATCCCATGAATTGAGAAATTACAGGGATTACAGATTTTTTTCATATACATTTTTTTTAAAAACAAAACTTAATTTATTAAGATAATTATATACGTCATGAATTACACAAAAACTAAATCAAATAACTAGCTTTATCCCGTCAAAATATTACTTCTTTTTTATAGTTATAGTTGGAACCATTTTCAGGTATACGTTAAATATTTTTCTCAGTATTATAGAATTTAAAAATATGTCATAAAAAGAAATGTCGAAGATATTTTGGAAAACATTTTTATAAATAGAGACTTACCATTACGCGAAACATCTAGTTCTACTAGATTTTCGAAATTTTGTATATCTGCAGGTAAGCGACTTATTTCATTGTCACTTAAGCCCAATTTGCGTAGACGATGTAATCTGAAGAAATTCTGTAAGAGAAAAAAAATAAAATTTAGTATTAAGTTATATGTACAGTGCTGCTAATAAATATAAACTCAAAGGTAATTTTGACTTATTTTTTTACTGATCAAATATTATGTTGAACCGACAATATAAAATAACATTCAGCTTAACAGCTATAAAGCAAAACTTAAAAAAAGTCCTTACAAAATTGTAAATAAATATAAACTCAAATACAATTTTAGCTTAATATTTGAAAGATTTTCCCTTGTTTTTTATAACATGAAGTAGTCGTTTAGGAACACTTTTAATTAGATTATTAAGGGCCGTATACATTTATGACATAGGAACAATAAGGACACTGCAGTAAAGTTTTTTGCTTTACATTAATTTCCACATTGAATTGGGGAGCAAGCAGATTTAAAAAAAAAACACATCGAGCCAAAATTCAAAGTAATTTTCGTATTAGTGATGCCACTATGATTTTCATATAGATTTTGGTCTGCTAAGCACGAAAATCGCAATGAAAATTTAATTTATGGATAGGTTTTCTTATGAATTTCTCAATTTTATTTTCATTTTTTTAAAGGTTCATATATTTGAACATGTCTCGAGTTAAAATAAAATTAAAAATAAGCTTACTACAAGTCTTTTCCTGGAAAGAAACATGGCGGAAAAAGTTTTTTTATTTTTCATTCATTAAATCCACAAATAAAAATAACGAACGCAAAAACAGTTCACAGGTTATCATTTTGTGTATGATGATGAAACTTTTACAAAGAGAACAAGCTGCCAAACTCATAGAAAAATAACGAAGTAATAAGTAATTGAGGGATAATATCAAAATTCAACTTTTCTCCCGGTTTTTTTTTAACTTTTTCTATTTCATTTAATTCAATTTTTATTCATTTGAAGTTGATTTTCATTGAAGTATTTTAATTAAAAATTATCCTGCTTTACTTTTTTCGCTTTTGTGGCTCTCAGGGCTCGTTGCGTCCTGAGAAACCAAATATAATTTCCCATCATATTTTATAATCCATGATAGAGCTGTTTCATCAATGCAATCACAACGTCAAATAAATGACTCTCGTCAAAATGAAAAACATAATTTTGCCACATTTGCACATCAAAATAGGGACCATCAAAGATTTTATAAAAACACTGGAGCAGCATAATTAAGAACCATTCAAATCTGGGAAAAACAAAAGAAGGTGCGATATACCGTCCACAAATCAGAACTTCAGAAAACAAAAGCAAAAAATTCGAGATATTATTGTCATTTGTTGAAAATTCAGCTTCAATTTTGTTTCGTTTGATTGTTTTAATTTTTTCGAAAACAACAGGAGCACAGAATACAAGAAAATTCTTGTACTAAATTTCATTATAGCATCTTTTCTAATGTATGTCTTCCATTTTTCTTATTCTTACAAACAGGTGAAAACATCACTTTAAAGATCCACCTTTTTTATTTCGACTTTAATTGTTTCCCAAGTATACCAAAATTCATAAGAAAAGTATGGTAACATCTCGAAAACAAAAACTGTGGCGCAATGTGTAATTAAAAAAAATTCACTAAATGCCGTCAACAAACCAAATTGATGATAGTACCACGATTAAAGAATACAAAAAAACATAGAAACATTTTTTTTACATAAACAACCCTTTCACATTATTGGTCAGGATTAAAATTGCATTGCACGATTTGTTTGGCAACACAAACATACAAACTTCATTGCACAAATTAAACAAAACGAACCACCATACCAGCAAGTTCGACTATTACATTAATAATGATAACAAATTCAAATTCCAAATGCATTTCGAATGCAATCCCAGGTTCAAAAACAATTGGAATAATTGATATAATCGCAATTTGTAGTTTAAACGCTACATAAAGTCATGCAAAGTCATCATCCTCTGTCTGTCTGCCTTTGTGGCCTTATGCTAAATTTGCATAAGAATTCATTCTGAGGTTAAAGAGAGTTTTTGCCAAGCAGGAGGTAAAAGACATAGGCTAACACAGAGTTAATAATTTGTCAACTTGAATACAGAGATCATTTGGGAAGAAAATTCAGCAACAGCTACAACAACATAACCCAAATGCAATAAAAATTGTTAGCACACCATGGCACGATCAAAACATCATCAGAGGTCTAGTCTTTGTCGTCGTCTATTAAACCCGGAACAATCACAGCGCCTATTTTTTTTTTCGTTATGTTTTGTTTTAATCTGCCTGCTTGATTTAGCCCACTGTGTTGATTCCCTTCAGTAAGAAAAATTGCAAATACTTTCACGCTTGCATTGAAATTATATTAAAATTCGCGGTCATAAATTTAATCCACGGAGTCGATGTCATTTGTTAAAGAAAAGAGACAGCAGAGCAGTCTTGCACAGTACAAGGTTTTTTACATTGAAAGGATTTTATTTCTATTTATTGAAGCGGTGGGCAAAAGATCACTTAAATAAATTCTCTTAACCTCAAAATAAGATGTTTTTTAAGATTCCGGCAAAATTGCAAACAAAGTTGCCCAAAAATAAATTAGGAAGAAGAAATCCTCTGTAAATGGAAAACTAAATTTAAGGATAATTACACTTCGTTAGAAAATAGTGTCCAAAATCTGTCGCTTCTAATAAAAATTTTGATAGCTGTGCTCAGTGACGCTAGTGTCACATTAAAGACTTTTCGACATTTCAAACAAATATTCTTTCTTTACACAAGCACAGAAACAAGTCTGTTATGATTCCGATTTAGTTCAGGAGTGGAATTGAAGTTCGAAATTGAATATCAATAGCTTTTCTAAATCTAATGGTCGGAATTCGCAATGAAAGTTTTTTAACTTGAGCTGTTATAGTTCCGATAATTTAACCGATTTCTTTTATTTTGTATGATCAGAAAATTAACAACGAATTTCAATTCCGTTTCAGAAGCAAATCCGAAACGGGATCCGAACAGGCCTAAAAAAATAACCTTTGATTATATGGTCATTTGTATATTTTGAAGCATATTTTAAATTAACACTGACTTACAGATTTCTGTCTTTCTCAGTAAATAAATTATTGTTAATTGAAATAAATACTTCTTAGTTCTATACATAGTTAGGCGTTAACTGCTTAAATTTGTATGAATTAAAGACATTTGAACTTTTGCAGTGCCTAAAAATCACATAATTACGAACATTCTTTTTGCTTAAGCCAGAAGTATGAAATAACTAAAGTTTTGTCTTCGACTGGACGACGTGCTGTAGAAGATCAGGCTCATCCTGTTCTCAAATTATTGTTTTGATAAACTTGTGATTTCTTGCACCGTTCCATGTACAATGTGGCAGACAAAAACCCAGACGAAGAAGATGAAAATTTATTGGCGAAAAATTGCAAAGCTTTGAGCTTTGTAAAGTCGATTATTTCTTTGTCTTTCATTTTTTGTGGTCGGGTCGCTGCTACTTTTGTCCTCTACGAAAGAAAGTCAGAAAGTCATGGTCTTCTACCCTTTCTCTAGTGATCGTCTATAATTCTCCTAACATTTATTTAGTTTTGTAGCATGATTCAATTTATTATTAAAATCACGATTTTTCTTTCCTTTTTCTATCGAATTTTCATAAATCCATTTTTGGCAGCAAATGAATTGGCAACAACAATTCTTTTTGCATTTTTCCTCATTTTTTCTTTGCATAAAAAGTTGGGGGGGTGGCAACATAATCAGCCAACATTTGAGAGAATGTCGAACAGCAAATTATGTTGTTGTTCTTTTTTTTATAAACAAAATGTAGAACATTCAGCGGTGACCTCACCGCTGGCAATATCGGCACTTAATATAGTGTGCGTTTAATTTTTCTCTTTTTTTTTCTTAGGTTTTTATTTTACTTTTTATATCGGTTGTAGGTAATGAAGTCTTTATTAGCTTCTTGTAATATTCATTGCAAAAGGAAAAATTAAAATTCTTATTTAAAATTTTCGAAAGTCTATTAGATGTTTGAAAAGTTTTTCTTATATACATAGGGGAAGGCGGGGCAAAGCGGTACAAAGGGTATACTTATCCTTGCATTATAACGCCATCTAATGTAATTATAAGGAAATTGTTTTGTACAAGAGCACTAACTGCCAGGTAGCGACCTTTCGACCTTCCGTTTTCGAGATCCATGAAGTTCACCAAAATGAGTGCAGCCGATGTAAGATTCGAGGATTTTCAACTTAAGTAAATTCATTTCATTTAAATAATTTAAAAAATATCGTAGAATATATTAATGACATTCATTTTTATTGACAAAGATTTGTTTATGTTGATAAATTTTTGTTTCGCGAGTCTGTATGTTTACATAGGTCATGGCGGCAGAGTGGTATTGCACTTCGTATACCGCTTTACCCCACCCGTGGGGCAAAGCGGTATAAACGTACTTTTTTTTTGCATCGTAATAATAAACATCTTCCGTTAAGAAAATAATGAGCCTAATTACCTAAATAGATTCAATATAGATCGATTTATAAATAACATGTTTAATTGTGCGAACAAATTCTTCTTTTTTTTGTGACAACTTCGTTTTCCCGTTCGGCATACCGCTTTACCCCACCTTCCCCTACATATAGCTTCAAAGGTATAAGATACTAAAATCAGATAGTAACTCAGAATGCAACACTTTTCAAAAAGTTTGCAGCAGGAGATAACGCTTCGGCAGTGCGCTCAACTTTTGAGAGTCGAATGCCTGCCTGGGGACTGAAGTTTCAGCTATATCTGCACCATCAGCAAATCAATTATATGTCCTGCAAGGTTTAGCGTAGCATATCGCTGTTAAATGTAGCATTATGTCAATGTGTACTATTTATTTAATCTCAAGCTGGAGCATATAGAGTGCATAGTGCAAGAATAAAATCAGAAGACACTACATATTTATTACAAATCTATTCAGAATGTATAGATGATATTGACATCGATGCTGTATCCCAACCATATCATTGCGAAACTTTTATAGCGATTGATTGTATGGTTAAACTGTTGGTGCCAAGTGTTAGGCAATGAGCAGAATTTCAGAACAGATTCTGAAATATTTTTAGAAAAAAGTCTTACGTGTTACGTAAGACGCCTAGCTAATTTCAAAATCACGGGTTCGATTTTACTACATACATATATCGTAAAGAATCGCAAAAATCAACAGGGTTTAAATTTTCTTCAACACAGTTAACCTTCGATGCCAAATTACTAAGGCTATGAAACTGAAAAGAACACGCCCGAGATAGAGAAAGATGGAATGCCTTTTTATTTCAGGCCATGATTCAACATGGATTGGAAATTGCATACGAGTAAAGTATGTATATTCTAAACATCTTTTAGCTGGCACATCTCTAATTAAAACTTTTTATCGCTAAAAATATTAATGTTGCCATTTCATTTTCATTCATTTTTTCACATACCTAATTATCAGAGCATTGAAAAAT
This sequence comes from Meiosimyza platycephala, assembly GCA_963662105.1. Classification (NCBI taxonomy): domain Eukaryota; kingdom Metazoa; phylum Arthropoda; class Insecta; order Diptera; family Lauxaniidae; genus Meiosimyza; species Meiosimyza platycephala. The sequence continues at coordinate 67,750,076 of OY759209.1, read as the reverse complement.
TTAATATTTTATATTGATCCAATCAAAATTATTTTATCAAATATTATGGTAAAATAAAGTTGCATAATTATTTAAAAATTGAAACTAACAAAAACATCGGTGCCAATGTAACACAAGGTCAGAAAGCCTAAGCAAGTGAGGAATTTTAAGCTTATGCGAAAATTATTTGATGATGAAAATAGAAAAAATATTAAAAAATAAATGTATGGCAAAGTCTAAACTGGGTGTTAAATATAACAAATCGATATTTTTGTATGAAGCAAATTACAAACATTTATAGGTACAAATGAGTATGGTAGTGTAGGGAAGACAGCTAAATGCAGCACACACTTGTTTTGAAAAAAGTTAAAGCACACGAGCAAATATGAAGTTATGAACATACACATAAACATACACATAGCCGTACACACACTAAAATACAAAGTTATGGTTAGTAAACCACGAGCGTTAGGTGGAAAACTGGAACAAATAAGTTAACTTGGTTTGTTTTTATTCAAAATTATGAGCGTAATGCGCGTACATTGGGGTGGTCCTTTTTTGAGATTTGCGTGCTTTTCATCAACTCGAGGAAATAATTCAACGTAATAAGTAGATATATTTTTCAAAAGTTTTTATCAACTTTTTGAAGAAATATAACATTAATTAATCAGATAGACCGCAACTCGGACTCCGTTTCAGAGAGGGCTAGGAGTACTACATTCAAATATGTATCTAATTGAAGTCAATTTCAACAAAGCAGCATTATGTATTATTTTCAGATAATAATTTTACTTTTTGGCACAGAAAATCTTACAATTCAATACATTTTAAGCTCGGATACAAGTTCTTTGTATCTACTTTCTTAAGGTTGCCATATGTTTATTAAAAAAAGGAGTAAGTAGATGAGTACAAGCACTAAAAGCTCAAAAATTTTGAAAAAGTCAAAAATGTTGAAGAAATCGAAAAATGTTGATAAGGTTGAAAAATATTAAAAAAATAACGTCTTCAAATGTTTGAAAAAATGACAAAAAATGAAAATATTGAAAAATTCTAAAAGTAATGGAAAAGTTGGTGAATGTTGAAAAAGTTGTGTCATTTTTTTTAAAGATTCGAAATATTTTTCTTATTTTTTATTTTTAAAATTAACAAAGGCGACACCCTAAATTACATTTTACACGCAGTATTTCTGATGAAATAAATGTGCAAATTTTTCGCCGTATTAAGACAAAAAAAAATGTGTGAAAAGTTATCAAAAAGTGTTGCCAGATGATGGTTTTTAACCCAAAATGTTAATAAAATTATTATAGTCTTACGCAGCTCGAAATGTCCGAAACATGGGTTTCCCCCCTTTTTTAGGGTAATTTTTTTTTAAATGAGTGGCAACCCATGTTTAGGACAGGATTCAACAATGCAATATCATACATTATATTTAGGCCTCTTCGAGCACTTGGCATACATTTCGAGCTGTAATATACTACAGTTTTAATTGAAACAACAAAATTGGCTAAAATTCGGGCATTTTCTAGCATCGGGACAGGCTTTGGCAAGGCAACCATGGTTAGCTAGTGATACCGTAATGCTGATTTATTTTTCATTTATATAAAAGCCTTATACCATATTTTTAATAATTTTTTATATGGGAGGTGGGCGTAGGAGACGTCAGACATTACATTACATCATATTCATATCTCCTGGAACTCATGACCTAAGTTTCAAACCGATATTTATTGTAGAACACTTTCTACCATATAACTATACTGTACTACTGACCTTTAAGGTGTCTGGCAGACTAAAGTAACCATCGGAAGTGTCTGCCAACTGAAAAAAACATCTTTTGATAGCTCCACAAGTAACACATATAAAGTTCAGCTTTTATAAAATGACGAAAGTTACATGCAATTTTTTACACCTTTGCTACCTGTTATCTTCCAAAGTAACCGTTATCCAAACTTCATAGTAGAGCACCCATAAAATGTATGAAATGTGCAAAGGTGTTGTTTGTTTCGCTCCACAAACATTTTCTAATAGAATGAGGGTAAAAAATCAGATCTGCAAAAAAATTTTGTTTTTCTATTGGAAACCGGCCAGTCGCATTTGATCCAAACCCTGAAAAATTCACTTAAAATGAGTTTTTTTATTTATCGGACTACAATTATGAAATGAACGATTTTTAGTGATAATGACCTATGACATTTTGATGTAAAATTAAATGGTTAATATACCTTTCATAAACTAGTTTGATCTACATGTGTGCGTTCGTGGTCTTAAACGATGTTAAACTAAAATTTTAAGAAAAATTTACACATTTTTTTTTTTTAAACGGTTCTCATTATTTATCCAAGGGAGGTAAAAATGTTTTCGTTTACTGTTTGAAATATTTTTTTTTGTTTCGTTTCAATGAACTGTAAATTTTAAAGTAGTAACGAAACAAAAAAAATATTTCAATGCTTGATTAGTACGTAAGTGATACATTTTGTTATACTGTAACGCTAGTACTGCGTATATCGATGTGATATTTTGGTGGGAGGTAGAAGAGGGTCTCTCGTATATATAGAGGTAATTTGCGGATAAAAGGCACTCCCGCAAAAGTGTCCTTATTCCACCCAACTATTCAATTAAAATTTATAAATAGTTGAGCTTTAAGAAAAATGCTCTCAATTAAGAACAAGCCGTTTTCGACAGTTGGGACTTTTACCAAATGTAGTTTAAGCCTTTCTGTGTAGATTAAAAAAATTTCAATAAAAAAAAAACGGATGCACTTAAAAATTTTTTAATTTCAAAAAAATGCCTCTGGCTTACGATATTTGCAATATTTTCCACAAAACAGCTTACTTTACACTAAATGTCATCTCGTCATAAGATCCATTAAATTATGAAAAGTTTGAAAAATTATGAAATTCCGTTATTAATTAAGGAAATATCGACAATTTGAAAAAAAGTCCTTTCAGAATTTTTTTTTTATAATTTTAAAGGACTAAGTTCAAATAACCATAACTTTGAAAGTTGGGTCCTCTCAGCGAAAAAAAAAATATGGGTCCCCTAGAATTGAACGCAGATTAATATCTGTAAATTTCAAGCAAATAAATCTATGACACTAAATTGACTTATTGATCGATTTGAAAAATAATGGGCCATTAATGAAAAAAATTCATAACTAATAATATGATATTTTGCAAAGCTTTTAAGGCTCCAAAACCAAAAAAATAATTATACTAAGCCTAATGCCTCATTTAACCGTATTGGGTATATAATTTCACGTTCAATGCAAGACTAACAAGTGCAGTTAAAAATTTTGAATTTTTGTTTTGTATTTGAGCTTAACATCTTCTTATACCGTGAACGGTTACACATAGCTGAACATTTTATATGAAAAAGATATTTATCAATTTGTATTGTATAAAATTGGTCCTTATTTAATGCCACCTAAGACCGTCGTTTTAAGAGTTATAGGTCGATAAGTAAAAAAAAACCGTTTTTAATTAATTTTCAGAGCTTTTTTTTGGCACCAAAACATAATATTCAAAAAAAAACAAAATGTTTGCTTAAGCTACATTCTAGTCTCTACTAAACAGTACAACGAAAACATTTTTACCTCCCTTGGATAAATAATGAGAACCGTTTAAAAAAAAAAAATGTGGAAATTTTTCTTAAAATTTTAGTTTAACATCGTTTAAGACCACGAACGCACACATGTAGATCAAACTAGTGTATGAAAGATATATTAACCATTTAATTTTACATCAAAATGTCATAGGTCATTATCACTAAAAATCGTTCATTTCATAATTGTAGACCGATAAATAAAAAAACTCATTTTAAGTGAATTTTTCAGGGTTTGGATCAAATGCGACTGGCCGGTTTCCAATAGAAAAACAAAATTTTTTTGCAGATCTGATTTTTTACCCTCATTCTATTAGAAAATGTTTGTGGAGCGAAACAAATAACACTTTTGCAAATATGGGTGCTCTGCTTCATAGTCGGGGATCGTTGTTACCTCCATTAGTGACATACACAGAGAAACTTTCAGCTTTTATAAAATGACGAAGGTCTGTTCGTCGCTGGCTCTTGCTCTAGAAGGTAAAGCTCTTAAATTTAAATTTTATTTTATTAAATAATAATGTTTTCGTAGATGTCATTTATCGTTTAAGTTTGATTTCTGCAAAATTCGAGAGAGAAATTGTACTTGGTATAGTTATGACTTCAGCGTATGTGTTGATTTTGTGTAAGTCTGGTAACATAGCTAACTATGCAAATATTTATTTAAAATGCCTTAACTTAAAGTCGATATTCGCTAGTAACATTTTACATTCGAGTTTTTTTATTTGCCACTGTGCTATTGAAAAAGAGCACTACATATTTAAATGTCATTAGCGTCTTTGAGCGTAACAAATGACGTAATTTTGTACGACCAAATATTTATTTTAAAAACTTCTTAAGAAGAGCTTTAGTTAGTCAAGAAAATCAGTCTTTCAGAGCTTTTTTTTTGGAAATGCTTTATTCTTACTAACAAGACCACATAAGAAAACTTATAATATACAAAAATAGGTATTCAAAAACGTTCCGTTCCTATATCTCGTTATTAAACGTGCGTTTCAAAATCGTTTTTCCATCTGTAGTAATAGTCCTTTTATTTTTTACTTGATACAACCAAAAAGCCACAAAGTTTTTGTACTTCACAATGCCTTTTAAAAATGAATGGTAAAGTATAAATGAGTGTGTTTTTCTATACTCTGCACTCATTATAGCCAACACTCAGAGTATATTCACTTTGTCATTCTATTTTTAAGGCTTAAAAGGTATGTGGCTGATATAGAAAAGTATATATGTATGTATATTCTTCATTAACGTCACGACCTGAGTCGATTAAGCGAATGAAAATGGGCTTAATCGGTTCAGTGACACTCCTACCACCCACACAAATAAAACATCAGAGAGTTATTTGATCTAGTATATACAAATTTTTCACAAATCGTAGAAATAACTTTGACAAGCTCTGGGCAAAAAGTTAGCGAATTTCAACGTAGGCGTAGCACTTCTACACAAGCAAAGACTTCAATACTCAGAGAAATATTTAAAGTAATGGAATCCAATTTCACACAAACAGTAGAAATGATTTGGAAAAGCTAGGGAAGAGAATTAGGAGATTTGTGCGTGGCATCATGCATAGATACAAAAACTTTAAAACGTTATACTGAGAGAATAATTCAAGGTATTGCAACCAAATTTCACACAAATGCCAGAAATGCTTCGGCCTGGCACCAAAAAAAAGGGGATAAATTTTGAAGAGTACGTAGCACTTGCCATATTGGTAAAATCTTTAAAACGTTATACTGAAAGAGTTTCTTAAGATGGTGGAACTATAAATAGTTCGGAAAAAGTCTGAACAAAAATTAGATAAGGGGGCGTGGCACCTCTCATACAAGCAAACAATTCAAAAGGATATGCTAATAAGTTATGGAATCAAATTGTACGGCGATATTAGAAATAATTCGGTCTAGCATCAGACAAAAAAGTGGGCGTGGAAACTCCCATACAAAAATAAGCTTTAAAACGCTATATTGTTAGCTAGAAACTGAAGGATTTTAATCGTAATTGCATTTTCTTTCAAATAAATATAAATATAATGAAGTTTATTTTCTTATTGCGACATTAGCGGTCGAAACCAGGTATTTCAGTGGACGGAAACAAGCAAAATCATCACAGACCGGTAGGAAAACGGTGCTAAATGTGTTTTTTATCTTATTTTTTCCGGGGAAACATCTATAACAACAAATAGGTTAATTTTAGTGAAATTACATATTATTTTTAGTGGGTAAGCGATGCCTTTGCGCTAGTGAAGGAGAAAAATTAAAAAAAATATCTCTGGTGTGGATGCAATTAGTGCTTATTCACTATTTGGTAGATATTTAAAAAAAAAATACGAATTAATTTTAAGATGACTTTTTACAATTTCCTTACTCTACTGCCAAGGTATTGTCATGTCTTTTTTTTTTCTTCAGTTGCAACAACATTTTCTCAAGAAATTGAAGAAGAAAAACGAAATGAAGCCAACTTGATTGCAATAAGCAACACAAGTCAACAAATTCGCATTGGAAATTAAGTTAGCTTGACAATATCAACAAAAGCCTTGAATTGTGTGCGCCCTCTATGTCACCACGCTTTCCTGAAGATTTCACAGCAGCACGACTTGACACTGATGGAAAACCCATGTTTAACAAGACGGAACCCGCATTCGTTTATTTTCACTATTATCTGCAGTTCTCGCTTCATTTTCTCCTTCACAATCACTTCCCTCAGCTACAGTTTCATTTGGCTCCCAACTTTTCAAACAGCTTGAGACATTCAACGCATAAAATGTAGTAGAATAAAGTGAAGTAAAAAGCAATTTGCAACATCCTCATAATCTTTCTTTTCCACTTATTTGGTCACGGCCTTTTTCGCTTCAACTTCACTCTAGGTGGTGAGCACGACTGTAACTAACATCATCTCGCGCGCCCCTACTGCGGTTGCCCTTTTCCAAGCTGATTAGAGATGTTTCTTAGCCATTTAGCGCACCATTTAGTTATGTCGTCATGTTTGGCGACAATGGATGATAGTACGCTGGTGAAATAATTTGATAAAATGTTTATGGTGGTTAGTTGAATACTGTTGGCAGACAGCAGCACTACTTAGTTCAGACAGTGTTTTTCCATTGGATGCGAAAGGTTTCTTATTTTCACTGTGTAGGTTTTGGATGAAATATTGGTTTGACCCTTAGTGGTCATTCACATATTATGTAACGCAACTAGCGGGGGGTTAGCTTTTATATTAGGTTGCATTGAAGAAATATCATAAATGAAAACGTTTCCCAACATTTTTTTCATGAGATTTTTCATATTTTTTATTCAATTTTTCAATTTTAGTATACTTATGCTTAAAATTTCTAACATATTAAAAAGAAAGCCTTGAGTTAACTATTCAAAAGAGAGATAGAAAAAAAACCTTTTAAAAAAAGTTATGAGTTCTTCAAAATCTCATAAAAAGCATATTGTGCAGAGTTAATGAGATCTACGCTCAGATCAAACTGTTTTTTTTATAAACTTCAAACTCTTTTTAAGGTATATCCTATGTTTAACAAGGATTCTTTAAAATTTAAGCCTTAGAAAGTGAGGACTTTTCCCTGAATAAAAAAAAAAATATTTTCGTCTCACTGACTGAATAGGATTAATCAGCCCAGCCAAAATGAATTTACTTTTTATGTACCCAAAAAATAAAATCAATCCTGAACAGCAGAATTGATTTCAACCTATGGCACGCCACACCGTTTAGCACAATGGCAGCGATGTGATGCTTTAAACTTGGCGAAAAATAAGCGTTCGAAGAAGCGGTTGAAATAATTTACTTTAAATCTTTTTATAATTTATTTTTTTATTTAAAAACGCTTTTAAAAAGTCTCTTCTATTTTTTACGATTACGATTATAAATATATATATATATATATATTATGTTCATATCTTATATCTTTGTGTAAATAACTGCAGCTCTTTGCATTCTTTTTTTTTTCTTGCCTTCATTTTTATTATTTATCCGAAGTGGATACTCTTGGGTGAGCGTTCATATTCGTCGATTTAATTTTTTTTTATAATTTTTGTGGCGTTTAATGTCTGTAGTTTATGTTGGTTAGCTGTGTCACAAATCTCTTCCAGCGAGTCAGTTAGCCAAACCGTTTTGCAGTTGAAGCTCTTGAGCTGAAGGTGTTGAATTTATGCTTATTACCATTATGAATGCGATACTTAGAATAGAAAAAATGTTAAAATCAGGTCGAGCCATAAACTTATTTACTTGCGTTTTTTTTTTTTTTTTTTTGTTGGAAATCTGAAGAAGTCTTGTTAATCCATAGTAATATTACGGCAAGCTAAGTGTTGTAGTTAATTCTACGGATACAAAGCTGCAAATTGTTACTCCACTTTTTATTGTGATGCAGCATTGCGCAGCATTTTTATAGTTAATGAGTTTTAAATTTTACTTTAAATAGTTCTGAGATATGTAAATGCGATTTTATAGAAAGATAGTTTTAATTACCTTAAGAACATTTTCATACAAATGAGTGCCGTGAAATTTTAGTCAAATACGTTTTAGACACATTTTTTCCACCGATACAATCAAAAAAGTTCGTGATTACCTTGCTGTGGATGAGATTGCACGTGTGGCAACGATTTCTGAGTACTTGTCGAGAGACAGTAGTTACGTCAATTTTCAAGGAAGTTTTGGGCGAAATAAAAGATTTTCCACTATTTGTTTCTCACAATTTAACAAATGACCAAAAATTGAATCTATTTATCTACTCCAAAGAAATTATTGAGTTCGGCGAAAAAAAACTCCGACTTCACAAAATCTTTTATAACTGGGGAAACGAGACATGGTGCTTTCAGTATGATCCTGAAACAGAGCGCCATAGCACTGCCTGAGTATTACTCGGAGAATCGATAACCCAAAAAACACGTAAAATGAATTCGACGTGTATAGGTGCTTTTTCACGACAATGAACCTATTCATAATGCCATTTTGATGCCTCATTTTTTTCTTTACCCAAAGCTGATACTGTTGCTCAAAGGTTGTTTTTCGAGCTTAAGTATTCGTTTGATTCACTTTTAAATCGCAGTCAACAGTGTGTAGATACGGAAAGGGAACACTTTGAATAATAAATTAAGAGTTTTTAAAAAATCGGAGTTGTTTGGGTTGTATGAGGAAAGTATGGGTGGAAAATTGTCGCATTGAGTAAATAATGAATGCACCTTTTTTTTCGAAAAATCGCAATGTTCAGTTTTTTTAAATATGTATGTACTTCTTTTTAAATCCACACCAAGTAACTACAGTTTTGGTATCGAAATCATTTTGCGACAAAGTTCTTTCAAAAACTATATTAATGCTTATGTAAAAATTCAACGGCACAATTGGTTACCAAAATTTTCATTATTCGATGTAGATATAATAAAAAAAAGTTAAAGTTAAGTTACTATTCGGAAAACCCACTTGTTTTCGAGTAAATATAGACTATAGAGCTTTAATACCCTTACTGTTTTTGGTACAAAATAAAAATCCAAGTTGTAAAAAAATTCGAAAGGGTCAATATTTTGAAATACAGTTTTCGATTGATATACTCCATACAATCTGTATGTAACTAAGCTCATAAATATAAGTAAAGTGTAAATCAAAGCGATATATGCCTACGAGCTAATAATTTATCTACTAAACATTAGTAGGAATAAAAACGTTCATCATTTATAGAAAGAAAATGAAGATGACAAAGGAAAATCAGTCAAAAGCAGTAAACCAAGCTAGGCGCAGTAGATAACTAACAAAAGCAAGCACCACAAGCATTAAGCCAACAACACGAACAACAGCTAAAACAACAACAATGTCGCAAATGAAGCGAAAAGCTTTGACAGCAAAAACGGCGAACCAAATACAGACCACAAAGCAATGAGAACGAGAAAAACGCATAGGGGGCGCAGTTGGAAGGCGCAATCGAAGAACAAAGCCAACATTAAAGACGTGAAACAATGGCAACATTTTACAAAAGGCTTTAAAGGTTTTACAGCAGTTACTAACACTGAGAAGAAAAAACTTTTTTCTTTTTTAAATAATTGACATGCAAGAAACCATAGGCTTTTCATAAGCTTCTCCTATTAGGCAAACAACGTTAGGGATCCATTTGTATTCAAAAATTAACGTTATTAACTACAGAATAACATAAATTTTTTTCTAGTGTACGAATACATAAAATAGCTCGGCCAGAATATAAAAAGGGTAAAGAAAAAAAAAATGTTTGTAGAATAACTATGAAAGAGGAAGAAAAGCGAACTATGCGATAAAACGTGCAATCATCTGAGGTTGCCGGCCGGCATGTGGTACTATCTACGAGTAGTTATATTAGAAAACTGCAAACTAACAAGCCATCAAGCAGCCAACTTGCTATTGTAGATATAAAGTAATAGCAGTAGCATAATGCAACAACTGCATGACGACCATGTGGATGTGCTACAAGGTAAACAACAGAAAAAGCATCTGCACTTAGACCATGACAGCCAACCATTTTTACTATTGTATCTATTTGGAACCGGCGAACAGAAAATTGTAGCAAGTTGCTTTTTATCGACTGCTTGCCTGCTCGTTGGCTGACTGGCTGACTGCGATTCCGATGCCTACTCCGACTTCGACAAGGTGTTTGTGGGGTAGCGGAAAATCGCATAAAATGCGATTTAAGCCAAGAATAAAATGAATTTACAGAAAAATTGCATCACAAGTTGTAACGTTCGTAGCGTCGAGAGCTGGTCTACGCGCATTTAGTGGACGTCCATGAAAACGGCAATAACTTGGAAATGCCATTGTCGTTGCTGTAGTTGTAGCCGGTGTGAGTGGCCGCACGCCAAGATATGATGAAGGCATTCAATGCAAAGCGAATGATGAGATGGCGCATGGAGTCGAAATTGTGGTGGCCATGACGATGACGACGACAGCAGCGGCGTCGACTAAAGTAATTGCACTACGATTTTTATGTTGGTAACGTAATGCATTGCGATGTCGAAAAGTAGTCAGCAAAACCAACTTAACGACGGATTATAGGTAAGTAACAGTGTTGGGTGAAATTTTTAAAATCTCTTGCAAAATCAGCAACAGTATAGAGCTTAAATTATAAATCTATAAAAGTTATCCGCTAATAATAATCAGACACAATTATCCTTGCATTGATAACAAAGGCACGCAAAAAACAACTTTTAGCCAATCCTAAAGGTCGGATGAAAACAACACTGCATGAATTTTAAAAATCTGAGGATTATTTAATACGAAAATGCGTCGTTTTCGTGCTCTTCTAGAATCTGGACAGCCGTAAGTTTCGAATTTTTTTTTTAAATTACCATTTTAAAAAAATTTTATATATCAGTTAGGGGGTTCAAACTATAAGAGCTATATAAACAGACTTATAAACATAGTGTCTGCATTTCCTGAAAGTTTCAAACTATAATTTTCTTTACTTCGCATGACACATAGTCGTTAATTTTCGAAAATTTTTAAAACTCCAAATTTTTTTCTAGAATACGATGGTCTAGCAACGTGGTAGTATCATTAAAGTTTGTTGAATATGAGCACTTGATGCCGGAAAAAAACCACTTCTTAGGCTGAACAGGATTGGCTCAGTAAGCACCTGAAAGTTGTAAAAAATAGTACATAATATTGAGGTTTCAATGGTCCACCATTCATTAGTGAAATGTATTGCATGCAGTCATTGATTCACTTTCTTCTCTACTCAAGGTATGGGAATAAAGAATTGGAAAAAGGAAAGCCTCTTTTACGATTCGATGAGATAGTGTGGAAAATAGATTGAGGAGAACTAATTGTATTCAATTTTAAATTTTGATTTTTTATTCCTAAAGTGGAATACGAATAGTTAAAGATATTAATTGTTATTGTCACAAAACAAAGAAATTCGATTGTAAACTCTGTCCCTTGGAATGGAAGTTAAATTTTATGGACTGAAATTAAAACTTTTCAATACGAAATGATGATTTCTAGAATGAAATTGACAAGGTAATCAAGTTTTTATTCCATGGGAAAATTTTTGAGAAAATTGATTTCGAGTAAAAAGATTCCTACTCAGCGCTGCACTGCATCAACACAGACAATCGGAGCGAAACATTTTAAAATAATTTGTTTTTTCTTTTGCATGGATCGTATAGCAATGTTGCTAACATTCAGCTAGAAACAATTTTACACAGTTCTTCAAGAAAATTGTGTACTGAAACTTCGTGATTTCATTGATACGAGTAGAGGTAGGATTAGGGATTAGATTTTTTTGTTGATTTTTTTCAGGCAAATGTCAAATCAAAGATTTTAACAAAACAAAACGGTAAGAAATATGTATTTTTTTAGAAACTTACAAAAATATGCATTTGTAGTAAAAGTGGCAAAATTTTGCACTAACAATTGAATACCATTTTATTGGATATTTTTTGAAACGCAGAGATATTTTATTTATATTGTTCCAACGATGTCCAGAAAACAAGCATTTCATAAGTAATATTCTTAAGGAATTGTTTTTGTCATTACCAATAATTATGCAAGAAATCGTTGTTACATTATGTAAAAAAAATGCTCAAAGAGAATTCACTAATCACCAAAGTACCCGATTTCAGCTCATAAAAGAAATACTTATATCAGCACAGCTGCTCAAAAATGTACAGAAATCCTGCTCTATGCTGGCGCCATAATCCAATGGCCAGTATCGATATTTGTACTGGTATTTAAGTCTCATGATACGCGTGCTTGAAAGGGGTGAAAGTTTGCAGGCACCAATATTTTACGTAAGTACTAGGCTGATTGTAAAGTCCCAGGCCTAACAAAGGAAAACACATTTTTTCGGAAAATTTGATTTTATTCTTCAATATAATCTCCTTTTAGCTCAATACAACGAGTATAGCGGGCTTCGAGCATTTTGATGCCTTTCTTGTAGTAGTCGCCATCAAGTTTCTTAAAATAGGCGTCCGTCTCGGCAATGACCTCTTCATTCGAGTGAAAGCGCTTACCAGCGAGCCATCTTTTCAAGTTTGGAAAATGTAATAATCGCAGGGGCTAAATCCGGCGAATACGGGGGGTGGGAAAGGAATTCGTAGCCCAATTCGATCAATTTCGTCATCGTTTTCACGGCTTTGTGAGCGGGCGCGTTATCTTGGAGAAAAAAAATTTTTTTCTTTTGTAGATGAGGGCATTTATGCTTCACAACAGCATCGAATCGATCCAATAAGTCGCTATAATATTGAGCGGTGATTGTCCTACCATGTACAAGACAATCGACGTGAATAATTCCGCGCGCATCCCAAAAAACCATGGTCATCACTTTTCCGGCCGATTGTTGCAACTTTGGCCTCTTCGACTGTTGAGCGGTCTCGGGCGTATAGTGATGAATCCATGTTTCATCAACGGTTATCAAACGGCGCAAAAACCCAGATTTATTGCGCTTTATCATGGACAAATTCGTTTCCGAACATTCAACTCGTTTGCGCTTTCGATCGTTTGTAAGCACGCGCGGCACCCAACGCGCAAAATGCTTCCGCATGTTCAAATGGTTTTATACCCGTTCAGAAGTGATCTTTACCATGTCACCCAGCTCCCGCAATTTTAATTTCCGATCTCCGGTTTTTCGATTTTGGCTATCATTTCGGGCGTAGTCACAACTGAAGGCCGTCCTGAACGAGATTCGTCATTTGTGGTCGTAAGACCAAACTTAAATTGAAGTCAATCCGACAATTACTTTTGGAGTTATTCGGCAATAACCAAAGGGCTCCCGGTGGTAAGAGTACCGAGCGTAAAACTTTAAATGCATTTTTCTCAAAACTGTGTTTTCGGAAGCGGTGACCACTGTAACTCGAAAACCGCTCGATAGATTTCAATGAAATTTACACAGTTTTGAAAAACATAAAAATCTAGTGCCTGATCGAAGGATTTTGTTTTTTTTTTAAATCGTTTTTTATGAATAATTATTCATAAAAAACTGTTGGTTTTTTACCGATAATCTGGAAGTAAATGTTCCTGAAGCCACCATTTTGTTAATTTAAAAAAAAAATAAAAACCTTCGATCAGGCACTAGATTATTTATTTAACTAACTGATGTTTCTTATCCGATTGATTTTGGATCATTTTCCAAGGATTTGTGATGGTCACCGCAAGACACTATGTATGGGACAGGGTCCAACACAACCAGCTATAACTTTTTTTATTTTTAATATTTTTTTTTTAAACTTTCGTCAAGTCAAGTTGAAACATTATGTAATAATTCCACATTATCACTTTTATTCAATAAATTAAATAAATACCAAAAAAAAATTATTGAAAATGCCCTAATTTTCACGGCCATTACTGGACCTGCGCTCCCTTAAGTATTAATACGGTATTTAGTTTTCGTTAGCCCCTACCCTCTCAGCTGTTGATTCGGATTCCCAAAAAAATTAAAAAAATAGCTCCAAGTTACTGTAATAAAGTATTTTTTCCTCATAAAACATAAAAAACATAACAGTATTTTTTCCTAACGGGTTTATTCCGGTATCTCGCAACAAAGTAAGAAAATTTTCCTCTACGCACAACAACATTTGTTCATATATTGAAAAATTTTAAGAGATTTTTTTCTTTTTAGATTTCAAGCAGCTTACGACATACAAATGCTACAAATTTAACTATTTTTAAAAATAAAAATTTAATTTTCATCACCACAAGTATATATGGGGAATGCCAACACTGTCATGCGATTTAAGACTCAAAGTTGAAGTCGGTAAATGAGTACGTAAGGTAAAATTAAAATAGTAGCGAAAACTAAATAAAGACAAGATAAAAATAAAAGAAACAACTGAAAAAAAAAGCAAGAATATAAATAAATCGCAGTAGCGTTACTTACTGTTAAAAGGCCATAACTGAACTCCCATTCCTGCCCAATAGCGTACAACAAATTGGCGCTTTTATCCAGTCTTAATGAATTTCCTTATCTTGCAGTGATATGATAATTTACTAAGAATTTAATTATGTATACAAATATTACACAATTAAAAATAAAAAAAATCTAAATTAGAAAACAAAAGCTGATAACTGAAGGTTGCTTGCTTGCTGCTTACCATGGCTTAAGGCGCTAAAAAGTTTGTTATGACAAAAGAAAACCTGATGTGCGGTGCAGGCAAAAAATAAACAAAAAATGAAGACGTAGACCAGATCGGTAGAATTCAATAACAAACACATGCACAGCAGTAACAACAAAGTGTTGAAAGAATTTGAAATGGGAATTGGCAAGTATGTACAATATATAACAGCAACAAGAAAACACAAGCCACATGTGTGTAAGTATGTATATATATTTTTTTTTAAATTGAATGCATAACATGTTGCAATAGTTGACTATGATACTAAAAGTTTTTAAACGAATCTGGCTGGAAGCTGTTTTATTGTTTGTATTATCATTGGTGTATTGGTAGTTACCACAATTTCTGCCATCGATTTTACTTTTTACATCTGGGCAGGCGGCAAAAGTGTAAGCTTTTATTCACAAAAGCGTTGCAGTTACACAGAATGTCATACAAACTGTGGTCAAAACTTCTAAGCAGTAAGTGATAAACTCTCAATTGGGTATTTTTCTTAAATTTGGATAGTTAGACGAGAAACTTTAACTAGGAAACATATGTATATATTAATGACTTTACAATGCTACCCGAATCAAAAGCGACCTTTTGCAGTAAATAATCTTTTGGGGTAAGGTTGTTATTGTCTCTATTAAATTCTGAGTAAATTTCTGTATAAATCTTAAAATTTGAGCAAGACTTGTTTTCTTTAATCAGATATTATATGAATAACCCGTGCAATTGGTGCAATTTTCAAGCTAATTTAATACTCCGATCAATGCAAATTGAGATCATATCATTTAATCTTACCAGATAATTTTTTTAAAACATTTTAAGATCGAAGTTTATGTAGCACACTAAAATTATAGTTTGTTGCCTGCTTAAGCGAATGAATGAATGCCTTCTGCATTAATGTGGCTTACATTCACACTTCGCACGATATCGCCAACAGCTGGGCGTTCAGAAATAACTGAACCTGATATTTTATCTTAAAAGTCGTTAGTTATTATCCAATTGAGCAAGAAAAAATAAACATAAAAATTGTGAAAAACTGCGGCACGAGTAAAGATAAAAATTCTCGGCAATATCGTTAAACTAAAAATAGATTTAGTCAAGTCTTCGTTAAAAATAGAAAAATGCAGTTAAGTTCAAATATAAAACGAGTTATTTACTTTTAAATATCACTACCAACGATAAAGTAGGAAGGTATGTTATTTACTACTTACATTTCATTTCCTTTGAGCAAACCAACGCAGAAGACATTAAGAGATAAGTGATTTAGTATGAAAGGAGTGTTTGCTTGAAAGTGCTTTTAATTTCAAATTATGAAAAAAATTAATTTCCTTCTCAATTTTACTTAAGGAAAACTGCAATAAATATGTGTTGCTCGTTGTTTACTTATATTTTTAAAATGTTGAATACGCTAAGCGAACAAAGTCTTTGTAGAATTGGAAGAATTAAGCCATTTATCAGCCCAATTAACACAATCAAGATGGTGGAATTAGCAAAATAATACCTCCTCAAAACTGATGAATTTTGAAATACTGTAAGCACTCATTTAATATGTTTATAATGTTGTCATTACAACTTCATTTGAATAGAAAATCTTCAATAAACAGAAAGAAGTTGATTGCTGCAATAGGTCAGTAAAATCATTTTTATTGTGTATGACGCCCACTCACCCAGTTTTGATGCAGCTCAATTTCTTTAATATTGTCATACCAAATTTCACAATGATTGCTCATATAGTTTACATAATATAAAGTTTTAAGTTTTATATTCCTATGGGAGGTGCAACGCCTAATCTTTCATTTTAGTTCAGATATATCTAATGCGAATTTACTTTTCATGATCAATTTTAAAAGAATTGCTGAAATAGTTCATTAATTATTACGTTTACAATTTTTTTACTTTACAAGCGGTGATCCAATGAGATTATTATACCGAATTTAATTAAGATTTTCGTAGTTATAGTTACTTCACTATACATACCGTTCGCAAAAGTACTGTTTACAATTGTTTTGTGTATGAAAAGTGCCACTATGCACTAATGCACTATGTGTAATATTTAAAATTTTGTGCTTGTATGAGAAGTGCCACGCCCACTGCAATTTTTTCGACCGCTTTTGCTCGTATTTTAGAGAGAAGTTGTAGAAAGAAGATAATAAATTTTATAATGATTACTGCAATAGTTCACAGAAAATAACAATCACAGTTTTTTATGTATTTGGGAGGTGCCACACCCACTGATGCAAACATATCGATTTCTATTTATTTTAAATTTATTGCTTATTTTTTTAGAAATATATTTTTTCGAATATAGAACATTATTAAAACCAACACAAAATTTTTGGAAATTTTTTTCGGTTGCTTAATTTTACATAGAGAGCCATACATTTAGCAGTGAAGTTTTCAATAACTTTGTAATTGAGACAAGAAAACAACCTATATGGTCCTCATTAATATTAGCACATATGTATGTATGTAACAGCCGATTTTCTCACCGCCATTCCCTTTGTGTTCATTTCGATTTTACAGAATGGCAGGAACACACAATTGCATGCAGGCTTCTAACGGCAAATTAGTATGATTTCGAAGCCTTGCTAGTGACTTGCGGAGAGCAAGCCGTATGAAATAAACTTAATTCACTTGACAGCAGTTACATTCGAGCCGTAAATTTACTGTGGGAAATAGTTACTTTTATCAAGTGCATAGGAGAAAATTATTCACTCAGTAATCACTTTGTGCTCTTGAAGTGTCTTTAACTTAAGTTGATCAATTACAAAATGTTTAAAATTTAATGCATGGGTAAAAGACTTGCTGCATATGATTTTCAGTTTCTATATCATAGAAGTGCACGGCAAAAAAAAAAAACAAAAAGAATATAAGATATGGAGAAAATTGTGTGCTCAGAAACAACCACCGTGTATAATTTCAATATTAAATATTTATACAACCATATGTCTCTTAAGGACGTGTGGTTTCTGATTTCAAACAGTAGCAGATAAATTTAAAAATAAAAAAATCTTTGCATATGCAACAGTAGTAGTTGGCAGAGAAAAAAAACGAAGAAGATGAAGTACAAAAATGTACGAGTAGAAGAGTGCAGACAGAAAAATAAATATTTTTTTTTGTTTTACTTTATTTATAATTTATATCTTTTTATGTATAGATGCAAAAATTATTTAAAATGCATTCGAAATATAGGAGGAAGATACTGAAAACAGCAGCCGTAACATCGTGAAGATTTCGCCGCATCCACAAGCGTCTGAACGCCTGGTGGCTGCTGCTCATCTTCAATGCGACATTGTGTGTGAGTGTGGTGGAAACGTGGTTGCAGCAGCAGTAGCCAACATGCAGCCACCGTTTTTAGTGCAGATTGCAACGTTGTTGTGTTGTGTGAAGATTGCAACTACTGAAGTGCACATTTAGATACTTGACAACTTATCGTCGTCGTCGTACATAGTCATCATCATCATCATCATCGTCGTCAGCATCATCGTGATAAGTTGAAGCTGCTAAAGGAGAAAAGCTACTTAAGATCTACATCGACATATGAGATTTGTTTTTAATACCGTAATATTAAATACATAAAGTCGGATAAATTAGGCAACAGTTTTAATGTGAATAATGGCACATTTGAAGTAAACCCGACTGCGTGATATGCACAATGTATCACATTGTGACTGCAAAGATGTTGCGGTTTGAATGGAGTCAAATTTTTCATTTGTATTTTGCCGAATTACTTAAAGTATGAAGTGTTTTGAAGCATTAAATGTTTATTTCTTTTTCAACAAAACATGTCGAAATCTGCTAGAACAGAGATTAATTCGGACAACTTGAACGCCGGTGATAGAATCCAAGCATGTCAAAATCGGTCTACATCAAAGTTGGAACTGTGAAATTCCAAGTCTGTCTCCGCAAATAATACAACAATTTCAACTACTTCTTGAGCTTGACCTTGCCCGAAAAAATTAAGCATATATTTGTGATCAGCGACCTTGAAAATACGAAGCACAGTACGCAAACCCAATGGAATTTTGAAAAAGTTACAAATTGCTGTACTGTGGAATTAGAACAAAACCATTACGAAAATGCGGGAGTATTATGAAATTGCCACTAAACTCTGATATAAAATAAAGTTCCAAAGACACAAGCTATAAATACAAAAAAAAAATAATTTTTGGATAAGTCTAAGGTTATTTTTTATATTTTACTAACTCAAAAATATTGCACAACAACTAAGCTATGTCACAGATTAAATATCATGAACAATAATCAATGTCTTATGCTGCCACTGAAACTACAGCAATATTTAATATTACCACGGAAAAAAACAGTAGGTGAAATGTAGGACTTCACGATTGAAACTTTGAACCCACCAACCATATCGTTTTCAGTGAGAATTGAGGGTGGGGATAAATGGTTGGTTGGTTGGTTAGTTGAATGCACCATGAATACAGCGGTCATAGGCAGTAACTAACAAACACGGTGTGCAGAAGCTAAAGCTATCGTTCAACTGATATCTGACACTGTTAACTAAACCAAAGTGGAAAACAACTACATGCACCAACAGCGACCGCAGCAAAAAACACAACATCAACAACAAAAGTACAAACCACCAATAATCACAGCAACAGACCACAAACAAGCGAATATACGCAGTCATCCTTAATCCCTGCTGTTGATGATAAATGGATGAAGAAGAGTTGAGCTGAAAGAGCGGATGACGTACAGTGGAGCCTTTTTAACAATATCTAGTGTTCACATAGCAGTATAAAAATTCCTCAGACTGTTCTATAGATAGTTTTATTAAAACAAGCAGTTTAGCCATAAAAACCGAGTTTGTGAACTCAGAGAAGTTAAGTATTTAATTGTGCTTTGTTTTAATGCTGAAATTTATTTAAACATGTCATAGGATATAATTTATATTTAACTATAAATAATCATATGGCTATGAAATTTTTATTAAGTTTAACTGACATTCATTAGTAATGATCGATATTCTTGTAAATTTATAGCTCCAACAGGGTCGGACCCGAACATTCTTTCTAATTTTACTTACTGCATCAATCGATGGAGAAAGGTCGAAAGGAAAGAAAGAAATGTCGTTCTCCTTAGGGGCCATTTTTAATCCATGTTTCGAAAAAAAATATCTGTGCCAATCGATATGAAAATTTCGTAAAAATGTTTTGTTTATTGAACAGGTGTAAAATTAATTTTTGAGTTTTGCCATCGATTATTATTTTTCTCTACAAATGGGGTGGAACCACAACCATTTGGACGTCGGATTCGTGATCAGCGACCCAAAAAACCTACTACAGCACATTTCCAAAGCAAACTGCTAATTTTCTTAATTTTTATGGGCGTAAAACCACCCCCATTAATTCATTAATATTTATGAGGTAAAGGTTAGACCGGACGAATGTTCTAGAAGGTCTAAGGAACACGTACCAATAACAATTTTTAAAATCGGTGTTTGTTTGACACTTTTCCACATTTTCCGGCTTATTTACTGGACTATAAATATCGAGTAGGAAACGTAGGAACTTGGTCGATTTTTTCGCACATACATAGATAGCGAATTGAGGAATGAAACTCAGCTAGTAACAGTGATTTCGATGGAACACCTACAAATTGCAGACCTTTCAATCAAGAAGAGCTGAGTGATCTTAAACTTTCCCAATAATCTTCAAAGGTATTGGCTTCAAGATTAAAAAGAGAATAACCTGTTGGTATCAGTCACCGTTTTTCGTACAGATGATTAAATGTTTTTTATACTCAAATGTCAGAAGTTTTGTTCTGAAAATGTTTCTTTTCAACCTAAGCAAATGTTTTCTCTTTACCATTCGCATTCACTTCGGAACAGTACCAAAATATTTCACTTTCATTTGTGTCGATCTGAAAATGGTTAACTTCTTTCCAAGATAACCTAATTCGATGCATCAAATACAAATGTATCTTATGCTTCTGGAATAGCATCAAATTCAAATGTATCTTATGTATGCTTCTGAAATAGCGGTACTAAATTTGAGTACTGAATAAAATAGGATTGGTCTCTATGAGAAATAATAAAAGTCAGAAAGCAGAACTTGTGTTACCTGTGGTTGCAGGAGGTAAAACGAGATGACTTCATATTAGCTTGTTGAGACCAGAAGGCTAGCCTCTTTTTATAGCCCTCAAGTTCGATAGTTGATTAAAAACCCTAATTTTAAAATTGTTTTGAATGACTTAGAATGATTAGCATGATATTTTAATAACAAGTCAAGTTAAAGATGTACTCTTTTTATATTAATTTTCGTCAGTTTAGATGTCGGTGGAAAAATTATAGACTAAAAAGTAGGGGCTTAAATATTCCCTTCTTCTCCTCTTAAGTAAACGTCGTTTTTTGGCAAACCATCTTCCGGTTGCAAAGGTTTGTAGACAGACGCTCAGCAAGGATCGATATTCATGTAAATTTACAAATCCTCTCATAGAATAATAGGAGTTGAGAGATAATTTTAATAAATTCTATTTTGTAGATTCAGAACGTCGATATAAATATTGCGTTAAATTTGCGCGAGCATATCGTTAGAGCTTAAAGCTTTAGCAGCTATGGTTCTTCGCTTTTCCCACTGTGCAGCATTGCTACCAGTATCGGTGCATTCATCGAGCGATTGTTATGGGGCTCGTGATGAAGAGGTGCTACATAGTAATTGGTTTTTATCTCAATTGTAAACCAGCAACCGACTACATTCGTAATTCCTTACTGCAGTTGCAGTTGCAGTTCCAGTTACATTTGCAAGTAAAAACTTTCGAATTGGCAAATCGACGATATTTCAGTTGTTGCATTTTTATTACGGTCGTATGTGTGTCTTCTATTCGACAGCTGCATGCTGTAAGCAGATGCGCCTGGTACCAGCTGTTAATTTGCTGTCATTTGTTGCTTTTTTACTGCGTTTCTGCATTTCATAGATGCTTTAATTAATAATCGCATTCTCGCTTTACGTTAATATAATGATAAAGCAACTTCTGGTTAAAGATTAAAGCATAATAATGCAGTTAAAAGCTACCGTCGTCGATGTGAGCTGCACGTTTGTTTTGCAGGCATTTGAGGTGGAATGTTAAATGAAGTAGTTACATGCGCGGATAACAGGATATATGCAATTTGTTATACTTCTGAATAAATTATTTGTAAGTCTGTCGACTTAAAAGAGATCTTAAATGAAAGTAGCAAATGTGTGAAATAAAAAGCTAATGCATGGGAATGGTGAGGCAATCATAAGCGTCATATTAGTGCTTAGCTCTTGATTAAAAATGTAAATACTTAATTGTTATTGCATTAATTATTTCAATCATATTTCGTACTTAGAACTATTGCATTATATGTATGTTATGTGAAAGACATTGAAGCACTTTTCACAACCTATTTAATCTCACTGATAAGTGACGACATTTTCGGGTATTATCTTTGGCCTTGTCAAAAATTAAATACTGTACACTGCATTAACACTAAGCCGTAACTACTCTACATTAAAATGTAAGTTAAAAACAGTTTAGGCAACACAATTGATTTCTTATCAACCGGACAATTTTCTATCAAAAAGGATAAGTGCTTTTATCATATTCTCGGTCAAATAACTTTTTAAACGATATTTTGTTTGTGTTTTTGTACTATTCATGAAAACGGATCATTATTGCACATAAAAAGAAATGTTATCAGAACAATTATAAGTATTTACGTAGAGTTTGTGCTGATGTTTGATTCTATGATACTTTCTTTCATGAATTAAACAAAAAATAGTTTCATAACAATATTGTGTGAATTTTTAAAAGTTTTGATTATGAGAAGAAAACCAAGCACCGAAACCTTTTCACAAATATTATGTTTTATATTTGACAATCGAACAACAAACACCAATGTTTTGATGAAAACTCAATTTTGGCAGTTTTTACAGTGATAAAAAAAACAAAATTTTTGGCTCCCTCGAGATAAGTTCTCAAAATAGAAAATGTAAAAGATGACACGCATTTTTTTTTCTTTTTTATGGCTCGATGCACCATAATGTAAATGCAGAGACAACAATAAAAATGTATAAGCAAACATACACCGAAAAAAAATACTCCGTTTAAGAAAAAAATTCCTAAAGTTAGAGAAAAAGTATTTTATATTTGTGGCGAAAAAGAAAAAGCAGGCATAAGGTAATAGGACTAAGGATAAGACTAAAGATATTTCTCTTTATTGCCACAGATATATATGTATATGCACTTAAATCCTGCGTTGCATGCGCTAAATCCATAAAAAAGTTAGTTTAAAGGAAAAATTTTATATCATGAAGGAAGCAAAAATAAAATTATTCTAAAATGAAAAGATTGGTTCTTAAATTATTCGCATGCAAGGGGTTTTTTTTAAGGCAGAAGTTTACTAAAAAAACTAATTTGTCATTGATTTTTAGAAATATCCTACTAGTTGCTACGAGAAACTATATTCTTGGTACAATTTTATGATATAATTAAAAGTAAATTTCATTTATTTTTAAGAAATACTATTATAAATAATGATAGTTCAATATACATATAAGATTCATTCTCCTGCTGTGACCTTATGATTTTTGCCTACCAAGAAATCTAAAGTTATTATAAAAATACCATTAACAAATTGAGTACCATAAAAATAAACGAAGACAAATTGCTCACTCCATGCACAAGCTTCTTAGTAGTTTAAGTTTTCGATACCATGATACTTCTTTTCTTATACAGAAAAGAGAATAATATCACAGAAAACGAAGACACATACATACAAAAGACGTATTTTATTTAAGAAAAAAAGTTCCTTGTTTTAAGTAAAATTCACTTTTAGCAAAACATTCCATTAGCTTAAGAGAATATTGCTTTAATTTAGCAAGGCTTTCCTCAAAAAATTGTTAGTTCTTTTATTATCATAACTTTACTAAAAAATTTAATAACTTAGCGCAAAGTAATGTTCTTCGAAGTGTCATTTTTATGAATTTAGCAAAATATTTTTTTTAGTGTTCAAACATAATGCTTGCGAAAATTTAATGTTTGCAGGTGTGGATACATTTTTTCGTGTACATTAGATCGGATCGAATTTATGATTCAGCCCGATGTGGTCTGAAAAGTTAGAGGGACTCTAGAAAACGATTTCTACATAATTTTTTTTTAGATCGGAGAAATTTCAGTGGAGCAATTTCGGTTCTCTTGAAGGCCATTTTTGTTTAAAAAAATTACTTTTTTTTCTTCTTCTTCTTCTTCTTTTTGTGATTCTAGCTTGTATTGATACATTTTGGCTAAACAAAACGATCAGAAGAAATTATACAACGTAACTTATAGCACCGGATTCACTGTGAGCGTTCAAAGTTTGTCAAATTTCAAGCAAAACTGCTCCATTGAGATTTCACCGATCGAAAAAAAAAAGAGTTTACTTTGCTACCCAGACTGGCTGACTTTTTTTTGCTCTATACAATTCGATTCGGCCACCACTAAGGTACATATGGATTTACAAAATTTATCATACTTCTGACGCATTAAGTATTATCTGGTTTGCGTTCGCAGAGAAAACTTAAAAAGGCAGTAACAAGAAAAGCACGAAAATATAAATTTTTGCAGCAATTGATTAATTTAAATTTAAGCAGTGTAAATATTGTCGAGATAAAATATATTTTGTAAGTTCTTTGAGCATTTATATACATTATGTAAATTTATGTTATTTGTTTACGGAATTAACAAGTCTTTTTTAACATACAAACGTTGTTTATTTATAGATTTAAGTTTGTTTATTTGCACATAAAATTTTTAGTAGTTTGAAATACTGTTTTTAATTTTAGAAAGATTTTATAACAATTCCAGGTTTCAAGGTGATTTGCTTTTATTTTATTTTAAAATTAGTTTTTCTAAAATGAAAAAAAAGAGATATGCTGCATGTAGCAAGTAGAGTTATTAAGTCAAAAAACCTCTCTGAATTAATTATAATATTTTGTATGGTAACATTTATAGCACTATTTTTTTGGATTTGCGAAATTAATTGCTGACATACTTACATATGTCTATATTTTATATAAATTAGCCTTTCTATCAAAAATACTTCATAAAAATGTCATAACAAATCAACTGAGACCGCAAATTAAAACAGGTGGAAAAAGCAACTTCCCAATGGACTTGAACATAAAATTCTCATTTGCAAAAAAAAAAAAACAAAAACATAACAAATTGTTCTATTTACACAGAGCTTTCCAATTAAAAGTTGTAAAATTTATGAGGAAACTCAGATGATAAACTAAACAATAATACAACAACAGCAACATAAGGAACATTAAAAAATCGACAACAGCTCATAAATCTCATTTTTCTCCACCGAGGGTATTGCATTAAGAGAATGAAAAAAAAAAACTAAATGGAAAATAGAAAAAATGATAAAAATGGCGTACGATGATGACAGTTATGATGATGATAATACGAATTTAATGCTATAAGAGTTCATTAATTCTCAAATTACTTGAAAGACTGCCGACCAAAATATATGGAGAAAAAAAATTAATTAACTATATATTTTTATATCATAACTGCAAATATTGATGAGTTGTTAACTGAAAATGAGGTCATAAGGGGTCGTCGATTCGCTCAAACACGCAGCGCCGGCAACAGCCACAAATGTGTGTCGCTATGTCAAGTACAATACCAATTACTCATGTAAGTACTCATATGAAATTATATAGATGATAACAAAAATTAAATTTATTGCGATATAACGCACAGTGACAACCATTGTGTCATTACTCTAAAAAGTTATTTTTTTTGTCATATATTCATTTGTAACAGTATAGCATTGATTTTTTTTAGTTTCAATGTTGAAACGCCACTCGTAATGGAGCGACGAACTACGTGCACACTGAGGCTTCGATTTACGGCGTCCCAATATGCGTTTTTTCGAAATGCGTCGTAAAAATTTTCAATATATTACGGAAAAGCTTAGAAAGGCTTGGATATCTTAATTATATATAACCATAGGAACAATTGCTCGATCTGCGTCGTTTTCTATTTGTGTCGTCTTTCTCAGGTCCCAATTAACGACGCAAATTGAGGTTTTTGTGTAATGCGAAAATACGAAGCTTTATCTTTAATGTGAGAATCTACATATATATCGGGAATATTGATTTGTAGTTTGTTTTTTTTAATTCTCCTTATCTTATGTAAACTAAATATTGAGTTAAATATCTAGAAATTTCAACACATTAAAGAAAGCTTTACTGCTTAATAGAAAGCATACCCAAAACTTATTTGTTTGAGTTATATCACTCTGTTAATCGATGTGCGACATGATGTCTTATATAATAAAATATCAGAAGAAATTACTGTCATCGACAACTTAAAATACGAAAGAATAATTTTCAATTAGAAGACCCAGCGGTGCCAGCAACACTAAACACAGCATGAGATCTTCAAACAAAAAATATAAAAACGTAACCGATCGATTGCAACGTCATTTACAATAGGGTATTTGAAGAAAAATTATGGACAAAGTTTTCCATCACAATAACTCGTACATAGTGTAGTTAAAAAGTTCATAATAGGATCTGGCTTCCTACTTGATTTTTCTTAATGTATAATAGTACAATCATTTGGTAGTTTTACCTGGAAAGTTTTCCGGGAGTTTTGAAAATGGGTAATTTTTATAGATTTCGCTATGCTCTTTCCGAACATCAATTTTGCTACCTCGTATTTTTGCCGCTCGCGCCGCCATATTGGAAAAATGCCACAAAAAATCAGTTTTTTGACAATACAGTAGACTTCCAATATAACGTATAACGATATAACGAATTTCCATTTTAATGAACAGTTTTTCAAATTGAGACTTTTCCATTGATGAACGCTAAAAATGTTTTCCGTTCCTAATAACGAACATTTTTTAATTCAAAAATAGCTGTTGAACTGAAATAACTTTTTTTACCAGTAAAGATGATCGCCAGTAAGAAAAGCATTGCAAAATCTAATTTAACGTTTATACGAGTTAATATATGCTATAATAAAAGCCAGTTTCTTTAAGAAAAAATCACTTCGATATAACGAATTTTACGATATTACGTCTGTCCCGTGCATTAATTAGTTCGTTATATTGAACGTCTACTGTATCTCCTTTCCGACTCATTTTACGATAAAAACATTTATATACAAAATGAAACTATGGGTCTATCACATCTTGGTATAAGTACGAAGAATAGCAATTTAAGTATTTTTATTGTATAGACTCATAGCATAGACCCAATACTCTTTAGTATCGAGAGATGAGGAGGATTGCGAGAATGAAGACGATTGCGATGAAACACAAGATAGCGATGAAGAGGAACCAACAGGGACTACTTTTGAGCAAACGCATGACGATGTCGAGAACGAAGAGGATAATTCCATCGCGGATGATGAGGAAAAAATTTCCATCAGTGGCGTTTCAATCGGTTCTAAGGACAATGAACTCGCAACACCTGGTCCATTAAGAACAGCGAAGCGAAGGAGGATGCGCTCAGTTTTGAAATACTAAATTGCATGTGGATTAGGCCTACTGGGGATACCAAGATAAAAAAACGAGCCGCTTACTCTACCTCAAGGTGGTGTGGAAATGAGTGTTTTGGCCACAACGTATGTGGAAATACACTTTGCGGCGCTCGTACGCCAAAACTATTGATTTTACGAAAAAAAGACCCAGACGTAAACTGTAGGTAATTTCCTCTAGTTTCATTTTTTATATAAATGATTTTATCGTAAAATGAGTCGGAAAGGAGATATTGTCAAAAAACTGATTTTTGGTGCCATTTTTCCAATATGGCGGCGCGAGTGGCAAAAATACGAGGTAGCAAAATTGATATTCGGAAAGAGCATATCGAAATCTATAAAAATTACCCATTTTCAAAACTCCCGGACAACTTTCCAGGTAACCCCTTTTTTTTAACCAAATGACTGTACTATAAGCTTAGGAACATTTGTAGTAAAAAATTAGCCAAGCTTCTTGTGCGGGCAGTAATAAGAACATATGATTAAAGCAGCGATTTCGTTATATATATTGATGTCAATTCATGATATCTCAGTCAATTATTAAATACTCGTATTATTTATTTCGATATTCCTCAAGATATTTAAAAAACAAAATAGCGAATTATACAAAAAAATATTTTTTTCCAAAGCATATAAATAACTATGTTTATCTTAATTTTGTTTTTTAAACGCAAAAAATGTATCAGAAACTTTGGACTTGAAAACTTTAAATAGTATCTACTAGCAACATTCTGGAGAAATACTTGAAAATGATTTTTAGAAAGATTTGAATCTTAAAATTTAATAAGGCAGCATCTGCTCGCGCATAACGTTAGACACCTTAAAATTTAAAAAAAGCGACGCAAAACTGCTTAAAGACTTCTTTAATTAACCGTAACTTTTAAATTATTTAAGGGGGTCAATACGCTTCTTCAGAAATTTTTCATTTCAATATCTTTTTAGCCAAAGGTGGACAAACGTAAGAAGAGGTTGAATAGATATGGACATTGGATGCACAATCGAAATCATTACAATTTTTCGGAGTTAACGTAAAGCATATCACAAATTTTATTTTTGGAATATTGTTTAAAACGGGTTTTTTATGAAATTTAGTAAGAAAGAGAGATAAAAAATTAAGAATGACAAGCGCCAAAAAATTTATCCGTTCTGTTTGTATTTTTTGTAAAATAAAGAACATTTAACCTTTGGAAAATAAAAATGTGCCCAGTTTAAAAAATAAATACCAAAGTGTAAGCAGTTGTGAGCACTAATCATTGCTTCATATGTTTTGTTACTTAAGCTTTACGTTTTTATAGCAGTTTAAGCTTGTATGGAGTAGCAAATGTTCATAGAATGACATCATTCAAAATATTTTATTTAACTTTCCTGGCTATCGCCGTTATTGTTTACAATTAGTTACCTTTTTTATTTGTATTAGCAATAAAACAGAATACGACACACAATACCTGCTGTTAGAAAATGTTCAATGTAATTTTTTTTTTTTTTTCAAGCTAACGTGCTGTGGTTTTAATTTTCGCAAAACAATTTTTTACTTGGGGTGCAGGTGCTATAAATAATAATTCAAAATGCATTAATCGCAAGCAACTTATTTTTGGGATTGGTTGGTTAATTGATTGTCAATGAAAGCAATTTTCAGTAGAATATTTATCAAAATATTAGTCAAAGTAGTCAGAAAAAGTTCAAGTAAAATATTCGGGCATTCAGTGTACTTAAGCTGAAACAAGATCAGTGACGTAACTCGCGTATTCTTTCAATAGAAATAGCAGTCATTTTGCAAACTAGCTAATTTTTAATAGATTCTTCTCTGTGTCTTTACAATATAAGATTTAGTAAAAACAGTTTTTTTTTAATGTCAAAATATAAAATCTACCTAATGCATTTCCATTTCCGTTCTATAACTTTTTGACCAAGTACCCCCAGCTTCGACTAACTACGCTATGGACACAAACATTTATTTATTTTTTCTTAAAAGTTTTCCTACTCCGTAAAGCTGTTGCAAAAAAGCGACGCTGATGATCTCACTTGAGTGACTGTTAACATCATAGACTTTGTATTTTTACGCTTGTACCTTTAATTTTTTTTTTTTTTACCAAAAATAAAAAAGTTCGCTTACCATTACTTACAGTACAAATTCTTCCAACTTTTTCGCATATTTCGTTTTTATTGTTGTTTTTTCTGCTCTCGTGACAACAAGGAAATTGTCAACTTGCACTGTGATGAAAGTCAAATGTGTACGCCGCTAGCAACGATGGGCCATCATTTATGCGACTTCTGACATGATTTGAATTGAATTTCCTTTCCAGCTGTTGTCGGTTTTATTGTTGTTGTTTTTGTGCTGATACCTATCCGGCCGTTGCCTGTTGCCATACCAAATGTTGATGCTTCTTTGTGATATGAGATATTTTATGTATGGTGCGCGTGTGCTATTGCTGTTGCTGCAATGAGAAAGCAACATGTGTGCGCTGTTGTCCCCAAGATTACTAACAACAAATTGCCGTTGGTCATCATTGACGATGCACTCATGTTGTTCCATTTAACTTAATGAATTTTGTCGTTAGCGATTTTTCTATTACACGTAGGAAGATTATACGACAACACAAAAACCACGCATATATTTGCAATAAAAGTTCATTAGTTAGAGGGGTGTAATTTGCATGTAGCATCGGTCATTGTAAAAGATTTTTTTTTTTTTTGTTGGTTTGGCCTTAACACAACGCTTTCAATGACGATTTAGTTAAGGACATGATTCATACTATACTTCAAGTGTTCGGAAAGGTCTTTTTGAAAACTTTAATATTTTTGTAGCGAAATTCGCATTTTAGGAACATATTGATTTTAAATCCTTTTTTTTTTGTTTGCGATTTAGAACAGTTTCCGTTTGTTGTAATATCCTCATCTATTTCAAAGGATATGTATGTATGGAGCCAATTGACTCCAATTGGGTGTGTTTTTGTTTTTGTTTCCATAAAAAGGTTTTTTTCTAATATTCATGTAACTAGTTATTGAAGAAATATTTGTTTTAGTGTAAGTTTTAAGGAAATTTATTTTTCCCATTGAGTGTTACTATTTCAAAATTTTTCAAAAACAAAACTTATCATCTTTGGATTTTGTCTGTTATATTTATTTGAAGATATTTTCTGTAGTAACTACTAAGATGTTAAGAAAAAATAGTTTACATTTAGTTAACTAACTACTGACATATTTTTAAAAACACCGTACCACACACAAGTGATAGGAATTGATTTTATTGGAAAACCCTCTGTGTGTGTTGGAGCTGAGGATCGAAGTCATGAGTGGATGAAGACGATATGATTCAAAATTAAAATCCAAATTTTCATCTTTCATATATTTACTACAAGCATACGCTTGTTGCTACAACTTTTAAGATAAAATTGCACGATTTCAAAGTTTCACGATGTGCTTATAGACATTAGGTCAACATTTGTAGCATAAGAAATATGTAACATAATACTCTTTACCTTTGTCCACTCATGTCTACATTTATTAATATCTATAAAAGGAATGCAATTTTTTGACAACTCAAACAAAAAACAACTCACATTATGGGTTTAAGTCTCGAAGATTCCACATATTTTCAAGAAAACTAAAACGTGACATTACGAATCGACGAGTTAAGGCTGCAAATATGTGGTTTATTTCTAAAATTGACAACAAAGACGGAAAATCAACGTTAATCATTGGAATTGTGAGTGAGTTAGAAAGTCAGGTCGGGTAACTAGTCGTTGTGGCCATCGTCGTTGATGATGTGAACAAAAATTGTTCATGGTACAATTGCGCGAAAGAAAGAAAATGTAGCAAGAGACAGGCGGTCATGTTGACATTTTCTCAATTAGTCGTAAGAGCCTCAAAGGCAAAATTTTGTACGCATGAAAAACCAGTAGAACGCTAGAAAAAGACAGTCGGGCAGGCAAATATTGCTTCAGGCCAAGTTGTTACAAACTTTAGTGGATGTCATGCCGTTGTCAGTGGACACTTTTGTTTGAGTGCTTACAATCGGCATCATGGCACGTTGATGACAGCGTTGTCATTTACAAACAAAAGTTGTTTGTACTCGCTTCAATGTAAAAGTTATTAAAGTATGAATTATTTAATCGATAGCAAAGACTGATGCACGTTTTTTTTGTTTTCTTTTTTTTTTTTTTTTTGTTAATTATCATATCGTTTTTTCTGAACTTTTTGTTATTTAGATAAAATTGGTACTGCAAACAAATTAAGTTGTAATGCATCTGGTGTCTGGGTCAATATACGCGGACTTATGTGTGTGAGTAATTTTTTTTAAATTTAAGCAAGCTTAAACTTTTCTGAAAATGTTTTTAAAAGAATACATAATTTTATGGGAACGAAATGTTTTAAATTATTTCAATTACGCAGAATTGGGAACTTTCAGAGAATTTAGAATTACTTGATAAAAAGGCGCTAGTTCAACTAGAGTATTTATTTCAACGTTCTAGACACTCATTAAATTTCAAACACATGCTGCACTTATTCTGGTTCGGGCAAGTTCCAGTAACACAAAAACAAGAGTCGTTAAAAGCGGTACCGTTAAATGGGAATACCAAAACAAATGGGTAGTTGCATTTCAAGCATTCACTATTCAGATTCTTTAACACTCAGCAAAGCACTATTCTCATTTGAACAAATTTAATATGCGTATATGCAAATCAATATGAGTACAAGTAAGAAGACAAAACAATATGAATTGTGCCAGTAGCATATACAAACAAATAGTAGGGATAAAAATAATACGTAGTACAAGCACTGGTAAAAGCATTCGAATATTATGTGACGGACTTAAGTAAAACTAAACGCAGCTGAGGAAGAATCTGGCGAAAGAGCACATAATTCGGAAAGCACCATTACAAAAAATAATTTGTCAGCGCACTTTTTTAATAACTATGCCAATTTAGATAGTTCAAATTTGTCAGAACACAATAACGTTTGAATTTCAACCTAATCGATAAGTTCTTCCCAAGGTTCAAGTATATAACGCAACGCACCGGTCGCCGACCGAGTTCATATATCCGACCGCTTTAAAAAACTCTATAAAAGTCTATCAATTTCCCGCGCAAAGTTTACGAAAGTGAACGTCAAAAAATCATTTTAAAGCTTCAACGGAATTTTTGTCAGTTGAGTCTAAACTACGCAGCGGTGCGGTTCGATGGTTTCGCGAGTGTAAAAAAAGATAAAAAAGGAGTTTCAAGTTTATCGAATTTTCAGCAGAAATAAACTGAGCTGTAAATATTTTAATATTTTATTGTGTGCATATATATATGTTTATCATAATTACAAAGTAATTTCCACTTTTTAATTTAATTTAAAAGATTTGTGAAGTGATTAAAAACGGGCGGAATGTGGTTACGTAAAAATTTCCTACGTTCCTCATTCCGACTATTTGTTCGGTAACAGGATTTTTAAGCTTCGTAAAAAAAGATAGTTTTTGTGTCTAGTTAGACTAAAAACGTATAATTTTTGTTAGATTATTCAATCTATACATTATTCTACGATGTCGAACGTGTATGCGTGCTAGTTTAAATTAATAAGATTTGCCATAATTTGACATCAAACTTTTACGTTTTTACCTTATTTTCCTGTTTGCACACATAATTGCTCTATTGATTTAGGTTTTAAATTTACATTAACATGCCTTATAGTACGGGAGCAACGTTGCATATTTGAAGGTCATTTCCTCTCGCTTATTTTTTTGCAATTGTTAATTTAAGTAAGGCTGATAATGGAAATAAGCGTCAGTCGCCAGAATCGTGGTGACTGTGGTTGTGAGAGGCCGACGAAAAAAGTTTAGCTCAATAACTCGGAAAGTAAGCCACAAGTAAAAAATTATGTTCAGACCAGTATTGTAAAGCAGATGAAAATACATCGATCTCATTTCCGTAAAATCTCCATACGATAAGATTTGACCCACCTTTCAACGTTTTAATGTTTCTAATAAATACTAAAATTTTGAGCAGAAATACATAGCTATTTTGGGCGAAAAATGTGATTGTCAGATCTGAAAGAGAAATGTTAATTTCAAACTTTCAATAAAAACCTTATTTTTTCGAAAATGGAGATGGTCGTTAAAAATTTCACAACTATGAAAAATGGATCAGATCTGGTCAAATCGAAATTTTTCTGATATATATATGTAGGTAATTATACTTAGAAGTAAACTTTGTTTGTTTAAAATTAGAAGATTTAGATCAAAATCGTAAATTACATTTAAGTTTTACGTTTATAATAAATGTTATCTGAAAAACTATAGCTTTTTCTTATTGCGACATTAACGGTCGGAATTAGGTGCTTCAGTGGACGGAAACAGACAAAATAATCACAGGCCGGTTGGTAAATGGTGAACGTTGAGTTTTTTTGTATCAATTTTTTAAAAACAAAATTTAGTAATAAAAACTTTCATTTAAATTATTGTTAACTTATTTTTCCCACGGTAAACATCTATAACAATACATAGGTTAATTTTAGTAAAATTACATGACATATTTATGTATCTTTTAGAAGATTCAAACAGACGCGCCGATAAGTGGTCGTTAAGTGGTGCTTTTTGCGTTAGTAACTCATCATTTGAATGATAGTTTTAAAGGCAACGTAACTTGTGAAACTTTAAAGTAGAACCCAGTCCAGTCTAGTAAAAACTATATTTTGAGAGAAAAATAATTTGGTTTTTATTATTATTTAATAAAATTAAATAAAAAAATATTTCCTACTCGAAGCCACTTACAAAATAATGTCAGCTTACTGTGTAAACCTGCTAATTACATTTTATCTTTTTTGTGCAAAAGAACATACTTAATGGAAAAGAAAGCAGTATTTTATGCAGATAATCACTATAAGCTGACGATAGCTACGAGTGAGCCAACTCGAGTTCATTGTTTAGAAAAAATCATAATTTTTGCTCAAGTTTGTTAAGAAGTATTCAAATGTTTTAATCAGTATTATTTATATTTATTGCTCTCTTTACTAGTACCACTCATATTCTTTTTTTTTTTTTCAAGTACTACTCATATTTTTTTGATTTACTTGTTTATTTCACTAATTTCCTCTCCATACATTTTTAACTTAACTATATTCATCTCAACTCAAGCTTTACGTGTACCATAAGTACAGAAGATTTAACGCATCAATAAATATAGGTAAGGAAATAAATAAGTACGTTAGTACAAGGTGAGCATAAAAAAAGAAGCAAAGAGTCATAGCCTTAACATATAATATTGCGCACAAAACAAAATAGTTAATAAAACTTTATACTTAGACAAAATTCTGTTTTGTGGGCCTACAAGTTTTGAGACAAAACAGTAGGAATAAGAAAAAAAACACAAAACGAACTCAATTATATTTTTATAGACTTTAATTTCCATGGTCGTGTCAAGGAGAGTAAACCACAATATAACGTCATATGTGCGCTACCGTCTATGGTTTGTTGGTATTTTTTTTTAAGTTTTTTAATATGAATTTCATAATTTTTATTTTCGTTGTCTCTTTTTTTTTTGGTAATCATTTCATCTTAAGCGATTATGTGAGTGAACAAGCACCCAGCCATGAACAAATAAATAAACAGACAACATGAACGATTCAACGAACCAGCCAAACAACCACACCCTTTATTACCAAAAACATAAATAAAACAACAGAAAGACAGCAACAAATTCAACAAACAAAATAAAGTCGGACAATTTTATTAAATTTTTTAGTCATTGAAAAAAATTACTGCAGCGACACATAGTATGTGGGGTATATTATTCGAACCTATTTGGCGTGGAATTTATTTTTGATGCAATAACAAATCAAAAGGGTGCATGGTGACACTTTTAGCCAAAACAGTAATTCTAAAAAAAAAAAAAACCGAATGATTTATAATGATTACCTACGATTCGGCAATACAAATGATAAATTTTTGAAATGTATGTATATTCTGCCTCAATTTTCAAATTTGCTAAGAAACAAAAAATCACCAAGAACAGAATCATTATGTTTTTTTTTGTTTGTTTTTTAATAAAAATTTCAACGATTTTCGGAGTATCAATTCTGGTAAATATATTTTAATTATCATGTGGTATTGATATTTCGATTCTCAAAAGAAATTTCGTTGACTGCTGCATACTCTGTAGGGAAGATATGCCAAAGAACTTGAACCGGAACAATTCCTTCGCTGCGATTCGTGCCTTCGAGCTATTCATTTGAAATGCGTCAGTACTGGACATGCCCAAATTGAAAATTCAAATAATTTAAATTTTTTCTCATTGATTTATTTTTTTTTTTTTTTTCAATTGATTCATTGATTCATGATTGTGTATCACAATTCAATTCCCCAACATTTTTGAGAATATCAAACACGTACGTTTTTTGCTAACTCTCAGAGTTTTTTCAGCAGATTATAGTTGGGGTTTCCTCCTAGTAACAGACATACCATTTTAAATTTTCAAAAATTTTGATTTTTGTGGTAGTTAGGTATTAAGCTTGGGAAAAATGTGTATCACAATTCTCCTATTCATTTTGATTTTTTTTTTTTTTTTTTTGCGTATTTAAAAACTTTTAACTATCAGCTAAAAGTTCATTATTTTCAGTACCTCTTCTCATATGTTTCAAATTAGTAAAAAAAAGATATTAAAACTTGGTAAATTAATAACATTCATTCATTAGCTACTAGTGTAGTCCGTAGCAGAAAAATATTGAAATAAAACGAAACTTTAATTTTTAAGTTCAATTATTACATTAAATTGTTATTTTATTTTTTTTTTAATTTTTTTAGGATTTTTCCAAATTTGTTTTTATTTATTTTTATTTTTTTTAACTTATGTACATATTTTATTTTTTTAACTCTTTTTTTATTTTTTTTTATTATAACTATTTTAATGTTATTTTATTTTATTAGTTTTTTCTTTAATTTTTTTTTTTTTTTTTTTTGTTTTTTCTTTATATATTTTTATATTTTTTATGCGTTTATTATATAATTTAGTTATTATTTTCATTAATTTTTTTATTTAAATTTTTTTAATTTCTTTCGTAGATAGTTTTTATCTTTTTAATTTTTTTACATTTATTTAATATTTTTTTAAATTGAATGTAACTTGAAATAAGTACTTAGGTCACAAATGTTTACATTTTTTTGTTCACGCGGCTGCAGATTTAATTTTATATAATTTTGTTCACATAATATTTTTTATTTATCACATTTCCAAAAAAAATAAAGTGCATATGTAAGTATTTGATAATGCCTCAAAATATTGAATACTATACTACAAACACCTTGAATAGCAATTTCCGGCATTTAAGGGAAATCTTTAGGATCTTAAGTTTAAGGCGACTTTAAGTAATGAACACTTGTTTATACAATTTCAATTACTAGAAAATGCAATTTACTGTTACGGTCTTTTAAAGTAAACAATAAAAATGGTTTTTCTTAAATTAGTGCTTTGGTCAAGTGAGTGAAAACCTGGAGTTTTCTCATTATTAATTAATTCGTCGGTATTCAGATCATGTTATCTGAACATGTAGTGATTTCTTTTTTTGCGCATGGTTAACCACTGAATATCTTAATTTCTTCTTGTTATTTTGCATTGTTAATTAACAGATAAACGATGTGTAACAATAAAGAAAGAAGGAGGTGAATGTTACATATTTGAGGTAAATTTATAAAAAAAAAATTAAACAAAACAAACCAAAAACAATAGAAGACGACAGTGTGAAAATTAAAAACACAACGATTTATTGACATAAGTAGTAGTTATTTCTAATTACAATTTTTATGAAATGTTTTTACCAAACATTAAAGAAAGTCAAAGTCCACTAAAATTACAATCCCGCTACAAAAGATGATGGAAATCTAGGAATTTCGACCGAAAAATCTGTCTTAATTCACGGCCGCTAGTTGGAAAAATTAAAGATAACACCTAACAATTTCTGACCATCAGGCATGTTTTACATATCATTTTCGAGTGAAATTATGTAAATTTCATATAAATACATGTGATTTCGTTTCTTTTTCATTCGGAAGTGAAATTTAGAACATGCTTGGTACCCAACGTTTCTCTTCAAGTTAATTATCTTAAAATCTTACCTAGGAGACTAGGGTAAAATTGTTTTTGAATATTTTCCGAATTTTGTGCTTAGCGTGTAACTTGGACCAATGCATGGAATGTACCTTGAACCGGTCCAAATTGTAAAGTTTTTATTTGTCGTGAAATGTCGGAGCAAAAATTACGGTAAAGGTAAAGTAGGCAATTTAAAATGATATAAGTGGTAGATTTGCTGCTAAAAAGGACAGGATCGGAAAATCAAATTTAATTCGCCATTTAGCTAAACTTTGATTAGTTATCTGAAAGCACTATATTGATATAATAGTCAAAAATTTATCATAAAAAACTATTTAGTACAGAGGAAAGGCTACAACCAGTTAAAGCTAGAGAGAGAGTGCAAAGGACGGCTTCCACTATATTCACCGATGGGTCCAAGATGGACTGTGGAGTAGTCGCAGGAGTCTACTCAAAAGACCCAGAAATCTCTCAATATTTCCATTTACCTGATTCAACCAGCGATTTCCAGGCTGAAGTTTTTGCCATTCTTGTAACCTGCAGATTAGTGAGCTGTATTAACTTAGAGAAGAAGATAGCAATTCTGTCCGATAGTCAAGCCGCAATCAAAGCTTTGAGCTCGGCACATATAAAATCGAAGCTAGTACAACAATGCAAAAAAGAACTTGTCAGGCTAGGACATCGATTTGACATTACTCTCATTTGGGTTCCAGGTCACAGGAACATTTAGGGAATTAAAAGGGCTGATGAACTAGCAAGGCGTGGTTCCTCTCTTAATGGAACCGCACCGGAACGTGTTTTCACTCCTCTCGGTTTAGTTGAAAATAAGATTTTTTCGCATTTTTTATCTGTAGCCGGAAGCCACTAGAAGTCTGAGAACCACCTACTTACTGTCTAGGAGCCGGTCTGACATCGCAAGAATCACAGCGACATGCACTGGACACTGGGCAATCGGCAAACACGCTGAAAGATTAGGTATTCCATTCAATTCTTTCTGCTTCAGTTGCAAAAACGCAAGCGAGATTGAATCACTCGCACTTTCTTTGCAGCTGTCCAGCTTTAGCAAGAATCAGGCTAAGTTGTCTTGGCAATCCTTTCTTCAATGACATCAGCGAATTTGCTGAAGTTGAAATCGGATCTCTGCTCTACTACCTTAATAAAGCTAACTGGATATAGCTATATTAACAT
The DNA here is from genome assembly GCA_963662105.1 of Meiosimyza platycephala. Classification (NCBI taxonomy): domain Eukaryota; kingdom Metazoa; phylum Arthropoda; class Insecta; order Diptera; family Lauxaniidae; genus Meiosimyza; species Meiosimyza platycephala. The sequence goes on along the minus strand of OY759209.1, from coordinate 67,711,672 downwards.
CCACCAATACACCTGGTCACGTAATGTGGTATTAAATCAGCACAATCAGTGCTACTTAGGGCTTCAATTTTGTTCGACTTAACAACCACTCTAACCTCACCTAACCTAACAGAGGAAAGAAAAATTTTGGTAAATTTAGTCTCATCAGGCGTTGTACCTTGGACCACTTACGTGAGTTTGGAAAAAAGACTGCGGCTTTTTGTATTCATGCCATTATAGCTAAAATATCAGTTTACAATAACGCAACGGCACCGGTCGCCGACCGAGTTCAGATAACCGACCGCTTTAAAAAACTCTATAAAAGTCAATCAATTTCCCGCGCAAAGTTTACGAAAGTCAACGCATTTTATTCTTTCATTCGTCAACTGTCAAAAAATCATTTTAAAGCTTCAACGGATTTTTTGTCAGTTGAGTCTAAACTACGCAGCGGTGCGGTTCGATGGTTTCGCGAGTGTAAAAAAAGATAAACCAGGCATGCAATTTTATCGAGTTTTCAGCAGAAATAAACTGAGCCTTAAATATTTTAATATTTTATTGTGTGCATATATATATGTTTATCATAATTACAAAGTAATTACCACTTTTTAATTTAATTTAATAGATTTGTGAAGTGATTAAAAGCGGTCGAAATGTGGTTACGTAAAAATTTCCTACGTTCCTCATTCCGACTATTTGTTCAGTAACAGGATTTTTAAGCTTTGTAAAAAAAGATAGTTTTTGTGTCTAGTTAGACTAAAAACGTATAATTTTTGTTAGATTACACTAGTTTACACAAAAAAAGATCTGGTTTCTCATAAAACTTTTACGATGTATTTTGAGGAGTAGAATCCAAAACTGCCAACCATTATTTTTTTCTTAAGAACCGTTTTTGAGATATCCCCAAAAAACCCGTTTTTTGGCACTTTTTTCATTTATTTGCCCATATCTCCATCAAGTTCTTTTCTACTCAAATATAATGTGCACCATTGCAAAGATATTTTTGTTTTCTTTATAATGATATGCTGTTTGAGTAAATCGAATAAGATTTTTCGGAGTTACAAGCGATTAAAGTTCAAAAAAGTAACTTTTTTGGTCTTTTTTAAAAGCCACAAAATTTCAATTGCTCCGTTTGAATACAAAAAAATTAGCTTAAATTTTTTTTAAGGTTTAAGATGAAAGACTATTCTTTTGCAAATATTTTAAGTGTAATTTGGTCCAAGTCGGACAAAAACTGTGGGTGCTATTCCAAAATCAATGAAAATAGATAATTTCCATATTTTCATGCACTACCGTATATAGCCTAATGACTATGTATTTAAATAACGAACTGAGTCGTTAAAGATATTGTATTGTCTTATATGTTCAATTGTACCCTATAAAAGATAAATCCAAAAGTACTATTAAACTTAAGCTTGGACTTTTGAGAACGGTGCATATTTATCCCATTTTTATTTTTTAAATTATAACTCCGATACTATACATTTTTGGTACAAAGTGATTACCAGGTTTTTTGTAGGGAATAAAATTTCCTATCGAAATGACACTCTATAAAGTCAAAAAATTTATTTTTTCACCTAAATAACTTTAAAAAATTATTTAAAAAAACCGAAAAAATGTAATATTTTTTAATTTTTGGGAATAATTTTTTTTCTGAATGAAACTAGTGGTCTTTTTAGCACAAAAAAGAAAGCTGACGTCATTTTCGTCAAAATGGTGATAAATAAAAGTAGTTTCTGATGAAAATTGGCTGAAATACAGTCGTTCAAAGTTACACACAAAACTATTTTTTATTCAATCAAAAAGTTATTTTCAGCTTATCAATGATAATGATTGAGGTATTTATTCAAAATTTCGATATAAAATATATGATCATCGATATGAAAAAAGCTTCAAAAAATTTATATTTTTCGGATTTTTTAGATCAGTTTTTTAAGCTTGTTTTGTTCAAAAAATAAGATTTTTGAAATGCCATTTCGATAGGAAACTTTATTCCCTAGAATAAATCTGGTAATCACTTTGTACCAAAAATGTATAGCTTCTGAGTTATAATTAAAAAAATAAAAATGGGACAAATATGCACCGTTCTCAAAAGTCCAAGCTTAAATTTAATAGTACTTTTGGATTTATCTTTTATAGGGTACAGTTGGACATATAAGACAATACAATATCTTTAACGACTCAGTTCGTTATTTAAATACATAGTTATTAGGCTATATATGGTAGTGCATGAAAATATGGAAATTATCTATTTTCATTGAATTTAGAATAGCACCCACAGTTTTTGTCCGACTTGGACCAAATTACTCTTAAAATATTTGCAAAAGAATAGTCTTTCATTTTAAACCTTAAAAAAAATTTAAGCTAATTTTTTTGTAGCCAAACGGAGCAATTGAAATTTTGTGGCTTTTAAAAAAGACCAAAAAGGATACTTTTTTTGAACTTTGATCGCTTGTAACTCCGAAAAATCTTATTCGATTTACTCAAACAGCATATCATTATAAAGAAAACAAAAATATCTTCGCAATGGTGCACATTATATTTGAGTAGAAAAGAACTTGATGGAGATATGGGCAAATAAATGAAAAAAGTGCCAAAAAACGGGTTTTTTGGGGATATCTCAAAAACGGTTCTTAAGAAAAAAAAATGGTTGGCAGTTTTAGATTCTACTCCTCAAAATACATCGTAAAAGTTTTATGAGAAACCAGATCTCGAGATGAAGCCCAAATTTGTAAACTAGTGTTATTCAATCTACACATAATTCTACGATTGCCAACCGGTACACGACCTAGTTTAAATCATTTACATATGCCATAATTTTACTCGAAACTTTTACATTTTTATCTTATTTTCCTCTTTGCACACATAATTGCTCTATTGATTTAGGTTTTAAATTTACATTAACATGCCTAATAGTACGGGAGGCAGCGTTGCATATTTGAAGGTCGTTTCCTACCGCTTAATTTTTTTTGCAATTGTTAATTTAAGTAAGGCTGATAATGGAAATAAGCGTCAGTCGCCCGAATCGTGGTGACTCTGGATGTGAGAGGCCGACGAAAAAAGTTTAGCTCAATAACTCAGAAAGTATGCCACAAGTAAAAAATTATGTTCAGTCCATTATTGTAAAGCAGATGAAAGTACATCGATTTCATATTCGAAAAATCTCCATACGATAAGATTTGACCCACCTTTCACCGTTTGAATGTTTCTAATAAATACTATAATTTTGAGCAGAAATAGTTATTTTGGGCGAAAAATATCATTTTCAGATCTGAACGAGAAATGTTAATTTCAAACTTTCAATAAAAACCTTATTTTTTCGAAAATGGAGATGGTCGTTAAAAATTTCAAAACTATGAAAAATGGATCAGATCTGGTCAAATCAAAATTTTTCTGATATATATAGAATACTTAGAAGTTAACTTTGTTTGTTTAAAATTAAAAGATTTTGATCAAAATCGTAAATTACATTTAAGTTTTACGTTTATAATAAATGTTATCTGAAAAACTATAGCTGTTTCTTATTGCGACATTAACGGTCGGAATTAGGTGCTTCAGTGGACGGAACAGACAAAATAATCACAGGCCGGTCGGTAAATGGTGAACGCTGTGTTTTTTTGTATCAATTTTTAAAAACAAAATTTAGTAATAAAAACTTTCATTTAAATTATTGTTAACTTATTTTTCCCACGGTAAACATCTATAACAATTAATAAGTTAATTTTAGTGAAATTACATGACATATTTATGTATCTTTTAGGAGATTCAAACAGACGCGCCGATAAGTGGTCATTAAGTGGTGCATTTGCGTAATTAAAAAATAAATACAAAAGTCCTGGAAAAGTTGGTGGTCCGACCGTGTTATCAATAGAGGAAGAAAATATTTTAGTTAAATGGATTATAGAAATGGGTAAACTGGGATTTCCTGTAACAAAATTTCAGCTAATTGATTCTGTTTCGAAAGTAATAAAAAACATTGGAAGAAAAAATCCGTTCAAAGATGATCAGCCGGGTAAGAAGTGGTACAATTTATTCCTTGCGCGCCACCCAGAAATTGCTAAAAGAGTACCACAATCACTGTCTTCGTGCAGGGCGCTGGTATCGGAGCATAACATTAGAAGCTGGTTTTTCAAAATTAGAAAATATCTGGAGGAAAGCAAATTGCTACATCTTATGACTGACGGTCGAAGAACATTTAATTGTGATGAAAGTGGCTTTTATTTATCACCCCAATATAAACAAGTTTTGGTAAAAAGAGGTTCGATAAAACTATATAACTGTACAGTAAATGACGAAGAGGAATGTTTAACAGTTTTGCTTACAATAGCTGCAGATGGTGCAATGCCTCCACCTTTAGTCCTTTTCCATACAAACGTTATGTACCATCATCAATTGTAGTGAATATGCCAAAGCAATGGGGAATAGGCCACTCTGAATCTGGATGGATGACTAGTGAGACTTTTTACGAGTACATCACCAATGTTTTCCATCCATGGTTGAAAGAGAATGCCATAAAAAATTTTTTTATGTTTCCATGTTTTTAAAACTAAAATATTATTTTTAAACTTAACCAGCTCCTTATTATTTTTATATATCCTAAATGATCTCAGTAAAAAAATGTGATGAATTATAGTTTTTCTACTTAGAAGTTAACTTTGTTTGTTTAAAATTAAAATATTTTGATCAAAATCGAAAATTACATTTAAATTTTACGTTTATAATAAATGTTATCTGAAAAACTATAGCTTTGCTTTCTTTTGCACAAATTTTAACATAGTAAAGTTTATTTTTCCTATTGCGACATTAACAGTCGGAATAAGGTGCTTCAGTGGACGGAAACAGACAAAATAATCACAGGCCGGTCGGTAAATAGTGCAAGTTGTGTTTTTTCGTATCAATTTTTTAAAAACAAAATTTAGTAATAAAAACTTTCATTTAAATAATTGTTAACTTATTTTTTCCACGGCAAACATCTATAACAATAAATAGGTTAATTTTAGTGAAATTTCATGACATATTTATGTATCTTTTAGAAGATTCAAACAGACGCGCCGATAAGTGGTCGTTAAGTGGTGCTTTTGCGTTATAGAGGCGTCAGAGAAAAAAATGCAGCCGTAGTTTGGAGCCAGCAAACGATTTGCTCAAAATTGGTCCAAGGTACACGCACTTCCCCTACGGAGCTTACTTTCTTTTAAAAAAATTAAATACTTTATGTACATACATAAGTATTTACAACTAGAGTTTTGACCGAAAAACCTGTCCTAACTCATGGCCACTGATCAAAAAATTCAATAAAATTGAAAAAATAAAAATAAAAAATCATACATTTCAGGCAAATGCAAAGCTAAGACCTTTTAAACCTACGTAGCCCATGGTTTAAAAAATTTAAAATAAATATTTAGATATATGAAATTCCAGTTCCATTTATCGCTGCAATTTTCGCACATTTCAAACAAAAGAAAAGGGTCATTTTAATTTGCAACAAGTTGTCGTTGCGTTCCATCGCATTAAATGACAAAAGCAAAATCACCACTATACGTCAGCCCAGAACAAACAAAGGAACCAAGATTGCTGAAGCTTATATTGCATACTTACGTATGTACATAAAGCAAAAGTGCCGACCCAAACAGCATTAGAGAAAATTTAATTATGATGCCACATGCAAGATAAATCAAAGGTTCCTCCAACGGCCACCGACAACAGAAGACAGAAATTAAACACTCAAAGGCAACAAAGAGGCTGTTTTCTCGCAGAAAGTGTATGGGGCAAACGTTTTTAATTAAAGACTTCCGGCGAGTTAAACGAGTATGAGAAAAAAAAGTCTAAAAAAAAAATAGACAAACAGAAAAACAGAAAAAGAAAGAGAAAGAGAAAAAGCGAGGAAAAGTGAGAGAAAACTGGGGAAAAGCTTGAGGGATCATTGAACTATAGGAAAGTTGCACAAATCGAAGGGAAAAAATTTAAATGCTTGCACCCATAACTTGTGGAAGACTTTTTTTTTTAAAACAAAGCAGAATCGGGCCAAACCTTTTAAGCGTAATAAAATAACATTTGAATTAAGCTTCATTTTCTGGTAAATCGGCCAACTCCAGTAGCATATACATCGCATTTGGAGGTGGAAAATGCATGTTTTATTAGGATGTTCGGCTACTTGTGAGACGGTAAGTGAACCTGCTGGGCCTCGCGAGGCTCATATGCCATGGCCCACGTTTGTTGTTGTTGTTGTTGTTTGGTGTGCCGCAGGTGGCTGCCATTGGTTATAAGTGTTGTGCATGGCTCTAGCTACGTGTATATATACATATTACATACAATTTATTACATAGGCCTACATACAGATCTACATTAATTCTAGTAGTTATGGCAGGATGCATAGGAAATTTAAATTTATGATATTTCGGTGATTAAAAGTGATATCGACAAAATTTAAAATGGGTTTTGAAGGGTAAAACTAATACTTTCAGGTGACGAAACTAATTTAGGAAAAACAATTTTATTCGCGATGTAAAATAACCTCAAATATAGCCAAAAACAGTGTTTTTTGCACTTTTAGATTAGAATATCTCGAAAACCTGACGTATAGGAAAAATTCTGAGCTCAGATTTGGATTCAGCGCATCAAAGTTCTTCTTTCTATTTTTGTCGGCCTGCGTAATTGGCTGGCGGTGAACATTGTAAATCATTGTTCTATATTTTCTATGTGAGCGGTCATCAATTGTGACGTCAGATTGTGAGTAACACACGACGTTTGTCCGTTTTGCATGATGGTACGACCGCCTCGTAGATAATAAATGATACCGAGCCAGTAACATCCAAAATATTATAAAATATGGCTAGTGGTCAACAGTTTGTGTCACGCTTGCAAGAGGTGCTGCTAAGGATCAGGTCCATCGTATCAAAACCAGCTTCTCTTCGTTGTAATGCAACATTTGATACCGCTACTTTTTGTAGGTGTCGACGTTGGATGTTTTATACTCGGTGGACAGCAAAATACCGGCATTGTTCTTTTTTGGCACATAAGAACACAACGAAACTTGCTCACTATAATAGCCAAGCAATGTCTCTTCCAACGGATGATTTCGGGATATTCCAAATTACTCCGGTACAAACCGTTTGTTGTAGAGTGGCCACAATCACGAATCTCAATGTATGCAATTCTTCAGCCAAGTCCAATTAAATAAATAAATTATCTCAGTAAATTGCACGCCTAGCTTGATAAAATTTTTGTGTTAACGATAACTCGTTTTCCTTGCTCCACATCTCGGTCGTCGCCAGCTAATTTTTGGTGTAGATCTCAACTTTCAGTGGATAATAGCTCACAAATCCACCATAATGTGTTGTAACATGTTTGGTGTAACAGCTTTCATACATCTGCCATACGCTTAAGAGCTGGGCCTCGCGAGGCCCAGCAGGTACACATATGATGTTACTACATAAACAGAACAGGTTTGCTCTGCGAAGTCAGCGTAAACGACCCATCTCTGGTTTTGTTACGTTCAGAAACCATGAGCGGTAGTTAGCAAGAGACCGTTTGGCACTCAGAGCTATGAAAAAAATTTCCCGACCACTTAAAGTCAAAATGGGCCTCGAAAAGCCCAGCCGAACATCCTAGGGTTAACACGTGATAAGAACTTAAACTCGTTAATTCAATAAATTCAAATTGTACAAAACATTTTTTCGAATCAACAGCACATACGCTGCAACAAATGGCAAACGAGTTAAAGAGACCCAAACGCAGATGAAACGGTTCAGGTAAACATAAAATCTGTTCTGGTGAAAATTTTTTTTACACTGGTCGATCAGAAAATGACTTACACCGGAACGGAGTGGTCGAAGGATCATTATTTAAACGCAAACTTAAACATAAAAGTATATGAGTGTCCCACACAAGAATTTCACAAAAAACCTCATCGGAGAAAATGAAAAAATTTAACCACTTATCTTAAAACAAGAGGTAGGTTTTCACCCGAACAAATCGTGTAAATATTGATGAAATTAATGTCCCTCGCATTATCAAGGAGCAGATAAATTAAAATCAGGCTTCGTTAAATTTATCATTCATCGACTACAGTACCACTTTTAATATTACCGAACCGGATTTGCATCTGGGAGCATTGAACTAACAAGTTTTCGAAGTTGAATAGTGGCAGGCAGCGTGATCGCTAAGCTAATCATTGATGACAAGAGGGTAATATTGTCGGCATAAGCCAGTTCTTGCAGATGACCCTTAATATTTTTAATAAGTTTCGTAGGAACATTCCTCGTTTCCAGTACATTGCAAACCAACTCTCTATATGTGCCTATATGTCATCGAAGGCAAAGTCAGCGAAGCATACATGCACTATAAAATAAAATAAAATAAGGATAAGGATAATAAGTAATAATAATAATTTTAATAACTAATCTGTTAAGCTATTTGTCCGTTAGTCCCTCTAATTTCCAAATGACTTCAAAAATAAAAAGTATTTGCACCATCACAAATGAGTCGAGCTTTAATGCTTCAGCTTTAGTCATGTTATTTGTTTTTTGGAACTTTTTTTAGGAGCAAACTGTTGAGAAATAATATTGTTTGACGAAAAACAAATACATTCGTCAAATGCAGAGAACGTCTTGTGTAGCGCAATACTCTATAAATTTTATTGATCGAGCTCTTTTTTCGCCTGTATATGGTATATAACATATAAATGTAGTTTCAAAAAAATTTAACACTGCTTATAAACTTTTTTTTTAATTACTTTTTATCGTGGCAGGCGGATAAACTTGCTGGACTCATTAAAAACCAATTAACTCAAAAGCGGTCTAGAAAATACTACTTATGGTGCATTTTTTGTATCAAAATAAGGCCAATATTATGCAATGGTAGAGTTTCTATAAAGGTTAACATATGATGATGAGTAAAATAGTTAATTGCAATACATTACAAGCACTACATAAACAAAGTAATTTGCACCTATTTAATGTTTAAAAACAAAACAAAAAACGAAGAGCAAAGAAAAGATATACGAAAGGAATATTTACGAGATATAAATTAAGTGCGCGCGCACCATTTACACTAGTAAAGGGCCAAGGAATAAAGAAGTAGAAAAACCAAACCTTTAAGAGACACTGACGTACATAGTAACTATAATACTTTATTTTGAGGTTGTTTATGCGAAAGTACGCGTTACCTGGCAGACAAACAAACATGAAAATTAGAAAATCATAAACGTGGTGGAAACATGGTACGAAAATACAGAATTAACACAAAGCGGAATAGACAGCAAACCGAGACAAGGACGCGTACGAGAACCTATTTAACTTCAAGAAATTTTGCTATGGAACAATAAAAAAATAAACAAAAATAAGCAGTATATGAGGAAAATGGATACATAAAAGTAAGCAAATAAAAGGAAAAATCAAACGTATGGACATAAAAGACACGTTTTTTTATTTTTGCAACTACATACATTTATTTAATGGGTAAGAAAGCGGTGGTTCAAGGACATTATTTTACTTGTCAGCGTTATCCAATGATATTTCAAACATATATACGAAATTATCTACCAAACAAACTCTTTCTCCAGATAATTGGTTTTTTAAATTTGAATGTTTATTCAGCTATAAGTAAATGTTTACGATTTAGAAATGTAACGTTTGGGATATTGCTTAGAGCTTTCAATTAAATAATTTCAGATGATGTTATTTTTTGTGGTAGTAAAACTCTAGCTAGGTTTAAGTTTACCTATCACAATTTTATTATGACCTCAAATATTATCCCGCATCGAATCGATTTTTTTTTTTTTTCACTTTTAGAGCTGAAACTGAAATAAAGTTACATATCTGAGAGCCTGAGATTCAAAGAAACTCAATAATTCGTGTTCAATACTCACGTGTGGCAGCTCACAATGCTGGAAATATGATATTTGACTATTTACACGAAAATTTTGCTAAAATCGAAAAAAGGTCCGACCTAAAGTATTTCCGAGTAAGTTAGCTACGACCACCAGTGGAAACTGCCACCAACGTTAATATTCTAATATATGTGTATGTAGTTTTGTACAGGTGTGTCCATTTTAGAATCAGTAAAAACAAAATATCCAACACCCGCTGCTCCAATCGGTGCAAGTTCGCCACAGTACTCAAACAAAAAATTTAATTCAGATTTTGAGCGGAATTCAAATTAGAATTCGCGCGAAAAAATTTAAGCCTGAATTTCATCTGAATTGTTCATCTGAATTTTAACATGTCACAATTTTGAATCATCCGAATTTAAAATCGTCTGAAGCATGATTTTATGAATAACATTCCAGACGCATAGTTCTTACTCTGAAATTATTAACTTGAATTTGACTACAGTTATGGATTTAAAGTAGTGTATTGTAGGGTCTAAAAACAGTAATACCGATTTCTTCGCAATATATTTCTATTATCAGTAAGTCTTTAGCTCTTTGACAATTTGGGAAAAGTCGTTAATTGGAGAATTATTTTAAAAAACCCATAATTAGAGGATTTTTGTAATATGTATGTATATAAATTATTTTTAAACACAAAAAAAATTCCACAAAATATATTTGGTGACTAAGCAAAAAGATCACCAAGTTTATATTACCTTTATTTTGTAATTGGCGACTAATAAAAAAGAAAAAAAGGTCATCAACTTTTTCTCTAAAAAAATTTAAATTTTTATACTCGTCATTTTGTGACAAATTGTGATAAGCGGGAGTGAGGTGTCTAAAAAGATCAAAAATCGAATTGCCTTAAAAAAAAATCTCTAGAACACGAAATTCTACCCAAAATAATCCTTAATGGCTCCGAACTCGAAGTGGTTAAAACAGCTAAAAATCTTGGTGTAACCTTAAGTAGCACCTTAACTTGGAATGACCACATTTCTAAAACTATTGGCAAGATTTATGGGATGTTGCTAACTCTGTGGGTCACGCAGCAAAAGATACGTTTATTGTTAGCCAAAAGTTATTTTATTCCGACGTTGCTTTATAGATGTGAGAAGTTATCCAACTGTGATCGCATTTGTGCACAAAAACTAAATGTTCTTTTCAACTACATAGCCAGAGACATCTATGGTATAAGCCGCTCCGATCATATCTATGCCTGCACGAAAAAAATGTTTGGTGTCTCGTTTACAAACATCTTGAAAATACACTGTTGCAACTACACAAAATTATCTACACCAAAGAACCAGAATATCTTTATTCAAGGCTCAAATTTCTCCGCTCTGCTCGAGCGAAACATATCGCACAATTCTATCATAAAATCCGCCAGTTCTAAGTATATCTATTCAATTCGCCTTTGAAATGCTTTGCCAACACGTTTCCATAATTTTAATAACGCACAGCAATTTAAGCTTCAAATCCTTAATTATTTTTCTACTTAAATTTTTTTTTTTTTTTAATTAATTTTGTTCAAGCCTCAGCTTCCCCCAGAAACTTTCTTATCTTATTTTATATTTGTAACTTGACTTGCTGACAGTTTATTTTATATTTTTCAACATACTTTTAAGTTTTATATTATTTAAAAATTATTATTTCTTTTATACTCAATTTAATGACATCCAATCTGTGACTTTAAACTGTTTGTAACTTAAGCATGTCAAATTTAAGATGCTTGGTATCTCGTAGCTTTAGGATCCCTCAATGTACTCAAATAAATAAAATAACTAAAATAAATAAATAGTATGTATATGAATGAGTCATTAGGAGTGATCTTCGAGGGTTTTAAAAGCAAATTTGCTAAAAAAAATAGACTACAACTAAACAGTTCTGTAGAAACTTTTCGAACTTCCCTTTTGATACATTAGTAATTAATGTGATTTTTATATTACTAGCAGGCATGACACCTCTAATTTTATACTCCTATTTTATATACTATAACGCAAGTGCAGAAACTGTTGCCCTATTAATAAATCAAAAGAATCTTTTAATTTAAGACCACATAATAATTCAATCAAATCACCCATAATTACATTGTTACAGTATGTACTCACCTTTGGCAAGTCACGTATGTGATTCGCATCCAATAGCAATTCCTCCAGTGTGCGCGAATAGCGCAAAATCTCCTCCGGAACGGTGGGCAGCGAACAATGGCGCTTGTCCACAAATTCCACCTGCCGATTGCAGCCCTTAAAAATTGGAATGCACTTGAACATGACGACGGCGACAACAACGATGATGGTGATGGTGTGACTGATGTATCACAACATGCAACAGCATACGACGTTATAAAGCGAAAACTGTTGTTTTTTCGTTTTATTTTGAATTTTTTTTTTTTTTTTTGCACAAAAATAATTAACTAAGGAATTTTATTTGACAGATTTTAACGTTTTTTATTTTATAAATATTATCGAAATAGCAAAAACAATAACAACAATTATTAACGCGACGCGTATAAACGTATTTAAAATCGTAGTAACAATGTAGTTAACTAAATAAAGGCTTAAATGAGTAATATGTATATTATTTTATTGGAACACTTATTTTCTGGACAAAGCCACACATCGAGGAATTTTATATTTTTATTTTTTCAATTTACGATCTACACAAATATGAAGCCTGCATAGTAATTAAGATTTTTCGTGTAACAATTTAATTAAAATATTAAAAAAGATACATTTAAACGAGAAAAGAATCACACGAGCCCGAAAAGCAATGTTGCGCTTCGTTTATTTCGTTTAAACTTTGCATCCGTAATCCGTCCGAGTTTCACGTTCGTTCTTCAGCGCACTCGACATTTCACTAACGCGACGACGACGGCAACGACTATGGCTGCGATTAAACAACTTGGAACAACGACTACCCTGAGATGAAACTACGTATAAGTTGATACTATAACTCGATACAATTTTACGCTTCTCTCTCTCTCAGTTTTTTACGATTTTTTTGTATTCTTCACTTTAGCGTTTGATTCTGTGGCGCTTTACAAAGAACATAGAACCGTTCCAACTACCAGCACTATAAAGTCGAACGAAGGTTTGGTTGGGTTGAGTTTGTTTGGGTTGTTCCTTTGTTTGTACCTATGCTTTGCCGGCGGTGCTACGGTTCGTTACGTTCTGGTTTTCGGTTTAGTCAGCTCTGCTTCTGTGCTATCATTCCGCAAGCTTTACAATTTCAACATGCGGCGAATTTCCATTATGAAGTCACAATTGAGATAATATGAAAATAGAAAATATCGGAAGAAAGCATTAGTTAAAGGTGGCAAATTATAGAAAATGTTATTATAATAATAAGTAAGTTGTTATGATGATAAATTTTTGTGTCAACTAGAATATAGAAATATTTCGTGCAATTATCCAACGTCATATATTAGAGGCTGCTTTTAAGGGAATTAGATTTGAAGTATCAATCTACTTATACACCAGTAAAGCTTAGATCTTATGTGCTTCCCTATAACATCTATTGTTTCCTTTAATGTACTTTCCCACAATCATATGCTGTGTTAAAAAAGATGTGCAGTTGCAATGGCGTAATCAGCCGCTTCCGGTTTCTCTAAAAGCGCATCAGAAGTATTTTTTGATGTGCTTCTATTTCGCGTTGGCTATTTAGAGTTTATAGATCAGGGATGCACAAACTATGGCCCGCGGGCCAAATTGGCCCGAGGAGCCTTTGAAAGTGGCCAGTGTAGTTAATAAAACTGTCTCCGCATCAGATACTTTTATTATGCACATTTCAATCTGTTTACTCTTTCTCTTTTCACCCTTTCACGGCACGTGCGGAAGCAAAACGAAGAGGAAACGCATGCTTAGGTACTGTGTAATTGCAAAATAGCAATGGTGAAAGAATATAATTTCACGTTTACAACGTAACTTTGGCCAGGGGCATGATACTTTTTGATTTTTGTGGCCCCTCATCGAAAATAGTTTGAACAAGCCTGTTATAGATATTTAAAAATTCATGATTTCTGCAGAGATATGTTCGACACAGGGTTGCCAAGTTGAAAAGATGAAATAAAATAAAATAATTTTCCTTTAAAATGGTAAAAAGTAACATTTCTTGGGAAAAAAGTTGAGGACCTTTTTTCAGCAATAATAATTAATATTATAAACGAACACAATTTAGTTTTTGTGTAGAAAAAATTTTAAGTATGTACTTACATAGTTATAACAAAAATCATCAATTCCCGGTTTTTCATTATTTTTTCAATTCCTAAATAAAATAAATTCTCATTGAAATAGTAAATTAAATTAAAAAGTAAATTTTTTTTGGGAAAAAGTTGATGACCTTGTCGTTTGCTCGTTAAAAAAAAAATTAAAATACATATAACAAAATACTCCAATTCCCGGCTAACTATTTAAAAAAAATTTCAATTCCTACCAGGCCCCCGGCTTTTACATGAAATTCCGGGCTTGGCAACCCTGGTTTGAAAAATTTTACATCTATCACAAGACCGCATACATTGGTGAAAAATTATTTTAGAAATAAGATTTTTAATATTTTAAAAGGCAACCCTGAAAAACTTTATTTTGAGCAGAAATCAGCTGTATCGTCTAGTATAGGGATGGCCAGCTGCGGTGCCCAAAAGTCGACAGCGCGCTGACGTTTACAACAAACATTTCGCGCTAGTATGTGTACAAATGTGTGAAGAAATTCCAGCGAAAAAAAAAATTAAAATAAAGATGTTTTATATTTTCCACGTATATAAAAAATGACCCAGTAGAAATTCGTGCATCACTGATTTTAATAAATTAAGATAAATGTTGGCATATAAAATAATTGTATTTTTATTTAACAACAAAAAGAAAACATATGTATGTTATACAAACATATTAACAGAGTTTACTTAAAATAAGACTTTCAATATCTGGTTCAATAATTTGTGATGACGCCAGACGCAATATCGGTGACTATTTTTCAATGAAATTATATTTTTTTGCAACAATTAAATAATATTTCAATAATACATGCTTAAAAAATTGCCTTTCGCATAAATAATGTTTTTGCACGTTTGATTCCGACTGGGTTTCTCGGATATTCAATTTTCATGCGAATCAACGCATAGAAATCAGCAACTGCACGGCGGGCCGAATGATGGCCCGAAACGGGCAATGTGACCGCGGGAGGGTAAATGGCCAACACTAGTCTAGTAAACTTGAAATACTTATATATTAATTTGTATTTTGAGTACCACTAATGATGATCACGTTTAGCAGTCGAATTTTTACAGTTTTAATTTCAGAAATAGTGCCCCATAGATATTTATATGTAGGGCATCCTTTGCCACAGCGTATGGAGGTGCACCTTAAATATTAGCCAGTACTTAAATATCGATATTTTTATCGTAATATTATAGCTAGTATTTATTTTCATTTTTCACTAAACGAAAAACCTATTCAATATTTATTTTTGTAACGATTATATTAATAATCAATTCTTCAAGAAACTACTTAAAAAATAACGAAAATATAGCTTTTTGTTTTTCTGGTCAGGGAACAAATTGCGTGGTATGCGTGCGGACCCTAAAGGGGTAATGTCTCAAAAATTAGTGTAGGGGTTGTAGTGTTTAATTTGCCCAAAAAGGATGTATCAAAGTAAAAAGGGAAGTTTAATATATACTATTTATTTTTTAATTTTCGCAGAATATTTGAAGAGTGGGCGAACGGAACACGGCACATGTCCAGTTGCTAAAACTTTCAGAAATAACAAAAAACTTTTTATGTCTTTGAACTGAGCACATTAACTTACTATTTATGCTTATGTCAGTTTGCGCTACTATCATAACTCATTTAGACCAAAAATAAAAAAAAAATATTTTGAAAATGTTTATTACTTTAAGAGAGAACAGGAGTCGTGGAGTCGCTGATTTCTATGCGCATCAGTGATGCACGAATTTCTACTGGGTAATGTTTTCTTTACTTTTAAAATCCATACACGTTTATACACATAGTTTTTATATTTGAAAGCGATGACAAAAATTAGCTGTTGTTTTATATCAGGTTTTAATACCATAGAGCATTTTTTTGGTACTTTTATGCGCGCTTCATCAGAAAATACGAAAAATGATTTTGTTTTGAATTGAGTTTGGCCAATCTTAGCACAAACGAATGCACACAGTTGAGACATAAACGGTTTCGTCCGCTGTGTGTGTTTGGCATAAGAAAACTCATTAAGATACGATGACATTTAATCAGGTAAAATTGTATCGAACTATTTTGTGTTGTCCCTATAATGGTGGACTTTCAACCATTAGATGGACTTTACTTAAATTCCTCATTGAATACCACGAATACCATGCGCGGGTTGGAAGGCAACAATAATTGATTTTCGGAAATATCTGAAAATCGGAAGCTTTTCCAAAACTTCATCCATTACGAATTTGTAGCTGAAAATTTTGCTTCAAAAAAGAAACACTAATTTTTTTGGTAAGAATAACTACTTGTTCTTGAATAGATCCGCTGAATACAAAACTTTATCTTGCTCTTTTATTTTTGAGATTGAACGCATCTCTTTTAAGGGTTCAAGATTTCTTTAGTACGTTTGACCACATAATATATACATAGATACATATACATACGGAGCTCTTCTTTAATACTCTTGACCACATAATCCTAAGTAAACGGACTTCTTCTTCAAAACTCATTTCATATCGTAGACGCAGAATTTTGCTTTCTAAAGATATACCCATTTAAGGATAACATGTTAAAATCAATTAATCACTTAGTCCAGGAAAAATTTCGTGAAAGGTCACCGTTTTAAAAAATATGTGCTACTATTTTTGTAGTAAATTTTCTTAAATACAGAAAAGTAACAGATAGTTTTTTGAAAAGATTTATCGATATACACGGAAAAAAAGGTTTTGTAAAAAATAGCGTGTGATATTCAAAAAAAGCAAAATAATCAAGAAAAATTGTCGTATATCCCTGTAATTTCTCATTTCATGGGATTCTAAATACAAATTGATGAGTAAACTGCAAACATTACAGTCAAAAACTTTATTTTTACAGTTTCAGAATGTAAAATATACAATATGGCAAAGAAAAAATTTAGTTAGCAAAAAATACTGAATAAATATCGAAAATATCATGTGAGCTACAAGTAAAAATTACAGGGCAAACTGTAAAATCTTCAAATTTATCACATGATAATACATTTATTTTATGATTCGATATTACTTTTTTGTTATTAGCATTGTTCAAATACAACATAAAATGTAGATATATGGTTAGAAGAAAACTGTGTGAGTGTTGCCAGACTGGCTCTCTGTCTCATGATATGTTAAGAAGTAACATACAGTTGAAAAAAGTATGATTGTAAGAAAATATAGAATTTGCAGTTATAAAATATTTTTGGAGTAAATTTTACATTTTACAGTGTGTAGACTGTAATATTTCATTTATACTTAAATCAATTATTACAGTGTGTACACTGTAATATTTCATTGACACTCAAATCAATTATTACAGTTTTTTGCTTCCTATCCGGACATTACAGGGAAAAACTGTAATTATTATCGGAAATCCAATGAATTTTTACAGAATTTTTTTTTCCGTGTACTTACGCAATAAAAATGTATTTGTGACCATTATACAGTGGCGTCAATTCGGTAGGGCTGGGGAGGGCATTGCCCCCCTCCCCCCCCCAAGGTTCTGATACTAGGTATTATTCAATACAACAATTCAATAAAACCATCTCATAGTGGTGGAATTATAATTCTTGCCACCCCCAAGATTTTGGTGAAGTGACGCTCCTGCCTTTAGATTATAAGCTCTCATATGTATATTATTGAGAACCCCAATACGAAGGTGTGTAATAAACAAGGCCTGTTACAAGTTTTTCTTCAATATTTTTATGTGCATTTCTCTTAAGCTAATTGTAATATTTTGTTTCGAAATATTTTAAAATTCCGTCGGAGCAAATTTTGAAATTTGTGTAAAAATTTTTGTTTTAGCTTTATATTAAGCTACCTTGGCAGGCGAACATTCCTAAACAATACTTAGATTTAGACTTAATATTTTTCTTGAAAAGACCTTGACCTTGGCCCCTCTTACATACACAGCTGGCCAAAGAAATAGGTACACGCGCTAAAAAATTGTTTTCAATCAATATATCATCACTTATTTGAATCTACAAAATTTACCTTTACACAAGTTGTTCCGTTAATGATAAGCGATCGACTCGTAGTGCAATTTCTAATTTAACGTTTTGTTAATAAGAAATATTTGACAAAGTGACAAATCCCGCTTGGACAATAAAATAGATACCTTTGAGTTAATAATATTTTTAGTCTGTATAAAAGCAAATTTTTTTGTGAACCATAAATTCAAAGTGTAGCTTTCGAATTTTTCTCTGTAAAGGTTTGTACAATAAGTTTAATTTTGATACCGTTATTGAATGCATTTGCATTAAGGTGGGTCGCGGCGTATTTTGCACTTCCGAAAATAGCGTCATGCTCTTCAGTTTCGTGGTGAAGAAAATGGGAATGGTGGTGTAGTCAAAATTCTTGGACGCTCTTGAAACATTGTGGTAAATGCCTTAAAAGAAAAAATAAATTGAAAAAAAAGAGAAAAAGCAAAAAAACTACACCAAGTGATGATCATCATATAAAGATAATGCCCAAAAAGGACCCATTTATATCTTCAAGGACAATAGCTGCCGAAATGGGCAACATATATCTTCCCGAAATGTTTAATGAATGTTAGTGTATGTAAAGCTTCCTGGTAGATTAGAGTAAGGTTCCACTTCTTCGTAAGAAAAACTAACAAATGAGGAAAGCATTTACCAAATATCATAATTCATGGTTTGGAGAAGAAGGAAACAAAAAGTGGAGAAATATACAATGGAGTGACGAAACTAAAATTAATTTGTTCCCCAGTGATGCTCTAAGGAATGTTCGTCGTCCTAAAGGGAAGGATTTCAACCAGCGCTACACAAAGAAAACCGTAAATCATGTTGGTGGAAACATAATGGTTTGGAGATGCTTTTTCGACTAAGAGGTATGTCCCATTTTCCGTATTCAGGATATTATGACCAGGTCCGGATTTAGAAATCTGCCCCCTTAGGCCAGTCAGAAATTGCCGCCCCTCTTCACTAGTAAATATAGAAAAAAAAAAATTTTGTAATATCAAAAGTGAGGGCCTTTTTTTTTTGGTTGTTAACATTTTTAGGTAATTTAGTGCACACAAACCCAGTATTTGCACTTTTTTCACCCTGTGTAAGTAAATTTAAAAAATTACAAAAACAAAATTTCCAAGTTCCCAATATTCGCCGCCCCTAAAATCGTGCCGCCCTAGGCACTGGCCTAGTGTGCCTCTAAGGTAAATCCGGGCCTGATTATGACCCAATTTGAGTACGTTGATATTTTGCCAACCATTATGCTACCTTACGCAAGTGATAAAATTCCCTTAATTTTGCAGTTGCAGCAAGATAATGACCCCAAACACTCTTCGAAGTTGGTCAAAACTTTGTTTAGGGGCCACAATTTTAGATGCTTACTTATTTTAGAAGTACAATAGTTCTTTTCAGTTGTCTGTACTTCTAGAGATATTGTACTTCCATTTGTACTCTCGTTTGCCTTCAAACAAAGCGGAAAGAACGTAGATGTAAGCGGACGAAATGCAAACCGCACTCAGAAAAACACTTGTCAGATGAAATGTTAGAAGCTTTGATGCAGCATTTTCTGAATGCTACCAATATCATTATTCTGTCAGTCGTTCAGTGACGCTCTTTTTGCCTCTTATTGTAATTTCTGGGTTCGGTATTGGTTGATATTTTATTAAAAATTAAGAAAATGAAAGCGCGGCGTACTAATGTTTTTATGTGTAATACGTGTAATTCCAAATTTAACATTGCAAGTTCTGAGAAAACAGAAATTTTACTAAAATTAACCTATTTATTGTTATAGATGTTTACCGTGGGAAAAATAACTTAACAATAATATAAATGAAAGTTTTTATTACTAAATTTTGTTTTTAAAAAATTGATACAAAAAAACACAACTTGCACTATTTACCGACCGGCCTGTGATTATTTTGTCTGTTTCCGTCCACTGAAGCACCTAATTCCGACTGTTAATGTCGCAATAGGAAAAATAAACTTTATTATGTTAAAATTTGTGCAAAAGAAAGCAAAGCTATAGTTTTTCAGATAACATTTATTATAAACGTAAAACTTAAATGTAATTTTCGATTTTGATCAAAATATTTTAATTTTAAACAAACAAAGTTAACTTCTAAGTAGAAAAACTATAATTCATCACATTTTTTTACTGAGATCATTTAGGATATATAAAAATAATAAGGAGCTGGTTAAGTTTAAAAATAATATTTTAGTTTTAAAAACATGGAAACATAAAAAAATTTTTTATGGCATTCTCTTTCAACCATGGATGGAAAACATTGGTGATGTACTCGTAAAAAGTCTCACTAGTCATCCATCCAGATTCAGAGTGGCCTATTCCCCATTGCTTTGGCATATTCACTACAATTGATGATGGTACATAACGTTTGTATGGAAAAGGACTAAAGGTGGAGGCATTGCACCATCTGCAGCTATTGTAAGCAAAACTGTTAAACATTCCTTTTCGTCATTTACTGTACAGTTATATACTTTTATGGAACCTCTTTTTACCAAAACTTGTTTATATTGGGGTGATAAATAAAAGCCACTTTCATCACAATTAAATGTTCTTCGACCGTCAGTCATAACATGTAGCAATTTGCTTTCCTCCAGATATTTTCTAATTTTGAAAAACCAGCTTCTAATGTTATGCTCCGATACCAGGGCCCTGCACGAAGACAGTGATTGTGGTACTCTTTTAGCAATTTCTGGGTGGCGCGCAAGGAATAAATTGTACCACTTCTTACTTCTTTGAACGGATTTATTCTTCCAATGTTTTTTATTACTTTCGAAACAGAATCAACTAGCTGAAATTTTGTTACAGGAAATCCCAGTTCACCCATTTCTATAATCCATTTAACTAAAATATTTTCTTCCTCTATTGATAACACGGTCGGACCACCGACTTTTCCAGGACTTTTGTATTTATTTTTTAATAACGCAAATGCACCACTTAACGACCACTTATCGGCGCGTCTGTTTGAATCTCCTAAAAGATACATAAATATGTCATGTAATTTCACTAAAATTAACTTATTAATTGTTATAGATGTTTACCGTGGGAAAAATAAGTTAACAATAATTTAAATGAAAGTTTTTATTACTAAATTTTGTTTTTAAAAAATTGATACAAAAAAACACAACGTTCACCATTTACCGACCGGCCTGTGATTATTTTGTCTGTTTCCGTCCACTGAAGCACCTAATTCAGACCGTTAATGTCGCAATAAGAAAAAGCTATAGTTTTTCAAATAACATTTATTATAAACGTAAAACTTAAATGTAATTTACGATTTTGATCAAAATCTTTTAATTTTAAACAAACAAAGTTAATTTCTAAGTATAATTACCTATATCAGGGGTTCTTAAACTTATGTAGTCCGAGGACCCCTTTTCGAGCTAAATTTTTTTTGCGGACCCCATCCCAACTCTAGATATTTGACATCGTTCTAAGCTTAATTTCTGACTCAATAATAACAAAGACACTCAGGCTTGCCAACCGATGTCAAACTCAACCAGACATAAAATGACCGGTTATCTGACCGGTGAAGAAACGAAGAACTTATATTTTGCTTTAATTTTTCCGGTTTTTAAAGGTCTTTTCAACACTATGTATGTCCAGTTTTTGAAGATCCAAAAGTGGAAAAGCATGCAGACTCTACTTTCTAATAAATATTGATACCTATACCACATATCTCTTTACATTTTAACAAATCTTGCGCATTTATAGAGGCAAACATTTTATATTAGGATTTTCATGTAATTGAAATACAAAATGAATAAAAATTGGGGAAATGTAAAAGAATTAAAAAAGTTTCAAATCAAAATATGTACATTAAACTCAGACAAATATTTCTTGGTCAAAATAAAGCCTAGAAAATAATTTGGGGAAATTGGGGAAATGTAAAAGAATTAAAAAAGTTTCAAATCAAAATATGTACATTAAACTCAGACAAATATTTCTTGGTCAAAATAAAGCCTAGAAAATAATTTGTTTTTTTTCATATATTTTTTAATAAATAATATAATAATAATAAAGCTTAAAACGAAAATAATTTTTTTGATGACTATTGGTCGTTTTATAAGCGAAATTTGTTATATTTTCTTCTGTAAAAGTTTTTACTTAATGAGAAGGATTATGTTGTTTTCTTGAAACCATATCCACAATGTCGGGCTCTATATTCGGAAGTTTTATTCTCAGGTCTGCTTCTACAATAAGCTGATTTCAGACCCATTAACTCAGCAAAGCAAAGTTAGCAAAATCAAGTTTAACTTATGCCATAATTTAGTTGTTATTAAGTGCTAATTTAGTGCTGTAAAAAAAAATTTAGTGCTGTACGAATTCTTGAAAAAATCAAGGTTTTTGCTAGCTGAATGAGAAGCTAGCAAAGCATATATGACAATTTTTAGCAAAATCAAATTTAAACTATGCCATAATTTAGTGCTTATTAAGTGCTAATTTAGTGCTGAAAGAAAAAATTTAGTGCTGCACGAATTCTTGAAAAAATCAGGGTTTTTGCTAGCTGAATGAGAAGCTAGCAAAGCATATATGAAAATTTTTAGCAAAATCAAATTTTACCTATGCCATAATTTAGTGCTTATTAAGTGCTAATTTAGTGCTGTAAAAAAAAATTTAATGCTGCACTAATTTTTGAGAAAATCCTATTTTTTTGATTTTGCTAGCTGCATGAGAAAGGTTAAGGTGAGGTACGTTAGAAATAGTTAGCAAAATCAAATTTAACCTATGCCATAATTTAGTGCTTAGTAAGTGCTAATTTAGTGCTGCAAGGAAAAATTTAGTGCTGCATGATTTTTAAAAAAAATCAAGGTGTTTGCTAGCTGAATGAGAAGCTAGCAAAGCATATAAGAAAATTTTTAGCAAAATCAAATTTTTCCTATGCCATAATTTAGTGCTTATTAAGTACTAATTTAGTGCTGTAAAAAAAAATTTAGTGCTGCACTAATTTTTGAGAAAATCCTATTTTTTTGATTTTGCTAGCTGCATGAGAAAGGTTAAGGTGAGGTACGTTAGAAATAGTTAGCAAAATCAAATTTAACCTATGCCATAATTTAGTGCTTAGTAAGTGCTAATTTAGTGCTGCAAGGAAAAATTTAGTGCTGCATTATTTTTTAAAAAAATCAAGGTGTTTGCTAGCTGAATGAGAAGCTAGCAAAGCATATATGAAAATTTTTAGCAAAATCAAATTTTTCCTATGCCATAATTTAGTGCTTATTAAGTGCTAATTTAGTGCTGCAAAAAAAAATTTAGTGCTGCACTAATTTTTGAGAAAATCCTATTTTTTTGATTTTGCTAGCTGAATGAGAAAGGTTAAGGTAAGGTACGTCAGAAATAGTTAGCAAAATCAAATTTAACCTATGCCATAATTTAGTGCTTAGTAAGTGCTAATTTAGTGCTGCAATTTAGTGCTGCATGATTTTTAAAAAAAATCAAGGTGTTTGCTAGCTGAATGAGAATCTAGCAAAGCATATGTGAAAATTTTTAGCAAAATCAAATTTTTCCTATGCCATAATTTAGTGCTTATTAAGTGCTAATTTAGTGCTGTAAAAAAAAATTTAGTGCTGCACTAATTTTTGAGAAAATCCTATTTTTTTGATTTTGCTAGCTGCATGAGAAAGGTTAAGGTGAGGTACGTTAGAAATAGTTAGCAAAATCAAATTTATACCTCATTCAGCTAGCAAACACCTTGATTTTTTTTAAAAATCATGCAGCACTAAATTTTTCCTTGCAGCACTAAATTAGCACTTACTAAGCACTAAATTATGGCATAGGTTAAATTTGATTTTGCTAACTATTTCTAACGTACCTCACCTTAACTTTTCTCATGCAGCTAGCAAAATCAAAAAAATAGGATTTTCTCAAAAATTAGTGCAGCACTAAATTTTTTTTTACAGCACTAAATTAGCACTTAATAAGCACTAAATTATGGCATAGGAAAAATTTGATTTTGCTAAAAATTTTCACATATGCTTTGCTAGCTTCTCATTCAGCTAGCAAACACCTTGATTTTTTTTAAAAATCATGCAGCACTAAATTTTTCCTTGCAGCACTAAATTAGCACTTACTAAGCACTAAATTATGGCATAGGTTAAATTTGATTTTGCTAACTATTTCTAACGTACCTCACCTTAACCTTTCTCATGCAGCTAGCAAAATCAAAAAAATAGGATTTTCTCAAAGATTAGTGCAGCACTAAATTTTTTTTACAGCACTAAATTAGCACTTAATAAGCACTAAATTATGGCATAGGAAAAATTTGATTTTGCTAAAAATTTTCACATATGCTTTGCTAGCTTCTCATTCAGCTAGCAAACACCTTGATTTTTTTTAAAAATCATGCAGCACTAAATTTTTCCTTGCAGCACTAAATTAGCACTTACTAAGCACTAAATTATGGCATAGGTTAAATTTGATTTTGCTAACTATTTCTAACGTACCTCACCTTAACCTTTCTCATGCAGCTAGCAAAATCAAAAAAATAGGATTTTCTCAAAAATTAGTGCAGCACTAAATTTTTTTTTACAGCACTAAATTAGCACTTAATAAGCACTAAATTATGGCATAAGTTAAATTTGATTTTGCTAACTTTGCTTTGCTGAGTGAAAGGGTCTGCTGATTTCTATACTTTGATTGTATATATAATAGTACCGAAAAGCCTGTTTACACAAATACGTTGTACAAAACGGAATCAAGTTTTGGATGCCCTTATTTGCAGAGAATTCGGATTTTAGGAGTAACTAAAAGTTAGTTAAATTTCATTGAACTTTAGTTTCAAAGAAGTATCGCAAGAGATAGCCAGGAGTATATCATGCTCTAATATCGATAATTGCTTAGCAATACCAATACTAACGTCTGTGTTGAATGGATCCCTGATCCAGTCGTTGCCAGAAACAGGACAGAGAAAATACTTCCGGAAGCTGCTTTTTAGAGGCATTAAATGTTCGATAAAAAGTAGGTGCGTTTTATTATCGAGCACTTAATTAGAAAATTCTATAAAATAGCTGAGTGTTGAAAAAGACTCATACCCATACTTTTGAATGCGCTTTGACCATAATTCGTATTATTGTAATCGCTTCTATTTTTAATAGCTCAACACAGTTGGGACTTGTGATTTAGCTTCTGTGTCAAATCACACCAAAAAGTAGAATTTGTTCTATTTCTCTGCGATAAATTTTCTAGTGTCAATTTTGTACGCACTATTAACGTATAGAAAAAATATGGGCGATATCGAACGTCCCAACTGTGTTTAGCTCTTCACTTCACCGTTAAATTTATTTGAAGCTGCACCTTGTAGGCTCAAATTAAAATTTACAAAAATTGATGATGTTATCAAACAGTGGGAAGAGTGGAAACAGTTATGTGCTGGGCATCCCGGGTTTACACAAAAGTAAATGCACACTTTGTTTTTTAAAAATATGTGCAATCATTCAAAAAGCAATGTTCATGTAGAATTTTTAATGAATTTGTTATTTAAATAAAGCGAAAAGTTTGATGATGTAAAATTGATGTAAAAATTGTTTAGCGGACCCCTGGAATGACCACAGTTTAAGAATCGCTGACCTATATATATCAGAAAAATTTCGATTTGATCAGATCTGATTCAATTTTTATAGTTTGGAAATTTTTAAAAAAATAAGGTTTTTATTGAAAGTTTAAAATTAACATTTCTCCTTCAGATCTGAAAATCATATTTTTGCCCAAAATAGCTATTTCTGCTCAAAATTATAGTATTTATTAGAAACATTAAAACGTTGAAAGGTGGGTCAAATCTTATCGTATGGAGATTTTACGAAAATGAAATCTATGTATTTTCATCTGCTTTACAATACTGGACTGAACATAATTTTTTACTTGTGGCTTACTTTCCGAGTTATTGAGCTAAACTTTTTTCGTCGGCCTCTTACAACCACAGTCACCACGATTCTGGCGACTGACGCTTATTTCCATTATCAGACTTACTTAAATTAACAATTGCAAAAAAATAAGCGGGAGGAAATGACCTTCAAATATGCTACGCTGCCTCCCGTACTATTAGGCATGTTAATGTAAATTTAAAACCTAAATCAATAGAGCAATTATGTGTGCAAACAGGAAAATAAGGTAAAATCGTAAAAGTTTCGAGTCAAATTAGGGCAAATCTAATTGACATAAACTAGGTCGTATGCAGGTTCGCAATCGTATAATAATGTATAGATTGAATAATCTAACAAAAATTATACGTTTTTAGTCTAACTGGACACAAAAACTATCTTTTTTTACGAAGCTTAAAAATCTTGTTATCGGACAAATAGTCGGAATGAGGAACGTAGGAAATTTTTACGTATCCACATTCCGCCCGTTTTTAATCACTTCACAAATCTTTTAAATTAAATTAAAAAGTGGTAATTATGATAAACATATATATATGAACACAATAAAATATTAAAATATTTACAGCACAGTTTATTTCTGCTGAAAATTCGATATACTTGAAACTCCTTTTTTATCTTTTTTTACACTCGCGAAACCATCGAACCGCACCGCTGCGTAGTTTAAACTCAACTGACAAAAAATCCTTTGAAGCTTTAAAATGATTTTTTGACAGTTGACGTATCGATATTGAAAGAATGAAATGCGTTTACTTTTCTTTGTTTTTTTTAATTCAAATTGTTCCTTTTTTTTCAAAAACACTATGATCTTCATAATCATTACCAATTTTTTTCAAAATAAAATGTAATAACTAATAAAATATTTCTTAAAAATTCTCTGGAACTCTGGTGTTCTATTTTATTGTCCAGCAGTGTATATACGCTAATTGTATCAATATACATATGTATGTACTCATAAAACAATCATATATTTAACTTAAGTTCCAACATCAGTATGTTAACTGGTACTGGTGCTGGACATAATATAATGAATCGCGGCCAAAGACTGGCGCGTAGCCGGTGTTGGACATATTGAAGGATGTAAATCCTGAACAGCGGTTGAAGGCTGGCCACTTACCCTAACTGTTATGTGGAATTACAGTGGCTAGTGAAGCCGGTGTTGGATATATTATAGGATGTAAGAGATTTTTAAGGTAAAAAAAAAACTATGAAGGAGGCGTTTCCACGCCCAACAGATGAATATATTCTTGATTAGTATACCGAACTGTGTAACATACTAAAAATTCAAGAAAATTGGGAGTAAGGGCGTTAAAGAAAATAATTAGCATATTTTAATACCAAATTCACCAAAGTCATTTTACTTTTTCCGATAAAAATAGGTGAAAAAACTATGCAAATGGTAGATCATTTTAAAGCAAAAGAATTAAGCTTTCTTTTTTGGAATAAGTAACGGTTTTTTGAAAAAATGTTGGTCAAAATTTCAGAAAAAACGTAATATGTAGTTACTTATCTCCAAAATTAGATATAGGTTCAATTTCAAAATTTTCCTCACCTTGTGGGACATTAAATTATCTTCCTTATGACACCCATATTTCTGATATCCATTCGGGAGTTTCCAACTTATAATCGTTTTCACAAAAGCGGAAATTCCTATGGCTATATCTCTGAAACTAGAACCGAGCGACTTTTTTTAATTGTTTTAGCCCTAAAAAAATTGGAGAATGTCAGCTAAAGTAAACCTGTTCCATATATTTAGTGACAGAACATATTGCAGCATAGCAAAAGACCAGTTTCAAGCCCCCTTTGTAACAAAAATAAAACGTACAAATCTAAGCAGCAATCACAAAGTATAAAAAAGCTAACGATAATGGAGTTTTAATGTAAAGTACATAGTGGGAAAAGAAAAAGGTAGATAACCAAAGCAACAAAGAAAAGAATTTAATAATTGTGACGCATACACTGCTATGGACTCCAGAGGACAGACTGGCAGCAGAAGTAAATAAAAAACTTTTGTGAAGAAAAATATCGTTTGAAATCAAATAAAGGGGGGATTGATCAATTCGAGCTAGAATCATATGATGCAAGCTGCTCTTCGGCGACACGCCCAAGCAGTGAGCTTAGAATTCAGTGAAGTTACTGTTGCTGCACGATCATAGTGGGTCTTATAACAAATTCTGGACGGTTAATTTGCAAATTAAATTAAAAATTTAGCGTTGAAAGAGTTTTTTATTTTCGCATTATAATTTTCCCCCATAAGCCAAAAGAAACAAAAAATTCACTCACCTTCAACACAAACACACGCATAGAAATACACCAACACCAGTTCACGCGCGTGCACTCGTCAGGCTACACAACAACAATTCACTTGACGTTTAGAATTTTTGACAGTCGCTGGCTTGTTCTGCTGGGAATTCGCGTAGACACATTAAAAAATAAACAAAGGAAAACATCAACGACGGGTGCGACAAAAAACGAACAAACGAACTCGACACAAAGCAGAAAGCGCTATAACACACATTCACTCACGTTTGCACTTGACCAATTTGCTGTCGTTTTTTTTTACAAATGCCTTGGAAACTTTTTTGCTTCGTGTAAGTGTTTTTCCTTCACAATTTGAATTAAATTTTCTTTTTTGAGTTATCCTTTTGTTTGTTCTATATTAACACATTTTTAAAGCAGAGGATTGTGTTAAATTTACAACAGAAAAAAAAACGCGCGGCGATTGATATTTTTCTGTTACACATTACAACAAAAAGTAATTCACAGGCAGCGTCCGACAATTCACAACTTTACGGTTTCATACGCTCTTCTCAACTGACAATGAGAATACATTTTATCATATTTATCGTTTTCTTTTTTGCTGTCTTCCTTGGTTGTCATTTGGATTTCTGGTTGAAAACGCGGCTAAACTGACATTTCTTTACGAACATGATTCAATCAATTCAATAGATTATTTAACATTTTGCGAATATTTGATATAAGTTTTTTTGACTTTTTTCCACAAGCTCTCACAAGCATTGCGTTGTGGTTTATTATACATATAACATTTTGCATTTGTTTTTTATTTTCTTACAAAATAGTTTTTGCCATTGACATTGTATCATACAAACTAAAATTAAGAAGTGCACACAAAGTAAAATTGTACAATTATAAAGTTGGAATACCTTTGTCAAGCTCAGATTAAATGTAAGGGGACGTCCATTAATTACGTGAGGTGTTTTTTTTTAAATTCGGACCCCTCCCTTCCCTTGGTGAGATTTTGTGAGATATGGCAGGACCGCTCCCCACTCTCTCGTGAGACTTAACTTATAATTTTGAATATAAATTCTATGAATTAAGAAGTTGACGTAGGATTTTCATTGACCCCCTCCTCCCCCTTGATGAGATTTGGTGAGATTTTACCTCATCCCTTCCCATCTATTTTGACTCACGTAATTAATGGACGTCCCCTAACCATGAATGTGACTCCATCGAGTTCAAGATTAGAGAAAACGAGATGCTTTCAGTATGTTAAGAGCTAAACACTGTTGGTACGTGCAATATCTACAGATTTTTCCTTTACGTTAGTACTTACTTACTTAGGTGGCCATAACAACCCGTTACCGGGTTACGGCCGACATCAAAAGCTCTCTCCAGGCGCCTCTGCTTCGCGCGCGCCTTCTCCAATCAGTCACACCAAGCGTGGATAGGGTCTTCCTCTCCGTCGTCGCCCAGCGGCTTCCGCATCAAACACCTTTTTCGCCGGAGCTTCTTCGTCCATACGCACAACATGTCCCAGCCAGAGCAGACGTTGGATAGTGATGCGCTTGACTATGTCAATGTAGAGCTCGTATAACTATACGAGCTCATTCGAATACGGTAGTCGTCGCCGACGCGAATAGGACCGAAGATTTTGCGAAGAAATACTGAATACACGATCCGGAATTACGAAACATGTCATTCGTTCACGTATGCCATAATGCGATACATACAATTTTACGTCACGAGTTATACGTTCACAGAAGCGGCGATTCGACCCCAGGTTTCCGCCCAAAACGTAGTTCTAAAACAGCACTTTTGTTCGTTTCAGATGAAATAAGGAAAGGTCTTGATAATAACAATTTTTCTTACTTGACGTTACTGGACTTTTCAAAGGCGTTCGATACTGTTAATCATTCCGTGCTCTACAATAAATTACGTAAAAATTTTAAATTCTCGCAATCGGCAGCGAGGCTCATTGCTTCCTATCTAAGGAACCGAAAGCAGCGTGTGGTTTCAAGAAACTCTTCGTCAAGTTTTCTTTCAGTGGAAACCGGTGTTCCACAGGATTCTATTTTGGGCCCGTTACTTTTCTTACTCTATGTAAATGAAGTACCAGGCATCGACAGTCACTGCAAAGTTCACATGTATGCTGATGACGTGCAGCTTATCATCAGTTGCCCACTTCATAAAATGGCGGATGCTGCTAGGCTACTAAATGCAGATTTGGCCGATATACTTATATAATTGGTCCCAAGACAATTATCTTTTTCTTAATCCGAAAAAATCAAAATTATTTGTAATATACAAAAAATTTTTGGACTTAAGTATTTTTCTTACTATTTATCTTAATAACAATCCAATAGAGTACGTGAAGTCCGCTAACAATCTTGGCCTTACTTTTAATAGAACACTTACATGGTCCACGCATATAAATAATATATGCGGTAATGTTTTTGCTGCACTCTGGGCACTATGGCATTCCAAAAGTTTTTTGCCATCAAGAACTAAAATCTTGTTATCCAAAACGCTACTGCTGCCTAAACTACTATACAGCTACGAAATTTTTTGCAACCCAGATTGCAACAGTAGAAGAAGATTAAACGTTCTGTTCAATAATATTTCGCGTTTTGTATTTATCATAAGTGCTCGAGAACATATTTCATTGCACTCTAAGAATATTTTTGGATGTTCGTTTAACAATTTTCTTAAATACCGATCAATTCAGGAGCGTCACTTCACCAAAACCTTGGGGGGGGGGGGCAAGAATTATAATTACACCACTAATAAATGGTTTTATTGAATTGTTGTATTGAATAATACCTAGTATCAGATCCTTGGGGGGGGGGCAATGCCCTCCCCAGCCCTACCGAGTTGACGCCACTGGATCAATTGTATTTCTATATGATATAATCATAGAACGTGAGCCAGATTATTTAATTTCAAAAATAACTTTTCTTCAAACCAGTAGATCCATCCTCTTGGTACAGCCAAAATTTACATGCTTACATTTGGAACGACAATTCTTTGTTGTAGCCACTCGGTTGTGGAACTCCTTGCCAGTTACTAGAAGAAAAATCAGAAATAAAAACTGTTTCAAATCGGCTCTTATTAATTCCTTAGCTATAAATGAACGTTAATTAACTATCTCTACTATCGCTACTCTCTTTTTAATTCTTTTTTCCCTTTTGTTCTTTTTCCATTTATTCAACAAATGTTAAGCTAAGGTTTATACTTTAAGATTGCTGGTGTTTTTTTTTTATATAAGGCTCCTACTAATTATAAGATTATATTACCTTACTGTTGTGAGCAGTTTTTTAAAGAAATAAATTGAAAAATTGAAATTGACTTCCACATTTTCATTATCAATTGAGGGGTTCTCAACTTATACTGATTTCTAAAAAAGCTTTATCCCAACTTCTGATGACTATAATTCCAAAACTAGATTCAACCAACACTGTTTTTGTTTGTTTTATGCACTATTATCCCTGAAAAAAAATGAGAAATTTAGATTTTTTAGAAATTGAATTAAAAAGTATATTTTTAAGATACATGAGCAAAGTGTAAGGATATTTTTTCTTACGCTTTTAAGCTCAGAAAGATTTCTACAGCAATTTTTTTATCTTCGTAAGTGATGGTTTCTTTTTATTGTGCGAGGTATCTCAATCAATAAAAAGAACATTTTCTAAAACAATAACCAATGGAATATATAATTTATAACAAACCTCAATGTTTGATTATGTGAACTCTAGAAACAGGAACTTGGTAGATTTAAGAATATGTAATATTGTGCGTATTGCGATTAGTTCATGAATCAGTTTACTATTTAATTTTTTTGTATATGAATTTATATCTATTAGATGATGTTCTTTCCTCTTCAGTGCTCAGATCAAAACTATTATTTTACAAGCTCTGGAGTTGTGAAACTGTTTGTCCGACACTTTAATCATCTGAACTGCCCTATTGACAAGTTATGTCATTTTTTTCACTGTCTGTTCTCTGATCTGTTGGTATACAAAAAAAAAGCATTGATGTACGAAAGTGTTTTTTTGCATTTGCAATTAGAATTTTTAACTCTAAACAGATTTACAATCGATAAAATTTTGCTCAAGTAGTAGACTAAAAATTATCGCATCAATACTTTTTATCTATTTGATTTAAGTCGAATTTATAACACAAATCAAGTGAAAGCGGCGTGTTTATGAGTCACGAAGACGTTGTGAAGAAACTACAAAGATAGCACAAAGATAATTAGTAACAGCATACGAAAATTTATCTCGTTTTCAAGTACAAATTAAATATAAAAAACAACTTAAAAGGTGAGAACAGGAATTACCTAAAATGGCTACCGACAACGTCCCTCGCACTGAATTGCAGGAACTGCAAATAAAATCAGGTCAGGTAGCTGATGAATCATTGGAAAGTACCCGGCGTATGGTTGGTTTGATGGAAGAGAGTAAGGAGGCTGGCATACGTACGCTGGTGGCATTGGATGATCAGGGTGAGCAGCTGGATCGAGTTGAGGAGGGTATGGATCGCATAAACGCTGATATGCGTGAGGCCGAAAAGAATCTCAGCGGCATGGAAAAGTGTTGCGGAATCTGTGTGATGCCCTGGAAAAAGGTTAACATCAAAGATGATGGAAATAGTGCTTGGAAAGGTAATGACGATGGAAAAATTGTGAATAATCAGCCACAACGTGTGATAGATGAACGTGATCGTATGGGCATGGGCGGTCCAGCTCAGTCTGGTTATGTAGCACGCATTACTAATGATGCACGAGAAGATGAAATGGATGAAAATCTGGGACAAGTCAATTCAATGTTAGGAAACTTACGCAATATGGCGATTGATATGGGATCGGAATTGGAAAATCAAAATAAACAAGTTGATCGCATCAATGCCAAGGGAGATGCAAATAATACACGCATGGATGGAGTCAACAAGCGTGCAAACAATTTGCTCAAAAGCTAAATTCAATGTTAATCCACTGACGGGGACCAACGTAACCAACCAATTGATAACAACCATAGCACAAATTTGCACGCAAATTCGCGTTGTCCGATATCAGCACAATAGCGTAAAATTACAATTTAATCAAATAATACCATATACTACTTGTTAACATGCGGAACATTCTATAGAAAACCGAAAAATATGATGCTTCATTGCTTAAGTAAACAACATGGTCATGCAATTCAAAATTTTTTATCACAACTACATTATATGTTTAAGCATTTCAGAGGGTATGTTACATTTAAATTTTTTAAATTTTTATATTAATTTTATTGTCATTCAGGAGCGTCACTTCACCAAAACCTTGGGGGGGCCAAGAATTATAATTCCACCACTATTAGATGGTTTTATTGAATTGTTGTATTGAATAATATCTAGTATCAGATCCTTGGGGGGGGCCAATGCCCTCCCCAGCACTACCGAATTGACGCCAATGTTGTCATTCATAAATTTTAACTCACAAGCCAAAATTTATGAGGGGAAATTGAGAATTCTCTTAAATATTACTTATGTACTATACATATATTGGCAGAAGCTATACAGGTAAAATCGAAACTTTGCAATATCAAAAATCCATTTACCGGAAAATCAGACCCCATTTTCACTCTCGAATCAGATGAGGGTCTAATCTTTCCGGAAAATTAATTATTGAGATTGCAATGTCTCGCAAGTTTATAGTTTCTGGTTTGACATAAAATAAGACTTGTATATTGAAGATTAGCTCTATCATGATTTTTACTAACAGTAAGTTTCCTTTTAGCAGCTTCCATTCCCTCCGTAAGATCTATCTAACTATCATTGGTATCTAGATCTATCTAACTATAGTGCAATGTGATCTCTTATATTTAAATACACTTTCTGTCAACTAATGTTTATTAAATAGACAGTTTAAAGTAGAGGGCCCGTCTCTTCAATGATTTATATTTAAAAGTATTCCAAGTCATTAATTGCAGCACTAATTTGTAAATTGTTAACGAATTTAACATCAAAGTTCATAATTTTTGTGTAAAATTTACAGAAATTTATTAAAGTCACATTTTTGACGGATACTCTTACGTAGAACCAGAGACACCTACGTTATCATGACTTTCCAGTTACATTAGTCTCCCACTATGTATGTAGTCATCTAAAGTTTTACTCAAAAAAAGTATGTAATTTGACGATATTTCCAGCAAGTGCCGTTTCAGCGGAAAGGATAATTAGAGAGCCTATACAATATAGCTGTCTCTCGTATAGTTATAGCGGATACATCAACGAATTTCTTTTTTATTAAAGACCTGGCAAGTTTGCATCATATACAAAAATAATATCACAGTTGCCTATTTCCGTTCTTAGTAGCCTTAATCGAAAAAAGTGTTGTTTTTATTATTTATTTGTTCGAAATTACCATTTTTGGTTGAAAATAAACTTAAAATTATTGAAATAAATTTTTCCTAGAGGGGTCGAATATGGGCATAAACGACACCCTTTCTTTGTGTATAAATTACTATGTTTTTTTTTAATTTAGGAAATTAATGGTGCTACAATTTATCGCGCTTATATATTTCAGAAAATCAAAAGTACTACAACTTTAATTTATAGCGTGACAACAATGAAGCTTAAACTCTGCCAACAGTTTCACATCAATCAGCGATGTAAGCATTACTTCACAATGCATATAATCAATTTTTTATTTAATGTTCCACGTGTTTAAAATCTGTAACTGAACCCAACTAAATATTTGTACTTTACATACAGTTTTTACAATATAAATGTTTCTACGTACCTATATGTACATATATAAACTGTATTTACTTTATACTTTTGTATTGTATTAAAAAGAAAAAGAAAAAAAACATGTTTGTTGTCTTTTTGATGAAATTTTATTGAATAAAAAATGCATTTTAAAAAAGTTATGTATCGTATAAAAAAAAATTAACACAAAAACTTTGCTACTACAAATGTTTACGGTTAAAATTGTAAAAAATACAAAACTTTTTGTCACTTTGTATGAAGTTTTCTTCGTGTACTCAATTACAATAAACAAATCACCTGTTTTATTATGCAAGCCAATTAATCTAAATCTATATATATTTAAATTATTATAATTATAAAACTAAATTACTTATAATACATAAATCAAATAAATAAATTATATGTTCTTTATATTATGTCTGCGTGAGATTATAGTTAAACGGAGTCAATAAAACTATATTGTTAAATTATTATGTAATGAGAATAAGTTATGGAAATATATACATACATACTAGAAATTTTGTTTGCAAGTACAGGTTGAATATTATGCAATAAATAAAAATACATTACATAAAAAGAAAAAAGATTTTTTATCGAAGATTGCGCGATGTATTATTTCTAATCGAAATATGTATGTAAAGCCTCTGACTTATGCAAGTAATCCAGCATCATAAGCCCATTTGGAAGCCAACGTTCGACGTATGACTGCCATGGATCCAGATGCTGAAAAATTTAACCTCAAGACGGCGCTAGGACATCAATTTCATTACAGGATACTAACAACAAATATGTATCTAGTTTAGAATGCTTTATGCTTGCTGCTTCCGAAAATGTGTTCGCCTTGTTAGCTATTTTTTTAAAAGATTTTTGAGGCTAGCAATGGCAAAAACGACATTTTGATCAACTTGGCGCAATTATTTTCTTCCTTTCAAATTGTCATCGTAAGATTTTTTCATTTTTAGATTAATAGCTTCGTAACAAAAACGGGTGAAAGTTTTAAATTTTTTTTTTTTTGTGTTTTTGTAAACTTTATACCTTATTTTCTTAAATTACATCAGAAACAAACTAAATTCTAAATTCCATAAAAAAAAAACTCAAAATATAATTCATAGTCCATACAGACAGTTTAGCTCTCATATGATTTGAGCTACACTTAGTACCACTACTTGTACCATTATTAATTTGAATATTTTTGGCTACCATATGCATTAATAAATTTGTTGAACTCATAATTTGAAATTTTAGTGAGAGTACATTGCAAAAATTTGTGAAACAATAAAAATTGAGAGAAGGTCTGGTTGATATCGAAAAAAAACGTAAATCTAACTGAAAAAGGACTTTCAAGCCGTGAAATAGCAGAAAAATTTAGGATTTGCAAAACTACGATACATTCAATTAGAATAAGCAGAAAAGTCAGTTAATCAAGGAAGTCAGAAGGACGGCTAAGAATGATTTCCAATGGCAACGCGCGTTTCAGCAATTTTATTTTTTAGAGGTCAAAGTGTTAAAAAGCTAGGTCCTATTTTAAAATTGTTTTTTCTACTACTTTCATTACTTTTTACTATCGATTTTTCACTTATCGTGGTAAATAGAAGCGGGAAATTCATTACTCTTTAAGAAACTTTTTGATGCTTTTGTTTCAGACTTGGCAATCCAGAAACATGGTTACTCTCCGCCATGGAGACATAAATTTTTCCAGACCTTGACTTTGGCGCCATCTAGAAATAGAACAAATCCTCGAAACTAAAAAAAAATTAATATTTAAAAAAAAAAAGTTTACATACATATGTACAGTGTTGCTAAAAATAATAGGGACAAACGCATCAATTTATTTATTATTGCATAATTTTTTCTGCTAAAATCTGTTTTTAATGGAATTGACTGTTAAGTAACGTTATCTAACAGGACTTAATTTAGCAATATTATTCAAGTATGAATGCGCACTCATTTTCTATGGAACCGCCATTGAATGTCCTTTGGCTGGAAAAAATAATACAGTTTTTTAAATATTGCTTACATAATTTTTACACCTTTCAATACTGAACACGACTATGGAATTAAAAGTTGGGTGGCGCATCTAGTTTCTGAGATATAGCCATCGGAAGTCGGGGATATAGCTTTTAATGAAATCGTCATAATTTGGGAACCCCTGAATCGACTTTCAAAATATGGATGTCATATGAAAGATAATTTAATGAACCATAATATAAGCTCAGAAAAATTTGAAATTTCAGCTATAGTTTTTGAAAGTTTTCGAAATATGACAATTTATCTAAATTTCAGGTCCACTTTTTTTTTAAAAACCGTTATTTTTTGGAAAATTTTTTATTTAACAAACATTTTTATTAATA
The DNA here is from genome assembly GCA_963662105.1 of Meiosimyza platycephala. Classification (NCBI taxonomy): domain Eukaryota; kingdom Metazoa; phylum Arthropoda; class Insecta; order Diptera; family Lauxaniidae; genus Meiosimyza; species Meiosimyza platycephala. The sequence continues at coordinate 67,674,433 of OY759209.1, read as the reverse complement.
CATAAGAAAGCGCATTTTATGCCCTTTCAAATGGTATGCTATTCCGAGATAATTTTTCATGGCCAACCAGATTTTTTAAGGATGGAAAAGTAACGAGGTCTAGAAATTTACTGGAAATATTGGATCGCTTAATTTTTTATAAAAATTTTTATTTTTTTTTGTGAAAAACACCACCGCAAACAAATATGCTATTGTTCTAATTGTTGTTATTGTTGATACTGTTGCTGTAGTTATTCTTTTTGTTGTTGTTGGAGTTATTGCTTTTGTTTTTTCAACAAATCTCAAAATTTCAAGTGAATTTCTAAAGCTCGTTAATTTTCCATCCTTAAAAAATCTGGTTGGCCATGAAAAACCAACTCAGAATAGCATACCATTTAAAAGGGCAAAAAATGCGCTTTCTTATGTATTAATAAAAATGTTTGTAAAATAAAAAATTTTACAAAAAATAACGGTTTTTTAAAAAAAGTTGACCTGAAATTTAGATAAATTGTCATATTTCATATTACATATGACATCCATATTTTTAAAGTCGAATCAGGGGTTCCCAAATTATGACGATTTCATTAAAAGCTATGTCCCCGATTTCCGATGGCTATATCTCAGAAACTAGATGCGCCACCCAACTTTTGATTCTATATTCGTGTTCAGTATTGAAAGCCGACCACTGTATAAAAATTATGTAAGCAATATTTAAAAAACTATTCATTTTTTTGAATACTAACTTTAGTCCCTATTATTTTTTCCAGCCAAAGGACATTCAATGGCGGTTCCATGGAAAATGAGTGCGCATTCATACTTGAATAATATTGCTAAATTAAGTCCTGTTAGATAACGTTACTTTACAGTCAATTCCATTAAAAACAGATTTTAGCAGAAAAAATTATGCAATAATAAATAAATTGATGCGTTTGTCCCTATTATTTTTTCCAACACTGTATGTGTAAGAAATTCTGAAAAATAAGTTTTTAAAATTTTGCTTTTTTTTTGCTTTTATTTGTGTACTAGTATCTTAATACATATGTATATATAATTAATTTTTGAAATAGTTGTACACCGCCATGTATCCTTTAAAATCTTCACACACTTCATCACAAGTAACGAACTCAATCTCCGGCGACGCCTCTGGTGGAATGTAAACAATTGAACCTCGTTTTAAGTCTAAGTCCGGCTTACCACGTAAACGTAGTAAACGTTTGCCCTGTAATACGAGCAATATGGAACCATAAGCCTGTACTTGCAGTTTATATTCTCTTCTATCAGCAGACAGTGTAATTTTTACCACAGCAAAATCTTCAACTGGTGGCACAAAAATTTGCACATATTTATCAATAATATGTGGTTGAAAAAGTTTTTTCGATGGTGGCAGCCCGGTGTAGTTTAGGCAAGAAATCAGCTGTTGTACATCTTTATATTTTGGTGTAAGACCAGCACGTATGACATTGTCCGAACATGCCATACATTCGATACAATCACCTGAAAGATAGGCATGAATTTCATTGGCAGCCAAAAATATTGCCTGTCCGGGTTTCAATTCAATTAAATTGAGAAAGAATAGCGACAGTACGCCGACATCATTTGGAAAATCACGATTAATAGTGCGAAATGTTTCAAGCAGTTTATGTGTCTCGAGCACTAAAATTTTGAAAAATAAAATCTTAATTTAAATATATAATACAAGAAGTTGAATAATATACAATGTAACAATTTACTGAGTTTTGACAATGAACAATTGTTAACATTTTTATCATGTTTAAGGACCCTTGAAAAAACCAATCATACCAACTTATACATAACGAGTTTGGGTTTTGAAAAAAAAGGACCTTAAAGTATTCAAACATGATAAATTTTATCAAACAATTTCGGAGTGTGAATTAGTATTTAAGATGTTTCTTCTTAGGTCGAATCTAATCTAGTAAGGGTGTTATCTTTGTCCTCAACAATAATTATATACTCTAATAAGAGTTTAGGTTTCTGAAATAAATTATCCTATCGTCACACAAACATTATTTAAGAAAATACCATTATGATGTATATACATGATAGAATCATATTTAATCAATAACAAAATAAAACAAAAAATTCGAAAAACTAAAAAAAAAATATGGGCATTTTCATGGCGTCAAATGGGACCGTCGTACACTTTTAAAGTGGAATAAAAGTAAAACACTTTTTTTTTCTTCTGTTACTTAAAGGAATAGCCCTTTGGTAGCACTATATTTAGTGGTAAATTTGATGGCATACGTACTACTGGTTCCAAGATAACGGCAGTAAAATAGCGGTTCGAATGGGACAAAAAATGGGAAGTGTTTTTCATGGCCATTTATAGAAAAGCATAAGTCAGCGAAACCTACCAATATTTCTAAACGCAACTAATTTTAAAATGTTATGGAATAATAGCACTATTCATTAAATTTCGGTTGATTGAAAAATCTTTTTTATTTTTTTTCTTACTAAGTATAATATGAGTAGTGACGGGACATTGCGAATGGGACATATTTTTCCATTACGGTTTACTTGGTAAATTTTCATATATTTTTTGTATTTGAGATTTATTTAGTAATTTAAAAACAAATTTAATAATAATCATTGTCGAATTAAGTTGGTGAGATCAATTTTAATTAATTTAATTTAAATTTAAAACATTTTTCTTAAAAGAATATGATTTTTCTGTTTAGTCGTTTTTTCCTGTAAGGGGCGTGATATCGCCCCACTAAAAAAAATTATCTTATCAGGAATCAGCTTATGATCATACCAAATTGGATCAAAGTTGGTGAAGCGACTCTGTGACTGCGTTTTGCTTATTTTGGGCGGTGCCACGCCTACTTACAGGAGTTGGAGTCTCTTATAACCTTTTTATGGTTCAATATATATACAAACCAAATTTAATTAAAATATGTTTGCTAGATTAGCTTTGAAAACGTATTTTCCTGTTAGGGGCGTGGCACCACCTACTATTGAAAAGAAAATTGTGTTGGGCTTTACCTCTCTTTACAACTTTTCACAGCTCTAAAAATTTTAAATTTTACTTCTTGGCACTCGTTGTTTCTTTTTTTAATTGTATTCATAAAACTCTGTTTAAACAAAAATTTTGGCACATTTACTGCTGTTCTTAATCACGAAATGGGAACAAATGATGTTTTTTGATGGCGGACGGGACATTAGAACATGAACTAAAGTAAATCAAAAAATTACAGTTAATAGAGATTGGTTTGATGTCTTTGCATTTTTTTAGCTAATTGTTGTTGGGAGAGAGATTTTTTGGAATGCTTTTCATCGTGTATCATCCTCTCTTACATATTTAAATATTTAAGACAAAATACTATTCAAAATTACAAAAAAGAGAAATTGCATTTGTGCAATTTTGAAGTCGGTTTGCTCACCGCTGTGAATGAATTCAAGTGTAAATTGTTGGAATTAATAAAATTTGAATATTTTTCTTAGATATCAGATAATAGCGTTTTTTTAATAACTTTTAATTTTTTTGTCATGGTGTACCTTTCGGTGGAAATGCCCATATGCAACAATTAGGAAGCAAGCTCAATGACTACAGCATTATTATTAATAAACTAAACATCTTGCCAAATATTCTTCTAAGAACACTAAACGAGATAGCGAATTCAATTCGGAAATAATTCTAATATCGTGCTATTCTAGCATGGAACAATTTTTCAGAGTAGAAGCAGAGATCTGTCGGTAAATAATTTTTCATGGACGGAAAAAAATAAAGCACTTTACAAAATAGTCACGAAGTTGTTTTTTATAAGTTTGGGAAGAGTAATATTAGTCTGAGAACTTTTCCAGTAAAAATTAGTAATCAATTAAGTGAATAAGACATTTTTTGCTCACGAAGAGAAAAATATTTTTTAAAAATAATAAATAAGTCGAAGTTTATTCTTCAAATTCATACAACTTAATGAAAGAACATGCATCAGTCAAATTTTCATTGTCAGATTAGTACGCAATACCAATACGTGGATGATGGGAATCAACATTTCTATTTGTAGCCAAGGCTAAGTCAAGTTGTCGTTGGTGGCAATTAGTTACACAACTTATTTTGTTGTTGTCGAGTTGAGGACAGGCAGATTAAAGTAATCAACTACAAAACGGTAACACGTATTCTAATAAAATTAATGATAATCCTTTCATGTATGGACTGGTTTTATAGAATTGATTTTTTTTAAGTTTTTAATTTTTACCTTTTTCATAATTTTGGATAATAGCATCAATACATTTTGTGGTATCGGATTCGTTGGCGGTCATTAAAGTTTCGTAGCATTGTTTAAGCACCGCCGATGATCCACATTTCAATTCCTCTATGTTGGCTTTGTCACCTAGCAGCGTTTTAAGTGGTGGTAACTCTACGCAAAAACCTGCAATTTCTTCATATGGACGAAAACCGCAAAGTGCTGAAAATGGTGTAAGAGCAATAGCTAACTCTGGTTTGTGGTTCGGATCTTTATAAACATCCGGATACTCTTTGTGCAAACGTTCCGCTTCACTCTGTCAATAAAAAAATAACGTTTTAATTTTCAATAAAATTTAAATTGTTTCCGATCGGAAAATTAAAGTTTTTTTGTAACGCAAAATGTAGACAAACATTATTCAACTCAATTTGTCTGTTTACATTTTGTATTGGATATTGATAACTATGAAGTCAATAAAAAATACATACTACAAATAAGTTACCATAATAAAATTTTAGTACAATGATACATCACTTATAAAAACTTAAATCATTCCCTTTAATATGTTACTAAAACTATTATAGGTTAATAACATATTTTTGACAAAAAAAGGGTTTTGTTTAAGTTATACAAAAATATCTCGAAATCCATTACATAGATTTTAAAATTCATTTAACAATATTGTAGCTTATTTTAATTAAACATGTGACATATTTTGGATTTCAATCCGGGGTTCCCAATTTATATCGATGCTATATTCGAAACGGCAAAGATTATATGGCACGTTGGCGATTGGGAGCTAAAGTAAGCCTGCGCCCTGAACTTTTTTAAATTTTAGATTCCTACCTTGTTTGGGTGCACTTGTATGCTGAGCGCTTTGCGAATGCTCAGTACCTTGAACAAAAACGGTAGCCGCTCGCTAAGAACCGTGCTTAACTCTTTTTCATTGGATTTTATAAACGACGGTCCACTGGGATGATCGCCCATCCATAATTCTGAATATGGCATTTGTTCATTCACTTGAAATTTGGTGGAATTTAGCAAAGCCAGTTTTGCAACTTCAGAGTTCGCACCCAATTTGCCCCAGTCATAGTTTTTTACATTGCCAACAATTTCCATTTTTAATTTGGTTATTTAAAGTAAACTTGTGTCTTTATTATATTTTTTATCACTTTTTTACAGTTCAAAACTGAAGGTTTCTTCGCTGTCGACTTAGAAAAGTTCCAATAGAATTTGAAAACCGGCCTGTGCTGCCGCTTAATACGTTTGCTTATTTATGTTTCTATTATTCTTAGTCACAGTTCTGGTCAATAAATTATTACTAGCACGTTTTCTGACATTCTCTTTTGAATTTGCAGTACGCGTTCGATCACATAATTGGCCCGTGGAATAACTGGCATATTGTAAGAAGAAGAATTGCGGCGTACGACGTAAGGGCAGCTACCGCTGACGGTGGACTTAGATTCAATTTTAATTTTAGCGTTGCAGCAGACAAATTAGTTCCGCATTTCCAATGAACTTGTGTCAATTTACTAATTTAAGTTTGTTGTGCTACCTTTAATTCGATGAAAAGTGATTCTAATATAAAAATAAACACATATGTGTTCAATATTACTCAATAGCATTGAGCTAAAATTTGTCACGAGAGCTGTGAATTCGTAATAATTCTTCATTGAGCTGTGTAGATCACCTCAACTCTATCGTGAGTAAAATTTACTGCACGCTACGAAATTTAAGAATGACATCATCATTTGTACCTATTGAGACTAGAAGGCGTCTTGTTGTGCAGCTTATAGTTCCAATAATTACTTACTCGGAAGTTGTTTATAGCAGATTAGATTTGCGCTCACTTCGCAAACTACATGTCGCTTACAATAATGCAGCTCGATATGTGTATGGTATTAAAAGGTTTGATCACATTTCATCCTGCAGCTATCCGATATTTAACTGCAGTATTAAAAACTACCTCGATTTAAGAAACTGTATCTTCATGCACAATATTATATACACAAAAACACCTCAATATCTATACGAAAAGTTACGGTTTTGTCAATCATCACGCAATTTAAACATAATTATGCCAACATATAAATACCTTAACTCTTCCAAATTATTTTTTGTTAACGCTATTCGTCTGTGGAATTCACTACCAAGAGACATAAAGTGTGTGTCTAAAAAGATAAACTTTAAGCATTTGATATTTCGTCATTTTTCTTAAAATCTTTACTCCTCTTTTTTCTTTGCTCTCTCAATTTTTCACTTTACTTTTTTGTGATTTTACTCTAATAGGTATTAAAATTGTTTATTTTATAAGTTTTTAAACTATATGTATTCCTAAATTAATATATCCTAATTGTCAATTTATGAACTTGCTTGTTAAAAGAAATATTTCTTATGTGTCAATAAATTGAAATTTAAAATTTTAAATTGAAATACGCATTGAGTTACAACGAATTAATAATAGGAGTATTTTCTCCCAAAACTAAATAAGTTTAACATAATAACAATCAAAACTATTTTAACATCAAAATTACTTTCTTATAAACACTATGCAAATAACAGCTGAATTTGCCGTCGTACGTCACAATTCTGTTTAGGCTAACGTTACCACATATGTATTTTTGACCAAAACGCGGAGCAGGAAATAGTAGATACTTTTTTAAAGATTCTTTTTTTTTAACTGCAAAAAATTTTATGTACTAAAAAAAAGGTCCTCACTTTCCCTCACCCTAGCAAAATGAGATTGAGACTATTTCCAATGAAAACACGGACCCCGCGGAACAGATATTAAAAATAAACGCGGACTTGCTCCGCGAAAAGCGGATCATATGGTCACGTTAGTTTAGGCTCAGCTCATACGAGCGTTTTTTCAACGCACGTTTTAACACGTTGGTTTTATTAGCGCTAGAATTATGTTAAAACGCGAGTTGTAGAAAACGTGCGTTGAAAAAACGTTGGTGTGAACTTAGAGTCCCAAGTGCGTTAATTTTCACAGCTGGTACCCATCGACGATTTTCCTGTAGTTCGCGCTAGATCTGCTAGGACGCTACTGTATATTAGGAATGTCAAAAAGCTGTTTAGCCTGAAAGGCGACGGAGAACGCTTATGCAACTACCAAGTAACCTTTTTCGACTCTTCTAAACGAGACTAATGAAAGCCAAACTAAATTTTGAACCTGGATAAATAAAATCGAAATACAAAGGGCAACAACGAGGACGTTAATTGTTTGTATATTGGATACAACGGCAAAATATGATGGATACTGAAGAAGACATTGAAATCAAAATGCAAGAAGATGGTAAATTAACTCTGCTCATATCATTAATTTGTATAACTAGTTCTTGTTTTAGAAACAATGTATTTGAGTGATTTGGATATGCATCAAGAGGAGGAAGTAATAATGATGGTAGAACTAGGAGTGGATGAAGAAAACGAATATGAGGAAGTCGATGCACAAAATGGTACGCAATTGCAAGTAAATGTATGTAAAATTAAATTAATGCAGATTCATCTAGTGCAGTTACCAGCAGCAACAGATCTCGAAAGTTTAGATGGACTACAAATAACACTAAACTTCTAGTCAAAGCTTACTTTGATAGAAGACATAGATTTAGAGACCCAAAAACTAAAAAAATGGATTTATGGGATGAGATATCCGCGGAGCATGGTTTTCCGGTTAATATGAATACCATAACCATGAAATGGAGGAATATGAAGAAAACCTATTCACTAATAAAAGACAAATTGTACGAAGGAAGCTCAGGTTGGTAAAAATAAATAATTCGACTGCTTCTGATTGTTTATGACAATTGTGTTAAGAAATGTATTTATCAAAAAGAAATGACATCTTAAGTAGACTTATGACAAAAAAAAAATAAAATCAAAAGCATAGCTATCGTTTTATACCAGTGCCTATATTTGTCATATCCACACGCTTTAATTTTGAAAACCAGAGATATTCAGAGCTAATGCTTTATTTCGACTTTGGCTAAGCTTTTTGAAACATGTGTGACTTTTTGTTCACAAAATTTTATAAATTTTTTATAGATTTCGATTGATTTTGATTGATTTCATTTGATAAAAGTTTAATTTTACTCAAAAAATAAAACAAATAAATTTTATGATTGAGTAAAAGTTGCTGCAGTTCTTGAAAAATTATTGAATATTTACAAAACAAACAAACCGCTTAAGGCGTCATAACCTAGAAATCAAGATGACCGAAGATGAAGAGTGTGGAAAATGCAAAATGAAGTTTGTAGACAGTAATTGCATAGGATGTGAAGGTGTATGCAAAAAGTGATTTAATTTGCCTTGTGCGTCCATAACATCTGCTGAAATGAAGTTAATAAGTAGGAATAAACAGCTGAAGTGGATGTGTGGTGACTGTAATGAACATTACGTGAGTGTGATTGATACTTCTATGAAGAAAATAATGAACCAAATTATGGTCCAATGAAGACAACAATGGAACAATTGGTTTCAAAGAAGTTGGAAGAAATCATGGTGAAAACTCAAAAGAATCCGAGTAAAGTCCTGTATGCGGATAAAGTTAGAGAGTCAAATGAAGAAGTACTCATTGTACACCCGAAGTAACAAACGCAGACAAGTGAGACAACCAAGAACATATTCAAGAAAAAGCGGTGTTTCGCAGAAATGAAAGTAGGAATTGAAAATGTCAGAAAAGTAAGAGGTATCGTCATAACCTGTAAAAGCAAGGATGAAATTAAGAAAATAAATGATGAAGTCAAAACAAAGATGTGAAACGACTATGTGGTGAAAATTCCTAAATTAAACAGACCAAAACTAAGAATATATGATGTGGATGAAGAAATAGATGACAATCAAATGATAACTGCGTTACGGAACCAAAATTCTGAGAAATTACAAGGAAACGCGGATGTGCAAGTGGTGATAAATAAAAAATACAGAAGTACTTATATGGTAGTCATCGAAGTTGATCCACAAACATTTAACAAGGTGATGAAGGAAGGAAGATTAAAACTTAAATGGCAGCACTGTAATGTAAGAGAATATTGGAGATAGATGTATGAATTGTTATTCGTATGAACATAGAAATTAAAATTGTAAAAAGGGAAAAATTTCCATGAAATGTGGTGATGCACATATGGTAAAGGATTGAACTGTTAGTGAGTTAAAATGTATTAACTGTGTAAAAGCAAATGAAAAATTAAAATTAGAGTTAGATGTGAATCATACTATGTTAAGTCAGCATTGTCCAGTGTATCAAAGAATTATCAAAATTAAAAGAAGGAATGTTATGTATGATAACACAGCACAACAAAATTAACTTTTTTTTCGTTGCCCTGGATGTCTCTGCGGTTGCCTATAGTTTCAGGTACCCAGTTTTCGAATATATTCATGAAAGTACTGAATTGGCTATAGTTTTTAAGATATTGATGTATTTATCTATATATAAATGAAGCAAAATCGAGTTAGTCACACTCTGTATAACTCAAGAACCGCTGGACCGATTTTAATGACCTTTAATTTGTTGGATTTGTCTTCGCCCCAAAAATAACATAGGCAACAAAACCACTGTTGACCTGTGTAATATATAGCAAATAAGTAATACAGAAATGCAAGGAAATGGGGGGGTTTATAATTCTAAATATAAATGGATTTATTGCTATACAAGAAATTAAACCGACAATAGTAATAATTGTGGAATCTCATGTAATGGAAGTGGATGAGGATGCATTGTTTGAAATTAAAGGGTACAAAAGTGTTAGATGTGATCCAAATTCTAGTCATACCGGGGGTGTAGTAATATACAGTGTTGGAAAAAATAATAGGGACAAACGCATCAATTTCATAATTTTTTCTGCTAAAATCTGTTTTTAATAGAATTGACTGTAAAGTATCGTTATCTAACAGGACTTAATTTAGCAATATTATTCAAGTATGAATGCGCACTCATTTTCCATGGAACCGCCATTGAATATCCTTTGGCTGGAAAAAATAATAGGGACAAAAGTTTTTATTCAGAAAATTGAATACAGTTTTTTAAATATTGCTTACATAACTTTTACACAGCGGTCGACTTTCAATACTGAACACGAGTATGGAATCAAAAGTTGGGTGGCGCATCTAGTTTCTGAGATATAGCCATCGGAAGTCGGGGATATGGCTTTTAATGAAATCGTCATAATTTGGGAACCCCTGAATCGACTTTCAAAATATGGATGTCATATGAAAGATAATTCAATGAACCATAATATAAGATCATAAAAGTTTGAAATTTCAGCTATAGTTTTTGAAAGTTTTCGAAATATGACAATTTATCTAAATTTCAGGTCAATTTTTTTTTAAAAAACCGTTATTTTTTTCGAAAATTTTTTATTTTACAAACATTTTTATTAATACATAAGATAGCGCATTTTATGCCCTTTCAAATGGTATTCTATTCTGAGTTGGTTTTTCATGGCCAACCAGATTTTTTAAGGATGGAAAAGTAACGAGCTCTAGAAATTTACTTGAAATATTGGATCGCTTATTTTTTTATAAAAATTTTTTTTTTTTTTTGTGAAAAATACCACCGCAAACAAATATGTTATTGTTCTAATTGTTATTGTTGATACTGTTGCTGTAGTTATTATTTTTGTTGTTGTTGGAGTTCTTGCTTTTGTTTTTTCAACAAATCTCAAAATTTCAAGTGAATTTCTAAAGCTCGTTAATTTTCCATCCTTAAAAAATCTGGTTGGCCATGAAAAACCAACTCATAATAGCATACCATTTAAAGGGGCATAAAATGCGCTTTCTTATGTATTAAAAAAAATGTTTGTAAAATAAAAATTTTTCCAAAAAAATAACGGTTTTTAAAAAAAAGTTGACCTGAAATTTAGATAAATTGTCATATTTCGAAAACTTTCAAAAACTATAGCTGAAATTTCAAATTTTTATGAGCTTATATTATGGTTCATTAAATTATCTTTCATATGACATCAATATTTTTAAAGTCGATTCAGGAGTTCCCAAATTATGACGATTTCATTAAAAGCTATATCCCCGACTTCCGATGACTATACCTCAGAAACTATATGCGCCACTTAACTTTTGATTCCATACTCGTGTTCAGTATTGAAAGCCGACCACCGCATAAAAATTATTGAAGCAATATTTAAAAAACTATTAATTTTTTTGAATACTAACTTTTGTCCCTATTATTTTTTCCAGCCAAAGGACATTCAATGGCGGTTCCTTGGAAAATGAGTGCGCATTCATACTTGGATAATATTGCTAAATTAAGTCCTGTTAGATAACGTTACTTTACATTCAATTCCATTAAAAACAAATTTTAGCAGAAAAAATTATGCAATAATAAACAAATTGATGCGTTTGTCCCTATTATTTTGTCCAACACTGTATGTGATGGAGGAACTTTCTTATGAAATAGTACTGCAGGATATAAAGCAAAAAGAGTGGTGGATATTAGCCATTAAGGTATTCAATGCAGCAGATTTACTAGGAACATTTGCAGGTGTATATAGGTCACCCAGTTGTGGAAAAGGTGAGTTTTTAGATAGATTCTCCGATGTTATGGGATAATTATTAGCTTAGAGCCAGAAAAATTGTATAATTGGAGGTGACTTTAATATAGAATGGCTTAAAGAAGATTATTATGCAAATATAATGAAATCATGTATAAGTGGAGTTGGTGTGAAACAGATAGTAATAGAGGCGACAAGGGTTTCTAAAGACAGTGAAACATTAATAGATCTTATAATAACTGATGATAAGAATATGAAATATGACATTTTACACAAACCACGGATCTCAGATCACTACATCTTAAGCATTAAAAAAGTATTAATTAATAGTAGAGAGATAAATGAAAAGTTTTTAATGAAGGGAAAAATAGAGTATAGCACAGGAAAATGAATTTGAAATTGGAAATGAATATGAGAAGTTAAAAGAAGATATAATTCAAAGTATGCGAGAGGCCTGTCCGTGGTTTTCAGCTGAAATAAAATAAATTATGGTACAGAGAGATATTGCATATTGTCGGTTTCATTATTAAAGGAAATAGGAAAAGAAGTAGAAGAATCGTGGAAAATATACAAACGATGTAGGAATATATTTGTCAATAAATTCAGAGAAGCTAAACAAAAATATTATGAAGACACTTTTGAGAGTCTTAGGAAAGAACCAAAGATACTTTTCAAACAGTTTAAATCTGTGTATAAAACTAGGGAAAAACAATTGAAATACATATGTGGTGTTTGGGGATGAATACTATACTATATACCGTAGATTGAAGTGGCAAACAAATTAAATGAGTATTTTGTATATACAGTAGAAGAAATAGTGGAAAACATACCTAGAACAGCTGGGTATGAATTGGTGCAAAATGTAGAGCTCAGTGCATTCCACGAAATAACGGAACAAAAATTAGGAAATATTGTAAGAAATATAAAAGACAATGGATCTGACAGAATCAGTAGTGAAGTAATAAAAAAATCATGGAGTGTTATTTAACAAAAAGTTACGGAAATTTTCAAAGAGTCAATTATACAAATGAAGATGCCAAAATCATTAAAAACATCTGTGGTTGTCCCAATAGCCAAAATAAAGGGTAGTGCAAAATGTAGTGACCTCATATCAATTAACCCTTTAATGTGCAAGAAAAGGAAACTCAAAAAATTGCTATGGAACTGATAGAAATAGTCAAGAAAACAAAGTTTTGTTCTAGCAATTTGCCTAATTTTTCGCTTTAAGGATGGAGGAGACAAAAGATCCTTTGATGCATATTTTTATCATTGCGCATTTAGCCAATAAAGCTTTTCGAAATTCAATTTTATATCGTTACAACGAAAAAGTTTTTAGTATTATTAAAAAAAAATATAAATTTGTAAATGATAGTTTAAATAATGATAATGACAATGTAAGCAAAGTATAGCAAACCCAGGTTTTCTCTAAAAATGAAAATCTTATATGTATGAAGCAATTTCAAATGTGTTAATTTTTATTTTCAATTATAACGGCACTTCAGCGGCTGAAAGAAGTACCCACACACACAACATCGTAAAAATGATATGATGAGCCGTTACATATTAACGTATTCAGAATTTTGACCTAGAGAACGAAATTCAGTATGATTCAAATATGCATCATGGCGCACTAGAGGGCTAATACTCTTCCAGTGGTTTATTTATTTATTTTATTTATTTATTTATTATTAATGTACAGATAATATTTCTCTTTTGAGTTGTACAGTTGATGATGCTTCATAGAAAAAATTTACTTCAAATTATCTTAGAAACTATGAGTAATATTATAACTAATTATGAAAGTTGTAAAATTTAAACAAAGTAATGAAATAATAACAAAATGATGAAAAAGAGCAAAAAAAAGTAACTGACTTTATAATTCTTGTTTAGTTACATTAAGGGTATTCTTCTAAACGCGAAAACTCGAAAGCATGGAAACCTCGAAAGTTTTCGAACTTGTTTAAGGGAACACCCCAATCTATGCAAACGTGCAAACGAATGAGAAACGCCTTTTGTTGCCTAAAACTGCCTAACTCGTGTGAGAGAAATCAACATGTGTCTTAGTTGTCAATCAAAAAAATTAAATAAAAAAACATTAATTTGTTAAAAAAATCATTTTTTTGGATTAATTTTAAACCATTCTTCTTGATTATAGATGGACCGATTTGAAACTTTTTCTCACTAATATTATAGCTTAATAAATTACTTATCAACTGATACCTATATTGTTTAAATAGAAACATAAAATTGCTTAACTGAATCAAAATAAAAAGTTTGTAGCGAATTAAAATTTGTTTTGAAAATCGAAAAATCGTCATAATTTAATTTTCGTTTTTGACACTTTTTTATCTTTTTGAGAACAATTGCGCCCTTCTCGCTCAAATTATTCATTTTCCAACTTTCGAGGCTACTTTCGCATCAAATTTGCCTCGAAAGTTTTCGAGAGTTGCGTAAACTTTTTTTCATACAAATTATTTTCGAGGCTCGAAAATGTTTTCGAGTTTTCGAGTTTTCGAGGCTTTTCGAGTTTTCAGGAATACCCTTATTAAGGGTATTCCTCTAAACGCGAAAACTCGAAAGCATGGAAACCTCGAAAGTTTTCGAGCTTGTTTAAGGGAACACCCCAATCTATGCAAACGTGCAAACGAATGAGAAACGCTTTTTGTTGCCTAAAACTGCCAACTCGTGTGAGAGAAATCAACATGTGTCATCAAATTTTCCTCGAAAGTTTTCGAGAGTTGCGGAAACTTTTTTTCATACAAATTATTTTCGAGGCTCGAAAATGTTTTCGAGTTTTCGAGGCTTTTCGAGTTTTCAGGAATACCCTTAATATAATAAGGGAATACCCTTAATATAATAAGAAGGGTATTCCTGAAAACTCGAAAAACCTCAAAAACATTTTCGAGTCTCGAAAATAATTTGTATGAAAAAAAGTTTACGCAACTCTCGAAAACTTTCGAGGCAAATTTGACGCGAAAGTAGCCTCGAAAGTTGGAAAATGAATAATTTGAGCGAGAAGAGCGCAATTGTTCTCAAAAAGATAAAAAAAGTGTCAAAAACGAAAATTAAATTATGACGATTTTTCGATTTTCAAAACAAATTTTAATTCGCTACAAACTTTTTATTTTGATTCAGTTAAGATATTTTATGTTTCTATTTAAACAATATAGGTATCACTTGATAAGTAATTTATTAAGCTATAATATTAGTGTGAAAAAGTTTCAAATCGGTCCATCTATAATCAAGAAGAATGGTTTAAAATTAATCCAAAAAAATTAATTTTTTAACAAATTAAAGTTTTTTTATTTAATTTTTTGATTGAGAACTAAGACACATGTTGATTTCTCTCACACGATATAGGCAGTTTTAGGCAACAAAAGGCGTTTCTCATTCGTTTGCACGTTTGCATAGATTGGGGTGTTCCCTTAAACACGCTCGAAAACTTTCGAGGTTTCCATGCTTTCGAGTTTTCGCGTTTAGAGGAATACCCTTAATGACTATTATTGTAGATAAAAATATAATGAAGATGGAGAAGTTAACTTACAAGAGATAAAGATAAAACGTTTAGAGAACTTGAAAATGTGTGCACTACTTATGCGTTTCAGATAAATGGGTAGCATGTTCCAAAGATGTATCGAATAAACAAAGAAGTGACGAGAGGTCATAAGATATGCCGTGAGCAATCATGATTTCTAGAAAATCTTAGAATTTCATATAATTTGAAAAAATTACGGAAACAGTGGTTTATGAAACATTAATGGAGTATACAGGGCCGACGAGAAAAAATCTGGGCTCGAAGGTAACCATGTACGGACCCCTCCCCCTCTCCCTAACTACACTGCTGAACAAGATTTGCCACAACGACTGGCGATAACACTTTCTAGAGTGGAATTTTCCGCGGAATCCCAATATGCCAACGATTTTTTTCAATAGGCCCCAATTTTCCATATAAATAGCAAAATTCAAAAAAATGCACTGTTGAGAGGACATACTTAAAATAAATGGTTGTAAGGACTTTAATTGTCAGCCAATCGATTTTTAATATTTTGTATGATAGGATAGCTAACTTTTTCCAAACCATATATGTAGATAAGGGCTTCCAAATTGAAATTTGTTTTAAAAAAAAAACGAAAAAAAGGTTTTTTTACATATTTTCGATCAGAACAGTAATATCACTAATACAATTGGCACGTTTCATAACTTAAAATTTTTTTCAGACTCTTCTCTACAGTACAGAAAAATTTAAAATTTATTGGCTGACAATTAAAGTTCATAAAATTAAAAATTATGTGGGTTGGTAAAAGTAACATTTACGGGCAAACGACCAGACTTAAAAATGCAGACACATGCACAATTGAAATGCTTATCTGTATATGTACCTGTTTTGTTTCTAGGTTACATTAAAAGATTGAGGTTGTATAGATTAGTCGGTAAAAGCATGCTCTGGAAAGTAGAGTTCCATTACAAATACTAGAGATAGATGAATATTTCGACCGTCATCATTTATTTTCACGTCATCATTTATTTTCAAGTTTTTTTTTAATAGTGATTTTAAGAATTTACGGGCCCCTTCGAAGAACTGCGGGCCCGGATGAATCCACCCGTTACCCCCTCCCCCCTGTCGTCGGGCCTGTGAGTATATTAGAGAAAATAAAATATTAACTGAACACCAGTCAAGATTTAGGGAGAAACATAGTACTGATGCAGCATTACGATATAAACAATAAAATAGCTAAGAAAGTGAACTTGTTATATAAATTATGAAAAGTAATTTCAAGAAAGGGGAAGGAATTATTGTTCAAATTTGTATTGTTGCCGCATATAAGATACTGTTCTACAGTTCTCTTTATGGCAAATAAAAAGGAAATATCAAATTTACAGAAAAATTTCAATAGAGGAATGAGAGCATTATTAAATGAGAGGCGTAGAGAGAATGTAAACAGAATGTTAAAAGTGTTATGGTATCTAACAGTTGAAAATGAAGTAAAAATGTATGTACTCACTTTCATTTATAGATTGGATAGTAAATTATTTCCAGAGTATTTGGATTGTTTGGTAAGAAGAAATACAGCTATCCATCAGTATGTATCGAGACAAGTTAATCAATTCCACCTGGAACAAGCAATCAGTAGTAAAGTTTTAAAATCAGTATTAAATAGAGGGCTGGCAATATACAATAAATTACCACATGAAATAAGCGAATCAAGGTCAGTAGGACAATTTAGAGAAAAATTAGGGGAGATGTTGGAGGAAATTTAATATGTAATGGAATGAATTTAATATAAAATAATGTGATATATTTTAGCACTTATTGTATAGTTTATAAAATTATTAGGGCTGAAAAATTTATTAACACTGTGTTATTAGTAAGTGAATATTGTAAATGAATTAGCCATAGGCTATTTGTACTCAAATAAATAAATAAATAAATAATAAATTATTTTTATAAATTTATTTTGATAGAAATATTTCTAGTTACATATCGTTCAATACGGTAGCTTTTAGGCTAATGACATACGAGGCGGTTTACGTCGGACGTTGGCGCTACGTAAAATAGTATTATGACACACAGAGCGGTTTATGCTTTTGTGTATGTAATGATTTTGTGTATTGTACAGTGGCTAGAAAAAAAGTAGAGTTTTCAAAATTAGTTGCTTGCCGCTAAGCCATGGATGCAGATCTCGAGCGTACACAGGCCCGGACTTTGAGGCGCAGGGCCCCAAGAAACTAGGCATTTGGGACCCCCTCTCCAATCTCGAAAACTTTCCATTTTAGTTTAGCAAATTAAAGGCACTAGTAGAGAACAAATAATTTTCAATCGACTTTACTTACTTTAATGAACATCAGAATTACGCAGTCTATGTTACTATAATTATATTAATGTATTTTATTAAATCATACGGCGTGCTTTCTTCTGAGTAAATGAACGAATGACGTCATCATAGTCAATTGACAATTGAGTCCATGTATATTACAGAGAGTGAATTTAGCCTGTTCTTAAGTAATTCTTACTCTTTTTAGCACTGAAAACGACCGTTCTGCTGAGCAGTTTGACACTGGTGTACACAATATCATTCGGAGGACAATTTCTACGTTTGGATTAATATCCAAAAACCCTTTTTCTAATAAATATTTGTACAGCTTTAGTGATGATAGCCCTATAACTTCGTCATTGGATGACAAATGAGCTCGCAGGTGCAGATACTCGTTTTCCAAAATCGTATCCAAATCCTCTGGATAAAAAGCTATCTAGCTAGCTAGGTTCCTGGCTCCTTCAGTGATGTGTTTATATTTCAAGCGATTTAGTTTCGTAAGAAAGTCAAACTTTTAACTTAATTCTTTATAAGCGGATCCGCGTCTATGTAGTTCTGCAATAAATATATCTATAATGGCATTTTAAATGCTAACTCTGAATCTGTCCTTGCCAGAGAGTCCCGTTTCCCTAGATTTCGTCGAACTGGACTTTACGGTTACGTTTCCTCTGCATGTCATATGAATAGTTATTTTCACCTGATTTTTCAACAGCTTTCGACTTATAAAAATCAAAAGTATTGGGTTCTCTTAAGAGACTTGTTCACTTTGTTGAAACTTACCAGATGTCATTCCAGAGAAGTGTCAAAAAGCAAGTTTACATCGAGTCTAATGAATTCAGAAGACCTGATGCTTCAGAGCGTGCAGATGGCTTTTCATTTTAATAATTGGCAATTATCTGAAGAGCAACCATGATCTCAACCCAGCAAAAACAGGCGTCAGCTCGAGCAGACCATCTTGTATGAGAAAGACTCTTAAAGACTGTTGAATTTGGTTTCAGTTTCGGTAACAAAATTTCTCATCGGTGTGTTGATGCCGAAAAAAAATTGTACAATGATTGCAAAATTGACGGACTGAGGCCCCTAGGCTGGCTGGGCCCCTAGGCCGGGGCCTTGTAGACCTAGGCGGTAATCCGGAACTGAGCGTACATTGTTATTGACATTGCTTTACTTTCGTTGCGTTGGAAGGAATAAAAAATTAAAAATTGCAGAATGTTGGTGCATCCAATAACAAATGACAGACTAAACACAGGGTTTTTCTACGTTTCATTTTGTGAAATACGAAAAGATGAAGAAAAATTTTATTTCTTAAATCAGTTTTTCGATGTTTATAAAGTCATCATAATAATAATTTTTTAATTTTAATTTGAATTTTAATTTTTACATATGTATTTCGTATATTTTCTCACACCACAGTTGAAACAGAATACGCCGACACGAGAACAGCTCCGTGTGCCTCGTCTCATAAATCTATATACATATGTACATATACACGGTAGGCTTTAACCAAGTTTATATGACAAGTTGAGTTACTAGAAAAATTTGAATGGGAAATTATTTGGGATGTTATTTATGGTCAATATACCATACATCGAAAGGAAAAAAATCCTTAGAGCTTTTTTTTTTTAATTCCATATTTACTGTTTTTTAGTAATATATATTACATACGTATGAAATACGTGCAACTCACGTATGAAATTTAAAGATTATCCGATTTTGCTCAAACTTTGACACATCAAGAACCTCGAAAGATAACCACACATCACATATTTCGGCTCTCTTAATATTCGGAGTCCCGAGTACTGTAAGGTCAAAGTATGAAAAAACCTCAATTTTTGCGAAAACAGCCGAATTCAATGTCCAATATCTCTGAACCTGGTTAACCATTTTCACTGATTGATATCTCATTTTGAAGTGTATAAAAATGTTAACAATGTAAAGTATAATTTAAGTGTTATGAGTAAGATCTCGATATGGGGCACCATTTGCAAAGTTTTCATATTTTACTAAGGCCTTTTTCACTTAATCTGGTCCCAAATAAAGGTCTTAAGGTCTAGAATAGGGGTGGCCGACCCGTGGCCCGCGGACCGCATGCGCATAATATCTTTATTTTGTAACAAAATATATTTATTTTGTAATGGCCAAAGTAGTGAAAACCAATGAATTAAAAAAATACAATATCGTGCATCCATATATTCAAAAATTAACTGTAGAAATTAGCTGCGTTCCAGTACAAAAATGCATTACTACAATTTGGAGGTTTTTACAGAATTTAGCCTAAAATGCAAAGGCACCTTTTGTTGTATAAATCTGCCTAAGAACCTAAACACAACGATATCGCGATATGGTCCTATACGTTGATAGTGAGTCCAAAATTGACACTACAAAATTTATCGCAGAAAAATGGAACAAATTCAATTTTTTGGTGCGATTTGAAACAGAAGCAAAATCGTGTCTGTTTCCTCCAAACGTAGTCAAATATGAGCTCGAAAATGAGAGAAATAAACAGCTGTTCGCTCTCTCCGAAAAATGGTTAATAAAAACCGCAGAAAAAATTGTCGTAGTTAAGTTTAGTGCACTTCTCTATTTTGGGTTTTGTTTTATGTATGTTTTATGATTCTTTACATATTCATAACACAAGGTGAAGAAAAGTGGCTTGATAATTTCTTCAAAGTTACGCCACTAAGCTACCAAACCAGCCATTTCATTAGCGCAAACCGTTATTTTTGAAAAGCCGAATCTAAGGATAAAGTAAAGGATATTTTTGATGCCCGAAGGTCACCGGTGGCTGCTGAAAAGAGTCGTAATATCTAAAATTATTCAAATATCGAAGTCCTCTGTGGTAAACATCGCTAAAAGTGTGAATATGTCTACTGTGTTTTTAAATGAAAAGAAAATAAAAACAACTCCAATAACTGACCGAAGAATTGTACAGAAATCCATAACGGAGCGAAGTGCACTATCTCAATCAGTACTGAACGACCTCAACAATGCTGAGCTGGACATATCGCTCAATGCATTGCAATGCCGATTTAAAGAAAATGGCTTGATATGCCGACGATCAGTAAAAAAGCCAAAACTTACAAATGCTATGTGCAAACGGAGGCTGTATTGAGCTCAGCTTCCTCGTGACACTCCCAACGACTACTTGAATAAAGTGACTTACTTTAATTCAGTTAAATTCAGTGAACTCAACTAGGTTTTTATTTATTTAAAGGTCATCTTAAGCGATGAATGCCGGCTGGAAGCAGTACCTCAAAGGGTCAGAGGTTGTTGGCAGAAGGCCTCAAGAGAGATATTTTGTTGATAAAATAATGAGCTTCGAACAGTACATTAACATTTTGAAGAATAATTTGCTGCCCTACAGCGATAGATTAGGTCATTCCAAGGATGAATACACATTCATACAAAATGGAGCGTCTTGCCATACGTCCAGAACCAGTATGAACATCGTGAATTCTTTCAATTTTGAAGTTTTGCCTTTGTCGGACAATTCGGCGGATATAAATGCTGGTCTTATTTAATATCTCTGGTCTACAGACGTAGAAATCTTAATCTTTAAAAGAAAAGATAGTCAAGTGTATTGCAAGTATACCGAGTAGAATTAAAAAAGTCCTAAAATCTAGAGGTGAAAACAAAAAATAATAAATTCTTCTAAACATAACTGTTTAAAAATATCCAGAATACATATTTGAATAAAAAAAGGAAAAAATTATTCCACGGTTACTTATTTTATTTGAGAAAAATTGAAACTTTTTAATATTTTTTTTATCGGTCATAATGCAATGGGTAGATACTGTATGTTAACATGTAAGAATAATAGGAAAAACAAAAAAAAATCTATGTTATATCTAAATCTGATATGGGGATATATAATTTTATATGTGGCCCGCGGAGCCATGTTGCATTTCCAAAGTGGCCCGAGAGATCATTTGGGTTGGCCACCCCTGGCCTAGAAGCTTAAAATTATTTTTTGTGTATAGTAGATGACATAACAAAAAATATTGATATCCATAACTTTATACTTAGATTTGTGGGCTTTTAGAACTAAAACTTATAAAACGGTCCAAATACGGCTATTTTCAGGCCAAAATATGGCTCTTTCTCAGGACTCCGGCCACCTAGAGAGTTGAAATTTGGACTGTGGTGCTATCTAATAAAGCGCTTTGAACAAAATCGAAAACTTTTTAAATTTCATACGTACGTTTTATCATTGAAAAACAGTAAATATAGATTTAAAAAAAAACTCTAAATATTTCTTATGTTTTTCATATATCGACTAAATATCCTAAATAATCCCCAATTAAAGTTTGTGTAGTAACTCACACTTTTATTAAAAGTTGGTTAAAGCCCACCGTGTATACATACAGTATTGGCCAAAACTAAAGCACCCCCTCAGTACATTTTTTTCAAATCATAATTTTTTTGTGAAAACGAAGTTTTTGAACCGTATTGTGAATATATTATATATATTTATACCTTTATTATTGACAGACAAAAATTTTAAAAATTCAGCGTCATAAATAAAAAGTTATTATCAAAGGAACATTTTAAGCCAGAAACCTCGATACTTAATTCGCGATACTTAATTTCATCAATCCTATGAATTGGTCCAATCCCATGACCAACGAAGAAACTGCAGACAATTACATGTCCACCTCCGTTCTTTACAGTGGCTTTGCAATGCTTAGGATTCTAAGAGAACAGAATAATAAATTACACCTTATAGAAAATTTAAATGTCTGTTTTTCACAAATAAAAATATTCGCGACTTAGCAAATATTATTTCTTACTCTCTTTCGTTCCCACTTTATTGGGATTAAAAAACAAACGATCCGCCATAGCCAAAAATATGTACTAATTCCTATCATAAATCATTAGGTGATAAATATGTATATTACATTTACTTAAAGTACTTATAATGTATATGTATGTATTTTTAAATTTTAGATAATGGCATTAGGTGGGAGCATTATGAAATATTTGATTTTCTTTATGCGGTAGACGAATCTACAATAGGTAAATCAATACTTGCATATAATTTTTTTATGAATCTTATTAAATAATTTTTAAATTTTTATTTCTCATCGTTAGATTCAGGTTTTTTGGAAACATATTTTTCAGACCTGGAACCATTGAATATAGTAGAAAAAGCTGAAGAATTTGGCGATGAAGATAGAGAAATAAATGGTATGTAATTCCGAATTTATATAGAAAATCCAATAAATAATTTTTTAATTCAGAAACATACTCTCAAAAATTTGAGTGGACTCCAACTCTTGTTAAAATTTTATTCAAAGGCTACTTTGAAAGAATTCACTTATTTAAAGAACCAAAAAAGCATCAAATTAAAAAGAAAGATTTATGGCATGAGATATCCCTGGATATGAGCTCGGCTGGTTTTTCGATAAATGAGGATGCTCTAAATACGAAATGGCGTAATTTGAATTTTAGATACAGAATTTTAAAAGAAAAATGCGATAGAGGAAGCATCGGTAAGTGAAGAAAAAAAAATATATGTCAAAATTTATTCAACTACAGTGCAACTTCGACAATCCGGCCACATATAGTTTTAGGCTCGGATTATCGAGTTGCCCCGACTATACACGGTTCGCTTGAAGCAAGATCAAGATCCATAAAATTGTCAACCAAATCTGAAAATTCACATTTATTATATAGTATCTGAGATTCCAAATACATAATCTGCGAAATCGGATCTGCTCATTTACTCGTTTTATGGCCATTTAAAGGTTTCACTTTGGCCGACATGGTTCGTTTCAAGTAAGATCAAAATCGGTAAAAATTGTCAACCAAATCTGACAATGCACAATTATTACTTAGTGTTCGGAGATTCCAAAAACTTGATCCACAAAATCGTACCTAATCACTTACTCGTTTTATGGCAATTTTAAGGTAAACGCTTCTACCGATAATTTTAATAAAATTATGAAGCGAACCGTGTAGTTTTCGATGCTTTTAAGATCAAGTTAAGTTTTAAAATATGCTATGATATGAAAGAGACCGTAGTTTTAATATAAAAGTAATTTTTATTAAAAGAAAAGTAATTATAAAATTGCATTTAACATTAAATTATGATTGACAAAAGAACGTGTTCGTATCGACCGCTTTAACTCGTATTCGCGACGCAACTGAACTCTTCTCTCTCTTCTCTTCTTGCCTAGTACTCGTCACTATTGAGTGGTGCCTTACAGTCGGCCATTCCTGTCAATTCGATGACGCCCTCGTCTTCAAGATCTGATTCGTTAACTTCATCGGGTGGTAATTGGCACCATGGTTTGATACGATCGGTGGAGTACACTGAAGAATACTTTCGCTGCTGTTTTACCCCTGGTATGCTTGAAACTACGTATCGGTCATTATCAAGTGCGGCAGTGATGATAAATGGACCCTTGTACTTTGGTTCTAATTTTCGTGAAGTACCGGTGCTTTGAGGTTCATTCTCCACCAATACTAAATCATTTCGAACATATTTCGATGGCTGTCGATGTTGATTGTCAAACCGCTGTTTTGCTTTTATCCGCGTTTGACGTATATTTTCTGCAGCTTGCTGACGTATCTCGTTCATTTTTGCTTCGTCAATCATTTCGGTACGTTGTAACGCTAACACCAATTTGTTTTCCAAAATATCTCGTGGTTGGAAACTAAAGAGTAATTCTTGAGGTGTTTTTCCAGTTGACTTGTTTTTTGTTGAATTGATAACCCATTGAATTCGCCGTAACTGCGTATCCCAATGCTTATCGTTGTCCGTTGATGGTAGTAGCATGCTTAAAATTGTTTTATTCATGCGCTCTACTTGACCGTTAGCGCGCGGCGTACGTACTGCGGTCAATGTATGTTTGAAATCATTGTTATCGCAATATTTCTTAAAATCTTTAGAAGTAAACGCACTTCCTCTATCGGAGATGAGTCGCTCAGGAACACCCATATAGCTGGTAACCTCGTTCAAAATATCGATGACATGACGTGTTGCTGTGCTTTTTACCGGTCGAACAATAACAAACTTCGTAAATGCGTCTGCAATCACCAACACATGCTCATTTCCTTTCGAACTTCGAGGAAACGGTCCCAAATGATCAATATGGATCACACGAAATGGTACCGGATCCATGTCGTCAAAATGATATTCGCCTTCTCGCGTTCCGCCTTTTTGTTTGTTGTATGCACACTCTATGCAAGAGTTCACGCAGGACTTCACTGTATTACGCATTCGTGGAAACCAAAAGTTTTTCAAGAGAATCTCGATGGTTTTGTTAACGCTAGCATGTGCTGCTCTTTTGTGATGTTCTCGTATAAGTTGCACTCGTACTGTCGATGGTACTAACCACAAATGTTTGTCACCAACTTTCTTGAATAAACGGTGGTTTATAATTTCATAATCGTTGCATAAAGGCTTTTCCTTCAATTTAACCTTTTCGGAAATTTGTCGTATCTTTTCATCCTGAAGTTGCATGACATACAGCCAGTCATCGGTCTCAATAGTCGTTTTTAAAACCTTTAGCGACGCTGTTTCTTTTTCGGATGCTTTTTCATACGGTTTTCGACTTAATGCATCGACGTGCTCCATTTTTCGACCTGCACGGTATTTCATTTCCACATCAAAATCTTGCACTCGTAACCACCATCTTGCAATTCTTGGCACTAATTCGCGTTTCTGCATTGCTGTCGTCACCGCAGAACAGTCTGTTAAGACGGTAACCCTTTTTCCGTATATATAATAACGAAAACGCTCCAGCGCTTCCACTACAGCAAGTGTCTCCATCTCAAAACTGTGAAATTTACTCTCCGTGTGACTGCTTGCACGACTATAATACGCCAGAGGCTTCCATTCCTCACCATATTTCTGTAGCAACACCGCTGCTAATCCAACTGAACTGGCATCCGTATGAATTTGATGTTCTGCATTTACATCATATGCTGCTAAAACTGGTTCTGAGATCAATTTAACTTTTAATTCCTCAAATGCTTTCGTCTGGTTGTCGCTCCACGCAAACGGTTCACCCTTTCGCAAAAGTTTTCTTATTGGTTCGCTGATTATCGAGTATGCAGGAACGAAGCGCCGAAAATATCCGCTTAATCCAAGAAATCTGCGGACCTCGGTTACGTTGGTCGGAGTAGGAAAATTTTGAACAGCTGCTACCTTAACTGATCCTGGACTTATTCCATTCGGTGTCAATTTATGACCCAAAAATTCGACAGTGCTGGATAAAAATTTACATTTTTTTAAAGTTAATGTGAGCTTTAACTGGCGTAAAACTTCAAATAATCGTTCAAGCTTTTCTCTCATTTCGTTGACGTCGTTACTTCCAACCAAAATATCGTCCATGTAATGAATTACATCGCCATTCATTCGTTCGTTAATTATTTGCATCAGACGCTGGAAAACTGACGGCGCGTTTTTTAAACCAAACGGCATCCGGTTGAATTCGTAGATACCATCCGTCGTTATAAATGCTGTCAATTTTCGGCTACCCTTTTCGATTGGTATTTGATAATAACCGGAGTTCAAATCGAGCATAGTGAAAAATCGAAATTTCGTCGCTTCCTGTAATTTTTCCTCAATGTTCGGTGTAGGGAAAATTTCTTTTAACATGTTCAGATTCAATTTTCGGTAATCGACACATAAACGTTCAGAGCCATTCTTTTTTTTCACCAACAACATTGGACTGGCGTACTCAGAAACAGACTTTGAAATTATATTGGTTTTTAGAAGTTCACTTACCATGTCTCGTACTAATTGTTTTTTTGGCTCTGGCACACGATATGGTTTTTGAGCAATCGGTTCTGTCGTTGTCAGCTCAATTTTCATTTCGATTGCGTCAGTCAACCCGACTTCGCTCATATCGACAGCAAACACATCGCGATTTTCATTAACAATATTGAAAATTAAATTTTTATATTTTAGTTCGTTTACTTCACAACAGATATCGTCCATTTCAATAAATTTTCGAACGTTTGACGTATTTTCTAAAGTCAATATATTACTTTGAAAAACCGCGCGAATGTTATTTTCACTAAACAAATTTTGTCCAATCAAAATATCAGTAGTTAAAAAGTCATCGTCAACAATGTAAAGTTCAATTCGAAAGCTTAAGTCATCAATTACCACGTCGGTAATAACTTTTTGTTTAGCGAGGAAAACTCCTCCGCAAATGCCATTTATTTTTAATAAACACGGTTCTTTTTTTTTATTTAATATGTTTGCGACTGATTCACGAATCATATGGCATTGACTACCAGTGTCAATAAAAGCGCTCAACTTATTATCACATATATATATATGTTTTATAAACATGTCATCGACTTGACTACATTTCGCTTCACGCACAGTTACGTTTTGTTTTCCACAATTTTCTGGTTCATTTCGTTGATGCACTTTTTGACAGTCCTTGCATCGCTTGCGACGTTGTGGTTTTGGACACTTACTCGATATGTGACCAGTCTCAGAACAATTATAACAAACAATTGTTTTTGAGTTTACTTCACTGTCGTTTGATTTCAAATCTGTATTTCTTTTATCACTTTTAATTTTTTCATTAAATTTGGGAAAACGATTATTTGCATAAGCCGACACATTTTTTAAGTAATCATCTAAAGTTTCCCGCATGTGTTTCATTGAAGTAAAATTAAGTGCAGCAATTGCAAGTTGCAAATCGCGGTGTTTTAGCCCGTCGCGTGTATATTTTATTATTGCTGATTCGCTTATTTTATGACGTTTTCCTAACGCACTCATTCGAAAACAGTATTCGGTTACTGTTTCATTTTGCTGTCGCGTAGCGCTGCTCATTTTAAAATGAGTTTCAGCTTCATCAAATACTGTTCCAAACTCTGCTGTTAACGCGGTCGCGAGACTACTCCAATTCAAATAAAGTTCACACGTTGCATCTAGCCACAACTTAGCTGGTCCTTTTAACTTTCCGTACACAGCTAACAACACACTTTTTTCCTCCCAACCGTACGCAACAACAAATCGATTTACTCGATCAACAAATTGTTCTACAGAAAATGTGTCTTTTGTTGGATCGAATTCAGGTAGCATCTCAGCGATTTCTTTTATCGAAAAATTATTACGAAAAGTATTGGAATTCAATCCTGCCACAGGGCTGAATCCTCTGAAATCGTTTGTTTGCAAACTTTCATTTGCAACGTTTACGTCACCACCGCTCCAAGTTGGAACGTTTACTCGCGAATTTTGTACCGTGGACAGTACGTTTTGCATCATTTGACGCAGCTCGTCAATTTGTGTTTTCAAGGATGGTTCACTTTCGACACATTCGAATTCAATGTCGTCACTGTTAACGGCTTCAGTGAGCCGCTGCACAAGCTCAGCTTTTGACCCCGTTGACGTTAGATTTTTTTCGCGAAGCAATTCTTTAAGCTTGTCAACTTTTAAATTTGCAATTTTCGGCATTTTTATTTTTTTCTGACGTTTCTTTGTTTACCAAAATTCGTATTTTATGTCGTAGTTTATTTTGTTTTTTATTTCGTAGTTTTCGTTTCGTAGTTTATTTCGTTTTTTTATTTCGTAGTTTTCGTTTCGTAGTTTATTTCGTAGTTTTATTTCGTAGTTTTCGTTCGTTTCTTTTTTATGCCTTTCACTCGTTATTTTAGTGACGCCAAAATTCAAAAACCAACCGCTGTTTATTTGTTGAAATTTCGCGTAACCTTGAGCAATTATCGCGGGAGTCTCACTTTCGCACTAATAAAATTTGTAACATTTGTGTACCGAACACGAGCACTATCCCACTTCTGAACTGAAAGAGACCGTAGTTTTAATATAAAAGTAATTTTTATTAAAAGAAAAGTAATTATAAAATTGCATTTAACATTAAATTATGATTGACAAAAGAACGTGTTCGTATCGACCGCTTTAACTCGTATTCGCGACGCAACTGAACTCTTCTCTCTCTTCTCTTCTTGCCTAGTACTCGTCACTATTGAGTGGTGCCTTACAGATAGTAGTATGTGAAGTGTAGAAAGTTGCTCGTTGTGGTATAGTGATACATACGCGTGTCATAGGAAGGCGTTGGTGAATTGAGAGTTTTTATCGATATTATGACGAAGGAGTAATACTTTAGCACTCTTTAAAACGAATTGAAAAAAAAGGCTCAGAATTTCGGCTTCACTGACACTCAAAAGGCCAAAAATTTATGATAAAAATCGTATCAGGACATTGATCCTAAGCCGAAATCACTCTTGTGCAGGTCCTGGGTGCTGTATAATTGCAGTAAAGTGATGAGCATATCATCCTAAGGCCCCAATATGATGAACCCAATTGAAATTTAATGGACCCACTTAAAAAAAAAGTCCCACAACCGGCTCCAGCAAATAAAAACGCTCAAATAAGAGTTATTAAGGAGAAGTGGACGAAAAGATACCGGAAGGACATGATTTACAAAAATTATTGCGCCTATTCCAAGAAAGCTACAAGCCGTGATTGGTATTCGTGGTGAAAATAGCAATTATTGAACTTTTTCTTCTTTTGCCAACAATTATTTGACACTAAGAAATTTATATTGTTTTCATTTATGTTCCATAAACTTTTGTTTTTGTTTTTAACAAATAATTATTTTGTTGTTTTCTAATGAGGAATGAGTATATGTATTTCTTATTTTAATTCAATATCAAAGTGAAAATGGTATTGCATAATTTATTTTGCCAACAATTACTTGACAAACTGTACATATATATATAAATATTTATATATATATAAATGTGTATATGTGTGTGTGTATGTATGTGTGTGAGTGTGTGTGCGTATACATATTTGTGTGTATATGTATATATATATATAAAGCGAAAGAATATAAAAATCTCGGAATTTCGTTAAAAAATCGTAAAAATGGCCGTATTAAAAAAAATATCGTGTTACGATTTTGCTTTTTGCGCTTTTGACTTCTGATGATGTCCTTAAAAGTATCCAATAAAAAACTCCGTCGTCCTCATTAAATTTTTTTCAAGCGGGCCGTGGCTTACAAGGGAAAGAGCCGAAACTGAAGTAATGATAGTGTGAAATGTGAATCAAAGTGCGAATAACAAAACATGCGATGTAAAAACGGTAAAACAACGGTATTTGTGTTGAAAGTCATTCCGTCAAGTATCCCTTATTAGAAAAACTTGCAGTCACAGGTTATTTGGATTTGAATTTTGTTAGTGTCAAAGACGAGATTTCACTTAATTTATAATGAATTATACAAGAAATAAAGAATATGGCACCTTTCACGTCAACCGTCAAACAAAATTCGTGTGGCCTATTTGTTACGGGTCCTACACCAAAATCTTGTTCTGAGTCTAAACTTTTAAATCCTGTTGGCCACGGAAATGATCACGTAAAATTTGTTGTAAAATATTGAAAAAAAAAATTTTGTAAAAATTTACATAATATTGGTCTTTGCTGAAGTTCAATGTAATAATGTTTAATTATATTAAAAAAAATGTAAAAAAATCTTTATGGATTGAATACATAGTTTGTATGATTTAGAATATCTTTGGACTCAAATTTTTAGGTTTTGCGTTAGTGATAAACGCAGCTTTTTTCAAAATTTCACATTTTATCACTTTTTTCCGCAACTACCAATTATTATCATAAAAAAAAAAAAAAAAAACAGCAAAAAACTAGCTCATACTTACATTTTTTCCAATAAAATGTTAAACCATTTCGTGTTTCACCTAATAATGTTGAATACGTCAGTATAAATGAATAGATGCGTTGTGTAGTACTAACACATGACCACAAGAATCTAAATAATTTCTTTTCATTCATGCAAGGGATTTAATTATTTTTGAAACTTTAATTCTCATCTATGTAATTAACTATCAGTCCAGCATACTTAAAACATTTTTCGAAATAAAAAGTTAATTTTTTAAGCGCTAATGATATTCTATCGTGATTTTTATACAAAACTTTACTCGATAGTATGCATAATGTATTGTCTGTACCTTTAAAGAATTTAATTATTTGATATTTTCTATTTTTTTTTAACTTAGGTCAAGGTGTAAGGTGGGAGTATTATGATTTATTCGAGTTACTTTATGCAGAAGACGAATCTAAACTTGGTATATAAATATTTTAATCTCTAATAAATGCTATGAAATTTTTGTTAAAAACTATATGTCTATTTAGATGCAGACTTTATAGAAGAATATTTTTCAAAGCTTGAATCCGAGATGGAAAAGGAAGGTATAGTTAAACTTACAAGAAATGGTACTCAATCAGTAATTTAATATCAAAATTAAATTAAGTTAATTGTTCTTTTTTGCAGATGAGGCTCCACACTTTTCTTGGTGTCCACTGTCAACCGACTTTCTTCTTAAGAGCTATTTAGTTAGAAAAGACAGTTTTCGTGACCCGACAGTAAGGAAAAAAGATTTATGGACTGAAATGTGGAAAGAGATGATAATGGCTGGTTTTCCTGTGGATGAAAAAGATACTTTAGATAAAAAAATGCGAAATTTGAAGAAAACATACAAAGATTATAAAAAAACTAAAGGTATTTAATGAAAAATAATTTTATTTATTAAATTATTCACTTTGTACGTTGTTTACCACTTATTAATATAAAGGTAGTTTAATACTCTACCAAGTTAATATCCAAAGGTTTCAAGTCAATTGAGTTGAATCACAAATAATTTGACAAACAAAATTTCAATAATTTGGCACTTATTGCACGGATTATTTAAATAATAGAGCATTTTTTGATGGACAATTTCTGAGCTATCAGAAGAAAGAAGTTACAAACATTATGAAAAGAATTGAGGCGTTCAGTTGCAAAACCGGCCAAGTCCAAAGTCTACTATTTTTAGGGAAAAATTTTACTTTAGGGGCGATGCTCAAAAAATTTTTTTTTTAGAAACGTGGAGTTTTACCCCAAAAACCGAATCTGAAAAAAAAGTCGGTCTCTTATGGCTTCCGAGATAAAATTTTTATTTATTTATTTTTTTATGTATGTACATATGTCCAACACAAGCTTCGCTAGCCACATTAATTATACATAAAAACTAGGGTAAATGGGCGGCCTGCGGCCGCAGCTCAGGATTTAAAACTCCCAAAAATCTAACACCGCGGATCAGTCTATAAAATATCCAAAACCTACTAGCCACAGTAAGTAATTTTACATAAGAATAACTAAAAGCACGTATACACAAAATAATAAATAAATACAAAATTTTTACACAATTTACTTTGACCAAATTTATCTCGGAACCCACCAGAGACCGACTTTTTTTTCAGATTCTAAAAAAAAAAAAATTTTGGAGCATCGCCCCCAAAGTAAAATTATGCCGTTTTTAGATTAAAAAAAAAATGTTTTTTACAGATATATAAAATTTTTTAAATTTATTTTGAAGCAAAGATTTCAAAACCGGCCAAGTCCAAGAACTTGCTTTCAAAACCGGCCAAGTCGATGAACTTGGTTTCAAAACCGGCCAAGTCCATGAACTTGCTCCAATTTTTTTGTAAATTCGGTTCAATTGAACTAAAATTTTGTCACAATTGCAATTCTTTCGAAATTAAGTTGCGAACCAATATATGAGTAATTCCACAGAAAGGTCCACCGTGCGTATTATTTCAATTGAATTGTATTCAAAACCAGTCAAGTCCAACGCCTTGAAATCAAAATCGGCCAAGTCCAGTACATTGATATCAAAACCGGTCAAGTCCACTTTTTTTCAAACATAATTTGTTGAATACTATGTCAAAACCGGCCGAGTGGATGTTCCAGGGATCAAAACCCGACACGACACGAAGGAAGAAAATGGGCCTTTTCAACCCGTTGTGTAATGTGGGAAATACGATTTATTTTTTCAATTGACATAGATGAAGATAAACTTTTTCGTTATTTTTCCAAAAGTATGAAAAAGGCACTTGGCCGGTTTTGCTACTGGACGCCTCAATGCATGTTTTTGTACCCCAGCTTTGACACATAACTTAGTTAACTAAATGTTCAACTATATTGTTCACGTATCTTTTGAAGTTAAATCTTGCTGAGAGCTTTTTTTTTTGATTGATTAATCATCTTTATTTAGCATAAATGCTGCATAATTTAAATTTACAACTTTTTCCTAATTTTCAATTATGCTAATTTTTAATCCTAATTTGTATATGTATATGTACATATTTATATAATTTAAATTTGGTTATTTTTGACATATTCAACAATTTTTCTTTTAAATGCACTTAGTCGCTTTTAATTTTTGATATCGGCCGACTCTACTTAAGTTATAAAATGTTGCGTCATATGTTCTCATACTATCACTTAGATACGTTGGGCACAATCCGTTTTTCATTTTGTATATAAATATCATCGCGTTCGCAAAAAGTCTAACACTGACTAACACTTAGCCAATTTAGCAAGTTTAACAATGCTATTGGGGTGTAATTGTCGCATTTCAACACTATCCTCATATCTTTGTTTTGAAGAACCTGCAATCTGTTCTTTTGATACAATGGACATACAAACAGCACACTACTGCAATATTCAAAGTGCGGTTTTATTATAACATTATACACTTTCACAGCACAGTTCATTGATAAGTTTTTTCTTATTTTCCTCAAAACACCAATTTTTTGCGATATTTTTTACATGTATACTCAATATGGTCGTTTAACGTCAATTTATTGTCCAACACTATTCCGAGATATTTGATATTTGAGCTATTTAACTATTCATCTCTTAAGTAATTTGAGTCAGAATTTAACCCAAAGAGCAGGAACACTTTTAGTGTTGATCTTCTTATAATTAAAAAAAGTAACACTTCAATTGCCAAAATCGGTTTAGTAGTTTAAAATATATGGTACGAATGTACCATCTTTTTAAGACCTAAAGTAAAATTGCTCAAAGTGTTATTTGCTTGAAATTATTATTGACTTATGTATATCCGTTCTACAGCATATTATGCGCATGCTTGAGTATTGACTGTGCGAGTTTAACCCAACGGGAGCTATGAGTACTTCAAAAATACTTCTGATGCGCTTCCAAAGAAGCTGCTTCAAAGACAATCTGAAACATCTGATCGATAAAAACTGAACCACTCCTGTTTATTTCAAACTTAAGTAGTCAATTCTCAGACATGCGCAACATAGCTGATAGTACTCAACCAATTGTAATTAATGACGGATAAAAAATATCTAACTTTAAAATTACAAAATATCATTTGCTGGAAAGATCAACTCTCGTTCCCCTCCGTCAAATCATACATAGTCGCAGAACTAGCGGGCAATCTATGTAACGTGTTCAGCAGTAGCGTCATCAACCACTAAATTTTTGAAAATGTAAAAGAGTATTTAAAATAATGTGCTTTTAAAAAGCTTGAATTGTAATATGTTTTCGTGTTGGTATGTTTAAAGGTAAAAAATGTCATACAGTTTTGGTAGTTGCAAGTACGGGGCTTTATGATGGCAAATTTGTTATTGCGATGGTATTTCGCAACATAGTTTGAAGGCTGATATTTTTAAGGAACCCTCTTTTACTCGAAAAGTGTGCCTCAAATCGAAAATGAAGCACAAAATGTAGAGGATAAGAAAATGAATCGATGTGAACTGTTTTTCAGATATAAAGTGTAGATCATTTAGAAGAAGGTATTAACAGAATATGGTTTAAAACCATTCGTGAAACTTTACTTTTAAAATCCGATGCAACTAAAAATAGGATACAAATAGGCAGATTCAGCCTAATTTCCATAACAACATGAAGAGACATAACTGTTTTTTGACAGCAAAGTACAGCAAAAAACTAACTTATCTGTTTTGTGCTGGTAGATATGTGTATGATGAACAGTTTTAATGAGTTGATTCGAAAATAACAAATTTTGAGTTATGCCTCTTTAGCAGAATGTGTGCGATATGATTGTTAAGTGGGAGGCCGTCGGCGTAGAAGCTTGGGGTCGCCAAAATAGTCCTGGTGGTAATTGAGATTGGCGAATCATATTAAACAATTTAATTGATCAATGTATTAATTGACCGCAGCTTTCCACCAAACAGTTGGTTTTTTTAAATCCAAAATTAAAATACAAGGAAAGTAGTATTGTTAACACGCGATTAGCGTGAAGTGCACAAATGTAATATGTAAACATTTTTATGGACTTAAAAATAATTTAAAAAAATCTTATTTATTTATTTAATATAATTAGCAAAAGTAATAATACAAAATCTTATTTTTGTAAAACATATGTAACTAATTCTATTTTTTTATACAGGTTCTGCGCCTATAACATGGGCTTATTATGACAGGCTTGATAAAATTTTCTTCGATGACCCTTCTGGTAATTATAAATGTGTCTTAATTCTATGTTCTTATGAAAAATCTTTAACATTAAATCGTTTATTTTTATACTTTCATTGATAAAATTGTCGAAAAACAAAGCAATTTAATTCCACAGTATTTTTATTTAAGTTCATTAAGGGTATATGAATGATAATTTCGAAAATGTGACCCCTTTTTTAATTTAATTACGTCATTTACAGACCATTAGTAAAACTAGAAAAAAGTAAGTTTGCCAAGTTCAAGTTGGTCGCATACCGCGGCAGCTTGACAAATTGGGTAAATTTTTCTTTAATTGAGTCATAAGCTTAAGACGCCGAACTATGCTAGACCATTGACAAAAATTTAACAGAAGTATCGTTACTTCCCAATTAATTGGCAAACAAAAATTGCGATTAAACTGAGTACACAGAGATGATATCTTTGATTTGAAATAAAAATTTAAATTTTGGCAGTTTAAAGTCAAATACATATGTATGTATGTACATCTCAAAATAAAAATGACGGAAAAAATTCAACTTCTGATTCAGTTGCAATAGCTCAAAATCCATAGGACTACATTAGTAGCATATTAAATGCATAATTTTTTTTTTGTAAATTAGTGTAATTAATGAGATATTATAACCTGATGGTTTTCAACAATTTTTTAATGTTTGGTTTCATCGATGTGAACAACAACCGCAAATTGGCAAAATTTGTCAAAAGATTTGAGATAGCGCTGAAACCCCTCTCGACCAGATAAAAAGATAAAATGAGTTTTTAGCCACTTTCCATAGTTTAAGGCACAGTCAATTAGGTATTTGATTTTGTTACCAAAATTTTGGTAAACTTTCAAATTTAAAATTCCAACTCTGCTAGGATATATTTAAAACGAGACGTAAAATATTTTTATATGCACTCAGAAAAATGTAAGCCAATATTAAATAACACGGGACTGTGCCAAAAACAAGTTGAAAAGAATTTTAAAAAGAACATCATTAAACATTTAATTTAACTGCTACAAATTTATATAGGTTCACATAGTAAATATCAATCATGCCTAGTCTTTGGACAAAACTGTTTTAATAGTCCAGTAGAATTAGTCGTAAAAATGAGAAAAAAAAAAAAATTCGTTACAGCACTCTGACAGCGGAATATTGTCGAACAAGCTCTTGTAAAAGAGGACAAAAAAATCGAACCGACAGCAGCTATCCGGGGTGGAATGGGGTGCATTTTTAGGGGTCGAACACAGTTTTCCACGATTTCTGGCTAAACTGTACATCCTATTGAAAAAAGTTTAATCTAAAAGTTGTAGGAAATAAAAAGATCTACATTTTTTCTTATACCATTTTCACCGTAACCTCAAAACTTTTCGAAAAAAACCGGTTTTTTCGTTTTTTAATTTTTTTCTTTGACAAAAGAGCTTCAATGAAGCTGAAACTTGGGCGAAAGATACTTCTTAGTATTGCACAAAAGCGGAAATTTTTTTAGACGGAAATATTTAGAGGTTGTTGTTAAATTAAATTTTTTCTTAAGAAAAACCGAAATTTTTAACTGCGATTCCTCTTAAAACTACACCTTCTACGAATTTCTGTTTTAGCTCACTTACTCGTTGTTATGTCTACTTTCGATAAATGGGAAAAATAAAGTATACTGCAATGGAAAAAATGACCGAAAAATTGAAAAAATCGTAAAACCTAATTTTTCGTCGAAATTTGCATATTTATCGTTGAATTATTGTTATTAAATAACAAAACCGTTAAAATTTTGTCATATTCGCGTTAACGACGATTATTCAGAAACAAATCAATAAATAATTATTATATGCCATTGTTATGTTGCAAGTAATACAGATTTTTTGGGAACTAAGTATGAATTTATTCTTTAGTTTAGTAGAAACAAAAAAAGTATTTCAAGTTAACTAAAAATTATTCAAGTAGTGTTTTTCTTTCAAATTTATAAATCGTTATAAGGCGCCAAATCTCCCGATACTGAGGGTGATATGGCACCATGCCTTGGGTGATGTGGCACCTTAAGTGCTTTTTATGTACATTTATCATGTGACCATATACGGCACATAACACATTGGATCCAATCATCTGCAAAAATGTACCTCTTTTTAATTACCATTTTTGTACACCTAATGTCTTATCACATACTTAGGGGAGAAATGGCACCCAAACCATAACACTCCCAGTGAATTTTTCTTCCTCAGATGCAACAAAACTGAAAGATTTTTCAGTGTACTCGAAATTTCTTCCGAGTCACTTTCGTCTATAGAAACTTGTGGAAGTTCAGCATTTGAACAATTTTCTAAATTAAAATAAATTTAAACACAAATTGGTACTGGGAGTGTTATGGTTCGGGTGCCATTTCTCCCCTAAGTATGTGATAAGACATTAGGAGTACAACAATGGTAATTAAAAAGAGGTACATTTTTGCAGATGATTGGATCCAATGTGTTATGTGCCGTATATGGTCACATGATACATGTACATAAAAAGCACTTAAGGTGCCACATCACCCAAGGCATGGTGCCATATCACCCTCAGTATCGGGAGATTTGGTGCCTTATAACGATTTATAAATTTGAAAGGTTTTGTTAATATAATAATTCAACGATAAATATGCAAATTTGGACGAAAAATTAGGTTTTACGATTTTTTCAATTTTTCGGTCATTTTTTTGCATTGCAGTATACTTTATTTTTCCCATTTATCGAAAGTAGACATAACAACGAGTAAGTGAGCCACAACAGAAATTCGTAGAAGGTGTATTTTCAGAGGAATCGCAGTTAAAAATTTCGGTTTTTTTTAAGAAAAAATTGAATTTAACAACAACCTCTAAATATTTCCGTCTAAAAAAATTACCGCTTTTGTGCAATACTAAGAAGTATCTTTCGCCCAAGTTTCAGCTTCATTGAAGCTCTTTTGTCAAAGAAAAAAATTAAAAAACGAAAAAACCGGTTTTCCGTAATTTTTTCGAAAAGTTTTGAGGTGAAAATGGTATAAGAAAAAATGTAGATCTTTTTATTTCCTACAACTTTTATATTAAACTTTTTTCGATAGGATGTACAGTTTAGCCAGAAATCGTGGAAAACTGTGTTCGACCCCTAAAAATGCACCCCATTCCACCCCGGATAGCTGCTGTCGGTTCGTTTTTTTGTCCTCTTTTACAAGAGCTTGTTCGACAATATTCCGCTGTCAGAGTGTTGTAACGAATTATTTTGTTGTTCAAAGCCTATTTCTCCTGGACTATAACTTTAAAAAGATTTTTCGATTTATTTGTCTTCAAGTTTTGTTCTTATTTTAACTAATTTAAAAAGAAAAGCAATAGCAAAATAATTAATTAAAACTGAAATCACAGTTTTTCCAGAAATGATGCGATTTTGTTTTGATATTTATGAACACATACATACATATGTATATAATATGTACATTAGGGTGATTCAAATTTTTTTTCTTACTCCAAACAAGTTTAATAGTACCAGGTACACGAAAGAAGAATTCTGTTGCAATTCGAGCTTATAATATTAATATTTACTGGTGGCTCATCGAACTTTTTAGTTTTCCATACACTTTGTATGAAAAAATAAGCTTTACGAGATATTTGTCTCTATATCTCGTGAAAGAAATGTCTTACACAAAGAAGACCAACCCCATTAGAAAGATCATAAAATTTTCTATAGTATGTATGTATATAGTATAGTATCGAGTTATATTTTCATGGAGGTAATATTTCGTTAGTTTATTAGCTTTCAAAATTTAATGATATTTTGAAGACTGAGAAAAAAAATTTTTTTTTCGTTTTTTTTTTTTGTTTTTTTTTTTTTTTAAAAAAATTTTATGTTCGTTCCGATGGAGTTTGCCTCATTAGTGTGAGATTTTTTTTACGAGATTTACTCGAAACTTTCTAATAAGGCATACTTTTCCACATCAATCGTATGGAAAATTAAAAAGCTCGATGAGCCACCAGTAAATATTAATATGTATTATGAACTCTCCTTGCAAGTTATTTGTAGAAAATTTTATGCTCTTTCCGATGGGCTAGGTCTCGCTTCTGTAAGATTTTTTCACGAGATATAGAGACAATGATCTAGTAAACCATTTCTTCCCATACAAATCGCATCAAATTTGCCTCGAAAGTTTTCGAGGGTTGCGTAAACTTTTTTTCATACAAATTATTTTCGAGGGTCGAAAATACTCTCAGTTTTCGCAGTTTACACAGTTTTCGAGGCTTTTCGAGTTTTCAGGAAGACCTTCAATATAACGTTTTAATATACATATATATATACAACGTTTTTTAATAATCTTCTTATATGTTATTCCTAATTCAATCCGAAGAATGCTTGTGCTTTCATATCGAAATTCCCGCCATAACTTTAGAAACTACGAAATTTTTGCTGATAACGTGCACCATGTTTTTCAAAAAAAGTTCGACATGAAATTTTTTTTTTGTTTATTTTTGTAATGTTATTTCCAATCAATCTTAAGAATATATCTGTATTTTAATCAAAATTCCCAACATAACTGGAAAATATACAATTCATACAATTAGACTGGTGCGCGCCTTCATAAAAAAAAACTCATATTTTCCAAAATTGTGACGGGAATCTCGATATAAAAGCAGATACATTCTTAGCATTGAAGAATAACATATAAAAAAATAAGAAAAGCAGAGGATGTTATATCAAAGATATTTTGAGAAATATTTTTTATGAATTAAAAAATTAATGTTTAAAGAAATTTATTTTGATTTTTTATTTTTTTCTATAAAATTAAAGCAGTTTTAAGCAAAAAAGGTCCTAGATTTTTTTACTCTATTCTCCTTAGTTTTTGAGATATTTCATTTCAAAAAATGTTCAGAAACGTCAAAAAGAACGAAGTGTGCAGTTATTAAATGAATGTCCGATACACATACATACAGTGGCTCCAACGAATAATCAGACAAAGCTTTATTTTTTTAAAAATTATATGAAAAATTACGAGCCAATTGGAACAACAAAAAAATTTAACCTATCCATAATTTTTTTAGAAATTATAAAAAATGAACAACTCACTTTTACTTGCTCAACGAATAATCGGACAACATACCAAGTAGTGAAAAAGTTGTCGATATTTTTTTTATAAAGGATTATTTTGAGTATTTTGTTTTACGTTGCGTTACTTTGCATCTGTTAGCAAAAAGTATAAATATATGAAGAGTAAGACTCGTTCTCACGCTGCTTTTGTTGTTGTTTGCTGACTTGTCTGGAGTTAAGGCAATCTTCATTTTCCACACAAAATTCAGTTTAATTCCATTTCAGTTGCACTAAAATCTGTTTAACTCACCTTCGTACGCAGTTTTTAATTATTTTTACTGCAAAAATCAGGATTAAAATGAAGATTTCTGTCTACGAAATTTTGATTGCC
Organism: Meiosimyza platycephala; assembly: GCA_963662105.1. Lineage (NCBI taxonomy): Eukaryota > Metazoa > Arthropoda > Insecta > Diptera > Lauxaniidae > Meiosimyza > Meiosimyza platycephala. Next base: position 67,634,265 of record OY759209.1, on the reverse strand, counting down.
TTAACTCCAGACAAGTCAGCACGACGCGTGAGTAGGAATACATATCTTCAGATATTTATAATTTTTGCTGTTAGTTACATTCAGTGTTAGAAATTATATTAATTACAACGAGTATTATCAGCAATGGCTCTAAAAGGAAAGCAAGCATGCCAGCTTATTGAAAAATTACATGGAGAGGGAAAGCTGTCCACGAAATTGGTGAATTAGTCGCAGAAAGTCATTCGACTGTCCACGAAATCATAAAAAGGTACCGTGAAGACTTTAGATTGACTTGAAAGTCCAAAGATGGGCAGGGAAAAAAGCTTAAAAGAAGATTACAACGCAGCATTTTTGACGAAATTAAAAAATATCCGTTCAAAATTGCAAAAAAAATCAAATATCTCTGAATAATAGGCTTGAAAAAGATGTATGCTTGAACATTGTATGTAGTGTGTTACATAAGAACGATTTTCATGGTAGAATTGCAAGAAAAAAGGCATTTTATTAGCCCAATTAACACAATCAAGATGGTGAAATTTGCAAAAGAATACATTCTTAAAACTGATGAATTTTGAAAAACTGTAAGCACTCATTTAATATGTTTAGAATGTTGTTATTTCAACTTCATCTGAATAGAGAATCTTCAATATCCGATTATTCGTTAGAGCCACTGTACATATATACCTGATTTCTAAAACTTTGTTAGTAATTGAATATGCATTTTTATAGTCTTAGAAGAAACCGCTGAATACAATTCCAGACCGGACAATCAGGAAGCATGGTCTGAATCAGAACTAGAAGACGAAAAGGACAACACCGCTGAAGAACGTATGTAATTTTAAAATGTCACTTCAAAATATTTCTTGAATTTCTCTTATTTTTACATTTTAGCAGCCTGCCAGCCAGTAGCCAGTACACGATATCATTGGTGTCCAAGGTCGACAAAATTTTTTTTGAGAAGTTGTATAAAAAGAAAAACGAAATTCCATGATCCGAACATAATAAGAAAGAAACTATGGACTAGGATTTTGCAAGAGATGAATTTAGCCGGCTTTCCCATAAAAAATATAAACGTTTTAGAGACAAAAATGGAAAATATGACTAAGACCTACAAAACTATAAAAGAGAAAAATAAAAAGAACGCCACAGGTTAGTTACTTACATTAACTATCATTCGCTTAAACTTTTTTTATTTATGCATAACTTTATTTCCCACCATGTACTGCCAAATACATCCAACATGATAATGTATCAAAGTATGTAAACATAATTTTAGGAAAATCTAAGTCGGCAAGGGTAAAACTAAAATTGAATTGTATGACAAAGTCAACTTAATTTCTAATCATTCAAAAAGGTTTCAAAAGAGTTGGTGTCCTTGGTACAAGTTAACGAAGAAGGTCAAAATCGATGTTTCTGACACATTTGATCACAGTTATCTCAAAAATCTAGTTTTTCAAAAAGCAAATGCGAAAGAAAATTCGGTTTCAGCGTCGAAAAATACATAGGGAATGGTAAAAGACATAATAAAATTTTACAGAACCCATGCTTCAAGCACACTTGTGTATATCGAAAAGAAAGAGTTATTTTAATACCAAATCCATTTCAAACCATGCAGTCGGACTGACTTCAAATTGCGGAATTGGTTGCCGATTAAATATGTTGTTTTTTAAAGTAATTAAGGGAACATGTAATCCCCCAATTTGATTGAAAATCATTTTTTACGAAGTTATAACCATTTAAAGTTTTAGTGTCAAAACTTGAAAAACCGCTGAAAATTTTTTCAAAAAACATAGTCGCATTTTCATCCAAATCAAAATAATTAATTTATGTCTTTTGATTCTAATAGAACTTCTGATTCTGTCAGAATCTTCAAGATATTTTGAAAATTGGCGGAGTTATAGCGCTTTTTATGAAAAAAAAAAATAAGGCTGATTTTCTCAAAAACCCCATGACATGAGTTTAATGCATGTTAAAACACATTTGAGGTCACGAGATTTTTTTTTCCCAAAATCGAAATGACAATTTTTTTTATTTTATTATTGCCAAGCCACTCTACGGTACTATTTTCAAAGCAAATAACAAAAGCAACATTCCAAATTAATTTCTGCAAATCGTGCTTGCATTCTGCATACTTTTGTTTTGCCGTTATTTTCGTAATATTTTTATCATGGGAAATATATAAAAATATTGTACGCTCATAAGTATAACTTTTTCGCTGACTATTTCTGTAGCTTTTGAATGTTTTGTTTGCTTGATTTTGTCAGCGAAAAAGTTATATGAGCGTACAATATATTTTTATATTTCCCATGATAAAAAGTTATTATGAAAATGGATTTGGTCTTAAAAAAAACTTTCTTAACTGACAGCCGTGGCCAACTAATTAGAAACAGTTTGTCCTCTTAGCTTTTACTACGTGTAAAAAAAAAAAATCCAGGGAACGGTTGTTTTTGTTATTATATAAGCGCCCTCTTCCGGTTTATGTGTTTGTTGTTGGTTTTATTGGAGAAGTGACCTTTGGCTGAAGTGAAAATCAAGAAAAGTGCATAATTTGGATGGCCAACTAATTAGAAACAGTAAGTTGTGTTCATGCCAGTAGCAAATTTCTGGACCTTGAATTAATTTTACTGGAAAGTTATTAATCTATTAATCAGACAAAAACCCCAGTTGTGGAGCAGTTAATTTACTGGGTTTCAGATACTCTTGTAATGAGAAAATCACGAAGTTGTGACCCAGTAACCCGAAGAGCGATTGTCGAAATATGTAATGTGCCAATAATAACTTTTTAATGGTTAAATTGTTGAAATTTCCGGCTCTTCTTCGGCGCAATTACACTAATTGTGAGTGTGTACATTTTGCACACAAATTTCTCCTCTCAATAATAAAACATACCATGATAGCTCGTCAATCTGTTGCCAATTATTTCCGAACTGGTTTTGTAGTAAATTTTCAACATCTTTCTTCTTGTTCTCATTGATTGTTTTTTCTAAGACAACTTTTTCTAGCTCAAAGTGCATTAAAGATCGCCTGGGTTTCAATATATCCTGAAGATGTTCCATTCCAGTCTGAAATCTATAGGTCGCAAACTTCTTACATTTACGGCGGCCATTATTTTTTTGTAATAATATCCGTCTTATGTCCTGTATACCATTTATTTCTTTATAAAAATTCAAAAGAGTCTTCACATTGAAGATATCCCATTAAAAAAAACACTTGACTTCGTTCAGAAAGTACTAAAGGAGCTTAAAGTTCGTTTAAACACTCCTATACTTGTACCATATGCCGTTCCATTGATGAGTAAACATTTTTTTAAATGAAATACGTGCTCTTTAGAAAATCCACACTCACAAATAGTAAAAAAATATAAATATTCGAAAGACATGTGCCTTTGACTTCGTTATCAAAAAAAATTGACATCTATTGCTTTTTTGAAGTGCCTGAGATTGAAATTACTTGAAGTTTAGTATAGTGGGCACGATTTCATCAAAAAACTCAAAACGTCCGAAAATCAACATGTGCCGTTCTGTTCGTCCACTCCTCATATATTAAAGCCCTGAAGTGATACAGTAATTTCGTGACCAAGTTTAGATGCGGCTCCGTTTGGGAGAGAGATATTTTGAACAAAATTCAATTGGCTTAGCAATCAGAAACTGTTGTTTCTTGAAAATCAGTGGCGAAATGGAAATTTGGATAAATTTATACAGTCCATATACGCAGAGTCCACATATGACGACTCTAATTGAAGTTTAGGCATAATTTTACTTTAGGGCCTATAGCCCGAAAACTAAAATTTTAATTTTGTATCATGTATTTTGGGGCGCTGATCACAATGGTGCTAAACAAAATTGTCGGTCTCAAATGGTTTAGAAGATACAACCGTTTAAAGTTTCAAAAATTCTAAATGTCTAAAGTCCTTAATGATAAAAAAAATATTTCTCTCAAATGATTTAGAAGTTATAGCGGTTCAACCCACACGTAAGTATTTACATATTACTGTGGCTAAAAGGTGTTGGATATTTTTGGGATACAAGGTGTTGAAACAGTTGAAAAAAATTAAAAAAGTCTAAAATATATGGAAACCATTGCAGAAAGTTAAAAGAAATTGAAAATGTCGACAAAATGTGGAAAATGTTGAAAGTGGTGAAAAACTCAAAAATAGTTACAAGAAGTTGAAAAATGTTGAAACAATTCAACAATAGAATTATCGAAATAAGAAAAATTTCGCTTGAGCGACTTGGCAATCGAATGTCTCGAAATGCTTTATAAATAAATGTAAAATTTTTTTACATTAGTTAAATTTGATTGTTTCCCTATGAAAATATGATAAAAAAAAATGTTTTCAAGAACTTTTAATTTTTTTTGTCATGGTGTACCTTTCGGTGAAAATGCCCATATTCAAATTTGATAATAAATATTTCATATCTTATGTCGTTATCATTGAGCAAAAATTGGATGTTACACCTTCAATACAAGCAGAAAACCCTTTTTACTTAACTATTACAGCTTGTCTCTTATAAATATGTATGGAAAAATCTCCAATGTAGACATTTACATACAACTTTTCTATTTTGTTTGAGACTTACGAATAGATCGTATTGTCTCACCTTTTTTATTTAGAAAAAGATGCGGCAGGCCTATTATTCTGCCTTTTTTGAAAAAATAGCGGCGCGCAAAGAAAACATATGAGATTGCCTATCTGAATGCTTCATTCTCCTACTGAGTTCTTTTATTATTTTTGTTTTAGTATTGGCTTGTGTTTTTTTTTTTTAATTCCAGTGCAAAAAGTTTGAAACAATAAAATATGAATATGGCCTTTACTTTTTTTTGAAAAAGATGGTCATCGTGACTATAAGTGTTCTTACTAACAACTATAATATTATAAATAATTATGAATACGGCTATAGGTTTTTATCATGTTATATTATAAATATATTTTTTTCTTAACACAGGTCGTGGTCTGATACGATGGGAGCATTTGGCAGCACTTGAAAAACTTTACACAATTGATGACAAACCACGATCTAGTGCTCTCATTAAGTCCGAAAAGCCTTGTTCGCCCGTGCAAACATCACCAACGCCAATGCAAGAAAAGAAAAGGAAAAATTCAGATCAAATGACTGAACTGCAGAATATGCGCAAGAAGCAGTTGCTTGTAGAAGAAAAAAAAGCACAACTTACTGAAAAAGTTCATGAGAGTTTAAAAGAGACTAATCAACTCTTGCGAGAAAGAAATGACTTATTGCGTAGGCTTATCAACCAGCGCATAAAAAAAAAATGAGTACAAAAATGCTACTAAAATAAAGTCCTTCCTTCAGTAATCGTTTTTCACAAATTAATATTCACGTTTATCTTATTTCCGAATTATTTTCAAGACATCAGCATATTTTTAAAAGAAAACTAAAAAAAAAATATGGAATTAAAAAAGCGGATCCTAAGGGCTCTATCTTAGCAAGTCTTAAGGGAAAATGTTTTTAACATCAGGGCTAAAGGTATAAATGTTTGCTGATAGATACATGCCCTGATAAGCTCAGTAAAACGTTTGAACAATGTAAGGACTGTCCCAGAAAAAACTTACGTTTTGTTTTTCAGTTATAAAAAAATACCCAATAAATTTTTGAATCTTTTTTCTTTTTTTATTAATAATGACTAATGTTCAGAATATAAATAACTAAAAAGTAATTAACATTTTTTTCATTTCTATAAAAAAAATTTTAATTTTTCTTAAGGCCCTTCATTAAATTTTGCGCAGTTGTTTCATCGACAGTACGGTACGATCTTTTCCACTTAAATCTGAAGTCTTGTAATTTTTTTACAGTCTTACCACTCTTTCGGAGATCTCTTTTCATTTGAGCCCAATATCTCTCAATTAGGCGAAGCTCTGAGCAGTTGGAAGAATTTGCAATTTTTGGTACAAAATTGATCTTTTTACTCTGATACCGTGCCATCGTAGCTTTAGAGTAATGAGAGGTTGCTAAATCAGGCCAGAGCATCACTGTACCCTCATCTGTACGAATAAATGGTGGAACACGTTTTTCTAGGCACTCGTCTATATAAACTTTGGAATTGATTGTGCCTTGCGTAACAAAGAAGCTGCTTCTGAGGCCACAGGTGCATATGGCCTGCCAAACCATATATTGCTTCGGATATTTCGATTTTTTTTTTCTTTGAATTTACTAGGCACATGCCCCTTCTTCGGTGACGTATAATATTCGTGCCCAAGTAGCTGCTTAGAATCTGCTTTAACCTAAGTTTCGTCGACCATAACGCAGCAATCAAATTGAGTCAGGTACCTTTCATACAATTTTCGGGCTCGCATCTAATCCATCAACTGCTTTTCATCAGAAAGGTTTGGTACTTTTTGAACTCTATATGTCTTCAGCTAACTTTTTTCCGTTATACTTTGTACAGTAGATTTTGATTTACCTGCTCTAGCCGCCATATCTCGCACTGAGGTATAGGGATTCTGCCTAAAGAGACGATTCACCTTCGCCGTTACCTTTGGGACAGAAAATTCAGGTTTTTTGCCTTAACCTTTTTTTCGGGAACTTGTAGACCCTTCTTATATTTAGAAATAACCGTAAAGAGAGTTTGATCTGATGCACCAACTATTTTTGCCATAGCTAAATATTTGAATTCTGGGTTTTGCAGGTATGTGGACAAAATCAATTCGCGGACTTTTTTTTGCTTGCTAGATATCTTTGTCGTTAGAAGTGCTATATTCAAGTGTTATACATCATATTAAACGTCACTTTATGTCGAACAAATATTGTGTCTTTTAAGACGTATGTATAAGAATATCAGGTAGAGTATAATCTTAAAAAACAAAAACGTAAGTTTTTTCTGGGACAGTAGTAGCATGCACGCAGAAATGAGGCACGCATTCTTCACGTATATTTTCAAACTTTTTGTTTAGAGTTTTCCAATCCTGAATGTTTTAGTACAGTTAATACTCTAAGAGCTGGCAGCAACTTTGAGTGAAGTACGAGGTACAAAGCTAAAACTTTGTGTATACTTGATTTAGTAATAGTAAAATAAGAAAGTCAACATCTGGCAGTATTGGTGCGGTCGCGAAGGTACTCTAACTATTTCAAAATGCAAAATATTGCTCAAAAAAACATACTCGCACAAGGCTGGCGTTCGAAAAAGTAGTTGATGGGACGCTAGGTACAAGAGAGGTAAGGTAAGGTGAAGGGGGTGGGATTACAGGATAAAATAGCAAAAGTTGGGTATCGTACCTAGTCTAGGAGATATAGTTATCGAAAGTCGGGGATATAGCTTTTCAAAATATCATTATAAGTTAAGAACTCCTTAATAGATTTCAAAAATATAGATGTCATATGAAAGATAATTTGTTCACAAAATTTTTAAATACATACATATTGTACATACTTTTCGAGATATCACAACTTTTGTGAAATTTAACCGATTTTCTTTAGAAAAAACCAGGGACCCAAAATAACTATTATTTGGTTTTTTGTGATTGAAAAAATTGCCCAATTTTAAGGAATATTTTTAAAAATAGCTTTTTAATTATTATTAATAAGAGATATCTAATATTATTAAACGAGCTAAAATTGTATGTATATATATATATATATATATATATATATTTTCAGACTTTATTTCCAAAACGGGTGCAGCGATTTTGATGAAACTTGGGGGTTAGGTACATATGTGAACAAAATTAGGATTGGGCTGGGTTTTAACTTATCAAAGGCTCTTGGAGGGTCGTGGCACAGCCCTAAACTTTTATTTTCATAACGTCATATCTTGAAAACTATTCAAGATATTGTGATGAAATTTGGTACACAGATGCAGATCATAAATGTCTTAAATTTTGCCAAAAGTGGGCGGAATCGGAAAAGTGGGCGTGGCACTTTTCAATAATTGAAAATTTTGATTCAATATTACTCAAAAACGGCACTGAGGATTTTCATAAAAATTTTATAGATAATACCACTAAGAGCAGTCATCATAACATGCTATGTCACTATACTGGCAAAATTCGTTTACGGGCGTGGCACAGCCCACAATATTTATAAACATTATAATAAGAGAATTAACAACACAATCGTTCTGAAATTTCATATGGTGGATATACTTGCTATAAGGTACCTCAAGACGAAAAATGGGTGTAATAGTACCAGTGGGCGTGGCACCTCCCATACAAGCAAAACAGGTTAAATGTTATATTTATTGTACTATGAGAGTAATCTTCTTAAAATTTAGTGAGGAGTTGTCGGTTACTATAAGCTTTGAAATTAAATGCATTTCGACGGGATTGCTTCAGTGGGCGTGGCACCTCCCATACAAACAAAAACCGTTAAATGTTATATTAAGTGCACTATGGGAGTAATCTCATTAAAATTTGGTACAGAGATGTCGGTTACCAAAAATTTTTAAGTTAAATGGATTTCGACGAGATTTCGTTAGTGGGCGTGGCACGTCCCATATATACGAAAATCGTTGAATGTTGTATTTAGTGCACTATGGGAGGTATTTTCTTTAAATTTGGTGTAGAGGTGTCGATTACTATAAGCTTTGAAATTATATGGATTTCAACGGGATTGCGTAAGTGGGCGTGGCACCTCCCATACGTACGAAAAACGTTAAATGTTATTTAGTGTACTATGGGAGTAATTTTTTTAAATTTTTTGTTCCAATCGATAGAGAAAGCACGAAAAATAAAAAAAATTTTTTGTTCCAATAGACTTTTAATTACAGTGGTGTAGTGTTAATATTGTAGTGGTCATTTATAATATTTGACCACTTAGTGCGTCCTGAGCGATTTGCGGAATTTGTTGCTGTAAGGATATTTTCCTTGTCCTTTGGAGTATCCCGGACGTAGTCACTCCATAAGTGACTACTCATCGAGGCGGTTCACTCCGAGTCACTTTGGGTCACTTGGAGTCACCGAATGAGAAAAAATCGCGATTTTGTGGTTTGCGTTCGATTTTTTTAGAATTGGTCTATATCACCTTTAGGCCACGTTGGTGCAAACTCTTATCGCACCTAATTATGTTTTGCGATGCGTGCGATTTTTTGGATATTATTGCTGTAAGGATATTTTCCTTGTTCTTTGGAGTATCCCGGAAGTAGTCACTCCATAAGTGACTACTTATCGAGGCGGTTCACTCCGAGTCACTTTGGGTCACTTGGAGTCACCGAGATGAGAGAAAATCGCAATTTTGTGGTTTGCGTGCGATTTTTGTAGAATTGGTCTATAACACCTATAGGCCACGTTGGTGCAAACTCTTATCGCACCTAATTATGTTTTGCGATGCGTGCGATTTTTTGGATATTATTGCTGTAAGGATATTTTCCTTGTCCTTTGGAGTATCCCGGAGGTAGTCACTCCATAAGTGACTACTTATCGAGGCGGTTCACTCCGAGTCACTTTGGGTCACTTGGAGTCACCGAGGTGAGTGAAAATCGCAATTTTGTGGTTTGCGTGCGATTTTGGTAGAATTGGTCTATAACACCTATAGGCCACGTTGCTGCAAACTCTTATCGCACCTAATTATGTTTTGCGATGCGTGCGATTTTTTGATAATTATTGTTGCAAGTATATTTTCCTTGTTCTTTGGAGTATCCCGGAGATAGTCACTCCATAAGTGACTACTTATCGAGGCGGTTCACTCCGAGTCACTTTGGGTCACTTGGAGTCACCGAGGTGAGTGAAAGTCGCGATTTTGTGGTTTGCGTGCGATTTTTGTAGAATTGGTCTATAACACCTATGGGCCACGTTGGTACAAACTCTTAGCGCATCTAATTATGTTTTGCGGTGCGTGCGATTTTTCGATTTTATTACTGTAAGGATATTTTCCTTGTTCTTCGGATTATCCCAGAGGTAATCACTCCATAAGTGACTACTCATCGAGGTGGTTCAGCCCGAGTCACTTTGGGTCACTTGGAGTCACCGAGATGAGTGAAAATCGCGGTATTGCGGGTTGCGTGCGATTTTTGTAGAATTGCTCTACAACACCTATTGGCCACGTTGGTGTAAAAACTTTGCGCATCTAATTATGTCTTGCGGTGCGTGCGATTTTTTGATTTTATTACTGTAAGGATATTTTCCTTGTTCTTCGGATTATCCCGGAGGTAATCACTCCATAAGTGACTACTCATCGAGGTGGTTCACCACGAGTCACTTTGGGTTACTTGGAGTCACCGAGATGAGTGAAAATCGTGATATTGCGGTTTGCGTGCGATTTTTGTAGAATTGCTCTATAACACCTATTGGCCACGTTGGTGTAAAAACTTTGCGCACCTAATAACGTTTTGCGGTGCGTGGAATTTTTTTTGTTTTTTGGATGTTTACGAAGTTCGTGAACCAAAGTGACTTTAAGTGACCCAACGTTACTCGGGGTAAACCGCCTCGATGAGTTGTCACTTATGGAGTGATTACCTCCGGGATAAGCCGAAGAACAAGGAAAATATCCTTACAGCAATAAAATTTAAAAAATAGCACCAACCGCTAAACGTAATAAGGTGCGATAAGTTTTTGTACCAAAGTGGCTTATAGGTTTTACCCCTCGTACTAACTGTACAATCGGTTGCGCTCTTTTATATAAATGCTGCGATATCTCAGTCGATTTAGTGTCCAATTTAAATGAAATCGAGCCATTTTGCATTATCCTTTTCATTTCTATTCACTCTTGGTCCCAATCCACTCTTTTTATAAACACTTTTGCATCAGACCACAATTTGACGAAACTAAAAACGAAGCAAAATTGTTGAAAAAAATGGAACAGAAAAAAGTAAAGAGAAGTTGAAGCGTGAAAGTGAAAAGTCAACTTTTTTCAACAAATTCCATATTTTTTCGATTTTTTCAACCTCAAAACGAAAAACCGAACAGTGGTCGGTCTCCAGGTACTTATATTAATTGTCGATAATTATTATTTTTCAATAAATATTTTTTACGTTGATTCATAACTATTATGCATAAGAAATTGTTTTTCCATTGTCCATAACTATTATTTTTCAATGGTTTCTTTTTTACGTTGAGTCATAACTATTATGCACAAATTGTTTTCCCATTGTCAATTATTTTTCAATTGTGGCCCCGAGTACCAAAAATGTCCGATTTTGGTCCAAATTTAGAAATTTTTTTATGCACCAATATATAGGGAGAGGTCGAAATTGGATTTTGGCCAACACCAGAGGTGGTCCCGAGTCCCAAAAATGCCCGATTTTGGTCGAATTTTGAAAATTTTGTTTATGTACAAATCGATGGAAAGAGGTCGACAATGGATTTTGCCCACCATCCGAGTCCTAAAAGTCTCCGATTTCGGTTCATTTTCGAAAAAAAATTTTATGTACCAATCGATGGAAAGAGGTCGAAAATGGATTTTGACCATCATTTGGAATATCTACGAACCCTGGAAAGGACCGTTTTTGACCCATTTTCGGAAAATTTTTTTTTTTCTCAATCGTATGGGTAACTTCGAAAAATAATTTTGGATATTACTTAGGGTGGCTCCGGACCTTGGAAAGTACCGTTTTCGACCCTTTTGGTTTTCCAAGGTCCGAAGCCGCCCTAAGGTATGTCAAAAAGCCATTGCCGTCCATTCCTCATCGGTTGGAGCAAAAAAAAAATTAGGGTGGTTCAAATAAAATTTTTTTTGCTTCAATCGACAAGAAAAGGTCGAAAATAGCCATTTCCGAGCTCAATCTATCAACTGGTGCAAAAAAAATTTTACTTGAACCACACAATATGTACCTAGAAAAAAAAACGAAATACACCTTCTGCAAAGTTATCTGTAATGAAAAAACAAAGTTAATAAACTAAATTTCCTTTCATTCTTCCATGATCCTTCAAATAAAATATCAGCCTTAAAATTATGAGCGAAAAAATATCACTTTCCCACTTCATTTCTAATGATAAGTAATTAATATTGCAAAGGTACAATAATTTAAATTTGATACTTAAATCAAACACAAATTTTTCCAAGTGCTCTCAATCCACAGCTGTAAACTTTTTTTCAACGAAACAATAGTTAGACAACAACAATCTACGTCGTTGTTGCTTTGCATGCAAAGAATAAAAATAAGAAACGAAAAACAAGATTGTTTGTGTATTTCGTATTGCTAAGTGCGGAGTGCTGTGCGTGTGTATTAGAATAGACAGCCTATGTCTAAGGGCTTTTACAAAAACAATTGTGCACCGAGTGCATAGGGCTTGGGCGCCCCTGCCCTAAGGTATGTCGAAAAGACAAAAAATAATTTTCATAAAATGGGTCAAAAACGGTCCTTTCCAGGGTCCGTAGATACTCCAAATGATGGTGAAAATCCATTTTCGACCTCTTTCCATCGATTGGTGCATATTTTTTTTTTTCTAAAATGGACCGAAATCGGGGACTTTTAGGACTCGGGACCACCTCTGATGATGGTCAAAATCTATTTTCGACCTCTTTCTATCGTTTGGTGCATAAAAAAATTCCCAAAATTCGACCAAAATCGGACATTTTTGGAACTCGGGACCACCATTGAAAAATAATTACAATGGTTATGAATCAACGTAAAAAGAATCTATTGCGAAATAATACACGGTTGGCTTTAACCAAGTTTAAATGATAAGTTGAGTTACTACAAAAATTTGTATGGGGAATTATTCGGGATGCTATTTATAGTCAATATACAACAAAAGGAAAAAAATCCTTAGGGCTTTTTTTTTAATTCCATATTTACTGTTTTTTAGTAATATTACATGAGTATGAAATACCTGCATCTCTCGTAAGAAATTTAAAAACATCCGATTTTGCTCAAATTTTGACACGACAAAGAAACTTGAAAGATAGCTTCACAACACAAATCAGCTCCCTAGTTAGTTGAAGTCCAGAGTACTGTTTGTAAAAAACGAAATTTTTGCGAAAACAGCCGAATTCAATTTCGAATATCTCTGAACCTGGTCAACCATTTTCACTGTGTGATATCTCATTTTGAAGTGTATAAAAATGTTAACAATTTAAAGTATAATTTAAGTATTATGAATGAGATCTCGATGTGGGGCACAATTTGCAAAGTCATATTTTACTAAGGCGATTTTCACTTAATTTGGTCGCAAATAAAAGTCTTAAGATCTAGAAGCTTAAAATTATTTTTTGTGTATGGTAGATGACATAATAAAAAAAAGTGATATCCATAACTTTAAACTTAGGTTTGTGGGCTTTAAGAACTAAAATTTTTAAATATATGGCTCTTTCTCAGGACTCCGACCACCTAGAGAGTTGAAATTTGGACTCTGGTGGTATCTAATAAAGTACTTTGACTTGTCAAAATTTGAACAAAATCGGAAACTTTTTAAATTTCATAAGTATGTTTTACATAGGGGAAGGCGGCGAAAAGCGGTACAAAGGGTATATTTATCCTTGCATTACAACGCCATCTAATGTAATTATAAGGAATTTGTTTTAGAGTAGTGCTCTTGTAACTGCCAGGTTATAGCGACATTTCGACCTTCCGTTTTCGAGAACCACGAGGTTCATCAAAATGAGTGCAGTCGACGTAAGCTTCGAGGTTTTTTGACTTAAGTAAATTCATTTCATATGAATCATTCAAAAAATGTCGTAGTATATGTTAATGACATTCATTTTTATTGACAACGATATGTTTATGTTGATAAATTTTTGTTTCGCGTTTTTTTAGGTCATGGCGGCAGAGTTGTATTGCACTTCGTATACCGCTTTACCCCACCCGTGGGGCGAAGCGGTATAAGCGTACTTTTTTTTGCATCGTAATAATAAACATCTTCTGTTGAGAAAATAATGAGCCTAATTACCTTAATAGATTCAATATAGATCGAACATGATTAATTGTGCGAAAATAATTTTCTTTTTTTGTGGAAACTTCGTTTTCCCGTTAGGCATACCGCTTTTCCCCACCTTCCCCTACATATGTGATATTGAAAAATAGTAAATATGGATTTAAAAAAAAGCTCTACGGATTTCTTATTTTATTCATATATCGACTCCAAATTACATCCCAAATAATCCCCAATTAAAGTTTTTGTAGTAACTCACACTCTTATTAAAAGTTGGTTGAAGCCCACCGTGAATAGTTATGGGCAATGGAAAAACAATTTCTTATGCATAATAGTTATGAATCAACGTAAAAAATATCCCAACGGGAAACGGAAGCGCGTTCAAAGCGTTCGGATGTGCATCAAGGAAGGCAGAAGCTGCTCCCGATGCGCTTCTCACTGCTTATCTTTTTTAACACACGATGTCATTGCGGGGATGCACATCTTTGGAAGCATATTGGATGCTGAATAGAAGCTCGTCTTCGGAAGCATATGAAATGTGCTTCCTTGGATGCTAAGTAGAAACATATCTTAGGAGGCATATGAAATGCTCTTTCTTGGATGTTGAGAAGCACATGTACCTTAAATTGAAAAAAAAAAACTCACATAAATTTTTGTCTCCGGTCGGTCTCGAACCTAGGCCTCCTGCGTTATGCCAGTGTTCTGAGTTGCGCACATCTTAACCAACTGAACTACTCTTGCTAGTAATATTATTGTGACAAAAACTATACCTATTTTGAATTAAATGCCTCCGGAGAAGCACATCGGACGCGCGCTCCTTGGAAGCTGCTTCCAGATTTCCCGTTGGGTATGTATTTTACAGAGCTGTTTGTTCAGTAGTTTTAGTGCAACAAACAACAAAAAAATTACAAACGCAAAATGCATAAAAAGGAGCAAAAAATGGGCAACGAGCTGCTTATATTAGTTTCCATGACGCTACGTCACTTCATCAGCAAGCTTTGTTAGCCGACGTTTAATAGTCTGCAAGCACACTACATTTTATTTTCTGCTTTGATTAGTTGAGAATCATAGCAAAACATAAAACACAGTGCACACACACATTCCTTCCTCCTTCACATGCAATTGCTTTTGTAGCTCTTTTTGATATTACACATTTCTTGACGAGCGCTCCGTTGCATATGTGCTATATGAGCCGCTGAAAGCAAAAGTGGTATAACTCAAAAATTTCGAAAAATGAGTTATACCCGTTTTCTAACTTGTTACGTCAGTACAGGCCCGTACCTACCATAGGGGGCTTAGCCCACCCTAGCGCTTCATTATCCCCCCTAGCGCTTCATTTGCCCCCTAGCGCTTCATTTGCCCCTAGCGTTTCATTTGCTCTTCACGCGTTTTTTAGGAAAACTTCAAAAACAAAAGCAATTAGAAAATTATATTTATAGTTTATACTACTTAGGTTTAAAGATTATTTTTTTTAAACAATAACAATTTAAAATAGCTGTAATCTGCGATCTTTCAGGGCATTGAATCTTTTTAAAACCATGTCTATATCTATAGACTCAAGACGTTTGTGCTCGAAAGCCAGGAACGATAAATTATTCGGTCTATCAGTCGACATGCCTATTCGTTGTGGCCGTATAATTCGTGTTAATGCCGAAAATGACGATTCGCATACTTCCGTTCCAGCCGGGAAAGTTTCGATGGTTGCAAAAAGATTGTACACTTTTTCCATTACTTGACGCACCTTATACAACTCCGTCAGCACCACCGTCTTAATTTTTTTTTGTTCCGGCTTTTTAAATTTGTTTAATTGATCATTCTCCGAACGAATTCTATCTATATATTCTTTGGCAATTTTGAGCTCAATTTCACTTGGTAACTGGATACCCAAATCGTCCAATGGGTGCAGCTTTTCCAAATCCATTTCATCAGCTGTATTGATAGCAGTGAGAATGCCATTGTTTGTAACAAAGCGATTGGTCATTTCAATTAATACGATATCGATTGTTTCGTAGAATGTTGATTTCAGCATGATGATCGATTCGCTTCGATCACCCAGTGTTTCTTCAACAACTGACTCTTTCAGCATTTTTGAAAGCTGCCTATTCCATTTGAGGCAAAGTATTCATAATATGGATATAGTTTTCAAAGATGGATTTAGAAGCACGTAAATGGCCAACCCAACGAGTTTCGATTAATTTCAAAATGGAATGTCCTTCATAATGTTGTACTTTGTGGCGACGGAAAAATTTCGCAATATGTTTTGCCCGAAAATATTAAAATACGCATTAAGCAGACTAGATATTCATGTAGTTTGCACAAAAAATAATCTTATTTCTCAAATACTTTTTTCTATGTATTTTGGGGCGTAGATTCCAAAAATACTAATCATTTTTTTTTTTCTTAGGAATCGTTTTCGAGATATCCACAAAAAAAAATATACATATGTACATTAGGGCGGGTCGATTTCTTCGGGCGGGAAAAAGTCATCAAAGGTTATGGCAAAACAATATTCTACGGACAATTCTGAGCAACTTTGCCAAAGAAACTATGGGTCTAAAATCAATTTCGAGCCTCCGCATTTTCTCAAATAGGTTTTGAGCAGTACTTACGTACATATGTATATTACAATTTTATGGGAACAATTGCAGGAAGGAAGGAATTTTTGGACAAGTTAGTGGTCGATCGTCAGAGGTTAAATATTTCATAAAATTATGTTTATTTCTGATAATAGTCGACCAAGGCGTTTAACTTTGTAGCAACACTTCTAACATTAATTATTTTGATATTTAATTTTTTCCAAATTTCAATTAATTTTTTTACTACTGGTGGGTTAATACTTTTGTATGAAAATATTCTGCTTTCAGCTTTAGCACTTTCACTCAAAAGTCTATAATACTTTTATAAATCACTATTATTTGAGAAATTCAGTCCATTTAAATCACTTGGCAAGCCAAAGGTAGGGAACACCTTGAGATGGTATATGCAACAGGTTGCATCTGGAGGATATGGGTCTTATCGATAGCTCCATAGTAGGAAAAAACGAAAAAATCACAATTGACGATCAAAACTTTCACGGAATAATTACACGTTTTCAATGGCAGATTTTTCAATGATAGATTTTTATTTTTGAATAAAAAATTGTTTTCCATTATCTTTCGACTTAAGTACTTCAGCACTCCACTATTCTTACAAAAAATTAAAATAACATGGTAAATACAAAAGAGGCACAAGACCTTTCCACCGACATCAAAATGGCCGATTTACCACAATTTTTGCTTTAAATATGAAATACTTTGTGGTTGTCGCCATACAAATCCAATGCGGAGGCTCGAAATTGATTTTAGACCCATAGTTTCTTTGGCAAAGTTGCTCAGAATTGTCCGTAGAACATTTTCCTGCCATACCCTTTTTGAAAAAAAAATCGACCCGCCCTAATGTACATGCATACATATATAATTAAAAAAATAAAAAAAAAACAAATATGCACCGTCTCAAAAGTTCAATCCTAAATTTAACAGCACTGTTGGATTTATCTTTTATAGGGAACAATTGAACATATAAGACAATAAAATATCTCTTACGAATTAGTTCCTTATTTAATTACATAGTCAATGGCCTATATGCGGGAATGCATGAAAATATGGAAATTTCCCATTTTCATTGATTTTAGAATAGCACTCACAGATTTTGTCCGACTTGGACAATATTACACTTCAAATATTTGTAATATAATATTTTTGTGTTCAAACGGAGTAATTGAAATTTAGTGACTTTTAAAAAAGACCAAAAAGTAGCTTTTTGTGAACTTGTAACTCCATCCAAAATTTTTTAAAAATAACGTTATATATAGTAAAATTTTCTGTGCCCCCCAAGCAAAGTCGGGTAGGTACGGGCCTGCGTCAGTAATTATCATTAGACAAAATTTTAAAAGTTTAGTTGGCGATATGGCCGCTAGAGTTTTGGCTCGAAACAAGTACTTCTAACTTCAAGCGGAATACTAGTACAACTGTGCGCGAGCCATTGTGTTTGTTTCATTTTCTAGGTTAGAGTTAAATTTAAAAATTTTGTTTTAGTATTTTTTGGATGAAAAAAAAATTTTGTTTTTTTAATTAAAAATGATTTATGAAATGGATATTGTAATTTAATTAACATATTCAAAGGAATAAAGGAATATAGGAATGAATAGTTAAGTGGTTATGGTTGCGCTGTGCTTTAAAGGCCATAATTTTTAAGAAAAGTGGTATAACTCACTGACTTATACCACTTTGTCGCTAATTTCTTTGAAATAAAAAATTGGAAGAATGGTATTCTAATTTGAAGCTTAATTTAAGCTACTTACCTTTCAAAAATTATAATAATTTTTACAAATAAACATTATTTAATCGAACTTACAGTCATTAAGCAAAGACCAATATTGTAAATTTTTACTTATTGATCAATGCTATTTTTCAACAAACATGACAAAGATAACAAATGGAACAATTTTAACCTGGTAATTGGTGACATGTTTCGGCTATTACCAATAGCCTCATCAGACCAGTTTGGTTAATTCTGTACATGGACTCGAACCCCTGACCGTTCATGCATTGCAATTGCATATTTTGCGACGGCCGCTCTAACACTTGAGCTACTGAGGGACTTGTCATGAGGTGTACAGAGTGCGCATATTCCATTTGTCATCTTTTGTCACTTTCTCGCTTGCTGCCATAGCCGTCGGCCTAGAGTCATGCTATGATTTATTTTTCGAAATTGTGGTGTTGCCAGCCACATATTTTTGAAATTCGGCGTGCTCTCCATATGGTTTAAGAAAGTTGATTTTAGCGACTGATTATTTTATAATTAAACATTATTTAATCGAACTTACAGTCATTAAGCAAAGACCAATATTGTAAATTTTTACTTATTGATCAATGCTATTTTTCAACAAACATGACAAAGGTAACAAATGGAACAATTTTAACCTGGTAATTGGTGACATGTTTCGGCTTTTTTACAAATAATTAAATTTTGAACAATTGACTTTCCAAAAGTTTTGAAACTTTGACAAAAACAAATGCACTGATTTTTTGCTATACCAAAACGCAAACCTCCAATTTTCTCAAAACTACTTAAATGTGACTTATACCACTATTGCTTTCAGCGGCTCATATGTAAATATCGGTTTGCTCACCGAGAAGTAATTTCTTTATTTGTGTTTTTGGAACAATGTAAAATTTAATATGTATTTTACAGAACGCAAAAAATATTTATTGAAAAATAATAATTATCGACAGTAATATTATTATTAATAATAATTAAAAAGCAATTTTTTTGACAAAAACCTTATAATAGTTATGTCCCTGGAAAAAACTGATACTTTTTTAAAAAAATGTGTTATTAACCTTTAGTTTTATTGGCATATTAAGAAAGTACAAATTGTCCCCTTTAAAATAATGATTATGTTGTTAGCTAGTTTTTTTTAAATCAATCAACATCTTTTTTCTATGAACTTTCTAAGATAGAAGAGGACAATTAACAAATTTTTCTAATTAACACTAGTATGTATAATTTTACAAAACTGTTCGTATACTCTACAAAATAACATACGTCACATGTTAAATAATATTAATCTTTTAAAACTGTTTACCCAAAAAGATTTTTGAGGAAAAAAATTAGGTGATACCTAGAATACAAAAACCGGAATTTATCTTAAAATCACATTGCACATACAGTTGCTCACAAAATTGAGCATACAGGCTTCATTAAAACACATTATTGCTTGTTTTGGCAAAAAAACGTAGACATTTCATTCACAATAATAAGTAACAAAACAAAAACGTAATTCACAAATAAACTTTTTTTCTTATAGCAAAATAAAAAATATACCTACTTAATTTTAAGGCACAAAATTGAGCATACATATGAAAGAAAATAAATAAATAGCATTCTAAATCCTGTCAAAATACTACAAAATCAATGCAAACTCAAGCTCTAGTATTTTGTGGTGCCTCCTTGAGCATTTACGATAGCATGCAACCGCTGAGGCATAGATTTTACCAGTTTTTCTGTGAAATATGACGGAATGCTGATCCAAACTTCTTTGATTTTTGATTTAAGCACTTCTTTGTTCGAACAATGCCTTTCTCTTGGTCTCATTTTAACTTCATGCCATAAATGCTCGATTGGGATAAGATCGGGTAATTGCGGAGAAGTTTTGAGCTGCTTCGGGGCATTATATATCAACCATTCGCTCACTAAATGAGATGTGTGCTTCGGTTCGTTATCCTGTTGAAAGTAATAATTCCCAGGAAACTTTAATTTTATGGCGGAGCTCCTCATATTTCTTTGCAGAATATTAAGATACATCACTTTGTACACAACCTCCTCCGTGCTTTATTGTTGAATTTATGTGCTTTGTTTCTAATTCCGTATTAGGCTTTCTCCAAACCATTTGTTTTCCATCGGACCCAAATAAATTCATTTTTGTTTCGTCGGACCGCAAAACACCTTCCCAGAAACCTTTTGGTTGATTTATATGTTGCCGAGCAAACTCTAATCGTTTTTTTTATTTATAAATAAATATATGAATGAATGTTCAGGAGATGTCATGTAGTCATCAGAAAAAACGGTTTGGGAACCAAAAATCCGGTGTATAAATAAGTAATGTCGGTTCGAACATTTAGATGTCGCCCAAGCCTGAATATTTATCGAATATCATGAAACTTTGACAGTGTAAAGCGTCAACCTTAACCATCATACCACTAAAGTTTCGAGCGTCATTATCGTGTTACTCTCATGTCGAGTTTCGTGCCAAATAAACATCAATTTTTAGCAAAAAAAATGAAATATGTCCTTTATTGATAAAAAAAGTTTTTGGTAAAATGTTGTAAAATTTTACTAATTCTAAAATATTTACATATTAAGGATTGAAAAAAAAACAGGTATCAATATTTCGTTGTTCCTCCTTTCGCTTTTATGACCGTCATAACTCGCTGCGGCATGGAAGGGATTTGAATTATTCTGTCTAACTCGCGTAAATTAGTTGGCTTGCTACCTGCACCTTAATTATGTGCCAAAGATTCTCAGTGGGGTTGAGATCGGGACTATTGCCTGGCCACGATAAAGTCGAAATGCCAAGTTCATTCAAGTAATTCTTTACCTGTAAAAGAAGAAGAAGAAAAAGAGGATGAAAATTGCGGGTTATTATTAAGTACAAAATAAGGATTTACAAAACAGTAATGCTTACCAATTGCGCTCGATGACAAGGCACAAAATTATCTCGAAAAAACACGTTGTCCACACGCGAAAAATGCTCTTCAATAGAAGGTTCCAAGTTTCCTATCAGTATATTTTCATAGTCGGTTGCTTTGACAGTTCCTTCAATCAAGGCCAGTTGTCCAACTTGGTAATAAGAAAAGCATCCCCAGACTATTCTACTAGTCGGTTGCCTAAATGTTCTTTGGGTGCACTCGTCGCTATAACGCTCTCTAGTTCTTCGGCGCACGTCCAGCATTCCATCGGAGCCAGATATGTTGAAATTTGATTCATCTGAGAAGATCACAATCTGCCAATCGGATACAGTCCACATTTTTTGCTGGTTGGCGTTTCCGACGCATTTGTTGCTTTTTAGCTAGACGATGTGCAGATAAACCAGCATCATACAGCCATCGTCACACAGTCATTGGAGAAATTTTTATTACTCCACATTCAACAAACTATTTTCTAATTTCTACAGCCATTTTGAAGCGATTTTGAAGACTAATCTTTTTTAAAAGTCCATCAACAGCTTCTGTAGTCTTTTTTCGCGCTCCTGACCCTTCCTTTCGACTTCTCGACCTAGTTTTACGATACTTTTTCAAAAAGTCGGCTACTGAGGACTTACTGAAGCCTAATCTAGCAGAAATTTCCCGTATCGTTAATCTATCGCTCCGAAACGCGATAATCTCGCGCTTATTCGCTCCGTTCCTTTTTTTATGATTTGGCATCTTTTCCAACACAGCAACACAAGAACGATTAAAAACCAAAAGTATAACTTTTATTTATACTAAGATATCGTCCTACCTTTAAAACAAAGCCCTACCTACGCCATACCAGTAAAAAAACCAAACCTACAAAGAGGTTGAGAGGATCTTAAAAACATTTTTTTTAAATTTTTTTGTTTGTCCGGACTTCACTGTTCGCCACTGTATATAACCTGAATTCGATAAAAATAATAAAAAAAATTTTCGGCTTCAGGATTCTCAGAAAAAGAACCCGCACAATTGTGTACTACGGGTCTTAATATCACATTATGCAAAGAAAACACAGAGCAAGTAAAGTTTTATGTAATTATCAAACAATTCGTTTTATTAAGAAAATATTTTTTTAATTAATATTTATCAATACATATTGATTTTAATCATATATGTATTACATATATGATTTTAAGCAACCATTTTTTTTGTGTGGTACTCTCGAAAGCAATTTTTATATTCAGTTAGGCAGAGGAATACATTTCACTCTAGTTCTACTGGAACATTCCTTGATGCGGCATGTCCGTGGTGTTGTCATGTCATGTAATTATCAAACAATTCGTTTTATTAAGAAAATATTTTTTTAATTAATATTTATCAATACATATTGATTTTAATCATATATTTATTACATATATGATTTTAAGCAATCATTTTTTTTTTGTGTGGTACTCTCGAAAGCAATTTTTATATTTAGTTAGACAGGGGAATACATTTCACTCTAGTTCTACTGGAACATTCCTTGATGCAGCATGTCCGTGGTGTTGTCATGTCCAACGCTTCTGGCCAGTGATCATACCTATCCGTACGTTAGTCAATGGGAGGATCGCTTGTCGTGGGACGCTCATTATGTGGATTTACTGGTCTCTCTGTAAATTTCACTAATACCTCGCCAAGTTCGGACTTGAAGTTAAATAAATTCATAATGTTCTTGGTACTTCTACCTGCCTGTAGTGCATCAAGTCTACACTCTCTGCACGCATTACATATTGCCATGTCAATCAAATGAAATGTTGCTTTTATAGTCCATTTCTTCGTTTTTATAAAAATTTGATAGTATTCCATTGACTGATCAGCTGCATCGACCCCACCCATCTTAGCATTATACTGTTTCACTATTTGAGAGCAAGAAACAGAAATATGTTTGCGCTCTTTTTTTGCACCATCTTTGTACCATCCCAACTGGGTCATTTCCACATTCTGTTGACACCAATGTAACGCCTTTGCTATCCCGCCATTTCACTGCAACTACATTTCCTTTAACAAACTGACTTATGTCTCCTCTATTCATATTTCGATCTAATGGAAAATGCATCCTTTTCGTAGGTAATCGATTTAACGCTATTGTCCCCGTAGCATTGTATCCAAGTTTTAGAAGCTTTTCCAACAAGGGAATCGTAGTAAATTACCGATCGAAATATAAAAAACTTCCTTTTGGTAAGTGTTTTGTAAGTCTAATTACCATAGATGGCCCGACTCCTAAGCCTGTGTCTGGAAAGGTTCCTGCTCCTTGGAATATTTCGAAGTCTACTAAAAGGCCATTGAAAGTTGCAACAAGATTTTTCAGACCTACAGGTCTTGGTTTATTCTTAATATATTGTCTCATTGGAGCCCTTCCTGTAAATGGAATCATTTGTTCGTCAATAGAATACTCCGTAACTTCTGTTCTGTTAAATAATTTATTTGTTCCAGGATTTTTCGTGGTATCGACAAAATGTAGGCTATTTCTTAGTATGAAAAATTTGTTTTGAGTCATCGAATCTTTTATTTTCGCTTCGCTTCCGAACTTGTCGAACCAATACATTCGGACCCTGGGGTAAGAGAGGCATCCCATTAGCATATGTATTCCATAGAGTCTTTTGATATCAGCAGCAGTAGTATTTAGAAGTTTTCCATACTGACTTAAGTTGTACATATTCGTAAATAATGCTGTATTTTGAAAGTGCTCCTCCGGAAAATACTTTTGAAACTACTCCATCGGTGTGCCAACTGAAACATCTCCTTGATGGCTAGGTTGCTGCGGTGGAGACCAACCATCAAAATTTGTACTTTTCCAGACTTCATCTCGAATAGAAGTTACAGTTACATTTTGAATATCTTCCTGTATGTTCACTGATGCGGTATCTTCAGAATCCGAACTGGATGAACTGCTGCCTTGCCTATTTGGATGATTCCAGAGACCATCATCAATTGAATCGTCATCACTGATGTCGCAATCATCGGATTGCTCCAAATATTCTGAAATGGCACAATTGTGCGGATAAATGAAAATATAAGCTAAATACCTGAAACGCACAATTGTGCGGTAGTTTTGAAAAGTTGCTCAAAACACATATTTTAATTATAATTATGTCACAATGTATTACAAAAAAGTTAATTTAACATTTGTTAAGAAAAATCTTTACATACAATGGAAATGCGTAATAATTTTTTCAATTAACCTCTTTCCATTTTTGAAAACACAACTGAACACTTCAAAAACTGAAAAAATTCAGTGAAAAAATAAAACGGCATTTGTAAAGAACCGTTAGAAATAGATCGCACAATAGTTGCTTTTAGGTCTTAACACGTAAGGAGGCGAATTTTTATTTTAATAATTTTTTTAAGTTTACGCGCACAATTGTGTACTTCAGGTCTGAAAGGGATAGAGAGCAAACCTAACGCACACAGTGGATCAAGTAGATCACTTCTAAGTCCAAAGGATTGAATCAACTTGTAAAATTTTACATGAATGTTGATCGCTGCTAAATTGGCTGTAGTTCATTATTTAATTATTATGGATAAAAGGGAGTTAAAAGCAAATAAAAAACATGCAAAAATAGTGTCGCTCGGATCTAGTTTCGGAGATATAGCCATCGGAAGTTTCGGATATAGCTTTTGTAAAAACTATTACAAGTAGAGAACCCCTGCATTGATAAAAAATATGGGTGTCATATGAAAGACAAGTTAATGGCCTAAAATAATGGTTAGCAAATCTTTGGAATTTAACCTATAATTTTGGAGATGACGATTTTTCGGAAATTTTGAACAATTTTTTTTAAAAAGACGATATTTTCTCCAAAAATTGTGTTAAAAACCTATACTTTTTTTAAAATATAAGAATGCTTGATTCTCTTGCTTTAAAATGATGTACCATTTGTATAGTTTGCATAGGAACTCATCCACCACCTCCTTTTTATGCGCTTACCTGCCTCAACATACATGTTGTACATAGCGTCCATTACGGCTATAATTTTTATTATACGCACTATTGTTTGCATATTGGTATTCATTTTTTTTCAACAATAATTCTAACTCAAATCACCCAAAAATGTTTCACTTTGTCACAGTAAAAATATTTCAATTCAAAAATGTTTTTCATGTAAACTTAATGACAGCTGAATTTTCCGTTCCGCAGCAATTGTGTTCATTCAAATGATTTTCCGACGGACTTTTTTTTTGAAAGCGGAATTCTGCTTCCGCTTTTCCGACTTCGACCCAATTCTGTTTACAATATAAGGCCCAACTAAACCATGCATGCTTTGACTGCAGTCAGCTTCTGCAACTGTGCGAATACACACAAATTTCCCCACAAGACGCGCGAATGGTACAAAAGTGAACTATTTTGCTTTCTTTTTATTTCTTAAAATTTTTAAAATGATCATAGGTTTGCATATTTATTGTTTTAAGCATCTTAGTTAATGTCATTAAATAACATTTTGTGAATGCATTCGATTTATTTAGGAAATATTACACATAAAATTTATGCAATTGTGGGAATATTCCATAGGTTTGCAACAGTGGCTATATTGTATCTAAAGTTCATGTAAGTACAACATAGCCACTAAAAAGTCTTCTCTGAGTTTGTTATGCACTTGACAGACTTTTCGTTCGGATTTGACAGTAGGTCACGGCATGCATACATGCAACAATGCATAGTTTAGTTGGCCCTAAATCTTCTCTGAGTTTGTTATGCACTTGACAGACTTTCCGAACGGATTTGACAGTTGGTTACGGCATGCATGCGTGCAACAATGCATAGTTTAGTTGGCTCTATAAGGCTAAAAATGTACTAGAAAATTTGACGAACGTACTGAATGAACGTACTTAACTGATTAAAATTGAACGAAACATTTTGAGACGTGTTCCGAAACTCGGTGTTTACACACACAAATTCATTCTGAAAATTCTTCTTGTTTGTAGGCAAGAGGGAAAAACAAAAGAGACGAAGCACAAAATTAGTCGTTTTTCACAAATCAAAACAAAAAGCACAAAAGAGAATAGACAAGAATTTCTTATACAGAATTTCCTTGTGTAAACGTTGACTAAAGGGCCAACTAAACCATGCATGGACTAGCTTAACCCACTATCAAATTTGAACGAAAAGTCTGTCAAATGCTTAAGAATCTCAGGTTAGACTTTTAAGTGGCTATATTGTACTTACATGGAATATTCCCACAATTGCATAAATCTTATTTCTTATAATTCCTATATAAATGAATTCATTTACAATTGCTTCGATTCGTTCGCTAGCGTACCATTTTGGGTTAAATGTCAAAACAGACTTAACGAGTGTAAATGTACGTTTAGTTTCTATTATTTCGTCACGTATATATTGGTTAAAGCTTTTATTGACAACATAAGTCTAAACCAAAATAGACGTGACGAGACGATAACTACTAAACGAACGTTTGCACGTTTGATCGAATTGCAAATAAATTATTAAATACGCACAGCAGCAATTTATTGTTGAATTTTACTTTGAAAATATTTGTGTGTGCCGGCAAACAGCAGTTACGTACTCGTTACGTCTCGTCACGTCTATTTTGATTTAAGCTATAACTGGATGAACGAACTGAAGTTAAAAATTATATAAATCACACTTATAACCTAGGTGCCTGAAAGTACCTCGCACACAAAGTGTCACTGAGTTTTGCATAATTTTCCGGAATGATTGATTTTATGTACTAAATTAAGTAAGATATTTTTTTATCCTTTCGCATCTTAAAAACTGCGCCTTTTTGTTTTATGAGGCAAATATGGAAAAGTCAAAAATTGGAACAAAATCGCAACTCCACTAAACGCACAACTAAATAATTGTTGAGAATAATCGCTTCGTGTTGGTCCACACTAAGTGACACACAGAATTTCACAACAGCTGATAAATGCGTCTGCAAAACTTTTCGGAGTAATATGTCAGTTTGCGGTAACAGGAATAGAAGCTTAAACTTTAATGTGAAAATTTTATAAAGTTTAATTAAAGTATTTTTGAATGTTATAAAAGTAAAATGGATATTTATGAAGAAATAGTTGAATACGAATATGACGGTGAACACCTGGATACAGCGGAGATCGAAATGAAGATGCAAGATGATGGTAAATCCATTCTGCTCACTGCTCAAATCAAAATACATAGTTTGATGACAATGTTGAAAATATTGTTTAATTATTTAAATTTCTTTCTAGAATTAACATATGCGACGATAGAAGAGGTAGAAATAGAAGAAATAGAAACAGAAGAATTTCAAAATGGTATATATTTACGTACATTCTTTGAAATTACCTGTATAAAATGTGTGCTTTTAATTCAGTTTCAAGCCGCAACAGCTTTCGAAGATTTAGATGGACGCCAACATATGTAAAACTTTTGATTAAAGGTTACTTCGATAGAAGGTTTAAGTTTAGAGATCCGAAAACTAAGAAGAAAAATTTATGGCATGAAATATTTTTGGAGATGCGTTTGACTGGCTTAGCTATTGAAGTGGATGACTTAGATAAAAAATGGCGAAATTTAAAGAAAACCTATAGCCTTATAAAGGAGAAGAAGGATCAAGGACATTTAGGTTAGTGTAACAACTTATAAGTTCATGTTTTTTACTTAAGGTAATAAGCCAGTAGTCCATTAATTTCAGTAAAGTGAAATTTTTACCTTGAAAAGTGCACCTGGTCAATTTTTATATATTTACTAGCAGTACCCTCAAGCCTGTTCGCGAAGCCTGTTTCAAAGGTTCCCATATTTGGAATAATTTTGTTACGCGCGGCCTTTATAGGGGAAAAAACTCACAAAACTTTTCTGTGCCGAGCACTGAAAGTGTTCCCGGTTAGGGCGCGGTTTCCCTAGACCGCCTTATTGCGCACGCATAGAAAAAAAAATCAAATTTTAGTTGTATTCAAGCTACATTTGTCTGTGTTAATTTTTTAAATTTATCCAGCACTAAAGTCAAATTTCGGAAAAAATTTGTGTGTGTAAATGCTGAGACATCGCGTTTTGCTGCTGCTGCCCCAATTGTGTTTAGAGCAGAAGTCGTAAGAAAATTTGCTATCTCATCGGCAATTCTGTTTGTTTTATTGAGTTTCGAAAATCGATTTATTCTAACGCTCTCAAAATGACTTCAATGATGGCTAAAGGATTCATCTCATATAATTACACCATGGAAAAAACAAAACGCACACACATTAAATTGCCATTAAATGGTTACATATGTATGTTCGGATATTGCTTTTGTGAAAATCCCTGAATGGATATCAAAAATTAAGGTTTCCAGATGACCTGGTTGCAAAAGTAGTGCATCTGAAAAATTTTTAAAATTTTGTTAGCACAGGTTTAAATTAGGGATGCAACCGATACGAATACGATTACCGATATATCGGAATATACCGGTATATTCCGATATATCGGTAATCTTTTGACTGACCGGTATATTCCGATATATCGGTAATCTTATTCGTATCGGTATATTCCGATATATCGGTAATCGTATTCGTATCGGTTCATCCCTAATTTAAACCTGTGCTAACAAAATTTTAAAAATTTTTCAGATGCACGCCGATATATCGATATCGGTGATATTTATTTGCCGATACACCGATATATACAAACAAAATTTTCCTATGCCCCAAAGAGTCAAAATCAATTAAAAACATTTGTCAACACCATGTACCATGCTTCAAATTAATGAAGACGTTGAAAATTCCACAACAAACAAATAATAAATAAAGAAAAAAAGGAAAATTACTAAAGTTAGCTACTGAAAACAAAAAACACGATTCAACAACAATTATAACAAAGAAAAAACTGACACAACAAAGGTAAAAAAACTGTTGGATATTGGCTCTTGAAAAAAGATTTCATTTGGAATGTGAAGAATCTTATTATTTAGCAACGGCGTTTGATCCTCGATATAAACTACGAACATTCGAATTGCAGTCTACTATTTCTACGGCAAATAAGCGGCTTGCAATTTAATTAATTTACCACTATATTCCGAAACCTCTTCACAAACAGTTGCGTTCCAACCTAGTACGAGTTCTGAGCCAATTTCAAGAAGGGGTATATGAACTGTTTGTGAAAATATTATTAAGGAATCTGAAGAAGAAAACCATGGTCCTCTTCGTGCTCCGATACTTTCAAAGAAGTAATTGATAGACATTTTCTATATCCCAATATTGCAACAGATGCAGATCCTCTCAGTTTTTGGCGTAATGAGGTTCTGCACCCAAATTTAAAAAAAATTGGGACAAATGTATTTCAGTTTTCAAATGAGTTCTGTCGCATCCGAACGACTGTTTTCAACGGCAGGCCTAATCCAAACAGAGTTGTGAAATCGCATTTCACCGCATAACTTGAGGATGTTATGCTTCCTGAATAAAAACCTAGTCAGTGTTAATTTTAATTATTAACTTTTATACTTAAAAAATAAATAAAATTAAAAAGAAAATAAAATTAAAAAATAAATAATAATAATTTGATTTCTTCTATTACTTATGGCTGTTGATTTATTTATAATGATTTTACAACTTTGCGTCATAGTCAATCCTTCTTTTTAATGCAACATCTATGTCAGTCTCTGTGACAACTTTTTATATCGTATCGGTATCGGCGATAAATTTTTATTAATATCGGTATCCGTATCGTATCGGCCAAAACGCATATCGTTGCATCCCTAGTTTAAATATAAATAATATTTTTGTTAACAAAAAAAAAAACTCACTTTTAGTTCAAAAATATTAAATTTCACCGAAAAGTATTGCATTTCAAGTGAAAAGTAAAAAAGTAGTCAATGTACTACTAAAGTATGTCATCTGGTAACCCTATCAAAAATATGGGAAAGATAATTTAATGGCAAGCAAATCTTTAAAATGTAACCTGTAGTTTTGGAGATATGACGGTTTTTCTAAAATTTTGACCAATTATTTTTTTAAAAAAAAGTGTTAATTACCTATAACTTTTTTAGCATTTTAAGAAAGCTTAATTTATTCCCTTTCAATGGTATATCGTATGTTCCACATTTTTTTATTTAACCCCCTTTTTACCGGAAAACAAAAAAAAATAAAATATTCAATGCATATGTATTTATTGACGAAAAAATAAAAAGCAACAACAACAACGACTGGTACGACATCAACAAATTTTATAAGACGATTCTCATTATGAAACTTAAAAACTTTTCGTCTGTGGCGCTTCTTCGTTTCAATACAACCTTTCATTTCAAAAAATTATGAGTTTATATATCACCATCCTGCGCCACTCCTTTAGTATGGTTTCTCTTTACAATTAAAACATTGGTTGTGTTACATTCATGGAGAATTTGTCCAACATAAGTGTGTTAGCAAAGCTAGTGTTGGACATAATATAGTGAACCGCGCAATGGAAGCTAAAGTAAACCTTTTTCGTCTTTTTTGGTAAGTTATTCTGATATAATATTGTTTTGATTTTGCTCTGACTATGAAATATTTTATCCGAAATGTTCTAAAATCGTCGTATAAAGCTTTTCGTGATTGCTTTACAAACGGAATGAAATAATGAATATACCCTGAGTGTATGGTATAAAATCAAATATTTCAATAAATTGTTTGCCGCATTAGAAAAACGGTTGCCTTCAAAACGAACGTACTTACCGATGTCTGTCTTTGTCACTTACCTCATCTCCAGTAGCGCAGTCAAGATTTTTTGACTATTGTCGATTTTTTTAAGTTATTTTTTTTTTCATCCGCGCTTAGACAAAACCAAGCATATTTCTTAATTTATCCCTTCTAATTCGTAACTTTCCTGTCGGAAATTATGTCATTTTAAACTGATTTAATACATAATAGAATGCTCTGTTGAAATGTTCTAGTTTTTATCTAAGAATTGCAAAATCGCTAGGAAACTTTATACATACATACATATGAGACGTTCTTTTACATTCCGAACACTTTCTGACCGACACATCTTGGAATAGATCTAAACTTTTTTTACATATTCTAGGCAAGATATCAGTGGACACGAAAATCAGGAATAGATTTGTTATCGAATATATCGAAAGATATCGAGTTGCGAAGGTCAAAGGTTTTACGTTTTTTGGTGTTTTACGCTCATATTCAAATAGTTATATCTCCGGTAAATTTTAACGGAAAAATTATTTTTTTTTATCGTTTTAAAGCTAAAGAGATCAGCTTTCTTGTAAAATTTTTTCCTTTGGCATTAAATGAAAAATTAATATTTTTTATAACAAATCAATTATTTAAACTTATTTTTTAGAATGATTACCATTCTAAAAAAAACTAAAAAAAAATACAACTGAATTTCTCGTCAAATTTCCTTTAAAAACTAATTTTTTAAGAGTGGTCCGCAAACGGACTTTCCCAAATAAATTAATTCTTCCGCGCACCTCTGAAAATACTGCGCGCCGCGGCACTATTGTCCCGAATCGAGTTTTGGTTCAAATATCGATGGCTTTTTCCAAAAAGCCATATTTTTATTTCAAAATTTGGACTCTGGAAATTTGTTGGAATTTTGATAAGCTTTAATTAAAAGAAAAAGTTGTTAATTTCTGACAAGATTGGCGCTGTCTAGCCATTTTTGAACAAAAAAAAAATACAGTAGACTTCCAATATAACGTATAACGATATAACGAATTTCCATTTTAATGAACAGTTTTTCAAATTGAGACTTTTCCATTGATGTCTCTAAATTAAGAACGCTAAAAATGTTTTCCGTTCCTAATAACGAACATTGTTTAATTCAAAAATAACTGTTGAACTGAAATAACTTTTTTTTACCAGTAAAGGTGATCGCCAGTAAGAAAAGCATTGCAAAATCTAATTTAACGTTTATACGAGTTAATATATGCTATAATAAAAGCCAGTTTCTTTAATAAAAAAACACTTCGATATAACGAATTTTACGATATTACGACTGTTCCGTGCATTAA
Organism: Meiosimyza platycephala; assembly: GCA_963662105.1. Lineage (NCBI taxonomy): Eukaryota > Metazoa > Arthropoda > Insecta > Diptera > Lauxaniidae > Meiosimyza > Meiosimyza platycephala. The sequence continues at coordinate 67,602,364 of OY759209.1, read as the reverse complement.
TTAGTTCGTTATATTGGACGTCTACTGTATTAAAAAAAACATTTTTTCGGCACTTAACTTAAAATAAAAAAAAAATTATTTTTTTTCGAAATTCGGGCTCGTACGATTTATTGGCATTTTGGTTAGCTTTAATCTGTTTTTAGTTAGTTTTTAAAAGAAATTTATCGAGGATGGTAATCATTCTAAAAAATAAGTTTAAATAATTGATTTGTTACAAAAAATATTAATTTTTCATTTAATGCCCAAGGAAAAAATTTTACAAGAAAGTCGATGTCTTTAGCTTTAAAACGATATAAAAAAATAATTTTTCCGTTAAAATTCACCGGAGATATAACTATTTGAATATGAGCGTAAAACACCTTAAAACGTAAAACCTTTGACCTTCGCAACTCGATATCTTTCGATATATTCGATAACAAATCTATTCCTGACCTTTGTGTCCACTAATATAATGCCTAGAATATGTAAAAAAAGTTTGTAGCAATTCCAAGATGTGTCGGTCGGAAAGTGTTCGGAATATAAAAGAAAGTCTCATATGTGCTAGTTTTCGTATCAAAATTTAAAAAGTGCATTTTTATTTACCGTTTACCCTTAATATATTGAAAATTCACTCTTTGAATTAGTTTTTTATTTTTAAATTTAGGCCGTGGAGTTAAATGGGAGCACTATCAAGTATTTGAGTTGCTTTATGCGAAAGACGAATCTACAATTGGTAAATGAATAGGGTGATGACTCCAGTTTCGGCTTCTACTCCAGTAAAATTAGGAGTTTAAAATGACTTAATAGGTATAATACATGTCACTTTTTATCTGGATGCTTCGTACATAAAAATGTTGAAAACTGTGCGTACTTTCCTTAGCTGACCGCTAACTGGAGCCATCACCCTATATTTATCTTACGAATCTTGTTAAATAATTTTTTGAAATTCTTTTTTTACTTAGACACAAAATTTTTAGAAGAATATTTCTCAAACCTTGAACCCGGAATAGAAGAAGGAATAGGTGAAGTTCAAGGAAATGGTAAGCAATTTAAAATTTATTCATAAATATACTTTGGATTAACCACAATTTTTGCAAAAGATGATTTCCCTCACCCTTTTTCTTGGTGTCCTCAGTCCGTGGATTTTCTTCTGAAGAGCTATTTAGATAGAAAGGAGCGATTTCGAAATCGAAGAACAAAGAAAAAAAAGCTGTGGTCTGAAATTTGGCAAGAGATGATGTTGTCTGGTTATAATGTGGACAATGAAGATGTCTTAGATCGAAAAATGCGAAACATGAAGAAAACATACAAAGAGTTAAGAAAGACCAAAGGTAATCGAAGATTTTAGAATCGTATCATCTATATACATTAGATCGGTTCAAATAAAAAAAAAGTCTCTGAAATTTAGAGGCACCGGCAGATTCCTATTCCCATAAGTGTCTCGAGTGGGATGTGTAACCAATTTTTTCTAAATATTGCGCTCCTGATCAGCGATTTCCATATTGCTCTTGAAACTTTCGCATAAAAAAAAAGTTAACCAACAACCTAAAAACGATGGTGGTTATCGCTGAGGTGAACTTTTTTTTTTAATTCAGTCTCACATTCGGAGTAGTTTTGAATGGGGAATGCGAATTTCTCATTATTTTTTATTTATGTTGTTGTCTTCAGTGGTAAAAACTGAAAATAATCATGAAATTTTGTCAAAAATTGAAATTTTTTTATTAAAAAATTTTTGGATTTATTTTGCATTTATTTTTTGGAATAATTCATTTTTTTTCCTTTATCTGATGGTGGTAACCGCAAATTTTTATTATTTTTGTATTTAAAAATATAAACATAAATATAATTGAACAACGGATTTTTTTCATATTGAAGCTATGTTTTAACAGGGAATATACATTTTTATGTGGAAATCTGTTTCGAAAAATATGAAATATACTTATCTAATTCTATACACTTGGGTTGGTTCAAGTAAACTAGATTTCATATTTTTCGAAAGATATTTCCACATAAAAATGTATATTCCCTGTTAAAACATAGCTTCAATATGAAAAAACTCCGTTGTTCAATTATTTTATGTTTATATTTATAAGTACAAAAAAAATAAAAATTTGCGAATACTACCATCAGATAGAGGAGAAAAAAATGAATTATTCCAAATAATAAAAGCAAAAAAAATCCAAAAATTTAGAACTGATTTTTCATTTTTAATAAAAAAATTTAAATTTTTGACAAAATTTCATGATTATTTTCAGTTTTTACCACTGAAGACAACAGCATAATAAAAAAATAATGAGAAATTCAAATTCCCCATTCAAAACTACTCCGAATGTGAGACTGAATTAAAAACAAAAAGTTCACCTCAGCGATAACCACCATCGTTTTTAGGTTGTTGGTTAACTTTTTTTTTTATGCGAAAGTTTCAAGAGTAATATGGAAATTGCTAATCAGGAGCGCAATATTTAGAAAAAATTGGTTACACATCCCACTCGGGACACTTATGGGAATAGGAATCTGCCGGTGCCTCTAAATTTCAGAGACTTTTTTTTTTTTTGAACCGCTCTAATATACATACATATGTATATAAAGCTCAATGTACCATGTATGTGTGTATGTTGCTAATGGGCTCCTAAACCGTTCAACCGATCGCCCAAAGATTTGGCACATATGTTTCTTATGGTTCGGGAAAGATTCGTAGCATAGTTTTGTTTGGATAAAATGGGCGTTGCCACGCCTCCTCATATAAAAGAAAAATAAAATTCATCATATCTTATCAACTATTTGATGCAGATGAATGAAACTTGGTACATAAATAAAAACTAGAGACATAAATAAGATTTAATGAAAAAGTGGGCGGTGCCACGCCTACATATGAAAAAAAATCAACTTTTTGACATCTCAGCGACTATTTGACGAAGATGAATAAGACTTGGTACATATGTTTATTATAGTTTGAAAAATGTTCTTAGCATAGTTTGGTTTGGAAAAGTGGGCAATGCCACGCCCTCCTATATAAGAGAAAAATTAAATTCATCATATCTCATAAATTAAATGAAAAAATTGGTAATTCCACGCCTCCAAAATGAGAAAATTTTTTATACCTCTGAAACTTTTTGACACAGATGAATGCGACTCTGTACATATATAGAAGACAAGGACTATAACCAAATTAAACTCATTCCAAGGTGCTGATTTCACGCATTCCAATGATTCCCACCAAATCAGTTGTTCATTTATGCACCAAATGGAAAAACCAAAAACATTTTTATTCACTCGCATTAAAATAAAATTTCAATAAAAAAAACTTTCTTATTTAGTCCAAGTTAAAAAAAACATTACATTTTATTTGTTGAGGTGTAGCAACGCGAGCCGGGTTTTGCTAGTATTGCAATATTTTTGAAAATTAGTACATATATAGGAGGAAAAAAACTATGTATATGGTGTTTCATATCTTTCTTTATGTTAAAAATTTTATATGTTAAGTTAAAGTCTAATTTTTTTTTGGTCATTCTGCGATGCAGGAAAAATTAGATTTTGCTTGGGTTTTTAAGATTTAAAAATCTTTGTGTGAAAAAAACTTATTCCTTCTAATCTGAGCAATTTTTAGATAAAAAAAAAAATATTACCAACGCCAGCCGTGTCTGCAATTACAAATGTCTTTGTATACAATAGTCTTACGTACATACATATGAATAACATAAAATAATAAAATGTAGATCAAATCCATCTCAAACCATGCAGTCGGAGTGACTTCAAATTGCGGAATTGGTTGCCGATTAAATATGTTGTTTTTCAAAGTAATTAAGGAAATATACCGTTCCCCGATTTGATTGAAAATTATTTTTTACGAAATTATGCCCATTTAAAGTTATAGTGTGAGAGCTTGAAAAATCGTTGAAAATTGATTCAAAATAGTCGCATTTTCATCCAAATCCAAATAATTAACTTTTGTCTTTTGATTCTAATAGAACTTTTGATTCTCTGTCAGAATCTTTAAGAAATTGTTGAAAATTAGCGGAGTTATAGCGCTTTTTATAAAAAAAACAAGGCTGATTTTCTCAAAAACCACAATATTGTTTTCGCTTAAAATTTTATTGTGGATTTGAATTAGTATGATAAAGAAATGACATGAGTTTAATGCCTGTTGACCCACATTTGAGGTCAGGAGATTTTTTCCCCAAAATGAAAATGCTAATTTTTTTTTCCATCATTGCCAAGCCGTTCTACGGTACTCTTTTCAAAGCAAATAACAACAGCAACATTCCAAATTACTTTCCGCAAATCCTGCTTGCATTCTGCATACTTTTTTTCACCGTTATTTTCGTAATAACATTTTATCATAGGAAATATATAAAAACAAAACATTCAAAACCCACAGAAAGTACAGTCAGTGAAATAGCTATATTTGCGTTCAATGTTTTAATATATTTCCCATAATAAAATGTTATTACGAAAATGACGGTGAAAAAAAGTATGCAGTATGCAAGCAGGATTTGCGGAAAGTAATTCGGAATGTTGCTGTTGTTATTTGCTTTGAAAATAGTACCGTAGAACGGCTTGGCAGTGAAGAAAAAAAAAAAAAATTGACATTTTCATTTTGGGGAAAAAAATCTCCTGACCTCAAATGTGGGTTAACAGGCATTAAACTCATGTCATTTCGTTATCATATTAATACAAATCCACAGTAAAATTTCAAGCTAAAAAATATTGGGGTTTTTGAGAAAATAAGCCTTGTTTTTTTCATAAAAGCGCTATAACTCCGCTAATTTTCAACAATTTCCAAAATTTCTTAAAGATTCTGCCAGAGAATCAAAAGTTCTATTAGAATCAAAAGACAAAAGTTAATTACTTTGATTTGGATGAAAATGCGACTATTTTGAATCAATTTTCAACGATTTTTCAAGCTCTCACACTAAAACTTTAAATGTTCATAACTTCGTAAAAAATAATTTTCAATCAAATCGGGGAACGGTATATTTCCTTAATTACTTTGAAAAACAACATATTTATTCGGTAACCAATTCCGCAATTTGATGGATTAGGTCTGTAACAAAATATTCAAAAAGATTTGCAATTCCGAACTTAGTTTTTTTAAATCAAACAAAAATTTCCGTTTTTTATTATCTAAGTCTGACGGTATATAAACGCCCTAAAAGATTTTTTATCATTAAAATATTCGTAGCAATCTCTAATATTACATTTAATACACATTAGTTACCGCTATAAATTAAAATAAATTTTTAAGTAAAAAGAGTGTGAGAAATTATAAAAATAGTTGTATGCATAGTTCCAAAAATGTAGCCCTATAGAGAAAATTGTGATCACCCTTGAATTATGAGATTAGTAGGAAATCTCCTTGGGCAAAATTGGAAGCATTATACTACGGCATTTCTTGCTGGGGTGGTGCTTATGCCAATAAAATTAAAAAAATGTGCTATGCTATGCTAATTCTATATTTTTATTCAGGTTATGAGCCTATAACATGGGAATATTTTGATAGACTCGACGAAATCTTCAAAGATGACCCATCTTTAATTGGTAACTATATCTAATACTTTCACTTCGGCATACAACTTAGAATACTTATGTTTTTAATTACATTATAGATGAAAATGATGCTTTTGTAAATGACACAATAACGGATACACAGGGACCATGGAGTTCAAGTTCAGAAGAAGACAATACTGTTTCAGAACGTATGTAATTTCCTGTTTATTATATTAAAACTAGGAAACAGTGAAGTAACAATTAGTGGATGACTTCATATTTGGTGAAAAGCTTTTTAAACCATAAAAAAAACATTTGTAGAACCAATTACATATGCGGGAAAAAATGATTACAGTTTTATGAATTCTACGAATATAAAACCTATAAATATTTGTTCAAATGAATATTTTAGCTGAAGAAACTCTACAAATTCTAGCGTTTTTTATATTTTCGAGCGTGCTATAAATTTTTTCTTAAAGTTTCAACAGAAAGTGTTTTTAGCCACAATTTCATTCAACTTTTTCTTATTTGGTTATATGTTGTTTAGAAATAGCTTGAGAGTATATATTTTTGTGGTGAGAAAGTATTTAAAAATGACGTACTAGTGCTATAAATTTTATGTGTAGGCGATATGGACGACAGCTACAACATTAATCTGAAGAAATTTTTGTGTTTGTTTTATATTTTTAACTATTCGGAAAAAACCGTTTGGTCTCTTTTTATCCGTTATAAAATCGAGGCTGCACGCACCACAACTCTAAGCTTCTTTATTTATAAAGGTATAGGTAAGCGAACCAAAATTTGGGCGATTGCTAAGTTTTCTTATTAGAACGAATTTCTGACTAATTTTTCTGTACTAATTAAGCTTCAGTAGCGGACACCTCCGCTACTCCCACACTCATTCAGATTCTTTAATAAAAATAAGGATATTACATATCCTACTATTGATAAAGTCTGCTAGATTATCAAAAAAGTAACCCCCAACCGTCTAAACCTTCTCCCACTAAGAGCAGTACAGTTACAGAGGGGGGAGGGGGCGGGTACAGAAGTTATTGCAAGGAACAGAAAAAGCCTAGCATGTTTGTCAAAAACACAGTTGCCAGTAAGGATGCGAACCATCCATTTTATTTCGAGTTTCTCTAGAACTATGAGGTTCTTTGACCTCTGATAATCCAGCACGACCACATTTAATGTATAATGGTGCAAGTTGGATTGTTAACCAAACAAGAGTTTGGTAGCTGCTGGGGCTTGTTTTCAATATATATGTAACTTATAACAGGCAAGTGGTACAACCACCCATTCGTTGTCGGATAGGAAAGGCAGTGACATGCTTGCCTAGCGAGAGATCGATGTTTTTCATCTGCTCTACAGCACTTGTTTGAACATATTGTTCTACATGTGACTTACATTTGAGCTATTGAGCAAAAATTTTTCGTCGGCCTCTCACAATCATACCCACCACTATTCTGGCCACGATGCTTAACTTTTTCGTCGGCCTCTCACAACCATACCCACACCGATTCTGGCGACTGATGCTTATTTCCATTATCAGCCTTATTTAAACTATCAATTGCAAGAAAAATTTAGCGGGAGGAGATGACCTTGAAAAATGCAACGGTGCCTCCCGGACTACGTAGTGACTTTGTTGCTACAAAACACATCAACTTTTTTGAACTGTATGATTAGTATACATAAAAAAAATAAACTAAATATTAAAAAAAATAATTTTTTCTTACTACGTACATAAATAGCGTTCGAAAATACAGCCAACAGCCCAAATCACAGTCAAGAAGAATATGATTGGTTTTCAAAGTCGACAGAAAACCAAAATGGTAACTCAAGTTTTTCGTCAATTCTTATTTATTCTTAAAACAAATTTTCTAATTGTAGTGATCGAAAATAAAGCCAGCTCAATACAAAGTCCACAGCGAAATGATTCGTGTCCTAAGTCAACAAAAGACCAACATGGTAACGCGGGTCTTACCTAATTTTATTTATTTTCTGTCTTAAAAATATATATTTATTTTAGAGATCCAAAATATAGCTAATGGTTCAGTTCAGCGCTCACAACAGACCAACCGAAATACAGCCCTCAGCCCAATACACAGCCCATCATATAATTGGTGCCCAAAGTCTACAAAATTTTTTTTAAAAAGTTACATAAGAAGAAAAAAGAAATTCCGAGATCCAAACGTATTAAAAAATAAATTATGGACTCAGATTTTGCAAGAGATGAATACAGCTGGCTTTTCTATAGAAAATATTCAGGTTTTAGAGACAAAAATGCAAAATATGACTAAAACCTTCAAAACTATAAAAGAAAAAAATAAAAAAAGTACCACAGGTTAGTAATTTATGTAAAAGAAGAGCAAATATTAAGCGCCTCCTGCTTAACATCGGCTTAAGTAGTGTTACTCATTGTCAGTATAATTACATTCTATTTATTTTCTCTTTTTGATACAGGTCAAGGTCAGATAAGATGGGAGCATTTGGCGGCGTTCGAAAAACTTTACTCAATCGACAATGAGCCAGAACCTACAGCTCCAATAAAGTTAGAAAATCCACTGTCACCTATTCAAACATCGTTAAATTCAAAGGAAAAAAATATAAATACAATGAGTGCACTGCACCTTATGCGCAAGAAGCAGTTGCTTATAGAAGAAAGAAAAGCACAACTAACTGAAAAAGTGCACGAGACTTTAAAGGAGACCAATAAACTCTTGCGAGAGAGAAATGAGTTACTGCGTCAGCTTATCCACAGTAATTATAAATAATGCGAGTAATTTAACATAATTATTTGTATAACAATTTTATTTCTTGGAAATGTACAAAACATTTCTTCGTTTATTTTTTCTATAACTTAACGATAACGACTTAATCAAAACTGGCTGAAATATATACATATGTAGCTTTTAACTAAATTTAACTCGAGAGTATTTTTTTTTTATCAAATAAAATCCGTTCATAGATAGAAGACTGTATAGGGAGCCCATAAAAAAAGAAAACAGAAATCGGAGGGACGACTGAAAATTGTCCAAAACACGTAATTATTTAAAGTTAATTTTTTTTTATTTCCAGCAATTTTTGTTTAAGTATTGCATAATTGACCATTCTTAAATATTAGTTTTTTTTCATAATTTTTCTTCACTTTAATGCGCCGCATTTTCGAAGTTTTTACATTTCCTATTTGCACTTATGTACTCGTATTTAAATTTTTGAAAAATACAATGGGCTTAAAATGCAATTAATCAATCAATCAATTTTTAATAAAACATCAAAAATGCCGTCTGTTGCAAAATGTTTATGTATTTGGCAAAGATTTCTTTCAATTTTAATAAAGCCTTTTTGATTAATTATGTATATGAACACGTGATCTTATCTATAAATCAAAATTTTAGTTCTAAAGGATAGCAAACGTAAAATAATTTCGTAGCCTAAGTTTTTTTGTATTGAAAGTAGCTGAATGCTGTTAAAGAATTAAGGGCATTAATATTGAATAGTAAACAAATTCAAAAAGACGAATAGTCTGACACTTTTTTTAGACCTCAAGGCCAAGTATTGGTTTTAATTAAAGCTTGATTAATTTTGTCTAGCTCTGCATTAGTTCAGAACAGCGGCATGTCTAGAATTTTACTCTGCATTGAAAGTACTTTTGAAATAAATGTTAAAAATACGTTGAAAAGGTTGAATAAGTCGAAAAAAAAACGTAAAAAGGTTCAAAAAGGTTGAAACAGTTGGGAAAAACTGAAAAAGTCTAAAAAATATGGAAACCATTGAAGAAAGTTGAAAGACATTGAAAAAGTCGAAAAATATGGAAAATGCTGAAAAATTGATGAAAATGTCGAAAAAATAAAGAAAATGTCGAATAAAGTTGAATGAGGTTTAAAAAAGTAGAAAAAAACATATGGAATATACACATATTATACACCTATCCCTCGTATTACACGCTACTCGTTTTGCACGTTTTCGATCTTACACGGTTTTTAAAATCAAAATTAAAAAAAAACTAGTAAAGGTGTTATCTTCGGCCAGGCCGAAACTCTCATACCCTACACTGCACTAAAAGTACTTTTCAAATAAATGTTAAAAAGACGTTAAAAAGGTTGAAGAAGTCGAAAATAATGTAATAAGGTTCAAAGAGGTTGAAAAGTGTTGAAACAGTTGAAAAAAACTCAAAAAGTCTAAAATATATGGAAACCATTGCAGAAACTTAAAAGAAATTGAAAAAGTCGAAAAAATGTGGAAAATGTGGTAAAAAAACTCAAAAATACTTGCAAGAAGTTTAAAAATGTTGAATTAATGAAAAAGTCAAAAAAATAAAGAAAATGTCGAATTCAGTTGAAACAGGTTGAAAAAGTGGAAAATATACATATGGAATATGTTGGGAAAAGTTAAAAAGTTGGAAAAGTCAAAAGAATGTGGAAAATGTTGAAAAAAAATAGAATAGAAATGCAGAAAACCAAATATTCCACACCCACTTCTCCAATTCCGCCTACTTTTGGTACAATAAATTATATTCGTCATTGATATCCACATACTAAATTTTAGCAAAATAGCTTGTATAGTTTGCGATAAATGCCTTAATTAACCTTAAAATTTAGGGCGGTGACACACCCACTGATACTTTTGATCCAGAAATAGCTTTCCATAAACAAACCTCTTATACCAAACTTCAGCATGATTGCTCATATATTTCGATAGATGTGCCACTTAAGCTATTTTGCTTGCCACGCCCAGTGGTGCAATTTCGCCCGCTTCAGATGCTGACATACCTTATACCAAGTTAACCACCTACATCAATTTTGATGCTAAATGCTGCAATAGTTCTCTTAAAATATCACTTCCAACTTTATGTTAATATGGGAGGTGCCACGCCCACTGATGAAATACCGTCAAAATTTTTTTAATCTTATAGCTTATAATAATTGACATCTATGCACCAAATTTTATGAAGATTACTCTCATAGCACACTATCTATAGCAATAAACGTGTTTTGCTTGTATGGGAGGAGCCAAGTTTCATCACAATATCTTGCACGGTTTACGAGTTATGGCGTTATAAAAGTTAAAATTTAGGGCTGTGCCACGCCTCTTTAAGAATTTTAAAAATTTAAAACCTAGCTCAATCTTAATTTTGTTCACCAAATCACCAAGTTTCATCAAAATCGCAGCAACTTTTTTCAAAATGGACATAGAGTATGGGCGGTAGGCGTGGTGACTCGATTTCGCACATTTTTATATGCTAGCAGCTTGCAAGAAGGGGTGGCCTGTGTGCCAAATTTCATTGAATTAGCTTGCTTACTTTTCCCGTAAACGTGATTTCAACAGACAGACGGACATAGCTATATCGACTCAGGTGGTGACGCTGATCAATAATATATATACTTTTCTATACCTACCACGCCCCCTTCTATGCGTTACAAACGGAAAGACAAAGTGAATATATCTTCTGTGTAGGGTATAATTATGTAGAAAATTACTAATTTTGACTGCATGCGAACTTATTTCTACTTAATTAATCATCGTTGAAAGTAATAGCAATTAAGTTTGATTAAAATTAGGACGATAAGTCTTAGGCCACGTTCAGAGTGGGCGTTATAAGCGAAGATTGGCGTGAAGCGAAGAAACAGTGTATGGGTATTCGTATGCAAATTGCGCGAAGTGTTCAGGGTGAGAGCGAAGCGATGCTAGAACTTCAGCGATAAAGCGTCCCAGCAGGCAATTGAGCAAGGCCTTCCTCGGAGAAGGCCTGCTAGCACTGCTGCGATGGTAAGAGGCCTTCTCAAAACAAAATTTTCATGCAAATAAAAATATTTATACTCATTTTTTTTTATTATGATTTTTTTTTTTGTTTACATTCTGTTAATATCAGCAATAAGTAAATTTTATAAGTAGTGCAATTTTAATTAGCAGAATAGTGACACTCCATTGAGTGTACACTAATGAAACTCTTTCAAAGCCATGTTATTGTTATTTATTAAATATCATTACAAATTGAATTAAATAAAAAAAAAAAACTCGAATCATAGACATTGCAACATATGATATGAAAAAATACATGGAGTCCTTCCTATATCAGGCGTAATAGCATGCCTGCTGTGGGAAGGCATGCTATTAGGCCTGCTGTGGAAGGACTCCATGTATTTTTTCATTTTATATGTTGCAATGTTTTATGATTCGACATAACTTTTTCGTCATTGCATTGTACATATGTATACGACATCAAAAGTAGATAAATGGTTGGAAGTAAAGAGCGATGTGCATGTGCAGAGTGTTGTGTATTCAATGTCAAATTATAAATTAAGAAAATGTCACAACAAAAAAACATTAAAAATATCAACGCTAGTGCATGTGATGTGACGCGGATAAAAAAAAATTAACTCAGAGTCGCACGGCTTATTAAAATTTAATCTTTTCCAAGTTCTGCTAAGACCCCTCCTAAGGTAAGCGCTCTTACAAGGCCTGCTTGAGAAGGCCTGTTTTATCGGGACATTTCATATAAAAAAGAAAGTAAGTTTGAAAGGAGGTGGCAAGGCCTTAATCTTACCAAGGAAGGCCTGCTAGAAGCACTGCTAGCTTGCCCTTGCCTACTGGGGTTTTTATAGCGTCGTAGGCGCTAACACCAGAGTTTTTTTTTCGTTTTTCGTGTAACAAAAAAATTTGATAGGAGGTAAAGAACAAAACTATTTTCTGTTGTTTTAAATAGGAATAATAGAAGCAGAGCCAACGCAGCGGTCAGTGTCTGCTGTTATTTCATCACCGTTTTTGTTCATTTCATTTGCAAAAAATAAACAAAAGGGAAACAAAGAAAGAACGAAATCTATGCGCATGTGATCAAAGGATCACTTAGAGCTATGTCACACGATGGGCATTTGACAGCGCTCAAACAGTAAATTTTTACTCTTTTTCACTTTTTGAGTGGAGGCCAGTCACACGACGAAAAAAGTCATGGTTTAATTATATATCATATATATATATATCATATATCATTAAACCATGCTGAAATATGTAGTGGGCACTGAGTGCCCGCATGTACGAAACAGGCATCTCTTTTTCATAGCCAGTTTGCGAACACACACCTATGTCAACCTAATTGCGTAATGTTTTTCTGAATTCTTTAAAGATGTATCTTATAAAATACTAAATGCTTTTCAGTATCATAGTGAAAAAAATAATAGTAATTTCGATTTGAAAATCGACTTGGGCACCCAGTGCCCAATGTACGAACGTAGGGTTAAAAAGAGCTTACATTTGTCCTCACTAGCCCCGTGTAAGGGGGCTAGTTTGATTTTACTAGGGGCTAATGTGGACACCAATAGAAACTTGAAAATTGAAACAGAAACTTAAAAAAAGAGTTCAAATATATATTTTTTTTTTGAAGACAATAATAATACAGTTCAATAAAAATTAAAAATTCACTTCTATCCCATGTTAATCTTGGAGAAAGCGAATGTTTGTTGGAGCTGCAATTTTTTCTTTTTAGAGGTTCTTCGTTTGTCTTGTCTGGTGTTTCGATAAGAATTGAGGACCAGCTTTTAGAAAAGGTCTGACGATTTCCGGACCCATTTTCGGAATTTTTTTTTTGCTCCAATCGATGGGGAAAGGTCAAAAATGTATTTTAAACATTACTGGAGTACCTCCGTACCCTGGAAAGGACCGTTTTTGACCCACTTTCGGAAATTTTTTTTTTCAATCGATTGGGTAAGCTCGAAAAAATAATTTTGGACACCACTTAGGGTTGGTACGGACCTTGGAAAGCACTGTTTTCGACCCTTTCGGTGCTCTCCAAGGTCCGTAGCCGCCCGAAGGTATGTCCTAAAGCCATTGTCGACCATTCGTTATCGATTGAAGCATGAACAATTTTTTAGGGTGGTTTAAAGTAAATTTTTTTTTTGCACCAATCGTTAGGGAAAGGTCGAAAATGGCTATTTCCGAGCTTAATCTATCAACTGATGCAAAAAAAAAATTTATTTTGAACCACCCTAATAATGCCTCCAAACTCACCGATATACATATCAGCACGATCCGTTTTCCGTTTGTATGTACGCATCATCTGTAAATAAATTTAAGTTCGATTGACATTACCTACCTTCTCATCAAAGTAAATGCAAATGGGGCTTGTGTGACATGTCCACACTAGCCCCATTTCAACTGTCCACACTAGCCCCTTTATGTTTTTTTATACAAAAACATTTTTTTTTTAAACTTACGGTAATTTAAATTATTTGAATAAACACTTGCTTAACTTGTATTATATATTTACACTTTAGCAAAAGAATGATTAATTTCTGCATGGCAAGATTTTCGGCACTCTGCAACAAATTGGCACTCATAATCTGAAGACAAGTGTCCATGCTCATGATATTTTCAATAAAAGACAAATTTCCGGTACCAGCAGCTGACATGCAAGCAAGCTGACATGCATTCAAAACATGTTATTTGGCGAAAATCAGACGGATAATCTCATTTTTAACTGATGAACGGCTTTTTGAGAACTACTTGCCAGTTAAACACTTTCGGTTTGGGCTTGCATGTCAGCTGCTGGTACCGGAAATTTGGCTTTTATAGGAAATATCATGACTATGGATATGTTGTTGCGGAGTGCCGAAAACCTTGCCATGCAGACAAATTTACGGTTTTACCAAGATAAAAACCCGAAATACAAAGCGGGCTTAGTTCAATTCTGGTTAATATACAAGTGCCCTAATTTGATGGCACCGCCAGCATAGTCACATGATCTAAGGGTGCTTGTAAATTTATGGACGATTTTGGAAAAAAATATCCGAATACACAACATTTCAAGCAAAAACGACCTAATAAAGGCACTTAAAATTGAGTGGTGCTATAACTCGCCAGATACCAATAAAAAATTTGTAGCTTCGGTGCCAAACCGTTTTTAAGCTGTAGTTGACCAAAGAGGCTACCACACTACATACTTAAAATTATGAAATCATTATTTTAAACAATGATTTTTCAATTTATACATGTCTGCATGAAATAAGCTGTGACATGAAATTCAGTAGTATTCTTCGATTTTCTATTATAAAAATTCCAGGTAATATTTTTTTACATTAAGTAAACATTTTTTTAAAACAAAAATTTTTGTTCTTTCATATGGTATCAAAACTTTTTTAATATTCCAATTAGTTTGAAAGTTACAGAGCATTGAAATTAAAAGTATGCAGTGCATGAAATAAGCTGTGAGCCACTGTATTTATGTATATACACCAAATTTTATGAAGCTTACTCTCAGTACACTATTTATAACAATAAACGTGTTTTTGCTTATATGGAATTCCGCCCACTTTAAGCAAACCTCAAGATATTTATATCATTTGTATCCGTGTACCAAATTTCATCACACTATCTTGCACGGTTTACGAGTTATGGCGTTATAAAAGATAAAATTTAGGGCTGTACCACGCCCCTTTAAGAGCCTTTACAAATTTATAATCTAGCCCAATCTAAATTTTGTTCACATGTTCACCAAATCACAAAGTTTCATCAAAATCTCCCAAAATCTTCAAAATGGGCTGGGGTATAGAGTAAAGGCGGTAGCCGTCTCCGTCAACCGATTTAGCTCATTTATAAATGCTGAAAGATTGTAAGAAGGTGTGACCTGTGTGCCAAATTTAATTCGATTAGCTTTCTTAGTTTTCCCATAAACGTGATTTCAACAGACAGACAGACACACACACGCATACAGACAAACACACAGAAAGATAGACGCACTTAGCTATATCAACTCAGGTGATGATGCTGATCAGGAATCTGCGGAGTACCTCCACAAGGAAGCTATCAGCACAAAATAAGACAGGATTTCCGTCTTGTAGAAATACACGTGCAATAGAAGTATTGTCCCCGAAGCACATAAACTTTATAATGACGTAAGTAGAAAGTAGGAACGCGCTCACATAAATTCGTCTATGAACTCAAATTGCCTCTACTTTGTGTGCATATCTCTGCTCGCAGAGTTCTTGCTAATTAAAATTTGACAAACAATCTATTGAATTCGTCTAGTTTATTCCTTTAAACTTGCATCTTTTATTGGCTCAAACGTTTTCAACGTTTACGCTCTCATTGGTGAATAACAATTCTGCTCTTCGAATGTTTCCTATATATTTATTTCAAAATTAGTTTACTATTACGGATCGTAGTTATATAAGCCCAATTCACGATCCGGTGCAAATGAAATTGCAAAATTATGCAATTGCAAACCTTTGCAACGTATTGTGAGCGGTTTTTCATGTTTACTTTGCAACGCCTGTGGCAAAACAAAAAATCTCTGTCTGTTTGAATTCTGTTTTAAATTCTTTAAATTATTTAATTAATAAAATAAGCCTTACTATGTATGGCATTCCAATTTTCATATATCAGCTGAATGAATGTCAATCAGTGTAGCATTTGAATTTGCTACAAATGCTATAGGGTTTTACTATAGCATATTTGCCACACCGTAGCATATGCAAATGTGTATATTTTGTTGTTGCGATTGCAAACTTTGCAATACTATTTTGTATATGCTCTTTTGCAAGACCATATGCACCGGATCATGAACTGGGCTATTGTAAAAACTTGTTGCAGATGATACAGTAGAATTTACGACGGCGCAAAAATCATAGAGATATTTGCGCAGCAACAGCCTTTATGCCATTCCTTAAGTTATATCTGACTTAAGACATCAGCTTTTAGGGAATATACATTGGAATAAAAAGCTCAGAGTTGAATTAGTGTAACAAGTGTATAATTTATTTCTTAGGATTTGTATTTAAAATTACCATTTCATTACAATAAGGACTAGTGTTTGTCGTTATAAATTTATTTTAATAGTATTACTTATGCTAGATTTTAGGTTTCTTTGACGTCTTTAACATTCCTAAATATTATGACACAACGAAGATAAACGGTTTGTTCGATTTCTTAAACTAAAAATAATTTGAAATAAAATATACAATAAAATAAGGTTAGTTTTTTTAATAAAATTATACAAAAATAAGGACTGCGTCATAAATGAGCCGATAGACATGAAATTTCCTTTAACATTTTTAATTTTTAGTAGAAATCGCGGCTAAGCTTAAGCGTACAAAATAAATTAATTTATAATTAATATTTATATACAAATTATTTTCAATCTATGTACATATTTATTTTTGTGTTTGTTTTGAATTAATTGTTTTTATTTGATTGCTATTATGATTTTAAATATTCTGCAAATTTTTGCTAGAAAAACCCTGAGTAAAATTGATTTTATGTAAAGTGTACCAGTTAAACATCTGAAAAAGGTTTCCATTAAAAAAACAAATACTGGTGATGTGATGAGTAGGCGCTGAACATAGAACCACGTATTTTTCATAAAAATAGTCCTATAAATAAAAATATTTAATGAGTAAAAATAAAATCAAAGCTATAACTGAGGTAAGGGGAGCTAACGAAATAGGCGTCCAGTTGCAAAACCGGCCAAGTAAAAAAAAACTTTTTTTGATATATCAAAATCTAGACCAAAAACGGAGCATATTGAATTTTTTTATTTCCTAGCTTGCTTTGGCTACTACTGAAAATCTTGGTATAATCTACTTTTTTTTTGCTTTTCAAACCCCTTATTCAGAAATCGGCCAGGTCAATATTGAGATTGCTTGATTTTTATCCAATAAACGGTCGTTTACTTTTGAACGCTCGTAGACCACCTTCAAGATAAGACAGTCAAAAAAGTGATTGCTAACGAAATCAGCATATTCACCAATGGCTTAAAGATGGAAGTTTGAATACAAGCTGCTGCATTCTGTTCGGAAGCATTACAAAAACGGGTTTCGTTTTTTTATGTAGAAATCTTAACAATTAAAAGAGGCGCCTACTTAATCGTTGTCCTTACTCAATTGAGTCCAAACCGTCCCCACCTATTTGAGAGGCACAACAGGTCAAAATATATCGCAAGCAATTAAAACCCAAATGCAAGTTGAGAATTTCAGGAATGCTAACTTATTGCTTTTACTTAAAAAGTCCTTCTCAGCACTATATATTTCATTCAGAGACCGATTTCATTAAAGGTCTGTAAGAGACCTCACGGAGTAAAATATGGATGGCCCCATATAACATTATATGTACATACATTCATTTTAGCAATTTTGAACATGTTTTACTTATATGGGGCACTTCATGTGAAGCGGACAATGAAGAAAAATTATATTTTGTAATTTGCTCATATTTGGCTTAGTTGTGCTTCTAGAAGTTGTAAACATTTATTTTTTTTTTATATAGGGCTTAGCTCTCAAGTTATGGACTTCTAAAAATTGACGTAATAAGAAAGAGTGGATTTTTCGGAAGCATTTTTTTGAACTTTACAAATTTTCAATTAAATATTAAAAATTGGTGGCTTCAATAGGAAATTTACTGCTTTTTTCAATTATGATATCAGATTTGAAATTTGATTTATTTTTCTTGTGGAAAACCAGAAGTGAGTATTTCATTTCAGAATTTAAATAATTTCGACATATTTTAATTTTTTTATTTTAACTTTAAAATAAAGCATAACATATACCGATAATATACTAAAAATATTTAAACATGATATGGGGGGACTTTGGGGGTTCTAACCCCCCATTGTGAATTTTTTTACATAGACTTTTATTGGCAATATGTTCTTACTTAAATGAAAACCAAAAAGACTTGCGCCTCTTACGAAAAATTAAAATTTTTATGAGAATAAAAAAAGACTCACATATTGTACATAAGTATGTTTTGAAAAAGGTATACTAAATGATACACTTAAAAATTTACTTATGTACATACATATGTATAAACTTTTCAAATGATGCCCAGTTTGTTGAGATCAGTTAAAAGGTTTGCGCTTATACTCGTAGTAATTTTTAGAAAATTTATCCGCAACTTCCGATATTTCAAAAACCAGATCCAAGCGAAAATTGTTGTTTAAATATACTGTTTTTTCATTAAAAAAAAAACCTTATTTTGGGAGAAGAATAAGAAATTTAAAGTGTTGGTAAGGTTATCTTGCTTCAAAATTTTTCCCAACTAATACTTCCTGAAATCTTTTTTGCAATTAATTTGTTGGTTCACAAAAATGTTTCTCAAGTCATGAATTCCAGAAAAAATTTAAGTGTGCAGCGTGCCATGAATCCAACTTTAATAACGAGTGTCAGATACTCGTTCCTTTGTTTTGACTCGTCGCACGCTGCACAATTAAATTTGTTCTGGAATTCATGACTTGCGCTCGAAAATATTAAATAACTTCCGATCTAACAGAGACTCCACTTTTTTGTAAAATGGGTTTTGTAGATAAAAGAATAAGGAACAAAATGTTATTTTTTCAATGTATTCTAGTTGGGGAAACATCATATTAAAACTACTTAAACAATTAAATTGTTATTATTTTTCATTTGTTGACAGTATAAAATTTTTTTACAATTTATTGCAGAAGCTAACGTTATAGACTATTAAATAAAAAAAATTCGACATTGATCGGATCAGTAGAACTGGAGATAATAGACTTCAAGACAAAATCCAGCCAATTATCAAAAATTCATATGTGGATATTTTCGAAAAAAAGTTTTTATACCAAAAACAAAAAACATGGGTCAACTAAATTTGTAAGAAGATGCAAGAAAAAAATTTTCATCGCATTTGGAGAAGTCGAGGTTTTTTTTCCTGAATTTTGTGCGGTTTGTAAAAAAACGACCGATATACTTAAAGCTTTTTTTTTAAAAAATAAAATATTTAAAAAATATTATGTCAAAGTTACTGAAAATTTGATTTGAAATTTTTACTTCCGGTTTTCTATACATAAAAAAATTTTAGATTCGAATTTGACTAAAAAATTATAAAGGACATCCTTTTTATTAGCTAAAGCAATATTGTTTATATTTTATTATGAATTCCAATAACTGCGTTCAAAAATTACGGTCCTTAGACTTCGCTAATTCTCCAGAAGCCCAGAAGTCGGCAATTAAGCCTAATACGAAAAAAAAAAAATTGTGTGTACACATTTATGTCTACTATATATAACCGGAATCACGGTGCGCCTGCAGGGAATCTAATCAAAAATCATGCTACCTCCGATTTTTTTCTTTTCATGTGTTGGCAGCATCGTACAGAAATGTTTTCTGTAAATTAGAAAATAATCCATGTGGCGCTTTTTTTTCACGTTAAATCAATATTTTAATTTTTTTTATATTTATCCCGAATCACCCTGAGTAAATTTTTTTTCGAATTTCAAAAAGATTTTTTAGAAGTATACTATTTAAGACTTAAATTAAAAAACGGCACCATTAGTTTTTAGATCCTGCTCATAGTATCCTTGAAATGTCCTGTTGCCATATGGCAACGCTAGGCAGGTTTACGGTGTAGCTGTTTTGATACGTTTTTATTAATTTATTTGATTTTACTGTATTATAAAAGATATTTTCGTAGTTTTTCATTTTCCTAATTTATTTTCAAATATGTAAAGACCACTATCCTTGAAAGAGGCGCAGAATTTTTTAGAAGAAATGTGTGTCGATGACGAAAATGACGTTCCAACCAATGTCTTTATATTGAGCCACCCCATATCGAAGGAGACTTAAGTGGCGAAGATGATGGTGATAATGATGGGGGACTACCAGACAATGTTTGTCCAGAGCAACTCAAGTCTGGTTTGGAAATTATTATTGAAAACGGCAAACGGATTGACAGCTTAGAACGAGAGCAATCTAGTTCTGATACTGGATTCATTGATGAAATTCTTTGTTTGCCAAGCAAATCAAAAGTAATATGCCGTGTTCAACCATCCAAACCTAATCTGCCAAATCAACCAGCTAATAAGTTCAGCAAATTTACGTGCCGCAAATTTGATTCCTTGGCATTGCTCTCACTTTTCCAGAAAGCAATTACGAAGATTGTCGTGGAATGAAGCCTCATGAATTATTTGAAAAGTTTTTTGGCGATAATATTCTTGATCACATATGCAAATGCTCAAATTTATATGCCAATCATAGCTGGTGGAATTGACAGATTAGGTTTGGATGGTTGAACACGGCAGTTCAGACTTTCAGTAGATATTGAATTCTATTGAATGTAAAATTTTTGCATAAAAGTACCTACTATTTCTAAAAATGTTCATGGTCCTCTGCAAACTGACAGTCATACAGGACTTCCATCAAATCACAGACCAGTTAGTGTTTCAGCTATACATTTTGTCCCATTACATTGGCCTCAATATAACACTGCTGTAATATTGAAATCACTTTTAAACAGAGCCACTGGTTCTTTGTGATTTTTTATGGTTATTTAGTTATCTAATGTACAATTTTCTAATTTTTACCTCTACTAAGCTTAATAGAATTTTATGCATTTACTATTCCTTTGATTTACATACCTATGTATGTGTGTATGTACGTATGTATTTGTACAAACCTTAAAATGAATTAAATAATAATTTAATAATACATAATAAAATTTCTATACATTTTCTGTTGATCTTTTTATCACAGCCAAATGGACAAAAACAACAAACAAAAACGCCCCCTTCCTATGTACATACATACATATACAGTTTATATGTATATTTTTCTAATTTTTGTCATTTGGCAACACTGTCGATAGCACTTCTGGTAAAGTCCTGCTCAGTTCGATTCACGACTGTTATCGCTACTTCCCGCTAGAGTGCATTCTGTTAAGACACTGTTAGCATTGCTGTTGTTACTACCGCCGCTGTTGCTGTTATTAATCGATTGCGTAGTTTGCTTACAGCCGCTGTTGCTGCTGTTACTAATTGTAAGTGTGGTTGTACAGTTTCCGGTGCTGGCATTCGTATTGTTGTTGTTCGTAACATTTGTAGTTGTGTTTGCCGACGATGGTATTGTGACTGTTGGTTGTGCAAGTATATCCGATGGCACAAGTCCTTCTTTTACGCGTTTCTTCTGTTTCATGCGGCGATTCTGAAACCAAATTTTAACCTGAAAAATGAAGGATCGATTTTTTTTACATTGTATAATAATAAGTATAATATATAGAATGTTTTATGGACAATGATTTGGAAGAGGTAAAGATATAAGAATTTGAAAAAAAAAAAAACACCAAATAGTAAGCGGCATTCCAGCACACAGCTGTTGTTGAATAACAACATGCTGAAAAGAAGCTAATGCAAGATGAGACCAAGGGTGGACATGCAATATAACAAATCAAATCTGGACAGAATGGGATGTTAAGAGCTCCTTAGCACTGACATTCCACACTGGATGAAGTGTCTCGTTAGTTCTTGCTGTCATAAATGGCCGCTGTTTCATCGATAGAAATGTGAAGAGATTAAGATTTCGGTCTTTTGGTATCTGTAGATGTTTGGGAATATTAAGGAGAAGGAAAGTATTAAACACATTCCTTGCTTCTACCCCGTACATGCTAGAAGGCGATACAATATAATACAATGTACTTGGTTCGGCCTCATTTCGTGTATTTTTGTGAAATGTGGTTGCATTATTTTAGGAAACTCTCTCAGTATAGCATTCTAAAAGTTTTATTTATATGGGCGGTAGGCGTGCCCATAAACCATAAAATTGCTCATTTTAATCCCACGAATTATAATTATATGTAGGTGCAATCTTAATAAAATCAGGAGGTAACGCTGATCAAAAATGATAAAATATTGCTATACCCGCCACGCCCCATTCTATGCGTTATAAACAGAATGACAAAATGTGTACACTCTGTATGTAGAGTATTTTCTTAGTCACTTGGGATAAAATAATGAGAAGAACTCTTAAAATTTTAATTGGTCTGGTAAAAAAAAAACTTAAGAAATTCTCACCTGTGTTTCATTCAGCTGCAGCGTATTCGCAATCTCAATACGTCTTGCACGTGTCAGATAGCGATTGAAGTGAAACTCCTTCTCCAACTCTGTCAACTGTTTATTTGTAAAATTGGTACGTCCCGAATTGTTGGTGGCCGCATTCATGCTGCAGTTGTTAGTGTTGCTCAGGCCAAGGGAACTGTTGCTAGTAGTCATACCATTAAGATGATGAGGATGTGGGCTACTACCGCCATTACCGGGTAATAACAGTGGGCTCTGGGATTGATGAACTGGCATTGTACCGTTACGACAAATTTCCAGCGTTTGACCATTGATTTGATAATCATGAATTGTGACAGGTATTTTGGAGGCTAAAAATAAAAAAAAGGCAAACATTTCATAATTGTCCATATTTGTGGTTTCAATGATCACAAAAGTCTTTGAGGTTTTACTTTATTTAATTTAATTTCGAAATTCCATTGTAGGCAACAGGTAGATTGAAAACAAGTTATATTTATGATGATTTTGACATTTGACGTGAGCGCCCCCCGTTGTTTTGAGTTGAAGACTTAGCAACATTGATGATGATTATGATGGTGATGGTGATGAGGATGAGTTGACAAAAATGTTGTGTGTTTTTCTACAGAAGATTCTTTTTTTTTTTAATAGGATTAATTTGGTTTGTTTGAAAACAAACGGATTATCTATGCAATGTGGGCGATTATCTTGAATTATGAGGGTGTTACCAAAAATATTTGTTTCAATGAAAAATTGTTTTTTTTTTTTTTAAATAACATTTCAAATTTGATGATTTGAGAATTAAAGTTATTTTTGAATAAGTGTCGACCAAAAAACAAAAAAAAATGTTGCTCTAAATTTTAATGTTTTATCTCTTATCAAGCCTATTAAATATGCAAAAATTAAAATAGGCCTTCTACAAATATATCCTTACATATATTAATAAACAACATATTAATTTAATTTTAATGAACTAAAGTCAAAAAATAAATGGTAGCTCGCGTGCACTTAGCGCCAACTTGCGACAATTTTTTTATCTGTGCACTATGGTTTGTTAATCCCCAACTATCAACATCAACTGTCGCCATTTTTGTATCTATGATTAATTACCTTTAACTACATAGTAATAAGGTAGCAAAATAATGTTATCGACTTTGAATAAATCTGTCTGTCTGTGAGGTTTCGCTGATTTGCTAAAATAAAATTAAGAAAATCAAATTCATATTTTTTTTTTCGCAATAAAGTGGCAGACACTGCAAAAAACTAGAAGAGATCTTTTTTTTTTTTGTTAAAAAAACAAGTTATTGAAACAGAAATCGGACAAGGTAGGATTAAATATCTTTGTGCGTTTGTCGCTACATAACAAAGTTGCTAAACGAGATTTAAGTCAAAATTCAATGTCCCGCGCGGGACATACATCAGTGATGGCATTTGGGTTTTGTGAAAATGTACTGAAACGAAACTTGAAATGTACTTTTTAGAGCCCGAATGTACTTTTTTTGTTTTGAACACCAAATTTTACTAAAATGTGTACGCAATTTTTCCAAACAAATACCTAACAAAAAAAAAACGTCCTCACTTTTCCCATCTCAAAAACCCTAGCAAAATGAGACATATTTGTGGACATTGCGATTATGTTCATTTACTTAAAAAAATGTTATTATAAATTGTCAAAATGTACCAAAAATGTACTGAAAATATGCTTAAAATTCGCCGAATGTACTAAAAATTCGGCAAATGTACCGAATGTACTGTCGACGATTTTTCAGGACGCAAATGTACCGAAAAAAGTACAAATGTACCGAAAATGCCATCACTGACATACGTATGTATAAATTTACGATTTTTTGAAAAAAAAAAAAAATGTATTGTCCACTACAATTTCAGCGGTTATTAAATTCTTGGATAAAATAGGCCCATATCTTCCAACATCCGCCATTCTGCATCTATGTATGTACATAAATTTGCAATACCAACGATTTACCATATTGATTAGGCTTTTCTTAGCAATCATTTAAGAAAATTACAAATCAAGTCTACGGAATCTGGCAGGATTTTTCTCTTGTTACTGTCTGCTGAAGTATTGCCTTAGCAATCTTCGTCGCGAAGATAATCAAATTACATAGCAATTATATCGCCTGTTTTAAACGCGCAGAAGAATAATTTTCAGATAATTTCTTAATTCAACCGATATTTCAATTTTTAATTTCTGAAAATTGTTCGAGTGACTCACAGCCATTCTCGCAAATTATTCCAAAAAATAATTTTATGTGAAAACTTATTTTCGCTTTATGCGATTTATGGTTCTTAAGCCATCATTTTTCGGCGATTTTTAATTTTTTTTTGTGATAATATTCTGAGCGATTTCGCTTAATCGCGACTAATGTAATTGAATATATTGGGGCAGAAAATTATGATATGTATATATTAAACAATCGACATATCGGTCGTTCTTTTACAAACCGCACAAAATTCAGAAAAAAAAACCTCGACTTTCCTGCATCTTCTAACAAATTCAGTTGACCCATGTTTTTTGATTTTGCTGAAGAAATTTTTTTTTCGAAAATATCCACATATGAATTTTTGATAATTGGCTGGATTTTGTCAAATCCACTCATACTTGAAGTCTATTATCTCCAGTTCTACTAATCCGATCAAAGTCGGATTTTTTTATTTAATAGTCTATAACGTTAGCTTCTGCAATAAATTTAAAAAAAAATTGTATGTTGTCAACAAATAAAAAATAATAACAATTTAATTGTTTAAATAGTTTTAACATTATGTCCCTCTAACTAGAATACATTAAAAAAAATAACAATTTGTTCCTTATTCTTTTATCTACAAAACCCATTTTACAACAATGTGGAGTCTCTGTTAGATCGGAAGTTATTAAATATTTTCGACCGCAAGTCATGAATTCCTGAAGGAATCCAAGAGTGCAGCGTGCGACGAATCAAAATTTAATAACGAGTGTCAGATACTCGTTCCTTCGTTCCGACATTGATCGGATCAGTAGAACTGGAGATAATAGACTTCAAGTATGAGTGGATTTGACAAAATCCAGCCAATTATCAAAAATTAATATGTGGATATTTTCAAAAAAAAAATTTTTTCAGCAAAATTAAAAAACATTGGTCAAGTAATTTTATGTATATAAGCTGTAAAAAAATGTCGAGCGATTCTAAAATACCAAGTCCAAAATGCTGTGCGGTTTGTAAAAGAATGACAGATATGTATGTACATAACTCTTAGGAATTTTTCTTCGTCCAATATAACACATGTCCTGACAGTCTGTCGGCAATAGAAGCTATACGGACCCATAGAATTAAATTCAATCAATATGACGAATGTGGAAATGGATTGAGCATACGTTGCGGAAATCTCCAACTAAAGTCAGAGGAATATGCAGCCAACCTAAATCATCGTGTGAACGTTCGCTAGAGCATGAAATACGTGCATTGGGGAAACTGATCGTGCATGTTAAAAGGATTTTGTGGAGACCTATGATCCGTGAGGAGATAAAGAAGGCTAGAGATGCATAAGACTGTGACTTTCCAAATACTTTATTAAACAGGGAGTTATTGCGTGAAACAAAACAGTAGACACTTTATATATGTAATTACTATGTTAAATAATTGCACTTCAGTTAGATAATGTATGAGAACATAAATAAATAACAACTATGTAACATGCAATAAAGCCATTGAAAGTAATACCAGTATTAGGTTTCTAGTTTCTTTTATCATTTCTATTTATGGTAAGTAAAATATCTGTGTCCACAAGGCAAAACAGCAATGTCGATCTCTGATTATAAATCAAAACAGCATATATGAGCATACGTATAAGCATGAGACTTATGCTGCTTTGCCTTGTGGCCACAGATATGTAGGTATGTATCTATGTAACTACAATTTGTTGTTTTTTTTTTCGTACCATCATAAAAATCCGATTTGTAAATCACTCAAACATATCATAAATAAATATACACTGTCATAAGTTGTTGTTTAAATAAGTCAACCCAAGCAATTGAAAAATTTATGGTGGTTTCTTAAAAATAAGCGATACTCCTTCTGATGGACAGAATTTTCGTACACATTAAAGAAATGATTTTCTAATCTAAAAAAAAAAGTGTTCAATTTTAAAAACAAAATTAGTGCTAGTAACAACATAAATGTCTGCTCTAAAGCTAATGGAAATAGTGAGTTCGTCACTATGAAAAGCAAACCATTCAAGAAAAAAGAGTGATATCGTGTTGGATTACGCTCATACGTACTATCAAGTAATAACAAGGATTATCGTTACGAAAACGTTAAAGCTACTTGGTTCATATTTTCTTTTATAATGCATTCATTGAGTAACGTTCCAACCGTTACGTACACTCCCTCATGCTCTCACATAATCTTTTTTATATGTCATTTTTCAAGAGCATATTTGTACAGACACAAATACCGGTTACCTACTTGTAATCGTACTCGTTTGCGCAGTTACATACAATTACAATCGCTTGTCATATGTGGCGCGGCCAGTTGGCGGCAACAGTTGCAGTTACTGGCGTCCATGGTGGCGCCAACGATATCAACGCTTGTAATATTAGTTTTTACAGCATTATCGCGGATCGCTGCCACTTGATTGGAGTCACAGTACGTAAGTATGTAGTAGGGGGAAAGCCCAGATACAACGAAATGAAAAAAAAAAAAATGAAATATCGATTAGGGAAACTATTCGTATTACAGGAGGTGAATTTCAAAAAGATTTTATGGCGTTGATGTTGATGTATTGTATAAAAGCAGTACAACTCTTTTGAATGGTTGAGGTTGTAGGGGTACAACAGAAGAGTGTATTGTATCGATAAAAAATAATTAAGTATATCAAACTGAAAACGATACCAATATGTAGATTGTACACTATAAAGGATGAATTATTTTATAATAAAACAATTTGAAGAACAATAAAAAGTGAAATATCCTTATTTATTTCCTGGTTTTTCTTTATGTAAAGAAAGCTGAACATCATTGCAGTGGTAATTATTGAACTAAATCTCAGTGATGTCGAGCTCAGAGCCGTTTTATAGCAAAGAGGTGGAAAATAATTTTTTTGTCCCGCGCACCCGATATGCACGGTACGCCTCTGGCAGGTGTAATTAAGAGTGATACCAGATATTTATGAATAATTAGCAGTGGAAATAATATTTGTACTTATCTGCTGTTATGAATTCGCGAGGATGCTTTAACTACACACAAAAAAAAACGTAGGTAAATTTTACCAAAAACGACAGTAAAAATCGCTCCAACCCTTCAAAATAGTAAATTAAACCGATGCGAGGTAGTAAACTTAAAAAAAAAAATTATTGAAAAAGTTGTTAGCTAACTATTTTGTAAGTAAACTTATTGACAAGGTAGGTAAATTTTACGGACAAGGTAGGTAAATTTTAGGACAAGGTAGGTAAATTTTACGGGCAAGGTAGGTAAGTTTTACGGGCAAGGAAGGTAAATTTTACCGACAATATAGGTAAATCTATTGACAAGGTAGGTAAATTTTACGGGCAAGGTAGGTACATTTTACGGGCAAGGTAGGTAAATTTTAGGGCAAGGTAGGTACATTTTACGGACAAGGAAGGTAAATTTTACCGACAATGTAGGTAAATCTATTGACAAGGTAGGTACATACATTTTACGGAAGTGTAGGAAATTTTACGAAAGAGGTAGGTAAATTTTACAGACAAGGTAGGTATATCGTGATATCATCACTTAGCTTTGTTAGCCGATGTTTAAGAGTCTGCAAGCATACTATATTTGATTTCTTGCATTAACTATTTGAGAATCATAAGTTGAAAATCTAACAAGTTTTTTTACTATTTATTACGGTTACGTAACAAATTTTGTAATTAATTTGTGAGAAAACATTGAAATGCTTTTTGTTTTAAATTTAACCAACAATGTCGGTATAGATACCTATAAACTATATGTAACGGTAACAACTTTTTCGGTTACATGAACTGTTCTTTGTTTACTTCTCAGATTTTATTTTAATTAAATTTTCTCGGTATATTCTACCTCACGAAATCGGTTAATATATTTGAGGTTTTTAATATTTAGAGAAATAGTAAGCTAACCAGTTTTTTTGGTTCATTTTACCCACCTTTTTTTTTTGTGTGTAAGTTTTATTAGTAGCGTATTGTGAACATTTCCCACCCAGTGCGTACAACTCAAATGTCGCCCTCCGACCTAAAAAAAACACAAATAAATTCACCAAAAATTTACTTTGGATAAAAAAAACCAAAGCGGTCAATCAGGGTTGCCAAGTTGAAAATGAGTAAATAACGGCTTCCTCCAAAAAGACAAAAAATTTGTAAATAAGCAAAAAGTTTTATTTTGGGAAAAATTTTTATTTTTGTCAGGAATATTAAATAATTATAGTACAATGTAGTAATTTATTTTTGTGAGAGCAAACTATATGACCGTTTGTTTTTTTTGCATGTGTATAAATAAATTTTACCTCCAATTAACGGCTTTTTGGAAAATTTTACCAAAATAAATCTCACCAAAGTAAGGTTACATTTACTAAAAAACAAAAAAATGTTAGGTTCATCTAAATTTTTAATTAAATGTGGAAGTTATTCATCAAAACCAAATTGAAGTTCAATAGTGCGAGGAACGTTTCGCAGCCCCCTTCGCCACTCCTACCTACGCCACCGATTACCTAACGTTTATTTCAACGTAATATATTTTGTAAACAAAAGAGCGCCCTACACATTCACAAAAAAAGCTCCTCGTTTTTGACTTTCAAAAACCATAGCAAATTGTGATATATTTCACGACCATTTTGCCGCCCCCTCAAGCCTTGCGGCCGCACCTTCGGCACCATCCTAGGTACGCTATTGTTCTGAGTTACTCATTTTCATTTCAATTAGATCTTTTAAAAAAAAAATACTGTTCATCAGTACACCGAAAGAAGACCGTACTAAATTTGAAGAACTGCTTCCTCCGATTTAGTCTAAAAATTTTCCTTAATCTAAGTCATTTTTCCTCATATTGATGAAAATATCGTTTCATTTAGTAATTGAGTCCTTTGAAATGAGTTCATGTTTCATTAAAGCAAGTCAACGCTCTTCCTCAAATATAGAGTTTGTGGTTTTAGTAAAACTTTCCTTTGAAATAGTAAATTTTTCTTTGGGAAGAATTTTTGAGGACAACTTGTTCCTCATTTGAGTAAAAACTTCCTCAATCTAATGGAATGTTTTGTTTAAGGAAAATCGTACTCAGTGTTAGTTAGTTTCTTCAAAAAATTTACTATAACGTAGTAAAATTTTCCTTAATAAATGAGTGGCAACACTCGCTGCTTTACTCGCTGAAATTAATATCTATTCTTCTCGTAAGTATTCTGTTTTTGTCTATATATTTATAGTTCTTTACTTGTTTTTTAAATAAAAAAATTAAAAAAAAAAAAAATTTTGTCGTCGCCGGGATTTGAACCGAAGCTTTCCTGATCAGACAATGGTTGTTACATGCGCAGTTTAACAACATCATTTTAGTATATCTTAAAAATGCTGTTGGTGGCTGAGTTGAGTAAGATGAGCATCTTTGAACAGTGGCATGGCGCAGAACACAGGTTCAATTCTCTGATCGGGTGACAGGTAAAAAAAATTTAAGTTCTCCTTTGAAGTTTTAAAAACGTATTACAATTAAAATAAGAATGACTGACAATAAGTAACCAACAAATAAGAAAATTAACAAATTTTTTTTGAAATCAACGAATTTATTTTAAGTAAATTTCTTTCATTTAAGGATACCTTCATCCTTAGAAAAAGTAAAATTTTCCTCAGTTTTATAACCTTGTCCTCCCATTGAGTAAACATTTCCTTATTTCAAAGCAGCAACATTTACTTGTACTAAGGAATCCAACTTACTTATTTTGAGGAGCCCTTAGCTTTAGCTCGTATTGAAGGACATTTTTTCCTTACATTTAGGCACTTTTCCTTAAACGGAGTAAGTTTTTTTTTCGGTGTAATGATGTAATGAGTTCTAAAATTATAAATATATTTTTAATAAATGAAAACACCGAGATTGAAAATTGAATAATACTTTAAAATAGTGAAATAAGAGCGAGCAATGTTCTGAATGAGTTGCTAGATCTGAGCAATTATTCCTCCCAGCTTTTTAATATAAGCAGTAAAGTTACCGGGTCTCTTAAATCGGGACACCAGACAATACTGATGTCAGCACACCACATTTTACTTCGACTTTAAAATTTAAATGGAAGTGAATTTCAGCACATGCCTGAATAAATTTAGTTCTGTACAATGACAAATATTTCTTATGAATAGAGCTCCCGACAATAAGTTCTAGTGTTTCACTTTGTAGACGTTAATTAACAGATAATTTTTTCTCACCAAAATCAAGGTCGATATAAAATTATATGCATATGAATTATGTTTACTCTAATAATGCGTAAGATAAAAAAAAATCGAATTGTTTACATTGCATCAAATTCACTGCTTCAGTAGCAGCTGATAGTGCATTCGAGTACGTAGTGCAAACACGCTTCAGTTTCTAACCAGTTACTAGCATTTTCCTTCTGTCTGTCTGTCGCCTTACATAACATCCGTGTTAGTTAACTTTTGATCGCTCTGTCATTTTGTTTGTCTTTTCTGCCAGTTTTGTTGACAATCACTCGACTTGTCACTGCATAGGCGCCGCCACGTTGAGGCGTCGTCCCCGAACGCATTTACCAGAGACACAACCGCCGGCACTACCAACATATGATACCACATAAGACTCCACGTTCTATTGCCTTGGGATTATGGTCGTTCTTTTTTGATGGCGTAAAGAGATTGTGATAAAATTTCTTAATGCGTGTGTAAACATAAAATTATATTTCAATTAAAACTGAATTGCTTCAATTGCTATCAAAATACGTACAATGTACATACATACATACTTATGATTATATGCACACTGTATCTGTGACAATTGCAACAATTAACTAGTTTTCTTTTATTATTTAAATTACTTCATTTGACATACATAAGTGTGCTATTTTTTGTTTCTGGAAGAAAAAAATTGTGTTTATCTAAATATCTAAATGTCAAATTCAGAAACCTTCTTAGTTTGATTGATTTTTGGCTAGGGTTTTTTTAGGGATTATTTAGTTGAATTAGTACAGATTTGTTTTCCCAAAGCCGAATTGATTAGAGATTGTGTATCGAACTAATTTTTAAATAAAATTTGAAAATTTAACGAAAAAATGTTTCCTTAAAAACGACAGTACCAAGTACAGTACAAAATTTATATCCCAGAACAATACGAAATCTAAAAGTTTTCCAATAGGAATTATAAGTTTTTAAATCGACAGTGTGGCGATATTTGAAATGTGAAAATCCTGCATCACTATCAGTTGAATTCAGTAAGATTTGCAATGTAATTATAAAAAGATACACGTCTTCACAACGCCTCAAAAATATTAAATTTTTATTTATTGACACAATTGTTTTTCGTGCACTTCTTACAATTTATGCTCGTCATTATCGGCCTCACTATTCGTCTACTGTGCATGGATAGTTTTGAACATACCGTAATCTTTCGTTGCACACTATTCGCGTGCGAGTAAGACAAGGCTCAATGACGAAAATCATTAGGCCGCAATCATTAGGCAAGTTTTGATGAAGACCTAAATCGATCGATTCCAAAACGTTCTAAACATCCATCTGTCACAACAACAATGCGTATTTGACATTTAACCTTGAGGTTACATAATTACGAAATTACAATCACGCAAGATCATTGAAGCGTTTGAATTTTCGGAAATGCCGTGAATTTGCTAACTTTGGCCTGGAACAACTTCAAAAATATGCTGATTTCGCCAAGATCATCTTCTCTAATGAGGCGTATTTCCATCTCTCTGGGTTGGTAAATAAACAAAATTGTCATTATTGCTCTCAACTCAAGCCACAAATTATTCATGAGGAAACCTTTGTTGTTATATTCCTTTAACTCCTAGGTGAGCCAAAATGAGAAGTCTTCATCGAGAGCGATCCTTTGCGATGACTTCAATTTCTTTTCACGATTTTCCCGATTCGTAATTTATGTCATGGTATTATATTGAGCTGGGAAATTGAAAAGGTCTCTTGAAGATTTTAATTGGACCAATGCACGACTGAATAAAAATTTCTTCGCACTCAGCAATTTTTAATTGAAAAATGGTATACTTTTCACGTAAATTGACAAAACTGGAAAATTGCTAATTTTGTTTGAGCTTAAGCGGCGATATTGAATCGCCAGAGCAGTCATGTCAATTTCTTAGCAGAATTAAAAAGTATTAAAAAAATATAATTTAAAATATCAACACAGAAATTAAATTTAACACTTCATGCATGTAAATTCCAAACACGTTAATACGTCTCAAATGTACCATTTCAAATTTAAGCTACAAAACAAACAAAGAAAAGTTGAAACCGATAAGCCCCGCGAGAGGCAAAGGCCACAAAACGACGTTTAAAAGCGTGTACTTATACATACACACCATACACAACTTGTTCTTAAATGATTCTGTAGCTTTTTCATGTGGCTCTAATGCACAAAAGATCTTAATTTCTCCTTATCATTAAATGATATAGACATTGTTTCCGTATTTTAATTCAATATGCTTTTTTATCCCACACAGTACAGCCTTGATAAGTAGAAGAACGGCTACCACCTCAAAGCTGTTTGTGGTCCCAGCTATGTAGATAGATAGGTACATTGCGAGAAGTGGTTGTACTGTAAACCATTAATATTAAAATAACTTGCATTGTTTAACATTGTAAAGGTTTCATTACAATATTGCAGCAAAGTAACCACGGTATAATCCTGAAAGAGGACGTTGCCGAGATCAATTTTGGCAAACAAAGTTATAGTCCAGTACATCCTGGTTTTCTTTATTTGTATTTAAAGGTTGAAAAGGTTTATAAGAGTTACCGTCACATTGCACAGGTCGATTCTTTTTTCCAATTCCATGGAACGGAATCAAAATTATTTAATTTCAAATTTCAATTCCTGTTATTCGGAACTCCAATTCCTTATAGTATATGTAAAGGAATTAACACTTTTCAATTCTTTTAAGGAAGTAAAAATTTTTCAATTCCAAATTTTTATTCTTATAATGGAATCGACAAAGAAGTCATTTCTTTTTCCATGGAATTGAAAAAATCGATTCCAAATTTCAATTTCCTGGATTGCTAATTAGCAACTCATATTCGATAGCAGCGAAACCGTTATAAGGACCCATGCTATTAATACTCTTTTACGTTATTTAAAATTTTTAATGTGACTCTGCCTTTTTTGTATATGATCATATCTTGAATTGAATCTAGTAAAATATTTATAATGTTCAAAGTATGAAATAATCGAGATCTTACTGTATCTTACGTTTTCACGGTTAAATGCTGATTGCTTACCGCACTCAATAAGTATATGTACCTACTGAAAACTTAAGATTTTTGATTTCATAAATAATAAATCGTGACTAATAACACGGCAGGGAGTCTGTTCTGTCGTTCATGTCAAATGTTGGAGCCGAAAAGTTATGGGGATCGCTTGCATATCACTTTTAATTAACCAGAAATATGATGTGACCATTCGTTGGTTAACGTCACTTTGAATCCATATCTTGAATTCGGTGCCATTGTTCGACTTGATTTTTGTTTGTTTGCAAGACAAGTGGTATGTACCATTTTATTGAAATAAAAGAATTGTTTTTTTTTTTTAATTCTAACTTAAGAAAAAAGGTGTCTGCGACAAACCGCATATTAATGACACCGCCAAAACATACATATTGCTAGATAAATTGGCCGAAAAGTCAAGTCATCCTGTACAAATTTTAAATGAACCCTCTGTTAATAAGAAGCAGAAATTGGTATTTATAAGATTTTACTTCATGTAAATCGTTGACTTCTTGCTAATGACTTAAGCAGCTAATTGCATTAAAGTCTTGTACCTACGCACCCTCACTTGCTTTTTGAGTTTTTGTTGTTTTAGTTAATTGGGAAGCTAACACGGAGAAGGGTTATATTTCGGTCACAGTGTTGACAGCATAATTTGACTGGATTTCAACAGCATAGGATGTACGACTTTATGGAATGCGGGATTTTTAATTTTGTGTATCATTCGACGAACCCTTTGATTTCTTGTCCAAGAATATTTGACTGACCATCTGCTTTGGTGCACAATTAATATTAGACAAAATATTCAGTGAAAGTGTCAATAACTTTTGCGCAGTTTGTAGACAACAAAAACAAAGATTGATTTAAGTAACTGATTAAATAACACTTTAACAGCTGTTAACGTTTAAATTGTTGCTTTGTACCATCCTTATGTAGGAAATGTACATGTATGTACATATGTACAACTCTACTATACATATTACTAATTACACTGAAGGAAAAGTAATTTTATTTTTTTTAAACAAACAGACAGCTGGTTAATTTATTTTACAATAAAGTCGATTTTTTTATGTTTCAATATTTTTAACAAGGAAATTTTTAAATTTAACAGGAAATAACAACAACGTTGGTAAACATTGAGTTTTTTTTGTTGAAATGTATCTAACTTTGATGTCATATATACAATTCTGAAAGCAAAAAAGTAATACCGAATCATAAAACTTTATTTAGATTTCATTGTAATGGAAATGTTGCATATTTTTCGGCGTATGTATTGAATGAAATCTAAATGATGTTTTATGATTCCTTATTGCTTTTTTGCTTTCAGAATTGTAAATATACGACATCAAATGTAGCTATATAGTAAAGATATGTGAATGTTGCCTGGCTGTAGCACAGGCTGATAATGGAATTTAGGGCAAATATGTGAATATAAGAAATTAAAGTTGGTACAAGAAGTGTCAATCGATGATGGGTCTTAGTAATGGTCATATAGAAACGGGATCAATAAATTAAATAAGAGTAGCCTAGGGCTTGGATTTCCGAGCTGTCCAAGAAAAAGTGAATATTCCATATGAAAAAGCGCTTATATTTATAGGTGGAAACTAAAGTTGGTCAAATCTGGATAAGAGAGGTTGTCAATCGATGGGTCATAGGGAATGAATGGTCATAGAAACGGCCAGTAAAATAAAGTGGCTTTGTTTTATTTTTTGCAATTTCCTAGTCAATTTAAATAGATTCCTGGTCAATTTAAATAGATGCCTGGTTAAAATTATTAACAAGCCTCAAATGAGTTTAACCATACATATATAGCTTTGAGTTAACTAGATTCATTTTAGTTATTTTCAATCAGATTTCTGGTTGAGATAACAATATTTTAACTCGACGCCAAAATATTACTTCTCCTAGTTGAAATAACCAGGTCCTAGTTGGTTTTTTTCTCAGTGTAGGTGCATATGAGTAAATGCATATGAGTGACGCAAGCTGGTGCAACTTTGGAAATCAGTTTATCAAAGTTACATTTTCGTTTCTAACAAAATGCTCGTGTATCTCATTATACACTATGCATCAAAATTTTTGAGTCTGACATGTCACTACACTTATCTTATAGATTTTAGACTGCTGAGCACGAAAATCGCAATGAACAAATTTTTTTTGTGTATAAGATTTTTTTGAAATATTACAGTATACTCCTTTAAATAGTCATTTTCAAATGTTCTATTTTATTAATGCATTTTTCATTCTAAAAAATAAACAAAGTAAAGAAAAAGAAAATCTACTACAATTAAGCTCCGCCTTAATCAACAGTGGCTTTAACATACCAATTAAAATCCCTCAATAGCTGCCATGAAAGTAGCCCCTGTGCATATCACAAAAATATAGTCGTATGTCCATGGTAAGTTTAAGCTGGTACTGGTGCTCGTACATATCGCATATTGTTGTTTAATGCTGGTAATGAAATTGGACATTCACATACCTAAGAGTACTACGACTATGCCTCATCCATTAATTAAGCGATGACAGTGCAGTGTTGTATGGACAGATCTGACAGTTTGAAAAGCTGTTAGAGCTGCTGCTTCTGCTGTTGAACATATTGCTACACATATGAGAATGTCCGCATATTAATACGATCATTTTTCTACTTGGTTGTAATTATAATATGTCATGACAGTTTCACGTTACTTTTTTTAAAACATTGAAGTTCTTTTAACATATCGTGTTACTAAGTATACAGAGTGTATGCGATACGCTTAATTTATTAACGACATAATTTTATTTGTTTTATTTCAATATTGGAATGAAGCTGCATTATTCGATGTATCCTTTGGCTGATATTTATGTTGAATAATTTTTGTTTATTTCTTCAGTTGACTTTCTTTAAAATATCTTAAAAACGTACTAACAGCAAAAATGTTTTCAAACACAAAAATGTGCAAGGACACGTTGATAACAACCGATAAGATGTTTGCAAAAGAATTTATTTTCTATACCACTGCATTTGAGGGTAAACCCTTTTTTGTTTGACTTTTGTATGTTAGGTATATTTAAAAGTAAATTTTGGATGTCATATTGATTGGCAGAAACATATTTGAGTTTGAAAAATTAAGCCGTGTTTTAAATATTTAAACAGTTTATCTGATTTAGCCACTTGATATTTATTTTCGAAAGAAATTTTAGAAGGAAACAATTCCAGTAGCAACTGCGTCGTAAGCATTTACTTGGTTTTCATAGTAGGAGCTTTGAATATCTTGTGTATTTATGGATTTTCTTTGAAAATGTGTCAATTTTCTGCGATATGATAATCGGAAGAGTAAATAAATGATACATACGGCTTAAAGTGTTTTAGGAAACGGACAAAGTATTTTATTGCGTAAGTATGTATAAACTATGTTGTTGTAATATAAATATATACAGTGTTGGAAACTTCAATAAACTCGTCAAATTTTTAGTAAGTTTTTGTTTTATATTTGCAAATTCATGTCAGCTATTTATTTGATTTGATTTAAAATACCAAAATACAGTAGGTGTTATATATGTTCCGTTCATTAAAATAGTGAGCTATCTCCTTAAAATCGAATTGTGAAATAACTTCCTTTTTATAACGAATATGTAGAGTTAACTTATGGGCATGAGTAAACAAGTAATGCCTTCTATGGGATTTCAGTGCAATTATTGGAGTAACTTCACTTTTAGAATAAAAGATATGACTAAATGTGATAGTAATATTCCAAAAAATGTGTTCTTTGAAAATATGGAGTTAGACCACTATTATATTGAGCGACACATATGGAGTTTTGTAGCAATTATCAACCATATTATACGTAGAGATTATTTAATTATACATACTTATAGTATGTATATGGGTGATTCATTCAGACGTACTTTTTTCAAAAAAATTAAATGTTATCGGGTAATCTTCATTTCATATAAAAGAACCATTATTTACATTTATTTTTTAAAGATAATTTCTTTCAAGTGCCGGGCGTAACTGCAGCTAACATGGTCCACTCTAAAGTTCAAATTTTTGATAACGCGTTCGAGCAATTCGAGTGGTATTTGGCAAACGACCCGAGTAATGTTGGCTTCCAATTCCTCAATCGTAGCCAGTTTATCCATGTATGTAGGATAAAAGTCTAGAGGTATGATATATTATGATCTAGGTGGCTAGTTCAACGGTCTATAGCGTGAAATTAAGCGTTCTGATTCTCGCAACAATGCTATGGTTTCACAGGCTGTGTGGCTATTATCGCCATCTTGTTGGAACCAAATGTCGTAGTGATCACGATAACGGGCAACATTCAGCATTACGTTCCCACCGGCTCCACCAGACCAAACCCTTGTTTTGTCTGGGTATAATGGCAGCTCTTGAAACTGTTCGGGTTGCTCTTCAGCCAAAATACGACAATTTTGCTTATTAACGTAGACATTAAGCCAGAAATGGGCCTAATCGCTGATTAAAATTTTTGTCGAAAACACTGGACCTTCTTCAAGCTTTTCTAGAACCATAAGATAAGCCAAGCCGTTAAGTACGACGCCGAATCGATTAATCAAGTCATCAAGTATACTCTCAGCTATCGCCGCTATGTTTTCTTCACTAAGTGCTGGATGTGATCGATTTGATCTTGTATTATCCAATAATTTCAAATTTGTTGACGGTATAGGGAATTATGCGCTTAGAGCGTTAGCTGACAATGTTACTGTGCAAAAACGAAAGCTGCAGAATTCGAAGATCACTTTCTATTTTTCCAGAACTATGGCGAATTGCTAGAAAAAAGCCGCTCCTTTCAAAAAAAAAGTGCGTGATGTAGGAACTTATTTTTCCAGAACTATAGCGTATTGCTAGAAAAAAGCCGCTCCTGTCAAAAAAAAGCACGTGATGAAGCGTTTGTCCTTTGCCAAGGAACATTGGAGAAAGGATGTCCAGTTTCGGAAAAATATACTTTGGACTCAAGAGATAAAGATAAATCATCTGCGTACAGATGGAAAGACATTTGCTAGTCGGCCGAAAAGTCAAACTTTGAACCCAAAGTTCACCAGCAAAACTGTACCGATGTTCCTTGGCAAAGGGCAAACACTTCATCACGTGCTTTTTTGTTTGACATGAGCGGCTTTTTTCTAGCAATACGCCCATACAGATTTGCTGCATTGAGCCGTCTTCCTATTAAGTTCTTTGACACGCTAAGCCCATATTCTGCATTCTATGCCAACTTCATACATGATAATGACCCGAAACATACGGCCAATATCATCAAACCATGGTTTCAGCGAGAGAAAATAAGTGTTTTGGACTGGCCAGTTCAAAGTCCGGACCATAATTCCAAAGAAAATTTATGGGGTGATGTAGAGGCGTAAGAATATTAAAAATTATGACGATTTGTGGCGCGCAGCTCAAGAAACTTGGTGTTCATTGCTAAGGAGAGGCATCAAAGGCTTGTGGAGAGCTTGAGCCGAAGATGCGAAGCGTTCATGCAAAATAAGGGACTTAGTACAAGATATTAATTATACTTAATCATTTACATGCAGATTTTTTTAGATTTCAACACTGAAAATAAAAAAATTTCCAAATTATAATATTTGTGTTATTTACATGAACATCTCATAATGGCTATGTGAGCCATTTCTTTTAAATTATTCAAAATTTTTTAATTTTGATTTCAATTTTCTTTGCTAGCTGAATTGGTAATGCATTAAGGTAAATTTATGTATCTCCATAGTTCTGGGGAAATAAGTTCCTGCCAATAAAATTAACTTTTTTAAACTTAAGAAAATATGTTCTATTTATCTGACCATAGCTTTATATATGAAATTTACTAAAATAAAATGGCATACATTTTTGTTTCAGCTGCTCTTTCAATGTTTGGTCTCATCTGCGTAAAATTTTTTATATACCTACATATGTACATATGTATGTATGTATGTAGGTACGTAGAATAGTTGGTTGGCCAGAAAAGAAAAAAATATAGAAAAAATAAGGGAAAATCTTAATTCGGATGAAATACATTTTGACAACATGACGGATCACCGAAGTAAATGCAAGAAAACTCTGAAATTATTTTCAAGTAGCATTTTCTTGACATGCACAAAAATAAGGGTGTTCTTTTATATAAAAAAAAAAACTATGATGTGGATGCTAACATTTTCTATTGTACCTTTTTACACATGCTATTTTTCTTGATGGTTCTTATTTACATATGACTTGGGTGTACTTGCGAAATTTCGGCAACTCTAAATTAAAACATTAAATTTTTAAACCCTGTATTTTTTTTTCTCACTCAATATTCTCTTTTTGCAAATTAAAATGTCAACATTTACAAATTTTTCATTTAATACAATTCACTGCTGCTTTTTCGACAGGCAGCCACTTTATGTCTTATCGTTGCAAGTTGTCTTTTCTTTATATAAAAAAAAGAAGACAGCTCTTTATTCTCTCTATCTCTCTCTCTCTCTCTCTCCCTCCTTTCAAGAATGTCTTTCAGCAAAATTTTTGACAATGATGCTAATGTCATCATCAATCTTACGGAAAAATATTTCTACGACGAAGCCAATGACAACGAAGACTTTACGGCGCGCGCGTTAGGCGCAAATGTCAAAAAGTGTCCCCGTCAATACGATGAGTAGGATTCTGAGTTTTTAATGCTTAGGCTCTGCGTTCGACGTTTCTTGACTTACGAAATTTCATTAGACAAATTAACAATTTTCAATTTACGTTAACTTCAATTTGTTTGTATTTGGCATTTTGGATAGGTAGGTATGTACATATGTACGTTGGGAATGGGGTTAAGTCTGGTTGTGGGTAAAGTCTTTAGTTATATTATGTATACAAGTGTTCTCTTATGTATTATTTTACTGTGGGGGTTTCACTTAAACTTAAGCATTAAAGACAAGTGGAATTAACGTGTTTAGGTTTGGGATGAGTGACTTGTTTACACGACTTACACTTGCAATAATAAATCATTAACTTTTTTTTCCAACTTTTGTCCATAATGATGATGTTGAAAAGAGTAAAGGTAAGGGTGATATGACGCAAAAGTTTATTTTCGGATTTCGAAAATAACTAACTAACTACTGATCATAAAACGAACCTGATTATTTTTACTTTTTTTATTATATTCTCTTATTGCTGTTTATTTATTTGAACTTAATTTGTTTATGTTGAGTTTTAAGAACTTCAAAGAGAATTAATTAATTTGAAGTTCTTAAAATTCAGCATACACCGAAACAAAAAGGACCGCACTAAATTTGAAGAACTGCCTTCCTCCGGTTTAGTGTAAAAATTTTCCTTAATCTAAGTTATTTTTCCTCATATTGATGAAAATATCGTTTCATTTAGTAAGTGAGTCCTTTGAAATGAGTTCATGTTTCATTAAAGCAAGTCAACGCTCTTCCTCAAATATAGAGTTTATGGTTTTAGTAAAACTTTCCTTTGAAATAGTAAATTTTTCTTTGGGAAGAATTTTTGAGGACAACTTGTTCCTCATTTGAGTAAAAATTTCCTCAATCTAATGGAATGTTTTGTTTAAGGAAAATCGTACTCAGTTTTAGTTAGTTTCTTCAAAAAATTTACTATAACGTAGGAAAATTTTCCTTAATAAATGAGTGGCAACACTCGCTGTAATTAATATCTATTCTTCTCGTAAGTATTCTGTTTTGCCTATATATTTATAGCTCTCTACTTGATTTTTAAATAAAAAAATAAAAAAATTTAAAAAAAAAATATGTCGTCGCCGGGATTTGAACCGAAGCTTCCCTGATCAGACAATGGTTGTTACATGCGCAGTTTAACAACATCATTTTAGTATATCTTAAAAATGATGTCGGTGGCTGAGTTGGGTAAGATGAGCATCTTTGAACAGTGGCATGGCGCAGAACACAGGTTCAATTCTCTATCGGGTGGTGACAGGTAAAAAAAAATTAAGTTCTTCTTTGAAGTTTTAAAAACGTATTACAATTAAAATAAGAATGACTGACAAATAAGTAACCAACAAATAAGAAAATAGAAAATTAACAAATTTTTTTTTAAATCAACGAATTTATTTAAAGTAAATTTCTTTCATTTAAGGATACCTTGATCCTTAGACAAAGTAAAATTTTCCTCAGTTTTATAACCTTGTCCTCACATTGAGTAAACTTTTCCTTATTTCAAAGCAGCAACATTTACTTGTACTAAGGAATCCAACTTACTTATTTTGAGGAACCCATGGCTTTAGCTCGTATTGAAGGACATTTTTTCCTTACATTTAGGCATTTTTCCTTAAACGGAGTAACTTTTTTTTCGGTGTAGATTCATAAGATGCGCACATCTTAACCAACTGAGCTACTCTTATTATTATATTGCGTTACGAAAATTACATTAATAACGCGCATGTAGCAACACAGTATGCCCAGGTTCGAGCCCCACTGGATGCATGAAAAAAAAATTGTTTTTTTAAATTAAATAGAATTCCATATTTATCAGGTTAATGTGTTACCTGACGCAATCAAAAAATAATAGAAGTATGTATCTGGTTGTGAAGATTTTGATACCCAATAAAAGTTGTAGCGTAAAATCTTTGCAAATTGAGAACGTATGCACAGATTTTAACAAAATGGGCTTAATATGGCATAAAATGCATTAGAAACAGTTTTAAAGTTGTAACAAATTTATAAAAATTTAGACATTTTTTTTCTAAAAACTGTAATTTATATCTTTAAATATCGTTTTTAACTACTAGGAGTACTATTTTAACATTTAATGTGACAAATTTATTAATATTATTTCTTTTTAGAGAATAAGTCTTAGATTTGCGATCTAGAAATTTTATCACCACCATTGACACGGAAGATTTTAGAATGGCTGTACAAAATATCAAATCTGTGGTAAAAGGGAATAACAGCTTAAGTCGACTTAAAAAAAAATGAAGTTGAAGCCAAGATCCACTAGATTTTGGTGTAACTCGCTTTCTATTTTAGGGCATTGTCAAGACCTAAATAAATGCTAACAGCTTGCATGAAAACCGAAGAGCAATTGCATCCAGAGCTAGTAGAAAATTTGCCTTAACTCCATTAGTCTTAAGTCGACTTTTTGCCACAGAAATATTCATAGATATCTATTCTCCAGTAGGCTACAGTTAATGGACAATTTGTTTTAAGCTTCAATGAAATTGCTAAAACTTTTACCGGCATTTGAGATAAAGAACATTAGAGAGTAAAATGTATATTGAAAAATGAGAATTTTATATGTATACCCCAGTGGCGTCAACTCGGTAGGGCTGGGGAGGGCATTGGTCCCTCCCAAAGATCTGATACTAGGTATTATTTAATAGAATAATTCAATAAAACCATCTAATAGTGGTGGAATTATAAATCTTGCCCCCCAAAGGTTTTGGTGAAGCGACGCTCCTGGTATACCCTAACGCAGAGAAAGGTTTGGCCAGGGCCGGATTACGAAAATTGCCACCCCTTCGCAAACATAAATTTCCGCCCCTTATAAGGCAGAATTATCAATATAATTACCAAAAAAACAAATTTTCACAAAAAAAAAAATAAAAAATTCGATACAGCTATCTCCATCTGTCTGTCTGTGAAAATGGTTCACGGCCAAGTCTACCGCATATACGAATATATCCATTGAATCGCAATACTCAGAGGTAATATATCCAAATCCATCAATATTGGTTCGACTTATAATAACAATTGGAAGAATTTCGACCAGAGCATTTGGCTCTCTTCACTTGCAAACAAAAACTTGAAAGAAAAATTTGAAGTCATGCAACCAAATTTTACGCTCATAATAAGAATGCTTCATCAAGCACTTGACAGTAAGTGGGATGATGATGATAAGAGGGCGTGAAACCTCCAATACAATTAAAATATGTTGAAATATCATACTGAGAGATTTACATGAGAGCTTGGCACCTCCCATACAAGCAGGGCCGTATCTAGGGGGGACGGATGGTAGGGGATAGAGCCCCCCCTCGAAATATTTTGACGGACACTACATAAAAACGATTTTGCAAAGAATAGACACTACATAAAAATGATTTTATGAGGAATACACTATACAAAAACGATTTTCTGAAAAGAACATACACTAAGTATATGAAAACGACTTTCTGAACAAAAGGTCTGAAAAAAGGGCATCAGATTTTGAAATTAATTTTTGATCAGCTACAA
Source organism: Meiosimyza platycephala (assembly GCA_963662105.1). Lineage (NCBI taxonomy): Eukaryota > Metazoa > Arthropoda > Insecta > Diptera > Lauxaniidae > Meiosimyza > Meiosimyza platycephala. The sequence continues at coordinate 67,558,538 of OY759209.1, read as the reverse complement.
GAAATAGTTAACAGTCATCGCTTGAAAAATTAAAACTTTGATTGTTATAAGGGGCCGTTCATTAATTACGTGAGCCAAAATAGGGGGGGGGGGGAGGGTCCGGCAAAATCTCACCAAATCTTACCAAGGGGGAGGAGAGGGTCAAGGAAAACCAAGTCAACTTATTAATGCTGAGAATTTACATTATTATTGCAGATAATTATAAGGTAAGTCTCACGGGAGGGAGGGAGGGTGGGTGTCCCACAAGTTCTCACCAAAAAGAGGGGGAGGGGCGGTCAGAACTTTCAAAAAAACACCTCACGTAATTAATGGGCGGCTCTAAGAATTTTTTGGAACTCCCAAAAAGCAGAGCTTCAGTTATGCGCACTTCAAGCCCTCTATATTCTATTCTATTATAAATACTCATAAGTTTCTCAAAATTTTGCCAACTTACCCGATACAACGTACACTCCTGAAAGGACATTTTCAACATTGAGACATGAGGAAACATATTTACGTAACTCAATGAGTATAGCACAGGTTGACTGGGCTGGCACTAATGTCAGTATATCGGAGAATTGAGAGTAACACAAATAAAGTCATAGTGAACAGTAGTCGCAGGAGACCCTCTTATTTTCCTTTCACCGGAAACTTAACTTTCTTATATTCGGGTACTTACGTCAGGTTATTCGGAAATGGGAATTCCGTCTGATTGTAAGTTAGCACCCCTGCTTAGCCAACAGCCCGTGTGTTCAGCAAACGTAAACATTGTAAATCAGCCGGTTTAGGTACATGGATTGGAGTCTCCAAAACGTGCTATGAGTACTGTGATCTCTGATCAGCTGATTCACAAGGTGCAGTGCGCTGAGCACACGGGTTGTTAGTTAAGTAGGAGTACTCATGATACAATTGTAATGGTCGATTTATTTTGTCAAACTAAAATTAATCCACCCGTGGAAGTGGAGCGAAAAGTGAGAGTGACAGAACTTTGCCTTGTTTTGCGCTTTGAAAAAATGTGTGGTGATCACCAAGCTCACATGATTTTCTCGATAACGGCGCGACCTTTACTAAAAATGATATTACTTTTTCTGACCCGTCTAGGGGTCGCCCATTTGCTGTTAGAAGGTTATCCACTATTTATGGGACACCCTGTATATATGGAGCAACGAGCTGTTCCACGCAAAACTTGACACAACAACCACTGAAACGCTCAAAATTATGCAAAAAGCTTATGGGGATGATTGTCTAGTACGGTTAAAGACTTTCGAGTGACATACACTATTTTAATAAAGCAGACGATCGCTAAAGGACGAATCCAAAAGAACCTGATGAGTTCCATCAAAAATCAAGACAATGTTCATTGTTTTCTTCGAAAGCAAGGGCATCATACACCGCGAATTCGTCCCAACTGGTCAAACAATTACTTGTATATTTTATTTGAAAGTACATATCTTGATCCTTTTTGGCACAAAATCAAGTCTGTGTGTTGAATCATTCACCGCATTCGCCTATTTCCAACAAAAACATTATGACGTTGAAAGGATGCGATTTAGTGTTTAAAATAAAAGGTCAAAAATCTCAAATCCAAAACCACCCCCCGAAATAAAGTCCTGGATACGGTCTTGCATACAAACAAAAACTTCAAAAAGTTTATGTGATCTGAACTAATTTTACTTTAATACGATAAAAGCTCTGAAGATAAATATTTTAAAGTTTATAACTATCAATGTGAAACTTTACTTTATTATTTACACAATATTAATACTACAATGTATTCACTTTTTACATAACAAATATTTCAAGGAGAAAACAGTTTTAACAACCCTGTGATGAAAAACATCCCTTACAGATTGAAATAAAATATTAAGAAATTGCCAAGAAGCACCACCAAAGAAAAGAAAAAACTTAAGCTGTCAATGTAACACGAGTACAAGACATTAGAGATTTAACCCTCATCAAAAAAAAAAAAAATATTGCTGAAGCAGATGAAATTGTTCATGGCAAAAATGGCGTATTAGAAGCCATTGAACATTTATATGACGTACACGTTTATCGTCGAACAACTCCTTTTTGAACTTATTTTTCCATTTACCTAAAAAAATGATGTACCATACACACATGGTCGAAAGTAGATTTCTCCTCAAACAGAAATGTAGCTAATAAAATCTAATTCTGAATTTTACACAATTTAAATGGACAATTTATAATCGTTAATTTATGAAGTTTCTGCTGCCAAAAACAATAGTGTTTACTCCCTAAGTAATTAAGCCAATAATGGCCCTTCTTGAAACTTTAATCTCTACAATAGCTTGTAAAATAAATGAAATGACTATTTCCGTTTAAAAAAAAAATAAAAAACATAAAAAAAACTAAAGAAAATCAAAGACTTCACGAGTCGTCTAGATTGTCCACGCTAATACCTTGGCGTCAAGCAGCTTTCGCTTGACCAACTCTGCTTATCACTCGCTGACTTTCTTTTTTTTTCACCCATAGTCGCTTGTCGATCAAGCGTTTATTTAGTTCTCGTCATTGTGGTGCAAGTTGGTGCGCGGGGCACGTACCACCAGATACTAAATATCACAATCTTAAATTTGATTATATCGTTGAAATCATAGATATATAACTTGTTCGTACTCGAAAAAGAGCCGTCCGTCTGTTATGAATAGCGTTTTTAATACAAAAAACAAAAAAAGAATATAATGGTTAATAAAAAAACGCTACAATGATAAAACAAACAAACAAAGAAGGAAATCAAATTGACAGTTTTGGTCAGCGCTTTTTCTTTTGATATTTTTATTTTATACCAAATCAGTTACCTTGACAAAATATTCACAAAAAAAAAAACAAAAAAAAATGGACATGAAAAGTTTACAAATATCACATTTTTCATAGCTCAACTTTGAAACAAAACATTACGTTGCCGAAACCAAAGAAATTCCTTGCCGGCGGCAAATCTAACAAGCTTTAGCATTACGCGCGTAAATACTCTGCAAGCCCCTAGTATTGTCCTATGAAAGCGGCACCTTTGATTTAAAGACCAATTTCTAATACTCGAAGATTTACAGCGTTATATTGTTTGGAAATGAAAGAATGCCATGGTGTTAACCCACTACTGGTGACTGGTTTTTCAGTGTCAAACTTTATGATGTTTTGATTATTATTTTTATATCTTTTTCGTAATTGTTATATTTTTTTAATGTTGACTAATTTCAATCTTTCTTTTATACTTTTTATTTTGATTTTTTTTAAGAGCGACGAAAAGTTTTTAAGTGTTGCTAAACATTAGCAGCTAATGCAATACTTATATTGTAAGTTACAAAGGTTAAAAAGAAAATGCTGTAAAGATTTATAGCGTTGGGACCGAAATTTCTTTCAAGTGGCAAAATAAGTCCAAATATGACTAAACAGTAAAATCTCGATTATCTGAACATCGATTATCTGAATATTCGATTATCCGAACTTTTTTACTTCTATCGCTGCTTGACCTCTGCTTTTATTTTTCTTTACATCTACTATATATGATCGATTGCCACTGTTACTTATTCGCAAATGAAAAAATCCACACTGTTTCAAAAATGTCAAAATCCCCTTAACTTACGCTAACCAACAAAAAGCATGAATGAACACAGATATTTTTCATAATTGGTATGAAAATACATTTATTCCTGAGGTGAAGAAATTTCAAAAGAAGTGGAAAAATATTAAAATTTAATTACACTACTCGACAAGAAAAATTGCGGCAAATAAAAACCACTATTCCTATAGGGAAATTTCCCGCTAAATCCGAAAATCATAGTGGTTTTGCTGGATCAGGTCTGGTTTTCGAGATAAAGGGCAAAAACCAAAAACATGCTCTGTCCCGGGAGGTAACGCGATATAGGCCCGATTTGGTCGCTACGGCTAAAAACAGGTCAACAAAAATGCAATTATTTGCAATTTTTCAAAATAATTTCAACTTTGGCACCTTAGAACTCGAAAAAAATTTTTTGAACTCAAAAAGTTAGCTATCCTATCTTGTAGTATGTTGAAATCTAAAAGTTTTAAATATACTATTTTTATATTTTGGCTTCTTTTCATGTAAGTTATGTTAAAAAAACTAAAACTATGTAAGAGTCAATTTCATACATTTTTGCTTATAATAATTTTTTTTTCAAATAAATTTTAACAAAATGCCAACGGCTTAAACAAAAATGTATGAAATTGAATCTTACATTGTTTTAGTTTTTTTAAAATAACTTTTATGAGATGAAACCAAAATATAAACTTATCACACTTAAATTTTTTATATTTCAACATACTACAAGATAGGATAGCTAACTTTTTGAGTTCAAAAAATTTTTTCGAGTCATAAGGTGCCAAAGTTGAAATTATTTTGAAAAATTGCAAATAATTGCATTTTGTTTTTCGAGTTATAAGGTGCCAAAGTTGAAATTTTTTTAAAAAATTGCAAAAAATAGCATTTTTGTTGACCTGTTTTTAGCCGTAGCGGCCAAACTAGTGGTGCTGTTGTGACATATATTACTCCAAAATTTTTGTCGTGATTTCTACTTTTAGGAAACAAAAAGATTTGGAATAAGCATTATATAAAATAACGTTTTTAATCGAGCCTATATGGTGTTACCTCCCGGGACAATGCATGTTTTTGGTTTTTGCCCTTTATTTCAAAAACCAGACCTGATCCAGCAAAATCACTATAATTTTCGGATTCAGCGGAAAATTTTCCTATAGGAATGATGGTTTTTATTTGCGGCAATAATATTTTGCGAAAATTTGTCGAGTAGTGTTATTATATTTAATTTATTATTTTCGATTATACGGAATACCTCTGGTTTTAATTGATTCGGATAATCGAGATTCTACTGTATATAAATAGTTTCATAAATAACTTTTTGAAGTTGGAATTGTGTTTTTGTTCAAGTAAAAACAAGACAGAATTTATGTACTTAAAATGTTTTGAAATTATGGCAGTTTTAATTAAGAATATATGTTTTTAAGATACACATATCTACATAAAGGCAACGTAACTCAAAGGTATGAAATCTATGATGATTTTTCTCCTCTACAGCTCTATGTTTTTCGACCTAAGCCATACTTTTTTAATAAATTCCCAAAAAATTTCTTTCAAATTGTCTTAAAGAGCGCCAGATATAGAGATGACATCATCATTACTTTTGAAAACTTTAACGGCAGTGGAATATATTTCCACTAAATTTTATAGTAGTCAATGAATTTTGAATTACTAAACATTAAATGCTACAGGAAAATGATTTCTAAAATGAAATTCTAAGTATAAAATTCATTTTCACTGAGTACTTAGTGCCAAAAGGGCTTAACTTTCACTAAATGTTTAGTAATAGTGGGATATATTTCCAATTCCACTAAAATTTACGCGAAAGCAGTGTTATTGGCTCCATTAAGTTCCCAATCTTATTAATACTTTCAGAAAATGTGAACAATTTCATCAAAGCCTTCAGTGCCGTGGTGGTATTAAACAAATTTTGATCAACTTACTAACCCACTTCTTCGAAGCTATCATCATTCTAACTATCATTATTATCTGAACTAGAAACTTAATAGTCAAAGTCTGAACGGGAGGCATCGCTGGAGAATTTCAATATATCTTGCTCTGCATGTAAAAGTTCCGAATATCGCTTAGTGGAACACGTACTTTAATTCATCTATCTCATAAACCAGGGTTAACAAGTTGTACAAAAGGAGTTCCAGTTCAAAAAGTAAATTTTTTTTTGTGAAAAACTTGATGGCATTTTTCTTTTTGCTCGTTGCTCACTAATTTTTTGTTTTGTTTGAAAGGACTATTTTGCCCTCAGAAGCGAAAAGGGCGTATCTCAAAAAAATTAGCTTCGAGATAACTGATGTTTTGTTTATGTCACTTTGTTGAAATTCCATACATGTAAAATTGGGATAGAGGAAATTTTCTTAGGAGTTTTATTATAGGTTTCAACTGAGATACTGGCATTCGCCGTAGCTCATTAGATGCGTAATTTCTTAAGCTATCCGATGCTGGTTTTCTTTGCCTTTGGTGTCCTTCAGTACTTTTCGAAGGCTGTTAACTAACGGAATAGCATCGGATAATACAGCAGTGGCTTTGCTTTTTGATTTTGTAACCACTTCAAAATATTTCAAGAAGTTTACCACCTCCGCTATCCTGATCCATTCGTCAGTTCAAAGTTCTACTTTGAATTTTATGCGTGGCAAACAAGCTTCCACTGCAACTCCAGGAACTTTGTTTTGTTTATATCGGCGTATCAGCAAATGAATATCGCCGAAATCGATATATTGGAATATACAGATATATCGGTAATCGTATCTTTATCGGTTGCATCCCTAGTCTGAATGCAAACATAAAATTTCTATTTTGCATGAGGCTTAGTTGCCAAGCTATGGTCTTTTAAGGAATGGAAGTAATATGAAATACCTACAGTTTTTTCGGAAGTTTTTTACAATAAAATATTAAACTATCAAAATCAAAACCATAAAACTTATTATTTCTCGATTTTTAGAAAGTTTTCAACAGAAATAACGTGTGGAGCATTTCATGTGAAGCGAACAACGAAAAATATGTGAGATTCTGAAATTCGTTCAGATTTAGTGTAATTGTGTGTCTATGTAGATTCTAGAATTTAACATTTTGTTTCTTGTCTGCTTCACAGGAAATGCCTCACATGTTGAAAACTTTCCTAAAATTCAGAAATAATAAGCTTTATGGTTTTGATACATTTATTTTTAAAATTCTTTGTCAAAATTTAAAATAAAGGAAAAGAAAAATAAAATTTTTTTTTCTGAAGAAGCAAATATTACTTTTATTAAATAAATCAACCGGTTTATTCTAAATAACTCATATTTTTTGCGTAGTCGTATTTAACATCTTTACATGGACTCATTTCAAAAGGCAATGAACATAATATTTGTGCAATGTCAAAATCATTTATACGAGTATAAGGAATTCGAATATGTAAATATAGTTGGATTATGAAAATTGTAGCTTCAGGAGGAGAATCGAGGGAGTATAGACCGTAGTAAATTGATGGTACATTAACTTTGTACCCAATGACCTCAAGGGCGCGAAGAGTGAAATGTAAGATTTATGGAACATTTCTAGGAAGCAAACTGCCTTAATTAACACGTTTTATTCGGTGCTTAATGGCATCGTAATTGAAATACCTATCTGTGGACATTTGACAAAACATCCTCTTTCGATCTACGGCAATAATACAATACAGCATGAACTCTTTGCTTCAACGCAAGACATACGCTTTATCAAACTATTACCGTCGATCGAAAGAGGTTGTTTTGACAAATGTCCACAGAAATGATGTGTAGTCTGGTAGAGATTTACTCAAAACGATATGAATATTGTGTGAAACATTTTTTATTTAATTTTTATCAATATCATTAACCTTGAAGTAGTGCCGTATATCCTTTTTGTGTCTTTTCCAATAATCAAAATGCAAAATATCGCTTCTTATGTACATAGCAACTGAACAAACAAAGAAATAAAATGATATAAAAACTTGTGAAGGACGTGAGCTGACATGCTTATATGGTAAGACGAGTTGATCAAACAATCGCCTTATTGCATTTTCGGTTAATATTACATAACCGAAAGTGCACCCTTGAATATCCTTTCAATGATTGCCAAACTATACAGAAGGGAGATAAAAAAATTTTACAAAATTTGGGAGCAGCTCTTAAGGCGCAAATAAACGACGCGTCAGTCTTGTTATGCCCTGTTTTGTTAGCTAAGTTAATGCGATTTTCTTGTAGTCGTCGATGTCGATGAAAAAGGACACAATGAAGATGATATGTTTGCTGTTGTTGAGCTTGGGAGATATGATATTTTTTTCTTTCTATTTTTTGATATGAAGAGCGACATTTTGGGTGTGTAAATATGACAGTCACAAATATCAGAACTACATATACATATGTATATGCGCGAGTATATCTCAAATACATACATATGAGAATATTGGTAAATGATCCGTAAGAGACTTAAGAATTAAGAAAAGAAAAAAAAATCTCATATATTGTTGTTTCAAAAACTATTGTATTTATTTTTAACTATACAAAGCTACTTGGTAATATTTCTTTTCAAAGAACACACTACCACCCAATATACTTAGCTCTCTCCGGACATAATGGTATGTGCGAGAATTGCCTCATTAATTAATTGCCAACAATTAACGAAAATATCAGTGAGACATTTTTTTTTGTTATAAAATGAATATAAATTGAAACAAAACTAAGCCTAAGTGGCAATGAATGTTGGCGTATCTCAGTACAAAAATCAGTATCGGATAAAAATCTTAAAAGAATAATTGCTAACGAAAGCCTAACGACAAGGGTCAATTTTTCAATATCAAGCCGGCATACCACGCATAGCGGTATAGATCCCGCATAAACACGTTGAGTTACAGTCAAAAGCTTGTCAGACATACGTCACAGATAGAGAAAAAGAAATGAATTTTTAAGTTATTGAAACTAGAGATGGGAGCATAAGTGACTTTTGACTCACGATAAGGCGCCTTCACCAAATTTTTTATTCTACGGCTCGATATTGTGTAATCACGTATTGTAAGAATTGTTAATACATTGTGTGCAGTGAAATTGAAGGATCATCGACTAATGTCAACTTAGGGCAATTTGGGATTGCTGAGTTCGAAACTGCCCTATGGAGCAATTAAAAATGATAAAAGCCAAAATCTGACAGCAGATTGTAACACAACAACCCCAAATTACTCTCAGTTGATTTCAGTCGATGATCCTCCAATAGAATTATAAATTAAGTACATATTATATTTTTATTCAAAAACAACAGTTTATCCGGGGGTTTACCCAAATCTTCTTACCATCTTCTTTGTTGTAATAATTAAAGAAATTAAAAATTCTTGGGCCTTATATTGGCAAGTTTTCATGATATATCTGATGATATTGAATAGCGCTACCGGCAGCATGCAAAACTCGAGTTTTTGCTTTCCTAAAAGACTTTTCTTTAAAATTCAACATGCATTCAAAGGATCTTTTTTATATAGCCAAAAACTCAATTTTCCTCATGACTGTAATAAAATATTTTTTGAAAAAATATACCTACACCAGGTGACAAGTCGTGTCACCGCGAAAAGTACGCGCCCATCTCTAATTGTAACTGTTAAATAACAACAATGAAACAAAAAGGTTAACCACAAAAAAAAAAAAAAAATAGTTCGGTGTTGCACCTAATAGGCGTGAGGTGGAAAAGTAGGTAGCCTTTTTAAATGGGTACAAGAAACAAAACAAAATACGAGACTTTTTAATCATAGGCTTTCAAAAATGTTAACTCAGCGAGCGCACAAAATTTGTCACGACATACGAAAACTATTTTCTTATCCCTTTACATTCCGCGCGCATTTCCAGCGGAGTTTTGGTAGAGTGACAGAGATGTTATCTGTTATACCCACCGCTGTTGTAGCGCTACTACTGCTGCTGCTGCTGGTGGTGGTGGTCACTTTTCACTTACCAATAATATGAAAAAATTAAAACCAATTTCTAACAAAGTTTTTCAGTTTTTTTGTTTTTTTTTTTGGTTTTAACAAAATTCATAAAATGTTGGTAATTAATTCATTTATATATGTATGAATGTAGCATTCGTTGTGCTGTTGGTGGTGCTGGAGTTTTTTTTGGACACGCAGCAGTCTTGCCAAAGCCAAAGCGTCGCGTGATAGTGTCAAGATATATCAAAACATCACATCAAATAAATGTAACTATTCGTTGTGAAAATGCTGCAGCAACAGCAGACAGTGGTTCAGATTGAGATGTGCCGTGACAAAATTTGCCAACCTGATTGGGATTTGTTTTTCTGTTGTATGATAGGTATAGCAAAAATTCAGCATCTACAACAGCTCAAGTTTGAAAATCATGTAAAACATTAATCATTTGAGCGGCAAAAGTTATTAGTGTAATTTCGATCAGATAGAACACGTAGAGACGTTTTTTTATCGAATAAATATTTGGTTTTCTTTTTGTGACCCGTTGATTTTTGTTGTTGTAGTTGTTAATCGATGACGAACTGAGAGACATATATCGAAAAAAAATTACTCCGTTTAAAATAAGTGTCTTTAAATATGCACTGAATCCATGCTTTTGTTTCCTCAATTCCAAGTAAATTGTTCCTATGAATTAAAGAGAAATTTCTTCAATCTAACAGCTAGATCCCAAAACTAAAAAAATAAATTTATTTTTTTACTTTAAGGCAAAAATTTACTAATGCATAGGTAACTTTTTCTTGGTTTTTATTAAAAAATATAATCCTCCTAAGGAATTTAATCTGTTCAATATTTTATTTATGAGTTTATAAAAATTTATAAAACCTTTTTCTCCTAAACTATGATGTTAGAACGTACTTAAAATCTTTTGATAAGAATGTTGTTAAACTTAAGCAATAATATTTTAAGACAAGTTGTTTGAATTCCATATTATATATTTACAATAATTTTTACTTTTCGGCAGCACTGCCTTTCTTCTGTACTTCCTTGTTTTGACTTTTCCAGAACAAACCCGAATTCTCAGAGAAAACCATTAAGGTAAAGTTATAAGAAAATTTTCTCTGTTATCGGCAATTCTATATATTTTATTGAGTTTCGTTTTGAAAATCGATTTACTCTCACGCTCTTAAAATGGCTTTCAATTTCAAAATATGTATTTGCGATAAGGTAAATACATACTGACATCCAATAATGGGATGCCACGATGTTTTAAAATATCGTTAATGATGCCTCCATTTATATTAATCAACATTTTGTTAAAAAGTGTAAGGTTTTACTCCTGTTACAAATTAAATTCTATACAACACTGTGCGGCTTCGTTTTTCCTAGTAATTTGTGTAGTTTCACATAATTTTATTTATAGTGTAAAAACTTGAAATTTTTTATATATACTATTATACCGCTGGCAAATCAATTTAAGTCCACAGTGCAGTCAAACAGAGACACCAAAGTGTTGTATTGTAATTCAAAGAGTTTTGAAATACTACACAACTTTGATCGGACAGACGCTCTGTCTGCCGCTTGTATGGTCTTATTTGTTTAGACAGTGTGTCAAAAATGTTGCTGTACTCGTGCTTGTGCTTTTCTTTGGTCAGAGAATGAGTACGAGTATACTCATTCCTCAGCATACTCATACTTGGAAATAAACTTTCCAACCTTCTACTCACATTTTGACCCTTGTTAATTTACCATATTTCTAATTTACACTTCATAATTCAAATTCACTTTTTTTATGGAAGGGTAGGATATTTCGAAAATATATTGCGTGCCAAATCATTTTTGTTGTTGGCGCATAATAAAATAGCGGATATTTAGGTAAAAGTAGACAACGTTTAAAATTCAATAAAACACGAAATTTTTATAAGTTGCCATAAATTAAGTTATTAAATATCAAGCGTTGTTTATAAATACAATTTTAGTTTATGATGTAAAATTAAATTTATGACATTCGATTAAATAATTTTTATTGCCTAAACTTAAACGTTATATTTGTAGGCCAACATATTGAAAATATTTGTGAATAAACATAGTTGTTGTTTGCAAGGAAACTGCGGTAATCACAAACAACATTGTTCATCGGAAGAATGGAATTTTTTTTTTCTTTTTATGATTTATGCCGTATAAAAAGCCTATTTTTCTTGTATTAATAAGATCAGTTAAGTATGAAAAGTAAAATTAGTTGGCACTGCATCATTAATAAAATTAATAAACACTATATAAAGTAGGTTGATATCTCAGGAATGACGCCTAAAAGCAGACAAGAATATTGTGAGTTCTGCTTCTGCTGCTGTGAACCTGTTCTGTAAGTCTGTCGATATGCAAATCACAATAATTTTTTTTATACTTTTTTTTTACAAATGCATTAATACTTGTTTCCCATGCAGAAAAACTGACTGAACGACACGTTAAAGCATCATTGCACAATAATTTATCATGCATCAGAATTACTTATTATGCTATGTGCAAATATGTGTAGTTTCAGGAATGCGTATGTCTTCCATGAGAAGAAGAGTGTTAAAGAGGCGAATTGAATATCGAATTCTTAAAAATGAGTGAGGTGTTATCATATAAATATTAAGGGGGCTGGGGCAGTCAGAGGCATGAAAAATAGAGCAATTTCAATCATTTTTTTTTTGTATTAATTTAATTTTATAATAAAAGTGATAATATGGCATCATTACTTTATGTTTCAACTTGACTTGACGAAAGTTTAAAAAAAAAAATGAAAAATAAAAAAGTTATAGCTGGCTGTGTTGGACCGTGTCACATACAAAGTGCCTTGCGGTGACCATCACAAATCCTTGGAAAATTATTGGGAATCAATCGGATAGGAAAAATTAGTTATTTAAATAAATAATCTAGTGCATGATCGATGTTTTTTTATTTTTTTAAATCAACAAAATGACGGCCTCAGGAAACTTACCTCCAAATTTTCGGGACAAGAATGAACAATCAATTATTCATAAAAATTCGATATTTAAAAAAAATCCTTCAATCAGGGACTAGCTTTTATGTTTTTCAAAAACTGTGTAAATTTCATTGAAATCTATCGAGCGGTTTTCAAGTTACAGTGGTCACCAGTTTCGAAAACATAGTTTTGAAAAAACCCGACGAGAAACACATGAATTTCCGTACTGTTACTACCAAGAGCCCTTTGGTTATTGCCAAATAACTCCAAAATTAATTGTCGGATTGACTTCAAATTTTCAAGATATATTTTTAAGATATAATACTTTAAGAAAATCTTTAAAATTCTGACTGTCTCTGCCCCCTTAAAGGCATTTAAAAAATCCCTTAATCAGGGGCTTTCAGTATCGCTAATAAAGTATCCCAATACAGAAATAAAATTTTCGAAATCCGGGAATCAGTATGACGGACTTAAAACTTTAATTTGTCATATTTCTTACCAAATCGATCAAAATGCCGTTTTTGTGAAATATTTCAATTTTAAGATCCTTCAGAAATCAAAAAGTATCTTTACATTGGTTACCATAGCTCTGGCGAGGCGACCGTGTGCAAAAAGAATTATATCTCGTTGGAATGATAACGGTGGTGGTAAATTGTGCCCATCACATAATTATTTTCTGGCTACAACCTTGGTATAGCCAGTTGTAATGTTATTGGAGTCAAGAAATAATGATAGTTTGAGTTTTAAAGATTATCAGTATTTCTTAAACTGTCTTTAACCCAGAGTTGTGTCTACATAAACCTTAAATTAAGACGAAATAAACAATATTTAAAAAAAAAAATGTCGCTTATATTGCAAATTCTAAATCACTATGCCTATTCTTCAACTACCAATAAAATTTAAAATGAAATACTTTGAATTTTATAGAAGATGGTGCGGCTTGTGTCTAGGAATTGAAACATTTATTTTAGCTAAGTAAATACAATATAACCCCTTCACGAAATCTCCAAACAATTTTTGCATTTTGGACAAACTGATTAAAAGTCTTTATGCGCACGCGACTTTGCTACGGACAGGATGCCAAAAACTTTAACATATCAAAAACTCTGCCAACTCCATTGCGGCAGTGTTTTTTCATAAACAGTGGTCTTACAATTTCCATATCATCTCTTTCGAAAAATATCAAAGAATTATGTATTAAGTATTAGATACAAGGGCGATTTCTTTGTGATGGGGCTTGACACCTCAGATATTAAAAATTTAGATATCTTTCGTGCTAGAAATAGTCTCGCACTGAAAATTGAAAGATTTTGTTTGGGCATTAAGTTGAATTTTATGGAATAATTTTAAGGATACTAAGTTTTCCAAATCTGAGTTGTGACATTTTTTCGAGGTTTTTTTTCACATGGAACTGCCTTTGATCCAGACCACTATCACAGTCTTTAAGACTATAATTTTTCTGAAATTTAATCTACGAGCATTAAATGCAGCAAGAAATGTTCCAAATATCGAAAGTAAAAGTATCGAATGACCAAAGTAGCAAATAACAATTCCATATCTCTAATTATTAGCCACGCGCTCCAAGATGCTTTAATGTTGTAAGCCAGTAAAAACAACAACATAAGCATCGAATGACATTTGCAATTTAAGACACATCCACAAAAAAGGAGCCATAACAGAATAAACAAAACAAACAATTTAAAGAATTGAAACTGATCTGGAAGTCAAGCGACCTGTCAGTTTTATGATTATTGAAAAAAAAAATGAAACGAAAAAATCAAACACTGAGCAAAGTTGAGCCCGACATTTATTATAAGCCTGTGCGCAGTGCGACCGTCAAGTTGCTCATCTCCAATGCTGCTTGGCTGTATTATGGCTTAATCAGCAACGTCATCATTAGCAACATCATGTAACGATGTTTGGGCATCTCTTGTGGTTTTTGATTTTTCATTGTTGAATTAATTTTTTGGCAGGTCATATTCATAAATTTATTTTATTTTTAGTTTTTTTGCTTAATAATGACTTCCAAAAATATTTTCCTTTTAAGTTGGGTTAAGATATTATACCTATAGTGTTGGGTGTAGAAAAAGTTTGCTGCTTTTTAAATTATAAATACTAACTACATCACTTTTTGAACCTTCTTTTGAAAAAAACGTAGGCCTATGTCTACAATGAAGGTGCTATATTTGAACGAATATTTGGAATATATTTTAATATATTCACTTATTCGCTCGTAAAGGAAACGAATTTTTTCAATAAATAATCACGTTTTCATACACTTTGTTTATTTATTATAAAATAAGCTAGGCTTACAATACTTCCAATAAATAATCAATATTTTATCTTCGTTGAGTGTAAGCTTTCTACAATTTGGATTGTTTAATATCGAAAAGAGCATTCAAAACAGTCCATACAAAAATATGCCATGTAGAAAATGACATCAACATGGAGGTCCTTTGCTACAACACTCCATTAATGCTGGAGAGTCTCTGTGTTCAATCACATTATTTTAAATCGTTTTATCAGCCACTAGCTGTAACTACTTTGCAGATTTTGGTCATCGAGAGTTTTCGCCTCCATAATACAAACTAAAAAAGCCCACTTTTTTTAAGGAAGCATCTTCTTCTTCTGAGTGTTGGCCAAGGATAAATGCTTATGGCACCATTGTATATTATACCGCCAAGATCGTACTTTTCTCTGGAGTGGGAACTTATACAATAAATGTTCAATGTACTATCGTTTCCCCTATCACTAAACATTACATTTTGAATGGATTCAATTAATTTTTTAGTGGTATCAAATATTTAGTGGTAGTAGTGGAAATCAAATCCCAGTAAGGCTATACGTTAAATGGGACCATATCCTGTTACCACTGAGCAATTCAAATTCCATTACCAAAAAAAATAAAGCCGTAGTTTTTTCCACTACCAATAACAATTTTAGTTAAAATTTCGGTGGAAATTTTTAATGGTAGTAGTTTCCAAAAAATACCTCACTCAAGATCGTAGCAAAAAGACATATACAGTTCATTAGGCTATGACCCCGGATGAGGATGTCACGCATTTGTTTCTTCCTTTTTAAAATAATATCGAGTTCATCGATCATCTAGTCCGATACAATCGATTAGAAATATCAAATTGAACATAAACAAAGTCTTGAATCTCTTTCCAGTAATATGTTTTCAGTAGTCACTATATTTTCTATAAATTTCATGAACAACAGTCCTATTATTTTGAATTAACTTGTTTACCAGCAGCTAAGGTAAAAAGTGAAAAAATTTATATAAAGGATAGGGATCATAGAGAAGAGAATTTGCGGCATCATTGGAATAGCGTAATTTTTCAATGAATGGCTACTCTTTTTTTTTGATAATGAAAAAAACTTAAAACATAAATTGATATCCTTAGGTGCCAGGTATGGGTTGATTGAATTAAAAGATTATGTTACCTACGCGCCGGCGCGTCAGTTTGTCGTGTGTTCAAATCAAGTTTGATGTCAAGATAAAGGTAATCTTGCATTACGCTATGGCGTAAAAAAATCTGATCGGATATCAATTTTCAAAACACCAGTAAGTGGATTAATTTAGAAGTGTATGTAAACAGTTAAAACATTAAAAAAAAAAACAAGAATGGCCTTGTTATGCAGAATAAAATGTAAAGAATCAAAGAACATTTTTGTACATATTATTTTACTTCTCATTCCACTCTGTTCTTGCCATCTTTATCGCACAAATCTTTATATGCACGAAGAAAGCAAGCAAAAAGATGACTTTCAAAATTTGATTGACATTCGAGATATTTCAGCTAACCATCAGTAATAGACAGTGGCAGAGCGTGAGAGGAGTAAGACGTCCAATTGTGGGTATGTCATCTAAAAATAAATGTGTCTCGCACTGCGAAGACACGAACATTCGCAATGATCATCAGCAGCAGCATTCAGAAATTCAGTCAACAGAAGAGACATTTTTGAATTCCTTTAAATTTTTGCATATTTCAGATAATTTTGTCAATTTTGTGCAGTCGAGTTGTCATGTCAAGAGTACGAGCATAAAGTATATCAATATTGGCTGCTTGCTAAGGCCGTGGCAGGAATAATAATAAAAAAATTAAAACTTAACGATCTAAATTGAATTCTTGCGACATTTCATGCATGGTGATAAATATCTGACTGAAGTATTTGCATGATTATGAAATTAGTTTGAGTTGTAGCTTGAACAAAAAATATGACACTGGGTTGACGTTTGCTTATAACAGGCATGACGCTAGTTTGTCAATCTGATCTGTCGGCGCAAGTGGCTCTTACTTGTCACAGCGCTATTCATGTATCTACTATTTCGATTTTATCTCAACTGGAATTCAAACAAAATTAATATGATTTTTGTGTGAAAAGGAAAGAATAGACTTCCCTTCTTTAAGTTAACACTTTGAACTCTTTGTGTGGATTGATTCTTACATATAAAATATGGATATATCGAAATATTTTTTTGATATAAGCTCATAGGTACATATCTTTTTTTTGAAAATGACGAAAATAAGTCCAAAGCCATTACCGACAGCGCCGTCTCTAGGTGTGTGCGGGCCCCTAGGCTGAACATATGGTGCGGGCCCCCACATGGGGATTTTTATTAAATACCTAGCAAAAAAAAAACAGGTTTAATACGAATTCTTATCTATTACTTCCTTGCGAAATTTTAATTTTTTGGAATTTGAGTAAAAAATGAAGAAAATTAGATTTTTTCCTTTAAAAGATAACTGTCAAAACTTAAAAAAAAACTCGGAAATGCTGTTATCTCTGAAATTGTAATTGCAGACAGCCCACAACAACTGTCAATCTCAGTATGTAAGATAAGTGAAAATATATTTTATTGGTCAGATTGAAGTTTTCGGAAATATTAATCGCTAAGAATAAAGTAATGCTGAAGTG
Source organism: Meiosimyza platycephala (assembly GCA_963662105.1). Classification (NCBI taxonomy): domain Eukaryota; kingdom Metazoa; phylum Arthropoda; class Insecta; order Diptera; family Lauxaniidae; genus Meiosimyza; species Meiosimyza platycephala. The sequence continues at coordinate 67,541,189 of OY759209.1, read as the reverse complement.
GTCCCACTTTTCTAAAATTCGAAAAAAATGGCTACCAAAATAAAAGAGCATACCGAAATAAATACACTCCTTCGTTGGGTGCTATCAAAACTTTTTTAAAATCCAATAGTTCATTCCAGCAATATAGTCGAAATACAAATAATTTTTAGCCTGCAGGACATCTATGACCATATTTTTGAAGTGTAGTACAGGAGCTTTGGTAAAAATATAAAAGTAGCGTGAGCAATCGTAAACGTTAGCGCGTCGTGTGATCACACTGCGATGTAAGGATTCAGCATATGTGCATTTTCACAGGTATCGGCATTTTAGCTGGCCTCGTTTTCGTTTTTTTTTTTGGAACACATCCTTCATACATGGTTTTTCTTGAAGCTAAGACTGTCTTGAATTAATATTCAAAGTCGAACTATTAAAATTCAGATAGCTATTTTTTTTAATTGCAATTAAAGTAAGAAATATGTGAAACTTTTTAAACATGGTTCGCTTCAAGCTACATCAAGATCAGAAAAAATTGTCAACCAAATCTGTCAATGCACGATTATTATTTATTGTCCGGAGAATCCAAAAATATAATTCGCAAACCCGTCCTGATCATTAACTTGTTTTATGGCCATTTTAAGGTAAACTCTTTTACCGATAATTTTAATAAAAATACGTTCCATGAAAAATTGTGAATAAGACATTAAAAATTTAAATTTTTTTATTTTGATTTTTTTGTGGGCTTATATCAGATTTGGTTGACAATTTTTTCCGATCTTGATGTTGCTTGAAGCGAACCGGGTTTAAAAAGTTACACATATTTCTTACTTTAAATGCAATTAAGTAGCTATCTGAATTTTAATAATTCGATCTTGAATATTAATTCAAGGCAGTCTTAGCTGCAAGAAAACCATGTCTGAAGGATGTGCTCAAAAAAAAAAAAAAATCGAAAACGAGGCCAGCTAAAATGCCGATTCCTGTGGAAATGCACATATCCGTTTTTCCATACCCGCCATTAAATATGATCACGCATCAAAAAGAAATGATTTCTGTTTGTTTTGGATCAGGCGTATTATTCCTTATACGAGTAAAGGTTTTCGTCATAAAAAAACATTAATACTCTTTAAATCACAAATCACAAACTGATTAACTTTTAAATGCTGTTTTCAAGAAATATTGTCTAAGAAAAATTAAAATTACAAAGGAGCGGAAATTACTAATACAGCTACAATTTTGGAATCAGACTCATTTTACAAATGGAATCAAAATTTGGAATTGAAAAATTTTTGATTCCATTCTATCTATTTTTAAAAGATAAAGAATTCTGTGGAAGAAGTTTACTTTAGCATCTATCGCCCAGTTTTTGTTTTCGTGGTAGGAGGGGGCAAATGCAAAAAAAATTAAATAAAGTGTTGCTCAAAGAGATAGCTATCGGAATTTGCGGTTATAGCTTATGTTAAAGTCATTGTAAGTTGAGAGCCCCTGAATGGATGTATAAATATGGTTGTCATAAGAATGATAATTTATTGTCCTACAATAATGGTGTATAAAACTTTAAAATTTATGACATACTACATATGATTTTAGCAAAAGCTATATCCACAACTTCCGATGGCTATATCACCGATACCAGATCCGAGTGACATTTTTTAATTAAATATTTATTCAATAGAAAACCACATACAAAGTGTTTGGTTTAATAAAAAGTGGCAAGTCAAAAGAGAGAACGGTAAACGATATCCATTTAAGGTGCTTGTACACGCCTGAGATATTGAAGCAGTTTGAGAGAAATCGATGCAGCTTTTTTTATTCAACTCAAAATTTAATTTGTTATAACGGATTTTCTTATGGCGCGGGCCCCCTTGTGGCGCGGGCCCCTAGGCTGCAGCCTATACAGCCTATGCTTAAAAACGGCCCTGATTACCGAACATAGGTAGGGAAGGAGGAAGGGGTAACATTTTGATTACTAAAAAACTACCTCATTTTTCAATATACAACCGATGCTTATACATACATACATATGTACATCTAGATGTATAATCAACAAGTTTATCAAGTGCTCTTCGAAACGGTAAGCCCAACACGTTTTACTGGGGCTATGGTGCTTAATGCATGTTTTGAATAGAGTAGCTACACTGACTACGTTATCTTAAATAATATTTCATTCATAAGTTGTGATGGATAATCTCGATTTAAAAATACACATCCAACTCTGAAAAAAATGTGATCAATAATACCGATCTCTTAATTTCATACCAAACAAATTTACGAAATACGGTAGTTTTGGGCTTATGAATTAGAGACTATTTCGTGCAGTTAAGGCAGCTAAGGGGCCGTTCAAGTATTGCGTAACGCATTTAGGGGGGGTTCAAACAACGCGTTACGCTGCGAGTTAAAGATCTCTTGTTTTATTTATTCTTATCGCAAACGCGACTAAAACATAACAAAAGTCGCTAAAATGACTTTCCGGTACATTTCGCAACATAATTGTGACTTTTAGGTAAACATGGTCACTTGGGTGATACCGTAACGTTTAAGGAGACGGAGAGGGGGGGTTAAAAAATCTTCAAAAGTTGCTGTACGTAATACTTAAACGGCCCCCAGGGGCGTCGTAACGAAATTTTTCATGGAAGGGGGGGCAAAACTCATATAAATTTTTTTTATCAAATCAAAATATATACCAAAGAAACGTCGTATAGATCGTAATATGAAAAGTAGTACCTTTTTGATCGAATCTTCTTTCCAATTCGTTTGAGAGAAGGTCCAACACTTCAAAGTAGTCTTTTTGAAATCGAATTATTGATGATAATCTTATTTCAGGAGTGGGACACGAGTCCTTGAATTGTTTGTCTCGTCTCGTTGTATGTTTCGCACCTATGGCTGTTAATCGTGGAAAAACTCAAACAAGTTGCTTGCAAGGACCGAAAATTTTAATGCTCAGATGTAGGAAAAACATTGCGTCAAACTTGAAACTAAAACGCCTCCGATATCATAGGCCGACAAAATTAAACAAAAGTCCAGAACCAGAGACCAGATCTAAAACACCCGATGGTCTTTGATGCGCTGAATCCGAATCCGAGCTCAGAATTTCTCTTATACGTCAAGTTTTCGAGATATCCTAACCTAAAAGTGAAAAAACACGGTTTTTGGCTATATTTGAGGTTATTTTACATAGCGAATAAATTTTTTTCCATAAATTGGTTACGGCATCTGAAAGTACTGCTCTTCTCCTTCAAAACTCATTATAAATTACGTCAATATCTATTTTTTTCTTTAAAATATCGTAACTTCTAATTTATTACAAAGGGCTACATACAGATATCTCAAAGACTTGACGTATAGGAGCAATTCTGAGCTCGGATTCGAATTCAGCGCATCAAAGTCGTTCGGGTATGATAGGTCTGGTGTTGTGGTTTAAAAATTTGTAGGCATGTGTAATCGAAACAATTATAAGTAAATTCGTTTTGTCGGTACTCAGAATATAGAATTAATACTTAAGAATTAAAATTTACATCTTTTAATATTGCCAACATTAGCTCCTTTAGCCACAGTTAAAAACAAAACAATAAAAACATCCTTCTATTATGTAAAATAAATAACAGCCACCTAGCATTGCGCTATCAGCGTGATGTGCACTTGTTGAAATCTATTTTCAAGTGCCAAAAATGTACTAACGAATTTGACGAGCGTACCATCAAATTGTGGATCAAATTGTTTGTCAACCAAACAGAAATTCAAAATATTTAGTTTTCCACCAAATAGACTCGATATGTCAATTTAAATCCGCTTAGTCGATTTAACTTTATGCGTTGTTTGTGACTATAACTAACACTCTCAAACTAATGGAAAGATTGCTTGAAGCTCAGTTCATATACTCTTTATCAAATGATCATTTGTCACATTTCGATAAACTCAAGATGTGAGATATTCACATTAATAAAAAGATTTGCAGAGTCCTTAAAATGTTGATCGAATTATGATATAACTTATTTCCGAGTAGGGGGGCAAAGTGACTATACTGCCCCTCTGTCAAAATTTCTGAGGGGCAGCTGCCCCCATGCCCCCCTGTTACGACGTCCCTGACGGCCCCTAAAGCAAAATGCGATTTGTGGAAGCCGGAGGCCATTTTTCGGGAAAAATTTTAACTGCAAAAAAATAAATTCTAGTTGGCTGATTTCTTAACTATTAAGTTATTTTATTGAAAAATTTTCAGAACGCATAAAATAAAAATAGTGAGATTGGTTGGTTTAAAGTTAGTAGTTTTATTTCTTTTCGAATAATTTACCTTATCGGCGTTGATTAAAGTTGAGTGACAAAATCACTCAACAAAAGTTATATCAAATTAAGATTGTTTATTAAACTAAGTAGTCATATAATTTTAATACCATATCAGCGCCAACTGTATATCATTTTACTATATAAAATTTTTTGCAAATGCTTTGATTCTACATCGATGATTACAAATAATTTCCCTACGATAGACCAATTTTAACGAACAAAGTTTTGATCTGCAAATGTGCCGCAAATACGATCAGATATGTAGGCGTTACAGCTCTAACAGAAGCATATGACTTGATCGTTTATGTCAAGAAAACTTTTCAAAGGATCATATATAGACTAAATACATCGCCTGGAGTAACAGAACACGAATTCGGTCAGGTGGATGCGGCATCATTTAGAAAAATTTCCAAGAAAATTTAAAGAAATGATAATACATGATACAATTAACGTCAGATCAAAAAATTGAGGTTTAATCAGGAACGTCAGCACATTCTTCCTGAACCCATCAATTATGACAGTGTTTCCTCGAATTCTTCACCGAAATCAGTTTCAGTTTTTAAAATAAGTATTTTTTTATAATTTTCTTTGTAGTTTTCAACACTGAATCCGAACCAGGTATTCAGTTTTTATATCATGTACGGGTTTTGAAATAAATGAGGTCAAAAACGAGTCGATAAAATTAATCTGAGTAAACGAATATTTAAAAAATGTTCACTGCTCAGCTCAGAAAAGCTTCAAACGAATTGGTGTCCTTCATAAAATTGCACGAAAATAATCAAAATCGGTGTTTTCGATTCATTTGACGGAAGTTGTGCATCAAAAATTAGCATCAGATTTTGATTCAACAATTTATAACAATAAAATGATATTTAAGAATTCGAGTCTCAAGTAAAATCGTATTTTTATAGTACAAATAAAGGCTTTTTTTTGTATTATGTGAAAGTGCTCGATGTAAGGTATAAGAAAAAATAAATTTTTACTATGCCTTTCTTCATAGAAAACAAGATGCAAATTTCGATGAGTAAAAAATTGAAAAAATTGATAGAAAAATTAATGAATAACAATGGTATAATGGGAATAAGGGAAAGGCATAAATGGATGGAGAAAATAGGACGGAAATTTAATATCGCGAATAAATGAATTAAAAAACATATTCCGTTCAAAAACTCGAAGGCAACAGCTAATTAAGTATAGTCACTTATTTAAATCAAAGTGTACATACAACTAATGGAAACTTGTCAAAATTTATTAGAATCATAATATCATATTGTATTAAGACGTATTTTATATAACACGAAACATGACAATTTAATATTTTCAAAAATAAAAATAAGAAGGTCAACAGTTTAAATATGTTAATTTTTATAAATTAATTGACTACAGTGTTTGGTTGAATAGGTTTAAATGTACAAACAAACATTCATATTCATATTTGCAGACAATCGCTTTAGGTATGACAATAATTAAAAATTTTATACAAATTTTTTGTATATACATACATAGATGCACAAGGAATATTAACATGATCCCGAATACGAAATTTCTTTTGAAAACCACAAATAGGTACTGTTGTGCCGTCAAAATATAATCGAACCAAAATTAAGTTAAGAAAAATGTATATTTGAGATTACATCGAATATGGTATTACACCACAGAAGATTTTTTTTTTTTGCCAGATTTCCTTATGCAACATAGATGGAATAGGCTTTCGGAATTTCATTGTTTTGCGGCATGGCTTGAAACCAGTACCATCCACCCAACAATTTACTCGCTTACGAGCTCGTTAACGAGTTTTGTTTTTTCAAAGAAACGCAAACCAAACTATCGATAACGACACAAAAGAACAATACAAAAATGGGCATACGTTCGTTTTCAAATTTGCATCTCTGGGTTGTAAGCGAAGTACTCTACCATTAAAACATTAACTACTAACAGTTTTAAGCGAAAACCTTTATTAATTACAAAAATAAATTAGATATTTTATTTGCCGTACACTTCGACAGGATTACTGATTTCAGTCAGAACCGTCGTTTGCCGATACATTTCGAGTTGTTATCGGAAGGTTCAAAAATGGTTTGTTTGATTGTTGGATGGGGCTATGATTTTGTGTCTGTTGTGTCGTTTGTCGAAAAAAATCTTGCGGTGTTGGTAAGAGTGACAATTTCTTGCGAAATGCATTCATTTAAAATATCAACAAAAACTTTTTGTTTGTTCTATGCAAAAAGTATTAGAATCCAATAAGCACTGCAAATTTGCTGTACATTTTCCAAAGCGTTAATTTAACAAGTGCGCCGTCGGGTGTAAGCCATGCGGTAGCACTTGTCTAGCAAATTGGCTGGCGATTTCCGATATTTAATGTCAAAAGAAAATAAGTTAAATTATTGCATCGTCTATATTGCCACTCAGTCAGAATCAGAGTCATATTATTTTTTCACTATAAAACTAAAACTACACTAGCTTACAGATTTTAAAAAAATTTTGTCCCGAATAATTTGATGATAATTTTAAATTTAAAATGATGCGCTGATATCAAAAAACTCTTTCACACATATTATTTTCGATATAAAGTGAAATGAGTTTTCCTTCGCAAAGATTATTGTTATATATTGTATACTAACTTAAAGCTTAACTATAAGACTGTGTGCTATCATTGCTGGCATTACTTTTAAATTGGCTGAACAGCTTGACACAATTGCAGCCAGGGCCGAATTAAGGCTATATGCCACCCGTACGCCAATAAAATTTTGTCGCCCCCAAAATTAAAAAAAAATTATAAGTAAATTTTTAGTAGTGCAAACGCCTGGCAACAAAAGCAAGGAATTGGGAATTATTTAGGAATTATGAATTTATTAGTTATAAGCCATTCAAGTGAACCCCAAGTAACCTCAAGTAACCCCAGTAACCTCAGTAACCTTAAGCTATTTTTTTTGAACTTTGAAACTGCAAACGAAAGTAACCGGAACGATCCAGCTCGTGGAATTTTTTGGTTTTTGAATATGCAATCGTAAAGGTAAAAAATCGTCAATTTGGCCATGTGCCATGTTCGGCACATTGCTTAAAATTAGTAGGAGTAAGTGCAGTAGAGTCCTGTTCGGAGGTAGCGAGATTTTTTTCAATCATGCAACAGCTATATAATTTCTTTTCGGCGTCAACAAATAGATGTCTGGTCTGCGCGCCACGATGCAAGTAAAAGTTTGTGCGAGTCTTGGAGTGAAATTTTGGGTGCCCTGCAAAGCATTTAAGAGGATAGTTCTGAGAAGCCTTTGACTCGATCAGAATCCAAGAGTTTTTACGTTTTCTTTAATTCGCTCGATAGTTGCTTCATAGCTCTTTTTTGGAACGACGTATTATATAGATTTAATATTGTCAGCAAATAACTGCAATTATCTCTGGCTGAGTTAAATACTGCAGTATTGAACTATGAATCTCTAATTGGTTTTTTGTCAGAACTCCGAAACGAAAATCATTTAATTATTATGAGGCTAGAAGTAAAGATAAGAGCCAAATAAATTGTTATACAATGGGAAATAAACGCTCTCGAAAGCGTAAAGCACATTTTGACGAGGGAAACTCCCCGGAAGATTTTCAGTTTTCTGCATTTGAACATTTCCGAGAGAACGTTTATTTTTCAATTTTAGATGTATTGATTCAGAATTTAAAAAAAAGCAAAGTTGCTTATGTGGAGATTAATAAAAATTACGGGTTTCTCGTTAAAATAAATACAACAGATGAGTCTTGATGTGAATGCCAAAGAAGTCGATGAGCTTATACAAATTTATCCTCAAGATTTAGATGACTCCCTCACAATTGCATGCGTGCACTTCGCATCTTACTTAAATTCAATATAAATTTAAAAACCCACAGCTTTAGATTTAACAAAAATAATCTGTGAGAATAAATTTCAAAATATTTTTCCAAATCTTCATACTGCGTTATGCATGTATTTATGCATGATGGTATCAAATTGTAAAAAATTTCTATCGTTCCACTCAACGCAACGAGCGTCTAAACGCACTCGATTTGCTGTGCATTGAGGCTGAGCTGAATATAAAATTGTTTATAACCAGCTTATAGATGAATTCAGCTTACTGAAAACGAGAAAAGTAGCTCTGTAAATATATTTCTGTTTACTATACGTTAAATAAAAATTCTAAAGAAAATATTCATATAGACTTTCATTTCTTTCTACCACTTCATACTTGGTGTTAATTTTTGGATTTAAAAAAAAACTTTTTTCAAAAATTTTGCCGCCCCCGTGGCCTTGCCGCCCATACGCCATGGCGTCGGTGGCGTATGCGGTAATACGGCCCTGATTGCAGCCCGACTTTGCGTGGGGGAGGGGCAAATGCAATTCAAACGTGTGAAACGAATGAAAACACTGCTCACTCAAACCGAATGCGAATGCTGCCGTGCTGTACTTTTTCTCGCATTGCTGTTGCTTGTCTTTGTTTTCCTTGAAGGTAACGAACACACTACAAAGACAAGCACTATTCACTCAAACATCAATCATTCATTTCTATTTCTATGCAACGAATTATATGGCTATGCAACGAAAGCGATGGCTATGCAACGAATGTTATTGTGCAGCATTGAATGCTTTTGCTATTGATTTTAGTTTCACTACTTTTTTATAAGACAAATAATACCAAGAAAAGTACTACACTACTTGAGAGCAATAAAAATGGATGCACGAGCTCAAATCATTCATTGCATACGAAGCAAATTAGCAAATTATATGAGGTATTCGATGCTGCGCAATAGCATTCAATGATGCGTAATAGCAATCAATGCTACGCAATTTGCTGCATAGCCATAGCATTCGTTGCATAGCCATATAATTCGTTGCATAGAAATAGAAACGAATGATTGAGCTTCGAGTGAATAGTGCTTGTCTTTCGTGTATGTTCAAAGGAAGCAAAGACAAGCAATGGCAATAAAATTAAAAGTCATTGCACTGCAGCATTCGTTTTTTATGTTGTCGAATGAAAGCACGGCAATAGCAATGAATAAACGAATGGTAAATTAAAACGAGCTACATCTCTGGTGGGTACGGACCTGCACAATTGAACTAAGATTAAGAAAACTTGCGTTTCTTTTTTATGAAAATTTAATAAAAAATTTGTGGAAAATCTGGTCGAATTCACAATTTGCTTTTGAGATGTACCAATTGATTTATTTAATTGGGACGTAATGAAAAAATTACATATTGATGTTGGTTGTTAGAGCGTTTGCCTAGAATCAACACGCTTGGGTTCAAATCCTGAAAGAGATCCTTTTTTCTTATTTAATTGTACTTACAATTTGAATTTATAAAATTATTTGAATAACACATACAATAACACATTTTGATTCGACTAAGCAGGCCCGTGCGCAAGGGGGGCCTTTTGGAGGTTCTAACCCCCCCTATTGGAAATTTTTTTGTATAGACCTTTATTGACAATATATTCTTACTTAAATGAAAAACCAAAAGGACTTGCGCCTCTTACGAAAAATTTTATGATATTAAAAAAAACTCACATATGTACATACTATATGTACTATATAGAAAAAGGTATGAATTTATGTATGACGTTATGTCGGGAATTTCGATATGAAAGTGCATGCATTCTTAGGTTTGATTGAGGAATAACTCATAAAAAAATCATAAAAAAAACAAGATGTTATATTAAAGTTGTTTCGAGAAAAATATTTTTAAATAAAAAAATAATGTTTCAACAAATTTATTTAAATCTTTTTATTTTTTTTATAAAGTTATAGTATTTCATTACAAAAAAGATTCAGCATTTTTTATCCTATCTCCTATAGTTTTTGAGATATTTCGTTTCGAAAATGCTTAAAAAGGTAATAAAAACACAAAGTGTGCAGTTATTAAAAGAATGGCCGATATGTATGTACATATGTATATACTATACACACATAAGCATATATGCATACATATATATTCATAAAACAATTTTTGTATTTTTGTCTTTTTTTGTAAGTTTTGCTTTATAACCTGACATGAAATATCCGAGTTAACCCAGCAATAACCAGCGTATGAAACTTAATACAATGTTTGAACTCTGCAGATCGCTACTTTTTACCAACAACCAAGGTAGTCGGTGATGACATTTTTGAATTTTTTGGTGTAAATATTTTGCATTGCATTGTTTTTTAGTGAACTTTCCAAAATCGCATGAAAAAATTTTTTTCTGTGAACTGCTAGGTTAAAACCCTCCCCCCCCTTGGATGATTTCTGCGCACGGGCCTGCGACTAAGAGTTGAACCTGCTTCGTTGCTAGAAAATTTTGAATACGACTCCATTCCTTACCTAACTCGGCTAAGGAATGATGCTGTTTTATGAGACAAAATTGAACAATTAAAATTAATTCGGGAAATTAATGAAAACAAAAATAATAATGCGGTGACTATGAAATTAATAGTACAATACCATAAATAAATCAAATAACGGCTAAGCAATAGTACAAATCCTATTAACTTTGTATGAAAACTATTGCCTTAATGGGATTTTAGTATTATTATCTTAACTATGAAATTAATAGGACCATTATTGATCGTTTATAGAATATTTTTCCCTGAGTGTACTAAAGAAAATAATCGAGGCGCAAATAAAAATTGAAATGATTTTTACTAAGCACTTCGCAATTGTTCATTTTGATTCTTTAGATTCGCGTCAAAAGATGAATAATTTCTTTTGAGAGAAGTATAGCTGCTCTTTTGGCATTACATGTCGAAAAAGGTCACCAATTCAAATATCAATATAGTATGCTTCTTTTTGTCCATGAATACATTTCAATCTCTTTGAAAATAAAATTTCAAATACACTTACCTTGTGGCTTTGGAATATTCCGCTTTAATTGCATCCATTTATATGTTGGTAAGTTACTGGGATGATTGGGTGAACGCGTTTGACGACCTCCCGAAGATGTCGAAGAATTTGAAGTTGTCCCACTTCCAGGTGAAACAACATGTTGACTACGTGAGCTAATGCAATTTGTTGCTGATTGTTGAAGTTGCTGCCGTGAATGTTGCTGATGCTGTTGTGCGCTTTGTTGCTGTTGCAATTGCAATTGATGCTGCTGGTGTTGCTGTTGATGTTCTTGCTGCTGATGATGTTGCAAATGTCCGTAGTGCTGCAAATCCATTGAAATACCAGCGTCAATAGCATAACCCCCCATATGTTGGTGATGCCATAATTGTGCTGTTGATTGCTGTTGTCCCGGAAGCTGCATTAGTGGATCATCTAAGACAACACCGTAGGCTGAATGTAATACAGCAGCGTATTTCTCCTCCGTATTGGCGGAGGCAACGTTCGTGTACGGATGGTGTTGTTGATGATGCTGCTGGTGTTGTTGTAGACTTCCGGGAGAACTTTGATTGTATAAGCAATCAAGATTCGTATAGCTAAGACCATTTTCGGAGCTAATTATTGGTGGATCAACTACAACTGCTGCCGCACTTATGGGTGAATTGGTAGTTGGTGGTACCGCGGCAACAGCTGCTGCGGCATAGTATGACTGCACTGAATCATTTTCATAGTAAGATGAATCACCACCAGGCGAGTGACTACCAGGATGAAGTGGGGTATTTGAAGAGGCACCAGCAATGGTGCTTGGTATCAAGGCTGATGTTGAGGATGACGATGTTGGTGTACCAGACGATGTTGTGATACCATATTCCGCAGCGCTAGGACTAAAAAGATGTGTATGTGAGTACAATTGTTGACTGTTGTTGTTACTGTTGCTGTTAGTAGTTTGTAGCCCCGCTGGCGGTGATTGCTGCTGCTGCGACTGATAGTAGCTGCCAGCATTGGGTGGAGAATTTCCATCGTAATTGTGATAGGCCAAATGTTGTTGTTGCTGCTGATGTTGATGGTGATGATGATGATGATGATGAAGTTGATGCTGATGATTGGGACTCTGCTGTTGGTGCATTGGTATAGCGGCGCTGGTAGGGAAGTAGCTGCTGGTATAACCGTTTGTTGCTACTGCAGCGGCAGCTGCAACAGCAGCCATATCGGCACCGCTACCACTACCACCACCGTTGTGATAGCTGTTGGAATGATGTGGATGATTGCCATACATGCTGCTAACGTCCATCATGTTGATTGGCGGTGAAAGCGGCTGCTGCTCTTGGCGTGGATTGGTATCCAGTGTATATAAAATATATTTTGTTGTATTCTGAATTATAATAAATATTGCTTAATGAGGTTGCACTAAGGGTGTTTCCAATAACTTGAAATTTGTTTTTGATTTTATTGCCTTTGAAATTTTGGAACGATTTTGGTTTTTGTTGTTTAGGATTTGTTCAGTTGGCACATAAGAAATGCACTACACGAATTGATTTTATTATATTGAATTAGAAATTTTTTCCCATTCAAGTTTTCGAGTATGCTTATTTATAGTCTGCCTTGTTTACATTGTTAGAAACATTTTGGGAAAATTTTACGTTCAGTTTGGCAGTTTTGTTCTTCACAGAAGATGTGATAAAAAATGGATAAAAATGTGGTTTGCCTACGTTAACCGTATCAGACACACTGACCAATGTCATATTAGTATTGCCTGGTCTGGTTAGCCTGGCTCCATGCATTACCAAAATTATCCGGGTCTGATCCGTTTCTATGAAAATCTGTATGAAAATTTCTACTGGGGATGGCACAAATAATATCAACAGATTTGATGAAATGTTTGACGTTTCATCCTTTTAAGAATTTTAGAATATGTATAATACTTTAAAAAAACATATATTTAAAATAATTGTGACTAGCACAAGTTTTATAAGGTTATGCAACCAAATTTCACACAAATACTTCACTGAGAAAACGATTTGTTTTAATATAACAAATGTATATTTCATAGAGAACAATAGATATATGTATGTATGTGTATATTTATTTGTACAACTCAATGTTGGAAAAAAAGGTTTAATTACAAGTGTGTACCTTGCCGACTTCCATTTTTCTGACCAAAAATGGACTAGGTATGACCCCACTCAGAGTGACTAAATACGACGATAGTCGTAAATGATCTAAAGCTCGCCGAAAAATTTAGAAAGCTTTTCAAACTTCGCGACACATTTTATTTTATAACCGGACAGATTTGTTTAATTAATACAACTAGTATCTTATTGTGGTTGAAACTCGACCGTACCCACCAAGTTTTAAGTTTGGAAGAATTTTGCCGACCTATGACGAACAAAACGTCTTTGTCCATGGACCTCATTTCATCTCACCTCACCGTGCCTCTACGGCATGCCGCCATGAACGCAATCAAAATGCGTTCGTTAAAGCGTTTTGTATGGGGGAATCATGCGCGTATGTTTTCTTTATTTTACCTGCCTTAACGGCAAATATATCAAACTATTTTTTCTTTGTGCACATCTAAAAAACAGTACCTTTCAAATGATATAAGTTTCATTCCCCTCTCTTTATAATAACTACTAAAAAAGTGTACCATAAGTTTCGATGTTCACGTATTAATATATAGATACATAGGTTCATTTCCATTTTCAAGGCTGGATTCTTAAAATAGTCTGATGACATTTTTATAAATTTTCTTTTACTAAACTTAATATTTTTTATGAAAATTATTTACAGAGTATGGGAAAGTCCAAACAATAAAATGAAAACGCTGAAAATTTTATTGATAAATTTATTTGCGGTACCTTGAAAAATTACAATGCCCTTCGCTTAAAATTACAAAATAAATAATGTTTTTCTAAAAATTTAATGATTTTTTTTAGAAAAAAAAAATGGCGGATATACATTAATTAACCATTCGACTAATTTTGAACCAAAAACGACTAATAGTCGCAAAAGTCCATTCAAGTTCACTTTTGGTCGTACACGATAAAATCAATAGTCGCACTCCGACTTTTGTGAAGTCATTCAACGACTAGATAAGACGTCGTTAGGACGTCGCCAAATGACTAATTTTAAACGGTCAATCGATGACCAGATACGACGTCGTTACGACGTCAGAGTATGACTAAAATCTACTAGTGGTACGCCGACGTCTTTGCACGGTCTTAAAGAAGTCGAAAGACCAGAAATGTAAAAAAATGAAGCAAATCCGACTGCTTCGACTAAAATTGTAACAAGTTCTTACTAAATCCGACCGACAAGATACACTTAAATTCGGACTGTATTGCTTGGGTATTTAATTGCTCTATATGAAATATACGTTTGTTATATTCAAACAAATCGTTTACTCAGTGTTGGAACGGTTGGGGTAAGCGCATTTTGAAGAGAACGCGTGCCACCTCCCATGTAAGCAAAAAAAATTAAAACACTTGATGCAGTTTTTTAGGATTACTCTCATGTACGCGCAGTGGAAGTGCTGGACTCGCGAACATTTTGCGGGTGTCGACTTCCCCACCTTAACTTCAGAGAAGACTTTATCAATATTTCTGTACTCCAATTAGTTTTCTTTAAAATATCAAAACGCTATTAGTTTTTCAGGCCCTCCCCCTCTACCTATAATACCGTCGTCACTTGACATCCGAGTTCTATAATATAATAATACATATTATGTTTTGCCCACCCTGCTCGTATGTATCCTACAAAATAATTCAAGTTTCATACAAAATAATTCTACTACAAATAGTTTGGACTAGAGACGGCCTTAGTTAAACTCATGCGGTTGCATGGGATCTCGCAAGCACATTTTTTTTCAAAAAATTCCGATAGTCGTAGACGCTATCATCAGAGTTTTTTTATCCGTTTCCGTGCATAAAGCTAAAACCAGAATTGGGACGTGCGATTTATCTTATTTATCAAATCGCATTAAAAAATAGAATCTGTTCTATTTCTCTGCGATAAATTTTGGTAGTGTCAAACGTATAGGAATAATCTGGACGATATTGCACGTCCCAATTCGGTTTAGCTCTTAAGAGAAATTTGACAATATAAGATGAAGAACAAAACGATTCGACGTTGTATTCAACTGGAAAAAATGAAAGCAGAGCCAAATCAGCGGTCCTTGCTATGTAAACTACTGGCTTCTAGTGGCCTCGCACTATCTAAGGCTGGCTCTGGCTTGGACAAGTACAATACGGTAGCAACGGCACGCCGTAAGGGCGGCAAAAAACGTAATGCGCCCTGAGCTAAAGCGGCTGCTTTCCTTTTTGGTCACTCCGCGCCTAGTCGGTGTATAAGATGGTTGGAATGACAAAACGTTGAACCAGTAATACTATATACACCAATACGGTAGTTTTAGCTGAACAGTTTGCTTCGTGCATTTTTTTCAGGTCTGTAGGACGTCAAGAGTTAGATAGAGTTGCAGATAGAAGTAACGGCTCTTGGTGTTATACTTGGGAGGATGTGCAAAGTGGTTGAAGAGAATGTCCAAATATTTTCCAAGTTGACCGAGATGACTACCCTGGCATACACCCTCTCTCTTGGGGCAATAGCCATCGCTGCGACTGCTACAATGTATAGGAAGTCTTTTTTTTTAATATAATTTAAGCTTTTTTCAAAGAGTACGCTGCACTGTTGATTTTTGAAAGGATTTTCCAGACGTTCCACTATACAGTGAAAATAAGCATGCTCGAAAACTGCATATTCGGAAACTTTTTCAAACACCTGTTTTTGCTTCGGTAATTTGTTATTTTGAATTTTTTCACATTTTCTTTAAAATTTTTTTAATTCTGTAACCCAGTATCCAACAGTTTAGGTTACAAAATTCTTTGTAAACACAGATCGGTCACAATAACTACCGTTAGATTGATAAATATATTAAGTTACACTTTTTTGGGAACTCGAGTTTAACCGTCCCTTCTCGCGTTCTATTCCACAGTACATTTAAAGGTTCTTAACTACGTTTTTTTGTTTTGTTTTTCAGAATTTCCGACGACGTATTTATTACGTTCACTGAACTCGTTTTCTTGCCGCATAACCAAATCGTAACTCATTCATGGCACGACTGTCAATGTTCACGATAGCAAATGTTGCTCATAGCTGTCAAGAAATAGTGGTTTCAGTTCACAATATGGCGACGCCCATAGTAAATATTTTAACTATAGCTATCTCTGTTTTACTTGGAGCACAAATCACATTCAAGTCATGGTAGTTTGTCTCATTTTTACTTCTGCCTACGTTGGGGTTGGAAACCCGTTTATCAGCACCATGTGTATTATTAGATTTTTTCCTCAATGTTTTCTTTTTGTTGTTGTTGATTTTGCGCGTGTGTTAACCGTGTTGTTTAGTCACCTTTATGTGTTGTTTTTGTTATCGCTAGTTTTTTTATTTGCGTTACGCCCATCTGTCTTAATCGCTTACAGTGAATATTGATATTTTTTTTTCGATTTTTCGTTTTGGTGCAATACTTGATATCCTATGGTGTGCATTTTGGTCACGAATTTAATTTTTTCACTTTTTTACACTGTCGAATTCCCAATGGAATTGCAGTTGCAGTTGCATTGCTGTTATTGTAGTCCGCATGCAGCATCAGGTAAACTTCAGTGGCTGCTGTCAAATAGCATTTGGATTTGTGACAGTTACGTTTTGAGAAAATTGAATTTGTCTCTTGTTGGGTTGCACAGTGGGAAGCTTTGGAGCGGTATGTTTTTGTTTTTTTTTTCCTTTAACTACATTGTCTTACATAATTGCTATTTTTGAAATTGTAAATTATATTTTCGTTGGGTAAGGCTACCAATAAAAATATGAGCATATTTGTACCTCTTTTAATTTTTAAGATAAATCATTTGATAAAGAAAAATTATTCGATGTTGGATCCCATCTGATTTCTATGTGAATTTAAAATTTTTATAATCTTCCTCGATCCGGAGTGAAATAATTTAATTCTCGTAACAAAAGGCTCGATATATATAAGCCTATGCATTTGATAGAGATAGATATTTTTAAAAATAGATTACCCTGCAAACAGGCCAGTACCCAGGGCCGGATTCAACTTAGAGGCACACTAGGCCAGTGCCGAGGGCGGCTATTGGGAACTTTGAAAATTTTTTTAAGACAGGGGGAGTGCAAATACTTGGAATATCGCCCCTTAAAAAATGTTGACAAGCAAAAAAAAAGAAAAAACGGTCCTCACTTTTGATATTAAAACATTTTTTTTGCATATTCACCAATGAAGAAGGACGGCAATTTGTGACTGGCCTAAAGGCGGCAAATTTCTAAATCCGGCCCTGCCCGTACCTACCCTACTTTGCTTGGGGGGGAAAACAAATTTTACTATACAGTATCGGCCAAACCTTAACCTTCATGCGCTCGGCTGTCTACATTTGTAGCATTTTTGCAGAAAAAGTTCTATAAAAATAACTGATCAGTAGATGAGGGTCCGGGTTTTCCAGTAGCTTCCTAAAAGACAATTCCAAGCAGTTTTGGCCACTAAAGACATTAAAAAAATAGCTTACAAGGCCCCCACATCTGACTTTTGAAAACTACCATCTCCTGGCCGGTAGTCTACAAATGTAGACACCATACAAATTGTATGGAATCTCCGCTCACTTTTTTACTCATCGCAGAATATTTTGATATCAATCAGTCTAAACACAATTTTTTCTCACTAATATTATTTTTTGCTTTCTTACGGATATTTGTGGGTACTCGCAAAAGTTAGCGCATGTTACGTAACAGAATATTTCAGGATAATAGGCAATAAGCTATGTATTTTTTCATACTGCAGCTCTCAATTTTTTTTGACCGACAACTGAAGAAACTTTCTGCGAAGCCTAGCAAAACAGCTATTCATGTCGGCAATCGAATAGCGCTCTGAAATGCTTGCGTGGAAGGCTGTGCACAAACACGTCTGGCTATAGAAATGGCACTCAGTCACTTTCCTTTTACGTCTTCGAGCACTTCTTTGCACGGCTTGTTTGATATTTATACTTGCGGTAAATGCTGATTTTTTAAAAAAAAAATAGACCTGTTGTTTGTCTCAATTTAGTATGTATTTCATAATATACTTTATCAAATAATAATACTAGGCTGTATTAAAGTATAACCGTCTGTGAACAATGATTTTTTTCTGATAGGTTGATATGGTTTTTCATACAAGCTACAAATGTAGACATCCGACCGACTACGTAAGTTTACAATCCCGAGCACATAAAGGTTAAGCACCCCCTCAGTACATTTTTATTCAAATCATAAATTTTTTGTGAAAACGACGTTTTTGAACCATGTTGTCAAATTATTATATATATTTATACCTTTATTATTGACAGACAAAATTTAAAAATTCAGCGCCTCATAAATAAAAAGTTATTATCAAAGGAACACTTTAAGCCAGAAAACTTAACGGACAAAACTAAAGCACCCCCTTTTTTATGGCAAATACAAATTTTTAAAATTAGTACTTAATTGCAAATCCTTTATTCTGGACGACAAAAGCATATCTCTTTAGTATAGAGGAAACTACATTATTAATGATATCCTGCGAACAGATCTGACGTGGTTTTCCAATTTTCAATCTTGATTATTAACGATTGTTAACGATCTCCCTCAAGTTCTCAATAGGATACAAATCAAGGCAGGCCAACTAAAAAATTCAATTCTATTGCTCTTAAAACTTAAGAGGTAATTTTGGATCGTTGTCCTGTTGGAACCTCCACTTAAGTGGTATCTTTTCATCGGCATATTGCAGCATCACATCTTCAAGTATGTCATTTTGAAATTAATCAAAACTCGTTTGGTTGGCAAATGGCCGTGCGTGCTTCAAAATCCATCTTTGAAAACTATATCCATATTATAAATACTTTGCCTCAAATTATAGGCGAACGATTAGATGGTGATGACGTAGTAATAGCAGTCGGTTTGTCACGCGTGATGGCATCGTTGGAATTTGTCAACGCATTAGTGTTTATGAAGGATTTATTGTAAACGATTGAACCAGTAACGAAAGCGATTCAAGGTGGATACACAGATTCTACGCCACTCATTAGAGCTGTTTATACAATGCTTGAAAAAATGAGATCACAAATTAGTTTCGATAAATACTATTCTCAAACGACAGATCTTAACGCCCAAATCCCGTTAATATATAACACTCAAAATATGGCACGAAGCCTAAATTTTAGGAAGTTTATGACACAAGACCCAAATGAAAACAAAAAAAAAATTATTCGAAAAATGATATAACGCCCAAATTTCTTGTGAAGACGTCATCGGCTTAATAACTTTTATGAGAAATTACAATGATTAGCGAAGTCGGTGTAATTCTACATAAAAGTTGGGGTAAGTGGGCGGCAGACTTACATCCTCCAGTATGTTCAAACCCGGCTTCGTAAAATACCAAAAAATTTTTGATTTGGGCAATCTGACTTCTTATTTGGGTGTTATGAAACTTTTTTCCAATATCGATGGTGGTATAACACCCAAAAATGTCATAGAGCCCAAAATTTAAATCGAAAATGTCACAATGCCCAAACAATTCCGCAGCAATTTATATGGAAAATGCTTGGGCGTTTTGTTTTAACCCAATTTGGGCGTTATGGATTTGGGAGCTATGATGCAACGCCAAACTTTCCCTACTGGAACGGAAGTATGCGAATCATCATTTTCGGCATTAACACAGTCCTAACCCCTAGGCCACGCTGCCTGCCCCCTTGCAGATTTTTATTATGCCTTTTGTTCACTGTGTCTACAATATTTTGTGTCAATTACGCAGGGTAATCTGTTTTTAAAAAATTCCTCATAATTTAATGACAGTTTTTCTTTTTTTATGGGGTCACTCTGTATGTTCGATTTTCGGTAAAAACTAGGTTTCTACTTAGAGAACTTTTAATTTTTCGACTATAACTACGGGCCAATGTCTTGTACAAATTATTTGATATTGTTTACTAAAAACCAAGCTATCAATTTTTTCCGAACAAAATTTTTGCATTTTAAGATTTTTTTTTGGCTTTTTGGAAGGCCGTTTATGCCTTACGAAATCGAAATCGATACGATACCTACGCATACCATTATCTATCAATTTGAGCAAATTATTTCAAGATATAAGATAGATACAAGATATCCGCATGTTAAATCTTTCGCATCAATAAGTAGGATTGGTGCTTGAAAATCTCATTCTTAAACCGATTATTTTACCAGCATCATGTATTCCAAATTAAGTCTGCAACGAAATTTTTAATTTGTTGCCATGTTTAATTCAAACTGCCATGTCCTAAAACTGGTTAACATATTGAGATGTTTCTTTTTTTTAGTTGCAACCTAAATCAAGTTTTCTTTGTATCTCCGTTGGTATTTAAAGTCTTTGCTGCATTTTAGCCCATTTGTTTTTCTTGCATTGTTCCATTGATTGACATTTCGACAACATTTGTTACTGGTCTCTTTATCGCCATCCAGTTGCGAGATCGTGTCAATTATTGGTATTCCACATACAACAAAAAGTATTTGTTTATTTTTGTACAGTATATTCCTTGTGCGTTTGATAACTTAATGCATTAATGGAGAGATATCCAAACATTCGCTTACAAACCAATACATACGATTATATACTTAGGTACGTATGACAACGCACATTGGATTACAACAAATAGTCGAGGTGATCTATTTTAATGGTCGACAGGAGCTATTCAGCCAAACAGGATGCAGTCTTCTCAGTGTCTTACAATTGAGACATTTTGAAAAGATGGGATGATTTTTTTTTTCGCAGTTATTTTCTTTTATTATTTGATATAGAAAATTAAAGTTGTTTGTGTACCGTTTGGTATGCCGTAGCTGGAATTTATTACAAATGTAATTTGTTTTCAAGTCGGTAGCAAATAGTGTCTTTTATATACCTATGTACAACATAAATTTCTTGTTTGACAAAGTTATTTGAGTTAGAAAAATGTTTAAGAATGCATAGGTATAGACATTTCTGCAAATATGAATTGAAATAAAGGTCTATACTTATGAGAAAAATCACTAGCAAATTGGCAGTGTTCTGAAATAATCTGTACAGTGTGGACCTCGAATCTCCAATTTGATTTCGTATAAATAAAAAACAAATTTTTTTCAATGTTTTTTTTTACTCGAAATTACATGCAGTCTTTCCAGGTAATTATGACACACTATTTCATGCTATGAACTCAATTTTTTAGTATCTTTTCGACTGTGAGTGACTCTATTTGACCGATGGCTTCACATACTATTTCGTACTTAAAAGCCTCAATCGTTGCTGGATGGTTAGCGTAACACTTAACTTTAACGGCTCCCCACAAATGAAAGTTCAACGGAGTCGAATCGCAGCTGCGAAATGGCCAATGCACATTACCAAAACGGCTAATAACTCAATTTGCAAACTTCCCCCGCGCGCCCTTCTATTAAGGCCAAATGTTGTCCAAGTCCATATCTTCGAAAATAGGCCACAAATATTCAGTTAGCAATGCGCGATCGTGCTTAACATGCACTTCAAAGAAAAATGGCCCAATGATGCCGCCGATCCAGAAACCACACCAAACAGATACCCGTTGAGGGTGCAATGGCTTCTCAACAATCAAGTGTAGATTTTCTATGCCCTAGACATGACAATTGTGCTTATTTACGTAACCACCAAGGTTGAAATTGGCTTTGTCAGAAAAGAACGTAATTTTGCAAGTGAAGTTTTATTATTTCCCATTGTTGTTCAAGCGTATGTCGACCCATTTCCTTAACTGGATATATAAAATTAGCTTTCTGTCATAATACGAATGAATTTAGAGTTACCACAGTCAAAAAACCCAGTAGTTCATATTCGAAACGCTAGATGGATCCCCTGTTTATAGATAGGTAGTAGCAAAACGTTTCCATCCCTTTTTAACTGCAGAATTATTTTTTTTATAAGTAGGTGGTGCCACGCCTCGAACAGGAAAATATATTCCGGCTAAGCTAATATACCGATTTTTATGAAATTAGGTATGGAGATGGATTGGGCTCTAAGGAAGGGGGGGGGGGGGGCTATTAAAAACTCTGTAATCTTTTAAGTGTGACAATATATTGATTGCTGAGTAAAAAGATTTTTTTAGTGGGCGGTACCGCGCCTCTCATAGGAAAAACGTTTTAATTGCTAAACTTTTGAACCGATTCTAATTAAGTTTGGCACATAGATAGATTGAACCCAGGAAAACATTTGTTTTAAATGGGCTGTTTAAAACCTGTGACTATTGAATAAGGTATTTTTTCACGAATAAACGCGTATAAGTTTCTGTTTTGAACGCAAACGTGAATAAGGTAACGTTTTGAATATGTGTACATACATATGTATGTAAGTTCATATGGTACATTATTCGTTAAATTAAGGAATATGTCATAGTGTCGTAAGCTTATTTTCCATCTGAAAACAATTAAAGCTTTTATAAGGGACATTTTTAAATTTTAGTACGCTTTCAAAAAAGCATTTGATACGATTTTGGGACTACCGAATCCTTAGTTTATAAAGCTTGCATTCAGAACTCGAAATCATATCTTGTTCATAGAATGACATGATAATTATAATGTATGTAAACTTAACTACATAAGCCCGGCTTATATTCAAAAACAAGTTTTCGATATAAACGTACATTGATGTAAATATGTATGTGTGTGTATGTAATTATTAGCCGTGTTTTTTACGTTCTGGTTTTCTTAGTCAATTGTGTGGAATACAAACTGTTTGCGCCCTTAATAGATTTGATTTAGAATGCTGAAATTTTGGGAGAATTTTCTTTGGGCCAATGCTAAGACATAGGCCAAGGGAACCTAAAAAAGCTCCCTCAGGATGAATATTATTCGCATTTTCAGCCACACGAAAAATGCAGGCGTGATTTTACAACAGGGTGCGGCACTTCCGATACAACTAAAAGACCTAAAAAGCTATAGGTATCTTTGCTTCCAATGATGATCGCAGGATTTTATCGGAACCAACTATCGAACTCAAACTTGAAGAGCCCCAAATGCCGCTTATACGTAAAATTCCCAAACGATTCGATTCATGTTCAGCCAAAACTTTGAAATTCAAGACCCCCAAGGATTATTTCAGGATATCTTACTTGGAATTTTTTTCATAAATTAATTGGATTCAGCCAATTTTTTTTAGTCCATTCGTATTTTTTCAAGTAGTTCAATTTCTTTAGTGCGACATATGTCAGTGGTTAAATTTTGAAATTCTAAAGGGCATACATGGATCGATGGGTCCAAAATTATGTACGACCTTATCTTATTCTGACAGTTTTTATAGCGGTATGCACCACTGTAATCGAATGCCCTTTTGCACATAAACATTTTAAGGTTAGAGCTTGAATTTGCAATAAATTTTATT
This sequence comes from Meiosimyza platycephala, assembly GCA_963662105.1. NCBI lineage: Eukaryota > Metazoa > Arthropoda > Insecta > Diptera > Lauxaniidae > Meiosimyza > Meiosimyza platycephala. The sequence goes on along the minus strand of OY759209.1, from coordinate 67,517,712 downwards.
CGTGATTCGATTGTTCCGAAATGGATATTTTTGTTATACAATTACATATCTTCGAAGGCCCTTAGGCCCTATCTTACATGTATGCCAATGGTTTTTCGATAAAAATATCTTTGTAAATATAAATGTAGTACGCATACATAAGGACTGCGTTTGAAAAAATTGTCCATCATAAAATTCAAAAAATCTTCCGAACTACTGGTTCGATTTTAAAAATGAAACGCATCTTATAACAGTTTTTGTTACTCTTTTTTAATAAAGTTTTTGATTTTTTCCGGTACCTCTTCCATCAGCGATTTTGTGACATTTCGGAGACCCTCTGTGTTGCTGCATACCAATTTCTCCTGAAATTTGTCACATCACTGGCCACTCTCTTTGATGCCCTTATTTCCCTTTTGACCAAAGCCCAATATCTTACGATTGGCCTGAGTTCTGTACAATTCGGTGGATTTGCTTCTCGAGCACCAAAAGCTCATCATTCGTTGTGTACCACTCCAAGGCCGTTTTACTGCAAAGACAGAAGGTCAGACCAAGGGGAAATTCAAGCCCCATACTTACTTGAGAATGGCTTAAGTCTCTTCTCCAAGCATTCTGTGATGTAAATATCCGAGTTCACTGTGCCTGTGCTTACAAAAACTGGCTCCTTTTGCCACAACTGCAGATAGCTTGCCAAACAAGGAATTTTCGAAGAAATTTCGATACCTTTTTTGACGTAAAATTTTCACCCACATTTCCTCGGGAGCCTGCATTGTAAACCTCCAGGCCAGGCAGCTGCGAAAACTTAGCCAACACTCATGTTTTGTCATCCATGATACAGCAATTGAATTTTTCAAAAAAATTCCTTTGTAATTTTTTGGCGCGCTGTTTGGCCTCAATTGTTTTCGTGACATTCTTGTCTGGAACTTTTTGTACTTTGAAAGTCTTAAACTAGTAAATAAATCAAAATGGCAAAAAAATCTGCACGATACTTTCTGACATTCATTTCAAAGCTAATTACGTTTAAATTTTTAAATTTGAATGATTTTTAAAAAAGATATCGCGAAAAATGTAGTGGACAATTTTTTCGAACGCAGTCCTTATATAGCATACATGGTTCGATTGATTTAAAATTGTATTTTGTTTGTAATTTAATTGTAAATTTTTTACACATGTAAGAGTGGGTATTGGCCCTTAGACCCAGCTCAACACGTATGCCATGGATGATGATGGATTATTTTGCCTCATGTCAAACGCGTAGCATACGTGGTTCGATTGGTTAAAAATGTGAATTTTTTTTCAAGTTCGGTTTTCTTCGAAATTCCCCAGACGCCAACTCTCATATCACCAAATTTTTATTCTGTAAGTGTAATATTTTCAGAATCCTGAAAGGTTCGATCAGCACTAAATTTCTGTCGCTAGCTGCCGGTCTATAAGTTACATACATATGTACATTTAGAAAATCTGATGTTTGTTTATCTTTCCACAGTTTCTTATATAAATTTGCTAGATTATGGAATTTATAGGTAGTAATTACTTTTTTTATGTCAAACATATTGATGAAAGTGCTGAGTTTTTTCAGGAAGTTCAGAGTTGAAATCTTCCGAGACTTCTTCATTTGTAAAGCAAAGAAAATCCAATTGTTCAGAAATTTACCTTACCTCTTAAGTCCATCTGTAATTGCAATTGATGTAATTTAACAAAAAAGTGTTAATTCGAAAGTTTTTCTTTGAGTGCTGAAACCATAATGAAGTGTTCATGACTCTAACCAGGAAAACAAGTAAACTCTTTTTGAGGTGACTCCTCTGTGGTGATGCCCTAGGTCGGTGCCTTAGTATATAAGCCCATGACTCCCTTGCACCATCACTCTAGCCGGCGATGCTACATTGTTTAGAGGACAGTATACCTTTCAAATTGAGGACTTTATTCCATGAATCCTATTAATTCGAACTTTAAATATCTTTCATTACCTTTAGTTATTGTGCAGCACAGAATGCGCGATTACAAAAAACATCGATAGCGCCGCCACTCCAGTTGTACGTGGTTTTTGTTTTATCGCAGCAATTAGAAAAATCGTGACATGTCGCATTCGTCGACAATTCGTCAAATAAAGCTTCCGCGGAAAAGACAGTGTCTCTTTAAAAGCTCAAAAGAGTCCGAAAACCGCCCGACCCACTTCAGTAAAACGCCACCATGTCGCTGCGATAAGCTTACCAATAAAGTTCATTTTAAGCCTTCTGTTGCAGTGGCCGTGTCGGCCATTGTGTTAGAATTACAAAACAATTCGTGTTATAATAATTGATGGATTAAATTGTGTGGCGCCGCCGTAGCTTGGTAGCTTGGTAGCGTGGTTGTTGGTACTTCAGCGGCATAGTGGACGTGAGTTTTTTTTTCTCTATGAAGAAATGTAGTCTTTTTATAATTTGTATTTATGGTCAATTTAATAAATTTTTTGTAGGAATCTTTTGTAGTTGTTATTGGCGATAGCAAAATGTCGCCTTTCACCTAAGGGCAACTTTATCTGCGGAATAACAGTAGCCAAGTTTATGAGCGATTAATTTAAATTTTGTCAATCTAAATGCCAATTGGCTCCGTGATGTCGATTCGTCAGTGCATTCCAAAATATATGGGTCAAATATGTATGTATAGGTCAATTTTGGTGATGTATTATATGTATGTACTCGTATCAATGCATATGAAATGATTACGTATGAATAGTTTATTCAGGTAGAGCAAAAAAAAGTCATATTAATGCAATTAGTACAACGAATTAACTAAGCCGGATTTTATCAGTGAAAATGTTTAATTTAAGTATGTACTTAAATAGTTTAAAATATTAATCTTTAGTTTTGCTACACTACTAAAAAGTAATAAATACTTTTCGTATCCGATTCCATTTTCAATTCAATTGCAAAAAGAATGATTCCTTTGGTGATTCCATTATTAGAATAAAAATACGCATTACAATTTATGTACGAACTCGTTAAGTTTTTATTAAGAAGTGAAAATTTAAATTTTAACAAGTTTCACTAGAACATATTGATACAATACAAAAGTACAATAGCTTGTTATTGAAGTATCTCAACATCCATTACAAGAGTCAAAATTTTGAATTGAAAATTCATAGCAAAACCAATGATTCTTTTGCCAATTCCACTACACTGCCGTCAGAAGCGAAATAGGCGTATCTCAAAAAAATTGATATTCGACATTCTTATAGCATCGGATAGCTTAAGAAATTACGCATCTAATGAACTGCGTCTAATGCCGGTATCGTAGTTCAAACCTAAGAAAATTACCTATTTCTCAATTTTACATGTATTTCAACAAATTGACATAAACAAAACATCAATTATCTCGAAACGAGTTTTTTTGAGATGCGCCTAATACGCTTCTGACGGCAGTACAGGTGTCAAAATTTGTAATTGATTTCAATTGGAAATTTTTCTAGAGAAGTGATCAAAAGTGAATTAAAGGCACCACAAGAGGCGGTTTTATATCAATTGATGATGCAAGAATAAACTCTTCGGAGTAGCAGAGCCATCTTAAATGATGCTCGAATCGATTGATGCAAAACTTTTTTTTCGAAAACTTATTTTTTGAAGTTGTATTCTTCGATTTCGAATTCTGGTGGTGTTTAAATCCATTTTCGACTTTTCGCATGCACCACTTAGTTTTACAAAAATGGACAAATGAATTCGTTTCGTCCATACAGGGGCGGACGAAGGTCAATTTAAGCTGCAGGCAAAAGCTAATTTGGCGCCCCCCGCCCTATGCTGTAAGTTAATTAAAGAAATTGGTATCTTGAAAATGAGTACCCGTGTTGATAGATTTAAAAACATTAATTTAAACAATTTAGAAAAATTTTACTTGAATAACACTCGTTTACAAAATGATTTTTTTATGTTCCTTTGATGAAAGATTACTTTTCTTATATACTTTTTCTGCTGAGTTCGAAAATGAAAATAAAAATTGTTTGAATGATATAGTTTTCCAGATATTATGGTCTTTTCATTTTTTTGACCTCCTTCACTTTAAAACCAATTTCTTAACCTAGAAATGTCCAATTTAATCGTTCTGGTAGCTTAGTGAATTTATTCTAGTAGTTCCAGATGGCAGCGTCGGCGATAGGATAATTAGTTCTTTTTGCATTTCTTGTCGATTGATATCACATTCTTCTCCATGTGTGAGAATCTTCTGTAGATTTCAGCAGTTTTTTAAAAGTTGAACTTGACCACAAAGGGATAATGCTTGGATATCATATAAAAAGGTAAAACTATCACTATGAGTTTTTATTTGCTGAAATCTGTCATTAACTGATACGATAGCTACATCCAGGACTGAATAGAAGAAATTGACATCAAAAGATTTCTTCCCTGAAGTGCTTGGTTCATCTGACTGTCCGTAATCAAATTACATTTGATTCTTCTTGGGTGCATATTCGTGTCTATCTCAAAATCAGAATTCGCATCAATCTGTTCAGCAAGTCCATCAGTGATAACGCTATTCTGATCTTAAATTTTTCAGGAAGCATCTCACCCTCTCTATTATTTTAATAGCTGTTTCCAAACTGATAGTTAATTTCTGAAGATGCTTACTTACATGGTTGACTTGAAACAAAACTCAATGCCAAAAGTATACAAATGAATGTGTTTCTCTGTAAGCTATCCTAAAGTGGCGTACACAACAATACAATCTATAGCTTATGAAACTCAGATTGAAAAGACCTGTTCACTTTGTTGAACCTTTTCAAGACGTCATTTCAGAGAAGTGTCAAAAAGCAAATTTTCATCGAGTCTAATGAATTCAGAAGACCTGAAGCTTCAGGGCGTGCAGATGGTTTTTCATTTGAGTCATTGGCGATTCTCTGAAGAGCTGCCATGATCTCATCCCAGAAAGAACATAGACTTTGGCAGGCGTCAGCTCGAGCAGACCATCTTGTCTGAGGATTTCGATAACAAAATTTCCTATCTGTGTGTTGATGCCGAAAAAAATTGTACAATGATTGCAAAACACCAAAGAAAGATATAGCAGCATGACAAGACTCGAGCAGCAACATATCAGAAGCAAACCAACATAACCCAGCAAAAAACTTAACTGCAACTTAATCATTTGTGAGTATTTTGTAGTTTTTGTTCATTGCTGAATTATTTATTTAAGGGCCTGCCAACCTACTGCCCCGACCGGGGCCCCTAGGCAGGCTGAGCCCCTAGGTCGGGGCCTTGAAGGCCTAGGCGGAAGTCCGACAGTGGCTCCGGGCAATGAATTCATGGAGATCCCATTAGCAAGAACTTTATAGGGCTAAAGTTCAAAGTTAAGGTTTCTTGCTACGCTAGTGATACGTAGTTAAAAGTAAATTTAGCGTGAGAATTTCGTTTCAACAACATAACCTTTATGTATTGAACTCTACAACCTTCTCAAAGAACTCTAAGCTCACAATAGTCGAATAATTCAAGGCATTAAAAAACATTAAATATGAGTCATAACTATTGTGAATACACACGTGTATCTTCGTCCGCTGTCAGAAAGAGTAAGCCCTATGTTGGATTGTACTCAACCAATCGCTGGCCAGAGCCATCGCAATTGGTTACGCAGCTGACGTTTAAAAGTGAGCAGATGATGACGGAAAACAAACATGGAAAATTTTACATGCGCCGCATGACTGCCATGATGCTGAAATCTGCTGGTAGGTACTGTTGTAGAAAAAACAAACTGTTGAAAATGTGGTCAAAAGTGATGTTCACAAGTTGTTACACAAGGAAATTGAAAGTTTTCTCAACTCACGGAAATAAAGAGATGTGAAAGGAATTTAATTAATTAAATTACATACTTGGATTTCCCCCAAAAAAATAAAGTTAATTTGCGCGTGTTGCATTTCGTCTTTGAAAAAAATTGTGTTGTAATGAGGAGTGATGTTTTTTACTTACAAACATTTTTGGAGATTGTTGTACCTACATACATACATACATACACGGAGGCAATTAATTTCTGAAATGGAAGTAGAATTTACTTGAATCAAGAATTCGTGGAACGGTTCTCGTCCAATCTGATTTTTATTTGATTCATGCATTTGCTTTTCTTGATCCAAGAATCACTTAAACCAAATAAACTAACGAAATACTTCTTTAAATCAAACCATAATTGTTAGATCTTCTGGGATTCAAGCAGAGGTTTTTTTCTAGAATCCAAATCAAAATACTAGACCTTGAAAAAAAGTAAGACATTTTTTCTGGCGTCTAGATAGATAGTTACTAGAATTTTCAAACATTTTGATCTTTCTTTTCAGTATAATCGAGAAGCCAATTCCAATGAAATTTGAATTTGAGACCCTGCGTTGATATTTTCTTAATGTTTATTTTTTACTTTTTCGTTTCGTTTAGTTTCGTTTCGTTACGTTACGTTTCGTTTTCTTATAATTTATAATTTGACATTTATACACAAAATGAAAAAAATCCTTTGTTCAATTATATTTATGTTTATATTTTTAAGTACAAAAATAATAAAAATTTTCGGTTAACACCATCAGATAGAGGAGGAAAAAATTAATTATTCAAAATAATAAAAGCAAAAAAAATCCAAAAATTTTGACCTGATATTTCATTCTTAATAAAAAAATTTCAATTTTTGACAAAATTTGAACATAACAACATAATTAAAAAATAATGAGAAGTTCGAATTCCCCATTCAAAACTCCCCGAATGTGATACTGAATTATAAAAAAAAGTTCACTTCAGCGATAACCACCATCGTTTTTAGGTTGTTGGTGAACTTTTTTTTTTTGCAAAAGTTTCAAGAGTAATATTGAAATCGCTAATCAGGAGCGCAATATTTATAAAAAATTTTTTACACAGCCCACTCGGGACACTTATGGGAATTGGAATCTGCTGGTGCCTCTAAATTTCAGAGACTTTTTTTTTTGAACCGGTCTAATATATGTACATACATGTCGTCACAGGCAAAGTTTGCATCAATTTGACAAATTTCATTAATTCTGAAAACAAATCTAAAACGTGTTTATAACTTTTCAAAAAGCGTACATAGTCGTCGAAATTTTTTATCGAAGATATGCAATTGGAGCTCGTTTGTTGCAGTAAATTTTTAGCTCGCAAAATGTCTAAGGGTATGCAGTAGCGTAGCTAGGGTGGTGCGGAGTATGCGGCCGCACCGGGCGCAAGACTTGAGGGGGCGGCAAAATGGTTGTGAAATATATCTCAATTTGCTAGGGTTTTTGAAACGCAAAAATATGGACTTTTTTTTAGTGAATGAAATGAAATCGTGTTAGTGAAATATATCTCATTTTGCTAGAGTTTTTGAATGTGAAAAGTGAGGATCCTTTTAGGTTTTTTTTTTGCTTATCGAAAATTTTTGTTTGGTACTTAGGGGACGGCATTCGAAGTGTTCGCACCAGGCGTCAAAAATATGCGATACGCCTCTGAGGCTTTGTTTCTATGTAAAATTAGTCGATCCTTGTCAATACATATCTGAACCAAAAAACCTGATTAAAACTTTTTGAAATTTGTCCTTACTTTCAAACAATTCACAATATTATCAATAGTTTCATGGCATTGACTTGTGAATCTCATTATTATTCGAATCACTTAACTTTTTTAGAAATTTTCTTATGCGTTTTTCTTGACTTGTTCAATGCCTACGGAAACTATTTCTTTATCAATTTTGTTCCTAATCACTGCGAATTCATTTCTCAAGCTTGAAATAGTTTCGCTTTTATTTTCGATCAGTAGTTTAACAATACCAAATTAAATTATTTCTTCTGAATGGCAGTGTTTGTAGAATCTACGTGAGAAAACATTTTGCTTAAAAAAATAGATATGTATTTCAAAAATGGGCACCGCTTTGAGAAATCCTTTCGCTTTTGCAGCCGCGACAGAAGAATCTTGGTCTGAATGATTTTTAAAATAAATCATTTATTTCTTGTAATTTACTAAAATTTAATTTAAAGATGTGAATCGATGCAATTGTTTTCTAAAATATCGGGTGGAGGCCAATGCTTCTCAAAATATTTTTTGGGGAGGTAAAAATTGCCTTGTCCTCCCATAGTCGCCGCCTATGTCAATTCAATTCGAAATTCAATCAAAAATAAACAGGCTGGCCAAGATTTGATCTATTGGGACTTGTACCTCAAATCGATTTCGTACTTTGCCATTCTTTCTCTTTTTCTATTTCAAGTTTTCTTAATTCGAAATCTTTTTTTTGTTTTTCTTTCTCCAATTCAAGTTTCTGTTTCTCAATTTCTACTTTTTTCTTAGTATTACAGCATCCTTGAAGATTCCAACAAACTTAGTAGATGTAACGCCGGATTTTGAACGTTTCTTTTCATATTATTTGCAAATTAGGACGAAGTGTTCGCGTTATTGGATGATGCACTTTTAGTACATGTTGATTGTGCACTTTTTGTAATAGATGGTAAATGTGGTAGCTAAAGATGTACATAGCTGTTAGGTCTGCTGAAGTAGATGGGTTTGTTATTGAAGTGGAAGACAAAGAAAGTTTCGGTGTTGAAGTTGAAATAGAGGAGTCTAAAGACAACAATTATGTTTCAAAGCAGACTAAATGTTCTTCACCAGAGGCGGAGAGTTCTAATAAATATTGGGGGGGTCAAACTTAAAAAAAATTTTTCAAGTGATATTTCATGGGAGAGGGGTTGTAGAATCATGATCATCCAAATGTATGAAAATGTATAAGTAAAACACAACAAACACAAAATGAAAACACAGAGTATACAAGAGTATACAATTCACAATTGTAATCAAAATTTATTGTTCAACACATTACAAAATTTTTGTTATGACAATGCAAATGTTTTACGTCTAATTTCACATCGTTCTATGAATTCAAACGCAATCTCCTTTAAATCTACATTCAATGCATCTTCGGAATACATTCAAAATGCATGGCTAAGAAAAGTGAAAGCTTTCGTGTCAAACCTTGCTTTCAAACAATTCACAATATTGTCAATAATTTCATAGTACATATTGACTTCTGAATTTTTTTTCGTGGTTTTGGAAACAATCTTTTGCATATTATTCGAATCATCTAACTTTTTTGGAACATTTCTGTTGCATTTTTCTTGTGGTAGTTCAATGCCTACGAAAACTCTTTCTTTATCAATTTTACTCCAAATCACTGCGAATTCATCTCTCAAGCTTGCAATAGTTTCGCTTAAATTTTCGATCAGTATTTTAATATTACCAAAATGAAATTGTTTCTTTTGAATGGCAGTAATGGTAGCATCTACGTAAGAAAACATTTTGATCTCTAAAATATTGGGGGGCGAGGCCCCTCAAAATATTTTTTGAGGGGGAAAAAAGTGCTTTGCCTTCCATAGTCACCGCCTATGTTCTTCACATTCATCAGCAATAGTTTGCCGGGAATTAAAATATTCAGAAGACTCAAATAAATCAAATGTCCAAAAAGTGACGCGCGAAATCAGATTCGAATTTTGCGAAAGTTGCAGAAGCTAAATACTAGCCTTGTATATTATAACAGGTATCCTCCTCCAACAGTCCTTCACCGGTTGATTTTTTCCAATCCACAGCTTTTTGGTACAACCGTTTTAGGTGTCTAATCTTCCATTTCAATAGGTCCCAGCTGGCATCAATACCTAATTGCTTTTGCATTTTTGTACAAAAAATAAACTGAAAATTTTCGCTAAGGTGAGTCAGTCCGTTCAACAAAAATGTAAGTACCCATTCGAATTATGAATTAGGACTAGAATTGTGAAAATTTAACTGGTGAGTAAACAGACTACCAACTTCCAAATTCCACATCTAAACAGAAATTCGCGTTAGAACAAATCACGAATAGAAACGCTAACTTACCTCCATCATTCCTTTTTTATCATGTATTCTAAAATTTGTGACACCTCGACATCATTCCACTTTTTCAAAGGTTTTATTCTTTTTTTCTTTTCCATGTGTTTTCTTTTATATAATTATTTGCACAAAATGACTTTGGTTTGACAAAATTTATCACAGAGAAATAGAACAGATTTTAATTTTTGGTGCGATTTGACACATAAGATAAATCGCGCGTCCCAATTCTGTTTTTAGCCTCACTGTGGCAAAATTGCTCTCACATTTAACTCATGGTTTTTCCAGAGTGAAAGAACAGATACGTAGCAGGTTGACTATACGTGTAATTTGTTGTTGTTAAAAGCAAATCTGCTACTCTGCCACGTCAACTGCTCTAGATCGTGAATACCGCTATTATTATTAATATTATTATTGTTTATTGAAGTATAAGAAACATTACAAAACTTATAGTTAACGCACAATTTACCGCTATTGATTCATCAAAACTAGAAAAACTCTTCATTTCTCCGCTACACTTGAATTTTCCTGTAAATCGGAAAGTTTTCCCATAACTTGGCATCACTGATTTAGATGTGGTGTTAGAGCTGTTATTAAGAAGCTTTTAATAACAGAGAAACTAACTGTTAACTTAACATTTAAGTTTGTTGCATATTTTTAGGCTTACCCATTCAATATGAAAACTGGCTAATCGCTTTTCAGGTTCAAGCGACTGACCACCACCGAGCGAACGATAGCAGCAAGTCAACGAAGAACAAACAACAACAAAAAGGCAACCTTCGCGACACACGCGCGCATGCTCTGTCTTTAGTTCGCGCACGTAAGATGCAATTGCAATGGAGCAACTTTCGACAGGATTAAATAAGAGATAAGTGCAAGCAATATGGTAAGTTAAAGGAAAAAGCACGAAAAAAAATCGAACTCAATTACCAGTTTGGTTCTAATTGCAATTGAGGACACATTGGTGCCGGTAGCTGTGACGTCAACACAAATTGACCACTATTTAGTGCAGCATCGGCGAGATAATTGGTAGTTTTGTGAATCGGTTGTGCGGTGCAGTTGTGCGATGACCTTGTCATTGGGTTTTGTTGGTACCTGTTGATTGCACTTGTAAAGAAAATTTGCTCCTGTGTGGTTACTGTGGCATTGGGTCATGGCAAGAGTAAATCAGTTGGGTTGTCGCTGCTGAAGCGAAAAGTGTATAAAAATGGCATCAACATCATTGGATGCATCACAGTTCACTTGCAACACCTAAACAACAAACAACAGAAAAAGTTTTTGTTTTGAGTTTGAATTTTTTAAATAAAAATACGTGAAAAAATGGCTTTTAAGGTGAGTTTTGAAATTACTCTATGCATGTAATTGCCTCGAGTGGATACATAAAAATATATCGATTAACCAAACCATCGATATGTTTAAAATATTATAATTATATGTACATACTATTTTATTCTCGATCAAATTAAAACATTAAAAATAAATTTTCCGCTTTTAGTTTATTGCATTTTTGGCTTGCATTGTCGCCGCCAGCGCTGGTCTTTTGCCCACATCTCAATTTGAGCAAAAGAGCGAGGCGTTCGATTCAAATCCACAATATACCTTCAGCTATGATGTTCAGGATTCAATAACTGGTGATTACAAATCGCAAACAGAGACCCGTGATGGGGACTATGTGCAAGGTCAATACTCACTCCATGATGCTGACGGTTATCGTCGCATTGTTGATTACACAGCTGATGCTGTTAATGGTTTTAATGCCGTTGTACGTCGTGAACCGCTAAGTGCTGGAGATGTTGCCGCTCCTGCACCCGTTTTGACACCATTAACAGTACCGGCTCCTACACCAGCTCCATTACCAAAACCTGCAGCATTACCTTCACTGCCACCACTACCTCAGAGACCAACTCAAATAAAAACCTACGTTCAACCAGCTCAACTTTTTAGAAGCTTTGCGGCACCAACAACTACTACTTTGTTTCACCATGCACCAGCTCAATCCTTTATTCATGCCGCACCAGCTGTACATTTAGCTCCAACAACTCATGTGGTTCATGCCTCCCAAGGTACTCATGTTGTGCATGCTGCCCATGGTACGCATTTAGTGCATGCTGCACCCGCTGGACATGTTGTTCATGCTGCTCCCCTGTTAAATTATGCTGTTCCAGCTACTGCCTCTCACTATTCCTACGTTCATTAGATTCTTGAGTATTATACTAAATTGATTACCGTTATTTTGTTGATTATTTTATACTTTGAAATAAAAATTGCATTAAAAAATATTCAATTTTGCGTTTTAGTATGTCGATATCTACGAAAGCTACATATCTGTAAGTAGCTCGTTATTAAGGCATAGTAATTTTTGTAACAAACTTGACAGTGTATTATGGGAATTTATATTTAACATTGCGACACAAATTTTTGCTTTGAATTTGCATCGAAAACAAGGTCAAGCGAATGAATTTCGAAAGACAAAAATATTTTGTGATAAAGTCATTTGTGTGCAGCAGTCATTTTTACTTTGAAGACTCTCGTACTTTGGAGACTTGTGCTGAAGAAGACCTTTCAAATAAGGTACATATTATGTATCTAGTAGTGTAGTGAGAAAGTTGATAATAGTCACATAGCGAACAGTAGACCACGATCAGTAGACAACGCAACTTTTTTCGCATGTGCATTTACAGACATCTCGATTACCCAAAGGTTACTGAAGGAGAGTATGGGATAGTACTGTAAACATTCTACGTCGAATCGGACACCTTTTTGCCTTTGCTTCTCTTCTCCAAATTTTTTTTCAAATTTCTTATATCAATCTATTGCAGAGATATTAATTTGTGTTTTGAAATGCTCAGAACTCCGCGCATAATTAGTCAAACTATTTTTTTTTTTCGTTTTAAAACATACCTTTCATTACAAATATTGAAAATCATTTTAAGACGATATTGCTATCAAGTTTCAAAACTAAGTCGTCATTTTAGCTATGTATATGTCACCGGCCGAACTAGTTCTTAGGATAAACTAGTTTTTCCTAGGCCAAACTAGTTTATTTGAATGCCTAAAAGTATGCTATTTAATTTTAATGTAAAAGTACTGTGAATAGCGAAGCCAGTGTTGCACATATTATAGACTGAACCACTACGAAGCCGCCGCGAAGCGGCTGTTGGACATATTAGAGGATGTAAATCCTGAACCGCGGCCGTAGACCGCCCAATTACCCTCACTTAAGACTTGCCAAGTATACAATGGAATTGCCAAATTTTGTTGTCTGACTTTGCTGCTGTCGTAGACTTCACTAACCACAGTGCTCTTGCATTAAAATTTCATTGTACATCTTTAGGCTTAACGGAACTAGTTTGACCTAAAAACTAGTTTGGCCAGTAACATATATACTGATCAATTTTAAAAATATTTACATGAAAACGAAAAAATATTTTTAAGCTTTTTGTTTGGATTTTTCTACAGAAATTCACAAAAAAAGAACGTTTCAAGAAGAATCGCCAAAAAAGTAGTTTATGGCGTCGTTTCTTTGTCCTTTCATCAGTATTCTCTCATACTCTCATAGTACAGCTGATAATTTTTTTTAAAAGAAAATGGGCAGTGAAATACTTTAACAATATGAAATGCTACTAAATCTGAAATCTGCTACTGAGTTTCGAACTTATTTTTGATAGCACTACTCTACAAATTAACAAAAACTTCACCACAATAAATGGCGATAACATTTTCTACAGCAAAATGTTTCGTAGAATGCGAATATTCTAATGATTTTTTTGAAGCTGCATCATAGCGCCCAAAATCATAACGCCCAAATCCCATTGCGACATAACGCCCAAACATTTTCCATATAAATTGTTGTTGCGGAATTATTTGGGCATTGTGACATTTTCGATTTAAACTTTGGGCTCTATGACATTTTTGGGTATTACGCCGCCATGGATTTGTCACAATGCCCAAATGAAGTAATGTCATTACGCCCAACAATAGACATAGTGCCCAAAACTTTGGGAAAAAGTTTCATAACACCCAAATAAGTAGGCATATTGCCCAAATGAAACAAAATTTTGGAATTTTGCTATGGCCAACGGAGCTGGTGTTAGATATATATAGACTGATCCGCGGCGAAGTCGCCGCGAAGCCGGTGTTGGATTTTTGGGAGTTTTAAACCCTGAGCTGCGGCCGCAGCCCGCCCACTCTTATGTAAAAATACAGTGAAGCGGCCCGGGCCCGCGGATCAGTCTATAATATATCCAACACCTAGTTCGCTAGCCGCTTCGCCGCGGATCAGTCTATAATATATTCAACACCTAGTTCGCTAGCCACTGTAATTTCTCATAAAAGTTATTGTTGTTGGACTTGTACTGCTTTTCATTAATTAAATAAATCAAATTTGAACAAAATCTTTTTCCACTTAAGCACTCAAATGTCTCAAAATTCATTATCAATAGCAATCACAGCTTAGCACCACGCTCAACAAACAAAAAATTTGAACTATTGTTTACCAAGCAAGATGCTATTTTTCGTCATTTAAATGCAAAACTCTAAACGGAATTAGCTGTTTTTAAAACTGTAATTTCTTTTAATATATAGCAACAAGCAAAAATGATAGATCAAAGAAGCATAAAATGTTTTTTCACACTCTGAGGAATGTCATATCAGTTTTAAGACAAAATGTCATAATGCCCAAATTTTTAGTCATAACGCCCAAATTGAAAGTCATAGGGCCCAAATTCGCCAACAACAAATTTCTTCACAAGAAATTTGGGCATTATGTCATTTTTCTTTTTTTTTTTTTTGTTTACATTTGGGCTTTATGTCATAAATTTTCCTAAGGTTTGGGCCGTGTGTCACATTGTGTCACATTAAAATTATGTATAGTACATATATAAAATATTTCTAAAAGAAATATCGGAAATGTCGGTATTTCCTAAAAAAAATTAAAAAAAAGAGATTTTTTTAGCTATAGACGGTGGTTACGTTACCGCGAATGCACTGTATATTGTCATAAAATATTACAATATCATTCCTCGCTCGAATGGTACAATTTTTTTAAATTCTTCAATCACTCTTTCTTTATCAATATTTACTGCAAGTTCTTGTTCAACAAATGGCACCAGCACACGGAAAAAACGAAACTCGAAATTATTCTAAATATTAATCAAAATTAAAGAAAAATTAGTAGGTAATTTAGAAATTTAGAAACGGTTCGAGTGTCTATTAAAAATTACTAAGCGTAATATAAAAAATTCATCTAATTTTTACAAAGTACTTAGATATTAAAATTTCTACAATAATTTATTATATTTTAAAAGGACTGTACTATTTTTTAAAAAATACATTATAAAGTTTTTATGGTGAAACAATAATAATTGAAATTGATTCTTAAAATTTTTTACATCAGTTATGTAATCTTTTAATTTTGTATTGAATTGAATCATAAGTGGGGTTATTAAACTCTACAATAGAGTTCTGACTTTGTAGAGCTAAAGCTAGTTATACTAGTCTTCTGCTAGGAAGACTCATCAGTAATGTGTTAAACAAAATTGGGACGGCCAGCTAGTTTCCGTTGCCTGTTCAACACATTACTTCTAAGAGTTTGGCAAGCCTTATATATTTATTTTTTTGCATGAACATGTTAAGAGCTCAAACAAATTAAAAACAAAAGAGAAATAAAATTCAATATAATAAAAATTACTAATCTTGAAATAATTTTTCTATAACTACTTTTTATAAATTATAATGCGGGAATCATATATTACTATATGAAATATGTAAAAATTCTAATGTCGCAATCTGTTGAAATTTAATAAATTCTTTGTAAAATTTCAAAGTTTTAAGGTGATAATTAAAATGAAGAAAATAATTTTAATATGCACTTATTAAAAAATGTAAAATGAAAATAATTACGAACTAGAATAGAATTTTTAATAATGATTTTTTATTTATTACTATAAAAGAGTAATATTTGTTTTCAGATTTTAATTTTTATAATCTCCTATAAATTTTTAATAAAATATGAGCTGGTGTTTTTTCCGTGTAGATATTCCAAACGGTTCTGCAGCATTGTTGATCGAAGTTTTGATTTAATTATACTCAGTTTGGAAAACGTTCTCTCGCAAGTACAACTTGTTACTGGCATCGTCGCAAATTTTTCCATTAGATTAATATAGACTGGAAACATAGATTTTCTATTGTGCTGCGACATCTACACCGAAAAAAAACTTACTCCGTTTAAGGAAAAATGCCTAAATGTAAGGAAAAAATGTCCTTCAATACGAGCTAAAGCCATGGGCTCCTCAAAATAAGTAAGTTGTATTCTTTAGTACAAGCAAATGTTGCTGCTTTGAAATAAGAAAAAGTTTACTCAATGTGAGGACAAGGTTATAAAACTGAGGAAAATTTTACTTTTTCTGAGGATGAAGGTATCCTTAAATGAAAGAAATTTACTTAAAATAAATTCGTTGATTTCAAAAAAAATTTGTTAATTTTCTATTTTCTTATTTGTTGTGGTTTACTTATTTGTCAGTCATTCTTATTTTAATTGTAATACGTTTTTAAAACTTCAAAGGAGAATTTAATTTTTTTTTACCTGTTACCCCCGATCAGAGAATTGAACCTGTGTTCTGCGCCATGCCACTGTTCAAAGATGCTCATCTTACCCAACTCAGCCACCGACAGCATTTTTAAGACATACTAAAATGATGTTGTTAACCCATATTTGAACCCATCGGTTCAAATCCCGGCGACGACATAATTTTTTTTTTTTAATTTTTTTATTTAAAAATCAAGTAGAGAACTATAAATATATATATTTATTAAGGAAAATTTTCCTACGTTATAGTAAATTTTTTTAAGAAACTAACTAAAACTGAGTACGATTTTCCTTAAACAAAACATTCCATTAGATTGAGGAAGTTTTTACTCAAATGAGGAACAAGTTGTCCTCAAAAATTCTTCCCAAAAAAAAATTTACTATTTCAAAGGAAAGTTTTACTAAAACCACAAACTCTATATTTGAGGAAGAGCGTTGACTTGCTTTAATGAAACATGAACTCATTTCAAAGGACTCAATTACTAAATGAGACGATATTTTTATCAATATGAGGAAAAATAACTTAGATTAAGGAAAATTTTTACACTAAATCGGAGGAAGGCAGTTCTTCAAATTTAGTACGGTCTTTTTTTTCGGTGCACCGAAAAAAAACTTACTCCGTTTAAGGAAAAATGCCTAAATGTAAGAAAAAAATGTCCTTCAATACGAGCTAAAGCCATGGGTTCCTAAAAATAAGTAAGTTGGATTCCTTAGTACAAGTAAATGTTTCTGCTTTGAAATAAGGAAAAGTTTACTCAATGTGAGGACAAGGTTATAAGACTGAGGAAAATTTTACTTTTTCTAAGGATGAAGGTATCCTTAAATGAAAAAAATTTACTTAAAATAAATTCGTTGATTTCAAAAAATATTTGTTAATTTTCTATTTTCTTATTTGTTGTGGTTACTTATTTGTCAGTCATTCTTATTTTAATTGTAATACGTTTTTAAAACTTCAAAGGAGAATTTTATTTTTTTTTTAATTGTCACCCCCGGATCAGAGAATTGAACCTGTGTTCTGCGCCATGCAACTGTTCCAAGATGCTCATCTTACCCAACTCAGCCACCGACATCATTTTTAAGACATACTAAAATGATGTTGTTAAACCGCGCAAGTAACAACCATTGTCTGATCAGGGAAGCTTCGGTTCAAATCCCGGCGACGACATAATTTTTTTTTTTTAATTTTTTTGTTTTTTTATTTAAAAAACAAAAAAAAAACAATTAAAGAACTATAAATATATAGACAAAAACAGAATACTTACGAGAAGAATAGATATTAATTTCAGTGAGTAAAGCAGAGAGTGTTGCCACTCATTTATTAAGGAAAATTTTCCTACGTTATAGTAAATTTTTTTAAGAAACTAACTAAAACTGAGTACGATTTTCCTTAAACAAAACATTCCATTAGATTGAGGAAATTTTTGCTCAAATGAGGAACAAGTTGTCCTCAAAAATTCTTCCCAAAGAAAAATTTACTATTTCAAAGGAAAATATTACTAAAACCACAAATTCTATATTTGAGGATGAGCTTTGACTTGCTTTAATGAAACATGAACTCATGTCAAGGACTCAATTACTAAATGAAACGAATTAAGGAAAATTTTTACACTAAACCGGAGGAAGGCAGTTCTTCAAATTTAGTACGGTCTTTTTTTTCGGTGTAGCTTCTACAAAAATAAGTCTAAGACTCCAGGGGCAAGGCCAAGAGCAAGACTGCTATGATTTTGGCTTTGCATTTTATATCGGTATTCTAAACCTAAACGCATTTGTATAGTCTCTATTTTTTTAAGTGAATTTTACAAATAACTTTAAAATTTTGTGAGAAACAAGTGGTTAACAAGTGATCTGTTCTTCACTGTCATGCAAAGTGTTCACGCTAATTTACGATATTAATATGCATTAAATTGGAAAATGAAGCAATAAAATAAACTCGAAAAAACTAAAACGTTATTGAAATTGCAAATATTGCACCCGAGTACAAATTACGCGACACTGTGCTACACAGATAAAAATTATCTTGAGCTCAACCAAAAAAAAAAAAAACTGCACTTACAGTGGCTCACAGCTTATTTCATGCAGTGCATACTTTTACTTTCAATGCTCTGTAACCTTCAAACTAATTGGAAATGAGATTATCCGTCTGATTTTCGCCAAAGGACATGTTTTGAAGACCACTGGAATTCAGTAATATTTGTGGACAAATCGAAATTAAACTTATTTGACTCAGATAGCATGTCGCTAAAGCCAAATAGACGAAACAACAAGGAGAACAGACACGCGATATAAAACAGTGCCATGGTTTAGGCTTGCATGTCAGCGGCCGGTCTCGGAAATTGTCTTTTATTGAAAATATCATGAGCATGGACATTTGTCTTCAGATTATGAGTATCAATTTGTTGCAGAGTGCCGAAAATATGGACATGCAGACAAATTTACGATTTCACCTAGATAAAAACCCGAAATACAAAGCGGGCTTAGTTCAATTCTGGTTAATATACAAGTGCCCTTATTTGATGGCACCGCCAGCATAGTCACTCGACCTAAATGTGCTTGTAAATTTATGGACGATTTTGGAAAAAAATATCCGAATACACAACATTTCAAGCAAAAACGACCTAAAAAAGGCACTTAAAATTGAGTGGCGCTATAATTCGCCAGATACCAATAAAAAGTTTGAAGCTTTCATGCCAAACCGTTTTTGAGCTGTAGTTGACCAAAGAGGCTACCACACTACATATTTAGAATTACAAAATCATTATTTTAAACAATGTTTTATCAATTAATACATGTCTGCATGAAATAAGCTGTGACATGAAATTCAGTAGTATTTTTCGATTATCTATTATAAAATTTCCAGGTAATATTTTTTACAATAACTAAACATTTTTTTAAAACTACAGTATTTGTTCTTTCAAATGGTATCAAAACCTTTTTCATATTCCAATTAGTTTGAAAGTTACAGACCATTGAAATTCAAAGTATGCACTGCATGAAATAAGCTGTGAGCCACTGTAAATGAAGAAGCTCCAGCTATGCTAGGAATTTAGGCTGTAGTGCCAAAAAAAAAATAAAAAAACACAAAACAAAAGACTAAAAACAAACAGCAACAACAAAATGCCAATAAAACCCACATTGAGGCAACAAAAGCAAAAGTGAGCTAAAAACAATCGAATGTCGGTCTTTTCGCTGGAATTAAACGTAAAAAGCGTGATGGTCGGCATAATTAAATAAAATGCAGAAGCATAAAAATAATAAACGACTTGCTTTGCATAATAAGCGAATTAGGCTTAAATGCAAAGCTTAAACGGTAGCAAATGTGGCTAAAATGCGGTGAAGCAGATTTTACGATCGCGGCTGTCATTGGTGATGCGCTTAAAGAAAAATTGTATAACACGGGCATGGGGTTTTTAATCCAAGCATTTTATGTCACAAAAACAGCATGAAATAATAACAACAATAAAAATAAACTGCAACTGTTGCTAATATTGTGACAGATTGATCACGTGATTCCATTTAGTTGGAAATGATTGAAAGTGGGCCTTTAATTTATTGAAGCGTTCTGGTTTTGTGTCCGTCATTTAAATTAAAAATAAATGTTTTTTTTGCATTAAATACTAATTGCTTACAAAATTGTTAATGGAGTTAATGTTCGAAACATTAAAATTTCAAATATTCTAATTCTAGATACAAAATTCCAAGAGCAAAATTTGAATTACAATATTACATATTTGTCTTATTCTTAAAACTTGAAAAAAATTTGTCCGATTGTTTTGAATAAAAGTTTTAACAAACTAAGGTTCCCCAAGAGACCTCAATATTTTTGAAAATTAAAATTATAATGTCAAAGATGGCCAAATAGACGTAGAATTTCAATGTATGTGGTATTTTTTGTCGCCGGAATCCTTTTAACCGATATATAAATGGAGAATGTTATTAATCTTAATAACTAGTGGGTGATTCCAAAAAAACTGAGCTTGGGAATTTGTTTTTACTTATAACATACTTTTTTTATAAACTTTTTATAAATTTTAGTCAAATAAAATTTTTTTTATAAATTTTTCTATGGTCATTTGTACTTCTGGAAATTTATTCATTCCAAGTTTTTGGAATTTTGTCGGTATTTCATTTCGAACATATTTAATCGGACACATTTCTCTACCTATTTATTTCCCCTTAACATTCACTAATTTTTGGAACATCCTGTATCTTCTTGTGTCTTTTATCTCCTCTTCTAGCGATCGTTTCCCCGGTGATTTAGGCAGAGGCGTACCGTGCCGTGCACATCGGGCATGCACATTTGTCGCCCCTACCGATAGAACTTTTTGTGTTTTTGGCCAAAACTTTCATTCAATTTGACATCAAGAACCCTAGCAAAATGAAATATTTCACGACCTTTTTGCTACCCTCCCCCTAAGCCTTGTGGCCGGGGCGACTGCACCTAGGTACGCTGCTGGATTTAGGACGACCGCGTTTTCTACTACACTGACGATTCCACTCCAGTGCTTGCCGACAGATTTCAGTTGGTGATGCGAATATAGTATAGTGAATGCGAGAGGCAAGGCATCTTCTGGCCCATAATGAAAATAAATAATTTAACTTTTTTTTTCGAGGTGTGTTATGTTGAAATCGGCGTCTTTGATCAAAAATTTTGTTACAATAAAATTAGATTTTAATGTAAAATCAAGGACAAATTCAGTACATAACAAATCACCACAAAAGTAATCTTAAAATTAAGGCAATTGGTTACATTTACAATTGTCACTTTGCGTTATAAAGTAAATATTTTTACAATGCAGCAATCATAGCATTCCAGCTTCATACATATAGTAGGTTATTGACGCAATAATAAAAGTATCGGCTTAAAACTGCGCTAAACTTCCGTCTTGCACGTTACGTATCAGTCAAACGACGTGACGTACATCATTGTTACAGGCGATGATGTAGCAAAAATATGTAACAACAAATGGTAAGCTTCAATGAACCTTTAGAAAATCGGTTCTTTAAACAAGAAACATCAGATTAAGTCAACTCGTATGAAAGAAGCAGAAGTACTTGAAGAGTAATTAAGGTTCAATCACATATTGACTACGACGCAACGTATGATATGCAGAGTTGAAGGGCCTAAATCGTCGAAGAGTTGTTAAGCGAGCAAGCTACATTATTGTGCTGCGCATGCGCACTTCTGCTGTAGAGCTAAACTAGCAAACGCTGCGGCAACTTAAACGCGATAGTGGCTGCTTAGCTGAGGTAAATACTAATTTCTGTCCATTGTGCCAAAGCGGTTGGAATTTTTAATTGAAATATAAATTTTATATTTTCTTCAATTTATTTGTTCGTCACATAAACAGCCTTGGCTGGTGAGTATATGCGCACATGTGTTAATGCATGCAATCTGCACTTCCCACCCACCATCGTTCTGTTTTCATAGCTATCGATACTAAAGTGTCAACCATACAAATGTAATGTTAGTGGAAGCTTAAGCTTTCGATCGATTAATGCGTGGCTTTAGTTTTAAGATTTGTATATAAAAGCACAACTTGGACGTCCATCAAATCAGTTCCAAACCATTTACGGTATTTAGAGCAACTGTTCAGAAAAAATCCAAAATATTATAACAATGGCATTCAAAGTAAGGATACAAATAAAGGATATTTGAAAATTTTAAAATTGTGTGGAAAAATAGTGCAAGGACTCAAAGGCATAAATTTGTATCAAGTAAAAATTTTATTGAAACCTTAAAAAAAAGATTTAAAAAGAATTGAAAATAAATTAAAGTCAATTCATATACCACAGTTCCAGAAACAAAAACCGGAAAAGTGTGATACTCGCAATCTAAACGTAAAGACTCAGTGCATAGAACACTTTCGTGCGTATGATTCTTGTAAAGTTCTTATTAATATCGGGATATGGAAGTGCAAAGTTTCATGGCTTTGTAAAAGCCTCCATTTAGAGCACTGTACGCGAGACCATATCTTCACAATATTCTTGTATCAAAACACCGCTGAGTTAATGTGATAAAGTTGAATGTAGGAAGTTGTTTGGCTTTTGACAGATATAACTTTGAACTTCAATATAGCTATTTTCCGATCTGTCATATCTATTTAAAAATATTACAAATACAAAAAATGGCATTTTTCAGAAAAGATCAACCTTTTCGCGCGATGATACTCGTCCCAAAAAAATTGAAACGTGCGAGCTTTTTAACAATCTTTACGAGTATTTGGCTAGCGACCCCATTGTACTCACAATCCACATATGGTATATCCCACTAATGAATTATCGCTTTCATTAATTTCAGTTCATTACCCTGTTCGCTGCTTGCTTTGCTGTTGCCAGCGCTGGCATTCTTGCCCCAGCTGCACCATTAGCCGCACTAGCTGTTGCCGAAGAATACGATCCACATCCTCAATACACCTATGGTTATGACGTTAAGGATGCACTCTCTGGTGATTCTAAGACTGCAGTCGAAAGTCGTGATGGTGATGTTGTCCAAGGTCAATACTCTTTGAACGATGCTGATGGCTACAGACGTATTGTTGACTACACTGCTGATCCAATCAATGGTTTCAATGCTGTTGTACGTCGTGAACCTTTAGTCGCTGCTGTCGTTGCTGCTCCTGCACCCGTATTGAGAGCTGCACCACTTGCTGCTGCTCCAGTTTTGAGAGCTGCACCATTTGCCGCTGCACCTGCCTCATATGTTGCGGCTGCTCCTGCCCCATATTTTGCCGGCGCAGCTCCAGCTCTAGTGAAAACGTCGTTTGCATCACCACTTATCTCTTATGCCTATTAAGTGAATGGGACATGATCTTCGATTGATGTTCGACAGTGATTGTTTTGTTATCATTGATGAATAAAGAATGTGATGAAATTTTTATAATTAAAAAATTTGTTTCTTATTTTGAGATTAATTGTCGTCTTAGCACTCGTTATATTCGATGACTGTGTGCAAAATTATACTAAAATTTTTTCAGATATAGCACTTATGAACGTTATGGAATAGACCATAAAATTTATTCAGATACCAAAGCTATCTTCATTTCGATCCAAAACACACTACTTTTGATAAATCTTTAGATAAGTATATCGCTCTAGCGATAAAAATTTAAAAGATGTCAAAATAAAAAAAGGATATAACTCAGCAGTTTGAAATTCCCCAAACAAAAATCCCTAATTATTTGCTTTCATTATTCTGCAATACAATTTTTCTCTACAACGAAGTTTTTTCTCGTCCTCTTCCGATTCGCTATAGGAAAGTTGGAATGTGTCTCTATCAATTTAGGGTTTAGTATCGAAATAACTACATATATTGTAAATAAGTATTTTTAGAAATTAATAAATTTATTTGAGGGAAACATATTCTTTTTCTCAGTATACAATTATTTCATCTTTAATAGGATTAGATATTCCTAAAAATAACGGATCAAATGACAAAAATACTGATTGGCACTAATATTTTTTTGCTCGAATAGTATGCATATTTTTTACAGAGTCGTCAATCAAACTGTCACGAATGCTTAGCCACAGCATGCTAAAAAATTATAAAACAAAAAACAAAAAAACTAAATACAGAACTTATCTCTGACGCACGCCCACTTTTGACACTCTTCGAATGATATGCCTAACTTTAGACATTTTAACTAGAAAATGTAGCATGTAACCACAATAATGCGCAAACAAAACGCCTTGTTAACTAAAGCACTGCAGGTGGTAATGACGGTATAGGTACACGTAAATGGGATTATACCAACTGTAAGCCAGAAACATGCGTATTGTGCTGCTGTGTGCATTCAAATGTAACTAGTCATGCTAGTCAAGAGATTCCTCTGAAAGGATAATGGTAAATTGTTTATGGGTGATCGGTGATCATTTTACTGTCAGTTAGAGCATTGGGTGTGTCACATACATACCTGGGCACATAGTCAGCAACATTACTAGAACTTAACGCATTTTTTACCAATGATACATACGCAGATCACCTGTGGTTTTGCGTAATTGCTTGGCGTATGTTCTGGCTTGTGACGTGTGCAGTTGACACATCCTATGATGGCAATCAGTTAACATGTAAAGCTTGCTAGCTACCTGTCTTTGGTGAATCGAGTTGCAGTTAACTTATCTCTATAATGGAAATTGCAACAATGATATTCTATAAAGTTGATTTCTGACAAATGCCATAAAAACTCTGCAAGAATATTTTTTTTATCATATTTGTTCTTTCAAATCTTTTTATCTAAAAATATATTAATGAATGAGTTTTATATGCAGCGAAAACTAGTTAATTGTATGCATCGAGTGATATTGTATAAATATTTAGTATAGGCGAAATAAGTATTTCATATACATATCTAGTTAATGTGCACATATTCCACAAAGTTAAACCCTGTTATAAGGTTATTTATATATTTCTTAATAATTTCCAAATCATATTTTCAAGAGCTGAAGATGTTAATGTCATAAAAATTGCTTTTTTTTAAACTGTTTATTACTAAATCACACCAGGTTTCACCGGGGAATAGGGTAGTGGTAAAATGCTCTTACTTTGTTTTTACAATTCTTGTAGGAATATTTGGCAACTCCTCAACTTCAACAATTTTTTAAAATGCTTATGTCAATGACTCAAAATAAAATCAATATACATACTTTCACGAATTCGTGATATTCACAAAATTTAATTTTGAAAACTTGGGTGATCTTTTTTTATGCAAAAATTTACATAAGATCAATTAAGACTTCAAAAGCAAGGATAATTTGTGATAATAATAAGAAGCAAAAGGATTGCAATGAAATTGCAAAAATTGCTTACATGCCAATCAAACTGTCAATTTTACTGAATGTTACAATTCCGTCAATTTGTGCAAATTGAATTCAATGCCTGTCATTCGACGAGCAATTCAGTGCATTTCAGCGTTAATTGAAATGTAGCTTAAGGTCACGTATTAACCAGGCGTATCTTTTTTTTCTTTACATCATACCGATTATTTTGCAAAGCCATTCATTACAGCGTTTGCAATTTTTGACAGCATAATTTACATGTCCAGCTGCATAATGCTGCTGCTGCACAACCAAAAACCAACACAACACGAATTTGCTTTATCGGACACTTGTCGCGCATTGTTTTCTCACCAACATGAACAATGAATGAGATGGTAAATGTATTAAACAAAGATAGCAATAAATTTCACAGTGAGAGTAATTTCGTGGCTGTGTTGCTTTTTTCTTCTTTACTTTTGGCAATGCAGTGTTAAGGTCAAAGTCAGCTCGTATTGCTCATTTACTGACTGACTGACTGTAATTGCTGTAAAAAATGTATCTGTTATTTATGTTGTTGTTGTTCTTGTAACAAATTCCCATGTTGAAAACAACATTTCTTACACCAGCAGTTTTTGGTAAGCTGTTTATTTGAATGTTGCGACAGTGTTGAGCAAATTAGTATTCACATGACGATTGTAAATAATTCTTGAATTGGGGTATATGAGTAAGGAAAAAAATCAATGATTTTATGTTCGATTTAACCATAAATGCTTATCATTTAACGCCAAAACCTAGCAACTTGAAAATTTAATTTAAAGTTTTCAATGATTGAAGTAAAGTTAAAAGATATTATTTTCAATACTTTTCAAATTCAAAAAGTTATAAGATATTTATGTTAAAAATAAATAGTCTAATAGCCAGTGGCCGGCAGACTTACGGTATTTTGTAAAACTCTATATTTTTTTCATCAACTCTCTTATACATGCCGTACATGAGATGGGGACTCGTTAGTTCGACTGGCTGTTCCTATGGAGTCATTCAGTCTTTAAAGTCAATTTTGTTGTTTTAATTAAAACTGTAGTATATTACAGCTCGAACTGTATGCCAAATGATAGAACTCGAAGAGGCCTAAACATAATATATGGTGTTGCATTGTTGAATCCTTTCCCAAGCAGGGGTTTTCACCGGTTTTTTAGGTCAATTTTCATAAATGAACATAGAAACTTGAAATGTGTGTCAAATGATAGAGATCGAAGAGCCTAAACAGATTATATAGGGTTGTCTTGTCGAATCATGTCCTTAACTGTTTAAGAATTTTTATTTTATTTTACTTGCCATAATTTGAGCAGAAAAGAAGCTAACGATTGCTATGGGGACTCATTGTAAAGCTACGAGATTCTCCTGTCTGTAAACAGCAGCTTGTCTCATACAAAATCTGCTACTAAAAGCTTCGGTTATGTAATATTTAAAGGATATTGCTAAAACGTCTTAAAGACCCATGAAATATTTATTATTTTATTATATATCATCATCATACTTCTGGCCCGTGCGCAGAAATCATCCATGGGGGGGTTTTCACTCGGATATTTCAAAAATTGTTTTATAAATATATCATATATGTATATGTATATGATTATGTGTGTACGGTACATATGCATGCATGCATGTATGTACATTATAAATATACTTTTCATACTTTTAATAACTGCACACTTTGTTTTTTATTACCTTTTTGAGCATTTTTTGAAACGAAATATCTCAAAAACTATAGGAGATAGGATAAAAATTATTGCATCTTTTTTGTTAAGAAATACTATAACTTTATATAAAATTAAAAAAATTTAAATAAATTTGTTGAAACATTATATTTAATTTAATTTTTATTTAAAAAAATGTTTTCTCGAAACAACTTTAATATAACATCTTCTTTTTTTATGATTTTTTTATATGTTATTTCTCATTCAAACTTAAGAACGCATGTACTTTCATGCCGAAATTCCCGACATAACTTTGGAAAATATCATAAAATTCATACAATTAGAGCTCACATTTTCCAAAATTATGGCGAAAATTTCAATATGAAAGTAGGTACATATCAAATTTTTGAGAAACATTTTTGTGAATCAAAAAATTTATTTCAAAAAAGATTTCAGGAAGTATTAGTTGGGAAAAATTTTGAAGCAAGATAACCTTACCAACACTTTGAATTTCTTATTCTTCTCCCAAAATAAGGTTTTTTTTTTTATTGAAAAAACATAATATTTAAATGACAACTTTCCTTGGATCTGGTTTGTGAAATATCGGAAGTTGCGGATAAATTTTCTAAAAATTACTACGAGTATAAGCTGCAAAACTTTTTAACTGATCTCAACAAACTGGGCATCATTTGAAAAGTATATACATATGTACATAAGTAAATTTTTAAGTGTATCATTTTGTATACCTTTTTCTATACATAAGTACTTATGTACTATATGAGAGTCTTTTTTTGTTTTCATAAAAATTTTAATTTTTCGTAAGAGGCGCAAGTCTTTTTGGTTTTTCATTTAAGTAAGAACATATTGCCAATAAAAGTCTATGTAAAAAAATTTCCAATGGGGGGTTAGAACCCCCAAACCCCCCCTCGCCTAGCGCACGGGCCTGTCATACATATATACATAGATAGTTCGAAGGCTGAAGACATAGTCTTAGAAAAGAACATAGACAACTTTCCAGCTTAGAGAATCATCAACTTAAAGTCATAGCTGATACACAAGGGAAAAATAGGACTATAAGCTTGAGGGTTTTATTTTTGATATACAGCCGCAAAATTTTTAACACAAACAACTTTAAATTCTTTTTGGGTTTAAAAAGTATTGAAAATAAAATTTTTTCTCTCTACTTCAGTCGTGTAAAACTTCAAATTGCATTTTGAAGTTTAAAAGTATTTGAAAATACTCTTTTTAATTTAACATTAAACACTTACCACTTCGATCATATATGAAGTCATTTTAAACCAATGTGGATTCTTATTGAATTCAAATCCAAAATGTTTCTCTCGATTTAAACATTTTGGGCTAGGGCGACTGAGTGCGAAAACCACTTAGTCGATCAAATTGAAAGAATTTCGCCCTAAGTATTCTGTGTAGAAAATAGGTGTAGTAGGATGGTTAAAACTGTATTGCGATTTTTGCCGCAGCAGTAAGCACATTTATGTATGTGCTGAAATATAAAAAAAAATATTACTTACATAATACCCCTTTCCCATTTTCTTCTCTAATTATATTCACCAGAAGTCTCAACACTGATAAAAAATTAAACAGTTTATTAAAACTCGTATTATATTGAAAATTGTGGCAACTGTGCTTCGCATGCGTAGTGAATAAACTTGGCCAAATTTTCCACACAAAGCCGTTATTACGCAGCGCACGTACGTTAACTTTTATTGTGATGCCATTGGTTTTTGATGGCAACGGCCAGACATTGTTAATCGTCATCCATGCTTATGATTTTGTTGCTGTTTAAAAAGCCCTTTAAAGTAGAACAGCGTAGCAAAAAAAAAACAAACAACCTGCAGTTCGCTGCGTCATTTCTTATCTTGGCACCATAAAGCATAAGGCGGGTCAGGTTCAACCTTGATTTGTATCAAAATCAAAAGTGAACGAAATGAGTTATTTGCTCGTAATGTTTTTTAATTTAATTCAATTTACAAAATTGTTCTGGACCCTTATTTCTGTTTTTTCATTTTTTCGAGTTTAATCAAAAACAATATATCTGAACGTATTACATTGGAAGTTGGTCTTTCACTTTTTAAGGTTTCATGTTTTGCTGATAACATTAATTAACGACTACTTAATGTTTATTGGTGTAATCATTAAAGAGAAGCGTAATTGAAATTGGCACAATTGGACTGAAGAACAACAAAAACAAAATGAAAAATATATTAATATTATAGCTTTACCAGTTCATTTTGAAATCTTGCAATTCGACTGACAGTCTGATCCACCAACAGCTTTTTATTCCAGCTTTTATCGTTCTTCAGCTGATCTCTGGAGCTGTGAGTTTACAATGGATGAGCCCGAAACAATGCAGTCGAGAAGTTGACCTACATTCAATTGCATTAAAATTGCAAGCTCATGGATTTCTTTTTTGTCGGAGAAGTGCGACACCTTTGTCAGTAAGAATTAACACTAAACGGATAATAATCGGTTTTTTGTGAAATGGAAACTTTATGAAGAAAATCTTGTTACTTTTGTTTGTAAAGTTTCATTTTACCTTTATGACATTTTTAATAAAAAAAAAAATTGGACGTGATATTTTTATGGTCACATAAAACATTTTTCCAACATTTCAATAAAAAACATAATAACACTTTCTTTTTCTACAATACGAATTTTGTCCCATTTTTGTAAGCAAAAAATTTTGCGTAATCAAAAACGCGTTAGTTGACTTAAATATTTGTATCAAGCTTCGACATAATTGAAGCTTTATAAATCAAAGATGCATCGCTAACTACCCAAAACTAAGTGTTTCATAATTGTAACCATTAATGAAAAAACTCCGGCATTTCAGCTTAAAACTATGCAACAAAAATTTTAATTGATTTTATAACATCCTATTAAAGTATAATATATAACACTAAATTCAATGATGTTGATGGTAAGCCGCTGGTTCGTGAATTTCCTTTACAAAATTTGCTGGTGCAGTGTAAGTAACTGGAGCCGCTTTCACTAGAGTCTTTACATGTTCCACTGGTTCACGGTGAACGACAGCATTGAAACCATTGACATCATCAGCGGTATATTGAACCGTGCGCTTATAACCATCCGCATCGATTAGTGAATATTCACCACGAACGACATCACCATCACGTTCCTCGACTTGACTCTTGGAATCGCCAGAGAGTGCGTCCTGTACACTATAGCCAAATTTGTACTGAGGATGTAGATCATATTCTTCCTCGTGTTTGGTTAAAACGGGTTGTGCATGAGCGTGAACAGCATGAACGGGAGCATAAGCAACAGCATCGTGAGCAGGCGCATATTCGGCAACGCTGGGTGCTGCATATTGCACTGGTTTCTGGATATAAGCAGTTGGTGCAGGAGCTGTATGATAGACCTGTTGAACGGGTATAGCTCCAGCATTTGCCATGGCAATAATTGCGAGAATTGCTACAAACTGAAAAATAAAAGCGTATTTCAAACGATGGCTTGTTTTAAAAATTAAATATCCAAAATTCAAAATTCAGTTACCTTGAATGCCATTTTGCTCAACTTATGGTAAATTGCTGTATCCGTTTGATTGCTGCTCTAAAGTGAGTTTAAAAGCTGAATGTTTTCTTCTGCTAATGCGCTGGGTTTTTATAGCGAAATTTCTATTTGAAAGCATTTTAACTGTTATGTATTTCAAGGGTCCATTTGTAGTTTTAGCTTTATGATCAATCATATATATTGGTATTGGTATTGTATTTCAATTATTTTATGGACAATTCTATAAGCTACTTACATACATATGTAACGTAATTGAATGAAATACTACGGAAAAACAGCTACGAAAGGAGTGGGGTGAAATTCTTATTTTCAAATAATATGCCATTAAGTTATTTTAGCCGTTGCAATAACTAGCTATTTTTGATAAGTCATTTGATATAATATAGTGTAACATAACTGGCTGGAAGAGCCTTAGTCCTTATATTTTCCCCTAAATCCGGGGTTGGTGGCAATAATATGGTAGTACAAATAACTTAAGTTACGCCCACCAATTCTATTCAAAGTCATAACTCTAATAGCTGTGCTGTGATAGTTTGGTTTACTTTTTGGACCACTGACATTAAAACTTTTTCATGGAATATTCCTCATATGAATGAAATTTGCAATTATATTTTCCCCGTTAACCGAATTTCTTTCTTAAACTTGTACTACACTTGCGCAATTGTAATTGCGTACGGATTAATGTCATATGCAAAATTTATTTTGCCTGACAAGCAAGCTTAGATATAATTGATTTTTATGTTGTGTTTGAATTACTTGAGGCATTTTGGATTATTTATTACTTTCTCAAGTTATTGTTATGTTTGAAGTCGAAACAAGTTTTCAATACGAATCAATAGTTACACTCAACAGCATCAGCTCAGCTGATTATACTATATATCAAATGCCTTTGCTAATGTTTTTAATTTAACCAAGTGCTATGTGGGATCGTGAAGTGTTAAAAAACTAAAACTTTTATTAGGAATATATAATTTGTAGTGAGTTAGTTTTGGGAAAATACTCTATGAAAAGAAGTCATACTTGGGTGATAACTTATTTATCTTATTTTTCTACTGCGAATTCTATAAGTTATAAAATACGTTATAGTTTTTACCTTTTTTCTTGAGAAAGCTTAGTAAGAGAACTGAGATATTTGGTAAAAACTTTAAAATCACATTTATTTAATTAATCAGTTCGTAAATTTACAATAAAATTCAATTCTTTTGCTTTAGAAACGTCTGATGGCAACAGCTGGAGCGGCGGCATAAGCTAAAGGTACTGGTGCAGTGTAGCGCAATGGAGCTACAGCAAGTGGAGCGGCTCTTGCAAATGACACTGGAGCAGCTCTGACAATAGGCGCTGGTACGGCAGCAACAACAGGGGCAGCTCTTACAATTGGAGCAGCAGGCACAACAAGTGGATCGCGACGAACGACCGCATTGAAACCATTTACAGAATCGGCGGTGTAGGTTACGGTGCGTTTGAAACCATCAGGATCGATCAAAGAGTATTCACCACGTACTACATCACCATTGCGCTCCTCAACGTGTCCCTTAGTGTCACCAGACAACGTATCTTGCACATCGTATCCATATTGATATTGAGGATGGGGATCATATTCCTCGAGTTCAACAGTTTTTGCCAGCACTGGGACAGGTGCCACAGCGAGTGGTGCCGCAGGTACAATAGCTGCGCTGGTGGCAGCAACAAAAGCAAAGAAGATTACAAACTATAAAGAGATGAGTTTGTCACGATTTAATAAAGTCTTGATATGTAAAGATATATATTATTTGCTTTTGGACCAAATTTTTTAATGTAGCAATAATATTGAAACTTTTGGGGGAATTTTATTTCACAGAATAAAGTTAATTTAGTAAATTGCTTATTTCAATATTATCCTTTTTGTAGCACACACCTTGAGAGCCATTTTATTTTAAATTCACTTTATTTTAATTTGTCTTCGGTTCGCAAAAGTCAAAAGCTGAATGTTGGTAAGTGATTAGTGACAAACTTTTTATACCAATTCTTTTGTCATTGATGCGCCTTAATTGAAATTCATTTTCAGCACGCTTTGCCATAATCGTCACTTGGCAACACATGAGAAGCGTTTTAATAAGCAACGTTTCATAACTGTGTTCTTTAACCAGTGTCAATGGTATCGATATACCGACAGTTTTGTTATATTACGTTACTTCTTTTTGGATTGATATGATAATAATGAATACAATATTTACCTTGAATTATCTTCATACTTGTAAAATTTAATGTCTGTCTGTTAGTCTAAGGCTCAAAAACCACCAAACGCATCAAGTCAATATGTGCTGGAAATTGTCCATAGAAGTTATAAAGTTGATTAAGGTCGAAAATTATAAAACAAGTCGATAAATGTCATCAAATATCGAAAGTTTAGAAAATAATTCAAATTATGTATCGGAAAAGTCATTAAAAGTCAAAGGGTATTGATAAAATCAAAAAATGTTCATAGAATTCGAACAGCATTATGAATTTGTATTTTTTATTGAAGACCAGTCTAATTGTAGATATGAATTGTATGATTTCTTCTAAAGATACCAATGTTGTAAAAAAATCAAATAAAAAGGTGTTGTGTCGAAGATATTGTGAGAAACATTTTTATAAATAAAAAAATTAATTTGATAAATAATAAAAATAATGACTAACAAAATATATATACATATGTATTTTAATATAATAATTTTGAAATAAAAAACATTCGAGTTTTCTTATTCTATTTCCTATAATTTTTGAGATATTTTGTTTCAAATAAAGTTCATTTGGTCGGCTGCATCGATTTTGATAACAGTTATTTGTGGATTTGGTGCACATCGGGAATTTCACGCGAAGCGGACAGGGGAAATGGGGTTCATGTTTCCAATTTCAGATATATTTCAATATGTTGTACCTGTATATGCCCTCGACACAGAAATAAAATATTTTTAGAATGGCAACACTGGTTTACAAAATATGGATCTTTGAAAATTTGAGAAATGGTAAGGTATGTAGGTACTACTTCAAATGCCATTATTCAGTTTAAAAAAAGTCTAGTAAAATGAATTAATCACTGGATTTTATACTTCATTTATTGGCCTTTTTAACCTCATAATTGGATTTTGAAAATAAAAAAAAATACACTGAGAAAAATTAGAAATACTTTATTTTGTGGTTTTTTACAAAGTTGGCCATACAAAAAAATTTTTTTTAGTGCACTAAAAAAAACTCATTTTATGTTTTTATTTCATGCCAAGTTTGATAATGGTCCGCCCAGCCGTTTTTGAGCTATATGCATTGCAATGCCGAAACCCGACGCAGCTTCAATTTTTTTTGTGTGTCTGTGTAATTTTCAACCTCTTTTAGTTGTTTTCTCAACCTTCTTCAACTTTTTCCATAATTTTCCGGTTTTTTCACATTCTCCATTTATTTTACCGACTTTTTCACAACATTTGTTTGCTCTTTCCATCTTTTCAAAATTTTTCAACCACTTTTAACTTTTTTTATCATTTTCTATGGTTCTTTTAAGCTTGTCCAATCTTTTTCGACTTATGAACAATATATCAATATATTCATGTTTTTTTTAGTTCTTCAGTCTTTTCACAATATTCAAAATTTTTCAACTTTTTTCAACTTTTTCGGCTTTTTCGATTTTTCAACCTCAAAAACGTCAATCTCTAAGTACTACAGATTATAAAAGCGACTGGAATAAAATAACCGAACAAAGGAAAATTGAAAAATTGTCCAATATAACACGTAGGTACTATTAATTCAGGCAAGGGCTTTTAATGAACAAAGAAATCATTTGAATGAGTTTAATAGCTACGAATTTTATATTTATACGATAATTATTTTCTACTCAATTAGTTAAGCTGTAAAGTAATCGAGTTCTATATATAAACAAAATCGAATTTTAATCTTTTTATGATTCTATTTTAATTCATAATACTTACTAAAAGCTTATTAATTCCACTATGACATTAGTATTTCGGAGTTGGCAGACGGAAATGATCGTTTTACAGAAACTGAGTGGCATACTGCTGTACTATTTGATATGTCTGCATGCAGTACAAGAAACGGTATTATTATTTTTCTGAATATATTATATTTCATGCAATGTAACAATTTATGTACAGCAAAACAGTATGATTAAATTTACAAACGTTATTTGTAAATCCTATGATGAGAGTTTTGCCAAATTTGAAAAATGCTTTGTTAAGGCAATCAATCGTAGTTGCAATACAATATCAGTAAGGGCGTCCTTGCGTCAGGCTGAAGTTGAAAATATGACTGTAAGTACCAAATTTCATTTTTTTAGTATTAGAAAAGTAAAAACTATGGATGATCTATTTTGTTTTAGGTCCGTTTGTACTTCAAACGCAAAGAGAACGGTTGGAAACCCTTTTTATACGATGCCTCTATCAATGACGGTTGCAAATATTTGCGCACACGTTCGGGTGGTCATCCAATATTTAAAATAGCTCTTGGTATTGCGAAAAACTACAGTAACTTCATGGAAGGCTGTCCCTATAAGGTATTTCCATAATTATTCTTTACTATGAATGGAGCTTAATATTTTTTTTGTATTTTTCTTAGAAATATTTGGAAATAGATAATCTTCCTAATACTGCAGTAATAGATGGCCTTCGATTATTACCACTTCCTAATGGAGAATACGGTGTATATATTTCGTTTCTGTTAAACGGATTGTACCGTATTACAGTTGACGTTTTTGGAGTGTTTACATAATTAAAAAGTATAGGATCCAAATAATTTAAACATATAGGTCTTTCTTCAAATAACTGCACACTTTTTTTCTGATTTTTTTGAACATATTTTAAAAAGAAATATCTCAAAAGCTATGGGGAATGGAATAAAAAACCTGAATAATTTTTGCTAAAAAAAGCTTAATTTTATGAAAAACAATTAAAATCTATAAATAAATTATGTAGTTTGAGCATTATTATTTTTATTTATAAAAATGTCTCAAAATATCTTTGATAAAGCATTTTTGCTTTTTCTCATCAATCAATCATTTATATGCATTTTAATACAACGAACTTTTCATAAAATGTTTTAAGAAGGGGCCCTATTCCAGTTTTTGGCCTCGGAAATTTCTGACCAAACTCTGAAAATCAATCTCTTTTGCGCATATAGGTAAGTGATTTATACGTTGTTGTGGATGTTAACCTGCGAACGAATAGCGACTGGGTAAAATACTAAAACCGTATCGCGGCAACGACACACAGGTCCGCGTTTCTGATATTTGAACCGAGCGCCGGTGCATAACAAGACCAATAGTAAGACTTAGCTTCTATCATTATAGTTTCCTTTTTTGACTTCGACATTTTGTTTCGTTTCAGTATGTCTGCCTCAAACATTGTAGATGTCCGCTTGGAAGGAGATGGATTTGAATACCCCCGATATAAGTGACCCAAAGACGTTACAGAAGCGTAACCCGATGTTCTGGTGCGCCTAAGTGCGGTAGCCGTGGTGGCAGGTAATGACGTCTTACTCATCGCCACACTGCCTTTCGTCGTGACGATGAATCCTCGGAAACCATTTGAAGGAGCAGTTGCGAGTGGTACTTATTTAGGACTATTGTGCTAAGTAGCTTACTCCAGACTACTTGCGAGGGCTAATAGGACCCTGGTGCATTCTTCTTAAATTTCACAACTTGAAGCCTGAAGGCATCTTCCCATGAGCTGCTAGCGCATTGTTTTCTCAATCGTTGTAGTTGCATTTGCAGCAGTAAAAGCCGCTGGTTCAAATCACTTTTGAAGCTAGCAGTCCTTATTTTTCATTGTCATTGAAAGTTATCTATTCGAATCGTAATTACGCCACACAACATCCAACCTGTGATGTTCGTCAAGTTTCAATTTTGAAATTTCACTTTCGAATTGTTACTTGTCCTTCCAGTTCCTTGAAATCATCATATACGGATCATGACAATCAATTTAATCAAGTTCAGCCCGAGGTTTCTTACTTCTCCTTCTATCGTTTTTCCCCAGTATCACGAAGTCGTTCAAGTGGAAAATCGCTGCCAACTTAAGGGTTCACTACATGGCTTTTCCATAGAAAGAGGAGCTGTTCTTATGTTTAACCCATTGACCAATTATTTTTTTTTTTTATAATTTTCGATTCAAATACATATTAAGAATAAACTGAGCTGAAAATAGCAAAACTGATTGTAGAAATCCAGTAGCTAGAAGAGGCTGATGAAAGTATGTGCGGAAAACCGATTTCTAGAAGACATGTTCTAGTCAAATATTGGTTAAATTCTTAACACATATTTATTAATCAATTTACTTTATCATCGATCGATCTTGAAATTAATTTAAATCTTTAAGACCATTTTATAACATTCACATTTTGTTTTCGAGTTTGCAGAGGTTACATAAAGAGTCTAAGGTACTTTACTGACACGTTTATTTGATTTTTACCAGCTTTCGAAGCATACGAAGCTTTTTTCTAATGATAAATTAATTCAAATATTTATTCGGTCTACTGAACAATATTCTCACAGATAAATTAATAATCGATAACACTGTGCGACAAATGGTAGGGGTCAGTGATCGGCAGGGGTTCTGACTACCGGGAAAAGTTATATAGGTCAAAAATAAATTTAAATTAAATTAAAAAATAAAAATTTTTAATTTTTTAGGCAAAAAATTATTTTTTTTCTTCTTAAATTTATTTATAACTGCAAAACTATTGATTATGTAGAGAAATTATTTATCAATAGATTAAAGCAATTGTAATTCTAGTCTAGTCGTTCTCGAGTTATGTCAAACAAAAGAGCTCCAAGCCTGACAAATTCTCCTATATGATACTTATTAACTTCAAATCGATTTATCTAGATTCCTAGACGTGAACCAGCGAAACGCCGGGATACGTATGACTTTTTTTTGACCGATATAACTTTTCCCGGTAGTCAGATACCCCGCCGATTTTGGCTGTCGCACAGTGTAATTAAAATCAAATGAGTCAAACTAATTAAAAAGTACAAACAAGTTTCAGCGAACGCGAGGTTCAGAACAATTGAAACGTAATATTGAACAAAAACTATTATGTACGAGTATATAAACTAATACATATAGTTATTGGCTCATTAATGGCGGAACTTGAGCTGTAGATGGTTTCTTTCAACATCCGAGTATTGCACGGATTCCTTGGAGCCTGATACAATCTAAAAAGGGCCAAAAAGGCCATTTAACAAAATTAATTTTATTATGTAGAACATTCCATATAAACAAAAATTAGATTTTAATATGTTCTTATATCTTTTAATGACAGAATTTCAAGCAATTTACGTCGAGCACCGTACGGTGGAAGACTTTCAGGCCATAGAAGTTTTTTAACAGTCCGACGACCAACGAGGTTCCTAGGCACCTATGACGTTTTCAGCGAAGCAGGATTTTAAAATGGTTCAACTGAATAGCTCGAGCCTGCGTGATTTCTACAAATAAGATAGGTAAAGCGGATTATAATCGGTTAGGTACGATTCCCAGAAATTTTTCATGTTCGTCAGCTCAAAGGAAACTATGACGTCGATGACCAACAAGGTCCGTCGGGACCTTCTAAGGACCCCTATGATATATGTTTGTGTTTTTTTTTGAGCTATGTTCAAGCGATAGGAAAACATATTCTGAGGCGTTTATCATGTATTGAGCGATGTTTTATATATTTATTTTGCAGCAGCAGAAGTTTCATGCATATCTCGACATGTCGTTGCATGCAGGTTATTAACGGTCAAATTCTGAGCTAGTAAAAGAGTTCTCTAGTGACATATATTTGGCTCTCTATAAAGCATCAATGAGTTGAAATCGTTTCTACACCATCAACAGAACTATTCGCTTTGATAATGAAAATACCCGTGCAGCAAGGCTGCTTACTAGATAGTAAGATGACTACTTCAGATGACAAATGGATAGTGATGATGGTTAATTTCGAAGGAGCATATACCGCATGAATTGATAGCTATTGACGAGCAATTGTCCCCCTATCGCAGCCGAACTCGTTTCACCCATCACATTCCATCCAAGCCTGCAAAATATGGTTCCACTGAGCTATCGAGGGTTCTAAGCAATATTCTGTCTATTATATCTGTATCAAATTATTGCATTAATTAAAATAATGAATATTTCATATCTTATGCAATTTACAAGAGTAATAATTTATGCACAGGAAAATAGTATGGCTAAATTTACAAACGTAAGCTGTAAATCGTATAATGAGAGTTTTGCC
Source organism: Meiosimyza platycephala (assembly GCA_963662105.1). Classification (NCBI taxonomy): domain Eukaryota; kingdom Metazoa; phylum Arthropoda; class Insecta; order Diptera; family Lauxaniidae; genus Meiosimyza; species Meiosimyza platycephala. The sequence goes on along the minus strand of OY759209.1, from coordinate 67,479,091 downwards.
AAATTTGAAAAATGATTGATTAGGGCAGTAAATCGAAGTTGCAATACATTAACTATAAGGCTGTCCTTACTTCAGGCCCCAGTTGCAAATTTGAAGACTGTAAGTATACAAGCATTTAAAGTACACGTTCCGGTGGTCACCCAAATTTAAAATAGCTCTTGGTATTTTTAGAAACTACAGTAATGTACTTGGAAAGTGCCCCTATAAAGTAATTCTATAAATATTCTACTATACCATAAATGGAATTAAACAATTTTTATATTTTCCTTAGAAATATATGTATGTAGTTGATCTTCCTAATACTGCTGAACTAAATGTCCTTGAATTATTACCTCTTCCTAATGGAGAATATGGTATATATTTTTCGGTGCTGTTGAATGGACTGCACCGTATTACAATTGACACTTTTGGAATATTTACATAGATAAAGAGTATAAACCAATAAATGTTTTACATATTTTACAATGGATGTAGGAATGCGGGAAATAATTTGTTGATTTGTGTCATTTTTTAAGAACAACTTAAGTAGTTGGTCCTCTTCTTAAAGCAAGGGCGATACGTTGTTCACCAAGAAGCACAAGACTTAACATGGACTCTATGCTTTAGTAATTTAGTTTATAACATTTTTTATTAAATTTTCGATTTATTTTTAATATTAAATAAAGTTTTTTTATGGTTTTGGAAAATTTTTTTTTTTTCTAACTTATTATTTATTTATTGTAACAACTCGCTTGGAGACAATAAGCCATGCTAAGAAATGTTTTTTTTTTTTCAAATCAAACTCTGTCGTGAGTTGTTGAAGGAGTTGCCAGTTACGTGTACAAAATGGCTACAAGGGTGGTAAGTCTTGTCTCTTTAGTTGAGATGTATTCGATGTTAGGAGTAGGTTCCTAGCCACCGTGTTTGGATGTAGCTGCACTTTTTGTTGATATGATCGCTTTTTGATTTCCTGTACTGCCGTCAGAAGCGAATAAGGCGTATCTCAAAAAAATTGATATTCGAGATTCTTACGGCATCGGATAGCTTAAGAAAGTACGCGTCTAATGAACTAATCCCAATAACGATATTTTAATTCAAACATATAAAAAATCCCTTAAGAATATTTTCTCTATCTCAATTTTACCCCAAATTACTAAGCGATTTAGACGTACATATGTCAAAAACACGAACGTAAATGGTCGTATATTTGAATACGACTAATAATTTTATAAATAACGGACATTAAACGCAAAGCTTCGTTGATTCGATCATGTTGCCATTGTCGTTGTAAGTTCTTGTCATTTCTTGTTTGTTCACTTCACCATCTAATACCAGGAAATATGATGCCATTTTGGAGAAAACTCTCTACTTTTAAGGCATGAGATTTCTTAAGTAACAATAATGTATGCTTAATTTTTTATATGTTTCTTTCAGTGAATATACTATGTATAATTTCTTAAAATATAATTTGATTCTAGTTTATATTTCATTTAATCTGTATTTTATGCAATAGCAAATATTATATTTTTTGTATGAAAGTTTGAATGAGAAGTCTTAAGTAAAATGGCGTATCTACATTTTTAAAGCTATAAATACTAAGCGAAATGGACGTATCTCATAAAAAACGTATAAACACATGGAATTTTGATATTTTCCCTCAATCATAAATAAATAACATTAAAATGATATTTAAATTTCCAAAAATAAATTAAAAAATCCGTAGAGAAAGTAAGAAGAAAACGGTTTTTTGAGATACGCCTTATTCGCTTCTGACGGCAGTGTAGCTGCTTAATAAAAGGTATACCAAGGTCTTGGTGTATGTTTATATTCTTGACATACGAAGGTGTGCCCGAAATAGTTCGAAGTATTTTTGACTGAGACCTCTGCAATAGTTCTATATTTGATAAGCTTGCGTTGCCCCACAGTTGGATTCCGTAACACCAAATACTTAGGTATTATAATAGCTTTATATAAAAGTACTTTGTAATCAAGATTTAGTTTTGAGTGTTTATGTAGAAGCCAATTAATGCTTGATGCTTTCAACTTCATTTGAATTTTTTTTTTCAATATGAGCTTCCCAAGTAAGCCGTATCAAGGTGAATACCTAAGTATTTGACATCAGTGCTCTGAGGTATTGCAGTGTTATTTGGGTGAGCTGTAGGGCAAGTCTTTTTATAAAGTGTAAAAGTTACATGTGTACTTTTTTGCTCATTCACATTTATTCGCCAGTTTAAAAGCCATGTTTCAACTAGGCGCATATGTTCATCGAGGGTATGTGACGCACTATTAGGGACTGCGTGATAAGACAAAATTGCGGTGTCATCAGCAGAATAAGTAGGACCCTAGTAAAACGTGTGTATTTTTAGGCAGTAATTTTTTTATTTTATATAAAAGTCCTTCGTACCACACCTTATTAAAAGCTTGCGCTACGTCAAGGAACACTACAGAGCAATATTTTTTATCTTCGTATGTTTTTCCAATATGCGCTACTATCCTGTGAACTTGCTCTATAGTTCAGTGTTTTCTGCGGAAGCCGAATTGGTGTTGAGGTATTATGCTCATTTGGGTTACGTGGGGCATAATTTTCGAAAATAGCAGCTTTTCGAAGAGTTTTGACGTGGTGGGCAGCAAACTTATTGGCCGATATGATGAAACTTGTGTGGGATTTTTCCCCGGTATAGGAATCATTGTAATTTGAGACAGTGGGGTTTTTCATACCCCTGATGGCTTTCCATAAAGAGTAGTTAGAAGACTGTAAAGGGCTCAACCCTGATATATGTGTCTATACCTCTTTCAGACTCTTCTCGTAGGGCCTTTCTTGTTCCATTTTGGCAAGTGTTAGTTTATGTTTAAGTGTGGGTGACCTACCCTCATGCCATTGACGCCTAAGTCGTCTTTTTTCCATCACTAAACGTTCTATGTGAGAAGAGTTGAGGCGTTGTATTTTGTGGGATGACACTGAATGCACAGAAGTTGCATGAAGAGCAGCTGATACAAGCATTCTGCTAAATGAATGTAAGGCTGATTCCAGCTCCTCTGAATCTTTGAGGCTTACATTAACAGATAAATGGCTATTGATGTATTTCTTATATTTTAGACAATTCGTTTTATTTGCTGTAAGCCCATTGGGTGCCTGCAACATCTTCACATATTTATGGATATGCACAGGCCCGGATTTACCTTAGAGGCACACTAGGCCAGTGCCTAGGGCGGTAGGATTTTAGGGGCGGCAAATATTGGGAACTGTGAAATTTTTTTTTTTAATTTTTTAAATTTATTTACTCAGGGGGAAAAAAGTGCAAATACTGGGATTGTGTGCACTAAATTACCTAAAAATGTTAACAAGCAAAAATTTACTTTATTTACTAGTGAAGAGGGGCGGCAATTTCTGGCTGGCCTAAGGGCGGCAGATTTTCTAAATCCGGGCCTGAATAAGCATAATGACAGGAGAATGATCAGAGATTTAATCAAAACATGATTCTGTTGAAATTTTCCCCTTATTGATTCCTCTTATAATTGCAAAGTCCATAAGGTCTGAAATCTTTTGACGGTCTGATGGCCAATAAGTTGGCTGACCAGTGGAGACATAACCAAGTCCATTGCGGCGATTAGTTAAAGAAAGCCAAAGTGTTTTGCCTTTTTGTTAATAAGGCGGGAGCCTCAATGATTATGCTTCGCATTGTAGTCACCAGCAGCAACGAATTTCGACCCTAATGAATTAAAAAAGTGGTCGAGCTGGGATTCCGTGATTTTATATCTTGGCGGACAATATACAACTGAAACTGTTACTTTGTCGTCACAACATTATAAGCAAATCGAAGTATCTTGTAGGTAGTGCGTAGTGCTTTATACGATTTTTAATGAGTATTCCGGCACCTCCTCGCGCTTTACCATCAGGCTGGCAGGTTTTGTAGAATCTGTACCCTTCAATTTTAAAATTGTGCAAGAGGGTAAGATTTGTTTCAGAAATAAGTAAAACATCAATATCGTTATTGCAAAGAAAGTTCTTAATTTCTAATTCGTGTTGGTAACGCCGTTTGCATTCCAATGTCAGATTTTAAGAGTATTTATTTCCAATCAAAACTTTCATAAGTTGGTTTTGATTGTTCATCATCCATGCATAATTGTCTGCATAGTTGTCATGAACTGAGTCATGCATTGAGTGAGCGTCATGAGCATGGTCTCAAAATTTTGAGAGTTACTTATGATATTTGCAGGTTTATCCTGACTAGATTTAAGCACATTAGCATAGGTCTGAGCTGATGTGTTGGGCAAGTTTGTAAGTACAATATTATTTGTAGAAGTCTGCGTGACTTGGGTAGGTGGACTTCGAACTATTTCCTTACGTAAGCGCATTTTGTTCTTCAATTCAGCATATATGTACTGGGCACCCCCTGTAGTTAGCTATGTGGTTGCCTCCGCAATTATTGCATTTTTTTTGTAGTAACATCTTTTTTGTCAGATTGACAATTTTTTCTGATTATTTTCTTGTTCTATTTTTCATCAATACAAAAACAAGAACCGCAAGCGAGCCCATTTTGCTCTTTACTCTGTGAAAACTGTTCGCATACTAAAGTCGAATGGAAAGTAGTATGAAAAAATCCTAGCGTGTGAGGCGAATGTACGATTCGGTCGTACGGTAGACAGTATAAAAAATCGGAACGTGTGAGGGCCCTATTAGGCTGTCCGTTTTACCGGGAGAGCCGGTTTTTTTAATTTTCCATACTCACTATTATTTTTAGACTCTGCGCTGATCGATGAGTCTTTTTTTTCGGATGGTGGTGAGCGCCAAAACGGCATTTTTTTCACTTGCTTATTAAAATATAAAACAAACAATTCAATTTTTTTTTGTTTTTATTTTTGCAACTAAGGGCAGAAATTCTGCCGTCTCTTAATGAATTAGGTGTGCAATTTGTTTGTGCGTCTCTATCGCAATTTATTAAATTTTAAATTAGTTTTTTCAAATAAAATTTCAACGCGGAGCGAATTTAAACGCAGCTCGACACGGAGAGTTAGAAATTTGGAAATGTACACTACTTTTTATAATTGCGAGAATAAATGTTTTTGCGATCAAAAAACTAACTCAATTTTTAACTCAAAACGGCTTATGTATGTAGTTCCCATGATTAGGGATGGCCAACCGAGGTGATCAAAAGTCGACAGCACGCTGACGTTAACATCAAAAATTTCGCGCTAGTATGTGTATAAATGTGTGTAGGAATTCCAACGAAAGAAAAACATGAGTATAAATGTGTTTTGTCTTTTCTACGTAAAGAAAACATTACCCAGTAGAAATTCGTGTATCACAGATGTAAATAAATAAATAAAATGCGAAAGAAAAGTACTTTTCCGAGAATTAAAACTATTTTATCATGTATATGAGTTGCACACAAGAGCAGTTTTTTTAGTCTCTCATTTTTTTACAAGTCAATAATACATGTGTAAAAAATGGCTTTTCGCAGAAATAATGTCTTTAACCTGAAATTTTCACTACTGGCATTGCGCAACTTATTTGCGCACATTTGTTTTGTTTTTGCACGTTTGATTCCGACTGGGTCTCTTGCATATTCCTTTTTCAAACGAACCAGCGCATAGAAATCAGCAACTGCACGTCGGGACAAATGATGGCACGTTTCATAGATTGTGACCGCGGGAGGGTGGCCAACCCTACCCATGATGCTGATCTTCAATTATTTTTTGCCACCATATCAAGAAAGAAGTCGTAATTTTGCATTGTTTGGCCTTTTGTTTTTGGCAGTGTTGTGTAGTCGTAGTCGTATGGCATTCCTTATGAAGACATATTTTTTCTTGAAGCAATTTAGGGTAAAATTCTTTGACAAATAGTTGGCTCAAAGTTGGTTTTTTCTAGGCCAAACTAGTTAATCCGAAGCGTGTTAGAAAGAACCAGTTTAGCCTTGGTTGAACTAGGGCAATTCCTAAGGTCTAACTACTGATTCTCTTGAAGTTTAAGTATCTAAGGGTAAGTAGGAGGTCGAAATAACTTTGGAAAATATCACACAATCCATACATTTTTACAATACTATACGTACTGTTAATGCTGGCAAGGGATTTTAATGACCACAGATAGCATTGTCATTAGTATAATTGTTTCGAGTTTTTATATTTAAGTAACCATTATTTTACGATTAATCAGTTTGATTACAATGTGATCTAGCTCTACACATGTGCATAGGAAATTAAATTTTAAATATTTACCCTGCCGGAGTGAAAAAGTCAATTGCCAAAAAACAACTAATTTAAAAGTAGTTGAAAACAATTAGTTTAAAAGTAGTTTAAAATACATGTGGAATGCGTCAGTTCGATATTTTTTTATGCTGTAGTACTTTTGATTTCGTGTATGAATTCTAAAATATTTATATTTTCCAATTTTGTCAAATAATTTTTTAATTTTCAATTTTTCAAATATGTATATTAAAATGTTATAAACATTTTTAAACCAGAGACCAGACCTATCATACCCGAAGGACTTTAATGCGCTGAATCCGCATCCGAGCTCAGAATTTCACCTATACGTCAGGTGCAAAAAACACGGTTTTTGGCTATATATGAGCTTATTTTGCATCGTGAATAAATTTTTTTTCCAAAACTGCTTACGGCATCTGAAAGTATTACTCTCACCCTTCAAAACCTCTTTTAGATTATATCGCTAACATTTTTTGTCTCCGAAATATTGTAACTTGAAATTTATTGCTTAGGCCTACATATATACAGATCTACATTAATTCTAGTATGGCAGGATGCATAGAAAATTTGAAAGTTAAGTTCTTCAAAACTAGTTTAAATAAAGTACTTTAAAACTAGTTGCTTCTAAACTGCTTTTAAAGTAGTTGAAAACACATGCAGATGACGACAATTGACTTACTCCAATGACAACCCCATGTTATTTAAGTCAGTTGGTTACATGAGAAAAAGTCAGAATTTCAATTAGTTGTACTTGAAAAAAAAGCAATTTTAAATTAATTTAAAATTAGTTGATTTTCCTGCAGGGTATTAATTTCACTTAAATTATGTTGCATAAATTTATACTAAAAAAAATCGGTTCGGCAGCAAGTACCGTACTAGCAACTTCTCTTGAGAACAATTCTTTTTTTTTAATGTTTCGATACTTCGAAAATCATTTGAGAATATCTTATGATTACAATATGGCACTACGAAAATTGGAAAAAAAAAAAAAGAAATTAACATTAAACATTAATTTATAACCATGTACCTGAAACCCCTCTCAAAACTAAATTTTATAGAATTCAGAGAACTTTTACAAAAAAAAACTGCGTCATATTGGGTGCGCCATTTTGAATTTTAAAAAACTGAAAAAGATTCGAAATAAGCACTCTCGAAAACCCCTATCTACCCCCTCGATACTTGAAATTTTATATGAAATTTATATTGCGTGCATAAAAAAGTCAGTTTTTTATGAATAAAAAACGAACCGCTGGACCGATTTTTTCCAGACTCCTTTCAGATCTAAGTCATGACGTGGCGTATCGATTGATATGGTCATCAAAAAATTCTGTCCGGTAGTTATTGAGGAAACGAAAGCCAAAATATGTCTACATACGTACGTACATACTTACGTACACACACACACACAGACATCACTCTAAAAATACTTGTAAACGATTGTCGAGGTCTTGAAACGTAAAGAAAACACAAAATCACCTATTTCGATTTTCGGACCTATTATAATAACTTCTCAAGAGAAGTTAAAAATTCAGAATTTTGGAGTTAGAGGACGGGAATAAACGTTTTACTGAAATTAAGTGGAATACTGCTGTACTTTTTGATATGTCTGCAAGCAGTACAACAAAAGGCATTGCTATTTTTCTGATTATTTTATATTATAGGTATACAGTTTGCAAATTACCTACAGGAAAACGGCATGATGAAATTTACAAACATAGTTTGTAAATCCTATGATGAGAGCTTTGTAAAAATTGAAAAATGCTTAATGAAGGCAGTCAATCGTAGTTGCAATACAATATCAGTAAGGACGTCCTTACTTCAGGCTCCAGTTGAAAATATGACTGTAAGTATCAAATTGCAAATTTTACAAGCATTTAAAGATTGAAGATGACTATTTACGAGTAATTTATTTTGTCGTAGATGCGTTTGTACTTCAAACGCAAAGAGAACGGTTGGAAACCCTTTTTATACGATGCCTATATTGATGATGGTTGTAAATATTTGCGCACACGTTCAGGTGGTCATCCAGTATTTAAAATATTTTTCGGAGTTATGAGAAACTACAGTAACTTAATGGAAAACTGTCCCTATAAAGTAATTCTATAATTATTCTTTACTATGAATGGATTTATTATTATTTTTTCGTCTTTTTCTTTGAAATATTTGGAAATAGATAATCTTCCTAATACTGCAGTAATAAACGGCCTTAAATCATTACCACTTCCTAAAGGAGAATATGGTGTATATGTTTCGTTTCTGTTTAACGGATTGTACCGTTTTACATATGACACTTTTCTATTAGTTACATAAAGTAAAAAGTATAAAACGAAAAAGGATTGGTAAATTTTGACAAAAAAAATCTTTATGCCTCAGGTTTTTCGTTTTTTTTAGCTGTCGAAATAAGTAAGTTAAATATGGGTTGCTATTTAAAAAACCTTTGCAGAACCTCCCACAAAAAACCTAAGCCTGCCAAAATTTAATTTTTAAGAAGTATGTAATTGCATAAACTTTTGTATGAAACTTTAATGAAAAACACTGTTTATAAAATAAATTATATTTTGATGGCACAATCTTACGATTTTGGTTTTGAAAGAACATCTAATATACAAGGTCATCAAGTTCTGAGCAGACATACTCTAGGATTGATTACCGGGCTCATTGTTAGTAAAAAATTTTATAAGAGGGGGATCTATCTTGAGCACCGTCTGAGTTACAGGACGTTTAACAAAGTTCCTCCAAAATAGCACTTGCAAAAAAATATTATATCATAACGTTCTAAGTAATAAAGCAAATGAAAGAGTTTAATTAAGATGTCAGCTCATACATTTTTTTGTGGTACCATTATAGCCACCCGTGTTCTTAGTTCAGAATCAACGCTCTTTAGTATCAAAAACATATGTGATTTCCTGATTAATATTTTAATGAACTATAATACTAATCTTAATTTCTATATTAAATTTAATTTAATGCCGGATCCGTATCAAATTACTACGAGATTCCGAACGGGCCACTTTTATATGTAAAAAGATAATATAGTATAATACGTAAAATTATAGTTTTGTTTTATTGAAAATTATGTAACTTACTCTTTACCATTAAATTATTTAATTATAATCAAACAAAATTGTACGGCTCACAGTGGATGGATTTGTATGGAACGGCGGCCATAAATAGTAATAATTGCGCTACACTCTAGAAATTTGGTGAAGATGTTTCAAATGTAAAAATAGGAAAAATTTGTGAATATGAGTAAAATCGGTACACGGACACGCCTACCTCCCATACAAAGTAGGATGTGATTGAGATCTTTTTTTAAAATGGGTATCAATTCCCTTTAATTCGGCAATGCTGATTTTAAAAATGTTAGTAATTTTGCGATATCTTCTATAGTTTTCAAGTTATTTGAGAAAAACCAAAAAAGGTGACCATTAACAGTAGGAGAAATGCGTGTACCTTGAACTCCAATCCATGCATTGGTCCGAAGTACACGCCACGCACAAAATTTGGAAAATATTCAAAAAAAATTTTACCCTAGGAGATAATAAGATTTTAAGGTAATTAACTTGAAACGAAACGTTAGATACCATTATTTCGTCATTGATCCCCAACACAACTAAATTACACAGCTCGTAAATCGACCTTGAAAATTTGCAAAAAATTTACAAATCACGTGAAAATTTCGTCTTCCTCAGTTGACGAAAGAACATAAAGCAAAATAGCTTTTATGCAGCGTTGCTGTAATCGGTTACATAAATAGAGAAAATTGTACTTTTACAATTTTTAGCTACACGCTGGCAAACATGAAATATCGCTGTTGGTCCAAGGTACATGCTTTTTCCCCAGTAATAGTGCTAGAGTCTTGAAATTTATATTTATATTTACAGGAAAATAAATATATAATAAAAATAATAAAATTAATAACAATAAAAAAATATTGATAATAATATAAATTTTCACAATCGGACTTAAGCCTCAAATGCTGCATCTGCCATACCTTCACTAAGTTATATTCAGGTATAAAAAGGCGAACCCCAAGGGGGATAGATAAAGAAAAAATAGCCCTTTTCAGTTCCCTTCTACTTAAAGGAACTTTTTTCAAAATTTAAGCAACTTATTTCACACTGTAAGCTTTTACAATCAATAAAATTATTGTAAAGCGCTGCAAAATGTGTAGAAATAAAAATATTTTTTCCTTTAAATGTTGCAGTAGAAAAATAATCATAAAAAAAAAGTTATGAAAAAAAGGAGCTGAAACCTTGGATTTTGGTTAACGGGGATATACTTTTTTTTTTCTGTCAAAGTTTGACAATTTTCACAATTATGACTTTTTCAGCTCTAGTTTTAAAAAAATCAGCATAATTCACACATAGAATACAAAAGCTCAAGCAAACATTTTTTGAAAAGTATGATCCATGAACTTTATGCCAATATACAATATTGGTATATTACAAAGCAAATAAATTAATAAGAGCATTTCATAAAAGTCAGTATTTTTTGTTCCTTCTAAAACTAAATTAGGAAAAACTTGATAAAAAAAAATTCTGAAAAAAAGCAGCTGAATTTTTGTCTTTTAGCTAACCATACTTTCTCACATAAAAAAATTTCAGAAATCCGGAGATATACTTTTTTTTCTGTCAAAGTTTGCAGGTTTTCCACTTTTATCATTTTTCAATATAGTTTTTGAAAAATCCGTACCATTCATACAAAGGTAATAAAAGAAAATTAAATTGATTTTTATAAAGTGGAAACAATATACTTTCCGGTAATATGCTGCATTATAGCATTTTGTTTCAAACAAGCTAACTAGAGCGATTTATCTAACAATCGCTTTTATAAAAAGTTTCAATGAACATTTTTGGTCTACAAAGTTCAACTTTGAGCCCACTGTGTCACTAAACTCAAAACAAGCTTAAAACTTTTATAGTTTTTTTTTCAGTCCCTAAGTATTCTCTGACGATTACCTTAAACATTTTTTCAATCCCGAGCACTTTCAAATTTTTCCTATTTATGGCCACAAAAATCCACTGTGCGGCTGAGTGAGCCTATGTATCCTAAATTCCGATCCCAAAAGATTGGTCAGAAAAATGTTTTGTTAGAAACAAAAATTAATTTATTGGTGTAGGTAGCAAAAAAATCAAGAAAATATAAACGGTGGCAGTTATTTAAAGAATGACCGGTATTTATAATACATACACGGTTAGAAATCTTGGATTAAATTTTAATACAAGCGAAATATTACAAGGATTTTTAATACAATTTTGATTAAATTTAATACTTTTCAATAGATTACAAAATTTTGTAATAAATTTTGTATTAAATTTTTATATACAAGTATTGTATTCGAATTTTAAACCATGCTGTATTATATTTTAATACTTCAATATTGAACTTTCATTTTATGTTGTTGTCAGTATAAATTAAATTTTAGCCTACTAAAAAATAACAATACGGTGGCTGATGTCGTTAAGCTGCGCGTGTATCAATTGAATTCACAAGGAACCCGGTTCGAGTCCCATTCGAAATGAAAATTTTTTTCTAAATCTTAATAAAAACGAGTATTAAATTTTAATACAAAAAAGTTTTAAAAATGAATTTTAATACTTAGGCAGTATTAAATTTTAATACAATTCTAGTGTAGTCATATATGTAAGCCCAAAAGTATTAAAATTTAATCCAAAATTTCTAACCGTGTAGAGTATTTTCGAACGGAATGTAACGAAAGTTTATATATAGTAGAAGTAATAAATAAACTTTGATTCTATAGTTAATAAAAAACTTTAATCTAAATCAGCTAATCAGCTCAAAAATTTTACCAACAAGTCAAGCGTCTGACCCAAGGTTTCAAGCCCGGAGCATCTACCTGTAAAGATAAACACGGAAATCTGGTTACGGATACGCAAGGTACACTGAGACTATGGAGGGTACACTTTTCCAAGCTGCTTGCTGGCGATGACTCCACCAATCCCGCCTTTGGAGAAATTAACCCGATGCCACCAATCAACGACGATGGTGTGGACGTACCACCACCTACCCATGACGCGGTACGAGTTGTGATACAGCGACTTAAGAACAACAAAGCGGCCGGTGCTGACGGCCTGCCTGCAGAATTGTTCAAGACCGGTGGCGATGAGCTGATAGGGTGTATGCATCAACTCATCTGCAAAATATGGCTAGCAGAAAGCATACCCGACGATTGGAATCTCAGTGTCCTTTGTCATATACTGAAGAAAGGTGACCCTACAATTTGCGCAAACTACCGGGGAATCAGTCTTCTTGCCATCTCATACAAGGTCCTGTCGACCGTACTGTGTGAAAGACTTAAGCCGTTCGCCAACACACTGATTGGGCCTTATCAGTGCGGCTTTAGACCTGGTAAGTCCACCATAGACCAGATCTTCACACTACGTCAAATCCTGGAAAAAACCCACGAAAAACAGATCAATACCCATCATCTTTTTATCGATTTTAAGGCTGCTTTCGATAGCCCGATACGGGATTGCCTGTATGCCACCATGTCTGAGTTCGGTATACCTGCGAAGCTAGTGCGGCTTTGCAGTGCGTTCCTACCCGTCAGGGTAGGAACGCACCTCTCCGAACCATTTGATACCGAACGAGGTTTCAGACAAGGCGATCCACTATCCTGCAACCTCTTCAACTTTTTGATAGAAGGGGTGTTGCGAAAAGCCAGTGTACATCGTAATGGCACTATTTTCTACAAAAGTGTCCAGCTCCTTGCATATGCCGATGATATTGATATCATTGGACGTTGTAAGCGAGATGTTACTGCTGCGTTTTCTGCTATCGAAAAAGAATCAGCGAAGGTGGGTTTGACGGTGAACGAAGGCAAAACAAAGTATATGCTGTCCACAAGCAGGGAGACGTGGCGCATTGGATCCAACATTGCTGCGAACAGCTATACTTTCGAAGTTGTCAAGGAATTCACCTATCTTGGCACCGCCGTGAACACTCAAAACGATATCAGCTTGGAGATAAAGCGAAGACTCACTCTTGCTAATAGGTGTTACTACGGTCTCAGTAAGCAATTGAGTAGTAGAGACCTCTCTCGCCCGACAAAACTGACACTCTACAAGACGCTCATCTTACCCGTGCTACTCTACGGTGCAGAAGCATGGGTTGTGTCGCAGACCGATGCAGCCACACTTGGGGTGTTTGAGAGAAAAATTCTTCGCAAAATTTTCGGTGTGTTCGCGTCGGCGACGACTACCGTATTCGAATGAACCATGAACTGTACGAGCTCTACGATGATATCGACATAGTCAAGCGCATCACTATCCAACGTCTGCGCTGGCTGGGACATGTTGTGCGTATGGACGAAGAAGCTCAGGCGAAAAAGGTGTTTGATGCGGAAGCCGCTGGGCGACGACGGAGAGGAAGACCATGCCTCCGATGGAAAGACCAAGCCGAAGAAACCCTATCCACGCTTGGTGTGACTGATTGGAGAAGGCGCGTGCGAAGCAGAGGCGCCTAGAGAGAGCTTTTGAGGTCGGCCGTAACCCGGTAACGGGCTGTTATGGCCACCCAAGTAAGTAAGTAAGTAATCTAAATCAGGGGTCGGCAAAATTAAAAGTGTCATTGTGTTGGTGAGAGAAGAGATGCTGCACCAAAACAAAGTTTTCACAGAAATTATGTTCAGACTAGCCCTTGTGAACTACCCCTGCAACCCACACTCCCTGAGACAATGGGTCAAAAAGTACATAATTACCTTCAAAACATTTGATTTAGAAAAAACTAGTTAATCCTAGGCCAAATTAGTTTGTCTTGAAATGGTAAATTTTTTTATCAAAACAAACTAGTTCGCCCTAGGCTAAACTAGTTTACCCTAACACGCATCGGATGAACTAGTTAGGCCTAGGAAAAACTAGTTTATCCTAAAAACTAGTTTGGCCGGTAACATATATAATATATCTAAATTTTGCTAGAGTTTCGGTGAAGTGCAAAGCTGCACGCTACGCCTCTGGCTAGAGATTATAAAAGCAGCTGAAATAAAATAATTGAAATTTTAAATTTGTACAATACTACACGTTCTGTTAATGCTGGTAGGTGCTGATAACTTCAGTAGTTTAATAGAGCTTTTGTATATAACTGACTATTATTTTACGATTAATCAGTTTGGCTGCAATCTGATCTAGTTCTACACAAGTGCATACAAAATTGAAATTTAAATATTAAATAATTTCATTTAAATGATGTTATATAAATTTATACTTAACCATCAAACTCAAGATTATACGTAAAGTAATATATATAAAGCCATATGGAAAAGCTGATGTTAATTTATCTTCCCACATTATTTTATATAAAATAGCTTGATTATAAGATTTTTGTAAACAAGATTTTTTAAATTATGTATGTGTACTCATAGTTCCCTTAAAATAACAAAAAAAAAAATACACATCTGCTCAAAATAATAGTTACATTTTTGAGTTTTTAGTTTAACCCATTTACAGAAAAATTTTGGAAATATAGAGAAAAAATCGTAGTGGTAACGTGAATTACACAACTTGGTAGCACGATCTTCATTAAAACAAATCATGTAATTCCCCTAAGATTTGAGCGTTTCTACTTACTCTGCATTTTTTTAAAATTTGCCTGCTCATAATAATCGTTACACCTGCAAGTTGGTTCAAATTTTTGTTTGAAGTCTTTTTTTAAAAACTTTTTTGAGCTTTCCATAGAAGAACGGTGAGTTTTCTTTAAGTAAATCTTAAAATACAGTGAATTGACAGCAATGGAGTCAGCGACGTGAGTGAAAATTGCGATTTTGTAGTTTGCGTGCGATTTTTGTAGAATCGACATAGTCAAGCGCATCACACCTATAGGCCACGTTGGTACAAGAGCTTATCACACATACTACGTTTTGCGCCAGGTGTTACAGTGGAATTCTTTAAAAATCGCGCGCAAACCACAAAATCGCAATTTTCAGTCACCTCGGTGACTCCAAGTGACCCAAAGTGACTCGGAGTGAACCGTCTCGATAAGTAGTCACTTATGGAGTGACTACCTCCGGGATACTCCAAAGAATAAGGAAAATATCCTTACAGCAATAAAATCCAAAAATCGCACGCACCGCAAAACGTAGTTATGTGCGATAAGTTTTTGCATCAACGTGGTCTATAGGATCTTTCAGGAAATCGTTAAAAATCTCACGCAAACTACAAATTTGCAATTTTCACGCCCTCGGTGACTCCTACAATATTTCTCACGTTTACATATTATTACAATTGAATTGTATTCAAAACCAGTCAAGTTCAACGCCTTGAAATCAAAACCGGCCAAGTCCAGTACTTTGGTATCAAAACCGGCCAAGTGCAGTACTTTGGTATCAAAACCGACCAAGTGCACTTTTTTTCAAACAAATCTTGTTGAATACTGTATCAAAACCGGCCAAGTGCATGTTCCATGGATCAAAACCGGCCAAGTGCAAAATTGTTTCCTTAAAAACATCGGCAGATGAAACTAGAAAAGTCTGATCTGACGTGTTTTGAGTAAGAAATTTTATAAGCTATTATGTGGGAAATACTTTTTAATTTTTCAATGAACATGGATGACGATAAACGTTTTTCGTTGTTTTTTCAAAAGTATGAAAAGGGCACTTGGCCGGTTTTGCAACTGAACGCCTCATATCTTTCCGGTGCACAGGCGCGGATCCAGAGCCACATTTTGGGGGGTTATATTAAATTTATGTCCAAAAAAGTTTTAGCATTGGATCCGAAGGGAATATTTTCAAAATTTCAGCTTTCTAGATCATACCTGTGAACGGTGCAATCAGTTTGTTTCCAATTAATTGACGACTTTTTACTAAAACGTAAAAAAAAATTTTTCTTTACAAAGTTATAGTATTTTTTATCCAAAATGATTAAATGGTATTTCATCCTATCTCCTATAGTTTTTGAGATATTTGGTTTCAAAAAATGATCAAAAACGTCAAAAAAACAAAGTGTGCGGTTATTAAAAGAATGTCCGATATAGATAAATAAGTACATCAATATCTTAAAAACTAGAGCCTATTCAGTACTTTCATGAATATATTTGTAAACTGGGTACCTGAAATTATAGAAATCCGCAGAGACATCCAGGGCAACAAAACCACTGTTGACCAGTGTAATAAATAAAAAACTTGAACCTGAATTTATATTCAAATTTTTGAAAGAAAAATCATCGGTTTCCAGGTACTAAAAGCAGCTGAAATAAAAAAACTGAATAAATGAAAATTGTAAATTTGTTCAATTCTGCACGTTGGGGGAGAAGGGGTACATTGATACACGGGGCACATAGATACGGCGGTCGTTAAAACAAAACAAAAGTAGAAAGTAGACGTCGACAAAGCCAATCATGTTTGAATTGCAACTGCATTCAGTTACCGCTTCGTCTATGATAAGGATAAACACGCTTTGCACGCTCGTGAGTAAAAAGATGCCGATCTGTTTGGGTGTGAATTTAATTGACAAATTTTGTGTTGACAATTGCGTATTACGGTGTACGGTAAGTACACATCCTTCATAATTTTTACGTATTTGCAATTTTTATAATTGCTTTACACTTACATGTAAAATTGTTGTTAAAAAAAAGTGACTTGGGGCTAGGCTTGCCAGATCCAAATTGTGTTTCACCTGGACATTTTTAAAAAAAATCAAAAAAAAAATCGGGATTTATCTGGACACTTAAAAAAAAAATCTTGATTTATCTGGACAAAAAAGAAAACTAAAGCTTAGTATCAGAGGAACATATATATTTTATTTAGATAAAATAAACATAACAGAAACATAACAATTCAGTTAAAAAAAATAAGTGATTTTTTAAATAAGTTGCATTAAGTCCATAAATACTTATTATTAGACCGAACTGCTTTTCAGCGCCGTCTCTAGGTGTGTGCGCGCCCCTAGGCTGAACATATGGTGCAGGCCCCCCTATGGGGATTTTTATTAAATACCTAGCAAAAAAAAAGAGGTTTAATAAGAATTCTTATCTACTACTTTTACTATAACCTGTGTATTAAAGAGGAAAATATAAAAAGCAGACGTCCATAGCTACATTCTCACACCACCACCCACAAAAAAAAAAGACCAACAGTTCTATTTTATCGACCGAATCCGTCTTTTTTTTAAATCACACGCACAGTACTCACGCAAAACAGCGACTTACTTTTAAAATGAAATGGAAACTTAGACAGTTAAAGCAAACAAATTTCTTAAAACATGTTAAAAATATGGTCAATTTCAATAATTCTTCGGAAACGCTCGAAATTCGAAAATTTATTCATATTTGAATATATCCTCATTTAAAAAAAGAAAATTAAAATGCTCCTGGGGTTACTATCAGAGTTGCAAAATTAAATTTTTTGGATTTCGCGTAAAAAATTAAGAAAATTAGATTTTTTTCTTTATAAGATAACGGTCAAAAATTTAAAAAACAACTCGGAAGTGCTGTTATCTCTGAAATTGTAATTGGAGACAGCCCACAACAACTGTCAATCTCAGTATTTATGATATGTAAAAATATATTTTATTGGTCAGATTTAAATTTTCAGAAATATTAATCGCTAAGAAGAAAATAATGCTGAAGTGGTCCCAATTTTCTATAATTCAAAAAAAAAATAAAAAATGGGATACCAAAGTAAAAGAGCATACCTAAGCAAATACACTCTTTCGTTTGGTGGTATCAAAACTTTATTGAAATCCAATAGTTCATTCCAGCTATATAGACGAAATACAAATAATTTGTTGCCTGCAGTGACATCTATGACCATATATTTGAAGTGTAGTACAGGAGTTTTGGTAAAAAATATAACACTAGCGTGAGCGGTCGTAAACGTTAGCGCGTAGTGAGCTGTAAGGATTCAGCATATCCGTTTTTCCATACCCTCCATTAAATATGATAACGCGTCTAACAGAATTGATTTCATGTCTGTTTTGGAAACCTTATACTAGTAAAAGGTTTCTTCATAAAAAACATTAATGCTCTTTAAGTCACAAATCACAGACTAATTAACTTTTAAATGCAGTTTTCAAGAAAAATTGTTTAAGAAATATTAAAATTACAAAAGAGCAAAAATTGCTAATATAGCTACAATTTTGGAATCAAACTGTTTTTACAAATGGAATCAAAATTTGGAATTGAAAAATTGAAATTCAAAAAAGGAGTTTGAAAAATTTTATTTCCATTCAATTTTTAAAAGATAAAGAATTCTGTGGAACAGGTTTACTTCAGCATCTATTGCCGAGTTTTTGTTTTCGTGGTAGTAGGGGGTCACAAGTAAAAAAAAAATGAAATAAGCTGTCGCTCGGATATGGTTTCAAAGCTATAGCCATCGGAATTTGCTTTTGTTAAAGTCATTATAAGTCGGGAGCCCCTGTAAAAATGTAAAAATATGGGTGTCATAAGAAAGATAACTTATTGTCCATCGATAATGGTGTATAAAACTTTAAAATTTGATATGATATGACGATTCTTCTGAAATTCTGACCAACTAAATTATCTTTTTTATGACATATGATTTTAACAAAAGCATTATCCGCAACTTCCGATGGCTATATCCCCGATATAGATCCGAGTGACACTTTTTGATTAAATATTTTTTCTTCAAATAGAAAATTACATACAAAAAGTTTGGTTTAATAAGAAGTGGCGAATGGGAGCAAGTCAAAAGCGAGAACGGTACCAGGAGTGACAGCGTATACAAATATGAAACAATATCCATTTAAGATGCTTGTACACGCCTGAGATATTGAAGCAGTTTGCGACAAATCGATGGCGTTTTTTATAATCACCTCAAAATTTAAAATGTTAGAATAGATTTTCTTATGGCGCGGGCCCCTAGACTGCAGCCTATACAGCCTATGCTTAAAGACGACCCTGCTGCTTTTATCAATTTATTACCACTTGGAGTTTCTAAAATGTTACCAAATGATTGACAGTTTCGGTACAGTTTAATCTTATAATTAGTTCTGACTTTATCAGATCTGTCAGCATTCGATTTCTTTCTTTAGAGTATAAGCTGTTTAAAAGGCTAAAAACTTTTTCATAATAAGAGTTGGTTATTGGAATTGTCAATTGTTCAATTCGTCATTTTTAAATTTGGAAAAAAATGATCCCCAAATTTTATCGTTGGGAATATTTTTTGGTAGATTTTCATACACACTACGTAAGCAACAATAATCTGTAATATAATTCATCGTTGTTGATATAATTTTCTAAGCCTACGACTCCTATTGCTGTTTGTAGTTCATCCCAGGAAATTAATTTATATTTAAGAAAAAATAAGGATAATTTTTAATTGAAACGTCACTATATTTATACCGGGTTTCTAAATAGTTAAGACAACTTTTTAAGAATTCAATTCTGGTTGACAAAATTATTACGTAAAAATAAAAGAGAAAATAAAAGAGAAAGAGGGAGCATTTGCCAGTGCAGTAACCATGTTAGTTAAATCATGGTGTTGCACACTTATTTTCATTTAAAGGTACGTAGCTGTTGGTTGCGTTCAAGAGGATTAAGACCTTATGACATCCTTATAAATCATCTTTTCTTGTTTGAAAAATGTCAACTTCTTAAGAGCAGTCCGTACCTTTTGGACGTGACGAATGTAAATTAATTTTTAGTGCCTACGGCAGATATTTTTGTATCTAGTCCTATTTTCCTTTTATTTCATTGTTCGAATTTTATCTGGACATATTTCTGATTGTCGGGACTCTGGACATGGGACTAAAAATCTGGACAATCCCGACGAATCCAGTCCGTCTGGCAACCCTACTTGGGGCACATTGATACAACCATCCAGGGGTGTGTATCAATCTGCTCCGTCTGGTAAATAATTTTTACTTCGTCGTCTTTTTACTTCACAGGAAGGAATATGGTGCGAACGTATAAACGAAAAACGGATAAAGCTAATATCAATGAAAATGCTATGACTTCTGCAATCTCTGATACTCTGAATCTCTGGTAATGGAACGGGAGCTATCAATAAGAAAATAATTCATAAATAAATGTTATATTGAATTGCAATACTTTTGGAGTTAGAGCACGGAAATGAACGTTTTACTGAAATTAAGTGGAATACTGCTGTACTTTTTGATATGTCTGCAAGCAGTACAACAAAAGGTATTGCCATTTTTCTGATTATTTTATATTATATACAATTTGCAAGTATAACGAATTACCTACAGGAAAACGGCATGATTAAATTTACAAACGTAATTTGTAAGTCCTATGATGAGAGCTTTGCAAAAATTGAAAAATGCTTAATGAAAGCAGTCAATCGTAGTTGTAATACAATATCAGTCAGTACGTCCTTATTTCAGGCTCCAGTTGAATATTTGACTGTAAGTATCGAATTTCAGTTTTGCAAATATTTATAGATTCAAAATGTCTTTTTACGAGTAAATTATTTTGTCATAGATGCGTTTGTACATCCAACACAAAGCTAACGGTTGGAAACCCTTTTTATACGATGCATACATATATTGATGATGGTTGTAAATATTTGCGCACACGTTCAGGTGGTCATCCAGTATTTAAAATATTTTTCGGAGTTATGAGAAACTACAGTAACTTAATTGAAAACTGTATCTATAAAGTAATTCTAAAATTATTCGTCACTATAAACTCAACTAATCCATTTTTATACACGGAAAAAACACCAACTCGAAATTATTGTAAATATTAATGAAAATTTAAGAAAAATTAGTAGGTAATTTAGTAATTTAGAAACGGTTCGAGTGTCTATTAAAAATTACTAAGAGTAATATAAAAATTACATCAAGCAGGCATTAATTTTTCGAATGCAAGTTTTTAATTTTTACAAAGTAGATTTTAAAATTTCTGCAATAATTTATTATATTTTAAAAGGACTGTACTATTTTTTAAAAAGTACATTATAAAGTTTTTATGATGAAATAATAATAACTGAAATTTATTTTTAAATTTTTTGGTGTGTTGAACAAAATTAGGGCAGCCAGCGAGTTTCCGTTGCCGCTTTCCCGACCCCGTCCCAATTCTGTTCAACACATTACTTCAAAGCCAATTAGTAAGAGTTTGGCAAGCCTTATATATTTATTTTTTTGCATGAACATGTTGAGAACTCAAACAGAGTACAAATTAAACACAAAAGAGAAATAAAATTCAATATAATAAAAATTAATAATCTTGAAATAATTTTTCTATAACTACTTTTTAAAAATTATAAAGCTGGAATCATATATTACAATATGAAATATATAAAAATTCTAATGTGGCAATTTATTAATATTTAATAAATTTTTGTAAAATTTCAAAGTTTTTATGTGATAATTAAAATGAAGAAAATAATTTTTAATATGCACTTATTAAAAAATGTAAAATGCAAATATTTACAAACTAGAATAGAATTTTTAATAAGGATTTTCTATTTATTACTATAAAAAAGTAATATTTGTTTTCAGATTTTAATTTTTATAATCTCCTATTAATTTTTAATAAAATTTGAGTTGGTGTTTTTTCCGTGTACTTTTCTTAGAAATATTTGGAAATAGATAATCTTCCTAATACTGCAGTAATAAAGGGACTTAAGTCATTACCAGTTTCTAATGGAGAATATTGTATATATGTTTCGTTTCTGTTTAACGGATTGTACCGTATTACATATGACACTTTTATATCAATTACATAAAGTAAGAAGTAGAAAGCTAAAAAAGGAAAAAACTGTTTTTTATCCTCTTTTTTTTAGAGCAATAAGGGCAGTATATTGAGCATCAGGTAACACAAAACTTAACACAGACTCTGCGCTTTTGTTTTGACATACATATATACAGTAGGTAACGGATATAAGAAAGTCAAAAATTCCCGGAAATTTCTTTCTTATATCAGTTTTTTCTTATAGAAGTACCACGTTTATAAGAAAAAAATTTCTTATATACGTACTACTGATATAAGAAACTTTATTTCTTATATCTGTGTCGCACAAAAATCAACTGCGAGTAATAAGTGCTCTCAGCAATTGCAATCGTGACACTTGTTCGTTCAATTTTGATCGAAGAATGATGACATAAAGAAAGCGCGTTTTCATCTGTCACTTACATATGTAGTATGTTCAATTTTGACCAAAGAACGAAAATTACGATTTGAAAAATTTCTTATACCCGTTATTTTTTTCTTAAGATTTTTCATATTGGTGCTTGGAAAAAGCTTTCTTTTATGAGTTTTTTTCTTATAAGAAGTTTCTTATATAGATTGTTTTTTACCTCAAAACTATTGGGAAAAAACGCGGTGCTTTCGAAAATGTTTCTTATAAGCGTTCCTTTCTTATAAGAATTGTGCTTATATCCGTTACCTACTGTACGTATTATCAATTTTTTCTGACAAAAATTTTTAATAAAAATAAAAGAATTGTTATATTTGGCTCATGGAAATGTGTTTCGCGCTTTGCATCATCACTGGATTAAATTATTTTGTTATGAAGAATCTCAATTTTTCACCCAAGAAAATTTATTTCAATTTGGTAAGTAAAAAAAACCTTTGTGCAGTTCACACACACGCGGTAGAACTGAAACTACGAAAGAATGAGATGAAAATGTTTTATTAAAATGACAGTTTTAGTGCACTTAGCCCAATGAGTACTTTAATTTGATATATCATTTACTGCTGTAGACATTCTAATTTTAATAAACATTTTCAAAATGTTTTTTTTTTGGTCTATTTAATTTCGTTTATTTTTATTTTTTCATTGCATTAATGAACGTTAGAGCGTTTCAAAATAAAAACTTTTTGATTTTTTCACTATGTGTCAGTGGATTACAATAGCCCTATATGTCTGGACAAAACAACCCATAAGGATTTTCATCAATTTTGAAAACTGGATTGCCGCCGCCTGTTTTAATTTGCCTACCCATTTTCGAAAATATTGATCTAAAAAAAAATGGTGCAAGCTAAAGAGGTTATCAAGTTTTGCAACAAACTGGGTATTCTTTTCGAGCTACTATCGATCGGGGAATTCGAATCCGTGATCAGTTTTTCTTCTTCTTATTTTTTTCTTAAAAAAAAATTTAAAATTGCCCGGACAAAATTAAAAAATGCCGATTTTCTACTACTTCTAGTGGTACATTATTTTTAATGTACCTTTATTTGCTTAACAGAAAACCGTAAACCGCATATCAATATCTTCTTTCA
Source organism: Meiosimyza platycephala (assembly GCA_963662105.1). Taxonomy (NCBI): domain Eukaryota; kingdom Metazoa; phylum Arthropoda; class Insecta; order Diptera; family Lauxaniidae; genus Meiosimyza; species Meiosimyza platycephala. The sequence continues at coordinate 67,455,748 of OY759209.1, read as the reverse complement.
AAACCAAGATATCTGCATTTTTCTAAATTAATAGACCTGCAATTTTTCGATTCGGCGTTGACATATATACATTTTAAGCTGATTCAAATTTTTTTTTTGTTCTAAACAGCTATTATCGATCAAGGAACTTGAATCCGTGATTAGTTTTTCTTCTTCTTCTTTTTTTCTTATAAAAAAATTAAAATGCCGTTGTACAATATTTTAAATATAATTTGCTTAAAAGAATGCCGTAAAACGCATATCATTATCTTATTTCAAAACAAAGTTATTTACATTTTTCTAAATTAACATATCTGGCATAATTTGAAATTTTTGAAAGTCCTAGAAAAATCTCTAGAATAGTTGAATTGTGCCAGGCCAGGCAATATCTGAAGTTTGCTATTAATGTTATTTCTCTCCTCTCCTCGCTGCCTGACCAAAATTACAATTTGTGTTGTCAGCGCAAATTGCAGGTAATTCCTCATTTAGTATTAAATATTCCAGGGTATCTTGTATGTACTTCTATATTATGTTAGATGATCCTGCTGTAAGATCCTTACTCTCCAATATTTTTACAAGAATACCTTTTTTTTGGCGTAGATTTACGTATTAATATTGGGCATATCTTTATGTTGCCATGATTGGAATAATCAGAATAAATTGTAAGAAAATTGACTGTGCAAAGCGGTTTTAGTTTCCATGATGGAACTGGGTGCCAGAATATAACACACAATTGGTTCACATTTCGTACATTAGCAGGAATACATCTCTTCAAAATAATTTTTAATAGTACATAAGAAAAGTAAGTTGGAACATTTTGAGTGTAAGCTAGTGCTATCGATTGATCTTTCGAAATTTCATGCTCTCATATCAAAGTCAAAATTCGTGTACGATAAATTTCAATTTACGATATTTTGGAGAGAAAAAAAGATATCGATACAATTCGAAGTGCTTATTAAAGAGAAAAAGTAGTTACTTTAGACCCCATTAATAGTTTCAAAAAAAAAGGTGTAACTTTACCTCAAATATCTCTAAAAACCGTGATTTTCGCACTTTTGGGTCGATCTGGTTCCTACAAAAGCAAACCTCAACTAATAAAACCATTGTTTCTCTTTCTAGTTTTGTGAAAGAAATCAAAATTTGATATCTGGAACCCAAAGACAAAATTCGTATTGCGCTGTGTTATTTAAAAACAAATTTTAATATGCAAATACGGGACTGCATATTGAAGTACAGAACTGTCCCGGGAAATACGGGACGGATGGTCGCCGTATACATATATGTATATAGCGAACTTGGTAAGCAATCTTACTAAAATTTGGTGCAGAAATATTGTTTATAAAAAGCTATTTTCAGATCAAAATCAGACTAGATTTTACCAGGTGCAAATTATACAATCTATTGTGATAAAAATTGGCGTGCGGATGTCGATAACGATATAATTTATTGAACCATAATAAAAAAGGCTCGTGACATTTTTCGACTTTTACATTATTTTGTCAATATTTTAGACTTTTCAGCCTATTTCAACTTTCTTCATTATTTTCCATATTTATTCGACTTTTTTAGACTTTTTCAAATGTTTCAACAATTTTAAACTTCTTACAACCTTTTTCAATATTTTTCATACATTTTAAACCAAGTTACTGAACTAGCAGAGCTTGTTGAAAGACGTGAGCTTGTAGCAATAATAATAGAGTTTAGCTACAAAGTACAGCTATTATAGTTATGAATTTATAATCGTTATGATATTCAACACGGTAGATCTACGTGCTATATGGTATCTTTACACAAAAAGTGGTCGAAACAATACCAGTGGGCGTGGAACCTTCCTTAACCAAATATTAGTGAATCACACAAATGATAGTTAATGGTCGGACTCCTGGTACTAGAGATTTTTAAAACAACTGAAATAAAATAACCGAATAAATGAAAATTTTGATATTGTCCAATAGTTCATGTACTGTTAATGCAGGTGAGGGTTTTTAATTTTTGGCTTGGCCAAAGATAGCATTTTCGACAGTTTAATAGTTCCGAGATTATATATTCACTCGAACATTATTTTTCAATTAATCAGTATAGTATTTTAATTTCACATTTATAGATAAATTACTCATATATTGAATTTTAATTATATCTTAATTGTATTTTAATCATTTGTATATTTCACAAAATTTTTATAAAAACCCATTGCTTCAACTGTAGCGTCAAAACTTAGAATTTAGCGGACGGAAATGAACCTTTTACAGAAACTAAGTGGAATACTGCTGTACTTTTTGATATGGCTGCAAGCGGTGCAACAGACGGTATTATTATTGGATTTTATATTATAAACACTTACAAGTATAAAAAATTATGTACAGGAACCCAGTATGATGAAATTCACAAACGTAATTTGTAAATCCTATGATGAGAGCTTTGTAAAATTTGAGAAATGCTTCATTAAGGCAGTCAATCGTAGTTGCAATACATTAACAGTGAAAACGTCTTTACTTCCGACTCCAGTTAAAAATTTTAGTGTAAGTATTAACTTGAATAGTAAAGTTACAAACATCTACATATGTACGATGGTTTATTTTGTTGTAGATGCGTTTGTACTTCAAACGCAAAGAGAACGGTTGGAAACCCTTTTTATACGATGCCTATGTTGATGATGGTTGCAAATATTTACGCACACGTTCGGGTGGTCATCCAGTATTTAAATTAGGTTTTGGTATTTTGGGAAACTACAGTAACTTTAAGGAATACTGTCCCTCTAAGGTAATTCTAATATTATTCATTACTATAAATGGAACTTAAATTTTTCTTGTATTTTTCCCAGAAATATTTGGAAATAGATAATCTTCCAAATACTGCAGTTATGCATGGCCTTCGATTATTACCACTTCCTAATGGAGAATATGGTGTATATCTTTCGGTGGTTTTAAACGGATTGTACCGTATTACAATTGATGCTTTTGACATAATTACATAACTTAAAGGGTATAGCAATCAATAAATTCATATATGTATGTGTATATATAACACCTTCCGACATAGCAACGCAATGCACGAATGCGGGAAGGAAACTGTGCACTTCTTGTAGCAAGGACAGTAGAATGAGGAGCATGTAGCACATAACTTTAAACGGACTCAGGGACTTATTTATATCTGTTTGAAATATTTTTTTATAAATTATTCGACCTTTTTAATAAAAAATATAGTAGTTGATATAAATAAATCGTTTTATTGTTAGAAACCCAAAAACGATCCATTTTGTTCCCGTATTCAATTCGGTAAGTAAAATAATATTTCATTTGGAAGCAAATGAGGGTATTCCCAAGATCGTTTACGGAATTTGAGACGATTGGCTGTCTTCCCCAACTTTCATCTATACTTTATTTTGAAATCATGCTTCTTTCCGGTTAAGCTTATTTGGCCTTAGCTCATTGACTTTAGGTAATTCTCATTATTTTGTTTTTTAGCATGAATTTATTTTCACCGACATTTATTTGTTCGAATCCTTTCTGCAACATCTTGTGTTGTTGGTTTTGTGTGATTAAAACCTTCGCCAAGTTTGTCAATCTCGAATGAGATACTGTCGATCGCAGATAGGTTTTACCATGAGTAATTTCTTTATTTGTGTTTTTGGAACAAAACAAAATTAAATATTATGTTTTTTACTGAGCACCTTCAGTGCAAACAACCACAAAAAAATTACAAGCGCAAAATGCATTACAGGTACAGGAAAAGAGTTTGCCGATATTTACATATATCTACATATATAGCACTTGTAACTTCGTTCGTATAGCCACAAAAGCTTTCAACGGATTGCTCGTCAAGAAATATGTAATATAGAAAGAGTTACAAAAGTAATTGCATATAAAGGGGGAAAAATGTATAATTTTGTCGCACTATGTTTATATTTTTTGCCACACTCTAAAAAATGAAAAATGCGATGTGTAAATTTACTATATTAATTATAGTGAATTTCCTAGTATTATTGTTGTAAAAAATACAAAAAATGTGTAAAAATTTTCAAGGGATGTGTCCTTTTTAAAATTCTAGAATACACACGTTCAATATGTAAAATTGGAGTAAAAAATATGTATTCAACCACCTTACGAAAATAATATTGTATTCTGCTTTTATTACAAAAAATAAAATGTTTTTAGTCTCATATTGCAGATAAAATGTGTCATTCAGTATTTCATCACATTCTTAGCGTATTGAAGTTTTCAGTAATTAATTAATTTTATTCCAATTTTCTATTTTATATTTCTACATCAATTTTCTTTCAGACACTTCTTTAGATGTTTTCCAACGGCAATAAGAATTCAAGAATTTGACTATACTGCTTCAAAAGTAAATCGTGTTGACTGACTAGAGTCCACAATTTTTCTGTAATTTTTATTTTCTAAAAATAATGGCTGAAAGATATACATTTGGTGGACCATTAGTGTCCATAACGTGCCACGCTTGGATTAGGGACAAGTCACAAATAGCTCTGTCTCCAAATAACAATATCGAAGCATACTAAAAAACCAATTCGATCAACAATTACCTCATTTTATTGGCATCCGAACTAGGAATGTTATGGGTATCCGTATCCGTAACCAAAACCACCGGATATCTGAAAAAAAAGTTATCCGTAACCGAAACCGAAATAAAGATTGTTTTAAGTGTAAGACCAAGTTGTTTCAATTTTTACGTTAAAAACTAGAACGAAATAAAGATTTTCTAATATCCGTATCCGTATATGCTCCGTATACCTTTTTTTTGGATGTTGCAGGAGTTCGGTGTTATGATGCCATTCTCTGGTGAGTGCTTCAATCAACTTCCGCTTGGTGGTAATCAATCCTTTTGCAATCGCCCATCAGGAGTTTTCCCACATGTTCTCTATGACCTTCAAGTCAGGTGAGTTCGCCGCCAAGGCAAAACGCCTATGTTTTTGTCAGCTAGAGATCTAGCTTGTAGCTAGATACCGAAATTTGCATAAAAACGTACGCTGGTCACCAGGGAACCATTTCTCGAGCTGTAGCAGAAGGCGAGTCTCGAGTACTCGCTTGTACTGGTTCTGCCTCATGGTCCCTTCCACGATGTGTAGACGCCCCATACCTTTGGCTGAGATCACAGATCCCACCGTGAAGCTAGTCGGGTGTTTAATCTTCTCTAGAAAGCAGTCGGGGTGGAACTGCTCACCAGGGCATCATCGGACAAACTTACTCTTGTCAACCAAAAGTTGGAATGTTGACTCGTCAGAGAAGCATGTCTGTAAAGCACGATTAATATAAAAAAAAATAATTATTCGTGAACTAAACTATTTTAAAAAGAAGCATACATATATTCAATTCCAATCCACAACAGCCATATTCAAGTGTTGTTTGCGCCATTACAGTCGCTTCTTCTTCAAGGCTTCAGTCAGGCATGGTTTTGTGATAGGCCGAGGAGCGGTCAGGTTCTCTTTTGCCAAACGCCACCGGACAATCTGTTTGGAGACGTGAATTTCCCGTCGTTTATCTTCGTAGTCTGAAGAGCAATACTTTTCTTACGATTTTAGAGGCAGATGTCCCTATTTCTATGGTCGGTACGAGGTTTGGTGATTCTTTTTCTACCACATTTTCTTACGCAGTCTGCGTCCAGTGGCTCGTTCTGATCTATTTTTTAAAAATGCGGCTAACAACCGATTTTGAAACACCTTCAAACTTTGCTATGTCTGTCTGGGAATGTGTAGAGTGATAAAGTATCTCCACAGCAAAAGTGGAAGAAATAATGCCTGTGGACGTGGCACCTTCCTCAACCAAATATTAGTGTGATCGCATAAATAGCGGTTAATGGTCGGAGTCCTGGTACTAGAGATTATAAAAGCAACTGAAATAGATAACCGCATAAATGAAAATTTTAATATTGTCCAATACTTCATGTACTGTTAATGCAGATGAGGGTTTTTTAATTTTTGGCTTGGCCAAAGATAACATTTTCGACAGTTTAATAGTTCCGAGTTTTTATATCCGCACATTATTTTTCTATTTATCAGTACAGTATTTTAATTTCGTATTTATATATGAATTACTCGTATATTGAATTTTAATTATATCTTAATTGTATTTTAATCATTTGTATATTTCACAAAATTTTTATAAAAACCCATTGCTTCAACTGTAGCGTCAAAACTTAGAATTTAGCGGACGGAAATGAACCTTTTACAGAAACTAAGTGGAATACTGCTGTACTTTTTGATATGGCTGCAAGCGGTGCAACAGACGGTATTATTATTGGATTTTATATTATGAACATATACAAGTATAAAAAATTATGTACAGGAACCCAGTATGACGAAATTCACAAACGTAATTTGTAAATCCTATGATGAGAGCTTTGTAAAATTTGAGAAATGCTTCATTAAGGCAGTCAATCGTAGTTGCAATACATTAACAGTGAAAACGTCTTTACTTCCGACTCCAGTTAAAAATTTTAGTGTAAGTATTAACTTGAATAGTAAAGTTACAAACATCTACATATGTACGATGGTTTATTTTGTTGTAGATGCGTTTGTACTTCAAACGCAAAGAGAACGGTTGGAAACCCTTTTTATACGATGCCTATGTTGATGATGGTTGCAAATATTTACGCACACGTTCGGGTGGTCATCCAGTATTTAAATTAGGTTTTGGTATTTTGGGAAACTACAGTAACTTTAAGGAATACTGTCCCTCTAAGGTAATTCTAATATTATTCATTACTATAAATGGAACTTAAATTTTTCTTGTATTTTTCCCAGAAATATTTGGAAATAGATAATCTTCCAAATACTGCAGTTATGCATGGCCTTCGATTATTACCACTTCCTAATGGAGAATATGGTGTATATCTTTCGGTGGTTTTAAACGGATTGTACCGTATTACAATTGATGCTTTTGACATAATTACATAACTTAAAGGGTAGAGGAACCATAAATTCTTATATATATATATAATATATATATAAATGGTAGAGGAATCATAAATTCATATATATATATATATTGTATATTGAACTGCAATTGCTTTAAGTACTGAAGAGCTTCTTTCCCGTATTCGTGCATCCATGGCGTTGCCTATATCAGAAGGTGTTATACGTCTAAGCTCTTATTATGTCAAAAGCATATATTATAATATGTATAACACCTTCTGATATAGGCAACGCAATGGATGCACGAATGCGGGAAAGAAGCTCTTCAGTACTTAAAGCAATTGCAGTTCAATGACTAAGTAGCACATTCGTTCAAACGGGTTCAAGGATTTGGTTATTTTTTGTTTGTTTTATTATTTTCTAGCTTATTTGACTTATCTAATAAAATATTAAGTACATAATAATTGTTTTTGCTTTTGGTAATAAACTTTGCTCGACATCATTAAAGGGATTGAAATGTTAACGTCTAACACCTAAAAAATGTCCTTTAGGATCCCGTTCTCAATTTGGTGAGTAAAATAATTTTTTATTTGAAAGCGAATGCAGGGACTCCAAGACTGTTTCGCAGTACGACGGTTGGCTGTTTGCTCATTAGCCTCAGCAATGGTTTTTTGAACAAACCATTATCAGCTCCGCCTGCGCATCATAATATCCGATTCTTGGCAAATGATTTAAATTTCGTCGAGTTAAAGCCGATGTGTCTTGCTTCCTCGTCGACAATTTATCTCCAAATTTCACGGGGCCGGTTAGAAGAGAAGATCGCAATGTGGGAACATGGCGTTTTTTAAAAAAAGAAGCTGCTCTGTATGTTGATGCCGTTGAAAAGTTAAAAATTATATTTTTTTTATAAAAAATTGCTGTCTAAGCTCTTATTTCCAAAAATACACATTTAAATAAGAATAAAATAATGTATTATATTATTTTGATAAAGTAAAACAGTTCAGTGTCAATATGTGTTAATGGTGAGCGACTTTATCGCCAGTTGCAGCAACAGCAACAGTCGTTACTGCAGCTGGTGCTAATGATGCGACTGGAATAGCAGCGTTCACAGCTACTGCATCGGTTTTCAATACGGTTTTAACATTTTCAAGTGGAATACGACGAACTACCGCAGTAAAGCCATTCAACGCATCAGCGGTATATTGCACAATGCGCTTATAGCCATCAGCATCAATTAAAGAATATTCGCCTCGAACAACGTCACCATCACGTTCTTCAAATTGGCTCTTGGAATCACCAGACACCGGATCTTGCACATCATATGTGTACTTATATTGTGGATGTGGATCAAACTCCTTAACAGTTTTGGTCAGTATTGGTTGTGCAACAACAACAGTCTTAACAATTGGTGTTACTACTGGAACGGCATTGTTAACCGGAACTATTGGAACGATAACTCCAGCACTGACAACCGCAGCAAATGTAAGAACAGCAATGAGCTAAAATATAAAGCGATAATAATGTTCAGTTTTATGTTTCGTAGAGAATACTGTACTACGGTCAATTGTTTACCTTGAACGTCATTGTGGAGAGCTAACGTCTTATGACAAATTTAAATGCAACTTTTTTGGTACAACTCTTGTAATCGAATAAGTTTGCTGCAACAACTCTTACGACTTTATAGTCCGAAAATGACCAAAAATGAATTATCATCTTGGATTGATTGATTCAAATGATGCCATCAACATTGACAGTCTTACATTGTGATGAGCTAAGGAAATATTTTGATAACTTTTGTAATATTATCGGTAACAAATTAATTTTAGTATTTTTATTACTCTTTGGTTAGTTGTAAAAGAGCAATATATCGCATAAATAAGATATTGTCAAAATTGCATGACTTATGGTTCGAAAACGTTGCAGTAATAACAGTAATAATAAAACAAAAAGTACAAACTTCAGATAGCCTCTTGTAGAGTCATAGGCGTTTTTGATGATACGATTACTTAAAATATTCATGCAATGACTCAAAAAAATGCAGTTTTAAATAGGCCGAACGGCTCTGATGATATAATTGTGCAAAAAAGAACCCTTTACAAGAGCTGGCATTTTTCCATCGTTTAGTTTTGTATATTTTTGTGATCACAAAACTTCTCCACACTTTTTGATAGAAAATACGTGTGCTGTGTTATCGAAAATGTTACAGATTATTTTTTATTTCTAAATTTAGTTATATGACCTGAATCCACATCTAAACTTGGGTCATATTTTGCTCAGAACGAAAGCTAAAAGAGCGATTTGGTAAAGTAAATGAAACATTTTCAGTCAACTTTAATAATTTCCAGTATTTGTCGCTTGACCACCTATGTAGTTACATACACCCACCAACAGGTTCCATATAAATGACTAGGCATAAAATCTAAAAAAAATTAAATTGCGAGTAGATCTATCAATGTTACAATTTTTCTACGCACCTTTCGTTTTCATTGGTAATTTTTTATTTTTAAATTAACAAAATAAACAATTTTAATGATGAAAAATGAAAAAAAATATCGTAAGTAAACGGTACAACATTGAAATTTGGTATAAAAACGTACGAACTGAAAAATAGAGCAGCATTAGCAGATTAAAATCAAACAGAGTAACACCAGTAACTGGACGGTAACTCATAACACAATTTATAACAATGGCATTTAAGGTATGAGTTGGTATTATTTTAACATGACAGATAAATAAACTGCACATTTCATGTACCATTTTAGTTCATCGTTGCCTTTGCTTTGGTTGCTGTTGCCAGCGCCGGATATGTACCAGAAGCACAGATATATCATGCTGCCCCCGCTGCTGCTGTGGTAAAAACCATTTCAGCACCAGTTGCTCATTATGCCGCCGCTCCAGTAGCTCACTATGCTGCCGCTCCAGTGGCTCACTATGCCGCTCCTGTGGCTCACTACGCCGCTCAGCCAGTGCTGACGAAAGTCACCGAAGAATACGATCCACATCCACAATACAAATACGCCTATGATGTACAAGACTCCTTGTCCGGTGATTCTAAGAGCCATGTCGAAGAACGCGATGGTGATGTTGTACGTGGTGAATATTCGCTAATCGATTCTGATGGTTTCAAGCGTACTGTTCAATATACCGCTGATGATGTCAACGGCTTCAATGCTGTTGTTCATCGTGAACCTTTGGTTAAACATATTGCCGTTGCTGCTCCAGCTCTTGTTAAGACCCATTATGTTGCTCCAGCTGTATACAAGACTGCTGCTCCAGCTTATACCACATATTCTGCCCCGGCTGGATATGCTCATCATTAAACTGCTTAAGTTTTTTTAAATCTATTGTGACTGAACGTTTTTCTTATTTTACAGCTATATATTGTATATTTCGTAAGCTATGAATACACTTAATTCTTTTTAAAAACTACGTTAAAATAACTATTTGATGTTTTTATTGAAACCAGTAACTTCTGCCACGTGTTGAAAAAGCTCAAAAAAATATAAATTAAAGGCAGTTGATTCAATTGAATTCCCAGCGGAGCTCAGAGAATACTACACCCGACAAATGAACTCATTTGTCAGGCCCATTTCGTGAGTTTGCGGGGCTTAAGGAGAATGAAAATATAGATAAGGAAATAATAGATATATTTTATAGTGTGGTAGCAATTAATATGAAGTTTTCAAAACCTGTTCTTGATTTCGTCAAGGTGAAAACCTATCTCTTTGAAACATTTGTTCCAATTGAGTTATGACAAAACGAGTGAGACTACCATCTACCGTCTGAGACAAATTAATTTTGCCTGTAAAGTGTTGGATTATGAGCATACTTGCAGAGGAAACCTTTGAAGTGAAATGTTTGGTATCAGTTATATACAAGCTTAAATTTTTGATCCCATGTGGAAAGGAATATCACATACATATATCATTCAACTTGAGTTTGATAAATAAAAAATAAACTTAAATATATAAAATAATTGATAAAATATTTTCACAAAATTTATTTAAGGGGAGGGATGTATACTGCAAAACTTTCTAAGACCTTTGGAAGATATCACAGTCCTCAGAATTAATGTTGTAGTACTTTGCCATTTATCTAAACCGAGTATAAAATTCATTAATTACTGCTGATTTTTTCCTGTGTTTAAAGTATGATAGATGACTCTATTAGTAAACAGGGCGGATTTTCTATCTTTGGAAAACATAAATTACATTACAACAAAAACTAAACACTGCATTCTCTGATGCTAAATATTGCAGCCATGGACGAAATGTACAAACACATTCGACGACCGTCTTTTATATTGCACTATTGAACTACAGTAGAATCTCAACTATCCGAATCAATGAAAACCAGGGGTATTCCGTATAATCGAAAATCTGGATAATCGATTTCAAAGTCATATCAAACAATAATTAAATTTTAATATCTTTTTAATATGTAAAGGGTTTTATATACGCCATTTAGACCATACGATATAAAAAAATTACGAACTATAAAGATAATGAATTACATATCTATGTAATTTTAAATTTTGGTTGGAAAGAATTAGTCATTGATCTTTGCCGTAATGAATCACATCTTTTCATTGCAGCCAAGTCCCTGATGCGCTTCACTTGTAACAACTGTATGGGATCCGATTCGTCTTGTCTTTCAAACCATTTAAAAGCAACATCTAGAGCTTCAAAAGCTTCTGTGTCAGATGGTGCTTGACATACATCACCAGTTTCAGTCTCCACTTCATCTTCTTTCTCGTTACTGTTCAAATCGTCAAAATCTGTCAGTTAAAATCTGGAATGGAGGGTCTTCACTATCGCTGTTCAGAGACTCCTTGATATTCTCTTCATCACACATTTCACCAATGCTAAGAGTTTTCATTGCGTCTGTTATTTCTTTGAAATCGTTGTGGGGTTTAATTGAAGAAATTGATGGAGTCTTTAATAATTTATTCCATGCTCTTTTTAATGTTTGCGATTCAACAGAGCTCCACGCTTCTACCAGCTTATAGCAACAATCTTTTAAGCAGTAGCTGCTTTCTGTTTAAATGCTTTAAAGTTTCAATGACGCTGTGGTCCATAGGTTGCAATATCGTTAGGGGGCAAAAACTTCACTGTAAACTTCCCATCTTTTTGTGAGTTTCTCGGGTTGCGCATTATCTAACAACAATAATCGCCCTCTTTTCCCACGTCCTTTTGAAATTTCTCCACCTCAGGATAAATGTATTTTCATACCAATTAAGAAAAATATCTGTGATCTGATTTTGACAGTGGCAATCGATGAAAGAATGAATGAAATTTACGCGTATGTTATCAAAGGATCATATAGATGTAAAGAAAAGGAAAGCAGAGGTCAAGCAGAGCTATAGAAGTAAAAAAGTCCGGATAATCGAATATTCGGATAATCGAGATTCTACTGTACTTAAAATTTTTTTGACGTTTCGTAGATGATGATATATCGTTTCAAGTTTCACCAAATTTGATACAATTAGAACTTTTGTATGAAAGCTAGTTAAATTACCGATCGTTCCATACCCTTATAAATTCCCCTCATATTCCGTCATCCTAGGATATTGACTAGATGAACGGGCTAGCCCTTGTTTAGTTCGAAATAAGAAACAACATGTGCTTAATATTAAATAACAACTTTATTTAGAACAAAATATGTCTAGGCCATGATCAGTCACAGCCTCACGAAAATGAGAGATATCGCACTTAATGATGAGCAACATAAGTAGCTGGCGCAGAATAGCTGCTATAGGCAGGAGCAACAGTCTTCACAACAGCTGGAGTGGCGTAATGGGTAATTGGAGCAGCGACAGCATGTGTAGCTACAGCAACAGTCTTAATCAAAGGTTCGCGGTGAACTACAGCATTGAAACCATTAATGGGATCAGCAGTATATTGAACAGTGCGCTTGAAACCGTCAGCATCGATCAGCGAATATTCGCCACGTACAACATCACCATCGCGTTCTTCAACATGGCTCTTAGAATCACCGGACAAGGAGTCTTGTACATTGTAGGCGTATTTGTATTGTGGATGTGGATCGTATTCCTCGGTAGCTTTGGTCAGCACAGGCTGAGCGGTATAGTGCGCTACAGGAGCGTTGTAGTGTACAACTGGAGCGGCTACAGTTTTAACGACGGCTGCTGTTGGGGTAGCATGATAAAGTTGCGCAGTGTGAAGAACTCCGGCGCTGACAGCAGCGAACAAAGCAAAAACTGTAAGAAACTAAAGTAAAATTATTTTTATTACGCGAATGAAGATCTTTTTAGAACATTTCCGATTAAGGTCATGTGCATTTCCTCCTGGAAGTGACTTTAGAGGAATATACCTTAAATGCCATTTTCGTTATTTTAATTGAAAACGTGATTAGATGCTGCTGGTTGTTTGCTATATTAATGCTAACTTGATTTTGATAAAATCTCTAATAATTTGCATCATTTTATACTTAATACGTTTTCGAATGATTGGCTTTAACCAAATTGGTGGCATTTGCATTCGATATCACCAAGGTATGGCAAAACGATAACATTGAGTTATAAGCAGGTTTGCAAAGTCACTTAACGTTTAATTAGAGCAATTTTCACGCCATATTCATTCAAATTCAAGTTCACGTTTTTGAGATACCCCTTGGCTATGTTGGCATGACAGCAAGTGACACTTTTTGCAATTTCTTTTACGCTAAACACAATGTTGTGGATCGACAATTGAATTTGCTACCGGAATTAAATATTTTAGCAAATTAAAAAACATTTTGTTCAATTAAAGCTGAAAGCACATATGATTCATATGACCCAAAGAACATATTTTAACGCCTTACTAATATTGGAGCGAAGACATCTTGTAAATTTAACATTTAAGTGAAAAAAATGAATAGCAACATTGGGAGAAAAATTTTTCATCGTAGCAATATCGCAGCTTTAAAAGTCTATTTAGTGCTTACGATTACACGAAAATTGTATATTTTATATTTTGCAATTTTTGATTTAGTTTAGAGTTCGGATCTGTTTATATAAATTGATAGATTACTTATGATATCTATACTTTAAAGTTTGCAACTTCTTAATTGCTCAATATATAGTATGTATGTTGTGTTGAGAGGTTTGGTGGCAGCGATTTTCACATATGTGTAAAAAAATCTATTTCAAATTGCCAAGCATGTCTGATATGATTATTTGCTAGAAGATATTCATAAGAGTTCATATTCATTCATATTCATTTAATTTGGCCCAGGCCCGGATTTTCCATACAGGCACAGTAGTCACGTGCATAGGGCGGCAAGAATCAAAGAGCGGCAAATATTGGCGGAAACTTTGAATTTTTTTTTATTCGTATAGATTGACGTCTTATCAAAATGATCATAAATTTACAATAAAAAATATATATTGTTGCATTGAAATATAAATCTAGCTCTTACGCAGAAATCATTAAAAAAATCTCAAAACTATCAAAAATATTGTATTGTGCTCTGAAACATAAGTAGGAAATCAATAAAAGGTGATTTTTGCATGTACTTTTCGTACAAAATTATTTCACCATTGAAGAGTTTTGAGGGGGGGATAATTTTCCAACTGCCTAGGGGTGGCAAATTTCTGAATCCGGGCCTGATTTGGCCTATCTGATCGCAAGTGAAGACTTGTATCAATCTGAATTTCTTCATCGCCGGACAGAAAAATTTTAGTTTTATCTATATATCGTCGTTCGCTAGTTATTATATTCTATAACGCAAAATTGAAAAAATTGAGATAAGACTGATTTTTAGGCAAAATTTTCGAGATCTGTCGATCTGTGTAATCAGTTTGCTTTTATCTTTTATAGTTTTCAAAATATGAGGCATCGACTTGTGCTTTGGGCGTTCAAGTATAACGTAACGCAATTTGGGGGAGGGGGTCTTGAGTGTTACGTAGAGTTTTAGGAGGTTGTGGGGGGTACAGAAGAACTTTACGGTGCGTTACCAGAGGGGGGGGGGGGGTCAAAAATCTTCAAAAATTGAGTTACGTAATACTTGAACGCCCCCTTACATACATAAAATTACTTGACCCGTATATTTGGATTTTGCTGAAAACATTTTTTTCCTTCGAAAATATCCACTTAACATATTTTCGATAATTGGCTCGATTTTCTTAAAAGTATTCATACTTAAAGTCTATTATCTTCAGCTGAACTGATCCGACCAATGTCAGATTTTTTTTATTTAATAGTCTATAACGTTTACTGCGAAATTAACCCATCTTTGCCCGCAAAAAAAAACATATGGGAAATATATAAAAACATTGTACACAAATATAGCTATTTCACTGACTGTACTTCTGTGGGTTTTGAATATTTTGTTTGTTTGACTTTAGCAGCGAAAAAGCTATATGTGCTTACAATATTTTTGTATATTTCCTATGATAAAATGTTATTACGAAAATAGCGGTGACAAAAGTATGCAGAAAGCAAGCATGATTTGCAGAAAGTAATTTGGAATATTGCTGTTGTTATTTGCTTTGAAAATAGTACCGTAGAATGGCTTGGCAATGATAAAAAAAAATTGACATTGTCATTTTGGGGAAAAAAATCTCCTGATATCAAATGTGGGTTAACAGGCATTAAACTCATGTCATTTCTTTATCATATTAATACAAATCCACAATAAATTTTTAAGCGAAAAAAAATTGGGGTTTTTGAGAAAATCAGCCTTGTTTTTTTTTTCATAAAAAGCACTCTAACTCCGCCAATTTTCAACAATTTTCAACATTTCTTAAAGATTCTGACAGAGAATCAAAAGACAAAAGTTAATTATTTTGATTTGGATGAAAATGCGACTATTTTGAAGCAATTTTTTACGATTGTTCATGCTCTGACATTAAAACTTTAAATGGGCATAACTTCGTAAAAAATAATTTTCAATCAAATCGGGGAACGGTATATTTCCTTAATTACTTTGAAAAACATTATATTTAATCGGCAACCAATTCCGCAATTTGAAGTTATTCCGACTGCGTGGTTTGAGATGGATTTGGTCTATATATAACTTTATTTATAAAAGTAAGCTTTTGAATAGAATATAAGATATTTTATAGTTTAAATCTTCTAGAATTTTTTCAGGCCGATAGCCTTTGTAGCTAGTGCCTTTCTTTAGTAATATCATTATATATAATAATATTTCTTGTAAATAAATAAATAATTAGCGTTTTCAAGTTTTTGCTTTCATAGAAGGTGCTTCGCCCTCTGTTGTCAGCTTTTCTCAACTATTCTCAATATTTTCGTGAGATTTGATAGCATTACTATAAATAACTCTTCCAACTTAGGGTTCGAATGATTTATTTGCATAGGTGTCTTCCACGAGCTATATCTGAAGGTGTAGTCTGTGTTATCAAATTGTCTCGCATGGTTTTCTCGTAATCGTGATTTCCAAAGAAAGGAAGATATAGACACAGGCAGGCAGACAGACGGGCATGGCTAACTCCACACGGGTGGTGACCAGTGATGGCATTTTCGGTACATTTGTACTTTTTTCGGTACATTTGCGTCCTGAAAAATCGTTTTCAGTACATTTGGTACACTTGGAGCATTTTCAGTACATTCGCCAAATTTTTAGCACATTTTCAGTACATTTGCGGTACATTTGGGCAATTTATAATATTTACGTCTTTTTTTGTTTATTAATAAATGAAAATAACCGCAATGAGTAGACTTATAGTAATTACCTGTATATAATATAATTACCCTATTATATTAATTACATTTTTTTTTGTTTTTTTTTTGGAAATGAAAATAATCGCGCAATGTATAGATTTTGTAATTAATTTAATGTGAAATATATCTAATTTTGCTAATTTTGGTTTTTGAGATGGGAAAAGTGAGGACCTTTTTTTTTTTTTTGTGATAGTAAATTTAAGAACAATTTCGTGCATTTTAAGAAAATTGGGTGTTCAAGAAGACAAAAAAGTAGATTCAGGCTCTAAAAAGTACATTTGAAGTCACGATTCAGTACATTTTCACAAAACCCAAATGCCATCACTGGTGGTTACGCTTATTAAAAAAAATACACACTTTTCCATACTTCTACATGGCGAATTCCGCGCCAACTCTGAAATTATTTTATTTTTGCATCTCTGATTTTTTTGAAATTTTTTCTCAATTTTTACGGATTTACTAACAGATTGGTAACGCTGACTTTGACGAAGACAGGGACAATAACACGGACAATGAATAGGACAACTATATAAAACCGAACGAAGCGTGTGTGTCAAGAATAACAGACGTACGAACAAAGTATAGTTTAATATTTGAGCCGGACAAATAAACACGTTATAGTGTGATGATTTAGTAAATTGCACATTCCGCCCTTTGCGATAGCCAGGCACATCGCATATTCCACCCCTGTGCATTTATCAAATGCAAATTAACCACATCCATACAGCGCCTGAATTTAAATCATAATCAATTAGCAAACATAAATCCGACCATGTGCTACAATTCTTTCAAACTCACACTGACCTGTAGCAACAATAAAGTAAAATAACATCATTCACAAAACCTTATCACATTTCATTTCCAAGGTTACTAAACAAAGTTACTGCCGATATACTGCTGCCAGACGACCAAGCACGTAATATTTGTTGTTTATCTTTGTGTTGGATAAGAAATGAAACTGCATTTTCAAATGCAAGCCATGGACGGACAAGAATTTGCTTACATGGCAATTTCTTGGGCAAATCGAATTCAGACGATTCGATTTTTCGTGGGATACAATAAAATCCCACAGGTCACAAATACAACCACAATTTGGTGCCACTGTAATTATTGGAGCCCCAAGAATTTTAAGTTAGTAATAGTAAATAAAATTAGTATAAATAGTTTTGAATGGAAAATAAAATACAGAGTATGATGAAGATACTCAAAGCTTAAAAGACGAGTTCTATTAGCTAAAAACATTTTGGCAGTAATTTTGCCAAAAGGAAAAATCCCTGGCAAAAAATTGAGTTTGACGGGATATAGAGAACCGTAGCGTTTTTAAGCGCTGGTTCAAACTGTCTGTTAAGTAGGAGAAAAGCGAACCAAGCCTCCAACACTTCAATAGTAAGATAACATTTAAATATAATTTTTTTTTTCAACTCTTCATTTATTTATTGTATCTCTTTAAATAAAAGACTAACAATAAGTTATAGGCTCTTATTTCTTATAAAAACTATTACAAATTATAAATTATATACAAATTAATATATGTATGTATTATAATAAGTATCTAAAAGTGCAGCGGGACACCAAAAATTTTAGCTGGCCTGAAAGTAGATTTTACAAACATCACTTCTGTTCATTACTGCAATTGCGGTAGGTGAGGATGGGATAACCTGTTGGAGCAGTGGCGACAGGTTCATGACAACCCATTTATAGTACAGTTGACGACTATTGCGTCTCTTTTGATCCATTTACAGCCGAGGCGAGCGAGGTCCCGGTGTGTTGGCGTGGTAGCAGAGACGAGCTAGGTCCCTGTCTACCACCATGGATGCAACTACTTAGTACCTTGAAAACGATTGGGGAAATATAAATAAAATGTAAATCTAATTTTAATGTAACAAATGAATTAATTTTTTTTTAATTAATGTATTTTAATAAATAAACAGTTTGTGTTTTATTGAAAAATAAACACCACATTAAAAATATCGGACATTTTTTGGAACGATATGACTATGATATTTGCAAGTTTCATAAATAAATGGTCATTTATAACAATCTATGTATGAATCGATATTCTTCAAAAGCTTTTGTAAAAAACAGTTGTTTATTTAAAAAATTTCAGGTTTAATCTTATAATGTTTTTAAGATTATTATGCCTTTGTTAGCGAAATGAAGCGTTTAAATATTTTTTAACGCGAATATTTTTTTTGGAAAAATAGTTAAAAATAACGAATTATTATTGAATCTTTAAAATCTAATAATATCCTTTCAAAACTTTCAATATTTTTTGTGAAAACGAAAATTTTGAAGAAATGGGGGGGTTATGAGCAATTAAAAATAAATTCAAGAAAATTTATTAACTCTCAAATAACTTGATAAAAAAATTGAAAAAGATTATTGAGCTGTTGATTTATTTTGCGTGTTTTTTTTTTAAAATAATTTAAAAAAAAATTAAAAAAAACTATGCCAATCTATTACGACAGCTACTTTCATTTAAATTTTGTAAAAATATTAACAAGTTAAGATGTTACGGATCGATTTAAAGAGAAAACTTTATATATAAAAAATATGTTACAGCAGTTAAAAAAAAATTAAATATGAAATCGATTGATATTTTTAATTTTCAGATTTTTTGTTGGTTTCAGACTGGAAGTAACAAATCTTTTGAAAGGACTTTGCTCTAAAATATTTTTTTTGCTTGAATATAATTAAAAAGGTCGATGAAACATAAAAAAATAACATCACGAGTGAAGTGCAGTAATTCTTGTAGGCTTTTATTTTACATCTAAATAATAAAAATATACAGTTATTTAACAATGCGTGTGAAGTAAAACTATGATATGTATGGTTTGATGCAATGGAATCTCTTATTGTAAAATAATTATTTGGCCATTCTGTCTAATGATGATAGACATCATGAGTAGCCTGTAAATGTTGCTGAGGTACCTCGTACGTAGTGTAGGTATCATGCTGATGTTCATGGTGAGCTGGCAGTGTAGAATATGTTGGTGCAGCATATGCCACTGGAGCCTTTACAACAGCTGTTGTTGGTCCATGATTATAATGGTGCACTGGCGCTGGGGCGGCTACGACTTTATGAGCAAGTGGTTCACGATGAACTACAGCATTGAAACCATGGACATCATCAGCGGTGTATTTGACAATACGACGGAAACCGTCAGCATCATCTAGGGAGTATTCACCATGCACTACATCACCATCGCGACTTTCACTTTGGCTCTTGGAATCACCAGAGACAGCATCCTTAACATCATAGGCAAAATTGTACTGTGGATGAGGATCATTTGGATATTCTTCATGATGTTCGTATTGCTGTTTCTGCAGGACTACATGATGTGGTGCAGCAACATGTGTTGCATGAACTGGAGCAGCATGTTGATAAACCGGTGCAGAATGTTGTTGATAAATCGGTGCTGAATGTTGATAAACTGCAGCAGGCTGCTGGTAGTGATGATGTTCCTCGGGAATTTCATGAATCTCATGTTGAACGGGAATGATGCCAGCACTGGCAATGGCAATGAGAGCAAAGGTAGTAAGGAACTAAAAGTGAAAATATATTTTATTTCATTAATTCCTTTAATACATTTAATCTTAATCAATTTAAATGCACTAAGTGCGTTGCCCTATTTTCAAAAAGTAGGCCGATACTCAATAAGTCATATGTTGCCAAGTGCAAAAGTAAAATAGCCAAACAATTGTTATTGCCAAATTTGGCAATTGCTTACACTTTGCAGCAACAGCAAATAAATTGTTTGCAGACACACACACACACACACTCACCATGAAGGCCATTTCGTCGCTGTTGTTGTTTTCTTAATTGCAAGTGCAAATTATTTTTTTTTAAACTTCCAAAATTCAATTGACTGCTGCGTCCTCTTGCGTTCAACTGACTGTATCTGCTTTGAATGTTAATTAATCCGTTGGTTGCATTTGTTTTTATAGTCAAACGAATTATTGGAATTTCGGAGTAATGTATCGATTGTTTCATGTGCCATTTCACATTTTTTCCACTTACCAAAAGTTTTTTGTAATAAAAATTGTATTTTTTTTTTTGTCTATGATTTTAAATATCACTATGAAAAGCTTTTTTTTTCTTATCTATTGTTGTTGTAAATTTTATAATTAACATGACACACGCACAGTTAACGTTGAGGCCTGCGGCAATTTGTATTTGAAATAACCTCACCCGCACCATAGTAAAAAAATGACTGCAACACACCCTTTAAATGAGCAATTGTGTGTGTGTGGCACAGAGCAAAACAAAAGAGTTAAGCGAGCAACTTGATATTGGTTTTGTCTTTGTTATGATAAATTGAGTTTGTTTTCGAAGCCATAGGTAGGAATCATGCATTTATGTTAAAGCACCGCTACTAGACACAATAGATATTAAAAACAGGTGAACGCAGGCACTCGCGGTTTTATGTGTGAACTTAATGATGTTTCATTATGTTAATATAGAAAATTTTAAATAGGCCGAATAATGCTAAGCAAATCGAAAAATGTTGGCAAAATCGAAAAGTTTGAAAATGCATAGAATTTTTAATTAGTTAAAATGTGTCAATAGAAGTCTAAACTTTGACACTAAGCGTTATCTGTTGGACATTAAATCGATGTATTTTCATCTGCTCTACATCATTGGTCTTAACATAATTTTTTACTTGTGGCATACTTTCCGAGTTGAGCGAAACTTTTCTCGTCGGCCTCTTACAACCAGATCCACCACGATTCTGGCGACTGTCGCTTGTTTCCATTATCAGCCTTACTTAAACCAACAATCGCAAAAAAAATATGCGGGAGGAAATGACGTTCAAATATGCAACGCTGCCTCCCGTACTATCAAGTAAAGACTTACAGTAACTTCGCGAAATGTTTGAAAGCCCTAGTCATTTGCAAAATTTTTTTGGACCGTTCCTCATCGATTGGTGTTAGAAAAATGTTTTACATAAGTGGTGTTTGGAGACGCTCTGGACAATAATAAATTTTTTGAACTTCGTTAATCGATTGGTAGAAATATGGGGTACCTTTGATCGTGATAAATATTTTATATGAACTTTTCCCATCAATTTGTGCAATAATTTTAATTTCTACATAAATGGGGTTATACAAACCTCTTAGGAGCATCTATTAGATCTATGCTGATTCTTTTTAGATTTAGTTAATATGGAGTTGGATTTTAGTGTTATGAAAATGTTGGCACAGTGAAATAAGCTGAGTTTTCATTGTTGGTGTTTCATTTTATTGTTGGTGTAAAGTTGTCGTATCTGCTTCAAACTTTGTGCATTGTATAATTTTCTCAACGCATATTGCGACAATTTACCTACCGGTAAATAATGCAATTGAATATTTTTAATTACACCATGCAACACGATATCGCCTTTACGTTCGAAGGCGATAAATTTCTATTAATTTTAGTGCGCTGATTAAAACTTAATTTTCAGTTTTTTTTTAACGTTAAAATTTAGAGAAATACGCAATTTTTTTAAGATAATTTTTATGAAATCATAGCAGCAATCACTCTTTCATTCCATTTGTAGTGCATAGAAAAGAAAGTCGATATAACTATATCCGCCTGTCTGTCTGTGGAAATCTCGATAACGGAGAAACCAAGCAACCTAATAAAATGAAATTTGGCACACAAGCCACACTTTCAAACATATTTCTTCTGATTGAAAATGGGAAAAACCCGTTAACGGACACGCCTATCGCCCATACAAGTAAAACATTTTAAACGCTATATTGAGAGCGATATTTGCTGTAGTGTAACCAAATTTCTCACAAAAATACTTGAAAAACCTTAGACAAGCCCTGGAAAAAAAGTTGGCGACTTTCGACGAGTCTAACCACTCAGTACGTCGCGAGGTGGAAGAGATAACATTTTCATAAAAATTTAGGACTTGAGCGCGATTTTACTGCTAGCACAGTATAGGGTATTGAATTTCAGGCGTGGCCAAAGCTGACACTCTTGCTAGCTTTTTTTTTTTGTGATTAACGCTACATTTTACATAAATAATCATTGAAATATCAAGTTCACAAACTTTATTTCAAAATTCGTTGATTAGTGTTATCAATATCAAGAGTAGTATCGAATTCCGATAATCTATCACTAGTCTGAGTGAATAAAAAACGCATTACCAAAGCGAGCATTTCTAGCGAAAAGACTCATGGCGGTATGCGCCCCAATAAAATTGTAGGTAATCTAATTATGACATTTCGATCTACCACGTTGTGTTCGTTTGCATTGTGCGCACTTGTTACAGCGTCTGACTGGGTGCGCTAATGTCGAATTTGCTACTTAAATTTGAATTTGTGTTTGTTGGTCTTGTGATTTTGTTTTTGTTCAATTGCCATTGAACGTAAGGCGCATGTGTACGAGTGTAATGAAATAACTGTTAACTTGGTTACGCTTGTCATGAATGAATTTGTATAAATTGTTTTTTATTATTCTGTTGCATTTATACCAAATGTAAATCAAAAGCTTTTTTTATCATCGCAACAATAGAAAAAGCTTCTCCATTTCCTTTGGTTTTTAGTGTTGTTGCTGCCACTACTGACTCATGCTGACTCATTCAAATACAATTGCCCTTATAGCGCAGTAGTTTATTTTGGCCAAAATTGTTAGCCAATTGCTGAAATACACTTAATAAACTGAATCTGAAAATGTAAACCATTGGCAATAGCATTTATCATTTTTGAACTATTTTTTTTTGGCTGATTCTAAATTCGGCCGCTTATCAAAGGACCAACACGCCATTTTACTGCCAGAGACCAAAATATGGTCGGAAATATTTTTTTTTTCCACTCTTCTTTAATTTATTGTATCTCTTTAAATCAAAGACTAACAATAAGTTATAGGCTCTTATTTCTAATAAAAACTATTACAAATTATAAACTATATACAAATTGATATACATATGTATGTATTATAATACATAAGTAACTATAAGTGCTGCGGGACTCCAAAAAATTTAGCTGGTCTGAAAGTAGATTTTACAAACATCACTTCTGTTCATTACAGTAGGTGAGAATGGGATAACCCGTTGGAGCAGTGGCGTGGCGACAGGTTCATGACAACCCATCTATATTACTGTTAACGACTGATCCATTTACAGCCGAGACGAGCGAGGTCCCGGTCTGTGTTGGCGTGGTAGCAGAGACGAGCTAGGTCCCTGTCTACAACCATGGACGCAACTAGTACCTTGATAACGATTGTGATCGAAAATATGAAAAAAATTTATTCAATGTACATATGTACATACATACATACTAGGGATCTCAATTTTCTGACTTTTTCTGATCCCGGGATTTTTGGGATCTAAAAATGTAATCCCGGGATCTCGGGATGATCCCGAAACTTAGGCTTCTCTAATTAAATTGAGTATTCTAATATAGTATTCTAACATGAAAATTTCTTAATAAAAATTCTATAAATTTATTGCATAATTAGCCGAATTTCCGTGTGTGTCAGCTGAGTTGTCAGGTTGAAATCGAAGAATTAACGGCCTGGCAAAAAAAAAATTTTGTGTGGCCTTTTTTTTTTTGCTCATCAAATATTTGAATGAGGTCGAATTTTTAAAATTTTTCAATTTTTCGTAACATAAATATCTGAGACCTTTCGATAAAATTAAAGCTTTAGCCTCCAATTAACGACTTAACGGCCTCCTCCGCAGCCAACGGCTTTACCATTCAATTAACGGCCACCTGTTAACCATGTATGTAAGTCATTTTTGGCATTATTTTTTTTGCGTTTGCGCACACTTTACCATCATATTTAAAGTTTGTAGAATATGGTGTGGCCAACGCCAATGTTGTAAATTTACTATTTTTTGCACATAAAACGGAATATTTATTTATTTATTTATACATATAATTAAACTTGTTTGCTAAAAACTTAGTTATCATAAATCCCGGGATTTGTGTCTGCTAATCCTGGGATATTCGGTACTTAAAAAAGTCCGGGATCCCGCAATCCCGGGATCCCGAATTGGCATCCCTAATACATACATATGTATAGGGCAAAGACAAAAGACCGAATTTTAACCAATTTTGTTGTTTTAATTAAAACTGTAGTGTATTACAGCTCGAAATGTATGGCAAATGATAGAACTCGAAGAGGCCTAAATTTTGTATAATATATGGAGTTTCATTGTTGTATCCTGTCCCAAACATGGGTTTTCACCGGTTGTTTGGGTCCATTTTCATTAATGAAGATAAAAGCTTGAAATGTCTGTCAAATAATAGAGCTTGAAGAGCCTAAGCAGAATATATAGAGGAAGTGCGTGTACCTTGGACCAATTTTGAGGAAATCGTTTGTTGACTCCAAACTGCGGCTGCAGACGCCTCTATATCTTATACTGATATTTTTAGCAATAATGGCATGAATACAAAAATCCGCAGACTTTTTCCAAACCCACGTAAAAGACGTTTTTCTATAGAATGCCAAAGAGGTCCAAGGCACAATCAGGCATTGTACCTTGGACAACGAGACTAAATTTACCAACATTTTTCTAAATAGTTTTTATGATCCATTTTAGACTAATATATCAATATAGTGCTTCCAGATAATCAAAGTTTAGCTCAATGACGAATTAAATTTACTTTTCCGATCCTGTTCTTTTTAGCAGCAGATTTACCACTTAAACTATTTTAAATTGCCTACTTTACCTTTACCGTAATATTTGCTCCGAGGAATATTTCTGAATTATATTCGTAATACATTTCACGACACAGAAAAACTTTGCAATTTGGAACGGTTCAAGGTACATTCCATGCATTGGTCCAAGGTACACGCCAAGCACAAAATTCGGAAAATATTCAAAAACAATTTTACCCTAGGAGATAATATGATTTTAAGATAATCAACTTGAAGAGAAACGTTGGGTACCGTTATTTCGTCATTGATCTCCAACACAACAAAATTACTCATCTCGTAAGTCGACCTTGAAAATTTGCACAAAGTTTACAAATCACGTGAAAATTTCGTCTTCCTCAGTTGACGAAAGAACGTAAATTAAAATAGATCTTGTGCAGCGTTGCTGAAATCGGTTACAGAAATTAAGAAAGTTGTACTGTTACAATTTTTAGATACACGCTGATAAACATGAAATATCGCTGTTGTTCCAAGATACAATCGGTCCAAGGTACATTCTCTTCCAATAAGGTTGCCTTGTCCAATCATGTCCTAAACATGCGCCAATTTTTCTTAAATGAGTGGCAACCCATGTTTAGGATAGGATTCGACAAGGCAACCCGAGGCGAGCTTCGAAAAGTGGGCGTGGTAATTCCTATAAAAGCATAAGCTTCAAAACGCTAAATAGAAAGCTTTTTAAGTAAATGTTGCCAAGTTTAATGTGGTTCGTTTAGTCAAACCAGTCAGCTTTGTAGCGTGGTGGAAGAGATATCTTTTTAATAAAAATTTAGGACTTCGACTTTTAATGTTCACGCGGTGTATTTAATTTTTGGCAAGTTCAAAGATAACACCCTTATTAATTTTTTATAAAAGTATGTTTTATGTTTTCCACATTTTGAGTAAGCGATTGAGATGCGTTAAATATTACGCAAAATTTTGTGGTCACGAGAACCCATTTTGTTCACAAAATTTTACGCTGCAAATGTACCGCAAATATGGGGAAATTTTTGGTGCCACAGTATTTATTGCGTTTTAATAGTCACCAACTTTAATCATCTTATAATTTATAAATATTTTACACAAATTTCTTATAACATTAGCAACTACTTAACTGCATCAATAAGACTACTTTTTTCCAATTTGCAAAAGTAAAAATGAACGTCTATAATCGTAAATGATGACACTCTTTATGACTGGCAAATACATATTTGGCTGAATTTCATATCAATTGAAGAGTGTAAAGATATTTTTACTATAAAATGGAAAAGGTTTCATTAAAGTGTCATCAGTTTCTCGTCGACAGTGCGTAACAAAACCAACGATTTAAATATCAGAAAAATGACATTCAAGGTTCGTATTTTCTTTCTTAGTTTG
Source organism: Meiosimyza platycephala (assembly GCA_963662105.1). Taxonomy (NCBI): domain Eukaryota; kingdom Metazoa; phylum Arthropoda; class Insecta; order Diptera; family Lauxaniidae; genus Meiosimyza; species Meiosimyza platycephala. Next base: position 67,429,209 of record OY759209.1, on the reverse strand, counting down.
GAGAAATATCTGTGTGTCAACATTAAATTATAGAGTATGTTGAGATCGGCATTTTAGAATTTTTACAGCAATATAAAGCCGGTGCTATTTCTGATTTATAGACAGTTTTCTAACTACTAAATATGATTTCATTGTGTTATCAGGCTAAGGATCTCATTGTCATAATACCGAATTTTTTTTTATTAATTTTCTCAATTTCTTCCATTTTCGCAGCTTATTTGTTCTCTAGCACTCCTCACCTTCGCCAGCGCTGGCTTGATACCAAGTGCACAGATTTACCATGCTGCAATACCGTCGGTAACCGTGCATGCTGCTCCTGTACTTACAAAAAATATTTATACATACGTTCCACATGCACAGTATAAATTTTCTTATGGTGTACAGGATTCAATTTCCGGTGACAATAAGAGTCAGATGGAAGAACGCGATGGTGATGTTGTTCGTGGTCAGTACTCGCTGATCGATGCTGATGGTTATAGGCGCACAGTTTATTACACCGCTGATGCAGTGAATGGTTTCAATGCCATAGTACAACGTGAACCCCTGGTAAATATTGTTGCTGCACCGATTGTTAAAGCTGCTTATGGTGGTGGCCCTATATCATACGCTGCTTTCTCAAATAATTTACATCACTGAGGTTAAGCGGATATTTACAATAGAATTTAATGCCATTTTGAGACTGTTATTTCTTTTCTATTTTATATTTAAATAATATTTGTAAATAATAAAAAATATTTTGTAAGAAATAAGCTGGCTTTGTTGTTACAACATTTGGTATTCGACATTTTTTTGTAATTATCTAACTCGTTCTTTATTGGTCGGAGAGGAGTCCAGGGGCTTAACGGACTAACGATATACACTGTTATATGATGAACTTATAACAAATCTTACACATAATTTATCTTGCCATAGACGATTTTTGAAGGACATACAATCCTTTCATATGTATGTATGTATTGTATGTATATTGATTTAGATAAGTCACTCAAGTCCACTTCTTAAGCTATTCCCGGCACAACAACTTAAGTCCACAACTATTTTAGTCCAGTGAATAAAGAGTAGGTTAGAAGCATAGGAGTTTGTCAATATCAAACCTTAAGCAATTGATTTACTGACCTATTTGGAATTTTTGGTATTACTATTTAAGTATGTTCATTTGCTCAGTGATCCAACAAGAATGACGCTTTGTTTGTAAAAATTAGTTCAGTAGCTTAGGAACAATTTCGTCATCGTTTGTTTATGTGCACTTTTAATACAGCATTTCCGTTTCACTTAACTATATTTCCGTCCCAAAAATGGTTTTACACGATCTTACAAAACATAAAAACGCAGGCATAGAACATTAAATGGTATATGGGAAAAAAAGTTTTGCCAATGCTAGAAACTAAGACCTCAAAATCACCATATCTCGAAATCGTCGATGTTGGACTTAATTGGTCTGGGAAGCCAAGGGTATATACAAAAACTTTGTGCTTACGGTTGTAAAGTACATATATTCACACTCAGATCAGACTTTTTAAATCTGAAACCTCCAGAACATTTCAAGCGCCGTATATTCGCCCATACGCCACACGAGCAAACAGAACATAATAAAGATTTTTCAAACAAAATTATTTTCAGTGATAAGAACCATTTTCATTTCAGCGGATCGTTTATAAGCAAAATTGCAGCACTTAATTTCAGTTTTTCTTTCAAAAAGAGGTTTTTTGACCAGTGAGTTTCGGTTGCAATTAAATATTCATTTCAGGAGCACTTAAGCCTGCACGGAAGAAACGAAACTCGAAATTATTGTAAATATTAATCAAAATTTAAGAAAAATTAGTAGGTTATTTAGTAATTTAGAAACGGTTCGAGTGTCTATTAAAAATTACTAAGCGTAATATAAAAATTGCATCAAGCAGGCATTAATTTTTCGAATGCAAGTTTTTAATTTTTACAAAGTAGATTTTAAAATTTCTGCAATAATTTATTATATTTTAAAAGGACTGTACTATTTTTTAAAAAGTACATTATAAAGTTTTTATGATGAAATAGTAATAACTGAAATTCATTTTTAAATTTTTTTGTGTGTTCAACAAAATTGGGACGGCCAGCGAGTTTCCGTTGCCGCTTTCCCGACCCCGTCCCAATTCTGTTCAACACATTACTTCAAAGCCAATTAGTAAGAGTTTGGCAAGCCTCATATATTTATTTTTTTGCATGATCATGTTGAGAACTCAAACAGAGTACAAATTAAACACAAAAGAGAAATAAAATTCAATATAATATAAATTAACAATCATGAAATAATTTTTCTATAACTACTTTTTAAAAATTATAAAGCGGGAATCATATATTACAATATGAAATATATAAAAATTCTAATGTGGCAATTTATTAAAATTTAATAAATTCTTTGTAAAATTTCAAAGTTTTTAGGTGATAATTAATGTGAAGAAAATAATTTTTAATATGCACTTATTAAAAAATGTAAAATGAAAATATTTACAAACTAGAATAGAATTTTTAATAAGGATTTTCTATTTATTACTATAAAAGAGTAATATTTGTTTTCAGATTTTAATTTTTATAATCTCCTATTAATTTTTAATAAAATTTGAGTTGGTGTTTTTTCCGTGTGAGCATGACAATGAACATCACGAAAATTGTAATTTAATATGTTCATGACCCGTTCTGGGTGGTTAGGAAACATTGCCAAACTCTTGCAATCGAAAGGCCACACTTGATTCTCGATTGCCTTAGGAAAATCCCAACAAAAAATTATTTTCTCGTTAACTAAACTGCGCTGATACGATTTGTTTTCACTGTAATTATATTATATATGTCAAATTAGAGGGCTAATAGCCAATTTTTACTTTTATTTATGATGCTAAGGGTACGCTGCTGATCTATTTTTCGCTTATAAAACGTATGCAGAGTTTAAATTTTTGTGCCAATTTGTTACGGATTTTCCAAGTTTCAATAAATCGCTCGATTTATAGGTAAATATTTTATCTTTAAAGCTGCATACCAAAACTTAAGTAGTTTTTAAATAGTTATTGAGCTATAAGACATTTTACACATTTTAATCAAACTTTTGTATCATTTTAAAATCAAAATTAAAAGCTCAAAACGGCTGTTAACAGATTTATTCCACCTATTCTGTATCACAAGATTAGAGTGTACCACATGGAATGAAAACAATTCGCTTGAAATCAAACCAGTGTCCAGATCACCAAAATCCAATTAAAGTCGATACAAAAAGATACTTCAACAATAAATGAAATTTGCTAAAAATTTAAATGAATTGGTTTATATTTTCTAACATCATAATTTATAATAATATGTCTATCGGTGTGTAATAATACTCGTAGTAAAAATGGTCTTTAATGATGATAAACTGGAGCATGAGCATATGCTACCGCAGGAGCTGGAGCATAATGTTGAACTGGAGCAACATGTGCAACCTTGACGAGGGGTTCACGATGGACAACAGCATTGAAACCACTATGGGGATCAGCTGTGTATTGAACGGTGCGCTTGAAACCATCGGCATCGATCAAAGAGTATTCACCATGAACAACATCACCATCACGTTCCTCAAAATGGCTCTTGGAATCGCCTGTTAACTTGTCATCAACGCCATATGAGAATTTGTATTGTGGATGTGGATCATATTCCTCAACTTGTTGGGACAATTGATGATGAGCTACTGGAACAGGTGCAGCATGATAAACAGGAGCAGCATGATAGACTGGAGCAGCAACTTGTACAGGAGCAGCATGGTGATAAAACTGTTGTGGTGCAACATATCCAGCGCTGGCAGCAGCAACGAAACTGAGAACTAAAACGAACTGTAATGGAAAAGTGGATTATTTTTTATTTGCAAAGTCATCTATGTTGAAAGTACCAACGCACCTTATATGCCATTTCTGTGATATTTAAATTTTTTACTAATGAGAAGTTGTTTGCTGGAATGAGGCTAATAGTTGAATGATAAATCAGTACAGCGGCTAAGTACTTTTATACAAAATGGTATGGAATTAATGCTCCAATTCTATGTGTACTTTTCGTCAGTTTCGTCAGATTTTTTAACAACTAATTAAAAGTCATATGTGTGTTTTATGTTAATGTATTGACGTTAAAATTTTACATACGAAAAGTGCAGGTCAAACCCAAACTTGTTTAACATACCCATAATCTATTTAATCTGTTCGCATACCTGTTTTGCTGTCAGACAGTCTGTGTCAGCTTTAAGTTACTGTCACTTTCGTCACATTTCATTTTTGTTTTCTTGTATTCTGTCATGCAACACGCTGTTGTGTAGTTGATATCAACAAGGGTCAAAAGTGAATGCTTACACGGAAAGTAATTTTTTGGTCAATTTGAAGGAAATTTTTGTGTTTATTAATTTCTTTTGTTTGGTAATTAAATACAAGAATTTTTGAGCTTACAGATAACAACCAGAAAGAGTGTAAGCACTCGCCGTGTAATGATGCTCAAGCAAATTTCATCTGAGCCCAAAGATGTGCACTGAAATATTTGGCCTGAACTTGTTTACACTTCGCCAAATGTTCACCAGAGCGATAAATGGATGGCATTTGGATTTCGATGAAAGTTAAAAAAGGTTGACATATATCGAAACAATAAACTATAGTCTTTAAATATCGAACAAGTTGAAAGATATTAAATGTTAGGACTGTATAAAAAATCGATAAGAATCAAAAAATGTCGACAAAAGTCGGAAATGTTGCGATTATATTCAAAGAGATTCGAAAAGATCAAGTAACTAAGAGTTAAAAATAGTCGATTAGAAATTGGTCAAAATATGTAAGAAGTATCGAACAAGTCGATACAAATTCCGAGATATTGAAAAATTTAATAAAATCCAAAAAGTGCGACCGTTTCACACTGGACTGACAGTTTTGTATTGAACCGAGAAAACTTTCATATAAAACACTATACTTGCATTATTTGGCTTTGTTTCAAATCATATTAAAATCAAATAAATATTTATTTTCCGTGTACCATGTAATAGTTTTTATATTTTATTGTAATTCAAATGAATCTTCGATTACAAATTGCTTATAATCCCAGAGATTGATATGATGCGACAAAAATATTTTGTATAAAACTATGAGGATGACAGAGTGAACTAACATTCGGTTGTTGCACTCATTTCGGAAAAGAAGTATCAATTCAGATATCATCAAAATGTCATTTAAAGTGGGTATTCAGATATTAATAATTTTTAAAATTTTTTTTTATCTCTTTAACTTGTTCTTTTAGTATGTACTGATTCTTAGCTGCATCGCAATTATCAACGCCAGTCATATTGCACAAAAGCAGCTCTACGTAGATAGATCTCATGATGATAACATCTATCATCCGGCACTAATTCCAACTGCACATCATCATGACGGCAAAAGAAATGATGAAGATTACGATCCACATCCAGAATATAAATTTTCTTATGGTGTTAATGATGAGCTGACTGGTGACTCAAAAAGTCAATATGAAGAGCGTAACGGTGATATTGTTCGCGGGCAGTACTCTTTAATCGATGCTGATGGCTTCAAACGCATTGTTCATTATACTGCTGATTCACACCATGGTTTTCATGCTGTCGTTCAGCGTGTACCGCTTGCAAAACTTACGCATGCTGCTCCAGTTCATCGTTTTGCTGCACCTCAATATGTAACCTATTCGCATAATCCAGCTTATCATCATCATTGATCTTTTATACAACCAGATACTGTTAGGAGTATTTTTTTATTAATTAGAATGTCTTTAAAAATATAAACTCTCGACATATTGTAGTCTAATTATTATAATGTTTAGCTCCTACAGCTGTACTCCTTCTTAGCTATGTAGCTTAAGTTCTTAAATCAAGTTAAAAATAAATTAAATAAGTATCAAAAAGGTAAATTGGATTTGTTTTTGTTTTTAATTGGTTTTTTTAATTTTTTGGCAATGTTTTAGCATTGAACCTAAAAACTATGATCTCAAAATTTTAGCTTTCTAAATCAAACCTGTGATCGGCACAAAGGGAGTTTGTTTTTTACATAATTATCATGGCCATGATAAAGCTGAAGTTTTGGGAGGATTTTCTTTAGGTTCAATGCTAAAACTGGCTGTTGGCCAAATTTTGTTTTTTTTTTGGACTTACAGTCAAAAATACTTTTAGGGCCCGCAAAAGGAAAATAAAAAATTTGTTTCCCTAGTCTTTCGGCTGAAAATAAACTTTTTTTCAATTTTCTTTTATGAAAAATGGTGAATAGCACTGTGGCCAAATTTGTTTTTGCCAAATTAGTAGTTCTATCGTGTACAATGACTCAATATACTTTGAAAACAATAGTCAAAGGATATTTTAAAAGTAAACCTAAATTTAACTTGATTTACGAGCATCAAAAAACAATCAACATTTTTAAAAATATTTCAAATGAAACTAGCGGCCTCTTATCTTAAGATTGGCTTAAATTTTACTTGTTCAACTAATCAATTGCTGTCAAAAACAAAAATCAGCAAAATCAGAGACTTTATGGTCTAAATCCATTTATTTCAGCCGAAATGTTTCCTATGTTCGTAGGAATAAAACTATTAGGGTGCTTAACTTGCGTTATAATGCTTTCTTTGTCCTCACTATTGAGTTATGGAATATGCTCCACGTCGGTTAATTCAAGAAAAAGTTCACCGACTCTACTTCAACTCATCCCTTTCAAAAATAATTTCTTTTCAGCCTAAAAACAAGTGAAAAATATTTTTTTTTTATTTTGTGGGGTTTCAAAGAATTTTTGACTAGAGATAAGTCAAAAATTTGAATATCACAGAAAATAAAATCGTACGGTCAGCTACGTTTTCGTGTTCGGCTTTTTTTTATCACAACGTTCAAATAAGCCCAATCTTTCGTTAGCGTCAGTAAACCATTTTCGCGTTCAATACCACAGTGAAAGATCTCAGCTAAAATATATTTTAGCTAACAAACTTTGGACTATGAAGTAGTTCAATGAAATAGTTCAGTAGACATAGAAATATAACTTAATTTGAAAGTCACGCAATAACGAATAATATGTACAAAATAATTAATGCTTTAATAAATACAATCAGTCAGCTTAACTACAAAATCTTTAAAATTCGGTGAATGCCCCATAAGTTTACCTTATAATCGAAATAAAAAAAAAACTCGAAGTACCGCAAAATATCACACAGAAGCACAGTACGGGCGAATTAATGTTGCTATTTGCCACTTACAAGTTCAGGGTCGATAGAAAAATGTTAAGACAAATTGCACGTGTTCAGTCTGCACTCCCTTTTAATGGAGCGTTTTTAGGCGATCAACTCAATTCGTCTGATTCATAATAGAGACCTCAATTAAAAGCGATCACTTGTTGATTTTTAAAGTGATGTTTTGTTAAATCAACAAGCCGACTTTTTAAAAATATATTAACGCACATTTTATTTACAATATTAAATTTAGTATAGCTTCCGCTGCGTCAATTTACATTAAAGAGCTGTGGCTTGTGATAGGAAAATTATAGACGAACATATCCGACAATTGCATACAATTTAAATTTAGAATAAAATATTTTTAAGAATCTATGTCAAATGCTTATTAGAAACCTCAATTCAATTAAATATCATATTTTCCCTAACATTAGTAATTTGTTTCTCATATTTATGGTACTCTTTTTCCTTGCACCAAGTCAATAGGGGTTTAGGAAACTCACGTTCAGTTTAAGGAAGTTAAATCTTTATTTCAAATATAAGTTGAAGTGGTTTTAGCTAAATTTTCTTTTGGTATAGTAAAGTTCTTACCTGAGAAATAAAAATAATTTTTTGAATACAGGATACATAGGTATATTTCTCCTTAAACTTGAGGAATACAGTGACAGTATATTATTAATTGATATACCCTCTGTACTTATATCGTACTTGCAAAATAAATTTCATATAAAATCATTAAAAACACTACGCACTGTCAATATTCACCTACCCAAAAAGTGTAGGGATATTAAAAATAATTAGCAAAAATACGATCGTACAAATGCATTAACCGATTATACCCACTGTCATTCAATTAAATTCGGTTCAATTTGATTTACCAAATTGATTGAAACTGTAGCGATGAATGTTAGTCAAGCGAGGGCGACATTGAAATTCCACAGCAGGTAACGGCGGAATTTCCTAATTTGCTACTATGCTGGATCTTAATGATCTACGCTGCTAATGCGATCAGCAATGGTCTTTGACTATGTGTTTGGATTTATTAAATTTGGTTTGATTTTGCTGAAATCACGTTGTCTCGAAATCACGTACATAATTCGAGCATTTGTCAACAATGGAGCGAATATACTGTATGAAGCACGTGGTAAGCGCGCTTCCGGTTCTTGTTGTTTATGACATGTTACTGATCTTGTTATCAGATCGTTGTTAACACCATATTTTGTACAAGAACTTTTGTTTTGTATGCTGTCTAAGAATTATTTTTTCCCACTTCTTATCGGCTTTGAACTTTTTTTTTATACGTTGACGCATTTAAATTTGACAGTTGTACACTAAACCGTCATAAGCTGGCCAAAATCTGTGTTTAAGTTGACAACAAGTAGGTACGTATGCGTGAGTATAATGCGATTATGGTCTTAGTTTAATTTTTTAAGAGAATCCGCATTTAGTATTTTATCTGATATAACTGATTTACTTTTATAAATTGTGATACATACGATTTTTTTTATTGAAAAATAGATAAATTATTCATTGGCGTTTTTCCTTCCAGTTATTTGTTCTGCACAAAGTTATTCACCCCATTTTATAGTAAAGAGCTCAGAAGCCAATTACATAATTGATATTTTTTCGTTTTTATTTAACTTTTTATTAAAGTGAAAGGCAAAGGTTATGGCAGTGAAGGCGCCCACTTTATTTGCAAATTCATGACAGTAGCTTAATTACTTTTTTTTCGATTTCAAGATTATAAAGACAATAGAATTGAAAAACATATATTTTTATTTCTCGATTATGAATAAATTCATAATTAACTTAGACGAAAAAGTAGGTAGTACAAGTTAAACAAGTTAAATATTTATATGTGATCTTAATCTTTCAGCTTATATGTACTGTACTTACATATGTACTTTTATGATTGCAAATAACCTAAATCGTGCATGAAATAGTAATAAAAATAATAAATAAGTTCTGAGAAAATTCTCTTCCTTAGAATAAAGTTCCTTAAAACTTTGAAACTGTCATAACTACGAAAATAACCACATTCATCGACCAGTGGAAGAATCAGTATGACTGACTCCTATCCCTATGACTATGGTGAAAGTAGTATATACTACCTTAGTCTAGGAAATGAAAAATAAGTATGACAACAGACAATGGTTTTTTAAGCAAATCGCAATATCTGGATTAAACTCTCTGCTGAAACTCACATATTTATACTACCGCCGTGAACAAAGCGCTAAAGACACTTTTGCCTCATGCAGGCTGCATAGCCTAAGGCAGACCACAGAAGTACCTTGTTGAACCCGAACCGATTTTATTTGTGCCCAATGAACATATCTGAATAGAGAATATTGGGAGAGAAAATGAACCTGGTATATTAATAGTGAATACCAAAATCAAGCGTGAAGAGCTCGTAACCTATGATAAAAATTAAAGAAAATTGTAATATTTGATGAGAATCTTAGTGGCGTTGACGTTGAAATGCCACTATTACTTATAGTGGCGCTACGATGAACAATACAATGAAGTACAACTTTTTAATTTTATATGAAGTCTCTCAATTCCTAACCCATCAAATATATTGAACCGTTTTGTTTGTAGATTTAGTCTTAGATTTTTGTTTTCATATTCAAGAAATCGCCTTTACCCAAAATCAAGGGTTGGAAGGCTTCGACCATAACAATTTTAATAGTGTTATTTTAAAAATTTAAATGTCCAGTCCAGTGCCCAGTCTTTTTAGGAAGCACAGTACATATGGCACACAAGGGCGTTGATTTTGTATTGATTTTTCATTGATTTGGCGTCTCTGTATAACAATACCACTATTTGATCCATTTGACTCAAATAAATATTTGATTTCTCTATATGAAATACATATTTGTTATATTCAAACAAATCGTTTTCTTCGTGTATGTATCTATAAAAATTGATGTAAGCCAAAAATTTTCTAATATTTCGTACTTTTATTTTCAACAAAGCTTAATAAGTAATAGTGGAACAAATTGAGTATTTCCCTTCTAATGTTCTAATGATGATAAGCAACTGCTGGCGTAGCGTAACTGCTGTAATGAGCAGCAGGAGCAGCATACTGAGCTACTGGTGCAGCATATGACTTGATGACAGCTGGAGCTGAGTAGTGAGCAACTGGAGCTGCATAGGACTTAACAACAGTTGGTGCGGAGTAGTGAGCGACTGGAGCGGCATACGACTGTACAACAGATGGAGCAGCATAGTGTGCAACTGGAGCAGCGTATGATTTAACAACAGCTGGTGCGGAGTAGTGGGCAACTGGAGCAGCATATGATTTCACAACTGTTGGAGCAGCATAGTGGGCAACTGGAGCAGCATATGACTGGACAACAGATGGAGCAGAATAGTGAGCAACTGGAGCAACAGCAACAGCCTTAACGAGTGGTTCACGATGTACGACAGCATTGAAGCCATTAACATCATCAGCGGTATATTGAACAGTGCGTTTGTAACCATCAGCATCGATTAGTGAATATTCACCACGAACAACATCACCATCACGTTCTTCCACATGATCCTTTGAATCACCAGTCAATTTATCATCAACTCCATAAGAGAATTTGTATTGAGGATGTGGGTCGTATTCCTCTACCTCTTTCTGTGCATGAACAGATATTGGTGCACCAGCATGGTAGACTTGAGCAACTGGTGCGTAACCGGCGCTGGCGACAGCAATAAAGGCGAATGCAAAAACAAGCTGCAGAAATGAAAATAATAAATAATCCGTTAATGAGGGTGAACGGAAGATAAGGCCGGCGAATTTGCTGAACTTACCTTGAATGCCATTTTGTATGTGTAGTGGTGGATTTTTAGGTTCTTTACTGAAGTGAAGACAAGAAGTGAATGATTTGGTTTTAAATTCGTGGACAACTTTTATATGAAATTAATTTTGCTCTTAATCGGCAATTCCTCTTACTTAACTACCAAGCTATCATGCTGTTATTGTTGCTGCCATTTATGAATAAAGCAAGTGCTTGGCTTATTATCATGGCCTTCTACACTTTGTTGCAAGAAATGGAATGCAAAACCATATATTGGAAGAAAATTTTGTTGAAAAGAATCTTAGTAATTTCATAGAATTGGGAAAGTCCTACAGTGAGAGAGTTTTTAAAGGAATGCAATTAAACTCAAGACAAGCTCCAAAAAATATTACATAAGATTTGATAAGATGATGTAGCAAGTTATTTAAGATAACGCAACCAAAAAGTGTACAAGTTACATTTATGAGCATATCATAATTTTGGTAATAAATTTATGAATTTATTTAAATCAGTTAATGATAACCAGTTTCAAATATAGTAGTACATAAATACTAGTAATATGAAAGAATTTAATTTACTGAATAAAATTCGTTTATGTTGATGATACTCCTAAATTTTTTTTAAACTTTATTCAGTCAAAGGATGGACTTAGCATTTCGACATCTATGTTGAGTAATGGTGACCTTACTTTAGCTCTTAATGATACAGTAAACCTCTTTCCAACTAAAGCTGATATGTTTTGGTTTAATGAATCAATTTTGAGCAACATAAGCTCCTTCGCGCACCTTAATTCACTTTCTCTTTCGGATGTTTTCAATGTCATGTTAAATTTTAAATGTTTTTTTTTAAACTAATAGCCCAAGTCCTTGTGTCGAATCCTAAATTAACCTTTGTCGGTAAGTTCCTTTTTAGATTGATAATTACACAGCAAGTAAAGATTTTCTTTGATTTTTTATTATTTGTTGCAGAGGATACTCTCTCAAGTACATACAGTCGTGTTCGAAATAATAAGAACAACTTAGATAAAAATCGAATTCGTCGTACAAAATTTTCATAATAGTATTTTAAAATATCGATTTACATTTTTTTGTTCTTGCAATATTAATGCTTTAGGTCTTAAATGAGCTGTTCGAAAAAATAAGAAAAAATTCCTGTTGACGTTTACTTGGCACAACCAGCAACTATAGCTATTTCACTGACTGTACTTCTGTGGGCTTTGAATGTTTTGTTTGCTTGACTTTGTCAGCGAAAAAGCTATATGTGCTTACAATGTTTTTATATATTTCCTATGATAAAATGTTATTACGAAAATAACGGTGAAAAAAAGTATGCAGAATGCAAGCAGGATTTGCGGAAAGTAATTTGGAATGTTGCTGTTGTTATTTGCTTCGAAAATAGTACCGTAGAGTTGCTTGGCAATGATAAAAAAAAAATTGGCATTTTCAATTTGGGGAAAAAAATCTCCTGATCTCAAATGTGGGTTAACAGGCATTATACTCATGTCATTTCTTTATCATATTAATACAAATCCACAATAAAATTTTAAGCAAAAACAATATTGGGGTTTTTGAAAAACTCAGTCTTGTTTTTTTCATAAAAAGCGCTATAACTCCGCTTGTTGAAAATTCAATTTCCAAAATTTCTTAAAGATTCTGACAGAGAATCAAAAGACAAAAGTTAACTATTTTGATTTGGATGAAAATGCAACTATTTTGAAGCAATTTTCAACGAGTTTTCTTGTTCTGACATTAAAACTTTAAATGGGCATAACTTCGTAAAAAATAATTTTCAATCAAATCGGGGAACGGTATATTTCCTTAATTACTTTGAAAAACAACATATTTAATCGGCAACCAATTCTGCATGGTTTGAGATGGATTTGGTCTCTGTATATTTTATTCTTCAGAGATAGAGCTTACTATGTAATGGGGGCAGCAAAATCAGTCTTGATCTTATTCGTTCATATTTTGAATGATTAACACCACTGTAGTTGCAAGATCAAGGCTAAGACTAAGTGCACAAGACTGAGGAAAATGTTTAAAGAATAATATATTCTCAAATCGAATCTTGTTGAAACCTACTTTTAAAATACCGTGTGTTCGTTATACCATCGATAAATACTCTAAATGTCCTACACCAGCTTCTCCAATGGTACATATAATGAACACAATCTTTCTTAAAAATATGTTGCAATAAGATTTGAATCCTTTTGTTGATAGCTTGGGTCTTAAAAGTAATGGATATTCCGATAAGACAGCGCTCGCCGTATAATTATTTGTATAGCATTCAAACTTTTGGCCAGCGAATTTTTTCGGTTTTAGATGAGTGCGATTTTATACGTAAAAATTAAATTTATTCAAATATATTAACTTATGGTTCATTTCGCTTTAAAAAACACACCCACAGTTGAATTGGCTTAGAAAACTTTATCAATCAGATATAGCCGAAATCATTCAATCATATTTTCGATCAAGTAAAAACTGTACAGAAAACTTTAAAAATGTTGGCAATTTTCCTATTTGTTTCTAAGATTTGAAGAGCTGTAAAACGTTTTCGGTTCGTTGTACGAAGAATTGTTATATAGCAAATTTTAATTTATAAGAAATAAAAATCATGTTTAGAAGAAAACCAATATTTCACAAAAAAATCCAATAAACTGATTTCTGTGATCATACAAACATTTCCTTTGCTACTAGAATGCAATAAAAGTTTTATTGGAAAAACATGAATAACAATTAATTTGTAGCAATATTTTCGAATCAAACAAACTTTATTTATCTTTTTAGAATTTAAAATAAATGTATGGCTTATAAAGATCTAAAATCAGAATCTTCATATCAGAAAAACGAAACATATCTCTATAGCAACATTCCAATACAACCCTCAATCACTTGGTTATTTTATAAATCAAAATATTGTCGATCATGTTATGAAAATATCGAATGCAAAAAAGAGCATAAATAATTTCAGTATCCGCGTAATGTACGCAAAGTGTCGCAAATAGTTAAGTCTTTTGTCTTTTATTCTCTGAATATTTATTAGAAATCGAAACTGGTTTAACACCCATGAAAACAAAATCGATGAAAGAACAATGATTCTGTCGTAAGGTGCGAAGTCAAAACTGCCACAAATCATAAATCACTTAAGTATATAAATGACAAGGAATTAAAAAATTATATCATTCGCTTCTTGTGCTTACTTCTGGAAAGAACCAAATATCCACAACAAATAAAATGGCATTCAAGGTAGGTACAGCCAAATCACAGCTTCGATGAAATTCACTAATTATTTTTAATTTTACAGTTTATTTTTGCACTCGCTTTTGTAGCTGTTGCCAGCGCCGGTTACGCACCAGTTGCCTCAGTATACCACAATGCTGCACCAGTTGCTGTTCATGCAGCTCCCATTGCTGTCGCACAGCAAGTGGTGGTGAAATCAGAGGAATATGATCCACATCCTCAATACAGATTCTCATATGGAGTTGATGATAAATTAACTGGTGATTCTAAGAGCCAATTTGAAGAACGTGATGGCGATGTTGTTCGTGGTGAATACTCACTAATCGATGCTGATGGTTACAAACGCACTGTTCAATACACCGCTGATGATATTAATGGCTTCAATGCTGTCGTACATCGTGAACCACTCGTTAAAGCTGTTGCTGTTGCCCCAGTTGCTCACTATTCTGCTCCATCTGTTGTCCAGTCATATGCTGCTCCAGTTGCTCACTATTCTGCTCCAACTGTTGTTAAATCGTATGCTGCTCCAGTTGCCCATTATGCTGCTCCAGTTGCCCATTATGCTGCTCCAGTTGCCCACTACTCCGCACCAGCTGTTGTTAAATCATACGCTGCTCCAGTTGCTCACTATACAGCACCAGCTGCACAATACACATCGTATGCAACTCCTGCTCATTATGCCGCTCCAGCTGTTGTAAGCTCATATGCTGCTGCTCCAGTTGCTCACTATGCCGCTCCAGCAACACAATACGCATCGTATGTAGCCCCAGCTTACCATCATTGATAACCGCCTACTTAAATAATTTGGTCTTTAGTCCAGAGTAATTGTTAAAATTTATTTATTAAAAAATGTTAATGATTCAACGAAAATATAAACACAAAGTCAATACTAAAAGTTACCTACACAGCCATTTTTTTAAGGAAAACTTAATTTTTACCATCACTTCAAGTATAAGAGTGGAAATATTAGCATTTACCATTCCCGGCCTAATCTGATCTCCGTAGTTGTCCATAACCATGCTGAACCAACATTTTATTGAAGATCTATAAACTTGTAACTTTTATTTCTGAACCTATTCAGGCTCTTCGAGTCAGAAATATTAATAAACAACAAAACAAAATCAATCGAACTGTTCTCAAATTGGATGCTATCGAAAATGACGTAAATCAGGGTCGCCGAAAGACCTGTTGCGAGTGTTGAGAACTCCACACGCGTGAGACTTCCCCATGTGGAATTCAACACGGACGACCAAGTCCTTTCATCGCTGATAATCTGATTTGGGATATATTCAGAAAAGTTTCCAGATCCCTTGAAGCTTTTGAGCTTGGCAAAGATTGTGATGTTGATAAAATATTAAATTTCAAAAAAGAAAATTTACTTAGTGATCGAAACATGCTTCTTGATTTGGCGAACAGAAATGAAACTAAATTGAAAAGTTTAGGAGAAGATGTAGTAGATATTTTACAAAAACATCTATAGTATAAGGACCTCATTCCAGAATTAGTTTAATTTGTGAAATTGTTAATGACTATTCCTGGATTCTTTTGCACTGATGAGAGAATTTTTTCGACTGAAATTGTATGTGCGTTCAACGATGTTGAAATTTTACACAGGTACCACGAATTGGCTGATAAGTAGAATAGACAAGGAAAGAATGAAGAATTTGTGACGAAATAAATTTTTAGTACTGATTCTTGAAGTAGACGTCAGTCGCCAGAATCGTGGTGGACCTGGTTGTGAGAGGCCGACAAAAAAAATTTTCCGCAATAACTCGGAAAGCATTTCATGTCCGAAAAATCCCCAAACGACCCAACATTTTATAGTTTTGTCGGCCTCTCACAACCAAGCCCACCACGATTCTGATGACTGACATTTAATTCGAGTATCAGCTATTCTTTCATTTGCAAAAAAAAAATTAAGTGGGAGGAAATTGCTTCGAAAAATGCAACGCTACCTCCCGGACTATTTTTTTTTTATTCACACAATATACAAGATATCAAATGCTTGCACAGAAATATAGAGAATCAATTATTTTAATATAACTTTATGTATCTCATTTGAAAGGACATTTTAGTATAAGAATTTTTACTTGAAAGTTGCTGGTTGTGTTCCAGAGTCCTGACAGGTCAGAATATATTATACTACTATATATCCCTATTTCTGGGTAATCAATTACAACTACAAAGTAAATGACCTTAACTAAGATCTTAAAGTTGTGTTTCTTTTGTCACCAAAGACATCTGAAATGTATTATATTTTTCGGTTCTTGTATGAAGCATAGGATATTTTTTGCTATAAAAAGTCATTATACTGAAGAACACCTTTGCAACGAAAGGTGGCACGTCTGTTCATTGAAGTAATCCTAAAATCTTTTTTTTTATATGAAATTTTTAATAGTACCTACAGACAATGTTCTTGATTATGTCAAAAAAATTTTTGAGAAATATTAAGGCACAAGTTCGTCGAACGCTACCTCTAAAAACTATATAAATACGTCCTATGAGCATTGTGATTTTTCTACAAAATAAAGAAATTTTTATTTACTTTTACTTTTAATTTTTCTCCTCAGGTAGCAACCCTAATATTGTTTTTTTCCACAGGATATACTCGGAAAAGAGTAAATTTTCTAGTTTTAGGCCTTCCCGAAGAGTTCTAGAACATAATGTTATTTTGAACATGTCCAGTGTAGGGCCTACACGGAAAGAAAAGTCTTAAAAAAATGATCATGCTCGTCACGATACCCTCAAATCTCGTGCAAACGCCAAACATAGTAATTTTCTGAAAATTATTTATTTCTATATTATTAAGTGAGATTCTAAAACAGCATGGATAAATTTAATAAATCACGGTGTCAATTACCGGTTAATTGACAGTTATCATTGAACGTATTCGAGCCAAATTACCCTAAGCTGATATCAGTCGATGGCACACGGACTAGTTTTTTTTTTAACTAAAACGGATCCGTTACAGATCCGGAATGGACTTCAAAAATGGATCCGTTACGGAATCGTTTTTTTAACTAAAACGGATCCGTTTCGGACTCGTTTTTAAAAATAAAATGGATTCGAGCCGGACTAATTTTTTTAAACTAAATCGGATCAGTTACGGACTCGGAACAGACTTCTTATACGGATCGGTTCCAAACTCCTTTTTGGTGAACAAAATGAATCCGTTCCGAAGTCGGTTTTTGTAAATAGAACGGATCCGTTTGGATCCTTTTCGAATTCGTTTTCGTATGAAATTCTTCTCGAAAAAGTGGATCCGTTACGAACTCGTTTTAAGACATACTAAAATGATGTCGTTAAACTGCGCATGCAACAACCATTGTCTAATCAGGGAAGCTCCTGGTTCAAATCCCGGCGAGGACACAATTTTATTTTATTTTTTTATTTAAAAGTATTCAAAAAACAAAAAAAGAAGTAGAGAACTATGTATATATTGAAAATATCTTGAAAACTGCCTTTTATGTTAATAATTAATAACGAGTCCGTTATGGATCCGTTTTTTTTAATAACGCATGCATGCGCAGTTTAACGACATCATTTTAGTATATCAAAAAAACTATGTCGGTGACAGGTAAAAAAAGTGTAAGTTCTCATTTGAAGTTTTAAAAACGTATTACATTAATAAATTAACAATAAGTACTAATAACAGCATTAGAAAAATAGATGGAAAGTAAAAAATCAAAAAAGAAAAATGTTTGTTTGCGTTAACCAAATTTTTTAATTGCGTTTATTTCATACAGTAAAATCCGTTTTATTTAGAAAAACGAGTCCGAAACGGATCCTTATATGAAGTCCGTTCCGAGTTCGCAACGGACGATCTTTCCCTCTGTTTGGAGGCAAATCACTCACGATTTCGCATCCGAATCGTATCAGAATCGGAATCCGTTTCGGATAAATAATACGAAGAAGCGGATCCTAAACGAATCCGAAACGGATCCGTATGGCACACTTGGAAGTTTCAGAGAAAGTTGGCAATGTATGAATGTAGGGTCGGCTGTTTTACGTGGACTTATTCATATTCAAGCTAACCATGGTCAAATGTAACAGAAAAGTTGTTAACTTTTATCTCGCTTCATATTAAGTGGACAGAAATTCAATCTAAACAAAAGAAACAGACAATTTTCCATAAAAAGGTCAAGTGTATTAATCATATCAGCTCAATTGCTTTCCTGATATTCAAAAGCTAAAAATGTTGTTTTTTTTTTGTTTTCTTGCTTCCTATTGGAAGCTCACGTGGTTTTTCATAATTATTCGGAAGCGTTACGTTGTCATATTGAATGCCGCAGAAATGATAAAAGGATGTTTGGACAAAAACCCACAAATCTACATATATTTAAAGCTATAATTTGTACTTTGCTGCTATTGAAATTTTAAAAATCCTTATATTAATTTTAATAATACCGGTAAAATAAACGATGATTATAAAATGCAAATTGCTTAAGTTTCTCTATGTGTATAAAATAACATGTTATAGCATTCTATTCAAATGCAAATTCTGCACAAGAAGTAGATGTGAGAAATCATCTCAACGACAGCAATAGCAAGGATGCATTGCAACGGTCATTGCACTTTTATGATTTCCAATTGTTTATTTGTTCGGTTTTATTTTTCTTAACCGAGATATGTCAGTAACAATTTAAATTTCACAATATTACGCATTACTGTCTGCGATCTAAATCCTGTTTAACAACTAGCTTGGGATATCAAAACTCGACGGGGTTCTTATGGAAGAAAGAAAATATAAATAAAAAAATCTGTGCACAAGGATCAAAGTGTACTCATAATATACAATAGTAGTGATGATATAAAATCAAAGTCTATGAAATCTCTCAAGCTAAGCGGTTTGATTTATTTAAATAGAATATATGGAAAGCTCGTTTTGTTCTGCTGAGAAAAAAAGCAAAAAAAAGACCTTGCTTTGATATGCCGTGTCAATATACAATGGGAACCACCAACTTAAAGTTCAAGATACTGCAAAAGGTGAATTACGTTACGTTACGTTACCTTGTTGATGCAGTCCTTTTATATGTAGTTTTTTGCTTGTTGTTGCATTACGAGTCCACTGAGGGTCCTTCAAGCAACAGCAATTCAGAAACAATACAAACAAAGGAATTTATAATCGAGCAGATAATAAGAAATGTCGGCAAGTTTTTTTGAATTCATTTCAAATAAAGCTGATAGGCGTAACGATTTACTCTATGAATGTTGTATACGAACGGATAAAGGGCTGCAGCTTTGATTTATTATTGATAGTAATTGTGAAATTATTTTTACAAAACTTTGCGAATGTCCTTAGATCAGTAGCTTAACGTACATATGCTGTAATAGTTCTTCTATTCTCAACAGAATTTTTACAAAATGATCTAACTAGTCTTCTTTGTTGGCTTGAACCAGTACCATGAAAGTTTGCACTTTATGTTCCCTTTACATATTTATTTATTATCTCTTACATTCGAGTATATCCCCCAACGAAATCAATTCTGCGGCTTACTCACAGTACACCTGCTTTATTTGCCAAAGTCTCAAGAATAGTTCTCACTGAGCAAATAAGAAACTTATACGAGTAGAACGCGATTATAATCAAAAGACCTACAACAACAGAAACAAAAGATTTCAGTCTGACAGTTTACATGGCCAACGGATGTGAGAAGCATTGAATGTTTTCATATTGTAAAGAAGACATAAATAATTGAGTAAAGAACATCGATTAAACTCTTTCAAGGCCATTTACAGAGTGCCGGTCATAGATCTTTAATTTCAGTGAGGAGCACAGTATTCCAGACTGCTCAACTGTGTAATTTTAGTCGTAACTTTACACCTGGCTCAATACACAAGTGGACGAAAAGCAAGTGCAGAAGCGACGATTTGTTAGCAATCATTTAGAACCAGTTTGGGCTCTGTTTTTTTAAGTTTTCTTTTTTTGGAGTGGTCGTATTCCCTGCTGTTTAATCAGCTTAAATATCGAATTTTAAATGAATTTTGAGTTTGTTTTGATCGCAATGTTCGCCAGAGATGGTACGTACGAGTAATATAGACGGTAGGTTAGTTTAAGGGTGGACTTAAATGAAAATATTTTAAAAAATTAGTTTTATATATAGGACGTTTAATATCAAACGGTCACCGGCAACCTCAAAATTTATGTGGCTTCAAAATATTCAGGTAAATATCTATTTTTATTTACCTACATATTGTTTTAATTTTTTTTTTTAATAAGCGTTTTTCAACACTTTTTTATGCTGTGAAATTTTTTCCAAAACTGTTTTTATTACTAACGCGAAGTCTAATAACTTTTCGAAATGCCCTTTGGAAATATTTCACTATATTCTACAAAAACGTAATTTTCAAATATGATAATAAAAAAATAGGAAAATATCTGCAAATTACTCAATAGCCTCAACTTTGCATTTTTTTGTGACGTTTGGGACATGAAAACTCCCATATTGATAAATGATGTTCGATCGTTTTTTTTTTTAACTATCAAAAAGCCATTTCAGTGGCAAATATCAGCTGAGAAATGAATTTTATCTAACGATACTAAAATTGAACTCAGTGTACGTCCATACTTCACCAGCTGAGTGGTAGACCAGCGATATCTTTGAACTGATATGTCAACCAAGAGAAATAGAGATGAAGATACTGGCCTGTACACACAGAAAAAACAAGATTGGTAAAATCAAAGAATTGCAATTCTATGATTAAAATTTGTGGAATTCAACTATTCATTTCGTTGAATCAAAGAAAAAATTTGCAAATTCAAATTATCTGATTTTACAACAAAATATATTTTAGCGTAATCAGCTAAATGTTTCACTGATATTGCAAATAAAAAACTTCCATTGTCTAATCAGGGAAGCTGCTGGTTCAAACCCCGGCGACGACATAATTTTTTTTTTTTTTTTTTTTAATTTTTTAATTTAAAGGTATTTAAAAAACAAAAAGAAGTAGAGAACTGTATTTGTATAAATTGAAAATATCTTGAAAACTGCCCATTATGTTAATAATAAAAAACGAGTCCGTTATTTTTTAATATAAAAGGCAGTTTTCAAGATATTTTCAATATATTTATAATTCTCTACTTGTTTTTTTTTTGTTTTTTAAATACTTTAAAATTATTGTAAAAAATAAAAAAAAATTATGTCGTCGCCGGGGTTTGAGCCAGGAGCTTCCCTGATTAGACAATGGTTGTTACATGCGCAGTTTAACATCATTTTAGTATGTCTTAAAAATGATGTCGGTAGCTGAGTTGGGTAAGATGAGCATCTTGAACAGTGGCATGGCTCAGAACAAAGGTTCAATTATGTGATCGGGGCTGACAGGTAAAAAAAAAATTGAATTTCTCCTTTGAAGTTTTAAAATGTTTTACATTAATAAATTAACAATAAAAGTACCCAACAACAGAATTAGAGAAATAAATGGAAAAGAAAAAATCAAAAAAGAAAAATGCTTTTTTGAAACCAACGAATCTATTTTAAGTTTCAACAAAAACTGTAAGAAAATTAACAAATCACCTAATTTATTTTAAGTTTCAACAAATCATCTTTTGTTATATCAGAGAAACTGTTTCTATGACTGAAAATCATACAAAACATTCGTTGAAATCGGACCCGAAATTGTTTGATATCATCGAATTTTTTTTTTCTGTGCATGACGTTAGCTAATATTGTGCTCTACTTCATTTTGCAATAAAACAAATTAATTCTAAAAGAAATATATATTATATTCTTAAATACTTTCTAAAATTGCCAATAATTTCCAGTATCCTTAAAATTCACTTTTTGTTAGATATAAAATTTAGGCTATTGACAATAGTTTAAAATAAGAATAAAGTCACTGAGGTATCCCAAGTGTCGTGAAAATCATGTTAAGTTTTACTCAAAATTATATTTTATGAACATCCATCCACTATGGTTCTGTATATCGTTGCAATGGTCTTTTTTGTACTTAAATAAAAAGAAGGAACCGAGATGGACAGACTTAACTGGCCGGAGTTGGAGGACCATATTCTGAGCTTTATCAAAAGAAAATTGTAGTTTTGTCACCAAAACAAATAAACTTTGTTCGAAAGATCTTACTAAGTACTATAATTTTTATAAATTCTATATGACGAGTGCTATTTATGAATATTTAGTGAGATCAGCAAATGGCCGAAATACAGTTTGGTAATATTTTTCAATTTGAAGTGAGCACAATATATTTTTATTTAAAAAGAAGCACATTATCTTGATATGTATGAAAACTAATTTGTTTTATAATCTGAAAGGGCCACCCTTTTCTTAAAATATGCAACAAAATATCTAAAAAAAAAAACTCCAAATTTTCCCTTTCATTGACACAGACGCTCCACTCACACTTAGGAAATTTAAGCTAAATATATTTAACAAGGCTTGTTAAAATTAAATGAACGAAATTTGTATAGGAACAAAAACAATTTTCAAATTGAACATGAAACATTTGTTTAAAGTGAGAACAAATAATATGAAAAGGGTTATTTTTTATTCCTAAATTTAACACGATTTGTTTCCTAAGTGCACATATGATCAGCAAAATCTGAGACAAAAGATCGTTCCAGATCCCTTAACGCGTATTTACAATGAAAAGCAGACAACAGACTGAAAAATTGACAGACAGAAGAGCAAGGCATAAAAAATCCAAAACATAAAATAGTGGTGGATAAATAAAAAAAATTAAAAGCAACTGATCGAGCGAGATCGAGATGAACTTAAAAAAAACAAATAACAGCCACCAGATAAAATGAACTTTAAAGTAAAAAAAGAGTTAACAGTCTTTCAGATGAAGATCGTCTGCTTCGCTCTTTCTTTTTGTTTTGTCTGATCGCGTCTATAAAAGCAGATGCTTCCTCCTGTTGCAGCATTCAGTGTTTTGTGTTGAGTCAAAGGAGTTAAATCTTTTGTAGTTGATTGAATGTTTCTCCCGGCATCGTTGGATTGATTGCGTCATACAGTCATATCCAGAGGAGAAATAATGGATTAAGTGTTTACGATATGGCATGCGAGGTGTGTTAAAAGTGTTTATGAAATGTTTGTTGAAATTATTTAGTAAAATATATGACTATTATATACAAAAAAAATATTAAAATCACTATAAATTATTCTTTAAATAATACTTATTGTTAGCACAACTATCGAACACATTTTTCGGCTGTGGCGGTTAGTTTTTTCTATTGAAATGTCACACTCACTTCTAAAATACAAATATGTTTTCTTTAAAACAATTGCCGAATCATTATTTTTGAACGACATAAATGTGCTAAAGTTCTTGCAAGTCCTATTATTTACAGCTGATTTAAAGGCTCCAAAAGATGTCATGCTAGTGCCAGTCGTAAATTTTGTGTCAGTTGCGTTTTAAGTAGAGCATATCCAGAATTCATTAATGCCGTATGCGCATTACCGTATTAAATACGTCGTGAAGACCGTATATATAAGATAGGAATATTCCTCATTAAACGTCTTACAAACCTATTTTAAATCATTAAGATCATGGTATTATAGAAAATTTCACTCATTTGCCAAATGTTCACCATTGCGTAAAATATTGCGAAAAGAATTGTAATAGTGGAATTGTATGCATTATAATTCAATGATAGTGGATTATTTGTTATACACTCACTGTAGCACAAAAATTTTCGAAAGAGCGAACATTTCCGCAAAGTTACGACCTGCAAATGTGCAAGTCGTAATCGCCGTATTTTTTGATGACGTGTTTATTGGGCAACTATTTGAGAGAGATTGTGAGCTTGCTTATGGGTTTTTATGATTATATGTTGGAGGTGGCTTCTGGTACTTATGGACTAGTTTCAAAAACTTTCCTCATCCGAGTACAATCAAGTTTTGTCCGAAAAGTGGGTGTGGCACCTCCA
Organism: Meiosimyza platycephala; assembly: GCA_963662105.1. Taxonomy (NCBI): domain Eukaryota; kingdom Metazoa; phylum Arthropoda; class Insecta; order Diptera; family Lauxaniidae; genus Meiosimyza; species Meiosimyza platycephala. The sequence continues at coordinate 67,405,096 of OY759209.1, read as the reverse complement.
AAACAAACAAACAAATGAAGTACGTTTTAGAAAATTTAGTAGTACTTGATAAAAAAGTAGTCATGACACTTCCCATTCAAGAAAAATCTTTGAAAGGCTATTCACAGAAAACCCCTTAAGAAAATTTTATCAATCTTGGTACGGATAAATTTTGTGACACAGGCAAGTACTGGCCAAAAATTGGGTGACGTTAGATATGTAGAGTTGCTATCTCCAACATAACCAAAACCTTAAAATGCTCTGATAAGGATATTTTCCTAGCAAAGTTACCAAACTTGACATCTGAAGCATAAGCCAATATAGATAATCGTTTGATAAAAAGTTGGCTAGTCACCTCCCATAAATAATATCACAAAGATTTCAACCACCCATACAAGTTCAAAATTAAAATTTCTATTTGACTGAGAAAATTCATACTTTGATATAAAATTTAATTTTATTTTTATTAATTTATTAATAGATTATTATTATGTAAATTGAATATTATTAAATTGAGCCGATTTTCATATAAATTTTTCATATTGGTCAATACTTTTCTAAAACAAACCATAGATTTAAACCACGTACAATTCAAAATTCTGGCGTGATCTGAAGCTACAGTGTTATTAAGAGCAGTAAAATTATTCAGAAAAACTAGGTATGGTCTCATCCGAGAAAGTTTTCAGACTTTGGGTTCTTAATTCGAAATTCAGCTGACTATAGAACCTTTACTAGATCCAAGTAATCTTTCACTCTAAAAAATACTACTTTCTCTACAAAACTTTAGAATAATGACGACTTGCACCCAAAGTGTCTTTTCTGTCTTTTTGACAATGACAGTAACGTCACTTCCACAAAGTTTACGATTCGAATATGTCCTCATAAATACGTTTCTCAGACAAAATGGTCTCCCCGAGTCCCGAAATTTCTCTCGCCGTCCTAACCGTTGTTGAAGCTGTTATGGATATTCAACATAAATCTGCAATGTGAACATAGTTCCCTTACATATGAAAAGCTAAACGTAGGATTTTTCGTGTTCATAACGAATTATCATCAGAAGAAACTAGGCATACTTTTAATTAAAAGTCTTATTAAGTGTAGAGTCCATTTTATATGAAAGAGATACATATTTCATTTATCTTTTTTTTCTTTCAGCAAACGCCCATCTACAGTTTATGTAGCACAACATCATATGGAGCCATATCGGTACAACTGGAAATTTTGACTACAATCTGAGCACACACAACAAGAACAATGATCCAGTGTTAAACTCGACATTCACAATCAGTGAAAATAGTGGATCTGTTGTTCAACGTTCATCGTCTCCTTCATTGCTCAGCACCGAACATTGAATCGCATGTTTTGCAGGAAGACTTCAAACGCTATTTCGGCCATTGAACAAAATTGTGATTTGAATTAGTTTAGGAATAAATAAAAAAAGTACAATAGGCCAAAAAAAGATTGTGTGTGTGCGCTTGCGCAGCAGCATTTATTGTTATTTTTTATTTCATTTAAGTTTTCGTTGCTATGAAGTTTTGTAAATTTCATACTCATTTTGTTTATGATCACGCTGTTTTATTGGATTTTCGATTTTTGGTTTTTGCAGCCGCCGCATATTGAATGGCTTACACAAACTTAAGCCATCATGTTACGTTTAACTGTTAAAACATTTTTGTCATTGGCATTTTTGACGTTTGCCACTTTGGTGCTATTGTTGCACTGCTGCTGCCGATTGCTGACTGCATGTGGTAAGCGCTCTTGAGCTGATTAAAGGTATTCAAAAAGTTTTACTTAAGGTTTGGTTCACTGTGACGGTGTGTTTATTTGAGGAATTACAATGTTTCAAGGTCGACATTATATAAACGGCGCAGTGTTTTAGTTTCTTAAAACAGGTTACTTGCTCCAATTTTCATTTGTTATTATTTTGACTTGAAATTTATTTCTATGAGCTCCCTTGACAAAATTTTAGCTTACGGCAATTCGCAAAATTAATTGGTTTGTTTATTTAACCGAAAAATTTGCTTATGCAGGTATGCTTCTCTTACACTTACGAGTAGGGGAATTTGGAGAATAATGGACAACTTTTTTATTTTGGTGTATGAATGTGTTTTAGCATTGGAATGTATTTACTTTATCTTCAGTTTTATATGTGAATCTACTGGGAATGAAAGCTAAGATCTTATTATTCTATTAAGATACATAAGTTTCAATAAACAATGTATCTAATTTCTTTAAATTTACGCAATTTATGCATATCGATAACTTCCCGGTAGAATGTATTAAGCGGAATTTTTTCCAAGGTGACTTTTTATCAGATGGAGCGAAGATTTGTCATGTGGTTCAAAAATTTCTTAACACTTGCCCAAATTGGGCTCTCGCTCGAAAACCAAGAGCCTTAGCTAATTTTTGAAAAGCTCTTGGTCGCGAGCTAAAGCTAAATTGAGAACCTGCAAACGAGTCGAAAGGTTAAGCCCTTTTTCGAAAGTCAAAGCAGCGCGAGCAAGCCCATCGAGACGGAGCACTCGCAAGCCCATTAATATCAAATGGTCCCCATTTGAGCCCAATTTTGGAAGAAAAAAATTTATTACTCCAATCGAGAGGAAAGGTCGAAAATTGATTTTCTACATCTCTTTTTAGCTCATTTCCGGAAAATTTTTCTTGCATTACTTGGGATCGTCCCGGACCCTGTTTTTTCTCCAGTCGATAGTGAAAGGTGAAAAATTAATTTTGGATATCTCTTAAGACGGTCTCTAATCCTGAAATAGATCGTTTTTAGGCTATTTTCGATTGGGTATGGAAATGGATCATAAACGGGAATGCTCCTTTGGGTCGCGAACATGGAAAGAACTGCTTCTGACCTATTTTCGGTAATTTTTTGTTTGCTGCAATTGATAGGAATAGGCAGGCCCGGATTTACCTTAGAGGCACACTAGGCCAGTGCCTAGGGCGGCACGATTTTAGGGGCGGCAATTATTGGGAACTTTGAAATTTTTTTTTTTAATTTAACTACACAGGGGGAAATAAGTGCAAATACTGAGATTGTTGCACTAAATTACTTAAAAATGTTAACAAACAAAAAAAAAAAAGTCCTCACTTTTGATATTACAAAACTTTTTTTCTATATTTACTAGTGAAGAGGGGCGGCAGTTTCTGACTGGCCTAAGGGCGGCAGATTTCTAAATCCGGGCCTGGGAATAGGTAGAAAATGGATTCAGGAAGTGAGTCATAAACGTGCTCTAGGCGGGAGCCAAGAGCTCTCCTTTATCTCGAGAGCCAACACAAAGAAGTCTAAGCGAGCTAAAGTAAGTTAAGTTCTCAGATCTCGCACGCGAACTGACAGCTAAAACGGGTGTGTCTGGAAGGAGCACTTGCGAGCTGTAGCGAGCTTTTCCAAACTCTGATATATTTAAATGCAGGTGTTCGCAGAGCAGAAAAGAATTTCAAGGAAGATTTCGAGAGACTTACCGAATAGTTTCCCCTACGGTATTCAATATCAATAGACGAATTGTGTTTTTAATTATCTCAGTATCATCAAATAATGAAAATATAAAATTTCAACAAGTCAAAAATTGTCCATTACAAAATTAATGTTGAAAATTGGACATCCAATTTTTAAAATAACCCTCCCGCAAATTGTTATTAGAATCGATTGATTAGTTTCAGAGATAATTCCTAAAGTGCTTTTCTATTTCAGTATAGAATTTTAGCCAGTAAAAATTTTTACACGTTTTCATGAATCCAAACCTTTTACGATCCAATTTTGAGTAAGTTTCTCAAGCTATTTAGGTGATGACGTTGCGAGTCTTAAGGTATTGCGGTTGTTGACTTTGTGCCCTTAAGGTTGCTACCTTACAAACATTTTGGTTTTTATCAACAATTTTAATTATATATTCAAGCAAGTAAACGAAGTTGAAAGTTTTTTCACATATGATATTTTTTGTTAAGTTTCTCTGAAACTCTTACTTATAAAGTTTCTAAATCAAGTCATAGCCATTACAAATTTTTAAACTCAATAAACGTTTGAAATTTTATTAATAAAACTACAGTTTATGCTGTTGCCAACTTTTTTACTACTTTGTTGCCATAATTTGCTTGAATTTCATCAGCCAAACTAGCATTGGACAGCATGCAGCAAAATCACCGTGGGAATTGAGTTTTATTTATTTTTCGTTTTTTGACTTTGAAACTCAATCAGGCATTTCATAATTAAATTAAATTTTTTTACATTTTTTGATGCCGGAAAATTTTAGTATAGTGGTCTAATATCTGTCGACACAATTGCAACCCTGGGGAATTTTACAACAATTTCAGAGAATTACAACAATTTTTGGAGTTTTCATCAGCAAGCAAATGCTCAGTACATACCCAGTCGAGTGATCAATCTTAAATTCTCGCCGCTCTTGTCAAAAATCTATAAAAGCGCCCACTGTTCAGTTAAAGCAGCCCGCTTTGTGCTGTCCGAATTGTCGACAGTAACAACATTTGACACTTTACGGATACAAAAACATTGAAACACAGCGAGTTTAACCATGACTTCAAAAAGGATGCCGTTAAGGAAATTTCTGTCGAAGAAGGTTTTACTACTAAGAAAGCCTTAGGGATATGAAGACAGTGAGAAAAATATATTTAGTTTGCATTGCTTAGTGTAAATGTACATTGACTGTAGTAAACAAATTAACAGGGTGTTGCAACTTTGATGTTATAGAATTTATACAGACATTTTAAAAAACGAAAAGAGTTAGCTTTCCATAGAATTTCATAATAATTAATGATTTTAAAGTCTTTGTTTTATAATCTTAAATTATATTTGAAACGATCGCTTGAGTAAGAAATCTTTGAATCGGGGAAATGTTGGAGAGAATTGAAAAGGACGATTTTTGTATGATTTATCAGAAGATAAGAGACATGAACAAGTAAGAGTCCTGTAGGCTTAGGATCGCAATCGATGCTTTCAAAAACGTTACCAAGACCGTAAACAAAAAATAATTTAAAAACAGTCAGTGTTCAAACCTCATGGCTTCTCGCTTGCATGTAAATTTATGAATTCCTCTGTATTAATGTTGATTTGACGATGGGTTCAGATTAATGCAAACTCAGTCAATCCAGAAGGTCGAAAAGAAATAATTTCTGGGATATAAGCCAATATTGGAAATGCCTCCAAAATTTAAAAAAAAATTATGTTTGAAAGCAAGTTCTTATGGTACCTTCAAAAGTTTCGATTGCATAATTCTGAAGATCTTAACATAAACAGTAACTAAAATCAGGTATCAGAGTCCATTTAGGTACTTAACCCTTCCAATTTATCGCACTATTCGTGTTTGTTTACCAAATCCGGTAAATTAAACATATGTATGTGATGAAGTCTCGGGAAAGGTACCTTATCTTACAACTGCTTTTAGTATAAGCAATTAAACAAACTCTTACTTAGTCAAATGTTAACTTAAGGACGGCGTTCAAAAAAGTTCATTTTGCGAAAATTAAGTTAAGGTTCTCAAACGTAGCTCAAACGTTCTCACATATAAAAATGGTTAGTAATGGTATCAAAAGCTAATATGTAGATAGAATGAGATTTTTACTCAGACTGACATCCGACATTAAAAATCGCTAGAAATATGGAATCACCGAATGACCACACACTTAAAAACCCACGATAAAGTGGGTGTTTCTCGCAAAATGGATTTTTAATATAAACTATACATTTGCTATTCGCTTACTTATTTTATGTACGTGGGACGTTCTTTTACAAACCGAACACTTTTCTGACGACACATTTTTGATTTGGCTGAAATCCTTTTTATGGGTTCTGTATCGAAAAAGAAAAGAGTTCGAGGATTTTTTTGAAAAAATTTTTTTTTCAAAATAGAGTGAATTTCGTGATTTTTGACTTGAAGACTCACTTTCAAAAATTTATAACTCCGATATTGTTACAGCCAAAAAATTTAAATTATTTTTATTTTAAAGTTAAGAAAATTAACTTTAATAAAAAAATAATTTTTTAAAAAACTATTAACAAATTGATATTGTTATAAGCAATTTAAATGTTTAAATCGATTTTTAACAATTGCTCCCACCCCACCATTGCTTTTTAATACCACCATCGTATTTTACGTCAAATTTGCTATCGAAAATGTTTTTTTTTGATGGGGAAACTATTATTACTATTAAATTTTGAGAATTTCGTGATTTTTGGCTTGGAGACTCTACGTTCTACGTCAAATTTCCTATCGAAAACGTCTTTTTTTAAATCCTCGAACATAACTCATAAAAAAAATTTCTACCAAATCAAAAATGTGTAAGTCAATTTTTGTCAAAATTCGTTCGGTTTGGAGAAGAACGTCTCACCTATGAATGTCTCTAATAAATATCACTCCTAGAGTCAAAATATACTGGCTACTATACTTAAGGCTACGTAACTCTCGCACAAAAAAAAAAAAAACGGCGGGTTGCACTCTGGGAGTGCCGACAGAAGTGAGAACTTAAAATAATATAATTGAAATTTGTTTTCATGATGTTTTGTAATGTTTATGGAATAATTTTCACCACACCAAGCAACTCATGGCTGTCTCTTTCACACCAGTAAAGAAAAAATAAATGGAGGAAAGCTAATGTCAAGTTTTCAGCTTTTAAAATCCAGTGTCATCCTGTGTCGGTGATGACGTGGAGGAAAGCTAATGTCAAGTTTTCAGCTTTTAAGATCCAGTGTCATCCTGTGTCGTAACTCAATTTATGCATACGCCCAAAAGCACGCAGCAAATTTCTAAAATTACCATATACCAACAACCAAGACAACAACCATGACGTCATCACATGGTTGTTGTCTTGGCTACTGATCTATCAACATACCCTTAAAGCATGCTACATAATTTTAAAAATATTGTCATTGTGACGTCATGAATGTCGGTGTCCTGTCGCCAGTTTATACATTTTTCCTCACCCGCACAACGTGCCTAAAGAAGTTCTCACTTCAAAAATTTAAATAATTTTTGTAAAATATTGAAAAAATATATTAAAAAAAATTCAAAAATCCTTTCTATTTTTTAAATGCATAGTTTGGATGATTTGGAATCTTTTTGGATTACAAAAATTTTCTAAATATTTTTACATTTTCCGTTCGTGTTATAAACTGTTTTGGTCAAAGTATCACCTTCTATAGCTTTTTTCTCCTAAACTATTAATTTTCAGTAAAAATCGTACGGAGTCAAAAGTTCTTAAAATTGATCAAAATATTCAAATTTTATTCGTCTAAAGAAATCTTTGGAAAAATTGCTTTGAGTAAAAAGTTCTCACAGTTGGTAAAAAACACAAAAAATCTTTTTTTTAAATTTAATGTGATATCTTGATTTAAGAACAGTGAAATATTCGGAAAAAATTTACATACGAGGCAAACGACTGAAATTTTTTTACTCGGGCTACGGCAAAAATGCTTCTTAGGATGGCTAAAAAGTAGCCAAACTCTGACGTATATGACAAAATCTGACGGCAGCTTTGAGCTCAGCGATCCCAAAGTACCCCAGTACCTAAAATCTTACCATACGAAAATGTTTTTTGAAAAAATCAAAACACTTTTTTCACCTATACAAATTTTTGCATATATAATTTTTCGATTCAGTAAAGAAAAGTTCCTTTTCAAACTTTTAAAGTGGTCATATGAAACTTCAGATTAAGCAAGAGTAGGTATTTTTTATCAAAAGATTAGTTACGTTGGTCCAGTGCATAAGCTCTTAAGCCCGCCACAACTTTCTATAAAATGTAATAGATATTTTTTTCAGTGCATTTTTTAAAAATTGGTGCCAACTGATTTAAGCCGAGTGGGCACTGTGTGGTGCCCAGCCAAAATCGTCGTGTTGACACTGGACAACACATTTCTATTTTCTGAATACCTACTTTGTTCTGGCAAGATAAGGCATCATTCCCCAGATCCCATCACATACATATGTATTTCTAACACGCCGCACAGTGGCGGGATCTGACATTTCTCGTTGCAAAAATCATAACTTCTGAACGAATTGAGATATCTCTATGATTTTTTTGTTATGGACAGAAAAATAATACAGCTTTTACTGCACAATTTTATTGGAATTGGCCATAGCAATCTTATGGTATTCATGGTCAAAGTTAGACTTTCTAATAGATGTATAAATTATGAATATGCAGTTCTCCATATAAGGGTTTTTTTAGAAAAAAAAATTATTAAAATCGTGAATTATGATTGCTTTGAACAAATCCATAGTTAATTAAAATTTTTAATGTTCATAATTTTTTTCTACACTGAAAAAAAAATTCCCAAATTTCCTGTATAAAAAACAAGCCTAGAAAAAAAAACTCCTTTGACTTTATTTTTAACCTGCTGTGTAAATCATATTAGAATATTTTCACTTATTGCATAGTAAAAAATGTGAACTTCAGGAATATATTCGTGCACCCTATAAGTTGACGTTGGCATAACAAGAAAAAAAAGTTTACAATGTTGATTGCTATATTATTTGTGTGTTTACAATAAAAAAATTAATTCAAATATTCCAGTACGTTCAGTTATTTTGATTTATATCATCAAAAACGCCAGAACACTCACAATGCAAGTTCAACTGCAAGAGCATGAAAAAAGTCACAGGTTTCTTGATAAAAATCGATAGTTACTCATTTTCCCGATAATAAAAATTTTTGGTTTGTGTTAAGAATTGCTCAAAAAATTTAGTTTTTGTAGTCGGAACTTAAACTTTAGCGAACTTTTTTTTGAAAGTCCATTCGAAGTTGAAAAAAAGGGTAAAAGCAGTGTTTCGGAAAAGTACAGTCACCTCCTACATTAAAAAAAAATCACTTCTTTTTAGTGTAAGGTGATAGTACAATACCGCGTATATCAAATATGTAAAAAAAAATAAAATTTCTTTCGTAACTTGCAGAAAAATTTGAACCTCATCATAAACTACAAAAAAAAAAATTAAAATAAAATTAAAAAGCTCGAAGAAACCATCAACTTTCACCTGCTCTACAAAGCAAACCATTTCTCCAAATAAGTTAAAATTTTACACTCGCAAGTTTAGAGCAATTGTTTATCAAACTGCATCATTAGATTTGCGAATATCCACCACACCAAAATTGATTTTCGCAACCACTTTTTAGAAATCCAGCCACTGTGCGCCGTGATTATCTCGTATTTGGATTTTTTCAAAGTAAAGTAAAAGCAGCTATGTACATATGTATTTCCTTTACAATTGGCTACTGTTTCTAAAATCATATCCGCAAAAAACTACCACTCATGCACAACATTATAACGGTGGTTGTTTATGGCAATAGCAGAGCCGATGACATTGAGCTCATCCATCTTCGTACTGTCAGTCAAAAAATTAGATTCTCAAAAAATGCGGGATACTTTAATTTTTTTTTCACGTTCCGTGTACTGCCCAATGTTGTTTGGGACAATTGAGTTTAGTCCTTATATGTAATTGTATGTTGTCGCAAAGTATAGACAAAGGACTTTAGAGTGGAATAGATTAAGGACAAGAGCTAATGTTAATACACAGGAAATTAGATGCTCTTAGAAGATCTTAGAAAATCACCAATTGAAATTATTAAAAAAAAGTTTTGGTAATGTGAAATATTTTATGATTGTATTTATTTTACAAAGTAATTAGAAATAATTTTTATTTTTTCAATTAAGTTATTGTTATGTGTATTGTAATTTGATAATTACGATACCTTTTTGACATATGTAGATAAGTTTATTAAACTATCATGGATTCAATATTTTTTTCTTTAGCCAAAATTGCACTTGAATCTGAACGGATTCAATTTATTTAGATATTTCTTTCTAAAGTAAGTTATATTTTAAAGTGTAATACATTTATTTACAAATAATTTAAAAAACTTAGTTTTTTAGTTGTTTTAATACTTAAAACTTGCAAAATAAAAAACTTAAATAATTTACAATAATCCTGAACTTCAACAACAATTTACAGCAAAATAACTTTTTTTTACAGAAAAATATAAAATTTGTTCAACAAATGCATAATTTTAGAAAAAAAAACAAACTCTTTTTGAAGCCTATGCTTAGAAAATGATTTTTTATTGTATTATTTACTAAGTTATTTCTACGATATTGTTAATGATGCTTTTCTTAAAGAACTTTGTATTGAATTTCCTCAATAAATATATATTTTTTTCTAGATTTTAAGCTTTTTTATTTAGTTTATATGATACAATTCCTTTTTGTAAGTTACAACTGTTGTTTTCACCATGTACAAACAGTAGGTGGTCGATGATGAAAATTCAGCAAGAATTGTTATGAATTATTTGGAGTATGTAATATAAAAAAAGTAAACATCAAATAATAAATCGTGCTGACATTTAAAAGGAACAAAACATATTAAAAATTTTAATTCATTTTCCACAAAAGACAAATACAAAGAAAAGCACGGTATTCCGAATTCCGAAGTTCTATTATACCCAGAGGCGTAGTGTGCATTTTTGGCGCCTGATGCAAACACTTGGAATGCCGCCCCCTAAGTAATAATTTTAACGAGCAAAAATAAAAATTCATTAAAAAACATAAAGGTCCTCATTTTTGACTTTCAAAAAACCCTAACAAAATGAGATGTATTACACGACCATTTTTCCGCCCCCAAGCCTTGCCGCCGCATCCTCAGGAAATCTATGATCGTTCGATTTGTGAAGACGTGTAAGTATGTCTATATTATACCAGTATCCTTAAGTTATTCTTTGGGATTTTAATGTACTCTTTTGATCTTTTCATGTTATAATTGTTTAATAGATTCGTTATATCATTTTTTGAAATTGATCCGAACATCATATCTGAGCCACTTCCAAAGCAAAGAAGTAAATAAACACTTGCCAGTTAATCAGCAATTACCAACCACACCTCGGAACCCTTCGGAAATAAAAATTAAATGTTATTCTAACCAAGTGCATTAAGGTTTACTAAGTAGTCCCAGGCCATGTTCACTCAAATCTCAAAAGCAGATAATATGCCCATTTTACTACCTTCGGTTTACATTGAACTGTAAACATATTTCTAACATATTGACAATTTCCAAATAATCATTTTATTCTAATTATTTTCTTTTTAAATGATCTTTATCCAAGTTAGAACCACATAGATTTTTCCAGCTGTAGCATGAAAATAAAGAGCTTTCAAGAAGAAAAAAAATTATATTGAAATAATTTTTTTTTTTAAGAAAAAGGGCATAAAAAAATTATCTTTCGATGTAATATAAATTCAAATATCTCGAACAACCATGGTTAGCGCACTATTAAGTTAGAATATCTCAAAAACCGGAAGCATCAGTGACATTCTACCCTCGGATTTGAATTCAGCGCCTCTAAAAGCTACGGAAAATAGATTTGGGTTTCAGAACCAGAGGTTTGCTAAAATTTTGTCGAACTTTGTTATTGAAGTTTATGAAGTTCAAGGCCATACAACTTTCTACAGTCTACTATCATCCTCATCGTTGTGCCGGAATAATTAAAAATCACTTTCAAAAGATCACGTTGCTCGATAACTCAACCTCATTCCCACTTTTTTGTTTCCTCAAATATAAGTAAAAACTCCAAAGCATTATATTGACAGAGCGATTTAAGGTAACATACACTGAGAAAACAATTTAATTATATATTCCAAAATTTTGGTAATAATTAACAAATAGTATATTTGATTAAATATTTGCTATATGTTAAAATGTCACATATTACAGTGAATTGAATAATATTATAGGATCAATCTGGTAATAATTACCAAATCATATTTTGGTTGAAACAAATATTATTTTTTGTAGCAATCATTTATTTTTAATAATCACTAAGCCATGTACATACTTGACTAAAAAATTTTTTTTTTCGCAAACGTATTCATTAATTAATATCGATTTGTGCTAAAAATCGATGATCAAAATTTCGTATACATCCTTATACAGGATGTCGTTGGTATTTATACAATCATAAATACCTAAATTGAGTACCAAGCAGAATATACTTAAGTAGTGTTTTACTTGAGCATGTTGTGAATTGCAAAGTTTTCATGTTAATGAGAAGTGAAATGAAATAAAAATAGGACTAACAAATTATATTCAACCCAAACAAATTTTTTCAATAGACTCAAACTAATATAACGTTTGGCCCAATAAGCAACTACTTAAATTTCAACTAAAGACATGATAATAACTACCAAAATTTGTTGATAGTTAACCAATATTTTAAAAATTTATCAACCAAATACATTTATTTAAAGGAAGCAATCTCTTTTCTCAGTGTAACTATTGGGTGAAACATATATTGCAGATCACCTTTAACACGTACACACATGTTTTTTCTTGTCCAGAATCTATTGCCTTTATCACTTATAAGGAGAAGATATTGGAGTACATAATTTAACATCTAACTTTTACATTTGCTGATAGTCTCCTTGTCTCAATTTATTACAATTACAAGTAGGTTAGGTTAATAAAGCTGTTTGTTGTTTGCGGAAAATTCAACCTGAGTCCGTTGGCTCAATGTGATACCTTCACTGGGACGCTGGGTACCTAAAAATTCCTAAAAATGGGAACAACACCGTGATCTTCTTAATAAATGTAGCACATCAATAAGTGGCACATTAACTGTATTAGGCTGTCAATACGCCATTGTTAGCCCTCTTCCCCTCGAAACTAATGGAATGGTGTTGAATAGAGTTCATTGAGTTCTTACACTCAGCTACGACGCAATGCGATGCGTTAAAAGTAAAATCAAATGCCTTAACCACTGGTTGTCTGACGAAACAGAAAGTTATACTAAATGGGATAAAACCCTTTCTCTCTTTCTCCAACGAGAAACTAGATTTCATAAATTGCTAAAGGTTTACTAAAAGTCTCAATAATTGAGGGTCCTTAAGTTGCGACCAAGGCTCAACCTATGTTTTTCTAAATTTAATGCTGACTGCTCAAAAATATTCGGAATTGTTCTATCTTGACTCCTACTTTTGACGAAAATTTTAAGGTTTCAATTCGACGTACCTCGCATAAGGACTACTTATAATAAAACCTCACTTAGAATGGCAACAACTTACATAAACTAACTTAACTGATAGTACTCGGGAGCAAAATCATTTGCCAAATTGCTCAGAAAATTGAAATCGGACGAACTATTGGAATTCTCAAGACCGGTTACGCCCATTGCTGTAGCACTTGCCATGGGAAAAGACTGTGCAGCAGCTGGTGAACCATTCGGTACATAGTTCCCATTACCACCGCCGCTGATATGAATATGTGGTGGCGGCGGCGGGCCTATGTGTGGGCCTGCGTGCATATGAGGAGGTGGTACTGATTGGACGTGATGATTATGTGGATGGGCGTGCCCATGGCTATGACTGTGGCCGTGGTGCGGCGGAGGCGGTGGTTGCTGTCCAGCTTCATAATAGCTGGGAAAATTTTGATAGCCGTCACAATTTTCCATTTGTACACCCAGTGAGCTAGCGCTTGGCGGCATGTACGACTGATGCTGATGATGGTGTTGATGTTGAAATTCAGCACCACCTCCGCCATTACCGTGGTGAAAATTCATGTGCTCATAGTACGAGCCAGCTCCACTAGCAGCAGTGCTGCTGTTTCCGCCACCGGTTTGTGTCTTCGGATCATAGTAGTTACTGAGGGCGTTAATAGGTGGTGCTTCAAATTCACCACTTCCAACAGCAGCGGCAGCAATATGTGGATGATGATTATGGTGTGTCATGTAGCCACCACTATGGTAATTTTGATATTGCACTGGAGCGCCACCTGCTGGTGTGTGTGGTACTGGGGAATCATGGTTGTAGAAAACATGTGGTTGTTGCTGGTGCTGCTGTTGAGGCTGTGGATGGTGGAATGCATTTTGTGGAGTGGACTTTGTGGAATGAAATTCACCTATGGCGCCACCAGTTTTTATTTGATGTGGTGAACCCTGTGGTACTGCAAGGAAATCCGGTTTTGGACTAATATACTCGGCGCTAGCGCCATTTTGTAGCTGCATGTGGCCTTGTAGTTGCTGCAGCTTAAGCGGCAACTGCTGTGCGTGTTGTGGCGAAGATGTTGCGGCAAATTCAATATCATATTTGCCGTAATAATCTTGCGTTTGCTGTTGCTGGTGCAGCTGTGGCGCTTGGGGTGGGTGGTGCTGTTGTTGCTGTTGCTGTTTCTGATAGTAGCTTGAGTAATAATTTGCCTCTGACATGTTGTTGGTGGCTGCAGCATTGATGCTGGCATTTGAATTTGTGTTTTGGTAACGTTTTTTGCTACTAGCGCCACAGCCACCACCGCCACTGTTGTTGTTGCCACCAACGCTGCTATGACTGTTCACCGTCGTTACTTGACTGTGATGCGACGAAGTGTCTGAATCGCGTCGGTAGACAACACCTCCAGCGGAGAGCGCCGTCGGGGTTTCATAACCGAATGGCGAGACTTTTGTGGATGTGGAAACGATGGAGGCGGCTTCTTTTTTGATGATCTGCGACAAAAAAAAAGTTTCGATATTAGAAATTGACCTGAGCTATGGACATTAAACACTTACCTGGTGTTCATCTTTTTTCTTTACTTTAATAGGACTTTCGTCCAGTTCATCATCCAGGCTGACACTTGAAGCAACGCTGGAATCGGCACTAATAACATTTGAGGCGGATACGGCATTACTGCCAATAAGATTTGATGATATGCCCGTGTCCAAAGTAGAATTGGGAGTTACTGCGTGATAAATTTATAAAAATTAATTTGTTTTTCAAGTTTTATTGCAAAAAAACCGTATTGAATTTAAGACCACTTTAACTTACAACTTCCTGTGCTTTGATTGTTGTTGGTGGCACTGGGTGTATTGTTGTTATGCCCACGCGAATTTGACGTCGAATCCGGGATGTCATCTGATGGCAGCTCACAGCCTTGACATGATTTTTTTGAATTCGAATCTGTGAAAATCAAAAAAAAAAAAAAAATTGTAATGAAAAATAGAACCAAAGTGTATTGAAACCATGCCTGATTTAAGAATAGCAAAATAATAAATCTGCTTGAAAGTATAAAAAACCAAATCATCCGAAAGGGTGTCACCAACAAACTGCGGAACAACTACAGAACACGCATGAAGACATGCAATACTGACAGTGATTGATCAGTAGCGAAGTGATTCCATCACGTATTAGGTAACATTTACAAAAAAAAGTGTAACAGAAGTAGAAAACCAGGAAGCGGACCTCTTTAAACAAGATCTTGAAAATTATGTGAGCAATAAATCTAATAAGAAAGATTGGTGTGGCTGTCATATCTCTAAATTTTATAAAATGTGAGCAGATGTAGGTAAATTGAGTTCTTTTGAATAGTAAGGCTGTAGACGTACCTACTTACTCGCAGTCGTATAAAACTTTGTCAAAATCGAGCATATATCCAATAATTCGCTTTATTAATTTAAGAACATTAAAACGATTCTAAAGTTATATATAATGAATTCAAGAGCTACCGAAAGAAAAAATGGAATTCTACTCCAAACATAAACTCGCTGTAAAGGAATCGTGTAATCATGTTGAAGGTCGCTAAATAAGGTGCTCCAGAAATACGGTCAGCACTCGAGTATTGACTAGTGATGGCATTTTCCATACATTTTTCAGTTTATTTGAGTCGTGAAAAATCGTAGTCAGTACACTCCAAAGCATTTGATACAAGTTTTTAGCTGTTCGCACTGCATTACTGGCATTCTGAAGCCGCCAGTGGGTATATAAAATGTCGATAATTTACTTTTCGGAAGCCATATTAATGTTATAAAAATTTCAAATGTTCTGAAAATGATGTACCTGTTCTCTTTCATGTTTTCATTACTGAATGAAATGCAAAATGCGTTATAAAGAAGGCATTAAAAAACGAAAGATCAAACGCATTATCTGAAAAATTGTTTGAAGACTCTTTCTTAAGTGGTCATTGCTTGGCTGATCCGTAGTAGCCATTTTCAACGCTTCTTCACGGATTGTTGTAATAAAAATTTTGTCGAAATCAATGGCACAAAACATGCAACGATTTTTTTACAATACCTTTTTGTTTTTGTTATATAAGATATTTTAACAATAAGTTCTAAAATCGCATTTCCTTCAAATAATTTTCAAAAACTTCTCAATTTTCGTAAATTTTCGAAAAAAATTGGAATTTTTTTAATTTTTTGTGCATTTGTGCCTAAGATGTTAGGCCAATGGTCTTGCGTTTGCTCAACATTATTCACAACCTAGTTAAAGAAGGACTCATTACGACTAACATCCGCAAGTTTTTTCCATCAACTAAAAATAATTTTTAAAATTATTTACACTTACTACTATCTGACTGATCATCATCACCTTTTAGACTGTCTTTGTTGTCTTCGTCGTCTGTCTTCGAAATCGTTTGACGTTTGTGTTTCATGCGCCGATTTTGAAACCAAACTTTGACCTAAAAGAAAAGTTATAAAAATTACAAAAAAATAAAAAACTTCAAGAAAGTAGCAGCGGAACGGTTAAGATAGTAAAGGAAAAGATGGATCGGCGCAAAAGAAATAATTAAAATAAAATGTGTTTTGCCGCCAACTTGGGCAATGCAATTTGTCAAAAGTAATTGCATTTTATTTCACTTTATTCTCTTTGTTTTGCAAAGGCCACCTCGCATATTTAACAGATACAGGACAATACATGTGTACTCACACAAGTGCAAAAATGAAAAAGACTCACCTGCCGTTCTGTCAGATCCAAACTGGCTGCAATTTCGATTCTTCTCGGCCGACATAAATATTTATTGAAATGAAATTCCTTTTCAAGCTCCAGCAGCTGAGTGTTCGTGTATGCAGTACGCAAGCGACGGGGCAGACCATTTTCTGGAACGAATTCAGCTGCAATTGTAAAAATTGCATTTGCTTGATACATTGAGTAAATGTGATTTTGAAACATGGCTCCAGTAGCTTAAGCTCAACATGTAGCCATTGGATTGGTTGTGAGAACCATCGACTGCTAAGCGATTGGAGTGTTATGTAAAAAAAATGTTGCATTCAATTTGATTTGATTTAAAGAAAATTAATTGAAATGGGAATATAACAAATGATAAACTTAGTAAAAAAATATGCTGTTACAAAAGATTTAAAAGACAAAATGTATTCAATTTTGCATTTTATTAGGGTGCAAGGGTGTTTAAAAATCAATTCCAAAGAAATAGAATTTTTTCGGAAACTATTTCTTTTAGCTCACATGGTTACTTATTAAATCATATCATCATATCATATATCACCCATCGTGATATTTTTAATTTCATTAATTTGCAGCTACTCTAAAATTCTTAAACAAGGTGCAGAATAATAGCTGCATGTACAGCGCTTGGAAAAACTGTTTACAACACAACGTGTGACATTTGGTTATCGCCGCTGCATGAGGTGTGAGTTAAATCACTAAGCTGTAGCGCTGTAAAATCATACTGGGTGTTGCTTGCGACTTTTGATTGATTGATTAGAATTTTGTTAATTATGATACTTCATGCAGAGGCAAAGAAACAGCAATGATATGCGCAGATACGCGATTGTATAAAGAATTTACAAAGATACTCACTCGCTGGTATCATCAGCTGCATTAAAATATAAAGTAACAGATACGCATACATATTTATTTTAAATATTTCGACGCTAAACTGAAGTCGGATATGCTTGAAAAAATGGCTTGGTATATTGCAAGGCATAAGAATTTAATACGCTTCATGACATACTGATGGATACGTTTCATTTGCAGTGTTACAAAGTTGTTACCGCATGCTTATATGTTTGAACAAAAAACCAAAAAAAGAATTGTTGGATACAATGAGGAACGTCAGTAAAGTCGAATAGTGCGGTATACGGCGATAAATGTTGATGGAGGCAAAAAATTTGGAAATTTGTCAATAAATGTTGTAGAGTTCGATGAATGTTGCAAAAGTCAAAAAATTTCGAAATGTAGGAAAAATATCGAGAAAAGTTCAAATGTAAGTCAGCCTACTCCAGAATAGATCATATCCGCTATTAACGGTGTTCACACATCAAAAAATCTATTCAAATAAAAAGAGCCGCATTTACACTTTAGAAGTGTGAGATTTGGTTTTCCCATTTTAAGGAGTATGCTTTGGACTTAGACTTGATTTACAATCTTTCACATACAATTCTCTTGAGATAAGACAAAATTTGGAATTACAGTTGAACGCAAGTAGAAATCCAAGGAGTTTTCCACAAAAAAAGACACAATTTATCCAGCAGAGAATTAATTTGAATTCAAATGGTGCTCAAGTTCTATTTTCAAGTCATATTTTAATGTTTTTAAAGGCAACAGTTTTCTGAATCTCCGGTCTGAAATAAAACTCTTTAACCAGTCTTCAGCTTTTAAAGAACGTTAAACTGCCATTCAAATGGCAAACTATTTTTGAAGTTTAAGAGTACTCAATTCATTGGGGTAACTAAAAAGATGATATCTTATTTTAATAATTATTGTTATTAGCTCCGTAGTATTTAATTTTAACTAGATCCGAGCGTAACCATTTTGTTCGCATTTTAGAATATTTTAATTTTTCGCTCTAAAAACATTACATGTCCTGAACATGTCCTTGGCTTTATGAACCACTCTAGACACAAATATTTTAAAATTTGTGATCGATGTACCTATTTAATTTTTACCTAATTAAACATACCATAACAATTAACAGCAAAAAAAGTTTTAACAATGGAGTGAGCTCGATCTCACACATTAACCATACGACACGAAAAAGCAGAATGATCGGACATAAAAAACCCCTTGCAACTTTACTGACTAGATGATGATACTCTCAAAGCCTAACCTAATCTCATTGACATTGTTTTGCAAAATATGATATTTTGGATACTCCTTGATTTCATGGAAGGTATCTCAGAGCAGAAGTGTGAAAGTGAAATGTTTGAAATTTAAAGAAAAAGTCGGCGCTAGGTATACTATAGAAATAAACGTAAAAAACAGAATTTTTGAAATTTCCCAATTTAGATATCTGAGAATTATTCGAACGTATTTAGTTTAATCTGAGCATTAAGATAATTCTTGTGAGACTGTGTCATATTCAAATAAAATTCCCTTTTAAAATGTATTAGTGTTTTTTTTACTCTCACTCACATCGCACAATTCCGTTTCAAACATTGAATCAACATTTTTTATTACATTATATAACAATGACAAGAACTTAATCACAATATTTTAAAACCAACCCATTTGAAATTACCAAACCTCACATTGTCAAGGTGAAAATAAATTGAATATAAACGTGTAATAAATTTAAACAAATTTACACTTCAGTAAGCAGAAAACACTTTAAAAAACTCTGCACTGACAAAGGGGAGGGCAATACTGGCAGACAACATAGACACACAGATTGAATTTCAGATTCAAGTTCCTTCATCAATAGAACGGATGCAATGAACAACACCTGACTTGCATTTGTGGGTCGTTAGCCCACTATGTGAAGTAGAAGTTGGTGAGCACGAAAGTAGCATAAATTTCACAGAAAACACAAAAGTTTTAACGTAATGTTGTTTACCAACCAACAACCAACCAGAAAGCTGGAGCAGCAGAAATGCACAAAAGCAGAAAATATGATTTCCTCTTTGGCAAAGCACAAAAAGATAATTTTCTAAACCAAAATCAGAGCAAAACTCCATGTAACAGCGAACAGAGCAGAGATGCATGGCAAGAGACAGCGTGAAAAGACTAAAAGGCACATTTTCCCCAGAATGTTACGACAAAGATTTTTGTAGAGAACGACAGGGTGTCCCAGTTTTTAAAGTTTACAAATTTAAAATGCTGTACCAGTAACGATTTTGCTTATGCAAAACATGGTGCACCCGAATATGACTTCATAACGAAAGAAGTTGAAAATTGTGCTCCTCCTTCCCTTTTTGATGGTCAAATGAATTTAAATCGTAGGTCGTAACATACTCCGATGCAAATTGCGAGCCAACTGCAGAAAATGACAACATGAATTTTCATTTGACAACGCTACGGAAGAGTTGCCGGAAAAACCAAAGTGAAACTTATCTGAACTTTGAATTGTGCAGCAAACAAAATCGTAGGTTCTTGTTTTTCTCAACGAAATGTGAAATTTTATATTTTACTATATTTTCGCCTCCCTCAAATGAAGTTTTCAATGCTTCAAAACATTTTTGACGGAAACGGTTATTCATCATGATCTAGAGCTTCCTCATTTGATTGCCCAGTAAATTGATTTAACAATTTTTCGAATCCATGAACGAATAGAAACAAAAGAAAAGGTTTTGATATAAAATCTTTAATAGAAGAACTCTTATGTCTGTGCAAGTGATAGTATTAAGAGAAATTTATTGCTTTATTATCCTTTTGACTATTGTTGGTTGCAGTTAGTGCTGTTAACATGTGTTATCTGGTCCTTAATAACACATTAGCCATTTCGCATAATTTACTTGTTAACACTTAAAAGCACTCATGCATTGTGCCGACCTGACCAAAACAATTGTTTTTTTTTTTGTTTTAAAATTAAATTTCAAACCTTAAAAAAATTTATAGAGTGGGACGTTTATTTTTTGCAAATTTTACATAAATGGTGATAATTTATATGAATTTTACCCCAAACATAAACAAAACTTTACTTACGCTCGCTGTAAAAGAATCGTATGGTCATGTTCAAGGGGTCATATAAGTCGCTTCAGAAAAACAGTTAGGAATTCGTGATGGAGATCGCTTCAGTTATCGCTGTTAAGCATTTCAAAATAAAAAACTTCAAAAATTCTTTTGTAATTTAAACAGTCCGATCACAGAGCTTCCAACAGTCTGTAGGAGGCTTAAAAAGAACTGTGAAAAAATGTCAATTGTGTAAAAACGCTGTCATATGTTTTAGCCGTTATAGGCTGGTTTTTGGCTCATAAACGAGGTAAATGAAAAATGAGCTGTTTTTGATGCCAGTATTAAAATCTCATACATTTGAAGCCAATGGAAAATTTTACTAACATTTTTGGTTTAGAGTGCTAACAAACACCAACATAAAATTTAAAATAAGTAGCAAAAATAATTTCAATTGTTGAAGTTAAAAGAAGTGTAAATTTTGCAGCAAATGCAAATAACTTTTTTCACAAAAAAAAAAGGAGAAGAAGAAAAAACTGACCCAAGCTAAGTGGTCAAAAATACGAATATTTGCAAGTTCAAGTGGTTGACATAACCCAGTGAAATTTAGAAACCGCCTATACGAAAAATTTGCCTACACACGCAGATGCCGCAAACTGTCACTTGTGTTAAGCCTGGGGTAGAATAACAAAAGAAGGAGTAGAACTCCACAATTTTGCCATCTTGTGTGTCGACGACAAAACGTACCCGTGCGCACGTATAACATGATATCAACACTTGGATAAGGATACATAAAGGATACGGTTTAAAAACAACTGAATGTGATCAACTGAAGGACATTAAGTGGACATCTTTGGTGTTTAAGTAATTGTTGTTGTTGTTGTTGTTTTTGGCATCATTGCCGTTGTTTAACCTTGCCAAAGAAGTTACCGCAACTTTTACCCATATGAGAAATGACCTCAATTTATCTTATAAGTTTTGGAATTTTTGCTTAGTGAGAAAGTATGCTATTTTTCGTTGTACTGGGGGCAGTCGGAAAACGACCATAAATTGTAACAACTTGTGCTAGAACTTTGTGGTTCAAATTATGTTTTATTTTGTGGCTTAGGTTGTGAAAACTTGCTATTTTAAAAAATAAATTTTAAGGCCAGAAGTTATAAAGATTTTGGCGGGACGTAAGGTTTTAAATAAGGCCACACTAAAATCAAATCTTTTATTTATATAACATTTTACCATTTAAGTTTTGTTTTAAAAAGAAAAATGTTCAATTTAATACTCAAATCCGATTTGATGCGTTTTTTTTTTTGTTTTTTGTCAAAACAACCGACAAGCACACAAATGTACAGAAGATGTACAGACAATTGCGCATCAGATACTTGTACTCGTACACTTGGCACACAATATTTCCATGAGAAATCGTCTTTTTTTTTTTTGTTTTTGTTGTTGTCGGGTCAAAATGATTAATGATGGATTCGTTCTTCATATGTCGTTCAATATACAAAACTGGTGGTTGTATCGGAATATCAGATAGAGAATCTGTGTTACTGCGTATCTGCATCGGTTTTCGTTTCATTTTTTATATCTTACACAATAGTCCTTGATGAAAATTTCAAACTGCAACAGCGGATGCTTCATTGTTGTGCGCTTTTTGTTGTTGTAGTTTTTATTTTGCCATCATGTTGACGTTGAGCCTCACAGTAGCAGCATCCAGCAGCAGCAGCCGTCAACAGAAGTTGCAACATTTTGTACTTCTCGTTCAATTCTTTAGATGACGTATCTATGGATTTGCCATGCTGCTAATGCTACTCCCCACAGGCGTTCGAGGAGGAACTGCAGCATTTGTTTCTGATTTGATTTTCTTTTTATTGTTGTGCTTTGTTTTTATCAAATTTTGATCAATTGTTTATTCTTTTGCAATGATTTGCATATTTTGCATTTATTTTAATTCGATTTTAAAAAAAGAAGCTTTTGAAAATGTCATGGTTTTTATTGCATTTCAGATTGTTATATTTGTTTGCTAAAGTAGTTGTTTTATTACAAGCAGCATTTTGAAAGAGCAATTTTATCCTATGAAAGTTTCCAGAAGGCGTAAGAATGGCCCATATTGTTTTTTAAATTTAAACAGAGAACGAAAAAGTTTTGTTTGACGTTTCAGTTGGTATTAATATACTAAAAATGTAAAGTTATTTATTGGCTAAGATAAAACGTTTAATCGATAGTAGTGAAATAAAAATATATCATGCGCTTTCACTATGTATAGGGTAGGATGGGGCTGGGTTTAACACTTTTGGGAAATTAGCTGTAGTTTGTAAGCCACTAATTATTTTGTATGAATTTGTGCAAAAAAAATTAAATCCAAATAAAATAAATAAAATATGTACTGAATTTACTTGAAGGGACTCACTAATTATTCCGACTTACAGAAGGGTCAGATTTCAAGCAATGGAGATTTTGGGGCTTGAAGGGAAGGGAGCATAACATTTTTTCAAGTCTGGGAGGTTTTCGACTTATCGAGGTTCTACTGTATTTCAAATTCTTTTTACAAAACGGTGCTATAGAAATAATGCCAGCTGATAATTTTAGCTCCGCATACGGGGGCTAAATAACTGCAATCAAAAGTATTTTTGAAAATCACATTTTGTGAATTATTTCCGCAGGAAACAATTTTTACCCTGGGAAAAAACCGAAATATATGAAATTCTCTCACTTTTTGGTTAAAAATTAAACAATTTTTTTAGAAAAGCTGCCATCGTTAACCTTTGTAGTCGCCAGTTATTGCGGTAACTGTGCATTTTTGGACATACTTTAATTGACAAAGCTATTGGGAAAGCTTTTTTGATAAGCAACATAAAGTATAAATCTTAAGTTTTAGGCTAAACTTAGATTCCTCCGAATATGTTTGGTACAAAAGACCATATGATTGCATTAGATGTCCGAATTTTTAAAGGTTTAGTAGTCAACTTACAAGTTGACATACTACATATAACCTAATTTTACATCCATGGCTAAACATACTAGGGTCATTCGCAGTTTCATATAGTTATTTTTTTAGGGGGGGGGGGAGTTCTACACTTATTACTTGCAGTGCCTTTAGCGATCCCAAGGATCAAACTTTGCCCCTATTGCAGTAGTTGTTGTTACTGTAGGCGACGATATTCCTCTCTTCTTGTCATCACGTTAACTTCTGGAGAGTGTCAGGCTTATGCTATTTCTTTAATTTCACCGTTACAGCTTCTGTAATATTAAGTAAACTTTCTTATAGTTTCGCAAGTCAGTCAATGTTCCACAAAACTCGTCACAAGTTTCTCTCACTCAAAGATGTTCAAATTGACTTATCTTTTCAATTTGTGTGGTTTAATTTTAACCCCTTATTGCGCTGATAAACAACCACAAAACAACCAAATTCATTGTATTTTTTGTTGAAATCTTAACATTGTCATTATGTGGCTACATTATTTAAATTTTATTTTGTTGAGGTTGCCTTTGAACCACGCCAAACTGCTATAATTCTTATACATGCATTCGTGTAAGAAGTAAAAGTAACCAAAAATCGAAGGGGGTAACAAGTAACATCTTTTTTGATACAAAAGAACAGCAAGCTGCTATCGTACAAGAGTTCAAACTTAACGATCTAGAAAAGCAGCAGCAGTACCACCATCATCACTACCATCCCAATATGAAGAAAAGGGTTGTCTTGTCAAAGTGTTGAAAGTCTAATAAATTTCATCATCAGCAGTCGACGGTAATCCATTTAATTATGGCATTTGATTCATTACCACTCAAGGTGCCCCTAGACATTGTAGACTTGGAAAGACAGTTATTTGTCCAATTGAAGGACGACAACGAGGACTACAAAAGAGCTAAGTACATACAAGACTTTGCCGTCACCTAGAAAAATGTCTTCAATCACTTTATCGAGGTTTTCATGACATTTATGTACGAGGACTAGTGTGTTTTGTTGTAAGGAATTAATTTTTTTCTTTCTATTTTATATGTAAAAGTTTTAATTAGTGGAATTAATAGTGGAGTGAAATAGGAAGATGAAATGTTCTTGTGCGTATCATTTGGTTTTTGCAAACGGAGAAATGGAATATGGTACCAACAGCTCAGACTCTATACGAAAATTTTAAGTAAAACAAATATGTTAAGAAGCATGCTTCCTATATGTAGTTTCTTTTATAGATTTCAGCTAAAAAGGTTTTGCTTTAATACGATGATTCAAGCATGTACAGCCAACAAAAGAAAAACTTAATTCACTTGCTTAACTTTGAGGTCAAACACAGCCACATTTTTTCACACTTTTGATTTTTACAATCAGTGCAGGTACCCTACAAGTTTTGATTTCGACTACATAATGTTGAGTTTCTTTTGACAGTTTTTCTCATATTTTATTTTATTAATGACTTTTTTGCTGTCTTTCTACTGCAAATGTCGTCATAGAAATGTCAACAATACAAATTCAAAACATAAGCAAAACGAATCTCCTCGATCTAAATACGTAAATGAAAATATTACAGAAGCGTGAAAAAATTTTGATTAATGTTTTTTTCCTTTTTGAAGACGACGACGACGACGACGACGACTTTTTCTGTAGTGCATATGACGAGTCATATGTATTCAAATATGTGGGGATGGATACTTTGCTTCTTGTACTTTGCTTGTTTGTTTGTTAATAAATTGAGAAAAATTTTAAAGAAGATTTAAGCCTTTAAGCAGCATACTTCATTTGGGTTTGTTCTGTTCTGATTGTGAGTAAAAATAACAACTAAAACTGAAATCAACGGTAATGCTCTGACTTAAATTTTGTGCCAGTGGTAAATTATATTAAAAACTATAACCGGATCCTAAATTCTCACCATAACTGCATCACTTGTGAGACTTTGTTTGATAGTCCAAATACTCGATAATAAACAACTTTATTTAATTAAATTATATAGTTTCACGATTTAAGTGTCTTAGAAAGAAAATATATGACGTGCCATCATGGCGATCATGGTTACATATTGTTGTTTTAATATAAATTGATTTCTGCACAAATCTCCTTAGCAAAAAAAATTCTCGCAGAATCTCGTAGGCAAATAAAACTTAAATGAAATTTTCGCAATGAAATAAGCAAGCTCCAATCGATGTAAAGTGTAAAATTTTTCAGACATCACGAAAAACGGTCCCGCACTCCCAAAGTGCATCATGTCGGACCATTTTTGTAAAATTTTATTTTGTGCCAATCAATGAAGTGAGATCGAAAATGTATTTTGGACGTTACCTGTTCCCAGGCTCCTTTAGTGCAGGATCTCTTATGGAAAGTAGTTACGATGCAACTTAAAAAAAAACCTATAGCTGCTACGTTCTCTGGTAACAGAAAGAAATTAAAAATTCGAAGAGATTCTTGTAATAACGAAAAACCTTGATATATTCAAACAGTACAGTGGAATGCCAAGAAAAAGTAGATTTCTAAACTCTCTTTATATTGCTCCAATCACCCCGTATCGTCAGAAATAAAAAAGAATGAATATTATTGATTGAAAAATAAGCAAAAGAATGTTTTCACCCGAACAGATCGCGTATTGATCAAGTTAATACCCTTCGTATTATCGTGGAGCAAATCAATGAGCGGCAGGTTTTATTACATTTAACTATTATCGACAACGGCATTGCTTCTAATATAATCTGGGATGCATTGAATTGACGAAGTGCAACACCTAAGATCATAAATATGGAAGTTGTTTTTAGCAAAACTCTAGATTCTGCCAATCGTGACATTCATTTGACTTTCAACGAGCATCTGGAAGACCTCGCTTATGCCGATGACATATATCTTTTTGACACCAAACAGTCAGACATGCAAGAAAAACTCATTGTCGTCAAATCTTCTTCGGAAGAAGTAGGTCTGAAAATCAATAAAAAGCAAACTCATTCGCCCAACCGGTGCCAGCAATAGCTTCGTGATAGCCAGCATAGGAGAAGTGAATCACTTTGCTTACTTAGACAGTACAATAACATTTGATTGTGGTACCAATAAGGACATTCATGCTATAATAAACAAAGTGACTGGTATCTTTGCTTAGCTTCGTATTTCTAGCAATCTTTGTTCCTGTCGACGACAACGACGCTCAAAATCTTTGAATCAAACATGAAAATAGTTTTTTTTCTAGGACTGCGAAACTTGGCTTACAAACAGGTCTCTGCTACGCAATTTACAAGTGTGTATCTACACTGCAGTATGTTTTCGCTGAATTCTAAAAATTTGATGAACTAGGATCATCTCTAATATCAAATTGCTCTACAGATGCAGTCAAGTTCGGATTTCCATTTAAGTCAAGTGGTGAAAATGAAAATAGATTGGACGCACATTGCGGAAAGCACCAACTGAAGTGTGCCAACAAGCATTAGAGTGAAATCCTCGGGGTTGCAGAAAATGCAGCTGTCCTAAATCTTCATGGAAACGATCGCTAGAAAAAGAAGTATCTGAATCAGGAGAGAATTGAAGGCGTTCGCTTCTGATCGTGAACTTTTTATGAGTTTTGTGTAGTCCCTTTGCTCTATAAGGAGATAATGGACACAAGAGAAGATATTGGTATTTTGGTACTTGAAATATTGTTGCTTATTCAAATATATTATGTAATTTTGAAAATTCTTTCCTCGTACATACGTTTCAAATATTATCGTGCCATTTACATATGTGCTATAAAGTCCTGAAATTATTCAGAAAGGGGGCGAGGTAATGAAACATTTATATGCTTCTTCAAATAGCATTGCTTCTCTGCATAACTACAAACATCTGTATGTATGCTCATAACTAAATTAGCTCAATAAATTGCAGTTCTTTGAAATTGCAGTTGTGCTAAGAATTCAGCAATTGCAATTTTATTTATTGCACTGCATTTGTTAGCTTTGAGGCTGTGAGCGTTGTACTATAATTGCCAGTATTTTAAAAGTTACGCTTTTGACAGGCAACTTACACGCAACTCTTCAATTAATTATAATAACGGCAAGTTTTGATTTATTGTTGAGTTCTTAAATTAAATTACTATGTGGCTTCGTGCATAATACCTTGTGCTGCAAGTTGTTCTAGCCATGAAACATTCGATTTTATTGCTATGATTTTTAACCCTTATGTACGTAATCAAAAGTAATTTTTCTTAACTTATCATTACTTTCTTATGAAGTCATTTGTTGTAAAATAATTCTTTTCATTTTGAAAGCAAAAATATAAAATTACTTATAAGGATATGTATCATGAATTGTAGAATTAAACTCAAAGTTTGATGCACACTACATTTTGGTCAATATTCGATGAATATTCCACTCTTGTGAAGTTTGTGTAGCTACCTGATTATATTAATACACATTGTACATATCAATCAATATGAATATAAAATTTGTATATGACAGTTTTTTCGAAATCTTTATTGAAACAAAACCTATTGATATTGATTGTTATAAAATATTCCTTACGACATCCCGATTTCCAGCCGATCCAGCGACTCAACATTAAAAGTTTTTAAGGGAGCTTAGCATACGCAAAAAATCATTTTGCTACCAAAGAGTAGCAAAAATGTTTGGTCTTTTATTAAAAGAGTGAAAAAGCCTGTTCCAATTTTCTTTGATAAAACCGAACATTTACTTTTGAATAAGGGCAGTGAAAAGAGTTCCTTCATTTTGAAATCCTAAAAGCCGGAAGGCTTATCAGCCTACCTATGTGTTGAGAAACTCTGCCTCAACACTGGCTCGATTATATGAAGTGCAATATTCTTAAAACTTTCTCAGTTGTGTTGGATTTCCGTCATGTGGGAAGGTCGCTAATTTCCCATGGAAGACGACAACAATTACCAGCTGATTATGATATACTCTGTCATCCAAAGTTCTAGAGACCTTAATAAAAGTTCACCATGTACATTATCTAGAGCGAAATTATACAAAGCTTGCTCCAGACCTGATGGCATTTCTCACCGAGAAATGGGAGTATGGGTTTAATATCTTAAAGCTCTAACTTTAGCATCCAATATGTACGGTACTTTTTCTTGAGAACCCAAATCATTTGTTCTACCTGTAGTAACTGATACTAAAAGATATCGCAGATGAAACATTTTCTCGGATTTTTTCCTGACCAGTTTCTTAGATATATTTCGAATATATTAATAATTTTAGTTTTATTCAAATTAGAGTCCAATTTTCGTTGTTGTTTTTTTTTATAAATCTTCTTTGACATAATAACATAATAACAATTTGTCGTTTTTTACCGCAAACTTCGAAATGAAAAAAAATATTTTCCTCTTTGCTGTATTAAAATCTTTATCCAATAACCAAAATCAGAGGTTCACATAAAAAGTTTCCCATTTTTTTTAAATAAATAACAGTGCTTTTTTACATATTTTCGTACTAACTTGCCCAAACAAGACTCTACTTAAAAGTCTTTAAGCTTTGAGCATGGCGGGCAATCTCAAAATCTGATAAATTTAATTGCAGCCAAAAAGTAAGGCAAAGCAATTAAAAGATCGTTTAAAACAAAACAAAAGAAAATTGTCAACACAACTCACAGAAAATACACTGTGCCAAAAAAGGGAATCTTTCATTTCTCTTTTATTTTTAAATTGAAATTTTCGAAATTAAATCAATTTGTATATGCATGTTGTAGAGCGGTAAAAAAAACCTTTTTCATTGTGCACTTTTTAACCCACCTACATTTTTCTCATATTTTTCACGGCAAAAAAACAAAAACAAGTTGCGTCTGAATGCCAGGCGGCTGTGTTTTATTAAAAAGTCATTAAGCAAAAGATTTCGCTTTAAAAACTGTCTACAATTTGCCCATATTTTGTGCTATCTAAAGTTGGCGGCGCTTCTCACAATATTTTTTTTTCTTTTTTATCTCTGCCTCACTTTTAAACTGAAAACTAAACTTCCGATTTGAAACTTTTGCGTACCTACTTTAAACTTAAAGCCTTAACCAATCGTGTTGGATATAGAAACTTTTTTAGATTTTTAAATTGAAAAAGTTCCGCCTCTTGTTTTGTTATTTTTATTCTCATTTCCTATATATGTAAGTACATAGTTAGCAAAATTTTATATAACAAAGTTTGTTGAGTTTGTATCTTAAACTAAGTCAGTATATGGTATATCCGTTGAAAGTAAATAGATTTTAAAATTCAGTTTTCCTAGATAATCTACGACAGAAATCCCTTTTTTGCATATTGAGTAACAATGATTCTGTGTTGTTGCAACCCTACTTATGAAGAACTGTGTGTTTGTTCGTGTGTTCCGTCATCATACTGCCATATTGGTATGACGTGTCTACGTTTTGGCGTTCGCGCTCAAATATGAAATCCATCAGGGATGCTAAGGACTGTCAATCAAAATAAGGGAAACTTTGTTTGAATCTTTTTTTTAGGTTTTTTTTATGAAATGTTTTTTGCATCAATTTTTTGGGACAGTTGGGTGCGCATGTTTAAAACAGGTTGAACTTTTATTTTTCTGTCTTAAGTTCATCATTTAAAATAAAAATATAATACTTATGGTATTAGTGTTCGTAAAAAACTCCATGCACTAAAATTTTACGTAAAAGTTTAAATTCAAAAATTATAATACTTAAAAGAATATTCCATAAGAAAATGTAGGGCTGCAGTTGTTGGAAACGGCAATCTGAAGGATCAAAATCAGTCATAATTAAATAAAATGTTTGTGTTGAAAGAAACATTATTGTGTTTATTAGTATTGAAGTTCAAAAAGTTCATATATCATATGAAATTTTAGAAATTTTGACTTTTTCTATTTTTTTTTTTTGGTAACTTTAAGTGGTAAAAATTTAAACTTTTGCATATGTTCGCCATTTCCATAAAAATTAAATACAATATCGGTACATAGTATACTCATCGGTATTAAGCCATATCTTTTTCTTCCTTAGATTAAATTACTATATTTTTTAGATAAAACGTGTCGATTTTTTACGGTTATAGTGGTTTAACCACTTAAGCATAATGTCTTTAGTAAGAAATACTGATGTTTTTTTTAGTGTAGGAAACAAAATTTTTACCAGTTTGTATAGGGATTTCCTGTAGAAATTCGATAGCAATCTCGAACCCCCCAAACAATGATAACTAAAAATCATAAAGTCATACATAAGACGGTAAATAGTTTTAGGACGGCAATAGATATGGTACATATCATAGGGACATACAAAAATATTTCAAAATTAAGTATCATCAAAGGAAACGTGAAGATTATTAAACTTAGGCAGTAGCCTATTGTCGCAAACCATATCAACAATATGAAAGTGGACCTCTTTATATTTGATCGTTAGCTTGTAATCTAAAATACTTCATGAAAACTGTGCATGTCATTACACATTCAACTATTTATTTTTTGTTTCATTTAGCTTTCGATCATTTTAGTGACTACAACAATTGTGAAGGTTAAAGTCAACAATGAACAAACGAAAAAAAAAGCTACAAAAGCACGCGACAAACGCATGGATGTCCGCTTAAAATATTATGGTAATTTATGACAAAGTTTGTAATATTGAAATAACATAAAGCATACATTACCTGCACTCATAAAAACATAAAAATGTACATACATTTTACATAAGTAAAACTGATCGATGTTGTGTTCAATGTATAGAAACCGCTAATACTTCAAACGTCCAACTTCCACGATGACAGCAATTCAACACGCTTGGCATGAATTACTTGGCTTTGATGGTTATGCTCTAATATGCTTATTATTCGTACCGTACGAAAGAGTTACATTCACACAGCTTAAAGAAGCTTGCTTAAGACGTTCATATAAAGATGTAAAGACAGAAAAAGCTTAAAAAAAGTGGCTACTTCGGCATCCTTTACAACCCGTCAACTATTTAAACCATATAATGAATGATGGTGGCTGCTTGTCAGAATGTTACATTGTAGCTGAAGAAGTCATGCCTTTTATTGTTTGCAAAAGTTCAAAAAGCACAAAATACACTACCATAAAGTGTTGCATGAAAATATATTACATTTCTTGTGTGGAATAAAAAAAGACTCAGTGTAAGCCGCACATCAAAGGTTCAAAATATGGAAGCCGTAAGATGTGCCCGAGACAATCAAATAAATCGCATCATAACAGTGAAACAAAACGTAAGAAAAACAGCTTAGATAATTTAAGCTTCCGCAGAAATGCTGCCAATTTCTTTTTTGAGCTTTAGTTTTTTGCCATTTGGTTCGGCTCTTAATTCTAATAGCATACTACAGCTTTGTGGTCTTTATTATTTTTTTTGAGTTAAGTCAATCTAATGGTTTTATTGTATTTATGAGCGACTGTTAAGATCTTTTAGCGAAAATACGAGCATAAGACTGTAGCAAAAATTACCAAGATAGACTGTAGAAATAATCGAACCTATCGTTTTCTAGGTGGTATCACCATAAAATAAGTTGGTTATTTCTAAATAATACTAAAGGAAGATTTCTTCAATATTGGCACCTAAATTTAGGGAAACGTCAATCAGAAGATTGAAAAATATCTGACGTGATAGGGCAAGACCGATGCCGTATTTTAACTCTGAGACGCAAAATCAATACAACATAATTCTTTTAAGTATTCAGGTAATAACATGATTGATGAATGAAAAAATTGCCAATTTTTAAATATGCTATTAAGGTTAAAAGACTAGCAGTTTTCGAAAGTTTTGAGAATAATTGTACTCCTCAGGAAATTAAGCTTCTGGAATGATCGACGCCCTCCTCGGTCTCTGATAACTGAATCGTTAGATTTCAATTCCTAGCTCTGAAGTTTGATTAGTTAGCTTCGTCCTCGCTCATGCTGAGCGCTAAGAAACAGCCAACCTTCCTTCGTATCAAATGCAGTTGGTGAAAAACTCGAGAGCTTCCATTAAACTGCCCCCTAACACCTTGGATAGGGCAAAAAATAGACCTTCCGTGGAATGGAAAATAGTAGTTTGATGATATTTGAAAAGAAATTTTGACGAATTTTAACGAAGAATCGATTTGTGAAAATTCAACACATACAAAATTGACAGGCCTTGCTCAATAGCTAAGTGGGGGTATTTTCAACAAACATATATTATACAATGCATTTGTGGATAGTTATTGAAAAGAAACAAATGTTATGAAGGATTATGAGCGCGAAAAGTTTTCCCAAAATGTTGGTCCAATTTATAAGGCGAAAAATAAATTCCAAAAAACATATATCAGATCTACTCATAAATTTTTCCCTAAAAATGTGAAAGAAACTTTCGATAGGAAAACTTACTTACAGAGTTTTTGAGTTTAAGTACTATTTAATTGGAAATATATCACATTTTCAAGCAGCTAAATTAGTCATTGCAGCTGACAAAAATTTTGACTTTTGCCCACTGTCTACTGCAGTTGTTTGACAAGACAACCAACAATCGCGCGTTGACAGCACAAACAAAAAGTCATTGGGCATTGCTTTCTTGATTTGTCGGAATTGATCTTCAAAATGTTTTTCAATATAATTGATGATACTTCTTTCAATTTGAATTAGCTGGTGTACATTATTTCATTTCTTGTTTTGTTGTATTATGGAGGATCGACTTTATATGTTGCATTTGTGTCGGTTACCATTTTTGGTGCACATGTTCAGGTAGCTTTTGTTGATGTTGTTATTCATAATTACAACTTGTTTTTTTCTGAACTATTTTAAAAAACTATTCAATTCTATTTTATGTTAAGCTTTCATAAAAAACTAGCTTCTGAGTAATTTCAATGCACTTGGATCAATTATCAGCAAATGGGTGTTGATTTTAATTGAATTATAAAAAAAATTAAAAAAGAACACGTTATCAACACGTTAAATAAAAAAAGTTAACGAAGAAATCTTAAAAATTTAAAATAATTTGGATGTTGTACCAAAGCTAAAGATCTGTCGACTTGAATAACCAGTAATATTTTGATATGGTTTGAAGAAATAGAAAGTAAAATTTTGAACTCAGTGGTAAGATTATTATTATGTATATTGAAAAAACTGCGCAAAATTTTGAAAAATATTGAGTTCAGTTTTAAATTATAGGGATCTAAAAAAAAGATTTCGCAATTAAAGTAAAAAAGTTAATAACGATGCGCTTGCACGTTGCTAAGCTGGAAGTGCATTTGTAAAATAAATAATAAGTTAAAATGGTCAAGGAAATTAAAATACTGAACTTCCAGGATTAAGAAGGGGACAAAGTTTGTATTTGTTTCTCACGTATTTCTTCCCATTTTCAAATTGTGTTAAAAAATAAATAGAAATTCTAAAGTAGTTGAAATCTGCACAAAAATAGGTTTACGTAGCTCTAATGAAGAAAATTATCCCTGTTTCGGCCCTCATATTTTCAAAACTAGAATCGAGAGATATGTACATATATGCAAACTACGGACTGTCCCAGAAAAAACTTACATTTTGTTTTTTAGCTATAAAAAAATACCCAATAATTTTGTTGGTTTTTGTTCTTTTTTTATTAATAATGGCTAGTGTTCAGAATGCAAATAACTAAAAACTAATAAAGAATTGTTTTTCTATAAAAATTTCTTACTTTTTTCTTAAAGCCCTTCATTAAATTTTGCACAGTTTTTTCAGCGACAGTACGGTATGATCTTTTCCATTTAAGTCTGAAGTCTTGTAAATTTTTTGCAGTCTTGCCACTCTTTCGAAGATCTCTTTTCATTAGAGCCCATTTTTTTTTTTAATTGGACGAAGCTCTGGGCAGTTGGGCGGATTTGCTATTTTTGGTACAAAAATTATGTTTTTACTTGCATACCATTCCATCGTAGCAAAAGTAATGAGAGGTTGCTAAATCAGGCCAGAACATCACGGTACCCTCATGTGCACAAACAAATGGTAGAAGAGGTTTTTCGAGCCACTCGTCTATACAAACTTTGGAATTGATTGTGCCTTGAGTAACAAAGAAACTGCTTCTGAGGCCACAGATGCATATGGCCTGCCAAACCATATACAACGGAATTCCCCATAGCCGGACATCCACCGTCTCAGTATTTTTGTCCGGCTATGGGAGATGTCGGCTTATGGAGGAGGAACAAAAACTTTTGTTTGAAATTGCCGGTTATTGTTGAACAAATTTACACACTACAGACATTTTACACATGTAGTAGATTGTTTTAACTTCGATTGTCTCAACTGAAAATGTTGGGTGTCAATGCTACAAAATCATCTCTGGCAAAATGCCTAAAACGGGCAAGTTGCTTCAATGCCTCATCATATGAAATTATGTGGTCAGCAATTTATTTATCAGTTCATCTTCAGACTCGCATATCTCTGGAGTGACACTTTGATTTTCAAATTGAACTTCTATATTGTTGTCTTTAGCCTTTGATCGACTTTCGATAATTCATCAAAACCAGCGAACCAGAATGAACGAAAAAGTCTAACTTTACTCAACTCTTTTGACATAAATGGTATCAGGTATCGTTCATACAATTTTCGGGATCGCGTTTGAGCCATTGATGTACCTGCTCTAGCTAACATATCTCACACTGAGGTGTTGGGAATCTGCTTAAAAAAGCGCTTTAACTTCGCCGCTAACTTGGGATTAGAAAATTCTGGCTTTCTGCCTGAACCTTTTTTTCGGCAAACAGGTAGAGGGTCTTATATTTAGAAACAACCATATAGACAGTTTTATCTGATGCACCAATTACACAGGCCGACAAATTTTTAAACCAGAGATGAGACCTATCATACCCGAAGGACTTTGATGTGCTGAATCCGAGTCCGAAGGGGAAGAGCAGTACTTTCAGACGCCGCAACCAGTTTTGGAGAAAAAAAATTTATTCGCGATGTAAGATAACCTCAAATATTGCCAAAAACCGTGCTTTCGCACTTTTAGGTTAGGGTATCTCAAAAACTTGACGTATATGAGCAATTCTGAGCTCGGATTCGAATTCAGCGCGTCAAAGACCATCGGGTATGCTAGGTTTGGTCTCTGGTTGTGGACTTTTGTTTAATTTTGTCGGCCTGTGTTATGTATTTTAACTCTGAATTTTGCAGGCAAATATGTGGACAAAATCAGTTCGCGAACTTGTCTTTCTTGCTAGACATCCTAGTCGTTAGAAGTGCTATCTTCAAGTGTTATACATCATATCAAACGTCATCTTATATGGAAAAAATATTGTGTCTTTTTTGACATTTATAGAGTAGAGTATAATCTTACAAAATAAAAACGTACGTTTTTTTCTGGGACAGTCCTTAGTTTGTAAAAGTTCAACCAGTTTTCTTTGTATTGTGTTTTTTCTAATTTTTGAACAGCTAACGTCTTAAACAGTGCACTCACTGTGAGCAGGTTAGCTTTCATTTTGTGGACTTTAATCACTTGTAAATGCTGAGCAAAGGCGCTGACCACCAGTAAAAATAATAAATATGCTGGAAACCAGCGTTCTTTCTGTTTTTACGTTTAGCCCAAACGCGAGAAAAAATTTTGTTTTTTGAATTTCATATATTGTTTTCGAAAATATTTCGTAGCAATGATATGAAACGCTTTGCGATAACTTGCGATTTGTAGTCTCATTGTAGTAACCCACCGCAAACACACCATCCACAATGGGTGGCCGTGAACGCCGTTCATTGCATGCGCGTCGACGTTCGTTAACATCAACACCCCTGTTGGCCATATTCAGTGGACAGCAGCCAACATGAATATCGTTCTCCCCTGACACGATGACGTTGAAACTTTGTTGTGCGTCTGAAGGCGATTTCATAGCGAGACAAATGGAAATGAAGCGTTTATTTTGCTTTATTGCATGAGATAAGCCAAGATGTAGCAGTTTTTCTTTTTCTAAATTTTTTTTTCTTCCACCGAAGCAAAAATTTTCCCCAAGTCGAGTTTTCTTAATTTCTTATTTTTCTTCGTTTTCCGTTTTTTGTTTTATTTATTTGAATTTTTGCTTTAAGCGCATTACAACTAACGTTGTTTTGCTTTATGGCATTGCGATAGCCACAGGTCGATATACAATGAGTCGACACCGGGGTATGGTGGAGAGAAAAAGTGGAAGATGCCTGTTAAAATCGTTGCTGCTACAGTGTTTTTGAATCAACACTACAAACAGTGCTGCGCCAAGCCAAGTGGAATTTCATTCTGGACGCAAACATGATTTCGCGGTTTTCTTATCCGATAAAACAGAGAGAGAGAACACAAAAAGTCTTTCTTTATTTGTGAGGAATAATTTTTTTTTTCCTTTAACACTTACACTTAGCTTGGAATTTACAAAGTTTTGAATGGTGAGATGTAATCGAGCAGAAAAAAGAAATATATTCGCGCGGGAATTATTTTGCATTTTTTTTTTTTTCATTATACTTTTAAGGCATTATGTGGCATTTTAATAAAAATTTAAATTTTTACTTCAACAAAGACATCAGTTTTCAATGCTGACTACCGATAACACTGAGAAACGAGTAACCGGGTTAAAAGGAATCACAAATACTATTACCAAAGTATTATGTGCAAGTGTAGATATGTCTTTTACTTGTATTCTATAAATTTTTTTAAATTTTATGTCAAGCTCATACAATTACCTATGTTCTGCCAAAAAATAAATAGAAAACTCTTAAATTATTTGTCCTTGTGCCAGAAACGACTAACACTAAATCTAGGTTGACTTACACACTTCCGTTTCCTTTATTCACACAAACACTTATTTTTTCCTAGCTTTTGCTATCGCATCACCGCTCTTCCCAAATCTACCTTCCACACATTTCCTTTACCGTTCTACTGTATTTCGTATCTTTTTTTGTTTCGTTCAAGTTCCAAAGTCGCAAGACGATTCTTATGTAAATTCCTAATCAAATTCACATTTCGAAGTTCAACTTGTTTAACTCCAATCTGCTGGAGAACATGAAAAAGTTTTAACTCTCACACGGATAACGAAAGAAAAAATGTGAATGAATCCTTCTGGCCTGAAATCACAAGCAGCAGGAAAAGACGCGTGCAGCAAGTAAAATTCCTCCCATTTTTAATTTATTCTCCCACTTGACAGTAGCAGCAGGAGCAATTCTTTTAAATGGTTCCACAGCATCACATAATTATGTGCTACTTTTAAGGAAAATGTATCGATAAAATCGAATATATCGTAAGAGTTCACAAAATTTTAAAACGATTTACTGTTCTTATTTGTTTTGTTTAAAAAAATAAGTTTTTGAGAAGCATGGAGGAATGATTATACATATATATATATGTAGTTATAATAAAGTAATTAAGTCTTATGGCCTAGTTGAAATTTATATACATACAAGATGTTTTTGCACTACCAAAAAATTGTTTTGCCTTTTGTATGTCTGTCTTTTTATTTATTATTTTTGGGTGTTATGACATTTGCTTCTGAAATTCTAGGCAACATGACTTCATTTGGTATTGTGAAAAATTTTCCGAATATAAGACCCAAAAATCTCAAGCTGAAATCATAAGTATCACAACACCCAAATAAATTTGCAAAAATAAATTTTTCAGGCTCTTCTTGGACATTATGATTTTGAGCGCTATGCTAAAGCGTTTTATAAGTCTTCTTTTTACGCCTTTGACTTCCAACGACTTCCAGTTATAATACCCCAAAAACAATAATACCGGCATAGTTCACTTTATGTTTTTTTTTATATATATCCTGAAAGTTGGTCACATAATATACCATTAATGTGATTTATTAAGAAAATTCGTTTTAAATTCAAAATTTCTCAATTGAAAATTATTTCCATACGTTACGACTCTTGAAAATTGAACTAAAATGGAAAATACTTCTTATGGCATGGTTAAGACTCTTCCTCGAAAATAGCATGTATTTAATGAAGAGATAGAGTACTTCGAGCCACATAGCCCCAATGAAACAAACTGATTCACTTAAAATTCTTTTATCTAAAAACCCTGAAGTGCCATATTCTTATTTCAAGCGTACTCAATATTGATAACTACAGTAATTAGAGATAGTTTAATATTGTGAATTAAGAGGGAAGATTGCTTTGGTGAAGATTGGATCCAACGACAGAGAAATCCAGTGGTTAAACAACATGTTGACCTGTAGAGTCATCATCTCAACCCTCGAGATATCAGCCTGAAACCAAGTGGCAAAGAGCTACACCTCGAGGAATAGATATACTTATTTACTGTGATCACAAATCACATCCTGACCTTGATGAGAGCCAAAGGCTACCAAATCATGTCATACACAGTATACCCTTTAAGTAACTGGTTCATGGTGGTGCCACCTGTTAACTAAGTTTCGTAGAAATGACTTTTCAGTGTCAGTACGTCGACTAACCTCGTTACAGACACTTTGATGGTTTCGATATCGTCGTATATCGTTCCTATTGGCGGGAGTTTTTTTTTTTGGCCAAAACCCACGAATAGTGACGGTCTTGCGTGGTGGTGTATTATCATGCTAAAGTTACTAACTGCCTGGATTAAAATTTTGTTCTTAAGATTCTCTTTCACACAACATCCAAATAGTACTCATCATTGATCGTCAGACTATACGGAACGAATTCCTGATAAAAAATCTCTTGATTTCTGACTTTTTCTTCGTTTGCGGTGAGCTAGGTGCCTTACAAATAACTTTCTGGTGCTTTGTTTCGGGAGCGTATTTTAAACACAACGTCTTATCGCTTTCACAATCGAATCTCAGAAGTCTTAGTTCGTTTTCACGGGTTTTATTAGATCTATTGATATATCACTTTTTGTTTGTCTGTTTTCAGTTTCAGCTTTTTTCAGTTTCTGTTACGACGTAAGGTGAAGTCCATTAATTACGTGAGCTAAAATAGGGGGGAGGGGGTCCGGCAAAATCTCACCAAATCTCACCAAGGTGGGAGGGGGTCAAGGAAACCCTCACGTCAACGTTTTAATGCATAGAATTTACATTAAAAATTATAATTTAAATCTCAATGTCCCGCCAGATCTCATCAAGGGGAGGGGGGGTCCGAATTTTCAAAAAAAGACCTCACGTAATTAATGGACGTCCCCTAAATATACAAACGTACTAATACTGAAACCATCTTATCTGTGTATGCTGATGACTTAGTGATATGAATTACTACAAAATACCTTTCATCTTAGTGAATTCTATTTAACCCTAGGAGGTTCAGGGATTTTTTGGCGCTAACAGGTACAACTAGGTCTGCGCAGACCTATGTGGCATTTGTATAGGCAGGTGTTTTAAAAGTACGGATAAATGTGCTAAAAGCTCAGAAAAATAGGATCTCCGTCGCCGCTTATAGGAAGTCATGAACGGATTCGTCTCTAACAAGCAGAACAAAAAAGTTATACACACATTTATATACATAGGTCTGCACAGACCTGGTTGGTACGTATGAACCATTTCGTTTGTAAACACGAATAAAACCGAACACAAACAGATAAGCAGTCCGATTTTGTGACCATTGGGTTCTCCGTAGCTGCTTTTAGGAAGTCATGGACGGATACGTCTCTAACTCGCAAAAAAAAGAAGTTATACACGGAAAAAACACCAGCTCAAATTTTATTAAAAATTAATAGGAGATTATAAAAATTAAAATCTGAAAACAAATATTACACTTTTATAGTAATAAATAAAAATTCATTATTAAAAATTCTATTCTAGTTTGTAATTATTTTCATTTTACATTTTTTAATAAGTGCATATTAAAAATTATTTTCTTCATTTTATTTATTACACAAAAACTTTTAAATTATACAAAGAATTTATTAAATTTTAATAAATTGCGACATTAGAATTTTTACATATTTCATATTGTAATATATGATTCCAGCTTTATAATTTTTAAAAAGTAGTTATAGAAAAATTATTTTAAGATTAGTAATTTTTATTATATTGAATTTTATTTCTCTTTTGTTTTTAATTTGTACTCTGTATGAGTTCGCAACATGTTCATGCAAAAAAATAAATATATAAGGCTTCCAAACTCTTACTTATTGGCTTTGATGTAGTGTGTTGAACAGAATTGGGACGGGGTCGGGAAAACGGCAACGGAAACTCGCTGGCCGTCCCAATTTTGTTAAACACACAAAAAATTTTAAAAATCAATTTCAGTTATTATTATTTCATCATAAAGACTTTATAATGTACTTTTTAAAAAATAGTAGAGTCTTTTTAAAATATAATAAATTATTGCAGACATTTTAATATCTACTTTGTAAAAATTAAAAACTTGCATTCGAAAAATTAATGCCTCCTTGATGCAATTTTTATATTACGTTTAGTAATTTTTAATAAACACTCGAACCGTTTCTAAATTACTAAATTACCTACTAATTTTTCTTAAATTTTGATTAATATTTACAATAATTTCGAGTTTCGTTTTTTCCGTGTACACACATTTATATGCAAAAGGTCTGCACAGACCTGGTTGAACCTCCTAGGATTAATTAAGCAATCGCCAAGCTTAGAATGCTTGTTTCACTTAAATGTTAAAACTACTTTCACAAAGACAAGAGAAGACTACATGGTCATAAACTAACAATCTGTTTTTAAATAAGATATAGATAGAAGTATTGAAATTACATTGACTGAATTTGGTTTTTACCAATACAAAATAATTCACTTTAAATTAAAAATATCGATATTTTAAAGCATTGTTAATTTGTTCAAGGTCTCCAACTATGCACAACATTTGCGTATCCTGTAAATGGGCGGTTTTAATTTTTTTCTTTTATCAAAAACGGAAGAAAAGCGTTTGCAGTAACGCACGCAGCATATCCTCATCCGTCCCATAGTATCGATGTTGCTGTGGAAGGGGGTTGCTGTTTTGGGTGGTGCATATTTCCACTTATCATGGCATTCCGTGCTGTTGTTGTGTTGTGGTATAAGTTGCTTTTAATCAAAAGTACTCGCTTACTGCCACTTGGTTATTAAAAACTTAAAGCTGCTGCATGTCGAATGCGATTAAGCAGCTGCAAACTTAGCGCTTCCTAAACCACAAATTTGCTGTTATTTTTTCTCAGTTTTGGGTGCTATTCTATGCTGCTCTGCTTGGCTTAAGGTGCAAAAAAGTGTACTAATTTTTTTCAGTATTGTGCGGTTGAAATCTTTTAATTGAAGTTCAATTTGCTCTCTGGTTTCTTCATTAGCTGTGAAGTAAAACAGCGCACACAGAAAAATAAATGGGAAAGGGAGACAATGTAGCTTGGAGCAAATGCTTTTGGGGGATGATAAAATGTGTGCCCTTCGCGAAAATTTGTTCCACCACTTAGCGACAAATGTGCAGCGTTTGTGTCATGTGATTAATTGTTCATTAATATGAAGTTTCGCTTTCAAAATGTCGAACAAAAAACTTTGATTTTTTCGGACTTTGCGATTTGCATAAGTTCTTAACTTTGAAGGTCGTCGAAGAAATATCTTTAAAATTCAAGTTTTTGTGTAGTTTGGATCAAATGAACTATTGACTTTATTGAAAAAGTTTGCAAACACTCAACATATGTTGCAGCCAAAAGTTTTATATACAATTAACAAAGTTTATGTAATGCCTCATAGTGAATAAAAACTACTAGGAAAACACTCGCTTATGTGGCTATTTATCAACCTAAAATCTGGTTGTTACCAAACCGATTTCGTTGGATATTGTCTCTCAAGGCTCATCAGAACTTTTTCATTTAATATTGCAATACTTTACCAATCAATCAAATTTCGCACACTCCTCGCTTAACCTCCATAATGCAGCATATGAACTCAACACGCGCATGTAAAATATTCACTCTTACAGTAACTTCGAGTAATATCTGTGTAAGCGACTGAACGGTGACAATAAATAAAACTGAAATGTTGAAATTTTAAAAACTCAACATACAATATTTCAAGAAAGTCGTATGACACTTAGCATACGCCACCTGCTCGAAGCACAGCATATAATACCAGCTATAACATATGGCAGGGGGAGTGTGCCAAAATTGCCGTAAAGAACAAAACTTTTTCAAAGACTCCATCGCAAATATGCGCCTGCTGTTTTTTTTTTGCTTTTTTTGGCTATGACCAAGAAAAGCTTCAGGAAATCGCATATGAAACATTTGGCAAGTAGCGATTTATTTAATGTCTTAGCTCTCTCTCATGAAAGTAGAGGAACTTGGCTTAAATGTACGAGTACTATACATATGTAAGTATGCAGTTGTGGCGCGCACTCGTATCGCATGCATGTTTAAGTGATTTAAATGATTTATGTTTAAAGATTTTGACTTGAGGGTTAATATTAGCCTTTAACAACAATAGCAACAACAAAATCAACAGCAAGTATAATACGGCACCACCATTGACACTAACACCAGGAACAAGAAAACTAGGAACAATGGAAACATTTACAAGATGTTCTTCTGAATAGTGCTGCCGATTTTTGGAAAAAAAAATTCCAAAGCAAATCTTTCTATCTATCTAGAAATCATATGGAAAAATTTGCGAATTTTTAGAATTAGCAAAGAGATCAAAAATTTCGTTTGATATTTTGTTCAAGTTCATTTAAAAAAAAAAACAAAACTCAAATTTCCCAGTTACATAAACTTTACTTGCTTTCTCAGTTTTTAATTTTTAAAATTT
This sequence comes from Meiosimyza platycephala, assembly GCA_963662105.1. Classification (NCBI taxonomy): domain Eukaryota; kingdom Metazoa; phylum Arthropoda; class Insecta; order Diptera; family Lauxaniidae; genus Meiosimyza; species Meiosimyza platycephala. The sequence goes on along the minus strand of OY759209.1, from coordinate 67,362,034 downwards.
TATTTTGACTTAAATTAAATTTAATTATTGTAATTAAAAAATTTTTTTTGGAAAGAAAATCTACGTAATTTACCATTTATGTACTAAAATAATAAAACATCATTAAATTATTTATTACAACACGGTTCAAGTGCTTGCACTCACTTGCTCATCGGAACTTGTACCCGTGCTCTTAAGACCATTTTGTTCTTGGAAAAGAATAAATCAAAATTAGTCTTGCAACTCTAGAACTCAATCGAATCTAAATTGCAAAATATCAAGACTTCATTAATAAGAGCTAGCGAGACCCCATGGAGTTAATGGCTGTCCCAGCTAGCGTTACTCATTTTAGGAAAAGGAGATCTCTAAGACACACAAGAAATGAAGCGCAAACAAGATGCCAGACGAAATCCGCCGCTCAGATATATAATGCTCTTAAAAAATAAATAAACGCTACCAGCCAAAACGATAAACGAAAAATTTACAACGATCTTGCAGCTAAAGCTCAATAAGCGCAGAAATCATAGATCTTTCCACGGCTTAAAAATTAAGACGCAAAGTGGTAAAAAACTTAGATAAAATCTTCGAAACAATAGCAAAAACGGGAGGCTATTAACAACTTCAGACTTACAGCTTGTTCGTTGGAAAGTTAGTTTTCGTTGACTATTAGGTATCATATGCTTTGATAGAAAATCACAGCGACCTTCCTCTTACCCGCAATCATTAATGTTGATAACAAAGTCTAAAATTTGTCAAAAGCATCAGAGCACTCAGCAAAGATCGTATCGTTTCCGAAATACTCCGCTAAGCTATAGTACCCTATCCTTATACAAATTTTGAAAGATGTACGATTACCTTTAAACTATCACATAGAAACTTCGGTGCTAGTAAATTAATGAAATATCCCTTTGCCAGAGCTACACGAGCATTGTGATACTGTCAATATCATCCAAGATTTTGATGAAAATAATACTCACAAGAGTTTATTGAGAACCTGATGGGCAACATCACTAAGGACATTCATGCGAGAATCAACAAAACGAAAGCAACAGTACCTCAGTTTCGTAATGTCTGGCATTCTTTGTTCAAGACAACAATAACGAAGCTCAAAATCTTTTTTTGTGTAGTGAAAATAATTTCAATTATTTTTCAAACCTTACTGATTAGTACAGTGTGTGATAACACCAAAAACACTTACAAGAATAAAAACCAAAACGAATAATCCTATAAGCTCAGTAAAATAACTGAAGCTCAAAATCTTTGAGTCGAATGTGAAGCTAGTTCTTCTTTACGGCTGTGAAACTTTGTGCACCAACAGCGCTCTCTTACACAAGTGTTCACCTATGTATATATGTATGTACATATGTCTTCGTCAAACTCCGAAAATTTGGTACCACAGCGCCATCTCCAATGTCGACCTGTTCACCTGATGCCAACAAGAGCCGTTTTTCGTTCAAATCAAAAAGCGAAATTGAAAATCGTAACCGAAAACGTGGCCATCCTAAATCATTGTGAAAATGATCGCAAGAACTTAAAAGATGTGAATCGAAGAAATGTTGGAAGGAATTGTAGGCAGCCACTATTTATCGTTCCCTTAGCAAGAGCTCTGTGTAGACTTTTTGCTTCCTGAGACGATAAAGCACAGCAGAGGAGTATTCCATTTACTTCAAACGGCAACACTCTTTCCGATATATTGGCTTTATTTTGGTTTTGCTGGCGTTCAACGCTTGTAGCGCACTAACATTAAATAAGCAAGTTACTTTTACAACGGATTAGGGCGGTATTTATGTAGCAAGCCACATGAAATACGTGTCGCTTACATGCCACAGCGACATGCAACATATAGTAAGTAGGTACTAACTTTCAAATGCTAAACAAATGCATCATTTTAATGTAGGAAATTTTAATAAATTGAAATAAACATGAAATCGAAACGGGAAGATATAGTAGTACTCACTAATGAGTAGAAAAACGCTTGGCTACAAAGTTTGTGGTAATTAAAAATCGCTACTACCTTGCGGCTGTGGCTACAACTAATTAATTTGCATTACACGCTTTGCCTCCACATGTTAAAATTAATTGAAAAACAAAGTTCGCTCTTCATAGTCGTCCACGATTCGAGCGATGAAATGTGTCCAGCGGTGTTGCCGCCACTTTTGCTGCGTCGCCTAACGATACCGCTTCATCGAATTCCCCTGGCGTTGCCACTTAACAAACCCATAAAGATATGGTCGCATATACGAGCAAATCAATATGGTGAAAAATTGCTCATAAAATTAATTGTTTGCATAGATACAGACATATGTAGATACGAGCAGAAGAACGTAGTTATTTACATGTGTGTGTTTAATTGGTTAAACGTTGATGTCTTAATTTATTGACAATAATTAATTTTAAAATGATTAATTTGTATTAAGTTAAAGAGTATAGCGGTATTATTTATTTATTTTTTTCAAATGCTCTGCACAGTGTAAATAAATTTATTTTCTTTAGATTAATGTTTTTTTCTTTTTAATTTTTAATGACAGTTTGACGCCTTTTGGGCCCGAAAAAAGGCAAAAATTTATTGGTTTATGATAATAAATTGATACATTATATTGCTGGCACACTTATTTGTTTTTTCTTTTTTTTTGGACTTTAGTAGTCTTTTCAAAAAGACTTAGGAAACAAACTTGATACTATTTTGAAATTTTGTATATCACCATCCCTAATTAGTTTTACATAGCTAGAAATGGTTTTTCTTTAAAGCCCAATCCAATTTCTAACACATCTTTTTAGCTACTAGGTATCGCTAATCGATACTGTCCTCGTAACTCTGTTACATTAAATAGACTCAACAGAATGACGATGAAAATTAAGCTAAGCTAAGTTTTTTTTAAATTAATTGCTGAGAACGGAGTTCTTATAACTTCTCGAATAAAAATGTGCACAGTACTGCCTTCCTCTCCAAATTCATATAGTTTGTCGTAGTTAACGTGAGATAAAGTGTGCTGTGCTGTCTGTACAGACTTGTATTTACATCTCCAGGAATCAACTTCCCAAAAGTATTACAGCAGCTACTTAAAAAGCAAATACACGTTTACAGGTCACGTAAAGCGCAACGAAGCACAGAGACCGGTCTACTGATGATCTAATGGTGTTTCTCACCGAAGTGTAGTGGAACTACATAGTGTCATCATCTTACATTTTATCGGTGAAAATATGGTTGTCGCTCTGGATATCTTCAAACCATTTGAGACGTGCTATCGTAGCGGTACACATCAAATCAAGTCATCAATGCTCACCATTGTGTATGACTGAAATAGTATATGTGTGTCATTTATATTGCAATAGCTGTGAGCAAAGGGTGGTATATGAATGACATAATCTCAAATGACGTAAAATATACTCCGATTTCAATGCTAGCAAGACCCAATATTGTCTGATATCTCACGAATGGCCAGTGTAGGCATAACGAGGTCAACAACTTCAAAATCGACCAAAAATTTTTTTCAAAATGCCGCTTTTTGATATGTAAACATATTTTAGAGTTATTATACTATAAGAACAAAATTTAACCGATATAATATATATATCGTATTATGATAGTGCCCTCAAGGACCTAATTAAACCAAAAATTAGAAATGACTAAAAAAAAATTTCTATAATTTCTTTTAATGCGTTTAATGTTGTGATTTTAATCCTTAGCGGCACCACTTCAATTTTATAACAATCTGGCACATTGAGGTCTTTCACGACCCCACGTTGAAAAAAAAATGTATAAATGAAATGAAATGAAAGTTACTCTATGAAATTTTTTGATTGTTAGGGCTATTTTTCAAAAACTTTTTGTCCTACATGAGGCTAAGCTTGGGCTTAAATTTTTACAAAAATGCCGTATGGTCGTTCACGATCCCATGGTACCGCTAAGTATTAAATAAAATTATAAATTTTACTGATTTGTTTTTTACTTTCCCAAGGTCTCTCTCTACCTGCTACTTTTACAAAATATACAATACATTAAATAAAACGTCTTTCTGGAAATTGCAAATTAAACTACACTAACTATGTACTTTATAGATACATACATATTAATGTTATGTACATCAATACAATAAATACTTAAACATTTTGGTGGTGTGAACTTTTGTTTTCAAACGAAGCACCCCAGTGCGTAAAATCGGGAGGAAGAAACGCTATTAGAAGACCTTTTTTGGGAGCAGCAGGCTTTCCTCTTTCTCTCTTCTAACTTAGTTTGTTTTTTTATATAAGATGACTCAGTTGAACAGTTATGAGAAAAGTATGTCTTCTTTACACGCTCCACACATTCAAAATAGAAATTTTTAAATATTGACAGATTTTGATAGTATTAACCCATAGACATACATAAGTATTATATCCTGTATTGGATGCAGGACATCGTAAATACCGAATAATGTTTGAGTGTTAAGCATACTGCATTTGTCACAAAATTCCAAATTATTTATTTAGAACTATAAAATGAAAGGAATCATGAAATCAAAACTTTAGAGCAGGTTCGATTGCTTCTAAGTAGTTAAAGACCTTGTCAGTTGGCTTGATATTGAAAGATATAATAACATTTGGAAAATATCTCTGATAAAGTAGGTCCTCTATGGGAAGATACATTTTTTAAGTTCTTACTATGTGTATTGTCGCTGTTTTCAGCAGTACCAGCATGCCTTCCCCAGGAGAGGCCTTGCTCAATTACCTACTGGGATAATATCAGAGACGAACAGAAATAAGACCACAACCTACCAACCGCGTTTCAATGTGGCGGATGTCCATCACCCAAGGCATTATAAATAATCTCTTTGTAATTTTTCTCCGACTGAATTTTTTGTTTTGTTTTTATTCACAATGTTGTTACGATTTTTTTATTTCTTTTATTGTTTTCTTCTACCAAAGGAAACCTTTGTTTGGGCAGGTATTTTATTTTGGATCTGAATGCACGTGTATTTGTATGTATGTGCGTACAAATATGAATGTGGTCACGCCCTATGAACAACAAAGTGGCCTTTCAATTTATAAAGCTATGGCGAAATATTGTATTTATTTTTTTTGTTGTTGCGCTCAAAGAAGCTTAAAAAAATAACTGTAACTGTAAAGTGACAGTTATTGTAAAAAAGATAAAAATTTTACTTTACATAGAAATGGGCTAGGTATTATGTTTTTTATTGAAATCAAATTATTAGTAACAAAAGCTTATAAGATCCCATACTTTATTGTTCATTCTGAAAATCTTACATTTAGTTTTTAGATTTTGTCATTACAATATATTCGCTATGTGTTTATTTATTTTTCTAGTCTTTTTGTGGGAAATGAAAAAACGATATTTTTTTAAAAGAGCTTCACAAATTTCGATTTTTTTTTTTTAAAAGATATGTGTAGTGGTCTCGTGTCGAAAAAACTACTTAAAATTAGTTGGTTCCTGACTTCAGAGTAGGGTTAGCATACATGTAATATGCATAAATAAAGTGACAATCATGATTTTCATCATGAAAAAAACAAATTATTGCAAAATTAATCTTAAGGTAATTTGATAACAAAAGAATGTCAATCTTGAGCAAATGAACGATCTCAACGGAACTTTGGCATATTAAAGGGGATGAATTGGAATCGCAGGGCCCAAGTCCTTTCCAGAAATTGTGAAAAACCCGTATAGTCTCTGAGAATTATTTTATAGATGCTAATCAAAGTCTCTAACATTTTTCTATCAACAATATGTTGTTTTTTTTAAGACAACTTGTATTAAAGATTTCCTTTTACTCGCTTATCCTCAACCAGAATATGGTACAAACTGCAAGCCATCCTGGAAGTTTTTTCATGGAGGAGTTGGCAAAGGAAAAAACGAAAATTCAGGAAACCTTATAACTAGCTAATATAGAAATTGTGAAGAATGCGAGGGAAGATTTCCAATAACAATAAAAATTTGCTGATTTTCCGAAAAATTTCGTTGAAATATACTCAGGAAAATGATCTTATATTTTAACTACAGCAATCTAGAGAGAAGGAAGGAAACAAAGCAGTTAATAGACCGATGGCATTGGCGTTTCTTTTCTATGCTGAGCAATAATTTTCCTTAAAAGCTGACTACGATAGTGGACCTTTGTTGTTGAGGCCATAGGCGGCGAGTATGGGGGGCAAAGTACTTTTTGCCCCCTCAAAAAATATTTTGAGGGACCTCGCCCCCCTAATATAATTTAGAGAGCAAAATGTTTTCGCACGTAGATGCTACCGTCACTGCCATTCAAAATAAACAATTTCATTTTGGTAATATTAAAATACTGATCGAAAATTTAAGCGAAACTATTGCAAGCTTGAGAGATAAATTCGCAGTGATTTGGAGTGAAATTGATAAAGAAAGAGTTTTCGTAGGCATTGAACTACCACAAGAAAAACGCAACAGAAAAGTTCCAAAAAAGTTAGATGATTCGAATAATAATGCTAAAGATTTTATCACTTGAAAAATTTTTTTTAAGTTCTGCCCCCCCAATATTTATTAGAACTCTCCGCCTCTGGTTGAGGCGACCACAACTGAACATTGACTCACTTTTGCGCTTTCAAATTAGTTCCGGGGATGTGAACTTAAAGATATATGCTTTGATAACTCGAAGAATGCCACGTTTTTTAGTGGCACTGATTGTAAGCCAATGCTACCACAGGGTAAGCAGCAATATAAATATAAGATTGACATAATACTGTTTCCTAGCATCCCACCATATATGATATGTACATCGATTGAAAGGTGTTTAAAAATAAAACACTTTTGCTTACTTGCAACGAGTCTCAGAAGTCAAAGTATGATACATCATGAAGCATATGAGAATCTTCATAATACTGCTATTACGGTACGTTTGTGATGCATCACTGATACGACTCCAATTAAGTTACACACACATATGTATGGATGTAGGTACATATATATGTATGTATGTATGTGTAATATGGTGCCAAAGATTCATGCAATATTTTGTATTTAACCTAAGAATGCCGTAATACTTCACTATGTTATCGATTGCTGACCGATTTACCTTGATAAGGAAGAAGCAGCGCCCTCCCCTATTTCTCATCGCTCTCAACGCTAAATTTTATATTCGACTGAACGCCGACAACGAGACTACTTATGGTGCATGGGCCCATATGTTTGTATCATTAATCATGACATCTCGAGGCTGACACATTTTAGCCGATCAGCAGCACATCATTGTAGGCATAAGAACATACAAACATTTAGACACAATGGACAGATAGAGGGATGCACAAAAGGACAGCCAAACAGACTGACAGTCTGTGTTTTGTAAACTACGATTAGCTGCTTAAAGCCCACAACAAACGGAGTCATTTAAATTATGTTACCACATCGTACGTACTATAAACACAACTACATATTTGTAAAATATCCTGATAAATTTGTTCAGTTTTATTTGTGCTGATTATTAAATTATTTAGGAGTGAGCTGTTGTTCTTGTTAAATATGCGACAAGCTAAAAGTAAATTCGTTTTATAACATAAATTTTTAAAATGTTACATGCTATTTTCTACACCATTTTCTACACTCAATTACTTTGCTTATGCTAATGCATTTTTTTGTGTTTTCTTTTGTGCTGTTTTACCACTTTTTTTCACCTTTTTAGAATAAAATTCATTTACTTAAACTCTATTTCGTGCTGCATTTCATCGAATAAAAAAAAATGTTTGTTTTTCCAAGGCTTTTTATGCGAGTCCTTTGTTTGGCCTGCACGCTTGTATAATGTTTTTTTGGGAAAGAAAACATCATTGGTATATGTCAATCAAGTGGAACGAGTAAATATGTGTATAATAACAACAATAAAATTGTATGTACATACATATGTATACGGTAAATTCTGTGGTAGTAACTTCAGTAAAGGTCCTGTGTTCCTTTTTAAAAATCCATTAATTTTTTTTTATTTGATTAAACTACCCATTTGGAAAACTAATTCTTAGTGATGCATGAGCTCTGTACAGAGACTTAACGGATACCAACAGGAGGGCGTAGTGCATCCCATGCTAGCAAAAACTTTTTAAATATTTATTTAATATTAAATATTTTTGCATAGGTACTGAGAGCTACTAAGTATATTCAATTTTAAAAACTGAGTATGTGCAAATGTGGTCACCTAAATGATATTTCCTAACTTGTAAGTCTACGCTGTTGTGGTAGTATCTTGTAAAAAAAATATATAGTTTAGTTTATATATAATACACGATTTAAAACACATAATAACATGTTGCACGCCATGTCGTTCACTCATGAGGTTTAATGTTTCTTACATTTCCGCGAGGCAAGCAAACTAACGTGCAATAATTGCCCTGTTGTTTTTGTTATGATTAAATTTGTTGTTTTTGTTTTCATTTTTGTTTTTAATAAAATTGGAGAACTTAAAAGTCGCCATTCATTCGTCAGCACCAGGTAGGTAGGTATCTGCTTGTCATGCGATAAAGAAAAGACAAACAACAAATGAATGGACGTTTATGTACAGTGCCTACAGAGAAAATCATTCAATCAAACTCTTTTGATATGACACATTTCTTGAGGAACGCTTCGTTGAAAGCTTATTTGGCGATACGAACGAAGTTGCAATTGCGATATGTAAAGTCGGCAAATTCAAAAGCAATTGTATATAATGGAGGACAAATATAGAACTTTGGCACACTATGCTTTTATTTTGCTATGATTCTTAACTGGTTAATGCAAAAAGTAAAATATAGCATGTTTGGAGACTAACAAAGCTAACTGATGATACCATGTAGCAGTGGTCGAAGCTAGTATGTAAAAGCAGCTAGTTGCCAATTTTTGTTTCTGTAATGCAGAATGCGCTGTAATTTGTTTGCGTTTTTTGCGCTTACAGCATCGGTAAAAAATATGATAATATAATATTTTTATATCGTAACGTAATGGTTTAACCATAACGTAATAAAATGAAAAATATGTTTCGTGTATCGTTTCAATCCCCCCCCCTCCCCCTACTTTGCAACTCAGGTATCAAATCAATTTTAAACTTTTAGTATTATTGTAGTGTACCTAACGAAATCACTCCCCACAGTAGGTGAGCGACAAATTAAAAGAAAGCAATGGTCTGCAGTATATTTGTAAATTGCAAAAAAGTTTTTTCCCCGTGTAAAAACAGTCAAATGAACAGTCGGCAGTAGAAATAATTTTGGACTTCCACATGCGACATGGCGGACATATTCTACTGGTTCTACACGAAATTTAACAAATAAAACCAAACAACAGCATAAGTTTTGTACCTCAATCATGTAATTATTTCCTCAACCACTTCAGCAGTTCCAACACTAAGAATAGAAACAGTTTTTACAACAACAGAAACAACAAACAGCAGCACCACAAAAAAAAGCTGCATCGGTTGGTCAGCGTCTGCAATAGTAACTACAAAAACAGTAACAACAAATAAAGATAGCGTGTCTTTCGAGCTACTTTTTTTTTTTTTTTGTTTTAATAAAAAATGTGTTCTACCTTAATTTTGTACCTTAATTTTTAACGTTTTTTTTTCATGTCTCTCTCTTAACTTGGTAAATAAAAGTAAAACATGATTTCGTCATTCGACGAACTTGAAAAAGAAAAAAAAAAACAGGTGAGTCCACAAAAAAAAAAAAAAAAAAACAAAACCGCTTAAACAAAAAAAAAAAAGAGTTGAAATAAAAAGGCAAATAGATAGATATTCGTGTTTTGTGACTTAATTTAATTCAGGTAAATTTGATCAAAGTGCCCCCTAAAGCGCTGTCGAAACTTAACTCACACTAAAGGCAAAGATAAATATTATTTCCACAAAATGGTATCGTATACTTACATTTATGGAAAAATGAAAAAAAATCTTTTCAAAATGGTGTTTTTGATAGACAGATCTGTTGAACCAAATTATAGATTGAAAAACGGCTTTATGAAATTCATTTGTCATACTCATAATAAAAATGTTGGCATGTCAAAATTGTATGTGATTTTGAATTTGCTGGCCATATAAATAACGTGTGATACTTGGAAATTGAATGCAGGGAAGTTAAGGCTTCCATCGTGAATATAATTCTACTGAAAAGAAGTTTATACACATGAGATATGCAATCATCAAATTAGTGGAAGCGCTGAAAGCTGAAGGACCTATGTTCATGGGCAGACAAGTTTATTATATCATTTCAGTTTGAAAAAACATTCACCACATCTTATGACAAACTGCTTCTTGAGCTTAAAACATATATACATATTTTTACCAAAATCGTCCTTAATCTCAAATTATTTTCATGCATGTATTGGTGTTCGCTCACTTCATATTTAAAACAAAGCAAAAAAAAAGTCTCAGAAATTATAACTTTATATTTAATCGTCGGAAAAAGTCCGGATTTCAAAGATTTATTAAAAACGGAAATGGAATTTTATAACAACAGAAGCAGCAACAGTAGCAAGAAAAATGATTTCATATTAAGGCAAAAACATTTTTGCTTCAAAATACAAAAAAAAAACAGAAATCTATAGCAACAAGATTAAAAATGGCCAAACACAATAATTATATATCTCTCGAATACATTTTACCACCATTTTTGTGCATTTTTTCTGGTAAAATTTTTTTTTATGTGAGCTTTGTAAGGCGCTTATGGTACAACATTCAAGAAAACTTATGGCAATATGATGGCAAAAAGTGGTCAAGATAAAAAATTTATTGCGAAAATTTTTTGGGTAGAGCAAAAGGTTTTTGTTTGAGCGTAATGTGATAAGACTTATTATTCCCGCCAAAATACTCAAAGCCTTACTGAAATTTTTATACGTGCGTTTACTATGTAAATATGTCTGTATGGTTACATAGAAAAATTTATTTGCTTTAACTAATTGAAAAATTAATTTTCTATGACGTCATAACTTTTTTCGTCTGATTTTGAGTAAAAATCGCATTGAGCAAAAAGTTCTTAAAATTGGTTTAAAAACACTAAAAGTACTTTATTTTTATTTTATTGTGACACTTTTTAAAAAAAAAATTTGTGACGTCATTGAAAAATAATTTTGTTATAGTTAATAAAATTAGTATTTATCCGAATATATATTTACAAATTTTAAGAACTTTTTGCTTAGAGCGATTTTTACTGAAAATTGATAGTTTAGGAGAAAAATGTGATACACGGTGAAATTTTGAAAAAAACTGTCTACATCACTAGTTTTAAGTAAAATTTTGAAATCCAAAAATACTCCATCATTCAAACTATGCACCCAAATCATAAAAAGTATTAATTAATCTTTTGACATTTTTTTTTTCAATATCTCAAAAAAATTTGACGTAACCATATTGATGGCGTCACCTTGAGTTTTACAAACGCGCATACTGCTTTTTGTAGTTCTGAACTCAAGCTCCAAATTGAACCCTCATACGTACTTTTCACGGCTTCAAATTTTGGGTGGCTGCATTTATCCAGCTGACTGGAATGTCCCATATATATTTGATTAATGTCAACACTTTTGGTTCTATAAATTGGGCTGTAAAAATTAGCGATCAATTTATCTTCGTAATTTTTAAACGCATGAAATTCAATAAATTACACAAATTAGTGTCCGATGAATATAAAGTGAGTTTTTCTAATAAAAAACTATTATGAACATTTTTGCATTTGACGTTGAATTTCATGAGAACGGTATATATTAATGTATAAATTATATGTTAATAACACACACAACTTTTCTTCTCGGGAAAGTCCATTCTACAACTTTTGCTTGAACTTAGTTTCTGTTGGACTAATGGGAGCGTGTAACTACATATTAAAAAAATGTAAGTGGTTTTTGGTTTTTAATATCGAACACTATACGCTAGCAATTTTCTCTGATTGAAAAAAAAAATTATATATTGTACATACATACATATAAATCGTTTTAAGAGTCCCTCTAACTTTTCAGACCTCGTCGGTTTGAATCAAAATTTCAATCCGGTCTACTGTACAAATTTTTGTAAGTTAAGTTGAGTACATACAGAGTCAAAAAATAAAATATATAGGAATTATGGTAGAGTCTTATTAGAGACATTAAATTAAAGTTTGGTAAAATTAGCCAAAAGCTAATAGTTTCTGAAATTGGTGTATCCAATGGTGGAAAATTAATAACTGTCTGAAAAATTGGGTTTAATATTAAAGATAAATTATTTTCAAGCAACAGTTATTTTTAATATAAAAAATTAACCAAAAGCAAAAAAAAAAAAATATTTAAAATGTTTTTCACAATTTTCTTATTTGAAACAAATTAATATGTAGTTTTTATGAAGCTGAAACTATTTCTGGTGAATATTTTGTTCCCATATACTAGAGGTATTATATGAAACCCTTGGCATATGAATACATTTTGATCTCTAGATATTTAGCAATAAAGTTATTTTTTCAGTGTAAATAAATATCTTTAATTTATGCAATGACAAAAACAAAATAAAATATTTCAACGAAGTAAAAATCAAAAAGTAATAGAAGAACCGAAAATAAAGAAATCCAAAAAAACAACCAGTTACGTTTCAGTAGCGTGTTGCATTGCCAAAATAAGTTTGTTGTTTTTTTTTGCTTATCATCTGCGAGTTTTTAAAAGAAATAAAAAATTTGCTTTTGGAATGGCGATGCTGAGAAACGCCCATATTGTCTGCGATCTGCACAAGAAACCCTTTTCGCTATTTATTAAAACTCTGTGAACCAGAAAAAGAGACTAATTTGCTTACTGCCTGTAGCATTGGGCTTAAAAGTTTTCAATTTCATTAAATTGTTATTTGAAATAATATCTGAGAAATTTAAAATAAAGCTTCAAAATGAAAAAAAAAGGAAATACTCTTTGAATGCAACATTTTTAATTTAAATGCCAATTAATTGTTAACATATAATAAGACAGCATCATTTTCGAATACTTACTTATTGAACTATCACCTGAAATAAAAAAGAAAAAATAAAGACATTATTATAAAGTTTTATCATTGATTTACATATTTAAATGTATTAATTTTTAATACATAAACTAAAGAATTCTGTCACACTAAATAGAGTTTCTAGATTATCGTAGTATCATACTACCTATTTCATATATTTAACCGCTACATTGCGCCCTTAAATATACTTTAAAATATTTCACAATTTTGTTATTGCTTACCATTTTTGCTTGACATTGCTATCACAAATATGTAACCTCAACACCAACGGATTCTGCATCCGCATCCTCAATATCACGACAAAAACCGCTGCAATAAGCAGCAAGGAAGTCACAAAGACATTTCTTGCCCTTATCGAAAATTCAAAATACTTGCAAAATCTATAAATTCCACGCTTTTATAGATGCCAACGTGTCTATGTGTGGGTAGGTGTATATCTGTTGGAAAATATGGTTGAAGAAGCGTGTGACTACTACGTTTAAAATCGTAACTGTACGGCTATAAAATATTTTTGAGTATATTTTGAGAGTATTTTAAGGAATAATTTAAGATATTGTTTAAGGAGAACTTTCTCCATGTGGTGTTGCTTGATCTACAATTTATACAAATATATGTACCTTAGCTTACAATACCTATACCAATGTTTTATGGAAAAAGCGCGATTATTTAATGTTAAATTTTCCTAAATATCTAGCAGTACACAAAGCTACAACGATTGCTGCCAATCATTTTCAGTATTTTGTACATTTACCATGCATTCAACGTAAATGCTTGAACCAGAGCTTAGGTATTAAGCTCTATTGACAACTTCTTTTGGTTTGATTTATGAAGATACATAGTTACTCTGAGAAACGTTTCAAGTCAGTAAAGTCTTATTAATTATCGATCCCAGCAAAACTAGGCCTCAGAGAACTCTAATTACAGAACTACCTTTTATAAAGACACAAGACTTATCTCAATAGACAGTGGAACAAACTTCGATCTGGTATTGGATTGGAAACTAAGTTGGAAACTGAATCTTGAAGACAGCATTAGCAAGCCATTGTTGCGCTATACTTTTTCATCCTGGTGTCTGAACATAATAGGCAAGGCACTACTTTACGAATTCCGCAAGGTAAGAAAGATGTGGGTATGCCATTTTTCACATGCGATATAATGTTGAAAACCGATAGGGTTAAAAAGCTAGCACAAGACGGATTCAAGAGTTAACATGTAATATAAAAAAGCAACTCTAACCGTAATTATACAGTCCGGTTCACTTGATTAGACACAATAGTTTTTTTTAAATAAAATTGAGATAGCACCCACAGTAATTGAGTTAGGAAGGTAGCGTTATGTGTGGGGAGCAATTTCGTACAATGGCGCATTGGAATTGAAAGTTGTGGACCAAAGAATGACAGGAAATAGATGTCAGGAGGTGTTTTTTTTGTAATAAAATTGCTCGTCGAACAGTCGATTTACTAACTGTTACATTAGCCAATTTCTTTTTCTTCATTGTAGAATGAGCACGGTTGGATGCAATCCTTAAGATATTGCGCATTTATTTTTGTGTTCAAGCCTCAATAGTCCTGCTTTTATAATTTTTACCATCTGATTGACCTAATGCTACATAATGGACAACAATATATGGACTCTGGCCAATTTTTTGGTGATTTTGTGATTACAAAGCCCTTCAGAGCGCAAAATGTCAATTTGGCCATGCTCTCGTTCTGTTAATGATTTTCGTTTTCCCATTTTATTTAATTTTAACATTTACAGTTAATCGCAACGAATTCTTAACAAAAAAAACCAAAATACACTTCCTCACCGCACAAATAATGAAAAAACACTAAGTGTGCCTAATCAAGTGAACCACAAAACAAAGCTACATATTGAAGCGTTAGTTTTGAGAAAATTCCAATATTTTTATTTTTGTATATTAGATACATCTTGCTCTTAAATTTTCTGAAAACAATTATTTCACTCAATTACTGTGGGAGCTATCTCAATTTTATTTAAGAAAAATTACTGGGTCTAATCAAGTGAAGCGGACTGTATGTCAAGAACACTTTTTAGGACCGATATTGCCCACAATACAAAGTCGTTGCTATGGTTACTTAGAACTATATTACCGGTAGACATGCTGAAGGATTAGAAAATCGCTCATTTTACTTTTGGAGAAGCTGCAGTGATGTTGAGGAAACATTATATATTTGCTTTGCTCCTAGGCCAAAACGATGTATTGAAGAAAACGCTATGTGCTGACACAATATGGTTTGTTGTACTCTGCCAACACAATTCAGTTATTCTCAGTTATATAACTGATAAACCTATCATCCAAGCATTAGTTCTTCTTATAACGAATTTCGAATTGAATGGTTCGAAAAGGCGTCATATTACCTATAACATGATAGCTTCGTACTGTTTTGTTTGAAGTAAAAGAAGAAGAAGAAGATTTTTTTTAAATTTGCTCAAACTATTAAGATAATGCTGAGACAGCATATTCCATATCTGGCAAGTTAAATCTTTCATTCCATGCTCATGTGCCTTAGGAACCAAACTTGACTGATCTATATCTTTATGCACCAATAATAATTAAAATGTTGTCTTTCTAAGAAAAAGGCTTTTTTGGCAAGATATTTCATGAAAATTCCTTTGAAAAGGAATATAAGATACTAAAACTAATTCAATTGTCCTTAACAACTTCTTAAAATAAATTTTACTCCCAGAAAAGTTTTTTTTTTTTTTTTGATAACCCGACTATCTCATACCGAGTTCAGTTTTGATTTATTTTTAACAACACTTCACTTGAAACTAAAATTCATTTTCCTATCTACCTGGCAACAACATTTTCGATAAAATGCATAAATTTTGTCAGTATTTTTATAGGTGTGTACAAGGTGAAATAAGCGAATAAAATATTTTTAAGTGCAAAATGCGTTGAGCTCTTCGAAATTTATCTCCTCAGCATTGTGGTTTTAACAGAAGTAACCCCATCCTGAAAAAAAGAGAATTTCCGTTTTTCCTGTCGTTTTAAGCGAAGGTTTCCGCGACGGAAATGTCGTTGTGATCGTGGTTGCCGGTGCTGTTGTTGTTGTTTGGTATATTCCTTTTTCACTTTTATCAAAATATACAGGAGGTTGTGTTGAGCTTAAAGTATCCGTTTGAAGATTTTTAAGAATTTTCATCACCAACTATTGGCAAATGCATTCGGGGCAAAATAAAGTTATAACACTAAGCGCATATTTTTAGTATGATACATTCAAGCATTTTTATAGAACTTTAAATAAAAATTAAAGTTTGAAAGTTTACTTGATTTGACTTTTACGAACTATCAAATTCATAGAAGTTTTTTCTGTTACCCTTTTTCTTGTAGTTAAGACTTCCGTCCATTCACCACATGGCAGTTGATACAAAACTTTTTAAGGAAAACGATAAAAAACTTATGATACTACTTGGTGACTTTTACCAACAAACTCAAATTGGAAAATTATTAACCCCTAGCACCAACAGTGAAAAACTTTTCATGCACTTACTAAAAATGGTGTTGGTCAAGAGGACTTCATCCTAATGCAGCAGGCAGACTTCCGTAGATTTAATCAATAGCTAAAGAAAAACTTCTTTCATGTTGTGTTTTTTGCTTATGAATTTTCATAAGCAAGTCATCTTGTATAGTGCAGTTCTTAAGCAAAGTTCAATATGAAGTTTATAAAACTTCTAGCACCCTTTTTAGCAAGAAACTCCGGTCTGTCTGTCTGTTTGTCCGTCGGACTGTCTCATCTATCAGTTTATTATTACTCATATTTGCCAAAAATATGAGAAGCGTTGAAGCGTATTAAAACAAGCAATCATCCACATAAAAACCAGGCGGAAAATCACCCCCGCCAAGAGAATTCTAGAGATTGCAAATAAATAAAATCATGCTGTTGGAAATAATGAACTGCATAAATAGTTTGAAGTTGTGGTTATTGGCTTTGTTGATTTCAGGGTTAAGAAATGATATAAGTAATATTTCACAATATTTCTGCATTGTATTCGTTATGTATATCATTATCATAAGGCAAATGGTAATTGTAATGAGCTGGCGAATTTTTTTTTACATGTTTAGAAATGATTAGGCAGAAATGTTGTAGACATGTATCGTCATGCTGGCATTTGTACAGAAAGTATCTTTGGACTGTGGAGTTATCAATGAATTTAGGAAAATATGCATGATGAAATATGGCCTCGAGAACATCTTAAGGAATTGAAAATGTGAGATTCCCAATGCGACTGAAATCTTTCCGTATTCAATAACTCACAGAAAAAGCTCAAAGGTCACTGATGATTCCATTTAGCAGTGGATGAAACTTGTATGACTAGCTTTAGCCCAATTTTTTTATAGGTTTTTGTTTTCGTTTTCTTTTGGTGTTAACACACACTATACTGGACAGTGTTTTGATTTCATTGTGTTGTACAAATATTGTTATAAAGTTTAGAACAAAATAGCAGGCAAGAAAGGGAAGGGATCAGAGCTGTGAAAGAGTTCATTCATTTTCAATTGAAATGCATTGAATTCACTGTCAAAAATGCAGCACTCAGAGTGCAGCTATTTAAATATAAAGTCGCCTGTAGACCTTAATGCTATAAGTCTGCAGCCTTTTCCAACGTAAATGAATGCAATTATTATTCTGGTGGCGTCACATTTTGGATTGGAATCATGATTAGGAGAATTGTGATTGCATTGAAGTCACCTCAAATCACTTCAAAAACAAACGCAATTAGAAAATTATTTTTATAGTTTATACTACTTAGGTTTAAAGTTAATTTTTTTTTAAACAATAACAATTTAAAATAGCTGTACTCTACATTCTACATTTTTTCCATTCCTTGACGCACCTTATACAGCTCCGTCAGCACCACCGTCTTAATTTTTTTTTGTTCCGGCTTTTTAAATTTGTTTAATTGATCATTCTCCGAACGAATTCTATCTATATATTCTTTGGCAATTTTGAGCTCAAGTTCACTTGGTAACTGGATGCCCAAATCGGCCAATGGGTGCAGCTTTTCCAAATCCATTTCATCCGCTGTATCGATAGCTGTGAGAATGCCATTGTTTGTAACAAAGCGATTGGTTATTTCAATTAATACGATATCGATTGTTTCGTAGAATGTTGATTTGAGCAGCTTCGTTCACCCAATGTTTCTTCAACAATTGACTCTTTCAGAATTTTTGACTGCTACCTATTCCGAATTGGACGATTTGAGGCGTGAGCTGATTCTGTGGGCTTTAATTGTTCCAACAGATCTATCGTTTGAAAATGGTATTGATCGAAACTATTTTGTGATCTCATTTTTTCAAGCATTGTAAAAACAGCTCTAATGAGTGGCATAGCATATTTGTATCCCATTGCTCGGCCTTGAATCGCTTTCGTTACTGGTTCAATCAATTGCAATAAATGCTTCATAAACACTATTGTGAAGACAAATTCCAACGATACCATCACGTGTGACAAACCGACTACTATTGCTACGTCATCACCATCAAATCGTTCGCCAACTATTTGAGGCAAAATATTCATAATATGGATATAGTTTTCAAAGATGGATTTAGAAGCACGTAAATGGCCAACCCAACGAGTTTCGATTAATTAATTAATGGAATGGCCTTCATAATGTTGTTGTACTTTGTGGCGACGGAAAAATTTCGCAATATATTTTGCCCGAAAATATTAAAATACGCATAAAGCACACTAGATATTCATATAGTTTACACAAAAAATAATCTTATTTCTCAAATACTTTTTTCTATGTATTTTGGGGCGTAGATTCCAAATATACCAATCATTTTTTACTTCTTAAGAATCATTTTCGAGATATCCACAAAAAAAATATACATATCAGTCATTCTTTTATTAAACGCACACTTTGTATTTTTTGACGTTTTTGAACATTTTTGAAACCAAATATCTCAAAAACTATAGGAGATAGGATGAAAAACCCATTTAATCATTTTTGTTTAGAAATACTATAACTTTATTAAAAAAAATTTAAATAAATTTTTTTAAACATTAATTTTTTAAATTAAAAAAATTTTCTCAAAATATTTTCAATATAACACCTTTTGTTTTTTTTTGATTTTTTTATATATTATTCCTCAATCAATCGTAAGAATGCATGTGCTTTCATATCGAAATTCCCGTCATAACTTCGGAAACTACGATTTTGTTACTGATAACGCGCATCATGTTTTTTCAACTTAAAACTCGACATCATTTTTTTTTGTTTTTTGTAATATTATTCTTAATCAATCCTTAGAATGAATCTGCATTCAAATCAAAATTCTCTCCATAGCTTCGGAAAATATGAGTTTTTCATGAAGGCGCGCATCAGTCTAATTGTATGAATTGTATCAAATTTTCCAAAGTTTTGTTGGGAATTTCATTTTGAATACAGATACATTCTTAGGATTGATTCCAAATAAAATTACAAAAAAAAGAACAAAAAAAAATTTTATGTCGAATTTTATGTTGAAAAAAAATATGGTATGTCATCTGTGAAAAATTCGTAGTTATGGCGGGAATTTCGATATGAAAGCACATGCATTCTAACGATTTATTGAGGAATAACATATAAAAAAACCAAAAAAACAAAAGGTGTTATATTGAAAATATTTTGAGAAAAATTTTTTCAATTAAAAAAATTAATGCTTAAACAAATTTATTTAAATTTTTTTAATTTTTTTCTTAACGTTATAGTATTTCTAAACAAAAATGATTAAATGGGTTTTCATCCTATCTCCTATAGTTTTTGAGATATTTGGTTTCAGAAAATGTTCAAAAACGTCAAAAAATACAAAGTGTGCGTTTAATAAAAGAATGACCGATATGTATATACATACATATATAATTAAAAAAATAAGAACAAAAACAAATATGCACCGTCTCAAAAGTCCAAGCCTAAATTCAACTGCACTGTTGGATTTATCTTTTATAGGGAACAATTGAACATATAAGACAATAAAATATCTTTTACGAATTAGTTCCTTATTTAATTACATAGTCAATGGCCTATATGCGGGAATGCATGAAAATATGGAAATTACCCATTTTCATTGATTTTAGAATAGCACTCACAGATTTTGTCCGACTTGGACAAAATTACACTTCAAATATTTGTAAAATAATATTTTTGTGTTCAAACGGAGTAATTGAAATTTAGTGACTTTTAAAAACTACCAAAAAAGTAACTTTTTGTGAACTCTGATCGCTTGTAACTCCATCCAAAATTTTTAAAAAAAAAACGTTATACATAGTAAAAATTTTTGTGCCCCCCCAAGCAAAGTCGGGTAAGTACGGGCCTGATTGGCAATAACGGATGAACTTGAAGGGGCCTAATGCGAGAGCTGAATAATTTTTTGAGTCCCATCAGCAAAAATAGACAAAAACAAAGCAATCATACTTTGAGTATTAAAGGCAATACGAGGAAATATTACAATACTTGCACTAGTCTATCTAATTCTAAATTTAAAGTTTGTTAAACAGTTTTTGAAACGTTTGATTTAACACACCTTCCACAACTTCACTGCCCTTTTCCATTGCTTCCTCTTCTCAATTATGTTGAATATTCATACAATTTGTAGTCTTTCACGCTTGAACATATGACTCGCATTACAGGATAACCCATAATACTTACGTGCATACATATTCATCCACCCAAATTTATAGACACTTGTACATACATACATATACATTGTAACAACAACAACAACAAATGACACTTATACTCGTACACTTGGCGCCACATAACACAACGAGAGCAACATTTGGTCAGGTTTCAATGTAAGTTTAGATAGTGTAGAGAAGAAAACGAAAAAAAAAACAAAAACAGGACATGAAACTTTTACCTTTAATGCCGCAGGGCACAACCTACGAAGCTGAAATTGTGCTTCAACGCGAGTGGGTGGAGTGCAAATGTCAGAATGACTGAGTTCAGTGTCCACACCTACTTGTCAATCAAAAGTGGAATGTAAAAAAGGAAAACGAAACAAAGAAAAAAAAGAAATGGAATCGCAAACTCAAAGACTACAAGCCATCCAGCTTTAGAAACATGAAATATATCCCTTGCGGAAAATTGAAATGAATTATATCCTTCAAATAGGGAGATTAACAATTTACAACAACAACAACTACAACAATGTATAAAAAATGCTCGTGTTTGTAAGGAAAACAGGAAAATAAAATCGATGTACAAATTGCTCTATAATTGAGATTATTTCTTTTATCCGCTCGTTGTTGCCATTTTCTTGGACAAAGTAAATGCTTGTAGTGCGCAGAAACTTTTTACGATAAAGCTATATACACTGCAAATAACCGCTACTCGGTAGATAAGAAAAGACATCTCAAAAGTGAAACAAACTATAAAGCTTATATCCGATAACAATTGATCTTACAATACATAATATATAAGTAAGTATGTGGATTTCTCACTTTTAGAGAGATAGACCTAGTATGATTAGTTGAAAATGTTTAGCGGTGCCCATATTTCTGCTCTTACCTCGCACGCTAGTTTTTAAACATTCATACATTTAATCAGAGTGGCTAAGTTATACTTATCTATGAATGATTTAGAAAGTATTTGTAACATAAATTTTTCAATATCTTATCTCCAGTAGGTCAGGCAGAATAGCTGCATATATATAAATAAATTTTACATATATGTAGCACTGGACAGATTATAGACGTTTTTATGATATCCAACACCAAAAGTTAACAAGCTGTTTTTTGAAAACTTTTCGATTTCTATAGAGTGAGTAATTAATTGTGTTCTATTATTTTTATCTTACCATTTGTGATATACTTGCACATTGTTTATTTCGTTGCTTGTAATTATTTAATCTTTAATTTCCATCGAGGTGGAGGTTTGCTCATCCAAAACGAGGCGCGATATGTAACATTCTTTACAAACAAATTTAACTTTACCAGCTAACTTACATACTTTCTGATATCAGACGCAATAGAACTCTCTTTCGATATCAATAGGCAAAAAAAAAGCTCTAACGCTAGAAATCTTTCCTTGTGATATACCCCTGATAGACTGATAATTCATCGATGTATCTAACATTTGTAATGTACTCGTAGATATCTTGAAAGCTAAATATCTTATCGACGAACACTAATTCCAAGCATGAACGGACCTGATGACATTTCCATTGTTACGCTTATGAACCTCAGCACATTGGTCCTCGACTACTCAACACACATTCTCAATTTATTCCTTAACACCATGCTCATACCTGACGCATGATACAAAAAGGGCATAATTATCCCATCCGAATATTAGGTCACTTTTTTTTAACCAGTGGCCAAAACGTTGGACACTAACCAAACAACTCACGTAGGCACATCATCATGAAACAGGATGTCTTACGAGTAGAGGTGCCTTAACCATTCCTTTCCATTTTTTAACGTAGAGATAGCTTCATTGAATATCTCTTTGACGTGCCAGATTTCTTTGGTGCAGAAACTTGAAGCAGTTCCCTAAGAATTCTCAATTATGTTCATTACTACATAGACATAAGAGGTGAAACAAGGTTTAGAGATCGAGTTGTCAGACCAGCCTAGTCCTAATCATTGGGTATTTAGTGATTCTTGCTGTCATGTCTTATAACCTTCTTACTTTTCCATGCATGGCGATATGCTTTTCTTGACCTAATGTAAGCACTGGTATTTAGACGTCTGGATACCTGTGGCACTGAACTGAATTGGTTCCCCTAAACTATTAAAATTTTTTCATAGAATTTTTTAATTTCATTGCGAATTCAATGAGATTATCTGAAAAATCTTCTCAATTCTTATATCCCAAATATACCTATTCTTAGCCGTGGTGTTAAAATTTACGAGCAAAACAAAGGTACTCCGACTATACTTATGTCCGGATGCATCGGATTACCACCCCGAGCCTCGATAAGCAATACGCACTTTGGAAGGTGCATGAGCATAATATCAAAGCAATTCCTCGACATCGGCTTGGCTTACCACCACATGAGCATTTAAGCAGAAATAAGTTTTTTTTTCTATTCCCCATAGTTTTTGAGATATTCCGGTTGAAACAATTTTTGAGTCAAACTTTGAATTTCAGTAGGTTCCAAATTTACCTTTAGATAAGCACTCAATATAAAAAAACCCAAAAATATCGGAGAAAAAAGTCAAAAGGATTTGAAAGTGAATGAACCAGGGCCGTATCTAGGGGGGATGGTAGGAGATAGAACCCCCCCCCCCCCCGAAATTTTTTGACATACACTATATAGAAACGATTTTGCAAAGAATAGACACTACGTAAAATTGACTTTGAGAGGAATACACCATACAAAAATGATTTTTTGAAACGAACAGACACTATATGAAATCGATTTTGTAAAATAAGGTCTGAAAAAAAAGTCATCAGATTTTGAAAATGATATTTTGATCAGCAGCAAGAAATAGTTAATAGCACAGGCTCAGAAAAAATTTTTTTTGGTTTGTAGTTTGAATGCCAATATAGTATTTCCATGTATTTTCTCGCTGAAAACAAAACCTGGGGTCAGAACTGCTCTAGCACGTCAGGTTTTTGAGATATTCTAACTTAAAGTGTAAAAACACCGTTCTTTCAGGTTATGTAGCACCACGAATTTTTGATATATGCGTGTCCATAATAAATTTTCAGGTATAGGGAAAATCACAAACATTATAATTTAAAAATGCGATATCTCGGCAAAAAAAAGAGAATATGTGCAAGCTCAAGACTTTTTTTTAAGATCTCACATATAGTTTTTAGTAAAAATAAAAAAAATCTACATGCTACATAGTCTCAAAAAACAGTATTTTTTTGCACTTTAGGTTAGAATATCTCAAAAACCTGACGTGCTAGAGAATTCTGACCCCGGATTAGGTTTCAGCGCAAAAAATACATGAGAATACCATATTGGCATCTAAACTACAGAACAAAAACAAAAATTTGTTGTGGTCCTGTGTAATCAGCGATCTGTATTAGCTTATCTTCATGTTTTAGTGCCGTCAGTAAGTGGTAGAAGCAGACTTACACTAAAAATTAAAATGTTGACTGAACAGGACTTCCTAAAAGCGAATGATAGTGTAGTGATTGATTATTGAATTCTACTTTATGTTAAAAACTCATTGTTAATTATGAAAATATTTTTTAAGTCAGTTTTGATAAAAACTTTAAGTTGAAAAAAATAAAATAAAAATTTATTAATTTTGGATTATAGAGTTAGATTAAAATGTCTAAATAAAATAAATATAATAAATACGCATTTTTAAATTAGTAAAGCGTTTCAATAGTTTCAGTTGTTGCAAAAAAAATGGCCGGAACTGCCTGTGATAAAGTCTTCAGCTTATGCAATTGGAGCCCTCGAAAACTGTAATGAAGAAGGTTTTCCAAACACTCATAAGCTTCTAAAAATTTTGCCAACTTTACCCGTGAAAACATATTTAATTATTTAATTGAGTTAACACAGATTGACTGGGCTGGCACTAATTTCAGTACATAGAAGAATTAAGAGTAACACAAAAAAAGTCATAGACTTGTTAGCAGCGAAGAGCGCTCGAGAATTAAATTTTCTATTAAAAAATTGCTAAAACTACTTTTGCTTATATGTATTTAATTTTCTTGTTCTCTCATATTTCCTTTTAGCTAAAGTAAAAGCCCTCATATACAACATTTAAGTCCATTTTATTTATTAACTTATTTTTAGTGGTATAATACAGGAGTTCTCAAAGTGTACGTATAGTGAACAGGGGGCGCAGGAGGCCCTCTTATTGTCCCTTCTCCGGAAACTAAACTTTCTTATATGAGCCATAAAAAAATCAATTTGCGCGCTAATTCGGGTACTCACTAGCTATGGAATAGTGACATATGGAGATTATTAATATTTGTATTTCAAAATGCTGGGACCATTTATTTTGTGAGGTTTGATAAAAAAATGCGTGAGCCAATAAATTAAGTGGATTGGAGAGGGCTAAATGGCGTCACATCAAGGTCAAAGTTACAAAATTTGGGAGATTTTCAGACAAATCAGCCCATAGCTGCTAAGGAGTAGCCCATAGAGCAGTAGGTCATATGACCGACCCTTAATTATTTTTTATTGCCAACATTTTTTTCAAACATACTTATCCCCTCTCTCCACCCCTTTGGGAGGTTTCCATACAATTATGAAATTAGGAAATTTACTCCCAACATTCCCAATGCTACCAGGGTGTCCCTAGAAGATTCAAGTATGTGCCCAACCCCCTCCCCCCTAATTTATTCTTCCCAACATTTCTTCAGAATATACTAACCCCCTATCCCAACCCCTTAAGGGGTTCCCCATACAAAATTGAACTTCATACGGAATTTGGCTGACTACTCTTACCTTTCCACCGCTTCCAGCGTGTCCTAAGCGGATTCCTTTGTATCACCGACACACATAAATTTTTCATCTCCAACATTTTTTCCACATATGTAGTTACCCCTGTCAACATGCAAAAATTACATTCTAACATAAGTGTAACACTAGTTTACACTCAAAATGTTCCATTGATAAGAAGTTACTTTTCTTATGTAGTTTTTCCCGCTGAGTTCGGAAATAAAAATAAAAATTTTTTGAATGGCACAGTTTTCGAGATATTGTGGTTTTCTTATATTTTCGACCTTCTTTCACTTTAAAATTCATAATTCATCAATTTCATCGTGCTTAGCGCCAAATTAAAGGTATTAAAATGACAAATAAACAAGTATAATTACATATTCTATTGAGTAAGCGGTGCACAAGATATCGATGAAAACAGACCAGATTTAAAAAAAAATCAAATTTTACATTTGATTCTATGGCCATAGAAATAAAATAAACAAAAATAATTACATAAAAATAATTATTCTTCATGCTCGTAGAGCTGATACATTTACGCAAAAACTAAGATATACCAAAAGAAAATCGTCCATAAAATGACAACGTTAGAAGAGATTGAATGAGAGAATCCAACGCCACATTTTCGATAAAAAAAAATTTTTTTGTATCGATTGTTCTCAACAAATTGTCGAAAAAATTAATATATTCAGAAAATATGGCGTTGGATTCTGTCATTGAATTGTCGATTGAATAATCGCTTCAAACGTTGTCATTTTATGGTCGATTTTCTTTTGGTATATCTTAGTTTTTGCGTAAATGCATCAGTTTATATATTTTTTTTGTTTTATTTCTATTTTTCCGTGGCCATAGAATCAAATATAATATTTGATTTATTTTAAAATCTGGCCTGTTTTCATCAATATCTCTTGAACCGCTTACTTAATAGAATATCTAATTATACATGTTTATTTTTCATTTTAATATCTTTAATTCAAGATATGAATTTTAAAGTGAAAGAAAGTCGAAAAAACCACAATATCTCGAAAACTGTGCCATTCAAAAAATTTTTATTTTCATTTCCGAACTCAGCGGGAAAAACTACATAAGAAAAGTAACTTCTTATCAATGGAACATTTTGAGTGTAAACTAGTGTTACACTTATGTTAGAATGTAATTTTTGCATGTTGACAGGGGTAACTACATATGTGGAAAAAATGTTGGGGATGAAAAATTTATGTGTGTCGGTGATACAAAGGAATCCGCTTAAGACACGCTGGAAGCGGTGGAAAGGTAAGAGTAGTCAGCCAAATTCCGTATGAAGTCAAATTTTGTAGGGGGAACCCCTTAAGGGGTTGAGATAGGGCGTTAGTGTATTCTGAAGAAATGTTGAGAAGAATAAATTAGGGGGGGTTGGGCATATACCTGAATCTTCTAGGGACTCCCTGGTAGCATTGGGAACGTTGGGAGTAAATTTCATGAAAACATCCCTTTTGTATGGAAACCTCCCAAAGGGATGGAGAGAGGGGATAGGTATGTTTGAAAAAAATGTTGGCCATGAAAAATAATTGAGGGTCGGTCATACGACCTACTGCTCTATGGGCTACTCCTTAGCAGCTATGGGCTGATTTGTCTGAAAATCTCAAAAATTTTGTAACTTTGACCTTCTTCCACTTAATTTTTTGGCTCACGCTTTTTTTATCAAACCTCACAAAAAAAAGTTCCCAGCGTATCGAAATCGAAAAATCCTTCACTATTCCATAGCTAGTACTCACGTCAGGCAGTATTCGGAAATGAGAATTCCGTCCGATTGTAAGTTTGCACCCTGTGTGTTCAGCAAACGTTAACACTGTAAATCAGCTGATTTGGGTGCATGGTTGGAGCCTCTAAAATGTGCTATAAGTATTGTGATCTCTGATCAGCTGACTTGCAATGTGTATTCGCTGAGCGCACGGACTGTTAGTTCATTAGGAATATCCCTGATTCAATTGTAATGGTAGATTTATTTAGTCAAAATGAAATTAATCCATCCGTGAAAGTGGAGCAAGAACAGTGACAGCCTCGTTCCGCCCTATGAAAAAATGTGTGGTGATCACCAAGCTCACACGTCATATTGCCTAAAGTGCCACTGAATTTTTTCGTATTCTTCTGTAATAATAAAATATTCTTTTGTGTCAATTCTAATATATACACAATGCACCAATTAACTATGTCTTGGTACTGAAGTATTATCACAGTAAAGGGAAGCAATATCAATTGGAATTATTCCTCGATTGATAGCGAGTATGCCTAAGATAATACCATTTATCATCACAGCCAGAAGCGACCACATAAAATACTTAAAAATGATTTAAAATTTGTTTATTAGCTTAAGTCCCAAAGTTTTCAATATAAAATAAGTAGGTATAAAAATAAATACCCAAGTTAATGAAAATATGGAATTATTTAGTTTTTGGTTTTTTAGCTAGAATAAAGCATTTGCAAATTTTCTTTTTTCTGTAAACGATTTTTTTAAAACTTATTTTTTATAAAAAAATACAACTTTTAAACTAGAAACATGTTTTTTCAAGTAAGGTTTTGTGACTAACTGCTTATTTAGTACATACATATATTCAAATTCAAATATTCAAGTGAGTTATCTAAAAAAAAAGGTCATCGATTTGAAAAATTTAAGAGATTGCAAAAATTGATTTTCAAAAATCTCAAATTCAAACCCCCCCCCCCCCGAAATAAAATCCTGGATACGGCCTTGGAATGAACGATATGTATATATGTATGTATACTAAAAAATTATGTAATTTAAAAAAAAAATTCAAAATAAAAACAACCTAATATACGCATAAATCTATAATTTGTAAAAAGATCGGAGGTAACCAAATAAAAAAAAGATCTGCCTGAAAATCCTATTTTTCGAAGTGATGCCTGAAGCCCCTCACCCCAAGACAAGGCAATAAAAATATACACTTGATCTGAAGGTATGTATATAATCTTACAAACTTTTTTTAAAATATTTTTCCCACACGCAGTACATTCTGAATAAAATCTGAATTGGTATAAAATGAGAATTTCTCCACAAGTTCAGAGCAATTAATATTTACACTACTACTTATTTATGACTGTAATGACTGACATATAATGTCAATGTAATTGCTGCTAAAATAGGCGCAAAATTACTCGTATTCGCAATACAAATCACTACTAAATGCAGCATTTACATACATTTAACTAATAGAGTTGATACATCGGAATTTCATAATAATTTCATGGTTATTTGAATTTTATAATAGGCCTTCCTCCCTGACGGCGGGCAGTTAATCGAGGCCTACCTACTACCGAGTAGTTAGTAAGTGATATTATAAATTTTAATAAAACAAACACGATTTTGCCTAAATAAGCGTGTAATTGCGTAGCAATTTGCTTTTCAATGTGGAATAATTATGATGAATAAATATGAAAGCAATATGGCGTCCTTCATTTACCATACCACAAAAGAAAAAATTGCAAATAACAATCATCGATATCGATGGCATTTTAAAATTTTATTTGCTCTGCTGATGCGCAAATAAAAATTTGTGAAAATATTTTTGTTTTTATTTTTATTGTAAATGCAATAAATTTTGAAAACAACAACATGTTGCGAATACTGTCAACAGAATATTTCTCATTTTTATGAAAATTGCGATTTCTGTCATTTTGCAATTTAAATTTAATTTCTAAAATTTGAATATCAGTCAGTCAGTCTGCCCGTTGTGTTTTTTGCTGTAACTCAAAAGTTTGGCTTTTTTTTTATTGCAAATTTGCATTGAAAAATAATTTGTCAACGCATTACAGACCGACTGCTGCGGGTGTACGCGTAGAACAACTGGGCTGCATAGAACGGAAGTGCGCCATTGACGGCAACAATTTTTTTTTCCAATGCTTTTTTCACGCAGTTGTGTTGGTGTTCATCCTCTTAAGTTGGTTGCGTTTAATTTTTACTGTCATTGCTTTACTTTCAACTGCTTACAACTGCTGCGGTTAATGTCTTTCGAATGCAAATTCAATTTTATCGCACTTTTGTTTTTAATATAGAAAAAAGGAAAAAATTTCAAAAGTTTATTTTTTGCCACACTTTTAAGGGTTGTTGGGAATGGCTGGCATTACATTTTTTTCGAAGGGAGGGCTTGTTATTTAATAGACTCAAGTTTTAAGACTGTTTTTATATTAGCGCATTGTAAACAAAGAAAAAAATATAGATTGCTAAGTCTTTATACTTTTGCTAATTAAAAGCCTTTTTTTATATGGTAATATGCGTATAATTATGTACACTCTTTGAGACAGTGCAAATTGCCTGAGTGCCACGTTCTGGAAGCCATTCGTTTATAATAGAAAACAGCCTTATAACTTCAGGTAGATACACTTTGCCATACCATCGCGCTTTGATTGTTTCAGAAAAATTTTAGTATTTATGCTGCCATTCGCTACTTTTGAAAGCTACAGAAACTGAAAGTTCACTTATGGTTTCATAAAACCTGCAGTCAGGTCTAAATTAGAAGTGTTTTGAATTTAGTGTTCCACAGAAATTTCGTTACAGAAAGATAGTAATATTGATTCACACTAGCATCGAAATTAGCACGAATTTCATTTGTCTCGTTTTCGTATCGCTCTAGGATAGTACGGATATTGACTATATGATTCTTACATGAGCGGTTCGTATGGAATCCACACAGAAAAAAAAGATTCGCTGATAGCAAACAATTCCGGTTCTGATTTCAACGAATGTTGTGTATGATTTTCAGTCAGAGAAACTTGTTGAAACTTAAAATATATTAGTTGATTTCAAAAAAACATTTGTTAATTTTCCTAAAGTTTTTGTTGAAACTTAGAATAAATTCAAAAAAAAAAATTATTCTATTTTACTTTCCTTCCTCTCTCTATTTCTTTTTTTTTTCCTCTATTTCCTCTATTTTCTTATTTGTTGATACTTATTGTCAGTCATTCTAATTTTAATTTTAATACGTTTTTTAAACTTCAACGGAGGAGTTAAATTTTTTTTTTACCTGTCACCCGATCAGAGAATCGAACCTGTGTTCTGCGCCATACCACTGTTCAAAGATGCTCATCTTACCCAACTCAACCGACATCATTTTTAAGATATACTAAAATCATGTTGTTAAACTGCGCATGTAACAACCATCGTCTAATCAGGGAAGCTCCTGGTTCAAACCCCGGCGACGACATAATTTTTTTTTTTAATTTTTTATTTTTTAATTTAAAAAACAAAAAAACAAGTAGAGAAGTATAAATATATTGAAAATATCTTGAAAACTGCCTTTTATATTAAAAAATAACGGACTCGTTTTTATTATTAACATAAAAGGCAGTTTTCAAGATATTTTCAATTTATACAAATACAATTCTCTACTTCTTTTTGTTTTTAAATACCTTTAAGTTAAAAAAATAAAAAAATAAAATAAAATTATGTCGTCGCCGGGGTTTGAACTAGGAGTTTCCCTGATTAGATTTGCAATATCAGTGAAACATTTAGCTGATTACGCTAAAATAATTTGTTGTAAAATCAGATAATTTGAATTTGCAAATCCAAAGAACAAAGGGTTTTGATTTTGCAAATTTTTTCTTTGATTCAAAGAAATGAATTGTTGAATTCCACAAATTTTAATCTTAGAATTGCAATTCTTTGATTTTACCAATCTTGTTTTTTCTGTGCAGTTTGCTGTATACGTACGTAGTGATCTCTCAAGCATGTTTGAATCGATTGCGAATAATTTTGGTCAATACTTTAGAGAATGAAGTCATTCCTCTGTAATTGTTTCATAGGGTGAGGTCACCTTTTTTGGAATTTCGATAAGCAAGATATCAAGCTATTTGTCAGGAATCAGGCCAAACGATGCCCAATTTTTAGGAGAATATACTTTGGAACAACTTTTTTTTTTTGCCTAGAGTTTTTTCAATAGCTTGCAGTACTGAATCGGGTATTTTTGATTATTAGATCCCAGAAATATGCGGAATTTTGAATTACTCAAAACTTTTTCTCCTCGAAGTCCCTTATTATATCCTAAAATTTTTTTATAAATATTTATAGCCTTAAATTTTACAGAAAATTATTTTATATAACATAAGAGATTACCAAAACTATAACTTTTCCTGAAGTTGTTGCAATTATATATAAGAGAAAGTAACCACTATCCTGCGAATAAACAACATAGAGCTATAACCCAGACAATTTTCTTACTATGAGATAAGTTTCAAGGCAATATGATTCAATATGATAAAAACACCTCAGCGTATAAAAAATAAGTTCTTCAATGTTTTTCAGACCTTTTTTAAAATCTCACATTATGCAAATAAAAATATTGATTTCAAAAGTGTTAACAGTAAAAACACTAAAAAAAAAACACCAAGAGAAGAGAAACATGATACTTTTGATATCCATTAAAGCCGTCAACAAGCCACAAAATTTAGAATAACTACAAGTAGCGCCGAGAGCTATTTTATTTTTTATAATTTATGACCGCCGAATCACGTGTCAACCACGCGATTCAACCCTGGCCCTGGTATATTGTTTCCGTGCACTCTACTGTGCTGTGCGGCATAGAATGATGCATGACTCTGCAGAAAGTTAACTTATCCTTGAACATCAGAACTTCCTTCACCGAATACAGATATACGAGTATATTCACTTCAACATACATACATATACACAAAACTAATATACATACAAACACTGACAATGAGATTCAGATTTTACAATATGATTTCAAAATCTGTGTGCGTATGTGAATCTTTTTTTGTAATGAAATCCTTTTTGTTGTGGCTTGTGGCCTTTGAATATCAAATTGTTCGCTTTGTATTGTTAATAGAGTTACCATACCCAATCAAAAAAATTAGTTTTCTTTTTCGGAAATTTTTGAATTTTGAAAATTTTAAAAATTCAAAAATTTTAAAAATTCAAAAATCTCTAATAAATCCGTATGATTAAATGATATATGTATGTATAACGCATTATGTGGTTCTATGATTGTAATTGTCACATATGACATCAAGTTCCTGTGCGTGTACAACGAGAATTTCAGTTTCATATTGGGTTTTTATTAAATAAGTCGAAAAGTACAAACGTGACTCATACCCGTCACAAAGAGAATGTGGCATGTTTAGTCTGTATATACAGAACGAAAAATTTGAGTAAGTTTACCTCAACCTCAGCTATATCTTGCCTAAGACTTAGCCATTTTCAGATATTTGAAAGGAAACTTAAGTAAAATTTTGGCATATTTTATTGGTTAAAAGAGAATTTAGGTAAATTGCTGAAGCTTTTAGCTTAATTATATAAGTATCTTGGAAAGTCCTTAGCTTAATACTTTCTAAGAAAACTGAAACTATACGACAAATTATCATGATTAGCTTAGGAAAAATACCTTAAATTAAGTTCACTCGAATGTCCATAAAGTATATTCGTCCTGTGTTGTCTATGATCAATTTTTTTTGAAGCTATAGTATATTACTTGAGTTTCGCTATCTGGCAACACTATTAAGAAAGATTTTCACATACAAAAATAGTCACATACATTTACATACAAATACGCGATGACAAACGTAAAATCCATTCAGTAAACATTAGTTTTGTTTAGCATAATGTTTTGCTGAGTGGTAGGTATGTACTGTGTGTTCGCTCTCAAGAGTTACACAGCAGTGGAAATCTCACATGGAATAGGTTGAGGTTGAGGCAGTTCAACCATGTGTTTACCAGTGACTTTTCATGCTCTTTTAAACACCGATAAATGTTTTGAGATTTATAAAAAGTCTTTCTTTCATCCCCATTTATCACGTTTAAGTTGTTGTTGTTAGTTAAATAAATTATTGCAGGATGGGGGTCTTTTACCTTTAAAGTTGTCAGTTTTTAATGTAACTTTTTTTTTATTTTTTTAGAAAGAAAAGGAAATTAAATTTTTATGCTTAACTATGAATTTAGTGAAACTTTTGGGTGTTATGAGACACCGACGAATAGAAAAAGTTTATCAGCTCAGTGATTCTAGCATTGTGGAAAGTTATGCTCTACTTATTTGCAGACCAAAATATTAAAATCCTCTGAAATGACATTTGGATTATACGTTCGCAAAACGAGTACTCAGGAAAGAAGCGGATTCATCTCTCTGCAGACGAGGCTTTGGCCCTGGCTTCAACAGCAATGAGCAGACCATTTAAAAGCAAAAAAATTTGTAGAAACAGCAAATTTTCCCTCATCAATTCTTTCCTCTTTGCTACCACAATAATCTCTTAGCAGCTTTTTAATGCAACCAGATAGATTTTGTACGATCACTTTCTGATAATTTTCCGGTAACAATCCACCATTTTGCAGGTAGGTATGCAGTATAAAGAAAAGAGTTGATAATTTTAATTTTTGCAATAATATGTTTTGATCAAAATATTTGCCATATCCTGTGAAAGTAACATATGTATTTTTGTATTACAGCTAAATATTTTTATAATACCATTTAACGAATTGATTGATCTATCGATCATCAGTCAATAAATCAGTGACATAATTATTGATAAAAAAAAGTGGAATCACAAAAAAACCCGGTGCGACAAGCAACCACCACAGGGCAACACAAATATGTCAGAGTTAATAATATTTTTGATGCAAATCAATCAGAGACAATTTAGTTGAACTCCAAAAATTTGTGCAGTATGATGATTTATTGTCTTAGGGTTGAAGATTATTTGTCACTCGAAATAAAAAAAAAGTAGCTATGTTTCAGTATTTATTGTTACGTACTTTTTTTTATAGTAGCTATTGTATCATATCAGGCAAGGTCATCCAACAAAAAAAAAAGAAACCAAAATATCATTACGAAAAATCGACCAAGAAAATTCAGCCAGTGAGAAAAAATTAACGGATTATAAAAAAAGTTTAGAAATCACCTAAGTCAAAACGGCTATTTTTTACAGAAATATTTTTTTCTTAAAAAAAATAATAAAGAACTGGGTATATTTTACTCTATCGTCTTAAAAAAAGTATAGCAAAGGGGGTACCAATATGAGCGCTGTATTTGATTTTTGAATTATTAACATTATTTGTTGGAAAGTGATTCTATGTAATTGTATTTCATTATAAAGTACAGGTTTTGCTATAAAGTATTTAATAAAAGGATTGATAACATTTTTTATGGCTTTATATTATATATTTAGCTCGTTTGTAGTAATAACACTGTACACTGAGTGTACACAGTCTAAGAAATAGTTACTTTCTTTATATTATTTTCTCGTATCAGTTCAGTTGTTTCGATTGTTGACAGCTTGCAACGTCCTGCCAGAACACCATTTTGGCCAAAAATTTCAGACATCATCATTCTGTGACGCAAACCATTCAATGTAGTTAAGCATTATTTAAGCCACGTCTTCAAATACGGTCAATTAACTTCACCAACTCAAAAACCGTAATAAACTTATATACTTGGTAGACGCATTGGATTCCCGTTACTCTTGGGCTCTTCCCACCACAAACTTGATTATCCTTCTTATTAATTTTCCCAATGAGTTAAAAATTACAATCTAAAATTTAACGCAGTTTCCACACTAAACAAAAAAAGTTTAAGTTCTCGAAAATTAAAATTTCTCAATTCGGTCTCAAAAGTTTCTATACACGGAACTAGGATGGAATTTACACTTTCGAATCCTATTCTAGGGAATCGGAATTTTAAAAATTTTAATATCATTCCGATGAATTGATATTCTAAAACAAATTTTGCAATTACATGGCAAAAGGAATAATTCCTTTGCTGATTCTAATCCAGGAATCAAAATTTTATATTGAAAACAAAAATTTTAATTTCATTCCAAGGAATTGGTATCGAATTTTTAAATTCCAAGATAAAAGAGATTACAAGAGCCCTTGTTTTGAAAAGAATAAAAAAGATATACGATTCGATCGGAAAAAGTCAAAAATTGGCTCTCAGATCTCGAGAGCAAGAGGCATGGGTGCTTGAAAGTTTCTCTCCGTGCCGCTTATACTTTTAATAAAAATTATCTTATTATTAATGCAAATTTTCCGCATTTGTTGTAGATTTTTATTTTATGAATTTTTTAACTTCTGCTTTTACTTTAATTCATTCACATCAGTTTTCCGCTTAAAATTACACACACACACTTACACACATATGCATATATTCTATACAAATCGGTTTACAAAAGCAACGTGAGAATATCACACCTAATATGTACATATGTATGTCTGTATGTATGCATTAACATATCAAAGATAAATAAGAAGATTTTACCGAATGCGGAAGCTTCAGAAAAAAGGTCAAGTCCAAAATGATGGATGATGCTGTGTCGTCATTTGCCGAGACGACGCTTTAACTACAACACCATCATCATCATCATCGTCTGCCCTCAGTGAGTAGACGAATGAGTGACATTTTGGGATGTGCATTGAAATTTTGGGGTGTAAGCGTAAGGTATCCTTGTATTTCGTTTGGTGTTTTTTTTTTTACTTTGACAGACTTTGATGTCTATTTTTGGAATTTACTGCCTCATACTAAAGAATAAAAATTGACATGAAGTATAAAGGTGAAGAGAAATTCTATTAAACTACTAATTTTCTTTTTTTGAATCGCCGCTGTTGAGAACAAATTGCAACAGGTGGGCTTAAGAAACAACACAAAAGTATTAAGATATCAAGCAGCCACTAAAGAAATTTGTTAATTTTTTTCATACGAAGTTCTTAAAGTCATTTAATTAATCTTTTTTGTTAAACTTTTAATTAAATTAATTTCTTTTTTTTTACTTTGTGCCGTTAAAAGTTTTTCGAAATTGAAAAAAAGTAAATATTGCAACAAACAAACAAACAAAAATCAATATTTGTAGAAAATTTCCCTCTACTTGTCATTGTTTGAAATGAAGTGAAGCCTTCACAAAATGATGGATGACACTTTTTCATGCTTTGGGGCGCGAAAAAAATTAAATTTTATTTTTTTAGGTGGCGCGACTGGGGTAACAAAGAAATTTTTAAAAAACTTAGTTTTGCAGTTTAAGAGAAAGTCCTTATTTTGACGGAACACGAGCTCAATACAAGAAACACAATGAATTAGTGCAAGAAAATACATATATTAAAAATCCTGAAAGTCCTTGAATATGATCTTAATAAAAAATATTGTTTTTTTCCATTTGAGTTGTTACATAACATTTCTTCGAAGAAATTGGATACACTTTTCCAAACGTTTCCATCAATTTGCGCATATTCTGCAATTTGTCAATCTCAGTTACCAGAGCTGAATGCTTTATTAACCATTTTCGCAAGGATAAATAACTTTATGCGTTCCAGTACGAGTGTCAGGATTGTCTAATTGTCTAGAATTGAAATGGAAATTCCATTTGACTGCAGGACACCAATGTTTTTGCTTCGACCAAAGCAAGAAAAGCATGTATTACACAAACATAAATTGTTGATTGATAAAATATATATAATTTTGCAATTGTTGCAATGAGCGACTGGGGAGGGGGAGGGCGGTGTTGTGCCACTGGGCCCAGATTTCTTCTCAGCGGCCCTGTGTATATGCTTTGTAAATGTAAAACACTATCCGGAAATGGATTCGTACTCAGCAGTCTTGAGTTACCAATAATGAAACGATATTAATTTACAATTCATAAGAACGCACCTACGAGGGTTCACCATTTTTTTTTGTTACCTTGTGTAATAAAATTAAAGCAAACACTGAAACGAATAAATATCATTGCAACCGCAAAAAAAAATCATCTGGTAAGACGTTAATAGTATATAAATTGAATTCTTCAAATTTTGCAAATCATTTACGAGAGACAGCAGCGGTCTTGCAAATACGATTTAATCTTAAAATCAGAAAAACAGTTTTATTTCTTTTTTGTTTTGTACAAAAAAAAAAAAAAACACTACAATGCAAGTAAAATACAATTCAATGACGTTAGCAAAATATTTGCAAGCACAAACGTAATTCTTTTAATTTTTGGCCTTAAAAAAAAGCTTTTTCTCAAAGGTTATTTTTTTGAAACTTGAAGTAAACAAAAATGCTTAAATATCCACAAAATATTTGAGCTCAATTTAAGTTGTTTATCTCATTTGATTTGGTTGTATTTTCTTTAACCAAATTTTCAAATGCTTTAATTTGGGGTAAGAAATTTTATGACCACATTGCGCGTTTCCTGGCATGGTTTTTTTCTACGCTTTTGCTTAAGGTGTGGATTCGAAGTTCAAGTACATACATTGAGCAAAGCATCATCGTTTTACTGGACTACAAAATAATTTAAGTGACTTTTGTGAGGGATGTTTTAACGCTTTTTTACGAGCTACCATCACTTTGAATTTTTACATAAACTCTGTCTTTTGTTACTACTATGGTTTTTTTTTCAATTTTATGAAGATGTTAAGTCAAAATTAATGGTCTGTAAGTTTTGATTTACATAACTTTGTTCGCAACATTATAGGTAAAAAAGAAATTGTCAAAATTTGAGTGGAATGCATAGAAAAAATGTTTAAAGAGCATTGAATTGAAAGTTCATAGTTCACAAAGTCGAAATGTTTCTCGGAAAAAGCGAAAATTTCTAAATGTACAGAACTTCTCTGCTCTGTTCAAATTGTTCATCTCCAACTATTCTCTAATAAAAATTTAGTTCCTATACCGGACTTATTGTATTACACTTAAATTTATAAAAAGCAAGCAAATGAAACAAATGAATGAACTTGAAAAATTTTACAAAAAGAAAACTAGCAGCATTAAAAAAAATTTCATGGCCTATTAAAATAATTAAGTGGGTTAAACTACTAACCAAATTACGCTAACAAAAGCGTTAAAATACCTTAAAAGTTAGCGAAACTTCCCTCAAGTTTGGTTTTTTATTTGAATGCCGCCAGTAGATAAACAATTTTAGATTGACAATTTCATGGGTCACAAAAAAAATTGTCAAAAATTAAGCTTAAGGTAATACAAAAAAAAATAAAGGCTAAAAACCATTTGCGCTATTAATTGTCATGACTTTACTATTAAGATAACTGCCGTCATCCTTACTCTTAAAGGATCTTAAAACCGTAAGTGCGCTGTATATAAAAGGTTCTAATTGGACATTAGAACGCATTGCACAATTTTTAACGCAAAAAGAAAAAGGTATAAGAACAGCGAAAAAGAAGGGAAAAGGGCCTTTGATTTTATTGTTGTTTTAGGGTTATTTTGTGGGTTATGAGTCTTATATTTTCTTTATAATTTTTTACCATCTTTCTTTTGCTACTTACCATACAAATAACTTATGTTGCAATTAGTTATGCTTAAGGAATTTAAATACAGCGCGGCGCGGCAATTTTTTCTACTTTTTATTTATCATAAAAGTGATTTGTCATTATTTTAATCCACTTGCCCATGCATTCATTCCTGCTTAAGGATTGCGTAACTTCCATATTTACGACAATATTTTGAGATATGGCAAAGCAGTGAAAGTGGATTATTGTGCTTGTTGGGCATCTAAGATTGGGAAATTTGGATACAAAGACCGCTATAAGCCAAGAAACTATGTCTATTCTTGTATAAACATTTTTAATTTACCAATGAGCAAATTTTGGTCATGAAACAAATCTCGACTTCAAAACGACATGTTGAAAGTAATCCTCGTGCTTAAATGTGTATTACCGTTCACTTATTAAATTATACAAAATGACTGAAGCGACCAGAATTCGCATTCAATTTCGTTTAGAAAGACAAATTGCTGATTATATTTAGAGTGATATACACGTTACTCCAAAACATGAAGTATTTATGACTCATAACTATTTTTCATAAGCATAATATGAATGTCAAAAGTATTTTCCTTCTTCGGAATTAATTTTCGGTGCAATATTGGTCGGATGAGACCACATCTAATATTTTTTACTCGCACACGTTGAGTACCGCAGTTAGGGTAAAATTTGGTCTCATCCGACAACATGGCATGCTCCTCAGCGAAAAGTAACCTCTTACTGATGTCTTGTATGGACAGGAAAGGCACTTTTCTGGATCTCTTTGCTCTTAAATTATTATTAATTAGCCTTTTCCGAATAGTCGAAGTGCTGACATTCATGCAAAACACTTTTTTTACTTCATCAGTAGATGGAAAGGTGGGGGTTCTATCTCACAAATCTCAACATAGTCCTCTCAAGAATTGGCGATTAAATTGATTTCGTCTACGCGTTTCCTTCTGTGGCCTATATTTTATTGCGTTTTCTACCATTCTCTTGGGGCAATTTAACGTTCTGGCTATTTTTCTTTATGAAAATCCGTTATCGTGAAGGTCTTTTATGTCTCTACGAAGCTGGACGGTGCAATTTCGACCTCTCCCCATTCTGAATCACTAAATTACATTATTTGGTTATTTTTTCAAATTATAATTTTAGATCATCTCAGATACAATACCGTTATACCTTATAAATGTTTAAAAACCACAAAGTGTCAAAAATATAACTTACTTTATATTCGTGTCCCTATTATTTCGCACAGGCTAAATTGAGCCGACTTCACAATACGATCAACTTTGAAACGACGAAAAATATTTTTACTCTGATAACGGTTCTTTACAGCATTGATATCCATATCCCAGAAAGTAATGTAATGTAACATTTTACCTCAATTTATTCAAACAGAAGCAGAGGTGTGCTTGAACTATTTCAATGTACCTAAGTGTCCCTATTATTTTTCACATGACTGTATATGAACCATACTGGAGATATTAGAGATTTCTTGGCGCGAAATCATACGGGAATGTTCCCTTTTTCAAGTTAATTTTCTTTGGCTGGTACTGCTGGACAATAAAGGCTGCTTTCTTGAAATACCACACATCTTGGTATTGCCTGTTCCCAAGCAAGTGCTGTCAGCAAAATTTTCGTAGTTGTAGTTGTCGGAGAAAAAATTAAATTTTTGGATCAACCTTTTTTTTTGCTTAGAGAAAAATTTATTTAAATAAAATTAGTTTCCTCCATTTAATGGATTTTAATGTAAAATTTTACTAAATGAAAGTAATTTTCCCTTAAGATAGGGACATTTATTTGCGAAATTTATGCCAAATGATAGAGCTCGAAGAGGCCTAAATATAATATGTGATGTTGCATTGTTAAATCCTGCCCTAAACATGGGTTGCCACTCATTTAAAAAAAAATTACCCTAAAAACGGGCGGCAACCCATGTTTCGGACATTATTTGACAAGGCAATCTTATATATTCTGCTTAGGCTCTTCGAGCTCTATCATTTGGCATATATTTCGAGCTGTAATATACGACAGTTTAATTAAAACAACAAAATTGACTAAAATTCGGGCATTTTCGAGAATCGGGACAGGCTTTGGCAAGGTAACCCTGGTTGGTTAGTGATGCCGTATTGCTGATTTATTTTTCATTTATATAATAACCTTATACCATATTTTTTATAATTTTTAGTATGGGAGGTGGGCGTAGGAGACGTCAGACCACGCCCATTTTTACATGATATCATATTCATATCTTCTGGAACTCATGAATTAAGTTTCAAACCGATATTTATTGTAGAACACTTTCTACCATGTAACTACACTGTACTACCGTCGACCTTTAAGGTGTCTGGCAGGCTATAATAACCATCGGAGGTGTCTGCCAACTGGAAAAAACATCTTTTGATAGCTCCTTAAGCAACATATATAAAATTCAGCTTTTATCACATGATGAAAGTTAGATGCAATTTTTTACACCTTTGCTACCTGATATCTTTCAAAGTAACCGTTATTCAAACTTCATAGTCGGGGATCGTTGTTACCTCTATTAGTGACATACACTGAGAAACTTTCAGCTTTTATAAAATGACGAAGGTCTGTTCGTCGCTGGCTCTTGGTCTATTAACTTTTTGAGAGTAACGGCGACCTCCTTTAAAGGGGAAGGTTCCTAAAGAAGAGCAAATGAATCATTTTCCAAAAAAAAAACATCAGATTTGAATTATTCCCTGTAAGAATTACTGGCCTTATAATCGCTTTTTTTACTTATTTTTTTTTTTTTTTTCTAATCTAAAATTTGTAAGAGTGTTATTCATTTAAGTCAACAACAAAGTGAAAATTCAAAAAAAAGCAACTATAGAGAAAATATTTCATTTAGAAAAAAAGCGCTTAATTCACTATGACCATAAAACGCGGCAGCCCGCCTTGCCTTCAATACATTTTGTATAGATTACAAGTAACTTAGCTATGGTCGCTCTAGAGGAAGGGAGATTTTCGAGCAGAAGTCGCGTTCTTAACGCACTCATTCACTTACCCTTAATCGTAGCGGATCATAGCGCGTTAAAAACCGCGGCGATAAAAATTACAGTCTTTTTTTGTCATCGTCCTGTGTTTACTTTTATTGTCCTTGCATTTTTTACGAGAAAATTTCTTAGTTGATGTTGTTGCTTTAATTCAGTATGAGTAGTCTGATTTTATTGAGAGTTTTCGACGCATTTCTTTCTTTTTTTTTGGAAATTCTTAAGTATATTACTCTTATAAAGTGATAACAATGCGAATCTTTTGCCTTGCTGTCACTTCGTACGTTGGCCTTTTAGTGTAAGTGTCCCTTAAGCATTATGCTAGTACTAAACAAGCAAACGTTTTACATAATAATCGTAAAAAATAAAATAAAAACCCAAATCTGAAAATTATTTTCAATTTGTATGTAATTTATTTTTATGTGATTTTGGGTTTTCAGGGATTTTCTTTTCGACGTGGGAATAATCGGAGTATTTTATCACCAACATGACGCGACTGATTGCGGTTAAGTAATTAAAATTTGATTTGTGGAGATGTGGTATAAGTACTGGTAGAGTTAATTCTCTCAAATTTAAAAACTTTTTAAACCCCGATTTAAAGACCCCTCTAATATGTCGCTATTCTCATATTAAGCTGATACTACCTTACTAAATTGCATACAAAGTAAACACCGCAAACCGTTTATTCTACCTTTTGTTGAAGTTCTCTGTTTTTCAATGAATGAAAAGCTCTTGGTAACACGGTGTGCGCATTGTAAACGTGCAAATGACTCATCATAAATAAAATTATTAATGAAACCAAAAAAACAACAACACATTCAACACTTAAATGAAGAGAAAATACCTACATTGAGAAAAAGTATTCGGCATCAACATAAATATTATGATAAATGGTCTGTTATAATCATAATCCGCAGGGGGTAAGTTTTGAAGCGCACGCGGTTGATTTTTTTTTCGGGGATTTCAAAAAATAAACATAAACCGTAAAAAAGTCAAAGTCAAGGGATGTCGAAGGGATAAGCAGCAGCAGTTCAGTTCGTTACGCCACATGCAACATATGTTCAGTGGGTGGGGATTTTGTACACATAAAAACAACAACATGATATATGGAAATTAGAGACTTGAGAGCATTTAAGAAATATTTATTTCGGTCAAATTTGTTTAAATGAATTGCAAAGTTTAAAATAAGACATTTATTCGGTGCTTTTGGAGTAAGCACTATTGAAGTTGTAAGTACACAAGTATAGTATATTGGAATGAGTCGAAAAACCTTTTTTTGAATCTAATTTATAATAGCGAAAGCAAGTTTCTACTAGTTATCGAAAAACTTCCATTACAATCGAAGTTATAAGAGTTTAAAGCAGCAGAGTAGAAATAGTCAATAGTAAAGTAGGGCATGAAGTTTTTTGGAGATCAATAAATATGAGCCAGTCAAAATGTGGTAATGCTTTCTTTTATGACAAGGTAATATGTAATATCATTGTGTCGATCGACGTATAGAATGGTTTCGATGGAATTGATTCGAGATATAAGAGACTTGAGAAGAGTTGTTTTTGAACTAAGCGATAGAATAGAATATAAGCTCAAGAACAAATGGTATCAAGCTAAGTGGATATGGTCTGAGAAAGTTTTACTTTCAAGTTAAAGGACAAGTTAAACGCAAAACTGTGGTTCAATTTCTTAAAATAGACCTGGATAGCAGACCATGTCAAAATTAATTAGATTAAACTATGTTTTGATTTATCAGATGGGAAAGAAACCAAAAGAGTTTTGGAAAATATGACATT
Source organism: Meiosimyza platycephala (assembly GCA_963662105.1). Classification (NCBI taxonomy): domain Eukaryota; kingdom Metazoa; phylum Arthropoda; class Insecta; order Diptera; family Lauxaniidae; genus Meiosimyza; species Meiosimyza platycephala. The sequence continues at coordinate 67,318,763 of OY759209.1, read as the reverse complement.
TCAACTCAAATGGAAAAGCACTTAAACGAGGTCTACATTATGTTCACTCGTCAAAAGAAATGAAGTAAAGACCGTCAACAGAGAGGGGGGTGGGCCCAGTCCTTAGAAGGGATACATACACTTTTAGGAGTAGTTTGATCTTTTTAAAAAAAACTTATTTTCGTCGTAAACAAGTACGATGAAAATATTCTATTTCCAAAGATGGAAGAAGAGGATATCATAAACGCTGCAGCTAGTTTTGTGGAGAAACATGCTGACGATACGGCCGATATCATTCATCTAAAGCAGATTTTGGAGCGAATTTCAGGGCAAGAAATTGGATGCACTTCTTCCAAACGTTCGTATTGCTTTCCGCATATTCTGAAAATTGTACTTCTCAGTTGCCAGTGCTAAACGCTGTAAATATGGAAACTATCATCGTTTCTATTCGGCCCAAACAATAGGGTCAGAATTGGCAGCTCTCTGTCTGTAGTCGGAATTGTCTGACGTCATCGATATAAAGTGATAGTTTTTTGAGAGGAGGTGCCCGTACATGATTACCACTAGCCCTAGAATGCACTTCTTTTGAGCTTATAAATAAATGGTTAAGTTCTTTAAGATTCAAAAACTGTTCCAACTTAATTTCAACTGCATGTGTATCTACCACTTAGTTTTATAGCTTCTTTTTCGTTCCATTTTTATTTATCTACCATAAATACATTGCTTTAGAATTTAACGACTTTCTCGAGCTTTTTCCTTAAGTCAATTCTATGTGAGCAGCAGCTCGTAAATTGTAAAAATCCGAATCTCGTACTTTGTAAATTTACAAGTGTTTTTCACTTGATGGTTCGTTAAGTAAGATGTGGTTTCACTTTTGTTGTTTTAGATCTTTTTTTCTTTTGTGGGGAGGAAGTGGGTATTGTATACTGACGGTTGGTGGCATATTGTCTTGTAATAATCGCGTAATAACTTTATATATGACTCCATTATTATGCGTACTAAATAGCAGTAGATTTGCACATTATTTACTGCAAAGTATGAATGAATCGTTTTTGGTTTGAATTGTTGCTGTTATTTAAATAAATGCTGTTTGTGGCGTGTAATAGGAATGTCTTTATTATTGTCTACATTGTAAAGCAATTTCTGGATCATCGTAGTGGGGTCAATGATTTCGCTTGGGAATGGCGAATGTGCCATGTTGTTTTAGTAACATTCCAAAAGATCTTGACACCGTTAGGCTACATGTTTTTTAATGATCTAAGTAAATTTTGTTTGTTGAATTTTAAAAAATCGTTTCTAAATTTTCAAATTTTTATTCACTAAGTCATAAGCATATAGCACAAAATTTATTGAGAAATTTTCATTTCTTTCTTTTGAGTAGACAAGAGCTCTGGTGACTAGATATATCGATTTGGTTTATTGTGAACACCAAAGTTACTAATATTACTGATAGCACTTTGTAAATTGTGTCCATAAAGACTAGCTACATTAACTCTCACAAGACAAACATCAACAGATATCTTAACTGTGTAGTGCATGGTTTTTTCCTTTTTCCTTTTGCCAAATACAAATTAATTGCAAGAATTTAAAAATATGAACAGGTAAGCCAAAGTTCACATTGAGTTACACGCATTTGTCGATCCTTAAATAATTTGACAAAATTAACAAATTAAACTGTTGAACAAAACACATGTAAGTGTTTCAATATCGATTCAACACACTTCAACAGCATCATTTGTAACCTACACCGTTCTCAGCATGTCGTCGTTCAAGTGGAGTCTCAGTTCGGTTTCGGTTTGACTGAGTTTTATGCAGTTCATTTCTGTTAAAGAAGATATATTGACCCTTCAACGCAGTCGTGTGCAGTGGTTTGGGCATCGGCGTGCATAACTTAACCGGCGCTTCAAACGCTACGAATTCTTTTCAGCTCTATGCTGGATTTTTCGTGCGTTTACATTTTCATGTGGGATGATTTTGTGTGAAAGTCCTTATGGCATTTCGCTGGGGAATACAATTTTACAAGAGTTATACGGTTTCGTTCACTAGATGATGGTGTAGAATTAGTTGTGGTCATTTATCATGTAATGGAGTGTTTGTAGTTTTACGGATTAGGAACAAATTAAATCGCATTTATTAAATGTGAGCGAAATAAATTTGTCAGGCTTTTTTTAAAAAGAACTCTAAAACATCTCTTGATGAATTCGCGTAGTTTGCCTCTTAATTTGTAATTCAATGCTTTTAGAAATCGCAATTCAATGAAAATTGTTTATGTAAATACCAATAAAAATAAACATATTAAAAAATAAAATAATTAAAATTAATTTACAACTTCACAGCCAGGAGTTGTTGGCATGAGAAATATTGAATAGAGTTCTGTACAAAAATTGACCAACGGCAATTTTCAAAAGGACGTCAGCAATAGAAACAAACATATGTTTGCACTCTTGGTACATTCCAACGGTAGGGAGTGATTAATTGACTTTTGCAATTGGCCAAATGAATGAAATTACGGGAACAACAACAACAGGTCAGTTAACAGTAGGTAGACAACCAACAAAATGCAGTGCACACGTAATACTTGTTTCCGCAGGATATGCAGAATGGTTGGGAAAATACGAGTATCAAGAAAAAAGACAAAGACAAATCGATCAATGCTTTGGAAATAAAAAAAAACACAGGCCGACAGACAGTAGTTAAACGTTAACTTCGATGAATGTATGCTACAGTAAGGCAACAAATTGATCATTTGAAAATTTTTATGAAAGTTATGTAATTATTTTTGACCCAAGAGCAAAAAAATGTATATTGTGCCTAGTGCTACTCAAAATCTGTGTAATTGTGAGAGAATATCAAAAAAAAAAATGGTTCATGTGATATGATTCTAGAATACCTAATAACTCAAAAACTAATTTTCAAAAAATTGAAGGAGCTAGTATTTTTGAAATAAAATTCAAAAAATCAAAATATATAATGCCATTTTCAAAGTTTTCAGAATGGAAAAATATTAACATTGCTTTTAACCACAACAATATATGTACATATTTATATGTGTACCTAATTTTAAAGATCTTTTGCAAAACTCTGACCATTAATTCACTACTATTGAATTACTAGAGATCTTACGTGTCAAAACGTAGAAAGTGCCAAAGCCTCTTCTCAAAGCTTACCTACTTTTTGGCTAGGTCTTCTAGGTTCAAATTATTTGCGTTGCAATGAAATTCTTATTCCGAAATATACAGTTTGTAAGTGCACAAACAAAATAAAAAAGAACTAAAAATATGTAAGCCATAAGTGAAATACTTTCTTAACGATATATTGAGCGACTGTATGAGATCTCGCAACTGTCCACAAATGCAACAAGCGAAGAAAAAGTTTGTACTGCAAGTAACAGAAAATTGTTATTAAAGCAAAGTGCAGACACAGACACTAGACAGCGCTTAACAGACCGTGGCCAGCAGATGAAACAGTCAAGTTTTCAAACACATACTTCGAAAAAACTCAGAAGGAGGTGGAACTTTAAAAAATAAGATCGAAAAAAGAAAAGAATTAAAATTATTTTGACAAATGAAGCTAAATAACAGGTTGCAGGTTTAGTTCAGTTCTCTTTCTTCTTACATTTTGTTCTATTTGTTGTTGTTGTGAAAAGTTGGACCCACAACATCACTATCAACCTAAACATAACTGATGAACAACACTGAAATACGAACAAAATTCACATTCGTTGGAACTGCGATTTATAAGGGCAAACAGCCTTGATACCTAATTTATTATGGTTTTCGGTGCTGGAAACCAACTGACATTTGCACACAGACAAACAAACCGAAAGCAACTGTTGAAGACGCGCTGCGCGTGTCTTTTTCGTTTATAGCAGCTCTTTTACAACGACGACGCTCTTGACGGATAACCGATTGACGGCTTTCCATCAAGCCTTTCTGACTGATCAACCAACCGAACGACTGAACCAACGGTCCTCCTGCATGAAAATGGTTACAAATGATCGCAAATAACTGATCTTTGCCGCTGCCTGCGTTTGTGGTTTTGAATTTTGTTTTTTTCTGAACGACGCATCAAAGACACCGATGTGCTGTGAACGTAAAAGGAGTCTCAGTTTCGGTAGTAACCGCTGAGTAAAGGGTGGTTAAAAAATTTAAAAAAATCTGAAAATTGTTGGTCTCTGTAGGAAGTTTTTAATAAGTTTTGATTTTGCAATTCAAAAAAACTATTTAAATCTTGTAGGCGAATTGCAAACTTTGCGGCTTCATTTAGCAATAATTTAAATGGCTTAGTGTCGTAACAGATCTATGGGTTTGTATTGAACGGCGGCCATAAATATTTAGTAGTAATAGCGCTGGACTATTGAAATTTGGTACATTAGGTAGAAGCAACCATAATAAATGAATATGAAAAAAATCGGTTCACGGACACGCTTACCTCCCTTATATAGGTGGAATGTGGTTGAAACATTTTATTTAAAATGGGTATCGATTTCTATTAACTTGGCAATGCTTACTTCAAAAATGCTAAAAATTATGCGATATCTTTTATAGTTTTCAAGTTATTGCAGAAAAACTTATTCAAAAGCTTCGAATTACAATTGATATAATTATTGTATGTAAAGGATTTCCAAATGTGGAAAAGTAAAAATATGTTTTCTTTCAAATATTGCAATAGAAAAAATTAATAAAAATAAAGTTGTAAAAAACTGCAGCTGGAATTTTTTGGTTAACCATACTTTCTTACATAATTTATATAAAAAACTAAGAAAATCCGAGAATATATGCATATATATTTTTCCTGTTAAGGATTGCGAAATTTCTCAATTATGACTTTTTAAGCTCTAATTTGCAAAAAATCAGCATAATTCACTTATAAAACTTCAAACAAACGTTTTTTCGAAAGTATAACTGGCTTTTTGCCAGTGCACACAAGGTCAAACGACCGGGTTTGCTGTTTTTTTTTTTCATAAACCTGATTAGGAATACTTCGGAGCTTTGGAATGTGCATTTTGTTTGTGTAAAATATTAAATACCGTTTGACAGAGCTGTCAGTCATCATATGGTCATTTTATTTTATTTCATTTAATTTTCATTTTTTTGCTCGCAAAGTTTCAATTGCCGGTTGTGAAAATTTGGTAAATAAATCAAACAAATTTTAATATGGACAATATTGAAATGAGTAAGCATAAATACTTTAAGTCAAAAATTATCTCAATTTTCTATATTTTTTATATAAAAAAGACCGATACGTTAAGTAACCTAAGAACAATTCCGGTTGGATAAAATTTTAAATTTTATGCAAGCTTTTAAAAAATTGTTCAAACTTGTATGACCAAAGTTAAATGGAAATGAATGTATTGAGATATTTCAAATTCTTTTCATTTTAGTTCCATTCAGAATTTTGTGAGTTTTGCGAGTAATTCGATTTTTGCTAGGTAACCACGCTATAAAAAAATGTGAATAATTTAAAATTTAACTGAAAGAATTCTCAAAAGCAAATAAGCATGATGCTGTTTACAATCATATTGTCAAAAAAATGTTAGTTTGATAATGGAAATATGCGTCAGTCGTCCGAAAAGTGGTGGACCTGGTTGTGAGAGGCCGACAAAGAAAAATGTTGCTCAATAACTCCAAAAGTAAGCTACAAATAGAAAAATATGTTAAGACAAATGTTGTAGAGGAGATAAAAGCACATCGATTTTATGCCCGAAAAATCCCCCAACGATAATACTTGACCAACTTTTTACCGTTTTATAGTTGCCAATAAATACTGTAATTTTGAACAAAAATAGTTATTTTGGGCGAAAAAACGGCTTTCAGATTTGAAAATTAATGAAGATGGTCATCAGAAATTTTAAAACTATGAAAAGTTGGTCCAAGTTCTTACATAACAATTATGTAAAAAAAATATTGAAATTTATTTTTCTTTTTTGGCCAATAAAGGGTAATGGTCTCGAAATAGTTAATGTTATTTTTAAATTTTTTATTTCCTATCAGAAACTTTTTGGTTCATATAAGATAAAATTTTAGCTAGACCTACAAAGGATTAAGAGTCACGCAAGTGTTAATTTTTTTTTGAATTTATTAAAACTGTTTTTATTTACGCTTTTCCAACATTTTTTGGTTTAAAGAACATAAAATTTAAGATGTTATTAATTTAGCATTGAAAAAGTCTCCATTTGACCTGATGTGCAGTGTAAGTATCTAATTCTTTAGTAAATTCCGCTACAAATAAATTCATTAGAGCATTTCATAAAAAACTATGTATTTTGTTGCTTCTAAAACTACATTAGGATAATTTTGATAAAAAAAAAATTGTAAGAACATGCAGCTGGAAGTTTGGATTCGATACTATACCACGTAATTTTAAAAAAATTTTGAAGTCCGGAGATATATATGGGCATTTCCAAGGGTCCCGTTCGACCGTCGAACACATTTAAAGTAAAAACAAAGTCAAAATAAAACGGATTTTTATATAGGCTTAACTTATAGCTCCTAATTAGCTCTATAATTGGTGCTAAGGTTAATTTTTGGCAATTTTTCGTTTTCAAGATATTTGCAAAAAACTAAGGCGCTCGCACGGGACAAAACATCACTTTTCGTGGAAATGCCCATACATATTTTTTTTTCTGTTAAAGTTTGCACATTTGCGTTTTTTGCCACATTTACCATTTTTCATTCTAATTTTTGAAAAATCCGTACAATTAATATAAAGGCGATAGAAAAAAACTACAAAAATTGGTTTCTATAAAATAGAATCAATATACTTTCCGTCAATATGCCTTATTATAGCATTTTGTTTCAAACAAGTTAACTATCCAACAGTTACTTTTATAAAAAGTTCCATAGAACATTTTCGGTGTTCAAAGTTCAACTTCGAGCCCACTGTGTTACTAATGCCAAATTAATTTAGAGCTTTCGAAGTTTTCCTTCCCTAACTATTTTCTGATGATTGTCTTAAAAAATTATAAAATCCTTACCACCAGGGGCATCACAACGAAATTTTTCATTGGGGGCCAAACTGAAAAAAAGGGGTTTATTCTATACCTAAGAACGGGATAAAGAGAATTTTGTATGAAAATGTGTTTTTATTCGTGGCAATTTCCATTAATTAAAGATAAGGCAAGTTTTGTTCAAATGTTTCCAAAATGGCTTTCGATTTCTTCGCGAGATTAATTCTTTCATAATCCTTTACAAATCTAAGGATCCAGTTTTTTTCCTTATAAACATGATGGAGCGTTGTATGGGTAAAATGTTTTTGGGTCATTTGTAAACGAAGATAAGTCATTATTCGTCGCAAAGCGCTAAATGACCTTTCACAAGAAGCTGCTGAGCCTGGCACTGCCATTATTAAATTGACGAGTCGATAAACTTGATCTAGAAGGTTTTTCGTTGTGTCAGATGAAGTTGGTCAGCGAAATTAGCGCAGTATGTTGGTTTGTTGCCGCACATGTTTTTCAATATTTGGAGTTCAGGACGGAGGTTGCTCAAATCAAAGTCATCTGAGAAAATGCCCAGTTTTGACTCCAAAATTTCTTCATTGGGTACATTTCCATTGTATGCATCAAGAAGTATATTTTCTATCAACTTTAAAGCATCAAGGTCAACTGAATTATCATTAGCAGTGCAGTCTGATCATCTGTATGCTTCTCTTATCTCGAGTAATATCGTCTATACTAGAAACGGGCGGTACTATTGATATCGACTCGATATGCCAATTTACATCAGCTGAGTCGATTTAACTTTATGCGTTGTTTGTGACTATAACTAACACTCAAAAACTAATGGAAAGATTGCTTCAAGCTCAGTTCTTATACTCTTTTTTAAATGTTCATTTTGTCACATTTCGATAGACTCAAGATTTGAGATAATCATATTAATAAAAAGATTTGTTGAGTCCTAAAAATGTTGATCGAATTATGATACAACTTTTTTCCGAGTAGAGAGCAAAATGAATATACTTCCCCGGTCAAACTTTCTTTGTGGGGGCAGCTGACCCCCTGCCCCCGGCAGAGCAAGCACATGTCAGGTACAATAATTACTTAAGTCCTTCAACATCAATGAGGGCTTATGAAAAAATACATTGAGAAAGTCATTCTCATGAGGTGGAGGCACAAAAGAATTTGAAACAAAAGTCCGTATGACTTCTCACAAATGAGACATCCACAATGAAATCGAACGTCGTTCTCTACTAATTCTCTGCTTACACACTCATTCAACATACATTTGCATTCAAATAATCTATAAAAAATTTCACAAACCAGCCATTAATGAGGTTAGACACCTCAAAATTTCGTAGACAATACTAGATCGTTCAACCTTCAGAATAAAAGAAGGCATCCCCGTCCTTAACTGAGTTATTATACATATGTATTTACAATAAGTCTTGAGTGTGGTGCTCTGATATTATTTTAAAAAAATTATGGTATACCATAAAACCAAATATAAATAAAAATATAAAGTTTGTCAAAACAGGCTAACTTCAAAGCACGATAAATCGGTTAAAGTGTCTGTTTTGGTACTTTTTTTAAAAAAAAAAATTCGAAAATCAGAAAAACTTTATTTTAGATATTAAATTTTTTGTGCTCCAAGAGTTCTAGACTATACCTAATACCTGTCTTTTGCATACCTAACTGAAATTTTATTTCATTTACCAAAGTGTAATTTCATTTAATTTTTTCGAGCCACTTTAATGTAAAGTGTGTCATATACATATGTATTTCACCTATTGTAGATAAACTACACATTTTAACAGAGATTCATCCAAAGAAATCAACAAGATCATTTTATTTGAAACTAAAACAACACAGACATAATTTCCATTTTTACGGCGCCGTCTGAGAACAGCAACCAATAGCCTAGGACTCGAGGCAATTTACACTGATTTCTTGATTAATGAAGTATTTCCATGCTTGGCTTCTGCGTTGTTATTCGACTTTTAACACAATCAGTTTTCTCTTTAATAGTGATTAATCTTGCCAAAAAGCCAATACGATATGTAAGGATGGGATAATTATGTACTCACCTTGATTATTATTGTTACTTTTGCGCGATGTCTTCTTCTCCTTCATCCAGGGATATTCGGGTACTGAATCCATGCCATCCGGTGTTTGTGGTGGCATACCGCCAACCGGATAACCACCGACTACACCAGTTGCACCCATTTTAGGACTTTCCGGACTTAGATGATTTAGAAATTCAGCCATTGAGGGTTGCGAATTAATGAAGCCACCCTCGGAGGCCATCCAGTAGGCAGTATCAGCGGCAGCGACGGCGGCAGCAGCTGCAGCGCTGGAACGTTTATCACAGTTTGGTATTAGTTTGTTGGGGGGAGGTGGCGGAGGTGGGGGTTGCGGCGGCGCAGATAATATATTTGGCCCCGTTTGTATTTGCACCATTGGATTAAGCGGGGATTCGGTTTTAATTTGAGTGCCCAAATGTGGGTCCAAACTGCTGCACACCTCTTGCATTTTCCTCTTAAAATTGATATATTTTGGAAGGTAAATGTGTCACGTCTAGTCTACTTTTGCAAAATCTTAAACGGTGTGCTCTTGCTTAAATTGATCGGGACATGTTTATTTTTGATTTTTTTCAACAGTAGCTGCTAACACTTGTCTTGTTCTACACCTGAAAATAAAGAAATTATTATAATTAAAATGTATCTACTACGCAGCTGGAAGCTTAAAACCTAAAGATTAGTAGTTTTTTTTTTTTTGCTTTTTGTTTTGTTTTGTTCAGAAAAAAGTGATTGTAAATAATAATTTAAATGAGGCTAATAACATATGTATGGCATGTATGTATGTAGCCATATGTAGTTTTTTGCTGCCTTTTCCGTTTTTGTTATTTTGGTTTAAAAGTCATTTATCATTTGGCTTTTAGTATCTGTAATTATTCACGCTTAAGTTACTCGTTGCCACCTGCCGATTCTGTCGAAACTGCCAATATTCGATTTCGATTTTTTTGTCTCTTTTATCTTTAATGCTTTTTTTCAAACTTATGACTAAATTCGTATGAGTTTCATCTACCTTTTGATTTATTATTTTTCATTCGTCATAATTTCGCGAATTCGGATCAAATTTAAGGTTTCATGAAGCAAAATCGATTCGATGAAAAGTGTATTAAATCAATTAATCAGAGGCGTAGTTCCCTTAACTATGCGTATCGAAATACTCTTTGTTAAGTTTTTTGTTGAGGAATAACCAGCTTTAAATTTGGGCTATGCAATATCAGTGAAAAGCAATAATGTGCAAATTTTTTATTTTTTTACGGCTCCCTATATATTTCGATAGAGTTCCCAAAATAAAGTCAGTAGGCAAACAAACAAGTACAAGTGGCCCCCAGCTGGAAATGAAATTTGTATGTACATATATATTAGCGGGCTTAGTGTGCTTTAGGCACTCGCGTGCCTGAATGTGCATAGAGACCAGGGCCTGATTTACTCACTGGCTATTTTGGCTTAAGCCTAGGGCGCAAGGTCCGAGGGGGCGCTGAGAATTAACGTTGATTAAGATTTTTTGTTATGTTGCACCTTCTTAACACAATCTTTCAACAAGTGAAAAGAAATTAAGTGCTGAAAAATATTTTATAAGGAAAGGATTGTACAAATACAATTGAGACATGAAATTTTAATTTTTTTTTTAAGGTGAGAACCTTTTTTTTTGCTCGTCAAAATTTTTTTTATTTTAGAACTGAGTAATTTTTTTTTTACTCGTCAAAATTTTTCTTTTCATTCTTAGGGGGCGCATATTCTAGGGCGGTCAGAGGTCTAAATCAGGCCCTGATAGAGATAGAGATTTTCCTGAAAATTTCTATGCGGTTATTAATTTTTTCCTAAAAACGGTGAGAAAATTTAATTTTACAGTGTAAAACTGTATGTACAATATCTATGGAATTTTTCTGTAAAGGTTTGTAAAATAAGTTTAATTTTGAGACCGATATTGAAGGCTTTTGCATTTAAGATGGGTCGCAGCGTACTTTGCACTTCAGAACAAAAGTGTCATGCTCTTGGTGAAGAAAATTGGTATGGCGGTGTAGCCAAAATTCTTGGACGCTCTTGAAATTTTGTGTTAAATGCCTTAAAAGAAAAAAATTGAAAAAAATGAGGAAAAGCAAAAAATCCATACCAAATGATGATCATCACATAGAGATAATGCCCAAAAAGGACCCATTTAAGTCTTCAAGGACAATAGCTGCCCAAATGGGAAACATATATCTTCCCGAAATGTTTGATGAAGGTTAGTGAATGTAAAGCTTCCTGGTAGGTTAGAGAGTAAGATTCCATTTCTTCGTAAGAAAAACTAACAAATGAGGAAAGCATTTGCCAAAACTCATGCTTCATGGTTTGGAGAAGAAGGAACCAAAAAGTGGACAAATATACTATGGAGTGACGAAACTAAAATTAATTTGTTCCCCAGTGATGTTACAAGGAATGTTCGTCGTTCTAAAGGGAAAGATTTCGACCAGCGCTACACAAAGAAAACCGTAAGTCATGTTGGTGGAAACATAATGGTTTGGACATGCTTTTCCTACTACGGGTAGGTCCCATTTTCCGTATTCAGGATATTATAACCCAATTTGAATACGTTGATATTTTGCCAACTATTATGCTACCTTACGCAAGTGATAAAATGCCCTTAATTTTGCAGTTCTAGAGGAATAATGACCCCAAACCAGTGGCGTAGCTGAGCGTCCGCAAGCCCCGCGGTGCGGGGGGGTACCGCGAGCTACCGCGAAAAACTATGAATGTTAAATAATTGAATCTGCAAACCCAAGTAACCGAATCGACCCAGCTTGAGCAAATTTTTGAAGTGAAACTTCTTCAGTGGGGGTCATTTGAAAAATTTCTAACGCAAAATTTTAAACGCTCGTTGAAAATGATATACTCTTCGAAAATTTTCGTGGCCAAGGATATGATAGAGCTAGTGTAATGAGTGGCATCTATTCTGGATTACAAAAAAGAATTTGTAATATTCAGCCGAAAGCGTCCTACGTTCATTGCGTAGCTCACAACCTTAATATAGTTTTAGAAGATTCTGTTAAATCTTCAGTTTTGGTACAGAAATTTTACGAAACTCTTCAATGACTTTTTGCATTTTTTAGTGCAAGTATTGTATTGCTCATTGAAACAATGAATTCATACTCATCCAGTGTGTTGAAAAAATTGTGTGCTACAAGGTGGTCATCTAGACATGATGCTATTATATACGCATGGCGACTAGGGTTTAGACCAATAATGAAATCATTGTTAAAAATTAACTTAGTATCCAAAGACAGTGATACCGAAAATGAAGCAATATCTTTATATAAACTTTTGAACAAAGAATTTGTTACTTTTCTAGTCATGGAATGCAAGGTTTTAGAAATGACTAATTTAGTCTCAAAAGAATTGCAGAAGAAAAGTATGGATTTATTTTATGCTTCAGAGCTATTAAAAGTGTCCTTAGATAATATAATAGAATTAGGAATAAAGTTTGAAAAGGTCGTCGAAGCTGCTCAAGTTTTAGCTTTCAGTTGGGAAATCGAAGCAGTATTCGAGCATAAAAGAGTGAGATAAGTAAAATCTTTTTTCGATGAGTTGTCAAAGCACGAATTGATTAGCGATCCACGACACGCATTTGAAGTTAATGTGTTCAATGCTCATCTGGATATAATTATTGGACAATTGCGCTCAAGGTTCGGAGGAACCCAAAAAATATCCAAAAACTTTCGCTGCATTTTCCCTAAAAATTTACTTGCCATGAATGACGATAATCTACGGACAGCAGCAGAAGAATTATTTAGTCTATACTCCGAAGAAATTTCATCAGATTTTACACACCAGCTTTTATACCTCCGAAATTTAATTAAAATAATAATTTAATTATTAAAAAACTGCACGAGCTGGGTCGATTCGGTTACTTAGGTTTGCTCATTCGAAGATAAAAAAATTGTTTCAAGGGGGCCTCACTAAGATTTTCGCGGGTAGGCCCCTCAACTCTTAGCTACGCCACTGCCCCAAACACTCTTCAAAGTTGGTCAAAACTTCGTTTGGGGGCCACAATATTGGATGCATGTCATGAACCTGTCAATTTTCTGATCTCAATCCGATTGAGAATCTTTGGTTTGAGATTTTAAATCAAACATTCAAAAATAAGGACGATCTGTGGCAAAAAGTGCAACAATCATGGTACGATATCCATTTGGAGGCATACCAAAATTTGGTTGCGTGTATGCCTAGGAAAACACAGGCCGTTTTGAACAATAATTGCGGTTATACAGGGTACTACTTTGTAATAAACTGAGACATTCTCGAAACTGTTAATATGTTGCAATTATTTTTTTGATACATGAAAAGTGTACCTATTTTTATGACCAGATGAAAATTCAACGACGGATCCAATAATTTCATATAAGATATTTTCTTTGTTTTTTTTGTTTAATTCAAATTATTTCTTTTTTCAAAAACACTATAATCTTCATAATCATTATCAATTTTTTTTTTCAAAATAAAGTGTTAATAATAAGATATTTCTAAAAAATTCACTGAAACTCTGGTGTACCTATTTTATTGTAAAGTTGTGTATAAGGACTAAAGAAATACTGAAAATATTGTTTCGGTACTTTTCTCATGTGTACAACATAAATAGAATAAATTAAAAAAAAAAATGTTAAAAAGAAAATGCAACGTCCTCAACAATGTTGTTGTGATCTCTGAGCTCTAAATTGAAATAATTTCTATATGAACTGATAATGAATCTCACCAAGACAGCTTTTGTCTTCCATTTGAGCCCCCCTCTAGACAATCCTAGACATGTATGTATGTATGTATGTATTGACAATCTTATGTACATAGATACATACTATGTACATATGTTTAAGTTTTACCTTTATTTTGGTCCAGTTTTAATTATTCCATATCCATCGTAACGTCAAAATACCTAAAATTTGACCAGCTTCTTTTTGAAACAATGACATTTCGGTCACAATTTTTTTTGAAAAGTTTTATTATTTTTTTTTTTTTTTGTTAGTGAGTAGGAGGTACCTGTTTTTTAGTTTAGCACACGGTTAATAAGATCTTTATTTACATATTTTGTATTTTTCTTTTGTTTTTACACTGAACCACACACACTAAAATATTTTTTGATTAATAAAAAAAAAAATAAACGTCGGTAAAATCACATAACGTGCAGTCCGCGAACGCATTTAACTCGCAAAATGCCAAAACCGACGCACTTTTGAATGACGCTGCGTTCACTCAGGCGGGACGATTCGCCTCGAAATGGTGGAGACCAGCAATGGCACCCATGACAACGGGAATACAAAACAAAAACAACTACAAGTGAAGAAACTACAACAGCAAATTCTTCAAACGCTTTTTCACAGCGTTCGCAATGTCTGCTCCACCAACAACAAAAACATGTCTGTCTGTATGTGAATAGTGGAGACTTTTTGGCGTAAGCGACAAAAACACCGCCACATGGCGACACAACGACGTATGATCAGTTTCTTTTTTTGTAACAGCGACAGAAATATTTGTCAACAACAACAGTAACGACAAAAGTATGCGCGTCAACCAAAAAACACTTGCTTGGTGTTTCAGATACACGATACGAGTGAGCATCTACGAGATACAAAAACAAAGTGACTATCTTTGATATTTGTCGCTACTGGCGGCAGAACTCACTGTTGCTTATTCGTTTCTTTGTCGCTCTCTTTCACGTCAATGCGACGACACCAGCAACCGGTTCTTTAACACCAACCGTGATGGTGGCGACAATGCTGTTGTTGTTGTTGCTGTTGTGGTTTTTGTTGTTACGTTGCTATGTTTTTATATTTTTGCCCGTTTTGTATGTGCTGTTGTTTTTGTTGTTGTTGCTGCATTTGAGTATCTATGCGTTGCATTTTTTCGTCTTATTGCCTATCGTTGTTGCTGGTTTTTAGGTGTTAGCTGTCTTTTTAATTGTAGAATTTTTCATCAATGGCCAACGTCACGATGACATTTGAGAAAGTCACCATTTTCACTGCACGACGACGTTGAGTTGCAAGAAAAAAAACGTTGAAAAAAGACATGAAAATACTCTTAACAAAAAAGACAACTATTTAAATGAGTGACCATCTCAGTTGCTCGGACAATATAACCATTGTTTTTTTTTCGAAAAATTGCAAGAGTCATAAGCTCAATGCAGTGGCGTTGCTAGGGTGGGTGTCATTCGTGGCGAGAAAGTCAGTGTCAGGAATGCAAAAAGTTTCGTGAAAATCACTTAAGAACAGAGGTAGATACTAACTTTTATCAACTCAGAAATCCATTGGAATAAGTTTTTCCGATCAAAAACTATGATGAATAGAATAAAAAATCTTCACATCTTTTTTGTTTAACAATGCTTTAATTTTATAAAAAAAATATGCTTTAAGTAAATTTGTTTAAATATTAATTTATTTATTTATAACAATGCTTCTCAAAATATCATTGATTTTTTTACATGTTATTCTTCAATCAATTCTAAGGATGCATCTGCTTTCAAATCGCAATTTCCGACATAATAGAATAATTATAGTACCAGAATCTTTTTCGTTCGTACATCAATGGATCTTCGCAGCAGCGTAACTAGGGGGAGGACGCCAGTAAGGCCGTCGCCCCGTGTGTATAGACTTGGGCGGCCTGAAAAATTGACCTCGGTATTCATTGAGATTTGGAAATACATAATGGTCAAAATTTGTACGCATCAGAACTTACAAATAGTTTTATTCAATTTTAATCAGAGGATCGACGAATTTTGAGAACATTTTCCGCATTTTCGTACATTTTCGCATTTTCGTACATTTTCATAAGAAAAAAATTTTAAGAAAACATCCGATGATCTTTTTTTTAATAATGGTTTCACATCGACTCACTTCGACCAAATGTTGATCCATTGTGATACCACAGGATATTTAACTGTACCCTCTCATTGAACCAACCAGATCTAGGTAGTAATAAAACTACCCAGAAAAAACAGAATTGGCAAAATCAAAGAATTCCAATTCTATGAATAAAATTTCTGGAATTCAACTATTCATTTCTTTAAATTAAAGAAAAACTTTGCAAAATCGAAATACTTTGTCCTTTGGATTATCAAATTCAAATTATCTGATTTTACAACAAAATTAGTAAAATCAATTCAAACTTTGGAATTTTTACCAGCTGTTTATAATTCTTAATACGTTTACATAATAAACATAATAGGTATATTTGGAAATAATTCTTCTAATAAAACAATTTTTTCTCTAATGCTCCCAAACCCTAATTTTCTAAATGGTAAAAATAATTCTGAGACTTATCTAATTCATTCTATGTTTGCATCTTCGAAATCTTTAAATAATTTTTCTAATTAAAATTCGTTGATAAAACCAAAGAATTAATTGAAGCAAATAATGTTTTTGTTAAATCAAAGATTGACGAACAGTGGCGTCAACTCGGTAGGGCATTCATTGAAATCGAACACGAAATTGTTTGATATCATATTAGAATCTTTTTTTCCTGTGTAAGTACCTGACCTAAGCTAACGTGTCTGAGGTCAACCAGGCCATCAAATCAAAGCGAACCAAGTTCTTATGTGTCGTTTGAAGTGCAGGACAGGAGCATAGAAAATGTTCGAAACAATTTTATTCCAATGGGAAGTAGAGGCAGGTTGCCTACGCCACTCGTCTTCAGTAAAAGTTAGAACAGTTAAACGTAGTATGAGTTCGGAAGTGAAAGAATAAATAGGTGTGGCCTGTAAAAAAAAAAAACTCAAAGTGCTTTGCCTTGACAGTTAAATATTGCTACTATGTTACTTGACTATATATGTTAGAGATAAGAACCTTGCAAAATGTGGGGATTTTGACGAAACTTGGAAATCTTCCTTGAGATCTTAAGCAGAAAGTCGGACTCGCACTGTAGCCACTAAAAAAATATAAAAAAACAGATATGTATATAGTAGGGATGTTATGGATACGAAATTTCGGATTCGGTTACGGATATGGATATTAAAATATTTTTGTATCGGTTTCGGATACGGATAAGGATATAATTTTATTTCGGTTTCGGATACGGATATTTCGGTGTACTTTTTACAGAAATCTATAAGTAAAAAACAAAAAATTATGTCGTATTTTGTTTTTATTTATTTTTAGTACAAATCAATGAAATTAGTTTTTTAATTGAAGTAAAGGCAAATTCGAACAACGCGTTACGGTACGAGTTAGAAATCTCTTGTTTTATTTATTATTGCCGCAAACGCGACTAAAACATAACAAAAGTATTGTAGCGACTTTCCGGTACTTTGCGCAACATAATTTTGTGCCTTTTTGGTAAATATGGTAACTTGGATGTTACGTTACTTTTAAGTAAGTAGGAGGACGGGGGGTCAAAACTCTTCAAAAATTGCGTTACGTAATACTTGAACGTTCCCTATATTATTAAAATTTAAAACAGCAAACTGAAAGGTACCGTCTCTATTTTGTTTTTTTTTGTGTTTTAATGAATGAAACTAAATAACAATTTAATATTCTAACATTTTGTTTTGTACTTTAGCAAAACATGTCCAAACAACATTTTTAACATGCCAAAATGCACAATAGATAATATACAAATTTTCTGTGTAGCCCTGGTGTTTAAGCAAATTGCTACATATATGTAAATACATATGTACATAGCAACTATAACACTAGTTTACACAAAAAATAGTCTGGTTTCTCATATACTTTTTTCTATGTATTTTGCGACGTAGATTCCAAAAACGCCAACCATTTTTTTTTTTTAAGGGGGCAGGGGTAGTCATAATTTTTGAGAAATCGATTTTTTTTTGCACTTTTTTAAGTATAATATCTTAAAAATATATTCTGAAAATTTGAAGTCAATCCGACAATTGTTTTTGGAGTTATTGGGCAATAACCAAAGAGCTCTCGGTATTAAGAGTACCGAGTGTAAAACTTTAAGTGCGTTTTTCTCAAAACTTTGTTTTCGGAACTGGTGACCACTGTAACTCGAAAACCGCTTGATAGATTTCAATGAAATTTACACAGTTTTTGAAAAACACAACAATTAATTGTTGGTTTTTTACCGAAAATCTGGGGGTAAATATTCCTGAGGCCGCCATTTTCTTGATTTAAAAAAAAACATCGATCAGGCACTAGATTATTTACTTAACTAACTAATTTTTCTCATCCGATTGATTTCAGATGATTTTCCAAGGATTTGTGATGACCACCGCAAGACACTCTGTATGGGACAGGGTCCAACACAGCCAGCTATAACTTTTTTTATTTTCAATATTTTTTTTTGAAACTTTCATGAAGTCAAGTTGAAACATAATGTAATGATGCCATATTATCACTTTTATTAATTAAATTAAATTAATACCAAAAATAATTGTTCAAAATGCTCTTATTTTCACGGCTATAATTGCCCCTGCCCCCTTAAGGATCGTTTTCGAGATATCCCCAAAAAACCGGTTTTTCACCACATTTTTCATTTATTTAGCCATATTTCTTTCAATTTTTTTCGGCCTTAATCAGTGGTACACTGTTCAAAAGGTAATTTTATCTTCTTTCTCATTATAATGAGTATCGGATGAAATTTGATAGAGTGACAAGCGATCAAATTTCTGAAAAGTGACTTTTTTGGTCTTTTTTAAGAGTCTCAAAATTTCAATTGCTCCGTTTGAATCCAGAAATCTTTCCTCTTTGTATTCTTAAGATTCTAGAAGAGAACCCATTCCTTTAGAAATATTTAAAGCATATTGTTGCTCAAATTGGACAAAAAATTTAAAAGTTATTCAAACATAAATGAAGAAAGGTAGTTTGAATTGTACCCTATACAAGATAAATCCAAAAGTGCTATTTTTTACTTTGTCCTCAAGATGTGGCCTTCTAGACAATGGGACAGTCACGAATACGTGCTTTAAAATAAAACATGTACACCTGATAACTCTATTTTTTTCTATACATTCTCGCTTACCCGGACATCTCCATTGACCGGAAAATAATCTTGAAATCGTTAGCGGCCGCTCAAGAGACATTTCACTTCAAACATATCTTTAGGGCTTAGCACATATTTTGCAGTGATTTAATCTCAAGGCTATATACATATATACAGGCCCGGATTAAGAAATCTGCCGCCCTTAGGCCAGTCAGAAATTGCCGCCTCTCTTCACTAGTAAATATAGAAAAAAAATTTGTAATATCAAAAGTGAGGACCTTTTATTCTTTTTTGCTTTATAATTGCTAAAATTTTTAGGTAATTTAGTGCACACAATCCCAGTATTTGCACTTTTTCCCCCCTGTGTAAATAAATTTAAAATATTAAAAAAAAAAAATTTCAAAGTTACCAATATTTGCCGCCCCTAAAATCGTGCCGCCCAAGGTACTGGCCTAGTGTGCCTCTAAGGTAAATCCGGGCCTGCATATATATACTATAGTATATTATCATACCTATGAGGGGGGGAGGGAAAGGGATGAAAAAATGGTCCGGGGTGGAAAAATGGTACGTGATGTTTAAAAAATTTTATTTAATTAATTGTTTTGACCTTTGTTTTTTTTTTAATAAATGAAAATAGTAAATTGCAATACAGGACATATAGCAATGTGAATTAATGTAATTTTGCTATGGTTTTTGGAATGCGAAACCCTTTTTTTAGTAAATAAAAGTTTTCCATGTGCAAATTTTTTTAGATAGGGGGTGACAAGTTCCATCTTCGCTCCGGGCGTCGATGATCACGGTACGCCACTGCTATAGTCAGGTTCGTACCAACACAGAAAAAAAAGATTCGCTGATATCAAACAATATCGGGTCCGATTTCAACGAATGTTGTGTATGATTTTCAGTCAGTGAAACAGTTTCTCTGATATAACAAAAGGTGATTTGTTGAAACTTAAAATATATTAGTTGATTTCAAAAAAAAATTTGTTAATTTTCCTAAAGTTTTTGTTGAAACTTAGAATAAACTCGCAAAAAAATTTTTCTTTTTTGATTTTTTACTTACTTTCCTATTTCTTTTTTTTTTCCTCTATTTCCCTCTATTTTCTTATTTGATGGTACTTATTGACAGTCATTCTTATTTTAATTGTAATACGTTTTTAAAACTTCAGAGGAGAAATTAAACTTTTTTTTACCTGTCACCCCCGATCAGAGAATTGAACCTGCGTTCTGCGCCATGCCACTGTTCTTACCCAACTCAGCCACCGATATCATTTTTAAGATGACATGATTTTAGATGTTGTTAAACTGCGCATGTAACAACCATTGTCTAATCAGGGAAGCTCCTGGTTCAAACCCCGGCGACGACATAATTTTTTTTAATTTTTTTATTTTTAATTTAAAAACTAAAAAAAAAAGTAGAGAACTATAAATATATTCAAAATATCTTGAAAACTGCCTTTTATATAAAAGAATAACGGACTCGTTTTTTATTATTAACATAAAAGGCAGTTTTCAAGATATTTTCAATTTATACAAATACAGTTCTCTACTTCTTTTTGTTTTTTAAATATCTTTAAATTAAAAAAATAAAAAAAAAATTAAGTCGTCGCCGGGGTTTGAACCAGGAGCTTCCCTGATTAGACAATGAAAGTTTTTTATTTGCAATATCAGTGAAACATTTAGCTGATTACGGTAAAATATTTTGTTGTAAAATCAGATAATTTGAATTTGCAAATCCAAAGAACAAAGGGTTTTGATTTTGCAAATTTTTTCTTTGATTCAAAGAAATGAATACTTGAATTCCACAAATTTTAATCATAGAATTGCAATTCTTTGATTTTACCAATCTTGTTTTTTCTGTGAACCCAACTTTGCGTGGGGGGCAAGTGCAATTCCAATAGTATGATTTTTTATTTTTCTCCTTCCAATAAAACAAATTTGCAACCAAATGAGACGCGTGCGGAGAAAAGCCCCCACTTGCCTCTATGGTTGGAACGGGTCTGTCTATAGTATTGACCAGTGTTGGCATTTGGATTTTTTGAGAATATGCTGGGTATAGAGCCGGACTGATTTATTTGATAGGAAATGTATTTTAGGCCGCATACGCACAAAAAAATTTGCAAAATTTACAAAAAAAAAAGTTAATCAAAGAGAACCGAATAAGGTATAATAAATAGTCCAAGTGTATTGAAAATGTATTGATTCGTACATTGTACCCAGGGCCGAGGACAAAGGGGGGCCTCGGGGGATTCGCCCGGGCCCGCAGTTCTTCGAACTTAAAATCGCAATTCAAAACAAAGCTCATTTTTGAAAATAAATAATCACAGTTGAAATTTTCAGGGCCTTTGCGTTTTTTCATTCGCTACGCAGTGAAGGCATTTGGGTTTTGTGAAAATGTACTGAATCGAGACTTGAAATGTACTTTTTAGAGACCGAATGTACTTTTTTTTTGTCTTGAACACCTTTACTAAAATTTAAAACGAAGTTTTTCCAATCAAATTACTAACAAAAAAAAAGGTCCTCACTTTTCCCATCTCAAAAACTCTAGCAAAATGAGATATATTTCACATTAAATTACAAAATCTACACATAGCGACTATTTTAATTTTTTCATTTACTTTAAATATTATAAATCTTCACATTTACTTAAAAAGAAAGGTGAATATTATATATTGTTCAAATGTACCGAAAATGTACTGAAAATGTGCTTAAAATTCGTCAAATGTACTGAAAATGCGGCAAATGTACCGAATATACCGACGACGATTTTCAGAACGCAAATGTACCGAAAAAAGTGCAAATGTAAAGGAAATGCTATCACTGCCGCGAGAACGTAGAGCTCTCCAGTATGTATTTGTAATGAAACTTTATACTATCTATTTATCGATACTTTCCAGAGAATGCTCTTACCGACTATCAATAGAACCTCAATCTCTTAATGTAACCTGTAGACAGGGGCGACAGAACGTTCTAAAAGTGCGTGTGGAATTCATTGAGCCGCGGGAGGGTGGTTTGAAAATGATGAAATTTTGAAATTGATAATATTACAGAATCATAATTACGAAAAAGGCATGTAAGATATAAAATAAAGTTCTCAGTGATTATTGTGTATGTACATAAAAAACGTTTTGTCCTTTTTGAATTTTTAACAATGAATTAATCAAATCAGTTTCGAAAAACTTCTTTCATTACTGCAAGAGGATGCAGGAATAGTCATTAACAATTTCACGAATCGAACGAGTTCTGGAATGAGATCCTTGCACCATAGATGTTTCTGTAAAAAATTTACTACATCTCCCAAACTTTTTAATTTTGTTTAATTTCTGTTCGCCAAATCAAGAAAAATGTTTCGATGACGTTGTAAATTATCTTTTTTGAAATCATCTACATAAAAATTTATAATCTTATCAAATTCAGAATTTTTTCTATACAAATTCTCGTGTTGAATTAAAATGTCCTGTGTTGAATTTGATATGGGGAAGTCTCGCGCGTGTAGAGTTCAGCGACCCTGCCTGCCAACAAAACAGGTATTGTAGATAAGCACTTCAATTGTGTGTGTGTCTGCATTTTTAACTCTTATTGTTTGCACTTTGCAACGCAACGGGTGCTACCATTGGCTCAGTCCCTTCGGTTTTTGTTCTACCTAATTTTCGCCGCATATACAGGGAGTGGAAAAATTTTCTTGTCTTCGAAGTAAGAAAGATTATCCCGTACTGTCAAACTTACAAGTTTTTAAATTAAACCAATTCTTAAAATACTTATATGAATTAAATAGGTCAGTGCAATCTTGGTAATTCGGACACTCGCTAATTCGGACAGCGCGGTAATCCGGACACCCGATTGCTTCCGGACACATTTTTTAATCATTTTTGTCTGCTATTTTTAAGCGGGATTCCCCATTTTCTATTTGAATAACACAAACAATGCTATGATGACTGAACTTTTGTATAAAAATTGGTTTGAAAAATTATTTGTTAAAAAAGTGAGACGCTACTTAAAATAAAAAAATTTGCCAACCTAAGCACTTCTATTGCTAGACAATGAAACTTGCCATCCAAAATCATTACCAGACTGAATGGGATTCAGATGATGGTCTGCTTCTTGCAATTTTACGACCCAGTAACTCAACTGAAAGAGGCGGCGACTATGGGGGGTTAGAAACTTTTTGTCTCCACAAAAAATATTTGAAAGGGCATTGCCCCCCCCCCCCAAAATTTTTGGAGATACACCCTTGTACAAATTAATGTGGACAAACCAGTTTTTACTCAAAAAATGTGTTTTATCACGAAATATAAAGAAAAGATACAGAACATTACAAATTATATTTAATGTGCCCACTTTTTGCTTTAAGCACAATTTTAATGCACTTTGGCATGGATTTTATAAGAGATTGACAGTCATTACAGATTTTGGGATCCCTGTAGCGTACTTCAAAAGTGACTCAATCAGGTTACGTTTAGTTGTGCAATCCATCTTTCTGAGCCGAGTTTTGTATATCGATCATAAATTCTCAATTGTACTAAGGTCAGGTGAATTACCAGGCCAATCCAAAACTGTAATTCTATTTTCAGTGAAAAGTTATTTTACTATTTTTGATGGATGGCAAGGTGCCAAATCATGTTGAAAAATAGGATTTTCCAAATTAAACTTTGACAACTCAGCAGCCAGTCTGTAACATCGTCAAATATTTTTGATCGTTCATCACCCCTGTTATGGGTATTAGTGATCGTGCACCAAAAAATGAGAGGCAGCCCCACAACTTTTGTTTGGCTGGATGTTTGACTGACTGCTGAAAATTTTCAAAAAACAATAAAAAATTGTTTTGTCCACATTAAATTG
The DNA here is from genome assembly GCA_963662105.1 of Meiosimyza platycephala. Lineage (NCBI taxonomy): Eukaryota > Metazoa > Arthropoda > Insecta > Diptera > Lauxaniidae > Meiosimyza > Meiosimyza platycephala. Next base: position 67,295,033 of record OY759209.1, on the reverse strand, counting down.
CACAAGGGTGTATAAGATCCATATTTGAAACCTGGGTTCACCTGGGAAACGCTGGATCACCCTGGCGTTACAAAGTAGACAACTTCACTTCGAATCAGCCTGGGAATCAAGGTAGAAACTGAACCTACCTTATGTTACTATTTGTAAGCATATAGGCTGGCAAGCTATCCCACGTATTAGTGCTTCACCGAGACGAGAACGATACGATAATTCAAAAATTATCGTATCGTCCTCGTAGTGGAGCTAAGCTCCGTCTCGTACTCGTTCTCGTTCTAGAATTTTTTGACCAGTATCGTTATCGTATCGTTCTCGTTTCGTCATTGCCGATGTTTCTCGGTTAATATCGTTTACATTTATACACTTAATACTAGCTGGACCAGTGGCTTTACCTGCGCACTACCCGTTTTTCCACCCCTCTTACACTTTACGCTGTCCTTACTGCAGACAATTGGGTCCATGGATCGAATTTCTAAAATTGGTATAAGTACCAAGAATAAAGGGTTTGCTTGTATTGGAGAAGAAAAGACCTATTATCCAACGCCGTAAAAGTGGCTCTATCGTTGTCAAGAGTAAACAAAACAAAAAAAGAATAAAACATGCTTGTTTTTACATTTAGGTCACTCTAAAAGTGAAGTCGAAGAAGTATTATTTGCTACCACGGTCAAATGTGATGTGAATCCTCAAATTTTGTTTAGATTTTGTTTTTATATTTTTACGAACTTTTTTGTTCGTTTTCAGAGAATAATTATTAACTTCGGTATATGCACATACATGTGCTTATTAAAAATATAGTGCAAATTACGCAAACGTGTATGGTATATGCACGTTCAACGTTCTAAATAGTTATCGTACGATAAACACTATATTATCGCCGAGGACGAGATATCGGTCAGACCTTTTTCGTTCTCGGCCTCGGTCCTACGAGAAATAATTTTTTTAATATCGTCTCTTTATCATTCTCGGTCCCGAGCCGAGGTAGTTTCTACCTTTATACTTTTAAATTCTCATACTTTTTGATGATTATGACCATAACCCTCCTCCCCCATGAAATGTCACTTGAAAAACTTTGGAAAGTTGTCCCCTCAATAATTTTGAGAAGTCTCCGCCTCTGTCTGGATGTATGTAGTATATGTCACCGGCCAAACTAGTTCTTAGGATAAACTAGGTTTTCCTAGGCCAAACTAGTTTATTTAAAGGCCTAAAAGTATGCAATTTAAATTTAATGTAGAAGCGAAGCCAGTGTTGCACATATTATAGACTGAACCGCGGCGAAGCAGCTGTTGGACATATTAGAGGATTTAAATCCTGAACCGCGGCCGTAGGCCGCCCAATAACCCTCCCTTACGACTTGCCAAGTACACAATGAAATTGTTAAATTTTGTTGTCTGACTTTGCTGCTGTCATAGACTTCACTAACCACAGTGCTCTTGCATTAAAATTTCATTGCACATCTTTAGGCTTAACGGAACTAGTTTGGCCTAAAAAATAGTTTGGCCGGTAACATATAAAATGCTAAGGAAATTGATTAGTGGTTTATTGACGACACAGAATTTATTGACGATCCGATTGAAGAAGACGATGTCGAGGACAGCGATCACGATGAAAATGAAAATCAAGATCCAATAATTCGACACTCTCAAGCTATATCAGCGTTTAATACGTGTATTAAATACTCAGAAGAGCAGGATTTTGCCGCCGGGGACATTTTAAAGCTTGGTAGTCTGAGAGATGATACATACAAAAAAAAAAATAAAATATCTTCGACAAATGAAAATTTTTCTCAAACTCACTAAAAATGTTGAAGCTCAGTAGTATCTTTTCCGATTTTTTTTACTTGGTAATCCGAACATTTTCGTAATTCGGACACTACTAGATTTTTAATTTTTTGGATTATCGAGATTATACTGTACTATTATACCATTTTTTTGAAGTGAAACTTCTTTAATGACAGGTAATTTAAAAAATTAGGTGTGTAGGTATAATGAAACGCAAAAACGTTGACGCCATTTTTTTAACAGAAGCTAGAATAGCTACAGCAATTAATTATGTATCAAATTAAAGTACAAATATACATACTAAAAACGCTATCACTGATATTGATCCCTTTTTGATTTTTAAGCCTTATTTTAAAATGCGCCATACTAATTTTCTTAAAAGTTTCTGATTTATTTTTGGGATACATGCAAAGTAAAAGATCCGATAAATTATTAATGAGAACACCATTTTATAGATAAGACATTAATTAAATAAAATTAACACAGTCATTAAGAATAGTGAGTAGGTAGTACCTATAGCTGAAAACAGTGATGCTGGCATTAAATTGAGTTAAAATCGACACAAAATTTAATTTTTTGTGTAAGCTGACAACTTTTTTAATATCTGTGATTTTCCATCGCCGCTACTCCCTCCATCCTAAATCAGCACATTTACACATTTTATTATTCTTAAAATATTGAATGTGACGGACTTTGAACCGAATGGTTATTCTGGAATTCAGTGGTTGTTTTCTTTAAAATGAGTACGATCAATTTATATGTCACTAAATCACTTCAGTATGAACCAATTTCATTGACTTCTTCCGAAGTTTATGCATTGTTCTAGATATTTATCCGAAATTATTCAATATTTTTTTTGGACCAAGCACATTTCAACACACTTAACATTCTTATGCTTACTCAACACAACACATTTTTAAATTAATAATTTTTTTTTGTTTTAACTGTTTACTATTTGCTACGTAACGACGCGTACCCGACGTATCTCACAGATACACGATACAACTTTTGCATCCAATTGCGTTGAACGCACTAAACGGATTAAAAATGCGACAAACTGTGTGGCCACTCACACGGCGCGATATCAAATGAATTCAACAAATAAAATACATTGTGTTGTTGTATCGAGGAGTGGCCTTGCAGTTGTTGTTTTAGCTTCTTCTGCCACTTAGTTCGCCATTCATCAAAATGCGGTCGAATGGACAGACACCGGACATGCGCACAGTTATGGCAGCTCAGTGTTGCGCTGTGGGAGGAGTTTTGACGCAGCGACCTGTTTGTTGCGTACACACACAAGTTGCCTCAGCAGCACTGCATACAAAAGCTATCAACTCTCCACAGCTGTGATTGGTTGTCGCGAATGTTGCTTTGTAGCCTTGTCGCCAATGATGCAGCGTAACAAGTTGCTTTCTAGTAGGTAATGTAGTTTTATTAGAAGTTTTTTATGCTTATTTTTTTTGTTGATTTGTTTTAGTTGCTGTTTTTATTTTTGTTGTTTTTGTTGTTGTTGTTGTTGTAATTTTGACATTTCACTGTTTTCGCATTCTTTCGCTTTCCGTTCTGCTTTTTTTTTCTTGTTGTTATTTTGTGTTGTTGTTTTTTTCATGCCGTTTTATGTTTTTCCAGTTATCCGTCCGTCTACGTCTACTTGTCTATCACATTGTCAATCATGGTGGCATTTCTTTTTGCTTAATTTGCCTTTGTTGTTTTTTTCTTCTATGTTTTCTACCTTGCTTCTTCTACTTCTTTGGGCGCATAATAATTTTTTATTGTCCTGCAATGCATTTTAAACTTTTTTGCTTTATTTGCTCGAATGGCCCTACCGCTGCTGTATCTACGTGTATTGTTTTTTCCAATGTTTCTTTTTTATTTCAGTGCTTTTTTAAGTTCGATCACAACAAAAACAGCTGCAGTAACATCAACAACACCGATAAAAGTTACGCTCACTAAAAGTTGGAAAGTTAAGAAAAAATAATAAATTGACACATTTAGATTCAAAGTTTGAAATGAAAAAATAAAGGAAAAGGAATCGTCGTGCAACCAATAATAAATTCGAGTTGAAAATTGCATGAAAAAGTTTTTATATCCACTATATTTTGCCAGTTTTGTTATTTGCTTTTATCGTTAAAAAGAAAATAAAACCAAAAATGCATACTGAACACATACATACATACATCGTATATATTGTATGTGTAGGTACCCTTCCCAGTTCTTTTATTATTCACAGAGCTAGCTGACACTTTATGAATGCATTGGATAAGGGACGACCTGGCACACATTTATTGATGATTTGGTATCGTGGGGGAAGTATGGAAACATTGATACGATCTGTGTAAAGCAGTGATTCCTTACCGGTGGTCTGTGAAGGAAATAATGTGATCCGCAAAAGATTTAAGGCAGGTATTCGTAGGCGCCACAGTGGCCCTTCACGTAAAATATTTGATTTCTACATGAATTGTAAGGGAAAAGAGATAACTTCTGTGGCACTAAGGCAAAACGAGTTAACTCCTCAAAATCGAGATAATCGTAGAATTCAGTTTATTTTGAATTAAAGTTTAATTCTATATACAAATTAGACGATTTAAGCAAACAATTCCACAAGAATTCCGGCATTTCTTTACCATTTATATCCATTATTTGAGGAAAAAAACTTTGAACATCAATATCTCAAAATCACTAAATATACAGTTCTCGTTTTGCCTTAGTGCCACAGATTTTACCGCCCCCTACTGGCAGAAAATTTTGTGTTTTATGCTACATGGGAAAATTTAATTTACTAAAAAAAAGGCCTTTTGATCTTTTGACATCTGGAAGACCCTAGCAAAATGAGATATACCTACATATTTTCCTTGCAATAAAAAACGGTCAAAAATGCTAAAAATTATTTTCATTTCATATTACGAGGACCATTTCAAATTCTGCCACATCCTTTTCAGCAGCAGCAGTTTGTTTTTAAAACAAATTTCTATGAACTTCAACCTAGCGCCGGATTAATGGTGTGGTCATTAAACTCAATCGTTACTTTCCAGAATATCACCAAACATAGGCGGCGACTATGGGGGGCAAAGCAACCAAAAATATTTTGAGGGACATTACCCCCCAATATTTTTAAAGAAAAGATCCATATTTGAAAACTCTGCACTTAAAAAACAATTTCCCGGGGGCTTTCAAAGATTGCATGATTAGTTTTGCGTTCGTCTCCTAGCGGCACTCGTCGCTCAAATTATCGTAATCTTATTGTTCACATGGTAAGAAAGAGTTTCCGTAGGCATTGAATTACCACAAGAAAAACGCAAAAGAAAAGTTCCAAAAAGTTGGATGATTCGAATTAAATGCTGAAGATTGTTTCTAAAACCGCGAACAAAAATTCAGAAGTTAATACTGTGAAATTATTGATATTATGAATTGTTTGAAAGTCGGGTTTGACACAAAAAAATTTTCACTTTTCTTACCCCGGCGGAAAGTATGCTTTTTGGAAATGACAAATTTCAAAACGAAGTAATCATTTTTTTTGGTTCAGATATTAACAAAGAACGAATAATTTTACATAGAAACATGCTCTTAGAAATTTGACGAGCTAAAAACTTACAGCGAAAAATGAACTGCTATAGCAAATCTTTGATAAAAAATTTCGACAACTATGTCCTTTTTTTGAAAAGCGATAAACACGTTTTGAGTTTGTTACAATTAATTAAATTTGTCAAATTGATGCTAACGTTGCCTTTGACATGCACAGTTCGTTTTCGACCTAAATAAAATTATTAACTTATTTAAAGAGTACTATGAAAAAAACCCGGCATAACTTTTTAAGCATTTTACATACATATTCCGAAGATGCATTGAATGTAGATTTAAACGAGATCGCGAATAAATTCATAGAACGGTGCGAAATTAAAATAAAACATTTGCATTGTCATAACCAAAATTTTGTAACGTTTCGAACAATAAATTATGATTCCAATTGTGAATTGTGTACTGTTCATGTGTTTTCATCATTTTTGATGAAATGACACTTGAGAAAATTTTGAAAGTTGCGCCCCCCAATATTTTTTGGAAGTCTCCGCCTCTGTCACCAAACCGAATCGAAAGGTATCCATCAGTAATCGGTGAATTTTCGGATTAATTAAATCTAAATATATGTAGGTTCGAAACTATGTAGATCCGAGCGATCCTTCATTCTAAAAATACTTTTTCTGTGAATCTCAAGTAAAAAAAAATTTAAAGTTGTACCAAGTACACGGTTAGAAATTTTGGATTAAATTTTAATACTTTTAGGCTTACATATATGACTACACCAGAATTGTATTAAAATTTAATACTGCCTAAATATTAAAATTCATTTTTAATACTTTTTTGTACTAAAATTTAATACTCGTTTTGATTAAGATTTAAAAAAAAAAAATTTCATTTCGAATGGGATTCGAACCGGGTTCCTTGTGAATTCAATTGATGCACGCGCAGCTTAACGACATCAGCCACCGCAGTGTTATATATTGGTTGGCTAAAAGTTTATTTATATTGACAACAACATAAAATGAAAGTTCAATATTGAAGTATTAAAATATAATACAGCATGGTTTAAAATTCGAATATAATACTAATACATTAAAATTTAATACAAAATCTATTATAAAATTTTGTAATCTATTGAAAAGTATTAAATTTAATCAAAATTGTATTAAAAATCCTTGTAATATTTCTCTTGTATTAAAATTTAATCCAAGATTTCTAACCGTGTAAGCATAGAACAGGGCAATGTTTAAGCATAAGCTACATACGGTGCAAACTAGGGCCCCCGCCACAAAGTGGGGCCTGTGACCCAAAATTATTATCTCTGTACGAAAACGTTTGATAACGTTTTTTGGTTTTTCTTTGTTGTTCAAAACTATTTTTTTGCATCTCTTGTCCGTAAGCCGCTCCCGTAGGGCTTAGGGTCCCGCGAATCCTAGACATGACTCTGGCAAAGAAATAGCAACTAAGAAATATTTCAGCACAAAATTCAAAGTAGGATTTTGGCAATGAGTTTATCTGCTGAGTAGAAGACGTAAATTTCTGTAATATTAATGCAAAGTTCTTTGAAAATAGGTTTGGCATCAGCATTAGTATTTTTTGACGGCTTCGGAAGATATTTATGCCTTGTTCGTACTAATGCATTGTCCTTTTGTGTGAAAAGCGTTTTCATTAAATCTTATGGAGCTTATATAACTGATGTCACAGTTTTTTGGCGATTTTTTTACCTTCCCCTTCGGAAAGGAAAGTCTTGCATTCGAAGATCAATTTTTTCCATTTCACTTATTTTCGACATTGGTGGCAAACTCGAAGAGCTAAGCAAAATGCTATTAAACAGGCAAGTCACAACAAATTGCAACTAAAAGTAAATTAAAAATAACATCAATTCTATAAAAAATTTGCGGCCCCCTAAAGTCTTTAGAACGGGGCATTTTCGGCAGCACCCTTAAACTGGCCGTGGTACTGTTGTGCAAATGAACAGCAATAAATATGGGTTAATCAAGAATTTTGCACTGCTACACACGTTGCAAAAAGGCTGTTAATTATTTCAAATTAACAATGCAACAGCCCAATTTAACTCTCAAGAATTTACAAGTAGCCGTAACTTAATTTGTACATAAAATATTGTGTAGTCAAATATCCTTCCCGGTTGGAAATATTGAGTCATAACTTTTTATTTTGTGTTGCCGGTTCTATATTTTGTAGACATCAAGGACGCTTAAATAAAAATATTTCTCCCTGAGCACTTTGGTACAAAGCCAAAAATGATATTTGCTTACCGTATCTACACCCCATTGTACATAATGAATTTGCGCACAATTTTTGTGACGATTTTCCACTTAACATTTCCCAAAAAAGATAATTGAAAATCCTTGCTCGACCACAATTGCAAAATTCGCGTACACAATTGCCGAGCGATTAGCCGTTGAAATTATAGATGCCATCTAATTAGAAATTCTGCTCGATGGTGGATGGCAGCGCGCATTCATTTCTTGTGCTTCTGGTAGATGCTGGCTGGTACGCGCGCGGTTGCGGTAACAAAATACAAAATTCAAGCTGAATATTTAATTTAATTAACACGAAACCATTTAAATGTCCTCTGCACTGAATTAAATTCATTTGCTGTGTTTTCACAGTTGGTATTTATGGCATCGAGTGAATCTAAGGATAAACATTACCCGATATGGCGACAACAGCGACAGCAGCAAAGAACAAAGTTTTTGCCATTGAAATAAATTCAATGGGTTTTAAATTGTCCAGCGGAACTATTGAAGTAGCAATTGTCTTACTTAGAAAATAATAAGAAATCTTAAGGAATTTAGGAAATATTTATTATGTAGTTTCATTCTAAATAGAGTATCATTAGGACGGAATGTTCTAAATTTCAATTGAAGTGATGGAAATGTTGAAGAAGCTGTATGGTACTAAGGAGGCTGATGCAAACATTTGAGACGAATTTTAAAATCTCTAATTTATCAAATCTATGAAAAAATCTAAAACTTCAGAAAATCTTTAATGAAAAAAAAAAATTTCAAAAAAAACAAATCCAGTCAACCAATTTATTTTAAGTTTCAACAAAAACTTTAGGAAAATTAACAAATGTTTTTTGAAATCAACTATTTTATTTTAAGTTTCAACAAATCTTTTATCTTATATCAGCGAAACTGTTTCCCTGACTGAAAATCATACCCACATTTGTTGAAATCGGACCCGGAATTGTTTGATTTGAGCGAGTCTTTTTTTCTGTGTAGTTAAATTGAAGTAAAATTTATTTCATTTGAATAGAATTGAAGAAAAAAATTTAAATTCGTATAAGATTTGAATTTCGACTCGTAAAATTGAAGAAAATTTCGCCAATTTGAATAAAATACGAAATGAGTTTTCATTTGTTTCATATTTATTTTACAGAGCTTTTATGTTCAGTAGTTTTAGTGCAAAAAACAACAAAAAATTACAATCGCAAAAAGCATTAAAGGAACAAAAAATGGTCAACGAGCTGCTTATACTAATTTCCATGACCGCTACGTCATATCATCAGTAAACTTTGTTAGCCGACGTTTAATGGTCTGCAAGCACACTACATTTTATTTTCTGCATTGACCAGTTAAGAATCATAGCAAAAACATAGACACAGTGCACACACACATTGCTTCCTCCTTCACATGCAATTGCTTTTGCAGCTTTTTTTCTTCTATAAAATACATATTAAATTTTACATTGTTCCAAAAACACAAATTAAGAAATATCATTGGTTTCTTTGATTTGAATAAAATACGAAATGGATTCAGTTAATTCCTTTAACTCAAATAAAATACTCAACCTGTTGGATTTGGTTTCATAAGGACAGATTATTCTTTTCCAAACAGTATATTTTTTTTACTTAGCCCAAGCCACGACTTCAAGCGACCTGATCAGCAAGACATAGTGATTTACAGTGCTTGCGAAAATGAAAAGCCATTGAGAACATATTTTATGTCTTGATAATTGAAATGTGTCGTTCATTTTATAGGGTTTTTCGAAATTGAAAGTTCTGCCCTTCTTTGCCATCAATTTGAGCACGATGGTTATTAGTGGGAAATTATAAATTTAATTTTTTGAAAAACACATTTCACAGTTCAAAATAATTTACACACCTCTTGGTGCCATTTAAGTCCCGGCAATGTTCAATTTGATGAATATAAAAGCTAATCAGTATTTATGTATATCATAAAAACCGTAGTCCGTTTGATCCATAAAAGTCAAAACCAAAATTCTAACTTTTTGAAATTGCCTTACACTTTTGCGGGCGGTGACGCGCCTGTAGTTTGATCAGTTTCGCCATATTGGTTACTTGTATATTAGAAATCTATTTAAATATTTTTTTACCGATTTTGCTTCCTGATAAGTTTAAGGCCTCATTATGTGGCTTTTAACAACATTTTTTTTCTGCGAAAAATAGCGTTTAAATTCATATTGCATTGCATGTGAAATGTGACATCCAATTCGTAGAGTTTCAAATTCGGCAAAAATGATAAGTGCTGAGAAAAATGTTCAAAAGAGAAAACCCCGCGCTCTGGATTGTGCCAGGTTGCTGCACTAGGCAAGCACCTTCAATGCAAGTGTTCTTGGAGAATAACACAGGCCGACAGCATCTCAGACCCAGAAACCAGACTATATATTTCCGAAGGTTTTTGATGCGCTGAATCCAAATCTGGCCTCGGAGGTCTGCACAGCTTTTCTCAAACCAATTGCATATATGTATTTGTTTTCATTGCTAAACATTATGCCATACTTAAATAAAAGATATATACTATTATTAAACGAGCAATAATTGTATGTATATATATATATATATATTTTCAGACTTTATTTCCAAAACGGGTGCAGCGATTTTGATGAAGCTTGGGGATTAGGTACATATGTGAACAAAATTAGGATTGGGCTGGGTTTTAACTTATCAAAGACTCCTGGAGGGGCGTGGCACAGCCCTAAACTTTTATTTTCATAACATCATATCTCGAAAACTATTTAAGATATTGTGATGAAATTTGGTACACAGATGCAGATCATAAATGTCTTGAATTTTGCCAAAAGTGGGCGGAATCGAAAAAGTGGGCGTGGCACTTTTCAATAATTGAAAATTTTGATTCAATATTACTCAAAAACGGCACTGAGGATTTTCATAAAAATTTTACAGATAATACCACTAAAAGCAGTCATCATAACATGCTATGTCACTATACTGGCAAAATTCGTTTAAGGGCGTGGCACAGCCCACAATATTTATAAACATTATAATAAGAGAATTAACAACACAATCGTTCTGAAATTTCATATGGTGGATATACTTGCTATAAGGTACCTCAAGACGAAAAATGGGTGCAATAGTACCAGTGGGCGTGGCACCTCCCATACAAGCAAAACAAGTTAAATGTTATATTTATTGTACTATGAGAGTAATCTTCTTAAAATTTGGTGAGGAGTTGTCGGTTACTATAAGCTTTGAAATAAAATGCCTTTCGACGGGATTGCTTCAGTGGGCGTGGCACCTCCCATACAAACAAAAACCGTTAAATGTTATATTAAGTGCACTATGGTAGTAATCTCAATAAAATTTTGTACAGAGATGTCGGTTACCAAAAATTTTTAAGTTAAATGGATTTCGACGAGATTTCGTTAGTGGGCGTGGCACGTCCCATATATACGAAAATCGTTGAATGTTGTATTTAGTGCACTATGGGAGGTATTTTCTTTAAATTTGGTGTAGAGGTGTCGATTACTATAAGCTTTGAAATTATATGGATTTCAACGGGATAGCGTAAATGGGCGTGGCACCTCCCATACGTACGAAAAACGTTAAATGTTATTTAGTGTACTATGGGAGTAATTTTTTTAAATTTTTTGTTCCAATCGATAGAGAAGCACGAAAAATAAAAAAAATTTTTTGTTCCAATATATTTTTAATTACAGTGGTGTAGTGTTAATATTGTAGTGGTCATTTTAATATTTGACCACTTAGTGCGTCCTGAGCGATTTACGAAATTTGTTGCTGTAATGATATTTTCCTTTTCCTTTGAAGTATCCCGGAAGTAGTCACTCCATAAGTGACTACTCATCGAGGCGGTTCACTCCGAGTCACTTTGGGTCACTTGGAGTCACCGAGATGAGAGAATATCGCGATTTTGTGGTTTGCGTTCGATTTTTGTAGAATTGGTCTATAACACCTTTAGGCCACGTTGGTGCAAACTCTTATCGCACCTAATTATGTTTTGCGATGCGTGCGATTTTTTGGATATTATTGCTGTAAGGATATTTTCCTTGTCCTTTGGAGTATCCCGGAAGTAGTCGATCCATAAGTGACTACTTATCGAGGCGGTTCACTCCGAGTCACTTTGGGTCACTTGGAGTCACCGAGGTGAGTGAAAATCGCAATTTTGTGATTTGCGTGCGATTTTGGTAGAATTGGTCTATAACACCTATAGGCCACGTTGGTGCAAACTCTTATCGCACCTAATTATGTTTTGCGATGCGTGCGATTTTTTGATAATTATTGCTACAAGTATATTTTCCTTGTGACTACTTCCATAAGTGACTACTTATCGAGGCGGTTCACTCCGAGTCACTTTGGGTCACTTGGAGTCACCGAGGTGAGTGAAAGTCGCGATTTTGTGGTTTGCGTGCGATTTTTGTAGAATTGGTCTATAACACCTATGGGTCACGTTGGTACAAACTCTTAGCGCATCTAATTATGATTTGCGGTGCGTGCAATTTTTTGATTTTATTACTGTAAGGATATTTTCCTTGTTCTTCGGATTATCCCGGAGGTAATCACTCCATAAGTGACTACTCATCGAGGTGGTTCACCCCGAGTCACTTTGGGTCACTTGGAGTCACCGAGATGAGTGAAAATCGCGATATTGCGGTTTGCGTGCGATTTTTGAAGAATTGCTCTGTAACACCTATAGGCCACGTTGGTGTAAAAACTTTGCGCACCTAATAACGTTTTGCGGTGCGTGCGATTTTTTGGATTTTATTGCTGTAAGGATATTTTCCTTGTTCTTCGGATTATCCCTGAGGTAATTACTCCATAACTAACTACTCATCGAGGCGGTTCACCCCGAGTCACTTGCACTATAACACCTTTAGGCCACCTTGTTGCAAAAACGTTGCGCACCTTTTTACGTTTTGCGGTGCGTGGAATTTTTTTTTTTTATTGGATTTTTACGAATTTCGTGAACCAAAGTGACTTTAAGTGACCCAACGTTACTCGGGGTGAACCGCCTGGATGAGTTGTCACTTATGGAGTGATTACCTCCTGGATAAGCCGAAGAACAAGGAAAATATCCTTACAGCAATAAAAATTAAAAAATAGCACCAACCGAAAAAGGTAATAAGGTGCGATAAGTTTTTGTACCAAAGTGGCTTATAGGTTTTACCCCTCGTACTAACTTTACAATCGGTTGCGGTCTTTTATATAAATGCTGCGATAACTCAGTCGATTTAGTGTCCAATTTAAATGAAATCGAGCCATTTTGCATTATCCTTTTCATTTCTATTCACTATTGGTCCTAATCCACTCTTTTTATAAAAACTTTTGCATCAGACAACAATTTGACGAAACTAAAAACGAAGCAAAATTGTTGAAAAAAATGGAACAGAAAAAAGAAAAGAAAAGTTGAAGCGTGAAAGTGAAAAGTCAACTTTTTTCAACAAATTCCATATTTTTTCGATTTTTTCAACCTCAAAACGAAAAACCGAACAGTGGTCGGTCTCCAGGTACTACTATTATTAAACGAGCTAAAATTGTATGTATTATGTACCAGGTGTATAACTAAGTAATGTCGGTTCGAACATTTGGATGTCGCCCAAGCCTGAATATATATCGAATGTCATGAAACTTTGACAGTGTGAAGCGTAAACTTTAACTATCATACCACCAAAGTTTCGCGCCAATCGAGCGTCATTATCGTGTTATCTCAGTGCAGTCAACATGTCGAGTTTCGTGCCGACTAAACAGCAATCGCGGACAATGTTAATTCTGTGTTTTCATTTGAAGAAAACAGCCGCAGAATCGCACCGAATGCTTGTTGAAGCCTTCGGTGAACAAGTGGCAACTGTTAAAACGTGTGAAAGATGGTTTCAAAGATTCAAAATTGGTGATTTCGATGACAAGGACAAAGAACACTCTGGAGCTCCGAAAACGTACGAAGAAGCCGAAATGGAAGCGTTATTGGACTCGCAGAGCAGTTGAATGTGAGCCAGTCTGCCGATTTGAACTGATAGTATCACTGAAGGCAGTCATCATAACAAGCCATATCACTATAGTGGCAAAACTCGTTGAAGGGCATGGCACAGCCCAAAATATTTATAAACGTTATAACAAGAGAATTAACAACGCAGTCGTTCTGAAATTTTACATGGTAGATATACTTGCTATAAGGTAGCTCAAGTCCAAAAATGGTTGCAATAGTACCAGTGAGCGTGGCACCTCCCATACAAACAAAAAACATTTAATGTTATATTATGGGTGTACTATATGAATGATCTTATTAAAATTTGGAACAGAGATGTCGGTTATCAAAAGTTTTGAAGTTAAATAGATTTCGACGGGATTTTGTCAGTAGGCGTGGCACCTCCCATACATACGAAAACGTTTAATGTTATATTTCGTGTACTATGGGAGTAATTTTCTTTAAATTTGGTGTAAGGGTGTCGGTTACTATAAGCTTTGAAGTTAAACGGATTTCAACGGGATTGCGTTAGAGGGCGTGGCATCTCCCATACATACGAAAAACGTTAAATGTTATATTAACTGTATTAAGGAAGTAATTTTTTTTTAAATTTTTTGTTCCAATCGATAGAGGAAGTTCGAAAAATAGTTTTGAAACTGAAAGGACCGTTTTTGCCCTATTTTCCCGAAAATTTTTTGACTTTTAATTACAGCGGTGCAGTGTTAATATTGTAGTAGTCATTTTTAATATTTGAGCACTTAGTGCGTCCTGAGCGATTTGCGGAATTTGTTTATGGAAGGATATTTTCCTTGTTCTTTGGAGTATCCTGGAGGTAGTCAATCTATAAGTGACTACTCATCGAGGCGGTTCACTCCGAGTCACTTTGGGTCACTTCGAGTCACCGAGGTGAGTGAAAATCGCGATCTTGTGGCTTGCGTGGGATTTTTTAAGAACTTCACTATAACACCTATAGGCCACGTTGCTGCAAGAACTTATCGCATCTTATTATATTTTGCGGTGTGTGCGATTTTTGTATTTTGGCGGATTTGCTGACAATTTAGTACGTCGTGGTTCTCTGACGACAGGAAGCAGTGTAACGAAAGCTATATCGTATCCACAACTTAATTTTTTTTTTGGCTTTTCAACCCTTTTCAAATTTTTTAAATATTTCAACCTATTCAATCTTATTCAACTTTTTCAACAAATTGCATATTTTTTCGATTTTTTCAACCTCAAAACAAAAAACCGAACAATGGTCGGTCTCCTGGTACTGGATATTATAATGTACCAAACACTTTAAAGAAAATCGAAACTCTTCACTCTCGTAACATTGATTCCTTGCTTAACTCAAAATTATTTTTTTATATCTTTTAAATGCTCATTTAACATATTTTCTTAACAATATGATTAGCTTGTTTTCTTTCCTTATGTGACAAACTATTATATTAAGCACACATCAACACACCCTTCAAACCAAACTCACATCTATATTCATTATGTTTGGCACATTCCAAAAAGTAGGTGTAAGGGATTCCCATACAGAGCTAAGTCACAAGCCAACCACATGTTCGAATATGTCAACAATACGCATAAGAATTCCACAAATACGGAAGAGATATTGATACAAATCGCATATTAAAAACAAAATTGATTTAAATGGAAATTTTGAAAAATATGTAATTGCCAGAATAAGTTTTTTGTCGAAATATTTAAGAAAACCCGTAAAGAAAGTTATCGCAAAGAAGCGTAACCGATGGATTGGTTAGTAAAAGGATCTGGGCATATTATACTTTTCATAGCCAAGTTGAAATTTTTATAAATGGGAAAATTTATTGAAACTAAACCCATATTGTGTTGCCAAAACTCCTACAACATTGGATTATCGCCGCTGCTGATGTGGGTCATATTTAAAATAACAACAAAATACATCGCGCAAAGAAGTACTATACGTACATCCAGTGGCGGATTTACCAATATTTTAGAGCATTTTACTCATCCATTTGAAAACGTTCGGAAAGAAAACACTTTCCTTATTGCTTAACAGAGTTTCTTCTTAATTTGCTCGTCAGTTTGAAAACGATTGAATGGAAAGAATGTTCTCGCCAGTGGCGTCAACTCGGTAGGGCTGGGGAGGGCATTGACCCTCCCCCAAGGATCAGACACTGGGTATTATTCAATACAATAATTCAATAAAACCATCTAATAGTGATGGAATTATAAATCTTGCCCCCCCCCCCCCCAAGGTTTTGGTGAAGTGACGCTCCTGGTTCTCGCATAAATAAAAGTCGCCGATTCATTATAAAAGATCCAACATTATCTTATGTGCTTAAAGCGGAAATAAACCCATGTGCTTCCTCTATACTCAGACGTACATATATATTTTTTTACGACTAAATTAAGAATAAATAATATAAAAACTAGCGTTATCCCACTTTAGGTTTAATCATGCGAAATCTACGATTACACTATGAAGGCACAACCCCTTCCGGTGGTGTGGTATGCATTTCATGAGCGAGAGAACACAAGTCGTACAAGTAGTTTCCTTGAATTGAAACTACATATATATACGAACTTCCTCAGGCTGATGGTGTCAACTTCAACTTTCCCAAGGGAAAGCAATTTGCCATACAGTGGTTTGACAGGCGAATCCTTTGGGGGCAACAGCAGCAGCAAAGGCATCACTAAACATACCAATTCCATGCTGTTAATTCAACAACAACGCAGATACAAGTAAAAAAAATCTACAACAACTACTAAGTATCTGCGGTTAAACATCCATAAATCAAATGTTTGTCGTCCTCGAATGCGGAAAATATGGTCAAAAATATTTAAGATACCCCATTCATGGTCAGTAGAACTTGCACAGTGACAATTGTGTGAAAGCGCAAGAGTGAACCTTAATAGAAAAAAAAAAATTACATATAGCAATTTCAATGGCTCATTGAAATATCTTAATAAAAGTGGTGTGGTCAAAACAATCCGATCAATGAATATAATTTTTTTTGGGTTTTTTGTAATTGTAAATTGATTTAATATCTCATTCTTTGTTGCGTTTCGTTAACATTAACCCTGATCTTATATATTTATGTATTTTTATTTATAAACAATTAATTACAAAATTAAAAGCTTATATAAGAGTAAGCAAGAGCAGCGATGGCCTTCAGCTTATCCAGTGGAAATGGAATGAATGAATGGGTCTCTGTTTTTGAATATAAGTTGTCTAGAAAAATTAAAAGTGGGGCAGTTGGTGAGTATATGGGTAAGGTCATTAAGAGGAAGTACTGGACCGGAACAGGGTTATGTTATATTAGTATTCACCAAAAAACTATGGGTGAGCTTAGAATGACCTAGTCGAATTCTTTCAAATTTTACTATATCTGATCTTTAAAACGACACTCTTTTTAGAAAATTATTAATTGTTAATTTAAATTATTAATATCAATATAAATAAATTGAAGGTTTTCCTATGATCTGCTCAGAGACAGAAACAGTTTTTGCAATTTCTGAAAATTTTTAGCAACTGGACATGTGCCATCCCATTTGCCAACATGAGCCGTACCGTTCTTAGCAAATTTTCTTTTTATTTTTTGGACTAAAGTGATGGAATCGTCGAATAGTAGTTTCGCCATTTTTATTTAAAAAAATTACATTTTTTTAGCGATACCCTAAAAGTCTTCAACAAAAAGGAGAACAGCGTTTGAGTTCTATTATAATTGGTTGAATTTTACAACAAAAAGGTCCACCCTTTTATGTATGTGGTTGACAGTTTGCTTTAGTTAATAGATGTGCAGGCAAATAAAAAAAGGACCTCTTTATGCATTTAACTTTACATTTCTTTACTTGACTTTGACTTTCTTCGCATTATTCCTTAAATTGAAAGTTGACCTTAAAACCACAAATGGACATTAAAAGTTAACAGAAAAAACAACAAAAATGTTACAGTCATGAAGCGACAAATTCCACTGGGGATGGTAACTAAATGGAACGAAAAATGTCACTTGTTTTGGGTTACTGTTTGAGGTACAAAAAATACTTAAGGTTTATTTTCTTTGTTGACCAAGTATTGCGAGTTTTTTTTTCACTTTATGGGTTGACATTTTTTAAAACATTGTTTTTTCGGATGCCAAAATGCACAAGCATTGTACTCTTAATTGTTCTAAAGTGATATTCAGATAAGAAAAATTCCAAGCCTCTAATATGTCAACGAATTAACTTAAGTTTAAAACCAATATGTATGTGTCTTGTGTATTAAATTGCATAGTATTTTAGAAATCGTCGTTTGATAGTCAGTTTGACTTAAGCTCCAAGTTAGCTATTTTAGCAAACGGAGTTTAAGTTTCAATGGTCATTTAAAAAATTTTACTACTTCTTTAAAAAATTTTCAATAGCAAAAAATAATGACCTCTGTATACGAGCATTTACAGTTGTACTCCATACACATATGAGGAATTCTTTAAATTTTCTGGTTTTAGACCTGCTCAGACAGCGGAAATTTCAAACTAAGTGCACACATCTGAAACCATTTTTAATGTATAGTTTGGACGTTGTCTCCGTAAATTTCGGGGGGAACACCCCATCTCCCCCTTCAGCGACTAGTTTGATTGAAAAAATAATTCCTCTTAAAATTGTTAACATAAAATTATACAATTTGGTACACATGTTAACAATTGATTGCACTTTCTATTCATGATAAAAATAAAATTTAATAATTTAATAATAATAATTTTATTTTCCCATTTTTTTATAACTTTTAAGTAAACAATCGATGATAATTTTGCCTTCACAATACAAAAAATTAAAATTTGTATTTTTGGTATGTAAAAAAATTAAGGTTGCCGTCACTCTTTTCAATAAAAAAAAATTTTATATCGAACGACCTGCAAAATTGCAAACACACAAAATATGCGCACATCCTTTTATTTTATTTTTGAAAACTTATTTGTATGGCGCGCATAGGATTTTGTGTAGATATAATTCCGGGGCAACGTAAATAGAATTGTATCGTTCATAAAGTGCCGAATTATGTGCCTTTTCTTAGTTCGATCGAGGGTAAGGAACCGGGTTCTCAAGTGGAAAAGAAGCAATTCCCGAACTTCCCAAAATAAAAATAGTTTTGTCCTCAAATGGTAACAAAACTTTGAAGTCCATGTTCCAAAACTCCAATTCCCGACTAATTGAGAAATGTTTGAATTCCTACCAGGCACCCGTATATGATATGAAAATTCTGAAAAAAGGTTTTTGACAACATGTGTGAAATCCATTTTAACCTCAGCCGATTGATTTGAATGGAATTCGAATCTTTTCCGCATCTAGTGAGCAATTCGAGATGAGTGATAAACCTGAAATACCTACTTCTCTGATTTCAGCGAAAAGAGTCAATTAAATGGAAACCAAACTCTGTTTTCGCCGTTTACAAGTTTGATCTAGGAAGTTGAAATTTTGGGTGAACTTTCTGTAGGTCCGATTTTAAATTTAGTTCATATACACATAAAACATGGGTCATTAAGTCCCGGGACTAACATAGAGATAGCGCCACCTCCTCTGGCCTCCAACTGACATGAAACAAAATTTGATGAAAATTTGGCGTTTAGATTAAAAGTTACAGTGGTTGGTGTGGCTGCTTGATATTTTGGAACTTAACATTCATTTGGGGGCAAATGTTAAACTTCCGACCTTTAGTGCTTATTTCCGTTTTAATGTTAATCTAACATATTGTAAGAGCGAAGAAAAGAAACTGTAACAATAATAACAAGTACAACCTCTTCCTTAGTACTACCCGTGCACATGTTTAACCTTTCAAATAATTAGAAGCACAGAATACTGGGGTTACCATGTAACCTCGAGATCCTCTAAGTTTCTTGGAATTTGTTAGTGCTCATCAATTCGAAAACGTTGGAAAACAAAACAACGAGGCAGGTAACAAGTTCAAACACTTTTTAGGCAATTGGGGTAGAAATTTAAGTTTTTCTGTACATCCTGAATTGGTCTCTTGGCCTTCTGGTAACCCTGAGTAACACCAACTAACTACCCCGGAAGAGTGAAAGATGTATGTACATAACATACATATGTATGTTACTTGGCACATTTGTATGTAAGTATGTACGCAGGAGGCACAGGACTTACAATTGAAGTTTACACTCGCAAGCACATGAACAACACACATTGTACATACATACGAAATAAAACAAATACATATACAAAGTATAGATGCCGCCACAGAGCTGTCAGTTCGAACTGAGTGGAAGAAGATTGATTACCGCCATGAAATTGTTTGCAAGTTGCTCCTGTTGTTGGTGTAGGGTGGATTTCTCGATTGAATTGCATACGAGATGAAAAAGAGTTGTTGCTGTCATTTCTATCGCTGTCGCTGTTGTTGCTGTTGTCAAAGCTGAAGTGACATCAAAACATTTGAAATGTAAACAAGTTTTTTAATATGTTCTGGAGCTCAGCGATACCCAAATGACAGATAACTCGGTTAAATTTTGTTGCTTTAAAATAAACTTGGATCAGGAAAAAAAAGAAAAACCCTTCAAAAAAAAAAAAAAAATATTTTGAAATTAATATTCACTTCCAAATGGTAAAAAAGATAAATCGACGTAATATTTATTTTTTTAAATTTCGATCACGTTTTAACGTTATGACATGTGTCGCAGATTCATGACTTGTGCTCATAACATGCATGCGAAGCGCCACCTATATGTTGCTTCTTTTTGTTTTTGATATGGCAACACCTGCCTGTTGGTCCTTCCGCACTCAACAATGCGAAATTGTTTTGTTTATAAAAAACAATAAATGGCATAGGTTAAAAAATGAGCTAAAAAAATATATAAAAACCATTCAGAATAACAAAATAACATCCGTGAAAAAATAGTGTGTGCTTCACTTGAGAAAATTATTTTCACGGTGCTTTAACCCCAATGCACCTCTTACACTAGGGATGTTAAAAGCTATCGATATTCGTGATTTTAAAAAATCAAGCAATACAAGTAAATATGTTTTTATTCTTTTGAGCTGACAATGATAAACTGCAACACTTGTTTCGGACCCTTATGGCTTTGGTGAACCTGATTGTACAGTGTAGAATGTCAAAGTTCACAAAATCTGCTCTTTGTGAATATTTTAAAAATGGTGAACTCCTTCAAAAAATTATTTGAAGAGTTCGCTTCCTCTATGTTCACTGGTTCAAATAAAGTGATTTGCTCTTGTCATTTTAAAAATGGGGAAAGGTTTGCCAAGACAGCCAATTATTTATCTGATTCTCTTTGATTTTCCTCTATCTTTTTAATGTCGTTGGATTAGATCATGTGTTTATCATAAGATGATCGCCAGCTTTGATTCAAGCTCCCCTCCAAAAATTCAATTTTTTTTTTTTTCAAACGCAATTTTGAACATTTATAAACGAGCCCATAATATAACTAATAAACTCATTTTTGCAAAAAGAATCAGTAAATCTTTTGTTTTATAATTTTTAGTTATTACATTGTATAAGTATTAAGCAGATCGATTGATATATTCTCTGTGTGAAAGCACATCAATACAACACAGACTCCAAGAAAAGTTCTCAGTGATTTGGTATTCAAAAAAGCACTTCCGCTGCCGTTTTGCTAGAAACCAAAAAAAAAAAAAAGAAATCCTTTCAGCGCATGAATTGCAAATGGGGACAACAACTAGGACGTTTAAGCGCCAAAGCCTTTAGCGGACCATCTCAAACGCACCTTTATTTTTCGCCGATTTTCGTATTATTGTCTTCGTAAAGATTTCATGTGGCAAACATGTGAGTTTTTTTCGAGATAAAAAAAACAGTTTTTATTTTGTTTTGTTCCCGGCCGTGAGGTTGTTTGTCGCATCTGTTGCTCCATTGAAGGTACAAAATGCTATTTTTCTGTTTCGCAGTTTTAAGGTGAACTTTAATTTTTTCGACAAAATGCTGTTCCTTTTGCAGGTCGGTATGTTTGAAAAAAGATTTGCTTGGGGTAGTAAGTGTTTGCATTTAAGTTTAAAGTTTAAAACTTTGTGCAATATAATTTAAAAATTTTATTTTACTAAAATAATTTTCTCTAGCTCTCAAGATAAACTGACATAAAAGCAAAGTATTTTCTATCCTTTGAATGAACACGATGAATAAATAAAAGTATGTTTTTTTCTACTATTTTTCTGTTTTCCATTCAGGATCAATTATGGCCTATAAAATGTAATGATGTCTAATAATAGAGTAACCAACAGAGTTACATTGTGGCATTTTGATGGTGCTGCATGTCATCCAACATTTACCTGTGTTGCAGAGTGCTGCCGCAACGGATGTTCTGCATTTTGTCGTGCATGCACTGAGTTATTTTCATAAGCATATAATCTTATATATACAGCACTTTTGTGTCTGAAGCGGAATCACTAGAAAATAGTCAATACAAATAGACTAGGTGACTAAACGTAATCTTTTTTAAGAGGAGCCCTTTATTTTTACCTTCTGACAGGTAGCTTTTTTTTAATAATACAGGACAGTTTTTGGCATTTATTTTAGAAATTGTACTTTAAATCACCGTCAAGAATTTTCATGTATCAAATATAACGTTTTGTGCAAAAAAAAATAATAAAATTAAAAAAAACAGAAATCTTACTTACTTACTTGGGTGGCCATAGCAACCCGTTACCGGGTTACGGCCGACCTCAAAAGCTCTCTCCAGGCGCCTCTGCTTCGCGCGCGCCTTCTCCAATCAGTCACACCAAGCGTGGATAGGGTTTCCTCGGCTTGGTCTTTCCATCGGAGGCATGGTCTTCCTCTCCGTCGTCGCCCAGCGGCTTCCGCATCAAACACCTTTTTCGCCGGAGCTTCTTCGTCCATACGCACAACATGTCCCAGGCAGCGCAGACGTTGGATAGTGATGCGCTTGACTATGTCGATGTCATCGTAGAGCTCGTACAGTTCATGGTTCATTCGAATACGGTAGTCATCGCCGACGCGAAAAGGACCGAAGATTTTGCGAAAAATTTTTCTCTCAAACACCCCAAGTGTGGCTGCACCGGTCTGCGACACAACCCATGCTTCTGTACCGAAGAGTAGCACGGGTAAGATGAGCGTCTTGTAGAGTGTCAGTTTTGTCGGGAGAGAGAGGTCTCTACTACTCAATTGCTTACTGAGACCGTAGTAACACCTATTAGCAAGAGTGAGTCTTCGCTTTATCTCCAAGCTGATATCGTTTTGAGTGTTCACGGCGGTGCCAAGATAGGTGAATTCCTTGACAACTTCGAAAGTATAGCTGTTCGCAGCAATGTTGGATCCAATGCGCCACGTCTCCCTGCTTGTGGACAGCATATACTTTGTTTTGCCCTCGTTCACCGTCAAACCCACCTTCGCTGATTCTTTTTCGATAGCAGAAAACGCAGCAGTAACATCTCGCTTACAACGTCCAATGATATCAATATCATCGGCATATGCAAGGAGCTGGACACTTTTGTAGAAAATAGTGCCATTACGATGTACACTGGCTTTTCGCAACACCCCTTCTATCAAAAAGTTGAAGAGGTTGCATAATAGTGTATCGCTTTGTCTGAAACCTCGTTCGGTATCAAATGGTTCGGAGAGGTGCGTTCCTACCCTGACGGAGCTGGATGTGTTGCTCAACGTCATTCTGCAAAGCCGCACTAGCTTCGCAGGTATACCGAACTCAGACATGGTGGCATACAGGCAATCCCGTATCGGGCTATCGAAAGCAGCCTTAAAATCGATAAAAAGATGATGGGTATCGATCTGTTTTTCGTGGGTTTTTTCCAGGATTTGACGTAGTATGAAGATCTGGTCTATGGTGGACTTACCAGGTCTAAAGCCGCACTGATAAGGCCCAATCAGTGTGTTGGCGAACGGCTTAAGTCTTTCACATAGTACGGTCGACAGGACCTTGTATGAGATGGCAAGAAACAGAAATCATCCAAACATAAAATACATTTCAAGTTTGCATACACCCTTAATAAGGGTTAACAGTCGGGATTAAGTGTTCTGACGCACGGCAATAAGATTCCCGATCTTTTCAGCGTATTTGTATAACTTCCAATGATTGGTCTGCTCTATAGCACGTCCTAAAGTAGGTGCAAAATTTTCTTTTTTTTTAAATTTTGATCTAACATTTTGTTTCTTTTTATAGTTCTCAATTAGTTTAGGTTGATTGCGTGACGAAGAACGTCAGAAATTATTGAGTAATCACGATATCCAACATCTGATACAGAATCTAGTGGCCTCAACCCAGACATCCGTTGTGTTTATATTTTACTATGATTTTGACATATTAATAATATAATTAAAACATAGTATGCTTTGAAATTTGTAAACATTGGCTAACAAAGCTTACTGATGATACTGTGTAACAGCGATTGAAACTAGTATAACCAGCTAGTTGCCCATTTTTTTTTTTCATGAATGCATATTGCGCTTTTAATTTTTTTGTGTTTTTTACACTAAAAGGACTGGACAGGAAGTTCAGCAAAAATATATAAAAAACAGTTTATATTTGTATACGTATCTCGTGTATTATTGCAGTAATAATTTAGATATACATATGTATGTATAAAAACTTATTGATTTGAGTTGTGCCACTTTTGTCATAGACGTGCAACTTCAACTCACGTTCATGGTATTAATATGCTCAATTCGTATTTGTTGAATCGGTCTTAGCCGGACATGGATTAAGCGCCATATTTATGCACATGAACGTACGTCAGAGCAAGGTAACGAGTAATGGAATAAGCAACAACAACAACAACAACAACGACAACACAAACAATTACACGGTTTCAGTTCAGAGACTGAACTGGTTGTTACACCATTCAAAAGCACTTTTACCGCATAGCATTTGCAGTAATGCAGCGACCACATGACGTACTCTCACACACCGAATATATGTACATATACATATATATGATCCAACGAACGGATGAACGAACTAAGAATGGCTGATTGTTATAAATGGATTTGATGCAATTTAATTGCTGGCTTTTAGTTGAAGACAAATTGTTGTGCCGCAGCAAGTTATTCATCGTATGTTATGTTGCATGATATAAAATGTTGTGCTATGCTGCTATCAAGAGGCTGTTGCTGTCTCCGGATGGTCACAGAAAATGGTCAGGCTTAAAGCAAAGTGTAGCTAGGTAACAAAAAAAAAATATATAACAGAAGTTAGGTTAAGAGTCGATTAATTTCAATTGTTTCATTCACAAATATGAGGATTCTTCCTTATACTCGCACATATTTTTACTTCTCTTATCAAAAGCTCTATACAAGTAGAGCCTTCCTGTGTCAAGGTTATCTGATCAAGACAATTTTCAATACTAAAAGTTTTAAGAAAATCACCAAAATTCTCTTTTGCTTTAAGAGTGTGCTTTACTTAATACAAATTCTCAGATACAACACATCTACAAATATGGAACGTAGAAATAAATATCTTTAAGAAAAAGCACATGTCACATGTGTATGTACTATATAAACTAAGTCCAATAACATTCAAGCGCAATAAGAAAAATTTTGTAAAACAACTCGCAAGAAACACATCAAGTGTCCAGTCTGCACTCCCACAATTTGTTGTGCGTATGCTGCCACCATTTCTAATTTTTTTTAAACAAAATTCCCAAGTGTCAAATTAGATAAATCGGTGTCATCACATCATAAAGTCATTTTGGCATATTGAAACGATGTGCATTTTCATATAAAATGGCAGCCGACGTCGAGTGTGACAACAAGCGCGGCAGGACTACAAAAAATTAAATAAGAGTATGTATGTGTGTATATTCACTTATATGTAAACAGTAAAACTCGCAATATTGAAACATAGGATATGCCGAGCAACGCAGAGAATTACATAACCAATGTATGCAAAAAATCTCTATGTTTCTTTTTACATCACAGATATTTAACCCTAAGGATACATTAAACGAGCAATGTTCAACGATCTCGTAGTCAAAGCTCAGCAGGCTAAAGAAATCATTTGGAGTTTGTGAGCGTATACTAGTTTAAAAATATTATTTCGATCTGCCAATAAAAATAATCTTTCAGAATAATTTTTTTTTTTGCTAACCAGTGTAATGAATACAGCAATAAGTTTTGATATCCAGCCCCAGAGACCAGAATATACCAGAAGGTTTTTGGTGCGCTGAGTTCGAATCTGCCATCAGAATTGCTACATCAAGTCAGGTTAATCGAGAAAAAAAAAACATTGTTCTTAGCAATTTTGCAAAGTTATGGTCCATCGCATCAGGTTTTCGAGATACTCTAACATACTTATTTGTACTTATTTTCAACTATTTTGATTTCAGGCAAATGAACTTATTTTTCCAAACCTAAAGTTGGTATGTTTATTCATGCCTATATCGAACGATTTCCATATATATAAAACATTCTGTCATAAGACAACAGACGCTAGAGTTGCCACACTCAAAAAAAAAACTAGAAGTTCGAATTCCTAATGTGTATTAAACTCTAAATATGTTCCATGAAGAAAAAGTTGTGACTTTGAAGGTTAAACAACGCTCATATACTGCTGCTTTAAAAATTTTGTACACATCCTAGAAAAATGAACGAATATTATATTTTGTATTGCCTTATATTACCAAAGTCACAGATGACGCTTAAATCGCTCATGCTTTTTCTTTATTTTCCGTTATTAAAATGCGAACAGCGCAGATATTATTTTCATTTTCAATATTGAGTAAAACTGAGCTCTTGTTAAATAAACGATAAGTAGATATTGTATTTAGTTTTAATAAGGCTTAAGAATTCCTTATGCTTACATTCATAGAAAAACGTTATGAAATTTTATTGCTTTCATAATAATTAATGTTTACGTACACATAAATTTAGTATTTGCCCAACCTTTTAAAGGAAAAAAAAAACCATTAGCAGTTAGCCTTGGGTTCGCATCCGGATCTTCCGAAATTTAGAGTCTAAACATAAACGTGAATAGTCAGACGATGTGCACTTATTCTAAATATGATTCGTGGAGCACATTTTATGTCAGTGCAACGACATGAACATAGTATATATGGGACGTTCTTTCACAAACCACATAGGATTTTGGACTTATTTTAGAATTGCCCGAAATTTTTTTTGCAGCTTATATACTGTCTAACGTGAACATCGCGGTAACGGGAACGAAAAAATTTTGCATTGACTACCTTGTAGCAAGACATAACTCAACCATGCAATACGCAAAAGGCTGTTTAAGTATTTTTATTTTTATTTTTTTTAGTTTATGAAGATGTATTTTGTTTCTTTTAAAGTTTTCGTTGTTACAAATGAAAAGAAGGATAAAAATTTGATGTAAAATACGTTACAATGACTGCGCTGCATAAATTTTGGTTTACATTTTTATATTCGCTGACGTGAACAATTTCGCTAACGTGAACAACCTTGGTTTTAATTAGTTCACGTTACCGCAACTGCACTGTACATAAAATTACTAGACCCATGTTTTTTTTTTTGCTGAAAAAATTTTTTTTTCGAAAATATCCACGTATGAATGATTTGGATAATTGGTTGGATTTTGTCAAGTGTACTTATATTTGAAGTCTATTATCTCCAGTTCTACTGATCCGATCAATGTCGGATGAAATGCGATGAATCAAAATTTAATGACGAGTGTTAAATAATGGAATAAAATGTTATTTTTTTTATTGTATTCTAGTTGGGGAAACATCATATTAAAACTATTTAAACAATTAAATTGTTATTATTTTTCATTTGTTGACAGTATAAAATTTTTTTTTTAATTTATTGTAGAAGCTAATGTTATAGACTAGGGATGGCCAGCTGCAGTGCCCAAAAGTCGACAGCGCGCTGACGTTTACAACAAACATTTCGCGCTAGTATGTGTACAAATGTGTGAAGAAATTCCAGCGAAAAAAAAAATGAAAATAAATGTGTTTTGTCTTTTCCACGTATAGAAAAAATGACCCAGTAGAAATTCGTGCATCACTGATGTTAATAAATAAAGATAAATGTTGGCATATAAAATAATTGTATTTTTATTTAACAACAAAAAGAAAACATTTCATAAATCTTATACATATTATGTATACATATGTATCATATGTTATACAAACATATTAACAGAGTTTACTTAAAATAAGACTTTCAATATCTGGTTCAATATTTTGTGATGACGCCAGACGCAATATCGGTGACTATTTTTCCATGAAATTGAAGTTTTTTACAGCAATTAAATAATATTTCAATTATATTTGTTTTGTTTTTGCACGTTTGATTCCGAATGGGTTTCTCGCATATTCGATTTTCATGCGAATCAGCGCATAGAAATCAGCAACTGCACGGCGGGCCGAATGATGGCCCGAAACGGGCAATGTGACCGCGGGAGGGTAAATGGCCAACACTATTATAGACTATTAAATAAAAAAAATTTGACATTGATCGGATCGGATCAGTAGAACTGGAGATAATAGACTTCAAGTATGAGTACATTTGACAAAATCCAGCCAATTATCAAAAATTCATATGTGGATAGTTTCGAAAAAACAAAATTTTTCAACAAAAACAAAAAACATGGGTCAACTGAATTTGTTAGAAGATGCAAGAAAAAAATTTTCATCGCATTTGGAGAAGTCGAGGTTTTTTTTTCCTGAATTTTGTGCGGTTTGTAAAGGAACGTCCCATATATATAAATGTAATAAGACAAAACTAGTTTTTTTCTCGTCCAAAATTTCAAGAGTTATGGAGTGAAATATCAACGGAACATTTGGTTTGTTATAATAATGTCGGTTGTGATAATAATTGCATCAAATTGAAAAAGTTGAGAAATTCAAATACTTCGGTATAACAATGTACTGCGATCTGAGTTGAAACAAACAATTTTTCAGTCTGCTTTTACCAATAAGAATCTTCTACTGACTCAAAAAGTATGACATTTACCATGGAATATTTTATTCCAAATTGGAGGGGAGGTGCCTTCTTTAATAAAGTGCAACAGTTAATTTCACTATTATATTATTTCGTCATTTCTTTTACTTTAAAGTTTTGAATTTTCAAAGGATATTTTATCCTGCGAAATAACTTAAGCCAATTTTTTGCACCACACTATTTAGAAGCTTTTACAAGGTCTTATCATCCAAAATATTAAATAGCCTTCCAGAAAATATAAGAATCATTAGATTCCGCGCTCTTTAAAAAAATAAAGTTGTGGCTTCTCGATTTTGATGCTAACCAAATCAAAACTTTGTTGCACTTAACTGTTTAAATTTTAATTCAATATAGGTACATTGTATTTATGCATAAAGGTTGTTAAGTATTTAACCAATAATTTGGTTAATTAATAATAGTTAATAAGTTAACAATTATATTTTTAATGGAAATTTTAATTATGCACTACAAAGTAGCGCCTGCCACTATTTTGTTTCGAAAATAATTAATGCATAATGAAGGCATTTTCAATACATTTGTACTTTTTCAGTACATTCGTGTCGTGAAAAATCCTCGAAAATACGATAAATTGGACTCATTCTTAGTACATTCGGTACAATGGACAAATTTTCAGTAAATTTGCCTCTTTTTCAGTAGATTTCGTGATGATATTTTAAAAAGTATAAAAATATTGCGAAATAGTTTTACATAGAACTTTTTGAAACATTAGGAATTAAAATTAATCTAAATTAGGGTTGGCCATTTACCCTCCCGCGGTTACAATCTATGAAACGTGCCATCATCCGTGCCGCCGTGCAGTTGGTGATTTCTATGCGCTGGTTCGTTTGTAACATGAATATACAAGAGACCCAGTCGGAATCAAACGTGCAGAAACAAAACAAATGTGCGCAAATGAGTTGCGCAATGACATTAAGACATTATTTCTGCGAAAAGCAATTTTTGAAGTGAAAATTCTTTAGTGGGGGTAATTTGAAAAATTTGTAACGCAACGGTAAGTTTGTAACTCAAACGCAAAATTTTAAACGCAAAATATGAAAGCATGAAACGCTGTTTATAAGTAGGATCTAGAATAACTACAGCAATAAATTATATACCAAATTAAAGTACTCATCAAGCACAGTGCGCTGAAACTATCAGCTTTGAGATCGGGTAACCAAAAGCTGATACATAAGCGTGGAAAGATTTGCTATTCCTTAAATTTTTTTAAAATAATTCACTGATTAACTACCAAAGCCTTGCTGTACCTATTCTAGATCCCGTCAACTTTTATCATTTTAAAAAACATTTTCGTCTCATTCTTTCGCAGTTTCACTTCTACCGCGTGTTAATTGCACACATGTTTTTTTTTACACATGTACATTGTACAATATTATTGACTTATAAAAAAATGAGAGACTAAAAAAACTGCTCTTGTGTGCAACATTGCTATAAAAAAAACTCATATTCATGGAAAAATAGTTTTAATTCTCGGAAAAGTACTTTTTGTTTTAATTGATGAATTTTGAGTTTAATAATTTTTTGTGTAGCCATGCGATGCTTTCGCAGTTTATTTATTTATTTACATCAGTGATGCACGAATTTCTACTAGGTAATGTTTTCCTTACGTGGAAAAGACAAAACACATTTATACTCATGTTTTTTTTTTCGTTGGAATTCCTACACACATTTATACACATACTAGCGCGAAATTTTTGTTGTAAACGTCAGCGTGCTGTCGACTTCACCTCAGTTGGTCATCCCTAATGTAACCGATTTCAGCAACGCTGCACAAGAGCTATTTTGATTTACGTTCTTTCGTCAACTGAGGAAGACGAAATTTTCACGTGATTTGTAAATTTTGTGCAAATTTTCAAGGTCGACTTACGAGCTGTGTAACTTTGTTGTGTTGGGGATGAAAGACGAAATAACGGTACCCAACGTTAATTGTCCTAAAATCTTATTATCTCCTAGGGTAAAATTGATTTTGAATATTTTTCGAATTTTGTGCTTGGCGTGTACCTTGGACCAATGCATGGAATGTACCTTGAACCGGTCCGAATTGCAAAGTTTTTCTGTGTCGTGAAATGTATTACGAATATCGGAACAAAAATAACGGTAAAGGTAAAGGCAAAGTAGGCAATTTAAAATGTTTTAAGTGGTATACCTTCTGCTAAAAAAGACATGGTGTGAAAAGCCAATTTTATATTGATATATCAGTCCAAAATTGATCATAAAAAACTATTTAGTACAGAGGAAGGAAAAATTTTGGTAAATTTAGTCTCGTGGTTCAAGGTACAATGCCTAATTGTACCTTGGACCACTTCGGCATTCTAAAGAAAAAAGACTGCGGCTTTTTGTATTCATGCCATTATAGTTAAAAATATCAGTTTAAAATAGAGAGGCGTCAGAGAAAAAAAGCAGCCGCAGTTTGGAGCCAGCAAACGATTTGCTCAAAATTGGTCCAAGGTACACGTACATCCCCTACAGAGCTGTGTTTCTGACACTTTTTAATGGCTTAAGTGTAAGTGATTTTTGGAAACAAAAGTGATTTTTGAATGAAACAATCATTAAAAATTAATTGAATGAACTTGTGTTTAACAATATTTGTAGAATTACTACTGCAGTTTTGTCAATCCCGCATTCTTCTGCGAGTGTGGAGCGCATTTTCAGTTGAAAATTTACTAAATTTCTAAAAGAGGAATCGCTTACAAGTTAGGACAGTTCTTTTTTGGTACAAACAAGATATATTTTTAAATTCTAAGGGTAAATATTTTTATAACTTTAAGCTAACCAAAGACTTATGCAAAGAACATGTGATGTTCGGAATGAAGACTCATTTTTTGAATGAACCAAAACTCTTTAAAACACAAATAATATTCTTTTATATACCTTTTTTTTAGGAAATTTTGGTGTTCATGATAAAAAGTACACTCGCCCTCCCAGAAATACATTCCAAATCGCAATTCAGTACATTTCCACAAAACCCAAATGCCATTACTGACGTTTACATACATATGTACTATACGTGTCACTAGTCAAGTCAGCTGGAAAAACGTTTATAAATAGGTCAACAATGAATTGCAGTCCAAATATATAACTTACCATCCACTACAATGGAATAAATCACCCGTTAAGATAAAGCCTTTTGTTAGTTACTTTATTGTTAACAATTGTGCTACATAGTTAAATGTTATCTTTGTGTATCATGTGCGAAAAATTCTTTAAGTTTCTAGATTCATGATTCGAATGACATTAAAAAAAATGCCATGCCCACTCGCGACACATGTAACGTAACATGTGGGTGAGTAAGTTTCTCGAGCGTGTTGTGTACGATAATTTTGACTCACAAAATTCAATACCATAGTAGATTTCGATTACACAAATCTTTATGGACGAGATATTTGCTGTTTATTGCTAGATGTTTTGCATGTTTACATTGTTAATTAGAAAAATATGATTGAAGAGGTAGGTAAGCGTGATAAGAGTAAAAATTACGATGTCCCTCTTTAAGCGGACACCCAGTGAAAATGGCACCAGATACAGAGGAAATCTTATTGTAATTTACATAACAGTTAACAGGGTTAAAGGTTAGACTCCTCTATTCATTTTGAGTAAAAAATTGTATGTGGGGTGAGGGTCTATCTTGAACACCCAATGAGTTACACGGTGTTTAAGAAAGTTCCTTAAGAGTAGAATTTACAAGCTAGGATTTCGCTCATAACTTTCTTAATAATAAAGCTAAAGATAAAACCGAATCAATTTCTGTAGATTATATCCGATGTTTTCAGTTCAGAATTACCGCTTTTTAATTTTAACAATTTTTTTTTTTAATTTTTTTAATTTGCATTTTTTTCCAAAAATATCGTAATAAAATAAAGTTTTCTTATACATATCATGTATATAATATCATATAATATAACTATATTTCAAGTCAAATAACCTGAATTCTTGGTTTCTTGTTCGGAACTAAGAGTGATTTTTATTTTTAGTTGGGTCTGTATTAATATCAAAATTACTTTTTAGTTTCTTAGTCCACTTATTTTTTTGTAACTTTTTGCATCAATTTTAAATGCGATCCCATGAAACAATCCAGTTTGTTTACAAAAAAAAAAATTTTACAAAAAAAAAATCTAATTGATGGTTAAAAATTCACTATAAAATATCGGCGGATGTAACGCGGGTGAAGTGAAACAATAATTCAGTCCACTGACGTAATGAATAAGCTATCGGCATGCATCAGATTACAAATTCGTGGCTGTTAGGCAAATTCGAATAAGATTGGCCAGGTTCAGATATGTTTAAAATAATGTGAATTTTGATAGGGAACAAGTAGAAACTAAATTAGAATCTTAAATTTTTATCTAGTTCACATTTTTTGTCCGCTACTGTATTTTCATTTCATAAAGCATGAATAATTTCGTTGCATATGTTTAGGCTGCTCATAGCTATCATTGGAAGCCAAGTGGTTTGTACACAGGATAAAAATGCGTGCACTAATAACGTACAGCCGGATGTTGGATTCAAAATATTATGGAAATGTAAATTACGCCATTTTATTTTCAAATGTATCAAGAGTTGATTCTTTTAAAGTAAAAACTTACATTGATTGCAAAGAGTATAAAATAGCTGTCAAAAAATTTTTCTATTCAATTTATTTGCTTACATTTTGCATTGGATTTTGACAACTGCGGAACCAGATTTAGCTGTCAAATTTTGAAAGGACAAATTAATGTAACCTTTATTGTTATTTTCATGAATATGCTGAAAAATATAGAAATTGAAGAATATTTTGAAATTTGTAAAATGATTTCAATTCTAGCTGCAAGACAAAAGAATTTTTGTTTGAAGCAGGCACTCAGCAAATCAAACAAGATGAATATTATTTTTATTTTTCAGTTTGAACTGAAAAACGCATGAAGTTGAACAAGGGGTAAGGAGGCTGTAGCCCCCAACATAAATATTTTTGAATTTTCAAGTACTTAAGCCCAAATAAAACTAACACGTCGGCAGTGGCAGTGTATTTAAGCATTTTTAATTAGTTTCTTTGTTAATTTTAAAGAAAGTTTAATTTTTTTTTATTTCAAAATTTGATTTTCGTCGTTTTTTAAATGCCGAATCAATGCAAGTGATTAAACTATTCTAATTTAATCTATTTAGGTATTAAGTTGTGTTAACTAATGATTTGTTTCAAGTAAAACAAGAATATATGAAAATATAAGTGATTAATTTCATTAGATTAAAACCCCCTTGGCAAAAAATTCTGGGTGCGACAAATAGCAAAATGTGAAACACATACAAGCAAACAACAGGAATATAATACAAAGAGACTAAATAATAATAAGAGATTTCATAGATGAGTCTATACAAAAATACAATTATTATTTAGTCTCTTTGTTTGCTGTGTGTTTACATTGTTTGCTTCGAGACATTCTATTACATTTGAGAATGCAGTGCTTTGTAACAGTACAGAACTGTTATAAAGCTTCTGTTAACATTCAGCAGTGCACATGGTAAAGTGCTAAGCTATACAACAAACCACAAAAGAAGTTCAACATTTTTATCACTGATGGCGCTAGTAACTTTTAATTTTTGAAAATAAGTAAAAAAATAAGAGCACTAAGGAAAATAAGGTATCCTAACACTTTTACGATGCCAAGATATCCTCACGAAATTTCAGTTTCACTTAGTTATCTTTTTTATTATGTATCATTTATATGATACATATATATGTATATTTTTCAAGATTGATGGACGAAATGCTAACAAAAAAATTATGATAAAATTAGTGAAACTATTTCGGAAAAGTGTTTCTCTACTACTATGCTCAGTGAAAATGAAAATTTATTGCATTTGATTAAATTTATTCGTCCGCCGCTGTACTTTCATACCACAAAAGATTAAATATTTTGTTGCATATGCTTAGGCTGTTCATTATAATCGTTGAAAGCCATGTGGTTCTTGCACAAAATAAAAATGTGTGTGCTGTCAACGTACAATCGGATATTAAGTTCAAAATGTTAACGAAATGTATAGGTCGCCATGTTTTAATTTTATTTTCACAAGTCCATAACAAAATTTTGTTGCTTTCAAAGTAAAAAACTTACATTGATTGTATTTTGATGACATACATACATATGCTCATAAATATACATTTTTATTAAATTTTTTTCATTTGAATTTCATAATATGTATCATAATTTAATTTTTAAGTTTATTTACACGAACGGAGACTGCAAACACTTTCACTTAAACACTGAAAACCGACAGAATGAGGCAAGTTTTGCCCAACATCTCAATTGTAGCATCAGGTACGAATTTATCGTAGTATGAGAGACTAATTTACGAACAAACATAGGGGAAAGTGGAGTACATTCGACACGTAATTTTTAAAGACCTATATTTCCTTAACCGGTTATTTCCCATAGATGCGTTTACGCAACACCTTGGAAAAAAAATAATTAAAAATACAAAAAATGAAGTTAAGTTTAACATGGCAGTTTGTAACGCATTAAATGAGTTACCAGAAGTGAGTCTTAGAATTTTTTTAGCTCTTAACCCTTGCACTCAGCGAAGCCACAAATTCGATCCAAAAATTTGCACTTTTTAAAAAAATCAGTAAAAATAGGAAAAAATTGCAAATGATAAAATTTAGCTGGCAATTATTTAGACCGGATCTTTTTCTAAATAAAATGAATGAAATCTGCAAAGTTTTCTCAACACGAATTGTTGTAATGATATTTACATGTAAGTGTTGCGCAAACGCATCAATGGGAAGATCCCTGTACTATAAAATTTCACTAACCTGTAGAAAACTTTTTGAAAATTTCGAATTTTTTATCGTTTTACCTTTGCAAAAATTTTAAATATTCAAATTTCAAATTTCTTATCGTTTTACCTTTGCAAAAATGAGAAAAATTCTATGAGCAAATGAAATTCATTGAGTGCCCGAATGTCTCTGTCTACAATAAACACATGGGAGGGGTTGACTTGCATGATAATGCAATTGCCAATTACAGAGTAAGAGTACGTGGGAAGAAATGGTACTGGCCATTAATAACAACTCTTCTTGATAGCTGCGTTGTCAATGCCTGGAAACTTCATTGCGCAATGCAGAAACATCGAGGATTGGCGCAGGTGCATCGAATTGAGTTCCGTACCGCTATTTGTGAGGCACTCCTGCTCGTGGAACAAACATGTTCAAATCCAAATACTTCACCTGAAGTTGACTTAGAGAGTGAAAATGCTGAAGAGGAAGTACATATCACAAAAAAACGTATTTTGGAACAAAACTTTAAGGTTCAAGGTTCTCTAAGACTCGATAATGCTGGTCACATTGTTGAAAAAAGTACATCGGGAAAACGACCACGGTGCCGCATATGTCATAGCCAAACCATATATATGTGTAAAAAGTGTAATGTTGCACTTCACGTAAATTGTTTTGCAAAATTTCATAAAAAAAAATATAATGGCAAAATATAATTTTGAAATGTATTTACTCATTCAATTATATGTATGAAAATTAAAATATTTTTATTACCTATCTTCCCAATGATGCGTTTGCGCAACAGTCCGGCAAACCGGAACCGGAAGTGAGAAAATTATAAAACTTGTTTTGGAAGTTCCTATGGTCATAATGAACTATCATCTAAAAAATCTTCTTGAAATTCCAAAATTTTTTTGTGCTGGGAATTAACCGGTTAAACTTAAAAATTCTTATTGTTTTGTAAACATTGACTATTCGGCAACAAACCTCGAAAAAGTTTTAAAACAAGAACTACATCACCGTATTTTCTTAGAACTTTTTCAGAAAAAGTCATTGGTTGAAATTGGTTAGTTTTAATTTTTGCACACAAAAATAATGTTTATTCGATAAAATATCACCAATAGACTGAAATTAACTTTTTTTATTGAACAAACATAATTTTTGTGTGCAAAAATTAAAACTAACCAAAGGTAAAAATTGATAAAATCATACAAAAGTAACTAACTTTGAACGACCGTATCTCAGCCAATTTTCATCAAAACTTCTTTTTTAGATCATTATCTTGACGGAAACTACCCCACCTTTCTTTTCTATGAACCAATAACTTACCGAAATCCAATCAGAAAAAAGTTATAAACAAAAATTTAAATAAGGACAACAAATTGAAAATTTTCGGTATTTTTAAATAGTCTTTTTGACTTAACTTATTTAAAAAATAAGCTTATTGACTTTACAAAGTGTCATTTGATAGGAAATCTAATTCTCTATAAAAAGTTGTAAGACTTGTAGATATTAAAAAGGTATAGTTTTTGAGTTATATTTAAAAAAAAATAAAAAACAGACAAATTTGCACCGTCCTCAAAAGTCCATGCAGAAACTTAATTGCACTTTTGGATTTATCATTTATAGGGTATAATTGAACATATAAGACAATGAAATACTTTTAAAGAGTTAGTTCATTGTTAAAATACATAGTCAATACCCTATTAGTAGAGCAAGTAAAAATAAAATCAAAAATATAAAAAATCAAGAGTTTGTACATTTTCTTTTGAATGAAGCAATTTAAAGACGCTCCAGAATAACTGGCTTACTTTAGTTAGGTAGAAAGGTAGTAGGCTATACAACAACAAAAAAATATTTTGCAAATTTTTGAAAATTTTTTTCTTGGAAATATTTAAGTTTAAAGTTGGAATTTCAGAAAAAAAATGGAAAATTACATGATTTAAGTGTTGTAAAATAGAATTGAAACAATGTTTAAAGTTTCTGACCTTAAGAACTAGTTAATTAGACTAAACATAGGAAAACTGCATTATTTTTATTTTGAAATATTTTTTAAAATAAAAGTTATTTATGTGTTTCTGAGAGAACCTTTTAAAATTCAGATTAACACCCGAATTCGACCTTCCGGCGAAAAGCGCAATATCTAACACAAATAATTTTCAATTTTTTTTAATGCAAATCTTATCTAAATTCATAGAGCTTTCAGAAAAGCTTTCAGCTCCCTAAAAAGTTCAGATTTCGTAAATTTCTGAACAGGTCTAATGTACATATGTACATCCTGAAACTTTTTAATAGCTTATAATTTCTTGCTTCGTCTTACAGTTTTTATGAAAATTTATCATCCTAGTAGTTTAAAAATTCAGTCTAATGCTATTTTTCTTTTAACTTTGTTCGATTGTTTTTATTTCAAAGAATTTTATTAAAATTTATATATAGCTGGGTTTTATTCCCCATTCTCTGCTAGTTATCTTTAGCTAGCAACGATAATTGTATGGAAAAACAAAAACAAAATCGAAAACTCAACGAGTAAAATTATAGTTGCTAAGCATACATAGCAAGTTGCTTAAAACGTCAGGCGTCAAAAATAAACAATTTGAAATGAAAAAAGTAGAAAAAACATCAAACGAGTACTCATATAACAGCGAGTAGAAAACTTAGCGACTAGGTCGTTTTTTCGTATATAGCTAGCAACTTGGCGAATAAAACATAGCATATTTTTATTAATTTAAATACAATGTATTGTAGCGAAATTTGGTTTATGTCAGAAATGGATGGATGGTTCGAGAAAGTGGTGACTTTAGTATAAAAGGCTGTCATCTGAGCAGTCGAAACACAGTTGAAGTTTAGTAAGACAGTTGAATTTAAGTAATAAAGTGAAACAGTTGATTTTAAATAACACAATTGATTTTAATAAAGTGAAACGTTTATCTAAACAGTTTGAATGTAAAAAGGAAATAAACAATTGTACCGTGTAAAAACTAACGTTTGTGATTTAAATAAACCATTTTATAATTAAATAAAGTTTGCGTTTTTCTTGATTGCTACACAATCCAGTGATCGAACTCAGAAAATTGTAAGAGATTGAAATTATTGTCTAAGAGACAGGAAATTTCGTAACAGTATGTTCATATGCAGGCCCGGCTTTAGACAATTTCCGTCCTTAGGCAGTGTGAAAATTGCCACCCCCCCCCAAAAAAAAAGACTTCTTCAATGGTGAAATAACTTTGTACGAAAAGTTTTTCAATCAATAAAATGCACCTTTAATTGATTTCTAACTAAGTACATAGGTTTCTAGAGCACAATACAATATCTTTGGTATTTTTAAGATTTTTTTAATGATTTCTGCGTAACAGCTAGATTTATATTTCAATGAAACATACATATTTTGATAAGACGCCAAACTTATATAAGTTAGCTGGTGAATGAACAGAATAAATAAATGACAACAATACCTTCTAGACCATGTGCTCTCGAAGTTTCTTCTCCAACTGAATTTCTTTTTTTTTGAAGAAGGTAGGGTCATTTCGCCTGTTCGCGTCCATTTAGTGCAGTTGGCAAGTTTGACGACGACAGTAAAAATATCCCAGCACTAATTTGTATGAAAAATTTATGTAATGTGTTCATTATATAGTCTATTTTAAGATTAACTTTCAGTTTTGTTCGAAACATTTTGTGTTTTTTTTTTAAATAGAAAAACTTCGGAATTAGGCGTTTTACCCACTTTGCGTCCGCAAAATCCAAATTGCGTCCACCCGTGGACCATTTAGCGTCCACCAGCTTAGAAAAGGAATATAGGGGTGATATTTTTAAGAATTTGTAAAGAAAGATTGTATTTTAACAATTTCTTTATTTAAGAATATAAATATTAAATATCAAAATTATTATCATTAAAAACATCACTTTAAAAAAATAAAAATAATTCTTCTCAACATTAACTGAACTTAAAATTAGGTAAGAAATAATGATTACACCTTTAAGAATAAACAGTAATCAGTTCTGTTAATTTTACCCTAAAATCACAAGGTATATTATTATTGCTAAAGATCAGCCTTGATTAATAATAAGTTACCTGTGTACCCCCATACAAATTGTATGATAATTTCAGACTTTTTCGTTTGTACTGTACAAAAAACGACATTGAGCTAAACTTTTATTTTCACATGTCTCGTAAACATTAACATACATTCGGGGATTCCCCTTTTCATAACATTTTACATCATTTTATGATGCATAACACAAAGTCACTCGAGAATAACTTCCCACAGTAACGCTTTGCACTTTGATGTTGACATTGAACTTGTGAGTTTTATTCTTATTTTTGTGTGATCGCATTAAAGTAAAGTGTTTTCTATCATTCCAAAAGTTTCTGGGAAAATATGGCTCCAAATTTGAATAGAGTACGGTTTAATAGATTCAATGCAGCTGAAATTGAAGAAATATTGTGTGAAATTGAAAGCAATAACGAAGGATTTATTCCGTCTGATGACGAAGATGGATATGAATGTATTGACGAAGTAGCATCGGAAGCTTCAGATGCTGAGCTGATAGGATATATAGAAGCTGATGAGGACTCATATGATTCAGAAGATTCATAATTTTTGAAAGATCTAGGTTTTGAGCTTTGTAAGGCAAACATAAAACGACGTGCTGAAAATCCAATCATATATTCGAAGCCTTCCACTCGATCAGGACTACAGGACGTACTTGGACGAGTAATCCAATTGAACAATGAGAATTCCCTCGACCATAATCGAGATGAAAGTGGCCGCATTGCAATTATGGGAAGTTGTTACGTATGCAAGCAACTACGAAAGAAATGCAGAAAAACTAGGAAATCCTGTACAAGTTGCTTCAATCCAGTTTGTAATGAACAATCAAACCCATCTTCCCATATGCTCGCTCTATCTGTATGCAAAGTTTTCAATGAATTTTCATAACTTTATCTGTCTTTTTTTTCAAATGTAATTATTTCTTTTTTCTATATAAAACTGTGGAGGAATTTCTGCATACATTTAAAGCAATATTAATTTTTTTAATCAAACAAAACCCTAAATTTTACCTGGATACTCCGTCACTCTGTTAAAGGTGTAAAAAGAAAATGGGTGTGCCAGGCCCTCCCAAACTGATCAAGTGAAACCATTCATATGAAATATATTATTAACATAATATTAGGAGTTCTCGTAAGGTTTCAGAGTTGTAGAGTATGTGGAACCATAAAATATTTTGAGTTGAAAATGAAATGGGTACCCGGGTATCCCGTCACACACAGAAGGGTTAACGAAAATAGTGGACGCAATTTGGTATATTATTATCCCCTGTAGGTATAGTTTGCGTCCATTGCGGACGCTTTGTGGAAGTTTTGCAAATTCGATGTAGTAATTCGCGTCCACCTTATTTTATTGGTTAAATATAAAAAATATAAGCGAATTCATAATTAATATTATTCCTTTTTTCAATATAAAAGTCTAGAAACAGCTATGTATCCTAAAATTCAGATAAAACAATAAAAAACTTACCATCGAACACGACACTGCACACTATTTTTTATCTAAACATCCCGCGCGTACGCACCCCTTGATGAACAGCCGGGACTAAATATTTTTTTTAAACGGGATTGGTTTGGCGCATGGACCTTTTGTCCATATGTGGGTGCCTCGTATACATTGAGGTATTAGCGGTTATGACTTTTCGTTTGATTGGTGTGTTAGTTTACTTATTTTCGAGGATTTTAAAAGGGAGGTCCGTAAAATGGACGCGAATCGGGCGATGGACGTGAACAGGCGAACTGACCCTAGTTAACCTTTGAGTTTTTGCTAAGACTTCTTCATTTTTCTGTCACCCGTTTGCGGTACTCAGCTCCGCTGAATCTTTTACTTTTGTCACTCATGACAAAACGCAGCGTTGAATGTTAATAATAAACTGTTTACAAGAAATTAACAATGAATGTATTAGTCGATCACCAATGTTCAGTTATAACGGCATTTTTTGCTTATAATGTTGGTACGCGTCCCAACGAAATAGACGAGAAATTCAATTCCCACGAATAAAAAAATTTTTCAAAGTTTCTACCATTATTTGCCGCCCTTTAATTCTTACCGCCCTAGGCACGTGCCTATTCTGCCTGTATGCTAAATTCGGGCCTGTTCATATGTACTTATGTTCTCTATTTTTTTTAGCTTTCATGGTATGAGCCCAGACTTGGTGTAGCTTTAGAGCTTAAGAAAAGCATGTCGAAGCTTTTGTCCTTTTAAGCATTACAATCAAAAGCGATGGCATTTTTGTTTTGAGCTTTCAGATTTGTTGTTTTCATTGGCTATTTTGATTTGATCAGAAGAATATAATATTTTTAAACAGAAATCTTTTTTCTTTGCATTGAGTACTAGACAAATAAAATATCTATATAAAACATTTAACTATTTTTTGATTAATTCACAATGTAATCAACTACAATCAATAGGTATTTTTTTTGAATTTCAGAAATTTCCATTTTAATTTAAATTGGTATTCGATCAAACCAGCATCAATTAACCCTAGGAAGTTCAACCAAGTCTGTGCAGATCTTTTGCATATAAATGTGTGAATAACTTTTTTGTTTTGCGTGTTAGAGACGAGCTTTTAGCACATTTGCCCATAATTTCAGTGCACCTGCCTATACAAATCCCACATAGGTCTGCGCAGACCTAGTTGTACCTGTTAGCGCCAAAAAATCCCTGAACCTCCTAGGGTTAAGTTCAACCATACCCTTGAATTAACCAGTTTCCTTTCTATTATTTTTAACTTAATTCTCTTTAAATTAAATAGACATCCGATCAAACAACAAGATTCCTGGTTAATATTATTAACAAACCTCAATTGAGTTTAACCATATATAGCTTTGAATTAACTAGATTAATTTTCGATATTTTCAATCAGATTTCTGGTTGAAATAACCTGATTTTAACTTGGCACAAAAACATTACGTTTCCTAATTGAATCAACCAGATCCTGGTTAATTTTTTTCTCAGTGTACCGAGAAAAAGAATGTTGCGAGGTGGATTTTCTTATATGTTTTGATATGATGAATCATATCGGGTTTTAGACTTTAAACCAATTTATCCTAAACTTGCAAGCGAAAAAAAGTAACGTGCGCAACAGTAGTGATTGAAATTAAATCGATGTAGTAAATTTGAATGTGTAGGTGGAAATTTTCACAGTACTAGTAAAATATATCTCATTTTGCTAGAGATTGTGACAACTTATAGCTAACGATATATAATATTTCCAAACGACTCGATACATTCAATGCAACAACATCTTACGTATAGGGGAAGGTGGGGCAAAGCGGTATGCCTAACGGGTAAACGAAGTTTTCACAAAAAAGAAGAATTTTTTCGCACAATTAAACATGTAAGTTATTAGTTCGATCTATATTGAATCTATTAAAGTAATTAGGCTCATTATTTTCTTAACAGAAGATGTTTATTATTACTATGCAAAAAAAAGTACGTTTATACCGCTTTACCCCAATGGTGGGGTAAAGCGGTATACGAAGCGCAATACCACTCTGCCGCAATGACCTATGTAAACATACAGACTCGCGAAACAAAAATTTATCAACATAAACAAATCGTTGTCAATGAAAATTAATTTCATTAATATATACTACGATATTTATTAAATTATTCATATGAAATGAATTTACTTAAGTCGAAAATCCTCGTATCCATCGGCTGCACTCATTTTGATGAACTTCATGGATCTCGAAAACGGAAGGTCGAAATGTTGCTATAACCTGGCAGCTACAAGAGCACTACTCAAAAACAATTTCCTTATAATTACATTAGATGGCGTTATAATGCATGGATAAGTATACCCTTTGTACCGCTTTGCCCCGTGTACCGCTTTGCCCCGCCTTCCCCTACATATCTAGTTTACTTAACATATATATAAGAATATAAGAAAATTTTATTTTTTGAGAAAATTGCATTGTTTATGAAATAAAATACAAAATTCAAGGAAGGAAATAAATTTTAACATATCTTAGCAAAATTAAGCGAATTGAGGAAACAGTGAATGAAGAATAATTAAGCGGGATATTAAGATTCCAAAAAATCTTCCTAAGCTAGAACCCATTGTTGGATAGCTATGCGTTTTTAGAAAGTAGGGGAAATATTATTTTTACTGAGCTGAACTTTCTTCTTTCATCTGGGATGAAAAAAAAGCGAATGTGAAAGTTACTTCCTTTAGGTCAGCATATAATGAAAGTAAATTGATTTCCTTAAGTTTTCTTATGCTTTTCTGTTATCAGTTGCTACTATCTAAGGATGTCAGTGGGCAAAAAACAGTTTTAATAGCCATGTTGAAAATGCACACAACAACTACTGCCAACACTGCAACAAGATTTTATCTAAATGAGTGTTTTGAGAAAGTTTTCGCAAAACTTTGTTTGTATGCAATGAAAAAAAACTCTGACTTACACTTTTCATAAGAAGCGTTGGTACGCAAATGAACGGACGAAAGACGTAACAACTTGCGATGATTAAAGAAGAAGAAAACATAGAATGTAAGACGTGTTTAATGACATGATCTTATCGTTAATTGCTTTCCTTGTAAAAAATTTCGGGAGGGTTTTCATTGCAAAGAGTCAATGCGTTTGAAGAAAAAACTCTGTTGTGCATTTCATTAACCCAGATATGGTATATACATATGTACATAACTGCATATGTATAAATTTCTTTGTTAAAAGTTATAAATATTTTATTAGACAATTCATTGCTATATTAAACTTTTCCTTTTTTTTGTATTTTGCTCGTTGTCACATGGTAGAAACTTGAAAATTCTATTGCTTTTTGCCATTGCTAAAACGTTTCTTTCAATCGCTTGGATTTACTGTTTCATTTAACTTTTTTACTTGCTGTCAATTTGAAATCACGAAAATATCCTTAGGATATTTAAAAAAAAAACAGCAGAACAGCAGGAAAAACTTCTTACATTTATCAGCAAACAAATCGCGAGCATTTTTTTTTACAAATTTTCACCACTCACATCCATGTTGCTGCCTGCCAAAGGGTAAGAAATCAGTTTTCTTTGGATTGTGACTCGAATTTTGATTGCAGTGAAAACAGAAAAGGAAATTCTCATAAGCAGCAGCTTTTAAGATAAAATGTCAAATATCAAATGCAATTTAAAGTTGTCGTTTATTTTTTATTCAACTTTTCCTATTCCCTTTATTTAAGCGTTACAATTGAAGTTAATTTATTATTTATAAGAATCTTAGAATGCTGCGGCTATAATTATATGAATATGTTATTGAAAATGTTATGGAAATAGTTAATCATTTTTCAAAGGAATCAACCAAACTATGAAGGTGTTGTCAACTTAATTTTTTTACCATTTTTT
Source organism: Meiosimyza platycephala (assembly GCA_963662105.1). Lineage (NCBI taxonomy): Eukaryota > Metazoa > Arthropoda > Insecta > Diptera > Lauxaniidae > Meiosimyza > Meiosimyza platycephala. Next base: position 67,250,504 of record OY759209.1, on the reverse strand, counting down.
GAGTACACAAAAAAAGTTGATTTGTTTAAGAAATAATTTCTTAAATTTAAGGACAAAGTATCCTTAAGTATGCACTACAATTATGAGTTCCTTGAATGAAGTAAGTAAGTAAATGTTGCACCTTTAAAATAATGAGAACCATCTTTTATCTAATGATAATATACCATAACTGAAGAGATAATTTTACTTATGTTGAGAAAAAATAAACTGCTCTGAAGGAGAGAAGGATATATGTACTAATGATTTTGAGCAACTTAAACACTAAACAAGAAAACGACAACAATAACTTCAAACACGCTTTTGATCTAGTGATGTAACCCTAGCTGGGTTAGCCTTGGCGTGACTCAGATCTTGTGATTGCAGAGGCACTGTTTCAGCAAAAAACTTTAACATTAAAATAAGTGGATCTCACCAGATCACCGTTCACAAAACCAAATAGATCATATTTGTATAAAGAGACCATGGCGCAGTAGCCTTCTTGAAATAAGAGTCTCGGCTCCGATCACCATCTCCTAGTGGCTTCTTTTCATCATCAAGATGATACACATTAAACAGATCTGAGCAATAACCTAAGGGCTCACGCTACATAAACTCCAGGATACCTGTCTTTGGAAAAAATCGAATCCAAATGGCTAAATATGAAGTTTTCATTTATGAGAGCGCGTCAGTCCATTCTTGATTCTACCCTATGGCACAGAAAACCTTGAATGAGCGACGCTATATGGTATGCCATATAAAGAAGGAGAGTTTCAAAACGCATAATAGATCAAAAGTGAACAAGAGACCAGCGACAAGATATCAAACATATAACGCTCTAACTAAGGAAATCTAGAATGGTTTCGCCACAGAAATAAGAGATCTTCGTAACGTTTACGAAACAACTCGCAAGATGGCTGACAACAAATTTAGATAAAATCACCTAATTAAAAGAAAATACGGGAGCCTATTAACAACTACAGATGGTCAGTTAATCTACTGCGATGATAATTTTGCGGAGATCATCAACTTTCATTTGTGAAGAAAACAAAGGCTCTCAAATCTCTTGAAATCAACAAAACAGCCCGTGAAGATCGTGTAGTCGCCGAAGTATTGAAAGCTTCCACGGAGCTCACCGCTGAACTTATGCACCCTGTCTTTATCGAAATTTGGAAAGAAGAACGAACACCTGAAGGCTGGTTCATACGAGATTTAATTAAAATTCCAAAAAAAATGGGTCTAAGGGGGTACCATGATTCTATAAATTCCGTCCAAGGTGAATGAAATATAGAACCACTTATAACTGTCTTCGCATTCTCGTGCAACAGATAAGTGAGTGGCAAACTGAGTATATTCTTTTACACTTTTCTTTTGATCCAAAAAATGAGTGGGATTAATTCCACATGCTGCTCCAGGAACCCCAAGCCTCACTCATTGTTCAAAGCGGTAAATTTTGCCAAACTTCAATTTAATTAATTTTCAATGTGTTGGCATTTCGAGGTACATGTAATGATTATCTTTTGAGTTTATCTTACGCAAAAATTGTTACTTCCGCATTGTTGTCAAATTATGGTTAAGTAAAGAAATTCCGCAATATACTCAACATTAAAATTAGCAAATTTTTGTATGCCACCCACTGCTGCTCCTTTGCGCTACTCGAACTTCTTGGTGCTTTTCAAAAATTAAGTTTTAAATTATTATTTATTTGCGTTTCGCAGCACTGTCGTCGTCGCCGTCGTCGTCGTATAATGCAAGCGTTGCTGTGAACTTTGATAAGCAGCTAAAGAATCTACCAGTAGAACACAGGATGCTAAAGGGAGCAAAAGTTTTTAATTACCCTCATCAGCAAAATTTGAGTAGCTCGTACGCTGCGTTTTGCTTTGCGTCATGATTGCTTTTCGTTCTTTTTTCACAAGTTGGTTGCACTGTCGATACTTTGCTGTTGGCAGCAGTGTGCCTTCGTTCTCACATATAGAAATTTTTGATTTAATTTATTTTATGATAATTTAATCAGCTCACAAGCTCACAGACTTCGAAAGAAAGGCGGTAGAGTTAGTTGAAAATAATAATAATCAGATTTGATTTTATGTACGCATATTGTTGCAATTTTATTTGCTTATGCTAAAGTTTTTTACTAATTATCATTTCAAAGGAGTAAGCAGAAATTTAATGGTATAGAATTTAAGTGAAAATTTTGACACAAGTTAATTGCAGGCTACATCACTATAATAAAATATTTATGTATACTCAACTAAGGCAGCAATCCCCTTCGAATCCTTTGCAAAAAGTACGTTATGAGGACATTCAGGAAGAATGCATCTAATTAACAAATTAAAATTTAAAAAAAACGAAACCTTGAAAATAAATAACAAATAAAAAAACACTTGCAAGCATTGTTGTGTACTTTTAGGCGCAGCAACAGCAACATCACTGCAAAAGTGCAACGCTGCGCTTGTAGTCGTGCAACAACAACGACAGAATTTGTCATCACCGTTTAAATGATGTTAAAAATTGCGTTTACGCTGCAAAATAAGTCAGCGATGCAAAATTAACGCAAAAACAAGCAAAAGCAACAAAAGCAGAAACAAAAAAATAAATTAAAAGAAAAGAAAAGACATAAAGTAAAATGAAAAATAAAAGTAAAACCAAGCGCAAGTTGTGCTTGAAATGTCGTTGTTGTTGCGGTGACAGGTGGGAAATGCGCCCATTGGAAATGTGAATGCACCTTAAGAGATGCACTTGAATTGGGATTTGTTTGCATTCGCCCAACAACAACGACAACAGAAAAAGCTTGAACTATAAAAAAAAATGCCAAAAAAAAAACAAAATCAAAAATGTGATTAAAAAGAGATGTTAAAAAAGAATTTTCATTTAAAACAAAATCAGTAACCCACAAGCGAGGGAAACTCGTTTACATGCCAGTCAGCATGTTACCTGCTCTGAGATTTTAGGGACAATACCATCAGCAGATTTTCACAGATAAAGTTAATTTTGCATATTTCATCAATTTGTCCATCCGTTTGTAACGGAAAGATTTGGACCCTGATGTCTCTTTAATTTATTTTTAGTTAATGATTTACTATATTGTACATGATTTCGGCATAAATCTAACCTTTGGTTCGCCACAATTTTTCAAAATTTATAAAAAATTTACCTAGTTCATAAAATATTTGTCATCTTTGAAAACATTAACTCCACGAAAAAATTATCAGGACACAAAATGTTACCTTTAACTTTTCTGAATTGGTTTTTGCAATCTTACTGATTCCTTGGATTATGTTATTTTTCCAAAGCAACATCCAAAGTTCAACATTTCAGCGACTTTTAATCAGAGTCCCGAAAATGAGAAAAATTACTTTTCAGATAGTAATATGTAACTAGATATTATAGATAGATAGAGAGCTTAAATACCATAGATTTTAGGAGTGTTGGATTTTAAAACTAAAACTTTAGGTAAAATTTTGCTTAAGTCAGATATGGAATGTCTTTCAACATTTCATCATATGCTACTACGATAAGATGACTTCAACACTACCAAACCACACGTTTCATGTTCCAGGGTTGTCAACGTATAGCCTCAAGGGAGTGCTATTTTGTTCTCCAGTTTTTTTTTCGTATTCTTCATCCCCTTCTATTAAAAACGGCGACAATATTTGAGAAAAAGCCTTTGCAGCGAATTCTTTTGGAGTCTTTTGCTGTTGTTACTGCTGCATGCGATGAATTTAATTTTGATAGGGTCCCCACCACCTTTGAAGAAAACGCTTTTCCTCGGTGGCTCGTTCATTTACATCAGTGCAAATTTTATTGTAGTCTTTTGGTTTTAAGGTTTTTGCTTTTATTTTTTCGTAACAAATAGGTAAAATAAAAGTGTAGAAATATGAAGAAGCGTACCTTAGTGGATGCAGCGGGAAAAGCGTTGAACATATTCCGCTTTGTGGAGACACCATACATGATGAGCGCACTGATGCGGGGTATATGAATCGTTTTTTTTTTTTTGTCTTTTTGTTACAACAATTTTTTTTAATAAGATGATGAGAGATGACAGTGGGCTGAAAGTCTTTACATGAAGACTGGTTTTTGCGACACAGAATCGGCAGTTTAATGGAAAAGAACTTTTATTTCAACTTTTTGTTTTAAGAAAACCAAGAATTTGTCTAATGGCGAACAAAGTTCTTGAATTATTTAAAATATTATTTACTTATCCTGTATTCAAAAAAACTAACACTCAATTTGGGTCAATTTTGCTCAAAGAAATTTACTCATATATTTATTTAATCAGTGCAATAGCAATAGCACAAGGAGAGCATTTTAGTGAATATTTAGAGCCATTTGACCAAATTTGGTTTTGGTCTCTTCTCGTATAAGCCTATAGCGGCCAAGCATAACTACTTTTTGAATCACAAAGGATTCAAATTTTCATTCCTTACTTCCCAGGTTTTGAATACACTGCTTGAATGGGCATCGACCTCGATATGTTGATATTTGCTCATCAATAGTAACATTCTCACCTGGGCTTTACATTTTTCTGAGGTTGCATTTCCATTTATCCCAAACATCTCTGATTGGTACTAATTTATCACGAGCTCGTCGATCGTTTCTATCACTAGTCATATCGAAGCGCAGAGCTCGTGATATATTCTCAAATCTTCGGGGGCTCATAACATCTAAAGATGGGCTTACGTTTCTTATCATCTCTGAAGCTCTTCAAACCTTTTCACGTCCATGATATTCCCCTGCCAATAGAATACAGTAGGCCGGCCAACTATGTGTGCAGTATGCTCGAAGTTGAAATCCCCGTTTCGCATGTAGCGATGCACAGTGTGACCAATGTTACAAAGAATTCCCAAAAAACGGTAAAAGTTAAATTTCGATAAGCGGTGAACCAACAACCGAAAATTTCAAGAGTAATATTGAAATCGCTAATCAGGAGCGCAATATATATAAAAAATTTTTTACACAGCCCACTTGGGACACTTATGGGAATAGGAATCTGTCGGTGCCTCTAAATTTCAGCAACTTTTTTTTTTTTTTAACCGGTCTAATGGTACAGGGCCGGTAGTATTTTAGTTGAAATACGTCATTGGGCAATTTTGACCCATGTATACAGGATAAGGGTTAATGAATATTCGTGTTTGCCTACATAATAACTGTGGAGATCGATAAAATAATGTGTCATTATAATTTAAGCTATTTCAATAGAAAACTTTATTCCCAACCGCAAAAGGTTTAAAATAAGAAAAACTGTTTTGGAAAATAACTTGACATAAAATAATTTTTTCGCGTACTTTACTTCGGTGAACATATTGATGATTGAACAAATTTTGCCTGTTAAAAGTTTCTTCACGCTTTTAGTCTACATTGCAAATTTCTAATTCCATTTTTTTTTGATACAAATTGAGCGATTTTCTACGAAAGTTCTTATATTAAACTTTGATATTTAATTTATAGAAATTATTAAATTATTTCTAAAAATTTCATGAGTCTCTTTTGAATTTTAATAAGAATGTTCGCCACTTCCTTTTGATTAGCTACAATATTGTGAATCGAGATTTTTATGAAAATTATTTGAAAACGATTACCATCATCAATATCACAAACAAAAAAGAGAGTAATAAGATTTAGGTACCAAATTCTTATTATATATGTAATTTAAAATCACTTCTTTTCCAAAAAAAAGCACAAAACCAAAAAGCATGTTAAATAGTGTTGAGTACATTTTCATTTCCTTAAAAGCATCATTAAAACCATTCATATACAAAAGAAGCTTTTGTTTCCCCATGATTTGTCGCAAAATTTTTATGAGCTCTAGATGATGTAAAAAAATTAAATAGAAACTAAAGAAATTGCTGCAGTTTCGCTGCCAAAACACAAGGAATAAATTGAAGGAAATGACAATGTATGCAGAAAAATGAAAAAAACTAGAGGAAAAACCCAAATAAAATATATGTGGTGAACAATAAAAGCAGGAATAGTCGTACGCCAAGATCCCAGATTAGATGTCATTGGCGGTGGTTGTCATTTGAAGAGTGGGTGTCGTGCAGCAAATCGGCGCCACTGTGCACATATAACATTTTGTTTTTTTTGCGCTTAGTTAAACTACGGCGACACTGGTTGTCATTGCAAACACAATTTTTTATTATTTTTATTATTTAGAAAAATTTATACTGCTGTTTGCTTAATAAGGGGAGTTATTTGGATTTTTATCACAAATGCTTATACTTACATACATAGGATATTTACCAGAGCGAAGAAAAAAGGGGTTCAGTTCTTTAGAAACTTGAAATGGTGAAACATAATTTTTCCCACATAAAAAGTGTTTCAATAAGATTTGAGGATTTCAATATTTAGTAAATGAGAGATGCTTTTTAAGAAATGTTTTTAAGTTCTTTATTACATCATGTTGTTTGGTTCAATTAATACGAAATATATACATATATTAATCTTTGACTTCTTCCAAATGCATAATGATGACCAAAGCACAAGGTCATTAGTAAAATAAAAATGTTTACAACTACTACGCAGAGAAATCGTTAAAATTATAAAAGCGCTATGCCCAATAAGCTGCATTACGGCAGTGGCACATAATTCTTAAAACAACTGCAAATATTTGCTGTCCAAAAAGAAACATCAAATTTGCAGAAGATTAACATTTCAAACCAATAAAAAAAAATCTCTAAAAATACATAGAACATACGTTATAATTCTTCAGTTAAATGCTACTTGGCACCAAAATGCGTCCCAAAGTAGCATTGGCACTAAATAAATAAGAAAACGAGAATAAAAATAATAATTTCCCCATGAACCTGTTAGGGCTTCTTTTTGTGATAAATTAACTCCAATAAATCATTGAAAAGGGAAACACGTTGAACCCGAGGAAAACTAAAAGAAAAATTAAGAATTCGCTTGGAACTGAAAACGGAATCCTTTTGCGCAAAAACTAAAATAACAAAGGGAAGTAGCCAACAAAGAGAAGGCAGAGCATGATGAACGTGCCGCAGGACTTTATGCAGCAATCGCAACAGTGCTATGTAGTTGGCAACGCAACGCTACGCTAGAACTCTTGCTTTAGCGTGTCAAGTGTTGCGAAAGCTCCTAATCAGCAGTTAATTTTTATCTTTAATTAAGAGCACGTTCTGCATGTGCCATCCATGCGAACTTTTCGCAGTATTCAAGCTTCATCCATCTATCTATCGTTTGTTCTTTTTTGGCGAGTATCCTTTCATTTATTTTATGGCCAAAGCATTACTTATGTAACACTCACTTGAGCAAAGTGTTGGGGGTCGAAAATATATATGAAAATGGTGAATCAAAAAATGGGGCAAGTCCACGAATAAATAAATAAATACTCATCTGCATACACTTGGACATGCTTCATTTCTATACTTGTTTAATTGAAAAGAAAAAAATTGTGTAATTTATAGAAAGTGTAGCGATTAAATAAACTTGCTCCAAAACTCTGAAAGCTTTCATGCATAAACTATCTAGTGACTTTGACAACAATCTGACTGATCTGCAAAATTCCATCGGAGAACGGCGATGAAATGTTTTCTTACTCAATTCCTTCTTAGCTCTTGCCAGTTTTGTAGGCAGAGTAATATGGTGTCAGCAGTCACCTAGATTCATTGGTGTAATGCCTACCATTTGGTTGATTTGGCCAAGCCAAAGCAGATGACGAATTTTTATCTTTTGATCTACAGCTATATCAGTAGCAAATCTGCGACGTAAAAATTTTAAAAGACTGTAAAATTGTTTTTGCTGATTGTCCCGCATTCGGCTACATAAAGCACAATAAACAAGATAATACAGAATTATTTTGGTCTTTCGAGCCAGATGCTTTGATAGTCTGAAGATATACCGAATGCTTAACCCTTTCGTTGTTTTTGTACAATATATTGTACAAAAAAGTTATCGCATTTCTCTACTTCTTATTTTAAAAATTTCGCAGATTTTGAAAAAACAAAACTTAATTTTTGAATTAAGCATGCTTTTTCTTTCTAAAATTTAAATTTGAAAAGCAAAGGTAGTATGGTTAGTTTTTTATTTGACTCAGTCTGTGACAGTCTGTGACAGTCTGCATTGCGTCCGTGTATTTTCAAGAAATGCGCACGCAAACATTAGATTTTTGAGAAGGTAATGAACATTTTTTTTAAAATATCCTAAGTTTAAATTAAAGTTAAAGAACCAATTCTTAGTAGGAAATTAATATTTCAACAGAAAAACTGGAAAAAAAAATTGTTTTAATAGGTTAAAAAAAGTGTACAATATATTGTACAAATTCCGCCAATGCTAATGTACAAATAAATAATTTGGTCAATATATTGTACAAAATTCAAGAAAGGTTGTTGTTTTTTTTATATATTTTCTGCGGCCTACGATGAAAAAAAAAATGTTATTGTTCTGCTTTGTATGGGTTTTTGAATATTTTAAGTTTACAGAAATACTTTTACAATGAGTTTACGCAAATGAGGTTTATGAGCATAAAAAATTAATGAATTTTTGGATATGATTGAAGCAGATTTATCAGATTTTGAGAAAGAAAAAGATGAAAATGGGGAATGAGGTGAAATTGTTTAAGTTGCCGACATCGATTCCGATGATGAGATTCTTATAGATTTATATCGTAATAATACTAACGAACAAATTTACGGATACGGTACGGATTTCCAATAGAAATTGTTTTGCACTTAAGGAAAATATTGACAAATTCCGGTCATAATCTGTACTTCGGCAACTTTTTTAACTCTTTCAACTTACTTTTAAGCCTACAATAAATTTTCTGGAGTCTAAAATTTGAGTTTTTATGCTGTACCTTTGATGAATTTTAATATCTATGTTTGCGTTTTTCAATAAAAATTTTTTAAATATATAATGATTTTATTAAATTTATACTCCCTTGATGCCGTTTGGTCAATATATTGTACAAATTTCCCAAAGGTCTATAGCCTTTCCAAAAAACTTTTTGCTATAAATTTTTGTGATTTATTGCTAATTAAACTTAAATCTGTGAGAATAAGACAAGAAAAAATTTTTTTGACTCGAGATGAAAAAGTTGATAAGAAAGGGTTAAGGTTACACTTTTCATCAAGCTGTCGTTTATTGAGTTTAATCTAATGCCACGTTAGGTAATATTTTGTCTTCCTTGAACTTGTTATTATCGTTTATAAATTACTGGATAGCATAACTTCGGTCCTTATTGATCGCTACTACGATATCTTCGGTATCAATAAAGGTTTGGCAGTGGTTTCGATGACGTCAATATCATCTGTTTAACCTTACAGCTGGAAAGTTCATCCAAGGATGACGAGAGACAAAGCAGTATCCAGGAGTGGCAGCGGAGACGGGAGATGGTGGAGAAGGAGAGTTGGATGTTTGCTCTGAGTCTGGATATCGGGCCCTGGAGATATTATGGAGAAATCGACTTCAACCTAACGCCGCTGTTTAGAACACATGGATAAAAAACAATAGCATAATACAACCATTGCTCGTACGAAATAGTTTTAAAAGTTTTGTTCAGTCAGTGAAGGCACACAGATACATGTCAATGTGTGCGACAAACGTAATCAGATCATGCTGAATAGTATTTTGCAGCGTAAGCGACAAGTATATGTACATATACGCAACCTCTGCTTGAATTCTGCCACAGTTGTTCGCGTGAGGCAGAATGCCTTAGACTGGAATAGTAGAATATTGATAGTGTCGAGAAGATATGCTTGAACAATGGAGTTATTTGTGAAATTTGCCCAGGAGCAGCTATGCGAAATAAAGGCCACCGCGAAATCACAAGGCAAATAAGATGCTCACAAGATTTTCTTAACTCATTGTTAACTTAGAATCAAGATACATATCTTGCACGAGTATCGTTAAGTTGCAGTTCCTAAAAATCCTTTCTTTCTTTTTTGTGTTGGCTGTTTGGGTTCAGCATTTGTGTACTTGCAAATTAAAAATTAAACTTTTCAAAAGATACGCTTAGGAAAAAAATGATAGAAAGAAGTGTGGATTGTCGAGTCATGGGGAAAAGAAAACAAGGCACTAATTAAAACCAAAATTACGAGTAACAATAGAATCTGTTAATTTTCAAGTTAAATGTACTCTGCTCAGTTTGCTAGCAAACTTTCTCAATGACTTTGTGTGTCAATGAGATTATCTTAACAATTTGGTCTATTTACATGGGATAAAGGAGCGCTTAGTACATTGAAAGAATACAATACAATAAAGTATAGTAGTGTTGATAGGGGTAGACAATAACATTATTACTCTTTAATTCATGATAATTAATATAAATTTATTTTTTATTCATTCATAGTTTCATGCGGGCATGTACTTAGGTTAAAACTATTATCATATGATATTGCGTAAAGTGGATATCTTTCTTTTTCGTGTGAGTTTATCACGTTATTAATTATTAATTGTATAATAAATCGGTTTTTAGTTATTGTATTTCTACTATCACTTATTCATAATTGTTTTATATAGTTGTCTCTATAATATTTATCGTCATGGAATGATTTTACACTTCTTCGAAACGCTCCAATTCAGTTTTATGTCACTTGGTTAAATATTGCTTACACTTGTGGAAAATATTCTGCATTCATTTGCTTAAGTCTTTAGTTTTATTATCAGTTCTCGTACAGTCATTGTCACCAACGGTCGCTGCATCTATGATGCGCAAATTTCAAGTAGCTGTCGTATGTCAATTTTATGCAGTATGTGGCTTTTGTTTTTGTCGTCGAAAGTACAACTACAACATTTAGTTTGAAATTTTAAAACATCTTGTGTTAGATAGAACAATGCATCTGTGAGCTTGGATTCTGCGATGAAAATATTTGGTAAGCCAATTTAAAGTTTTTTCTTTGTTTTTTTTTTTTTGTTATTGGGTTGGTATAAAAGTTTCAAGCAATACAATAAATATATGCATTTGCCTTTAATCTAAGTACCTGGAGACCGACCACTGTTCGGTTTTTCGTTTTGAGGTTGAAAAAATCGAAAAAATATGGAATTTGTTTAAAAAAGTTGACTTTTCACTTTCACGCTTCAACTTCTCTTTACTTTTTTCTGTTCCATTTTTTTCAACAATTTTGCTTCGTTTTTAGTTTCGTCAAATTGTGGTCTGATGCAAAAGTGTTTATAAAAAGAGTGGATTGGGACCAAGAGTGAATAGAAATGAAAAGGATAATGCAAAATGGCTCGATTTCATTTAAATTGGACACTAAATCGACTGAGATATCGCAGCATTTATATAAAAGAGCGCAACCGATTGTACAGTTAGTACGAGGGGTAAAACCTATAAGCCACTTTGGTACAAAAACTTATCGCACCTTATTACGTTTTGCGGTTGGTGCTATTTTTTAAATTTTATTGCTGTAAGGATATTTTCCTTGTTCTTCGGCTTATCCCGGAGGTAATCACTCCATAAGTGACAACTCATCGAGGCGGTTCACCCCGAGTGACGTTGGGTCACTTAAAGTCACTTTGGTTCACGAAATTCGTAAAAATCCAAAAAAAAAAAAATTCCACGCACCGCAAAACGTTATTAGGTGCGCAAAGTTTTTACACCAACGTGGCCAATAGGTGTTATAGAGCAATTCTACAAAAATCGCACGCAAACCGCAATATCGCGATTTTCACTCATCTCGGTGATTCCAAGTAACCCAAAGTGACTCGTGGTGAACCACCTCGATGAGTAGTCCTTATGGAGTGATTACCTCCGGGGTAATCCGAAGTACAAGGAAAATATCCTTATTGTAATAAAATCAAAAAATCGCACGCACCGCAAGACATAATTAGATGCGCTAAGAGTTTGTACCAACGTGGCCCATAGGTGTTATAGACCAATTCTACCAAAATCGCACGCAAACCACAAAATCGCGACTTTCACTCACCTCGGTGACTCCAAGTGACACATAGTGACTCGGAGTGAACCGCCTCGATGAGTAGTTAGTTATGGAGTAATTACCTCCGGGATAGTCCGAAGAATAAGGAAAATATCTTTCAGCAATAAAATCCAAAAAATCGCACGCACCGCAAAACGTTATTAGGTGCGCAAAGTTTTTACACCAACGTGGCCAATAGGTGTTATAGAGCAATTCTACAAAAATCGCAGGCAAACCACAAAATCACGACTTTCACTCACCTCGGTGACTCCAAGTGACCCAAAGTGACTCGTTGTGAACCACCTCGATGAGTAGTCACTTATGGAGTGATTACCTCCGGGATAATCCGAAGTACAAGGAAAATATCCTTACAGTAATAAAATCAAAAAATCGCACGCACCGCAAGACATAATTAGATGCGCTAAGAGTTTGTACCAACGTGGCCCATAGGTGTTATAGACCAATTCTACAAAAATCGCACGCAAACCACAAAATTGCGATTTCCACGCACCTCGGTGACTCCAAGTGACCCAAAGTGACTCGGAGTGAACCGCCTCGATAAGTAGTCACTTATGGAGTGACTACTTCCTGGATACTCCAAAGGACAAGGAAAATATCCTTACAGCAATAATATCCAAAAAATCGCACGCATCGCAAAACATAATTAGGTGCGATAAGAGTTTGCACCAACGTGGCCTATAGGTGTTATAGACCAATTCTACCAAAATCGCACGCAAACCACAAAATTGCGATTTTCACTCACCTCGGTGACTCCAAGTGACCCAAAGTGACTCGGAGTGAACCGCCTCGATAAGTAGTCACTTATGGAGTGACTACTTCCGGGATACTCCAAAGGACAAGGAAAATATCCTTACAGCAACGAATTCCGCAAATCGCTCAGGACGCACTAAGTGATCAAATATTAAAAATGACCACTACAATATTAACACTACACCACTGTAATTAAAAGTCTATTGGAACAAAAAATTTTTTTTATTTTTCGTGCTTTCTCTATCGATTGGAACAAAAAATTTAAAAAAATTACTCCCATAGTACACTAAATAACATTTAACGTTTTTCGTACGTATGGGAGGTGCCACGCCCACTTACGCAATCCCGTTGAAATCCATATAATTTCAAAGCTTATAGTAATCGACACCTCTACACCAAATTTAAAGAAAATACCTCCCATAGTGCACTAAATACAACATTCAACGATTTTCGTATATATGGGACGTGCCACGCCCACTAACGAAATCTCGTCGAAATCCATTTAACTTAAAAATTTTTGGTAACCGACATCTCTGTACCAAATTTTAATGAGATTACTCCCATAGTGCACTTAATATAACATTTAACGGTTTTTGTTTGTATGGGAGGTGCCACGCCCACTGAAGCAATCCCGTCGAAATGCATTTAATTTCAAAGCTTATAGTAACCGACAACTCCTCACCAAATTTTAAGAAGATTACTCTCATAGTACAATAAATATAACATTTAACCTGTTTTGCTTGTATGGGAGGTGCCACGCCCACTGGTACTATTACACCCATTTTTCGTCTTGAGGTACCTTATAGCAAGTATATCCACCATATGAAATTTCAGAACGATTGTGTTGTTAATTCTCTTATTATAATGTTTATAAATATTGTGGGCTGTGCCACGCCCTTAAACGAATTTTGCCAGTATAGTGACATAGCATGTTATGATGACTGCTTTTAGTGGTATTATCTATAAAACTTTTATGAAAATCCTCAGTGCCGTTTTTGAGTAATATTGAATCAAAATTTTCAATTATTGAAAAGTGCCACGCCCACTTTTCCGATTCCGCCCACTTTTGGCAAAATTTAAGACATTTATGATCTGCATCTGTGTACCAAATTTCATCACAATATCTTGAATAGTTTTCAAGATATGACGTTATGAAAATAAAAGTTTAGGGCTGTGCCACGCCCCTCCAGGAGCCTTTGATAAGTTAAAACCCAGCCCAATCCTAATTTTGTTCACATATGTACCTAACCCCCAAGTTTCATCAAAATCGCTGCACCCGTTTTGGAAATAAAGTCTGAAAATATATATATATATATACATACAATTTTAGCTCGTTTAATAATAGTAGATATTTATATATGTACATACATAGCTAGATAAACATTTTAAGACCTCGTAAGTCTGGATCGGTCAAGCCATTTCTTGGCCAGGTAGGTGATCCGCTTGACGTCCGAAACGTCCCATATATAAGGTCGTTAAATATTGAGTGCTCCTAACTTTTATTAGCAAAAGGAAAAAGTAAAAATTTAACGGTAAATTTTAAATTAATTTTTCTAAAATATAGGGTGATCTAACTTTAGCTCTCAAAATTTTCCTATCAAATTCAAGATTCTTCAGATTATTTTCATTTATCATTATTTACAAATTAATTTGTTATATCTTACTGCTTATGAAACGTGTACATATTGAATTATATATTTTTATTTAAATAAAGTTTATATGTATTGGTCTTTGCACTTCTGTAAGAAACTTTTGGGCACCCCTATCCTATACGGTCGTAGATCTTAGTCTTGATCCTAGACTATAGATATCAGATGCTGACATGTGAACTTTTATTATTTTGCATTTTATTTTTTCTTTCTCGCAGACAACGGAAGTACTAATGGCTATCATGACTCAAGAAAAATAAGGGAATATTGTCGCTCGTATAAATTATTGCAATTGATTTATTATTGAAAACAGAATTTTTCCTTACAGAATAGAAATCAATTATATATAGAAATAAATAAAAGTGATAAAAAAGCACAAATACAAATCAAAAGGAGTAGATAAAATCAAAAGATGTCCTTAAAGAATATGCAATACCAACAACAGCATCACCAACAACAACATCCACAACTACAACAATTTCAACAGCAACATCCGTTGTTGGCAGCAGCTTCCGGAAATAATTTTGCGTAAGTTTAATTGCATACAAAATTTACGAGGGTCATTAGGATGAATTACTCGGGGCAAATAGCGAACCACTACAATGTAAATTTTGCATTTTTTAGTTTTTACAGAAATCCACATACAATATATTTTTGAAATAGCGAATTTAAAGATTTAAATTAATTTTGCATACGCTTTCTAATTAAAAAGCTACAGTCATCCACGCGGACGCTACACTGGACATGTGAATGGCTTTCGTCCACTGGTCGGCGCTGGTACTAGTGCAAATGGAGCTTATGCTGGATCCCAACCCTCAGGCTACGGGTAACTAATTATGATGTTTTTAATTTACATGTTTAGAGTTTTGCATGCCGTCACTAATAAGCGCAGTTTTTATCTACATTAATCCTTATAGTCAGTATAATGAGGTGTAGCGAAAAAAGAAAACGCATTGAAGTGTTAAGTGACTTTGGTAACAAATTAAACTTAAGATAACCATATAGATACTTAAAGAAATACTTAAAACAATTTTTGGATAGATTTTCATTACGAAATTTACTTTATTAGTGGAAAGTAAATAAGAGTAAAAGCAAAAATAGTGACCAAGATATGATATTTTTTTGATAAAGGTTTTTTTCTAATCGCTTTAGGATCCAAAAAAAAACTTGCACTTCAGCCAAAAGATTTAATATATAAAAATAAAGTCTATTCAAATCGGTTGATATTGTAGTTTAGTTTATATCAGCCGATCAGAAGTTTATATGGGGCATATGTCAAATGTACTGATAGCTCTTGATATATTCATTTGAACGTATACAGCGTTTTGAAGTTTTAATTTTCATTTTAGATGGTGTGCCACGCTTCTTTACAACATTAAAACTATCACGAAACACACACGTTCTTGGGCCATGTAAAGTTGTTGCTGCTGCATTCTTTTAGATGAAAATCTTTTTTGCACCACCCTATTACAGATTTGCAAACTATGCATTCTACTTAAATTACTTAAATTTCTATGTCTGTCATTGCAGCTCCTCATCGTCGGGTAGTGGCAGCGGTTACGATTACCATCCACAAGGTGCACCACCGGCGCAACCACCACATCATCCGGTACATGTGCCCAGCGGTGGCAGTTACGCATATCACGCTACAACTGGCACCGGCTATGGAGCACCACCACCAGCACATCCGCCTGCTGCGAAGAAAAGGAAAAGTGGTGGATCATCCGCGGTAACGGCACTAACGTTGCTCTCATTTTTCTTCTTTGTAAATTTACTACAGGGATGCCTTAAGGACCACATGGATGCTTTGAATCCAACCGTAATGGTCATGACGGCAAATGTGGTACGCAACCGGTTCAACAAATTAGCGGAAATGAATTCACGTGAACAATCTTCATCATCGCCAGCATCAATGAATGGAGGCTTCTCATCGGGCGCATCCATTGTAATGCAACCAGCGGACTTAGTTGCCTCAGCAGCATCGGTGGCCACGTCAGTTGCTGTAGGGGCATCGGCAACAGCGACAACAATTCAGTTGCAATCTCCCTACAAAAATTACGCTAAACCACCAGCAACGCATTACAATTACAACAACAATGCAAACTCTAATAAATACCATAATTATGAACCCAGTCCAGAGTTTTATGAATCTAACTCATATCCGAATCAAACGTTGCATTCGGTCATTTCTAACGATAAACACCATAATTATCACCAGGAACAGTACCCAGCAGCAGCACAACAACATCATAATTTTCCCAACACACATGCTGAGTCATCATCGCCCTGGTCTTATGGCTCTCCTCTGTTGTCGACTCCTACTTCCTCCCCAACATCTTCACATCATAATCACCATGACTCATCCACCTACTCATCTTGGGCAACACCGCGTCCGAATCGTATTAGCGGAAGCAATTACTTCGATGTTGACGATGACGACAACGGTGGTAACTACCGTCGCGGGGAATCGTACTACACGCGTATTAATTGAGTTTTTTACATGATGCAATCCTTTGGTATTAAGAGCAGTCAAAAGCTTTTCTGCACTTACAGACCATCGAATGGTCGGTCCACTTTGGTTGGTTACTATTCGTGCACACTTTTTAATTTATTATTTTTGTTTGGTGAAGCGTGTGCTTCGCTGGTAATGTTCGTCCTGTGCTCGTGGAGTTTTTCATATTATGAATTGGATTCGTAATTTGCTGAAGCTTCAAAGGATTTTCCAATGAATGTGTATCGTTTGAAAAATTAATATCATATTTGCACTAAGCACAAATTTTCTTACTTTAATAAGGAATATATTTTCTACTTTAAGACACTTGTCAGAGGAACTATTAGGGAAAAACACAGTGTATTAGAAAAACAATCGAAATAAATTAAGATAACCTTAAAAAAATAAACTTCAATAAGACATTTCATAAATATTTTTATCAACGACCGGGGACCATTCTTTTCTGATTTGGACTAAATATTGCATGGAAATACCTTACTACTACTACTACTTTGTGCCATATAAAAGAATATGTGCTCACCTGGGCATTTGACAATTGTTATGAGATGTGCCTTTTTTATTCTCGCACGGTTTTTTGACACCCTGCGAAGGCACATACTATTTATTTCAACACATAAATGCTTAGTAACTTCCGATGGCTGAATCTTATCAGGCTCTCTACTCTACACAGTGCGACAATTTTCCATTCAGACCTTCAATATTTTTCAAAACACTTAATTTGTTATCCAAAGCCCTCCCCTTCCGCACTTACATATTGTTGCCAGCGACTTAAAAATGATTCAAACGATTGACACATGCCCTCTAAAGGTACTACGTCTGTTGTCGCATCGCTGCTGCTTTGAAGGTATTTACGTTGCACGACAAAACACCTACTAACAATGCCATTTTGCGTGCTTGACCACTTGCCGTATTAACCTGATTTAGCATCGTGTGACTTTTTCCTATTCCCGAAACTGAAATTGATCCTCAATGGTTCTTTTTTTTCTAGAGTGTAGATAAGATCAAAGCAGTGGCAACACGACAACTGAGGTAGTACATGCTGAGCTTATGCGCCAATCGCTTGAATCATTTTTAAGTCACTGTCAACAGTGTGTAAGTGCGGAAGGGGATGTTTTGAAATATACTGTAGTGTTTGGGTTTTATGAGAAAAACCTGAGTGGAAAGTGTTCGCACTGTGTACTAAAATATGGAAAATTGAACTTTTGTCACTTCTACAAAGCTACCTACATTTTAATTTACCTTTTTCTGATATATCTTTCAATTAAAACAACAGAGTCTCTTTTGACTACATGTGACAAGGGGCATACAATTCAATGTTTTGTGCCACGCCCTCGATAAACTTAAATAACTTTTGTGCATTCTCGACATCTCTCTGATTACATGTCAGTTACATGAGATGCAAGACTGAAAAGTTGAAAGTTGAATTGAATTTATTTCAAAGGAATAACAAACAATTCCATCGAATGATGCGTAAATTGGCTGCAATGCAAACACGACGAATTGTGTCAACAGTGAACACCTTGTTTGCAATTAAACATAAAATCTCAAATTGGTGCTGTCGCTGATAACATATGCGCGTATAGAGTTGCCAGATAAAAAGCAAGATGTGAAGGAGGCAAAAACTCCATAAATTAGAGAAGAAGTTTGTTAGGTAAACTTCTTGCAAATATGAATGACTGGAATGAGCACTAGTTATCCACAAAACACAAAATCTTAAATCCAGCTCTAATGGCAACTCTGAATTCGTAAGTTGCGCGCATCAAATGACATAATGCGCTTTTACGGCAACGCCTCTGCATCAGCTACAACTGCAGCAGCGTTGCCATCACTATCATCATCACCATAACCATCGCCATCACAGCAACACCTCCATCAACAACATCAATAATCAATATTATGTATAAAAATTCCACTCAAAAGAATAATTTAAAATTCCTTTTTTTTTACACGCTCGCATCTTTTAACATGCAGCAGGACTTGTTTGACACACACTTACTGTATGCTGCATGCAGCATCTGCATAAATGCATTGGTACGCTTGAGTGTTTCTGTGTGTTGGTGCCAATGTACTCAGTCACTCATGGCTCATGGCTCTTGTATTCATCCTGCGTAACGAACTTCTACAATTTTTTGACACTTTTTTAAGTTTGAAATTTTTATTTAGTGCAGAGATTAAAATGCGAATGGAATTTTTAAAAAGCATAAAATTTATCGATGCGAGAAGACTTGCGAATATTCCAACGTGCATATTTATACGACATTGATGGAGTGTTAAGTCTTCAGGCAATGCAGATTATGCATTATGCACTATGTACTATGCAAAATATGACTACTCAACTGATCTCTTTAAGTAAAAGCCATTGAATATTTGGGAGTTTTCTATGGAGGGTACATTGAGCGGATTTTTTTTTTGCTTCAAAAGGTTTTTAATTTTATGGCAATAACATTATAAGTATGCACTCATATGCTTATAATAAAAATGTGAAAATAACTTTTAAGCTAAAATTCGATTGATTAGACACGCATTCTAGGCTTAGGATTATTTTTCAAAAATCCAAACTTTCCTTGTATTTTGATAGCAATGTAAACGAAAAATTAATTGAATGAAATATTCACAACAAATTCTTTTAATGATATTTAAAAATAAAAGCAAAAAAGCATGACACACAGTTATCAAATGAGCAACACAAGGTTAAAGAAATTCACTAAGCGATTACTTGCTATTCAGTGAAATAATTTAGCATTATGAACACAAGAGAACTTTTTACGCTTGCCTGCAATCTTTGCTCTTATTTTATAATATTTAGGCTAAAACAACAGGAATTATGTCCTTGTTCTTATTGTGGTTTTTACTACAACTGCTGCAAGTTTTAATGCAGGATAAAACACACGAAAGAAAGCGCATTAAAATCAGACAGACACTAGAATCCCTTAAACATAAGAATTACGCTACTTTTTTTCCTCTGAGCATTGGCGTATTTAGAGAGTTTTCCTGTAAGGCTAAACTTCCCAGATATTTGTTTTTCAACATGTCGTATGAGTAACATGGTATTATAAATGAGGAAAATAATTCAATGCAATATACATACTTAAAAATTGATTAATTTACACAGCCTCAAAGCAAGTCGTATTCAATCCAAACTCTATCACGGGTCGCTTTTGAGTCTCAAAAATTATATATGTATGCGTCAACATTAGGGCAAAGTAAAATTGATTAAAAAATTACTTCTCTTAACCCAGCAGCTCCCAGAAAAAAAAATTTTTTCATGCGATTTTGGAAAATTCACTAAAAAATAATGCATTTCGCTAAAAAATATGATTTTGTTTATTGAAAATATTTACACCAAAAACTTCAAAAATGTCATCACCGACCACCTTGTTTATTGGTAAAAAATAGCGATCTGCAGAATTCACACATAGTATGAAATTTCATACGCTGGGTATTGCTGGGTTAAGAAGTTTTGTAGACTCATGCTCATAAGTTGCCTTTAATAGCTATTATTTCAAAAAAATTGTCGCCCTATGCTCCAATTAGGAACGGTGCATTTTTTATATAAGGTGATCTTGATCTTGATCTTGAGGATGACTTACATAATCTTTTTATTTAAACTAATTTTTTTTACCAATAAAACTTTGTCAATTAATTAATATTTTTTAACTTAAAATGCTGTGCGGAACAATGCAAGTGTTAATCCAATGTTGGAGCTAAGCAGTATAAACACTCAGAGACGACACTATTATGAATAAGGCCTCTAAAAACTTGCACCCCGGCGGCAACAAGATCAGAGCCGTCCCTGCAGTCTGTCACACAAATACAAAATATAAGAAAATAAATGTCCAAAACTATATTTATGTTTATACATATTTTTAAAAATAAATGCAAAAGCGCCTCTGGTCATTTTGTTTCCAGTTGGTAAAATAAAAGAAAGGCAAAGGGGTTTACGCATTAACGAATAAAATCAAAATAAAAAGCAACAACTTCGCAACCAAGAATATTCACTATACGAGTACATACGTAAACAAAGTTGCAAGGACCCTCCTACTTTGTTAAAGTAAAATTATCGTGCTGGATATTTTGTCCGACATTTAATTTGTTTTAAACAAATTAACATTAATTTTCATTAGGATTTAGGATGCCGCCTGTGTTAATGTGAGATAGTGAGTTCTTGCATTTTCCTGTAAAGGAGCCAAAAAACTGCATGCAACTTGGTACAGTAAAGTGGAGCGAAAACAAAAGTTGAAGGATCTTATAGTACGTACATGCATAACGTTAAAACATCGTTTTCCTGAATTTAAAAAATTGGTAATAATGTTATCTTTTTCCTTGGCAAAGATTAAATACCTTACATTTTTTAAATATCTTAAACTTATTTTAAAAAATTATTTTTTATACTACGCCATGAACGTTCCAATATTGAATTTGGAAACATTTACTGAACGATTATAGTACAAGTTTTTGTTTGTATGGAAGGTTCAACTTTTTATCTTAATTAGATATATTACACAAAGAGATATGGGTTGATTTACCCAAGTGAGGAGTTTCTTAAGAGTCCGTAGTGATTCAAGGATAACAACGAAATGTTCGGAAAAATTTTATCTTACAACATTTTTGTAGCTTTTACTTCTGGAAATCAATGACACAAAAATACATTTTTTCTCTCATCTTTTTTGGTTTTCTCTTATGAAATCGAATTTGCAAAAGATTTTGATGAGTTATATCATATATCGTTTATGGGATCTTTCAGAACTCGCGATGTCATGATTTGAAAAGTGTACATAAAACTAAAGCTATATACTCAGATTTATTAAATGTGCCCTTTAGAGGCATGGACGTTCCTATAACGCGATATTTTTATTTTAAGTTTTACATAATGTATTTTATACAAAATTGAAAAAAAATTCGCTCCACTCTGCTGTGTAGTGTTACAAATTAAAGCTTTCCAAGCTGTTAAAAAATGCAAGTTGTTCCTTCGGTAGCAACATTTGTTTAAACAACTGAAAAAGGAGGAGATTTCAGAATGGTACGAAATAAAAATTTGAACTTTTCTGAATACATAACTCAAATTGTATATGTATGTATATCCCGAAAGAGAATATATACTGCAATTTGTTGATTAGATGTTTTTTTTACAAAATAATTGACCCGCCACTTAGTTTCAGCTTCATATTATGGAAAGTACACATTTTAAGCATAAGAATCACATCATATGTAGTTTTGTAAAATGTAGCTTAAACAATTTAATAACTTAACATTATTTGTTGCCTACAGATCAAGAAAACATATACATACAATATATTCTTGCAATTGCGAGCTCAACAAAATTAAATCATCTTCAACGTACATAGTTTTTTTATATTTTGCGTATTTTTTTCTAACCTAAAGAAATAAAGGATTAACAAGCTCCATGCTGAAGTGTCTTATAAAAATAACAAAAAAACGTTGAAACTTATTTATGACCGCAAGACTGAAGAAGATGATGTTTCTCGTTGCTATTTTGTAGTTTGCTGTTTGCTACGTGCTATAAAATGTTCTAGGATTGCAAACTTGAAGATATCCTCTGAGGCAAAGTGTTAAGTGGGACAGAAGCTGCCTACAAAGAGATGCCATTTCAATTAAAAATCAAGCAAATTTTAACGACCAGAACAAATATCTCGAAAATTAATAAACACCATATTTTATTTTCAGGACGACATGTATTAAAAACTTTGATTTGCAATCTCAAGCTCCAATATAATATACACGTATACAACTTATTAACTTGAAAACTGGTTTCTGGTACTATGACTATTGGAGGAAGGAAGCCTTACGCCGCGGCCGAAGGCCTCTCACTGGCGCTGACTTTATGTTACTGTATACTACATACATAGTGTAAGTATGTGGCTTTCATATATGAAGGCGGCCGAGCACGCCCTATATTTATATAAGTACATTTGCTCAGAATAACTCCTAAAATAACATATTTCAAGATCAAGGTCATCGGTGATGATTTTGGCCATTACCAGGAGTGGTCACAGGTCTCGAAAGCATCCGGTTTCGGTCCGTTTTCAAAAAATTTTGTTTCCACTTTTAGATGGAAAGATGTCGAATATTAGAACGGACTTGGAGGTGTTTGGCAAATCGTCTTGCGCGGAAATGTGCAGCATAAATTTACATTACAATCATATCTGATTCTATAATATTGTTGCCGTTTTTTCCAGTAGTTACATTAAAAGTTTTTAGTTTTTCCACACCTTCTTCTATAGCATAATTTTCATGATGTCTTTGCAATGCTAGCAAAAACTCTGTTTGGTTATTGCTTTAATTAAATTGAAATAACATTTACACTAAATATGAATATTGCTAGTAAATTTAGTTTGCAACTTTCTGCAGCAAAATGGTGCTGACTTATTTCGACGGCATTTTTGCCATTCTTTTTATTACAAAATATTATAAAATCATTATTACTTAGTAATTAAGTATCGTATATTTTTAAGATTGCAATAGATCATAAAACTGCAAAAAAACTACAACATTTTCTTATCCTACCATCCCATGTAATACTGTTTTTTACACGCGGGAGGTAAAAGCAAAATATTCATATTTTATAAATGTATAATTACAATAATTTATTGCAGATAACCTTAAGGCAACAAGTTTTTATTTCGCAATTAGAAAAAATATAAAAACGATGTAGCTATGCATATTGAACTTACGCTTGCAGCAACAGCGTTATTTGTGAAAAAATATGCTAAAGCAGACGAATTATGTATGTTGTTCTGCCATTTACATACGCTGAATAATGAAAATCCTTGATGTGGTTGATACTGAGGTTCTCTGACCAGAACTTTTAAATTAAAATTAAAAAATTATTATACCCTGAGGATGTCACCAAAAAAAGTGACGAAACGTCGGTAAAAAATTGAAAATTTTAATGTTTTAATTAATTTTGCAATTTAGAAGTTCTGGTCAAAAAAACCACAGTATCAACCACAATTGGTCATATAAACTGACCCATAAGATCACAGAAAATCCTTGATATTTTTGTTATCAAATAGCTATAGCTTCTTACGGTCAAAGGTAAGGTTACGTTAGACAGACTGCATAGTAAACTAATGTTTGGACATACAAAGGCCACAGATGTTCCTTTGTCAAAACACCAAAAGAAAATAAACGTCACCGTTGCTCTCATACCCATTTGGATTCTTTAGTAGAAAAGAGGAGTGTTTAAATACCCAAGTGTTGGCCATGGCAGATGTATTATTGAAGAAGTAAACCCCCAACTGTCTAAACTAATGTGGTCTTACTAAACTAACGTGACCGTTTCGCGGAACAAGTCCGCGTTTTTTTCTTTCTGCTCCGCGCGTTCCGCGTTTTCATTGGAAATAATAAATCTCATTTTGCTACGGTTTTCGGTTAAAGTGAAGACCTTTTTTTTTTAAGGAAATATAAATATTTCGAGATAGTAAATATCTGATTTTTCTTAAAAATAATTGGAAATTATCTGATTTTGCTACAGTTTTCGGAATGTGAAAGTGAAGAATTTTTTTTTTGTAGTTAAAACAAACGAATCTTTAAAAAAGTTCCATCAACTTTTTCCTGCTCCGCGTTTTGGTGAAAAATATCTGGTCACGTTAGTCTAAACCTACTATACTACAAAGAGCAGGACAGTTATAGAGGAGGAGATGTCAAACACTTTCCTGCTCCTCTTCGCAACGTCAAATTCTACAGAAGGCATTGCGGTGAACATCCAAACGCCTAGTAGCTATGTTCGCCAAAAAGGCAGTGCTCAGTAGGGATACCTACCGCCCGTTTTGTATCCGTCATCTCTAGAGCTCTGAGATTCTTTGATCGCTATCCAGCGTTGGGTAAATTAAATGGATGTGCCATGCCTAGTTAGTTCGCGAGCCTTCTCCTTTGATTCCCTTGAGCCCATTCTTGACGATCCGCAAGGGAGAAGTGAAAGTTTTTATTAAAACTCAAAATTGGCATCAATTTTAGATGGACCCCAATTCTTTTGGCAGCAGGCTGTGATGTCAGCAGTTTTGCTTTGACTTTACCAATGCAGTTTATAATACGTATCAGATGGCTGAACTGGCTGCTGTATAACTGCAATACTTGGAGACCAAGAGACCAAAACTTTGTAAATTTGTTTGTTTGAATGTTCGGCTTTTTGGCCAAATATCTTTCTGCGAATAAAAACAATTATTTCATATTTTTCCCGACGTTTCGTTGGGTATTTTCCAACTTCCTCAGGGGTTTTAATTGAATACTGTATTTATCTCATAATAATAAAGTTTATTTCAACATTCCCTAGACAATCACTACACTAAACATAATTAAGCGGAAAAAATGGCGTTGCATCATTGAGACATAACGACCAAACATTTTCCACATAAATTGTTGTTGCGGAATTATTTGGACATTGTGACATTTTCGATTTAAACTTTGGGCTCTATGACATTTTTGGGTGTTACGCCCCAATGAAATTGTCACAATGCCCAAATAAAGTTATGTCATTACGCCCAACAATAGGCATAGTGCCTAAAACTTTGGGGAAAAGTTTCATAAGTAAGTGGGCGGCCTTCGGCCGCAACTCAGGACTTAAAACTCCCAAAAGTCTAACACTGGCTTCGCGGATCGGTCTATAATGTACCCAATACCGGCTTTGCTAGCCACTGTAATTTCTCATAAAAGTTATTGAGTCGCCGACGTCATAATGCCCAAACTGGAAGTCATAGGACCCAAATTGAAAGTCGTAATGCCCAAATTCGCCAACAACAAATTTCTTCACTAGCAATTCAAGCGTTATGTCATTTTTCGATTATTTTTTTTTTGTTTTCATTTGGGCTTTATGTCATAAATTTTCCTGAGAATTGGACCTTGTGCCACATTTTGGGCGTTATGTCTTAAGGAGATTTGGGCGTTATGATTCTGGGCGCTATGATGCAACGCCGGAAAAAATAAATACAAAATTAAAAATTCAAAGGCAAATACAAAATTAAACTTAAAAACAAGAAACACTTAACACTTAGAAAATAGTCCGAATATTGGAATTGAAATATGGAATAAATAAATATACGCATAAGAAAAACATTGCAAGTAATATTTTTACAAGTTCGTATGGCAACCCTGATTTAAACGACAGCAACAAAAATAACATCAGAAACAAAATAAATATGCAGGAAAATTAATAGAGCAACATTTTTATCTTACGTTTGGGCGAAAAGTGCGAAATGCCTTAGTAGTTTTATGTCCTAAGCGGATTAGAATGGGGAAATCTGACGTGCTTTTTTTTGGAGAGTGCGGTACGGAAAGCGAAAATTAAAATAGGAAGCCATTTTTTTCAGTCCTTGGTGAATAATAGTCAATTAGTGTAGCAAGAGGTAGTTGAATTTCCAAATACACGAAAGAGTTTGTATTAGGTGCAAGTATAATGTTATTTTGTTTTTAGTGTTTTCACACCTAATACTTATTCGTATTTACGTATATTTCGTATTCTAACAATTTATAAATATTCGTATGTGTATACCACCCACTTCAATGTAACCGCCTGTAATTTAAATTTTTGTAATTTGACGGAACAATAGAAGGAATGATAAAAATGAATTTTTTCTACGCGAATTTCGTGAAATTTTGAGTACAATTTGCGATATCTCAGTTTATCATAAGATCAAGTTTTCAATCCAATTATTTTGGCGTGAAAGCTTTCCACGATATTTTTCAACTTATCTCTACAGATTCTTGAAGTGTCCTTGGATGGAATATTTCGAAAATTTTATCTTTGACCAATCGATGGAAAGAGTTCGAAAATGGATTTTGGACATCACCAGAGGTGGTCCCGAGTCAAAAAAGTAGCCGATTTTTGTTCGTTTTCGAAATTATTTTCGGTGATGACCGAAATCAATTTACTCTTTCCATCGAATGGTAGAAAAAAAACTTTTCGAATTGATATCGAAATCGGGCACCATTGGGAATCGGGGAAAACCTCTTATGATGTCTGATGAACATTATTAAAATAAAAAATAAATTCGCACGAGTTAGAGAAGTCACAAAAGTAAATAACTGCTTATACCTAGCGAATTTATTCCTCAACGTTATTCATAAATCATATATTACATTTGGAGTCACTTACTTCGAGAATGCAACCTGATCGATTTTTTACAAAATTTACATAACTACAAGCTCCAATAGTGCAGATTATTTTGTTCAAATCCTAGCATAAATGGCTTAGAATGTGGTTTGAAAAGTTCACTTCTTTACAAAATGCGCTCGTTTGTTGTTGTTCGTTTTTCTGAAATATTATCCTAAATGTTCAGGTCGCATTTTACATATAAGCGAATTATTTATAAGTATTGCTGGGCTTGTGAATGATAACAATAGGCTAGATATTATAATGGAAATACCGATATGAAAAAATATGTGGAAAAAAATCTAAAACTATTTAGCTCAACCTAAACTGAAGTTGCAAATATCCACTTAGGACATGTGATTTGGTGTAGGAACACTTGCAAGAAATTTCCCAATTTCATATGAATTTTTCTTAAAGAAATTGTTTTCTCTTTTTATTATTTATTCCGATTTTTTTTTTGGTTCCAACAGTTGATGAACGGAACTAAATAATATCCCTTGGTCAGAACATCCAGCAAAACAGGATGTGCATCACAGTCCAATTGCTGCTCAAAATTGTATTTTTATGCTCATCAACAAAAATACAAAAGAAAAAAAAAACAATTCATATGTTCGTATTAAAAGTTCGTAAATTGTAGCATTAGTAAGAGAAGAATAAAATTCCACAATGGAAAAAATATGGTAAAAATAATTTTCGCTGATTTTATTTTTTACATTTTATGCCATTTACTCGTACAACTAAATAAAAGTTACGAATGTGAATAGCGTCAGCATTGGTGTGAAATTCAACACAGCCTGTTATATCCTGCATCTTCTTCTATGCTACGAGAATATCCTGCGAAAACAATCCAAGCAAAATGCTGGAAACTGAAATTTCTTTGTAAATTGTTTGCTTGTTTGAACACATGCATATGTGGGTTGGTTGGTTGGTTGGCTACTGTGCGTGTGTGTGTTAGGATATTTATGAATGTGTTTACCCATTTGTGTTTGTGTGTGTGTGTGTGTGTTTATGGCTTGTGAACTCGGACATACTATGATCCCGACTATTTCCGGTTTGTAACAAAGCTTGGCGTGGTTTCACTTTGTAAGTTGACCCACATTTGTTCCGAAAAACCCAACAGCGGTTGCCAGAATGCATTTTGGTCAGCAGTAAATCGCGCACTGGGTCAGCGGCATGTCACATATAATTCAATGTTGGTGATGGTGTTGGTGGCGTTTGCAGTAGTAGCCAACGTTCGTTTTCCGCTTTGTAAATATACACAACGAGTATAAGTTGTTGTCCATGGCGCCTGGTTGTAGGGTAAATTTATTTTGCAGTTGGTATTTTATTTGGTTGCATTTGGTACTGCAAAGTGAATGAAAATTCAATATTTTATGCACAAAAAGAAGATGACAATTTAGATTAATGCGGACTGAGTGTAGAGGTCTATTAGTTTACCAGTTTGTTACCATGCTTCCATCTATATATATATAATACTTCTGATGCCCCTATTTGATACACTGAGACTTCAAATTGAAATGCTAAGGTCAATGAAATAATGATATACAAAATGTATATCAGTTTCCTAATTTTTTTTAGTTGTCTGTTCAATTATATAATATGGTTCTAAGAAACCTGATATTATAATAATTAGGGCTCAGAAAATTAAGCTCGAAAAAACTGATCCTGAATATTCTTCAAAAAAGTACAAAATATGCACTCAAATATGTCTTAAAAAACACAAAATATAACACAAAAAAAAAAAACATATTGAATTTAGTAAAATATTCAGAATTTATACCAAAGCAATGAACAATCATATGTATTTCAAGATTTTCAAAGAACCTCAGAGAAAGTGTGTACTACAAAATTTAAATAAAACAGTTCTAATTTTGAAAGTTAAGTTGAATGAATGTACGTCAGTCAGGGTTACCAAGTGAATGGGATTTACGCGGTCTGGCCGGAAATGTCATATCAAAGCCTGAGAGGAATTCAAAAATTTCGGAAATAGCCGGGAATTCGACGATTTTTGAGAAAGAACTATTTGCCTCAAATAAATTAAATTTCTTATCATTTGAGAATATTTTAATATTGCTAACCAAAAAAAAAAAAACTTTTCAATTTTAAGCTCATAATTTTTTTTTTTGAGAAGGCCGGGAATTGCTTCTGTAAGACTTGGTAACCCAGACGTCAGTGTATACATTTTTTTAAATAATGTGAATTTGTACTCGGTTTTCAAAACATTTTTTTTTCCACTCTTCTTTTATTTATTGTATATCCTTGAATCAAAGTCTAACAATAAGTTATAGGCTTTTATTTCTAATAAAAACTAATTCAAATTATAAATTATATACAAATTGATATACATATGTATTATAATACGTAACTAAAAGTGCAGCGGGACTCCAAAAATGTTAGCTGGTCTGAAAGTAGATTTTACAAACATCACTTCTGTTCATTACTGCAATTGCGGTAGATGAGAATTAGATAACCCGTTGGAGCAGTGGCGTGGCGACGGGTTCATGCCAACCCATCTATTGTACAGTTCACGACTATTGTGTCTCTTCTGATAAATTTACAACCGAGACGAGCGAGGTCCCGATCTGTGTTGGCGTGGTAGCAGAGACGAGCTAGGTCCCTATCTACCACCATGGACGTAGCTAGTTCCTTGATTACGATTGTGCAGTGATAGCCGAGACGAGCTAGGTTCCGGTCCATCACGTTGGGGGAAACTAGTGCCACGAGAACAACTTTAAGGCGGTAGCCGAGATGGACTGGATCCCGGTCTAGCACCCAAAAGCAGCCTAAGAGCACGCTGCTTCAACGTTCCTGTTGCCGCACTCGCCACTTAACAGGCTGCAGCCAAGACGAGCTAGGTCCCGGTCCGCGCCAAACAGCTGGTGGTGATGGGTTGACGAGATTGTTTTTTTTTAAATTTATTAAGAGTAGAGGACAGTGCCCGAGATGATCTAGGTCCCAGTACAGAGTCCCCATCTGATCATAATGTAAGTCGATGAATTGGTGTTGTGATATTGCAGGACTCATCTGGGATGTCTACTTTTAACACCCGCTCTGTCAGCTCTCCTTAGTCGCGAAAATGGCAATGTGTTAGAGAGAGTCTTGGCTAATTGACTAACATGACCTTGTAATTTTGATATGTATTTATGTTTTAGTCTTACAAACTCGACTTTTATCATTGGGATGTGCAGATCTCTGTGAATGCATTCATTTCTCATAAGCCTCATGTAATAGTTCGTAATATTTTAGATTGAGCCCTTTGTAGAACTTCAATGTTTGATGCACTTGCATGTTTGGATGCCATATGTCCAAATAGGCTTTATGACTTGGTTGTAAGGGAAAACTTTATACTCTAAACTTAGAGGGGAGTTTCTGTTCATAAGCCAATGCAAGCTAGCAGCCTTAAGTTTCATTTGAAACCTCTTGGCTTCTATGTCCTTACGCCATGTCAAACGTTTGTCCAAATGAATGCCAAGGTATGTGACATTATCTGTTTGTGGAATAAAGATTCCATTAAGAAATATTGCTGGAGAGAGACTGTTGTTGAGGGTAAAAATAAGATGGAGATATTTTTGTTCATTGAATTTTATTCACCATTGTGACCACCAATTCTCGACTGACGACAAGTCGGATTGAAGCTGAAGTGTTACTGTTACATCATTTTTATGACGTCTCAAAATTGCTGTATCGTCAGCAAATGTAGAGGTAACTAAATGGTCATTTGTGGGAATATCTGATGTGAATAAAACATACAAAAAGGGACCCAAGAGACTGCCCTGCGGTACTCCTGCTCTAATTGGAAAATCAGATGTAGCAGAGGTTTTATGTTTAACTCTGAAAAGCCTATTTGCCAAATAAGACTCTAATACGTTATGAACATTTTGGGGTAAAGGCAACCTTATTTTATAAATAAGCCCTTCATGCCTTACTCTATCGAATGCCTGTTGAACATCAAGGAACATAGTAGAGCAGTACTCGCAGTATGGTTTACCTGCTCAATAGTTCCGTTTTTTTCCCTAAATGCAAACTGATGAGAAGGGATAAGATTTTGTTTTTATGAGTATGGCGTCAATTTTGCTAGCAACAGTTTTTCAAAAAGTTTTGAAAGACAAGGAAGCAGACTAATGGGTCTATATGAATATGCTAAGGTAGGGTCTTTACCAGGCTTTTGGACCATTATACATAATTAGAGATTTTTCCCAATCAGAAGGGAAATGCCCAAACGCTATTATAGCATTAAATAGCCTGGTAATAAATGATAAGGCTTGAGAAGATAGCTTTATAAGCATAATGGGTGTATGTAATGCAATCAAGTCCAGGAGATTTTTAACTAACTAATTTATTTTTTGATAAAACTTGCAACCTCGCTTTGAGCTATGCTTGTGCCAATAGACTGTGTGTTTAGAGTTTGCTGGTGTAGACATAGACCACCAGTGGCGGGATTCGGTTGAAAAGCCTGACTTAAATGATCTGCAAAGACGTTAGCTTTATCTTCATCGCTTCGACCCCAGTGCCCTCTAGGGTCCTTAATGGGTGGCTCTGACTCAGTGGGAGTTTTAAGAATACTTTGTTAAGTTCAAAATTCACAAGTGGCTGTTTTCGGTACTAATGTATGACAGAAACAGCCATGATATGCATCGAAGAAGTGTTGTCAAACGCAAAAAAGTGCAAATATGCTGATTTAAACATTATTGCCGTAAAGTGCAATATAATAAGAAATATGCAATATAAGCAAGCTTTAGCAAATGCTTAACATTCTGAGATCTGATAATGATATAATGTATATTATAATATACATGAGCATGAATTTTACTTCAATTCTGGACTTATTAAGCTCACACTAACTTGAAGAAACAATAATCTCCACACATTTGCTTAGATGCTTCTGCTATCATAAGTCTGACTTACTTCGATTACATTCTCCGATTTCTATGATATTGATAAATGTTGTTGAGAAGTTCATTAGTTTCGCTCACTCAAATATTCAGAGATTTTAAAAATTTATTAAGGTAAAAACTATATGTTCGAAAAATTTTATGCTCTAACAAATGCTCTGAAAAATGTTGATTTGTAGTTGAAATAACATTTTAAAATAATTTATTAAATTCCGACATCGTTATTATTATTTTCAAAAAAAAAGGCATTTCCATATAAATACATACATATAGCCAAAATTTCAACATGATATTCAACAAAAGCCTGAAAGTTACAGGTATTGATGCTGTCATCGTTGATTTCCGATATATGCTGGCAAACAAAGCTTTTCCCATAGCAATAGTTAACTTTAAAATATAAAAAATAATTTCATTCCTCTGTATGAAACATTGAGAGAATCTATGAAAGTGTTGATATGCCTGCATTACTGTCGCCAATATGACGATAACAATATTTTGTAATTGGCCACAATAGTGCATTGCAATATCGATTATTACATTCTATACATACATATGTATGTGTAGAGTACAAAAATAATTTCAGTTTTAAATGAGTCTCAAAGGTATTTGGAAATAGGATTTAATACACCAATGTTGCCTATTGCATATTTTATAAATAAAAACAAAATGAAATATTGATAGCGGAAATTAAAAGTTGGCAGAGGTCATGTTATTTTGATGTATACTAAGTCAGCTAGCGGACAGGTGACATTATATAAAGTACCTGGAGACCGACCACTGTTCGGTTTTTCGTTTTGAGGTTGAAAAAATCCAAAAAAATATGAAATTTGTTAAAAAAAGTTGACTTTTCACTTTCACGCTTCAACTTCTCTTTACTTTTTTCTGTTCCATTTTTTTCAACAATTTTGCTTCGTTTTTAGTTTCGTCAAATTGTTGTTGTTGTTGTTGAGTGGATTGGGACCAAGAGTGAATAGAAATGAAAAAGATAATGCAAAATGGCTCGATTTCATTTAAATTGGACACTAAATCGACTGAGATATCGCAGCATTTATATAAAAGAGCGCAACCGATTGTACAGTTAGTTCGAGGGGTAAAACCTATAAGCCACTTTGGTACAAAAACTTATCGCACCTTATTACGTTTTGCGGTTGGTGTTATTTTTTAAATTTTATTGCTGTAAGGATATTTTCCTTGTTCTTCGGCTTATCCCGGAGGTAATCACTCCATAAGTGACAACTCATCGAGGCGGTTCACCCCGAGTAACGTTGGGTCACTTAAAGTCACTTTGGTTCACGAAATTCGTAAAAATCAAAAAAAAAAAAAATTCCATGCACCGTAAAACGTAATAAGGTGCGCAACGTTTTTGCAACAAGGTGGCCTAAAGGTGTTATAGTGCAATTCTACAAAAATCGCACGCAAACCACAAAATCGAGATTAATACTCACCTCGGTGACTCCAAGTGACCCAAAGTGACTCGGGGTGAACCGCCTCGATGAGTAGTTAGTTATGGAGTAATTACCTCCGGGATAGCCCGAAGAACAAGGAAAATATCCTTCAGCAATAAAATCCAAAAAATCGCACGCACCGCAAAACGTTATTAGGTGCGCAAAGTTTTTACATCAACGTGGCCAATAGGTGTTATAGAGCAATTCTACAAAAATCGCACGCAAACCGCAATATCGCGATTTTCACTCATCTCGGTGACTCCAAGTGACCCAAAGTGACTCGGGCTGAACCACCTCGATGAGTAGTCACTTATGGAGTGATTACCTCCGGGATAATCCGAAGAACAAGGAAAATATCCTTACAGTAATAAAATCAAAAAATCGCACGCACCGCAAAACATAATTAGATGCGCTAAGAGTTTGTACCAACGTGGCCCATAGGTGTTATAGACCAATTCTACAAAAATCGCACGCAAACCACAAAATCGCGACTTTCACTCACCTCTGTGACTCCAAGTGACCCAAAGTGACTCGGAGTGAACCGCCTCGATAAGTAGTCACTTATGGAGTGACTACTTCCGGGATACTCCGAAGAATAAGGAAAATATCCTTCAGCAATAAAATCCAAAAAATCGCACGCACCGCAAAACGTTATTAGGTGCGCAAAGTTTTTACACCAACGTGGCCAATAGGTGTTATAGAGCAATTCTACAAAAATCGCACGCAAACCACAAAATCACGACTTTCACTCACCTCGGTGACTCCAAGTGACCCAAAGTGACTCGTTGTGAACCACCTTGATGAGTAGTCACTTATGGAATGATTACCTCCGGGATAATCCGAAGTACAAGGAAAATATCCTTACAGTAATAAAATCAAAAAATCGCACGCACCGCAAGACATAATTAGATGCGCTAAGAGTTTGTACCAACGTGGCCCATAGGTGTTATAGACCAATTCTACAAAAATCGCACGCAAACCACAAAATTGCGATTTCCACGTACCTCGGTGACTCCAAGTGACCCAAAGTGACTCGGAGTGAACCGCCTCGATAAGTAGTCACTTATGGAGTGACTACTTCCTGGATACTCCAAAGGACAAGGAAAATATCCTTACAGCAATAATATCCAAAAAATCGCACGCATCGCAAAACATAATTAGGTGCGATAAGAGTTTGCACCAACGTGGCCTATAGGTGTTATAGACCAATTCTACCAAAATCGCACGCAAACCACAAAATTGCGATTTTAACTCACCTCGGTGACTCCAAGTGACCCAAAGTGACTCGGAGTGAACCGCCTCGATAAGTAGTCACTTATGGAGTGACTACTTCCTGGATACTCCAAAGGACAAGGAAAATATCCTTACAGCAATAATATCCAAAAAATCGCACGCATCGCAAAACATAATTAGGTGCGCTAAGAGTTTGCACCAACGTGGCCTATAGGTGTTATAGACCAATTCTACCAAAATCGCACGCAAACCACAAAATTGCGATTTTCACTCACCTCGGTGACTCCAAGTGACCCAAAGTGACTCGGAGTGAACCGCCTCGATAAGTAGTCACTTATGGAGTGACTACTTCCGGGATACTCCAAAGGACAAGGAAAATATCCTTACAGCAACAAATTCCGCAAATCGCTCAGGACGCACTAAGTGATCAAATATTAAAAATGACCACTACAATATTAACACTACACCACTGTAATTAAAAGTCTATTGGAACAAAAAATTTTTTTTATTTTTCGTGCTTTCTCTATCGATTGGAACAAAAAATTTTAAAAAATTACTCCCATAGTACACTAAATAACATTTAGCGTTTTTCGTACGTATGGGAGGTGCCACGCCCACTTACACAATCCCGTTGAAATCCATATAATTTCAAAGCTTATAGTAATCGACACCTCTACACCAAATTTAAAGAAAATACCTCCCATAGTGCACTAAATACAACATTCAACGATTTTCGTATATATGGGAGGTGCCACGCCCACTAACGAAATCTCGTCGAAATCCATTTAACTTAAAAATTTTTGGTAACCGACATCTCTGTACCAAATTTTAATGAGATTACTCCCATAGTGCACTTAATATAACATTTAACGGTTTTTGTTTGTATGGGAGGTGCCACGCCCACTGAAGCAATCCCGTCGAAATGCATTTAATTTCAAAGCTTATAGTAACCGACAACTCCTCACCAAATTTTAAGAAGATTACTCTCATAGTACAATAAATATAACATTTAACCTGTTTTGCTTGTATGGGAGGTGCCACGCCCACTGGTACTATTACACCCATTTTTCGTCTTGAGGTACCTTATAGCAAGTATATCCACCATATGAAATTTCAGAACGATTGTGTTGTTAATTCTCTTATTATAATGTTTATAAATATTGTGGGCTGTGCCACGCCCGTAAACGAATTTTGCCAGTATAGTGACATAGCTTGTTATGATGACTGCTCTTAGTGGTATTATCTATAAAATTTTTATGAAAATCGTCAGTGCCGTTTTTGAGTAATATTGAATCAAAATTTTCAATTATTGAAAAGTGCCACGCCCACTTTTCCGATTCCGCCCACTTTTGGCAAAATTTAAGACATTTATGATCTGCATCTGTGTACCAAATTTCATCACAATATCTTGAATAGTTTTCAAGATATGACGTTATGAAAATAAAAGTTTAGGGCTGTGCCACGCCCCTCCAGGAGCCTTTGATAAGTTAAAACCCAGCCCAATCCTAATTTTGTTCACATATGTACCTAAATCCCAAGTTTCATCAAAATCGCTGCACCCGTTTTGGAAATAAAGTCTGAAAATATATATATATATATATATATATATATATACATACAATTTTAGCTCGTTTAATAATATTAGATATCGATGTTTTAAAAGATTTGTCTGTATATAATATTTTCGAATAAAAAACATTTCCAACATAAAGGGAAGAAATTGAATTCAAACTTCGTATGAAAAGAAGTGGAGCTCTAAAACATAAAAAAGTAAGCCCTAATTCAAAGATGCTTTCATATCGCACGTCTCCATTATCTCCACTATCGCTTCAAGAGCATAAATAAAAAGCATCCCAGAATGTGGATAAAATTAAACTTTTGAGAATAAATCACATAAGATGGTTAACGTGAGCTAAAAATTACATGAGATAAAAAGAACATAAAATGAGAGCCACATGAGATTAAAATTAACTATGATGAATTATTTTTAGAAAGACATATAAATAAAAGTTTTTAATCAATCGGCAGTTTTTCGCCGAATTCCGAACAAGCCCTCAAAATCGTATGTATTATTTATATTATGTATTATAAAAAAAAAATACCAAATAGGCTCAATAATGTTCATGTAGCGAAATTGTATTCAAAAGTTATAAGACGAACTTAATACCGGAGACGTACACGGTTAGAAATCTTGGATTAAATTTTAATGCAAGCGAAATATTACAACGATTTTTAATACAATTTTGATTAAATTTAATACTTTTCAATAGATTACAATATTTTGTAATAAATTTTGTATTAAACTTTAATAGATAAGTATTATATTTGATTTTTAAACCATCCTGTATTATTTTTTAATACTTCAATATTGAACTTTCATCTTACGTTGTCGTCAATATAAATAAACTTTTAGCCAACCTATAAATAACACTACGGTGGCGGATGTCGTTAAGCTGCGCGCGCAACAATTGAAGTCACAAGGAACCCGGTTCGAATCCCATTCGAAGTGAAAATTTTTTTTTTAAATCTTAATAAAAACGAGTATTAAATTTTAATACAAAAAAGTATTAAAAATTAATTTTAACATTTAGGCATTATTAAATTTTAATACAATTCTGGTGTAGTCATATATGTAAGCCCAAAAGTATTTAAATTTAATCCAAAATTTCTAACCGTGTAGCCATCGGAAGTCCGTATATATTTTTCTAAAAAAGTTATAAGTTAGAAACGCCTAAGTTAATCATATACTTGGTATATATATATGTTACCGGCCAAACTAGTTTATCCTAAAAACTAGTTTGGCCTAGGACAATATATATATATATATATATATATATATATATATATATATATATATATATATATATATATATATATATTTGAAACAGTAATATGCATAGTGATTTCAATAAACAAATATGTATGTCCTTTATTAAAGACCTATGCTTTCTTAAACGTAATACCTCAAAAAATTTTTTAAATTTGACCTAAATACATACATACTCACATATTGAACATACATATGTACATCAGCCAATGACGCTGTGCTCAAAAATGAATTTCCGAATTACTTTGTATTTAAATCTGCATCATTTTGGTCGCTTCACTGACTCAATTGTGAAACCCCGCTGACCATGTGGTTTCCAGCCATGTTGTAAATACCCATAGAGTATATTGCTATTTTTCTGCTTTGCACAGTGGGCAGCTGAAAAATGGAGCAACATTGCAGCGTCACATTGTTACCATTGCCGTTGTCGTTGGTGTCGTTTCCATGGACCCATTTGCAAAAATGTTGTGTTCTCATATGCCAACAAAATTGAAATTATGTTCATAATCAGATTTATTTTGTATTTTGTTGCATTGGATTTGTGTGGTTTTAATGTTAAATTGCAAAGTGTTGCTGACATTTTCCGACCGCAAAAATGTGGAAATTTTTGGTAAATGTCACCGAATGAAACTTAAATGAAATTCAATTGCAAATATTGAAAAATTGTTTTTAATTTTTTTATCTCAGTTTAGTAAATTTATAAAATACCTATCTAAAATATCATTGGGAGCATCTACTGACATAAAAAACAAAAGTTACAAAACAATTAATATATGGGCAAATCCGTACAGTTGTTACTTTTCTTGTCACTCGCTTTTCTAGTCGAAAAAAACTTTTTTTAGGTAACCAATACTATGGTTAAATGAAAGAACAGAATATCAATGATATCATATATAACATGTACGTTATCTGAAAGATATTTTTAGGATGTACTATAACATTTTCTCAAGCATGATGGCCATACGTCACAAATAAGATTTCTCGATTATAGGTTATTTTTATTTGTCATAATTTGATCAAATTGTTGTGTACTTATTTATGTACAACAAGATGTAGGAGCTGAATGGAACCAAATATGAAATTCTTAGTCAACCACTTACCCTGCGACTTCCTTGCATTCGCTCGGACAAGTTATAGAACACTTGAACATTGATTTATTGTACTCATTATACGACGTTGCAAAATTAGAGCTCCTCAGAATTTACGACGTCCAGGCAGACGAATAGTATTTTCATAACCCCAATAACTAAAACTGACTGATTAAATTTTGAGCGTTGTGGTCTATAGACCAAAGAGTCTATTTGGGGCTTCCAATCCAACACTATTAATATGTTTTTCTCATCGTCTAATACATCGGCTTGAACTTCATTAAATGCCAATTGAAACACTAACTACAATATTTAAGAAATCAAAAAAAAAAAAAACTTAAATTTATCAATAAAATAGAGATAAACTTGATTAATAATTAAAAATTCCAAAAATTATAAATTTAATTCACGACAAAATGTCACAAGACAAATGTAATTTATTTAATAGTCGTGTAAGTCATGCAACTATGAAACTTAATCGCCTGCAAAGTTGCCGAAGCAAAACCAAAAGGGGGCAGAAAACTGATACTAAGGCATTGACAACATGAAGTTGGCGACAGCTGCTAATGTGCGCCTCCAAAAATTTCGAATCGCATGGAGGTGGTCGATCTTTACAACCGCAATGCAACATGGAGAACACACACAGCAAAACATCCACATTACAAGCAAATAATTGTCACACTTCAGATTTTGATGAATGGACATTTCAACGGCAAGAGACAGTGATA
Organism: Meiosimyza platycephala; assembly: GCA_963662105.1. Taxonomy (NCBI): domain Eukaryota; kingdom Metazoa; phylum Arthropoda; class Insecta; order Diptera; family Lauxaniidae; genus Meiosimyza; species Meiosimyza platycephala. The sequence goes on along the minus strand of OY759209.1, from coordinate 67,211,405 downwards.
TAGACAGACAGACAGATAAATAGACAGATATATGCATGCTGATATGTTAAAGTGCCGTTCAACACTTTCTTTGGAGTTCAGCTGCAGCATATTATTTTGTTTATGAATGAGTTTAAATTGCTTAAAATTCATGGGGGGTGTAAATTTTTCGAGAGTATGTCATGTGAGGAACATGTCATACAAATTCATATACCAAATCGGACATTAATTAAGTGTAGATATTTTCCAATTCTAATGAATGAAGAAATTCAAAATATATCTGAATTCAAATTTAAGTTAATTTATCGATTTAAAAAAAAAATGAGTGCTTGTATTTAAGCTTTAATATTCCCCATCAGTTCTTCTCAAGTTGTTATTCAAGTCAGTAATATTGCGTTTAATATCCTTTTCCCCACTTTAACACCAAAAGCATACACGCATGTACATATGTATGCACATATTTGCAAATGCCTAATTTTCACACTTTTCTCATGATTGAACGATGAATGCGTGCGTACAATCTAAGAAAAGAAAATTAAGAAAATTGCGAAAATTAGCTTTGGCACGTTTCGAATTCTTAGTCCGACATTCATACATCTTTTGCTAAGTTCTTGCATTCATATGTAGAACTTTCTTTTTTTTTTGGCAAATGGAAGAGAAAGTTGGGAATTAAGTTTCATATAATTTGTCTTTGTTGGAATACTATTTTAATACTTATATATTTGCTTTTTGACAACTAATAGACATTCGGAGTGAAAATGAATGTAGAAGAGTGGTCGCATATTGTTTTCTCTATTTTCCAAGAAAATTAGGAGCTTAGAACTTTATATCTCCTTATTAGAATTTTTAAGAAATCGGACTACCAAAGGAGTCAAATGGGAAATGGGAAATGCTACAAATTTACCGCCCCCTCGCTAAGAAAGAAAAAGAGCAGGTGATGAAATCTTTAGTATATCTAATGGCAGGTAAATTAATAATGATGGGAAGTCAACCCAACCCAAAATTTGCGGTCCCCTAAAATCTACCACTGTATGTCAGAGCCTTTTCGACAGTACCTTAAATCATATTTTGGCCTATCGGGATTTTTGAAAAGAACTGCATCAGCAATGGCAAATCAGTAAACATGTATTGACACAAACTTGACCGAGGATTTACAAACGAAAATTGCACAACGATGTTGTAGCCAAAGTTAAACAAGCTGTAGAAGTTAGAGACTTTTGATCGGTTTATTGAATTACGTGCAGATTACTCATTCGAACAAAAATGGCCAATACAAAACAAAAAGCAAACGACGAGTAGAAATCGTGAGTGAAAAAAGAACGCTTGTCGCACCATTCGATAAGGAAAGGTTGTAAATGCATTTTGAACTTATAAGAGGCAGCTTCGGGCCACGGAAAAGACCGACCCATTTTTGAAAAATAGATATTGAAAACAGTTTTTCGTTATTATTTCGCTTCCTTTTCGCCGGGGAGAAACTCAGCAAAGGTAGATATGACAATTTAAAAAAAAGGCACCACTATTGATCGCGTAAACGCAACCGTTGTTTTTAAGATGTTCATGGTCAAAGTTTAAAAATAACTCTTGCACGGCATTTGAGTAGGACGCGGTTAGGCGACCACAATTGAAGTAGCAACAAAAGGCCGCTCACCAGTTGCATATTGTGACTTCTTGCATTCTCGATAGTGTCCAGATCACCTTTAAGACATAAATACATTGCTCACATTGTTTTCAGCTTCTAATCGTCGATTGAAAGTTCTAGCCGATCACTTGAAATTATAACCTATATAACAAAAACACTGTGAAACACTACAGAAAATAAAAGCCGAGTTTCTAAACGTCAACAAACAAAGCTGTGTTACGGCTATCATTTTGTTTCAAATCAAAGCAACCCAGCATCAAATTGCATTGTTTAAACACATTGCCGTAATATTGATGATTATGAACATAAGTTTGCAAAGCATCAATATAAACAATGGCGAACGCAGTAGTAAAAAATAATTTATTTATTAGCATTTATTAAGCTTATTATGAACAAATATATTGATAAAATATAACTAAATCACAAAAAAGAAAATGTACCTGACGACCTCCGCCATTGTGAAATTCACGAACAAGCTGTGCATCACAAATGCATCGTCAAAATTAGTTTACTTCTTTCTGCGCATCATAAACAATTGATTGAAATTTAGGGACACATGGCATTGTGAATAGGAAGGCGCGACCTTGTATGACTGCATTGCTACTGACGTTTAGGAACTAAGCCAAATTTGAAGTTGAATTTTTCAACTTTGTAAATTTCTCTCAATGAAAGATTTGAAAGTTTAACTGAGTACTTCGAATCTTTGTCTTTTTGTATAATATAAAAAAGATTCTAGAAAAGCCAGACCTTCTTCGGCTCTGTGATGATCTAAAATTTAAACTAACTGTATGCTCGCAACCACAAATAGATGGTTGTATATTGTATGTGATGAGCTCATAAGCTGGAAATCATTTTTGCAGGATCAAGATTATGTTGTTACTCCTGTCTATATTTTAAATTTCATTAAAGATCGAAATATTGATCACTAGTTATAGGTATAGTGAGTTGCGGAAATGATTTTTTCAAAGTTTGAGCTGATAAAAACATACCTGCGATCGACAATATCTCAATCTGGACTGGCGAACTTGCCAATTCTGTCAATACATAAAAGTAAACTTTTTTAAGTAAGGAAAATTGTTAAGTACTTTATGATATAGCGTTACAAAGCTCATAAAATTTTTGCGACACTTTTTACGAATTTGTATTTATACAGTACATACCTAATTCACTTGGAAAAATTCGACTCATATCCTTTTGCAAGGAAACCGCGTACTCAAATAAATGTCACTAACGTTATAAAGAGAAGACGAAAAGCTTCCCAAACAACAAATCTCTCTTTCAACGAATTGAGAAGGTTGGGTGGAGTAAGAGTAAACTTAATTGTGCAGTTATTTTCAACCTTAACTTTGTGAGCACACACCCACGTGTATACAAACAAAAAGTGCAAAAAAGTTAAAATAAATAACAAAAAAAACCAAAAGACAAAAGAAAAAAAGAAAAATAAAGAAGAGTTGGTAGCATCGCTGCAAGTGCGGTGATTGCACTTTGAAGAGATTTTTTCACCCACCTGCATTTTAGGCAAGTTCAAGAATCTTATGAATGTGAAAATGAGGGAAATTTCACAAATGTATGAATTTATTTTCATTTTTTAAAGGCATGGGACTTATATCTTTAGATATTTATCTAATTAAACTGTATAAAGTTTTGTCTTTCTAATGTATTTTTTTAATGAATATGAACTTTTTCCAATTTTTTTTTAACGTCTGGCATTTTGATTAAAAAAACTTGGATTTAGACGCACAATCGACCAATTTTATCAACGAAACAATCATTTCGCACGCATTCACAAACAAACACACACACACACGCACAATGCCAAGGTTACTTTTTGCTATGGACCATTGGGTTGAATGGGTGGTTGTCCACACCACCTACCACTATGCACAGAAGGTGCGTATTTTTAACGTTAAGAGCTGATTTTCGAACTAAGAGAAAGCATATCCAATGCATTCTCTTTTACTCTTTATTTTTTTTAGAGTTTAGACTTGGTCCAATCGGAACTTAATTTTTAAATTTACCGGAACCGGATAAATTGGACAACATAGTGTTCTCAAATTCTTCGCGTACGCATACAACTCGAAAACTTTCACCTTTTTGAGAATATCCACAACCTTAAAAAAAACTTCCGGGGTTGCAAAATTTTCCTTTGCTTTTAAGTTAGAGTCAAAAAAAATTAAGAAAACTAGATTTTTGCTCTTATTTTAGTTGTACACATATGAATGTACCGAAAAAATATTATTCGTATTTCTTAAGTCCATATGTGTACATATGTATGTACAGCTATGAATGGCACATTTTTTGATATTTTCTTTGTTATGCTACAGAATCGTAAATAATATTAACAAACAACAAGTGTTTAGTTTTTTGCAAAGATATATCCTTCATATTTAATAATAATACGGAATTCACTAACAATCCATTATCAAAAAAAAAAAAAAATTATTAAAATGTAAAAAAAACCGATGAAATGAGCGGGACACATAAATGGCACAATCTGGAAAAAAAGAGAAAATATCGTGTTAAAATTGCATTTGTTGACTTTTTGGTATTCAAAAACATTTAGATCATTGAGATCTTGTGCAGTAGCCTCTGTTTTTGATGACAGCTTCACACGTGCGACCCACACTCTCCACACTTCTCCGCATTTTGTTTTGGATAAGGCATACCAATCTTTCTGTGCGGCAGACCAAAGATCGTCCATATTTGCATAATTTTTTTTTACGATTTCAACCTTGACCTCGTTCCTTAAGCTCACTATTGGATTTAAGTCAGGGCTCCGGGCTGGAAAATTCAAAACGTCAATCTTTTCCGCACAAAACCCATTATTTAGTACTTTGGAGGAGTGTTTAGTGTCATTATACTGCAAAAATGTTCACTTAATTGGCATGAAATGGAGTGCATATGGTTTCATATGGTTTGTCAATGTGTCCAAATATTGAAACTTGTCTATTTTGTCCGTTATTTTTATAAGCGAACCTACAACAGTATGTACATATGTACATTAGAGATGTTCAAAATAACCTTGTGGTGACTTAACACCAACATAAATAAACAACAACACACAAAAGACACTATACATAAAAACAACTTATAATAATGTTTAAGTAATTATTGAAAATTTTAAGAATTAAAAATTTTGTTTTATTTGTAAGAAAATTAAAAATACAATATTATAAAAATCTTCAAAATAAAAAGAACACAAATTTAATAATTCAAAAAAAAGAAGTTCTATTAAAAATATATTAGAGAGAACCTGATACCAAAACTGGCGATCCTGCCAGGAGTAATGCAGTGACTTAACCAACAACATAAACAACAACGCATAAGAAACACTATACACAAAAACTACTTATAAAATTATAAAATTTTTAAGATTTCACAAATTTGTTTTAGATGCTAAGAAAATTAAAATAAAATTCAGAAAAATAAATATTCATTCTTAAATATAAATTGTAAAGACATAAATTTTAAATAAACAATAAAAATAGATTAAAATCTATATTGGCGATCCCACCAGGCAAAAAAAAAAAAACGCTCAACGGTAAAACCCCATTTAAAGTAACAGCATCAAGAAGGACCGAAGTTACCAACAATAATATTTACGTAATATTTCGTAACACAACGAACCCGTTCAAAAATTATTACACCCGGACAGCAGCAATCCACTACAAGTACCAACAGTAATAACAACAGTACCACTAAATCCATTGGTAAAACCAACAATCGCATCAACATCAACATCAACAGGAACATCAACAACAACATCAACAACAGCGTCAACAACAGCAACATCAACAGCAACGTCAACAACACCAGATCACAACAACCACAATCGGTGACACCAAGACAACAACATTAACAGAATAAGTATTTAGTTTCTTAAAACGAATGCCAGGGAGGGAAGAAACTTATCGTTTGCATCTCGTAGGCACTACACTTCACATAGGTACACAATATTGTTAGATACATATTAAAAGTTTACACATACATTTTCAAATAGAATGATCACAACAACCAACCCCTCCTCACACTACAATGAGTTTAAGTCGTACCCCACCTCACTCTGGACAAACCCCAACCTGTTCCACCCACTCCTCTCACCATGGAGACAGATACACACTACACAACCCCTTCGATACTTCCTTGGAAATCAATGCCACTTCGGTTAAATTACCACAATTCTGGACCAATTGTCCAGAAGCATGGTTTATATAAGCGGATATGCAATTCAACACAAAAAACATTACAACAAAACAAAATACGAATACTTAATCACTGCACTTCCACAAGACGTAATAATCACAGTTTTAGACTTCATACAGGAACCTCCAATGGATAATCTGTATGAAGGACTAAAACAAGTACTTATTGAACGTCACTCTTTAAGTGAAAACAAGCGTCTCGATAAGTTATTTTCTGACACTGAGATTGGTGACCTAAAACCATCTCAGTTCTACAGATCGCTACTTCTTTTAGCAGGTTCTTCGGTAGATCCTGAATTTCTACGAAAATTATGGATCAGAAAATTACCGAAGAGCCTAAAAATTGCTTTGACGAGTGCAAATAATAACGAATTGAATGAACTCCTGAAATTAGCATCATCCAAATTCAAAAACCACAAACAAAAGTCCGACATTATTTTGACAGCCGCTAATGGCACCTCAATAGCAACTTACGGTAAAAAGTTACTAACACTAAATCTAAAACTAAGACGTGACATACCATTTACATTTACCTTTTTAATTGCGGACATTTCGAAACCAATTTTAGGCGCAGATTTTTTAACAAAATACGGATAACTCATCGACTTAAAACACAAACGTCTCATTGCTCCACTGACTAAACTATCCATAAACGCCATTTCAGCGTACACAGAAACACCATTACCAAAATTATTCTCAATTAACAACAAATACACTTAGTTACTCAAAAAATTCCCAGCACTCACAACAGAACCAGATTATACTGCACCAATCAAACACAAAACAGTACACCATGTTACAACACAAGGACAATTACCTTACAACAAACCTCGACGACTAGATCTACCAAAAATGAAAATAGCCAAACAAGAATTTGACTTCTTAGTCAAAGCTGGCATATGCAGATCGTCTAACTCCATGATGGCATCTCCATTACACTTAGTTCCTAAACGGGAAGCAAACGACTGGAGAGCATGCGGAGATTACAGAAGACTTAACACAATAACTATACCAGACCGCTACCCATTACCACACATACACGATTTTTCAATAAACTTACACAACACAGCCATTTACTCAAAATTAGATTTAATACGAGCCTATCACCAAATAACAATGGCTCCTGAAGACATTCATAAAACAGCAATAACTACACCTTTCGGAATGTTCGAGTTCCTCCGAATGCCCTTCGGCAAACATTCCAAAGATTCATAAACAAAGTTCTAAACGGATTAGACTTCATTTTCGTATACTTAGACGACATTCTTATTGCCAGTTACGGACTCAACATCAAACCAAATAAATGCGTTTTCGGAGTCGATAACATAACATTCCTAAGTTATAACATTTCAAAACAAGGTATACAACCATCCACAGAACGAATACAGTGCATTCAAGACTATCCACAACCAACCACAGTCAAACACATGCAATAGTTTATCGGTATGACCAACTACTACCACAGATGCATTCCTAAACTTGCACACACACTAGGACCAATATATCAAATGGTAACCATCGCATCAAAAACCAAAAACAAACACTTACAATGGACAAAAGACACTCTAAATGCATTTACTTCAATAAAAGATAGCTTCGCTAAGCAAACACTGCTTAACTATGTTAACAGTAAAGCGAAACTATCACTTGCTGTAGATGCATCTAACACAGCAGTCGGTGGAGTCCTGCAACAAGAGCACAATAACAAATTAGAACCACTAGCATTCTTTTCTAAAAAACTTTCACCCACTGAAACAAAATACAGCACATTCGATCGTGAACTACTCGCCATATACCATTAAACATTTTAGACACCATTTAGAAGGCAACACATTTACAGTATACACCGATCACAAACCACTAATTAACGCACTTAACTCGAAAACAGAACGTAGTCCAAGACAAACACGTCACCTAGACTATATCGCACAGTTTACCAACACAATACTACACATTAAAGGTACAGAGAACACTGTTGCAGATGCTCTATCGAGATACGAGGTAGAAGAACTAAAAACACCAGTCCTCAATCTAAAACAATTACACATCGAACAAACAAACGATTCAGAACTAAACGACATAATGAACAAAAACATATACAAATTTAAACAAATCGATATTCCATTCCTTAACATAAAAATTTGGTGCGAACACTCGACAAAAGATACCCGTCCATACATACCACAAACACTTCGTAAGAAAATATTCGAACAGATACACAACATTTCTTATCTCGGAACTAGAGCTTCCAGACGACTGATAACACAACGATACTTCTGGCCCAACATGAATTCACAATTCAACAAATGGTCCCAGGAATGTGTTAACTGTCAACGAGCAAAAGTACACAGACACACAAAAACACTACCTCATAAAATACATATCCCACACGGTCGACTTGAACATATCCATATCGATTTGGTCGGTCCATTACCAATATCAAATAATTATAGATATCTACTCACTGCCATAGACAGGAATACACGTTGGCCCGAAGTATACCCAATAAAAGATACTGATACCACCACAATTGTTGAAACCTTCAACAGAGAATTCATTTCACGTTTCGAAGTCCCACTCGAGATCACTTCTGATCGAGGACCTCAGTTCACCTCTCACACATTTAAACAATTTATAAAAACACTTGGTACTCACCACATCACAACTTCAGCATATCACCCACAAGCAAACGGAATAATAGAAAGAGTCCACAGAACACTTAAGGCTTCCTTAATAGCCTCTAATAATCAGAAAAACCGGTATTCGGAACTTCCCCTAATTCTATTAGGTCTCAGATCAGCTGTTAAAGAAGACATTAAAACATCACCAGCTGAAATGGTTTTTGGTCCACAACAACTAACAGTTCAGAAAATAGAACCATTCAAACCATTAGAGACCTTGTCCAAACTTAAAGAAAACATAAACAACATACAATCAAAAATTTCACATCATAACACAAAATTCCAACAACACGTTCCACAAACATTAAAAGACTGCAAATTCGTTTTTGTACGAAACGATACAATACGACACTCAATACAATACCCATACGAAGGACCATTCAGAGTCATCGAAAAATCACCAAAATTCTTTAAAATAATAAAAAACAATACTACAACTACAATCAACATAGACAGACTTAAACCAGCTTTTCTAAATGAAGAAAATACACAAACACTCTCCCTTCCAAACAATTCTACCAAAAGAGTACACTTCAATTTACTAGCCTACACTACAAAATTTCAGGAAGGGGGGAGGGGAATAATGTGGTGACTTAACACCAACATAAATAAACAACAACACACAAAAGACACTATACATAAAAACAACTTATAATAATGTTTAAGTTATTATTGAAAATTTTTAAGAATTAAAAATTTTGTTTTATTTGTAAGAAAATTAAAAATTCAATATTAAAAAAATCTTCAAAATAAAAAGAACGCAAATTTAATAATTCAAAAAAAGAAGTTCTATTAAAAATATATTAGAGAGCACCTGATACCAAAACCTTATGATCTAGAGTTCTTTGGAAACGCTTAAAATTCGAAAATATATTCAAGTACATATGTCCTCAATCATAAAAAAACAAACTTCTATGGTTGCTACCTGAGCTGCAAAGTTTTCATTTTCCGAAATTTAAGTAAAAAATTTAAAAAACTGCAGTTTTTTCAAAAATTCATTATCTTCAAAATTCAGGATCACTGCGCAAATTAAGCTTTTGTTTTTTTTCTTGTTTAATAGCTCAAATCTTTTGTTGTTTTCACTATATTCACCTTATTATATTCCAAAATATTTTTCTGTTCTTAAAAAACTGGCTGAAGTAGGGGGCTTATTGCACCAGCAAAAGTAGTACCGGGATGTTCAATGTTTAGTTTCAGGAAAAATGAAGAAAAGCTCTCTAGACTTTAACATATTTAAAGTCAAAACAACTTCAGCATTCTTTCTAGGGAATAAAAAAAAATATTAAAAGTATTCATCTTCAAAAAATTAATTTTTGATTTTGAAAAACAATTATGTCTTTATGCAAGGCCATTAAAAAATCTATCGGAAGCACTTAGAATACATAAGATTTTTACAGTCCACTAATATTTACAATAGGACAACACTAAAGTTTGAGGTCACTCGGTTATGGTCGATTTTTGGCTAGGGCGTGAGATGCGTGCTTTATTGTTAAGCCGACTGTAACTGGAATATTTCATAGTTTAGATCAACTTGATCAAAAGTCTACATGATAAGTTTTGGACATCTGAAGAGATAAAGAGGATCTCAAATTGAATAATATGTGTTAGTTTCAGTAACCTTTGACCCTCTTTTATCTCAAAAACTGGTCAATAAAATTGACAAAAATTTATTTAGATCAAATTGGCTATGTATAAGGGCTTCCTTATTTTTTGACACCCTAAACTAGCTTCTAAATAGCTTTATGTTAACATGGATTTTGATCTGGATAATAACATTACATATATATGTAGGTAATTCTATATCATACTAAAATTTCTGCCCATTTGACTTAAAGCCAAGACTAACGACGTTTATGTCATTTGGTCAATTAACAAAGTTATTTATATTAAAGACAACGCTCTTTATTGCTCTTTTAGCGCATAACATCCACAAAGTACTCAAATCGAAAATTGGACTCTATGAGGTCGGCAGAAAACTTTCGGTGATGCTCCATCTCTCTTCGATACTCATTTTGATGGAGCAACCGTTCAAGAAGCATTCTAATTGGAATGCAGTTGCTATTGATAATTTGAGCACTTACAACTTGTGTCTCTCAATGTGTTGCGGTGTTTTTGTTTCCTTGCTTCGAATGGAGCTCAAAATAACTAAATGAAATTGTGCGTTCTGCCACTACACGCAACAAACAGGTTATTTATTCAGAAACTTGACTTAAATAGAAAGAAAGAAAAATCAAAACAAAAATCAATACGTCTCCCAGAAACTTGCACCGGCTGGCAATGTCTTCGAGTAAATGCTGTAGATCTGCTGATGATTCCGGATGCTGCACTGACTCGTCAAACTCACAGTTGGTGGAATTCATGTGTTTTCTTTGTTTTTTTTTGGTAAACAAAAAGTTGATTTCGAAGTTTCTTTCTCTTGGTTTTTTTCGAAAATCGAATTTTCGATTGTATTGCAAGTTTTATTATGATTTTTCGTTCTTTTAGAAAGGGTGTTTTTTCGCATTTATAGCTGGTGTCGCTCCTGCTGCTTAAACACATGCGCGAATGTTACTCTTTTGTATTAGGGTGGTTTCAAAGCATATGAATTTAATTAAAGATCAAATAACTCAGAAGAAAGAACTTGTGGTGCATTGAATATGCAATTTGTTTTCGGAATTAAAAAGGACAGAGTTCTTGTACTTTTCTTTATGCCGACAAGAAGTAGCAACAAATGACAAAGTTCTAAAACGATCTGAATGGGGAAAAGGAGTATATGTGTTAGCATTAGGTAAAAATATACGATTATTCTGCTATTTAGAGCGATGATGAAGCAATTTATTGTTGTGTCAAAACTGTCCCCCATTCATGCACCCATCTTCACAGCAAAACAAAAAAATTGAAATGAAGGTGAGGTATTGAAAAATTTGCCAGTTCGTGGCAGCGTAGTATCTCTTAAACTTGCGAAGAAAGGGAGTTCAATAAAACTACAATATACATATACTTTTCCAATATTGTGATTTTGAAAATCCCAAAAATCATGAAATTATCAGATAGCAAGGAAAATTAGTTGTTTTTTATTTTAAGAAAACAAATGGAATTGTACCTGTTAAGTTTATTCTTGAATTAAAGTACTATTTCTTTGATGCGAATGTTTTCGCTGCCATTTTTACACCCTCAAAGTTTTTACATATACTTAAAATAATACACCCTAAAATACTGTAAGGTTTATTCCCTTTGGATAAGATACGGTCGGTTGCTCTCCCACTAACGATAATCTCTTTTCGGCGGCAAGAATATTAGACTGTGTGTATTGTTGTGTGTGCGCTCATGTGGATAGTGGATGATTTTTCGTTAGTCAGTGTGGATTGTGTGTATCATCGAAAAAGTCTTTTGCTGTTTGTTCTTCAATGTTGCTTCGAATTTAGCTGGCGGAGACAAAAACAGTTCGGTTTCGTGCAGCTCTCGAGTGAGAACGCGTTGCGCTTGAATTAAATTTTGTTGGCGGCGCCGTGTGTGTTATAGAAATTTTATTCAGAAAGAAGTGTTAACTGGAAAAATATTGGTAAAAGTTATTTGAGATAAAATTTGAAGATACGAATCCTCTATTAAAATGTGAAGTAAAATTGGATAGGAATTAATTTTAAATAAATTGAATTTAAAAAAAAAAATAATCTGTAAAAGTTTTCGGATTCTTCTGTTCAACTTCACGCGTCTTCAAGTGTGTGCCAAAAGGAAATAAATCAAGTGTCACTTTTAACGCATCATTTCTTTTGCAAAAGGTCGTGGTAAAGGTCAAATCCTTAAAATATAACAACAAATGATTTAACTTGATTTTGCTAACGCCTTGCAATGCAACAAAATCATTTGCACTAAAAATGATTTTATTTAACCAACAATGTCACAAAAATAATAAAAAGGTTTTTGTTTTTGGAGATAAAAAACACCAATTTCGAGCGGATTAACAACGACAGTAATAGAAACAGAAACCACGCAACTTTACAACAAAACAAAAACAATAACAATAAAAAAAGAACAGCGAACAGCAGCATCTTTTAACTCTCATGGAATATAAGACAGCAACAAAAATAAAAACAACAAAATAAATAAAAACAACATAAAACAAACCTGTTTTTGTTGTTTTCCCAGCGACATCATCCTTTTGGTTTTAATTTTTCGATCATTCATCGCTACTTCATTCTTCGCTACGAGATGTAAGGAGAAAAGTGGAAGGAAGAAATTAAAAAAAAATGTAAGTGCCGCAACTTTTTCTCTCTTATTTTTCCCAATTTTACTTGGCTCCTTTCTTTTGCGCCTTTTTCTTGGTTGTTATTATTTATTTATTTCTTAAGTTTTGCTTGTTTTGTTTTTGTTGTCATTTTCTTAAGTTTTTTTTCTGTTTACTTTCTCTTTCTGTTTTTTGTGATTTATCTAATACTCCATTCCTTCTTACGTACACTCCTTTACATTTTAAGCCTTACAAATCCTTTTGTATTTGTAAAAATAACATTTGCGAAGATTTCAGCAATTGTTACTGCCAGGATATTTAAGCAGTTCACTTTTTTATTGATTATGGCAGTAGCAGAGGGAAGGCAGCCTGTCTGTCTTTGGTGTTGTAACTTCTGCTTAGGGGTGGAATTTGTTAAGGATATTCTTGCACATCGGTTACATGACTTTCCAATATAAATATACCTACTTACTGAGCTGCTCTTTAGACATAAAGCTGGAGGATTTTGAAGAAATCCTTGATATGTTCGGTGTTTCACTTGATTTTGTTTGATTTCGCATTTATTTATTGCTTTACCTCTTGATTTTTTTTTCCGGTATATTTTTATTTTCAATGTCGGCTTGCTATCTGAGTTATCTGGTTTTTGCTTCTTTTTTGGGTATTCTTGTGTGATAAATATATGGGACTTAGACATAGTTTTTCTCACTGGTATATAAAGCAGTCTTCGGACTTGTATTTTGCAGCCTACTCCGGAAACTGTATTTGTGAAATGCGGGATGTACAAATTTGGTTCGTATTATTTACTTTCAATCCCGTGTGTGTCCCGTTATAGCTTGTTAGAACTTTGTTTCTTAAAACAATATATGTAGTGAAATTTGTTCAGCGAAGAAATAATAAATGGCAAGACAAAATGCTCTAATTTTATATTTTTTTATTTGCTTTAGAGATAAGTTCTCGGGGCTTAGGCCTTTTTTATGTTTTTTAATACAATGAATTATTATTTTTATTAAAACATAAATGCTAATTTTAAAATTTTTTTTTTTGGTTCATGAATTTTTTAAATTCACAAAATAATTAAAATTAAAGTTCCTATAATTGTAGCTTTCTTACGTCATGAGCACTATATTTTTGGTTAAGCATGATGCTTCCATAGTGGATAATGTTTAATCTATTTATCTTGAGAATTATAATAATTTTGTGTCGAAATAAACTAAGCCGTTAGTTTAAAGTTTATGGAACAGTTTCTTTTAGCCTAGGCCCTAGAAAATAACAATATTAATATTTTCATCATGTTTCGATGAAAATGTCAAAATTTATTTGCTTACAAAACTGTCTCAAGTCATCAATGTCAAATTTTCATGGTGAGGCACGTTGAGTTCTTCGAGCCCTTCGGAACGTTGTATTTTTTCACTATGTTTCTTAAATCTTCTATAAAATATCTTTATCTTTTACCTCATAAATTTTGCCATAGATATTTTTTTCTAATCTCCATGTAAAATCATTAAACATAAGGAAATAAGAAAAGTGCCATCTGTCTTAGGCGCACCAAACTCTTTTTTTTTCAGTGTAATAATTATGGCTCGTTTTTGTTCTGCTTTCATTTATCCTTTTTAATATAACGTGAAATAATTTTGACTTCATCTTCTATCGACGAGTTTTTGTTTATGCACGAAAAAGAATAGAAAACTTTGGTATTAGCGTTTAATACGCTATAAAACAGTTTAGAAGCGTTTGATAGCAATATTTCGAAAAAAAAATTATGTACTGACGCGTGAGGGCCGGCTGCGGCTTTAAAACAAAAGTTTTGTCAAACATGCCTTCAAGTGGTTAGTAGCAGAATTATAAAAAGATTAAACTTATGCGTTTTATTCACTTTAAGGTTTAAGCAATCTGAATAACACATGGCTAGTGTAAGTCATATCTGAAATTTAATGAGAAAATTGTTATAAAATATGAATGTTCTAATAGTATTTATTTTTACGTACATAAAGCTCACGTTATATGTAGATATGATTCCGTAAAGCAAATTCAAAACAAATAGCTTACTACGATTTTTACAGCAATAAGTAGTGTCGCCTCGAAATGGCAAACATTTGAAATGAGCCCTGTACCAATTATAGAAATTACTTTACCAAACAACGCAAGAATATCCCAGAAAATGCGCCATATACAGCATGCAGCATTAAATTTTCTAGACTGTAGAAAAAAGGGGGGAGAACTCACTCAGTCATCTTATATGGCGCAGTCCAGCAAAACTACAACTTTTAAAGTAATTTTCACTGCTGCAACAGCAATAGCAGTAGTGAAATAAATGCTTGAAAACAAACATAAGGAACTAACAGAGAATATGCAATAAAATGCAATAAAACCACAAGCAGGCCAAACGCGAAAGGCGTGCATCCCAACCAAGTTAGTGCTTTAAAGCCAAGTCAAACAAACAAACAATTTAACCAACAATCAACCGACAAACAAAGCAAGCATCCATGGAACAACAACCAATGACCTTATGCAATACCAGCGAAGCTAGTCTAACCGGTCTATAGGAAAGTAAAAAAAAGACGCAGAAGACACCGAAGATAGGGGAAAAAGCTGAGCAAAAAATATTGCGAACACCACCGGCTACACCAAAAGCTGCGTTACTGGCAAAATGTGAATTAACCCTTAAGCGTAAAGGCTGCTCAGACTTGTGTCTAATATTTAGAATGACGTATAGCTACAAGAGTTGAATGGAACTCCCGAAATTTCCCGTGTGCTTACTGAGCTTACTTTTCCAGTGCCTCAATTTTTGTCTCCACTGAGGTGTTAAAGAAAAACTCAAAAGTTGGGCGCATATGTAAAGGACAACAAACAAACGAAAAAAAAACAACAGCGTATGGCAACAAAATCGATATACCATGTCTGCTGATGCCCCACCAGCCATATGAAATAAATCCATGGAAGCTGAAAAATGAAAGCAAAAGAAATGCAAAATTGAGGCAGACGCAAAAGTAGCAAAACGCAAACTGGATTGCAAAAAAAAAGAGACTACAAGCTGCCGTCCCAGTGGTAGCTGCGCATTGGTTGCCAGCAACAAAATGTTGGTTAAGTAAAGTGCATTGGCTATAATGAGGCAGGCTGTGCAGCAATATGTAGCTCCAACAGCGGATGCAATGTTGCTTGTTGCAATTGAAAAAATATTAAGAAGTATGCAACAGCAGCAACGGCAGGACGCAGACAAACCAACTGCCAACAACGAACATAAACTAGTAGACACAGTTGGCGAAATGTGTGATGGGCCAAGGAAGAGCAGTGCAATTAAGAGTTGCATTTGGCTGCTGTTGCTTCGGATTGGCAAGAATGGTGAATCTGCAAGGCATATAACCAATTCATGAAGTGCATAGACGGAGACGTCATCAAATGAGTTGTGGTCGATAATAGAAATGGGAAATTTGAAAATGTTTTGCTCTTTTTTTTTTGATATATATACATACAGTTTGTTCCGGCTTTGAAATACGAATTTACTGAGTTCTTGGTAATTGAGCTTAATGATGAGCTTAAAAGATTTAAATTATGATTAAAACATAATATGATATAAAGTTGTAATATTCAAATGCTTAATTAAATATTGCAAAAAATTCTTTGAATTATAAGCAAAGCTGATGTACCCACGACTGGTTGACCTTTTTGCCAATTTCTTGAGCCCTTAAGTCCTTCAAATGGAAATACATACATACACATTTTATCGCTGCTCGCACATCGATTTGAACTATTTTTGAAGAGTCTCAAATTTATAAAAACATACAATATTGATTTCACAGCAAACCTTAACCAAAAAACCTAAGAGTGGGTTCGTCGGAAATAAATTTTTGTTTTCAAGCAAAAAGTTTTTTAAGAACTGAATGATCACATCGAAACAAAAATGGCGCTCCGTGTTTTGAACTTAGAGTCTTTTTCAGAAATTTGAAGAAACGTAAGTGATAGAGAAATTTGTGGAAGAAAGCAATAATAAATGTACAAATTGCTGCACGCTTTTTCCATAGTCTAAAACAAGTTCAAATCTTTGCGTACACAGCTCTCACTATTCGTGCCGATTCTTTGTAGCATATCACTCGTTTACTATGCATTACTTTAAAGCGAATCCTTAGCCCACCATACTCATATTCGTTATGTCGGTGCTTGTCAAATTCAAAAAGCAAATAAAATATCAGCTACGGAGGCCATCAAGTTTAAGAACCATGAAAATGCAACGGTAATTACGAGCTTGTCTGAACTTTGCCTGACTGTAAAAATCTCCAGGAAATTAAATTCAACAAACCATGAACTAAATAAACATTGACAATCGAGTGAAATACAAGCAGAAACAAAATGTTATTTAAATATTTAAGAATAGTAAGGAAAAATGATTGGTGTTTTGCAACAAAATTTTACAAAATGCAGCTGAATGTGCAGCGAAATGCAACCCAACGCAAAATGAGAAAAAACATATTAAAAGAGCCATTCTTTCCCTTGGTAGTCTACAATTTTTTTTTGTTTCAGTTACAATAACACCAATGTACGAACCTTTACATTTCCTGTTTATTTCTCTTGGTTTTTTCCTTGAGTTCAGTTTTTTTGGAAATTGTTGCAGAAATTTCCCTTTTTGATGTTTTTAAATTTCTTGATATTTCAACCCCAACGAACACAGCCAACATTGCAAAATTTTTCATTTTTCTGGCGATGAATATCGTGCATACATTTTAATAAGAATTCGAGTTCGGTGGCGTCCTTAGAGATGGTTCATTCGCGAATAAATTTAGCTAGACGCTACCTCTTCGCAGTTTTTTCCGAACAAAACTCTCGCTTGGCATCAGAATATGAGTTAGTTAGTGCGTGATCAAAAACAATCGTCTCAACGATTGAAATGTGAGAATGTCTTTAATGAAATGTTTGCTGGGATTGGTGTAATAGCATGGCCTGTACTGCGGTTGTGAGTGTTGCTAACTTCCCTATTTGCTGATTGAGTTGCACTTTTATAATTACCGCCGCAAAATTGCTAAGCCCTTATATTACCATAAAGTCATTTTGTAAACTTTATACTTAAATCGCTCAAGTCTTCAAAGTAAAATATAGAAATATTCGGATTCTTCTTCATAATATCTGTCATGTTTATAATCAGGCCCACTCTGATTTCAATTTAGTTTGAAAGTGGAATTGAGGTCCTAAGGGTTGAACTTTGCTATGGAATTATTTTTAGCTTCAAACTTGAGCTGTTACAATTCCAATAATATGACGGATTTCTCTTTTTTGTATGATCCTAAAATAAACTTCAAATTTTAATTTCGTTTCCGCAGCAAATCTGAAACGGAATAAAAACAAGGCTGAACATAAGCTTCTGACGTTATTATTATCATTATATAGGTTGCGCGTTTTTTTCGTGTTACTTAGAAGTGTTTCAAGTGCTTTGAAAATTAGAATACATTTTTAAAAATGCAAAACTAATGAGCTTTCGTAAGTATTTTATATATTTGATTAGTTTCACATTATGTTACATACACATACACACACTGATTGCAATTATTTTCATTCTAAACAATCGGTCAAAACTGCCGACCAACAGCCAAGTGCAGCAACTCGTTGAAGAAGATGAAAAATTGTAGAATTCAGTGACGATGGCAATGAGATCTATGTAATGGATGAGATTGTGAAAGATGAATACTTTGACGTGTATATTGAGAATAAAAGTGGTGACAAGGACAGCGCTAAAGCTATGCAACGCTTAAGATGAATGAAAGTGCAATTTCAATTATTTTCCGAAGGACAAAAATGTTTTGTGGACAACGGAACCGATTGGATTCTTTAATGTTAACACCAGGACAGAACATTTAATTCGTACTCGCTACGGAATCTCAACTTATGCTGTTCATGGCATTCCAAACATCAAAGATTCATTTGATTTATGTTTTACAAGGCAAATGAAAAAAATTGTCATCGTGTTTCGAGATCATCAAAAAAATAGCGATGACTTTAAACAAGTTGATGAAATATAATTGAATGGGTGTCTAAGCAATCTGGTTTTGACAGATACTTTTATCACTATACATGCACATAGATGATGAACATAAGTGAATGAATGAATAAATATTGTTCTCAAGTAGAAAGTGTCCACAGTCTTTGGACTAATATTTCGTTCCATAATGTTGCTTAAAATTTGTACAGGATTTATAACGAGAATAATCGCAGAATTGGCAGAATGGACGATAAGATTGCTCCAATTCGCGATTTCTAAGGAAAATAAGTAGTTAACTTGACAGTACTGTTTACCTTCAATATGGAAGTAAACTGTTCATGAGCGGCTTACTGCACTTAGCGATAGATGTCCATACTGCATCCACTTGCCTAGTAATCTAAGTATGTAGGTACGAAATGGAGGAATAAGTAGCTCCAGCTTCAGTGAATTCATAGTCAAAGTTTTGTGTTGGGACCTTGTGAGCGAGCAACAAAGTAGGAATGTCAGATTTAACACCAGCTTCAATGAGGTGCTATATCACAATGGTTGGCACCGTGAGAAGTAATAATTAATTTATTCTGGCTTGTGGGACTATAAAGAATCACGACATTTGCCAGTGCTAACTAGTTGACATTTTTGGAACAAAAAAGTTCCAATTGCTAAAAATGCTCCAAAAAAACATAACAAGATAACGATATTATTCTCACAAATCGACTTAAGTGATCGATTTCTATAACTCTACGAAATCTAGAGTTGAGACAATTGATAGAAACATACACTTGCTGCGCCAAACTGTTAAACAGTTGAACTTTTATTCTAATGTCATTGATATTTCGGCACTCAATGTCTTAGTTACATAAACAGAATCAATATCACATTAGAATGGCTTAAAGACACTCAAACGCTGATCTATCATGAACAGCTTGCGATTGATATTGTTTAGGAAAACATCTGGCGTAGAGAGAGTTAGCAATATATCAGCCGCAGATATCTTCCGATTAGAGAGGACAGAAACCGAAAAAGTCAGCGTTTTAACAGAGTCTGTATTAAAAAAGAAGAAGAACGATATGTGAAGTTTTCACCCTATCACTTTGTCACAATGATCATGCAAAATTAATAAAAAGTTTTACAAAACTGATAAATTTTTAACAGCATAAATGTCAATGGCAGATAATTTGATGACTTAACTTTTCCAAATATAATTTTTTCTTAAGATAACACATGGGTTAAATTATGTAATGTATATAACGTTCTTTAATCTGGAGAGATGATTTTGTCTTTGCTTAATATTGAAACTGAAATGGACATATAGCCAGTGTTTGAATTGCTGTGGAAGAATTAGTAACAGCACCAATAATTGTGCTATTGCTGCGCAGTAATAGTAAAATTGAAAAATAGCAAGAGCAGTAGCAGGCACTCGGCTATCGTAGTCGGCAGTCGCTTGTTGCTATCGGATGCGTAAAATACAATAGTCGAAGCAATAGTTCACGACGAGCTATCGTAGTTAGCAGTCGGCTATTGCAGTCTGCTGTGTATAATACAATAGCCGTAGCAATAGTTCACGAAGAGTTGTGGTAGTCGTCTGTCGGCTATTGCTATAGTAGTGATAGCCGGTGCTGTCGTAGTCGACTATCGGCTATTGTTTTATCGGTCGTAGCAGATGCTGTCGTAGTCATTTCACATGCTAATGGTTGCATATATGATTACACATATGTATGTATCTAACTGAATTATTACTAGCACTGAAAACCATTTGTTTTATATTTATTATTGAACATTTGTCTCCCGCTTTTTGACTTATACTTAATCTTTTTGTTTCTTATTTATATATATTTTTTTCTGTAGTATGGAGGGCACATATCCTTGGCACATTTATAGACCCGTTTATAAAAAAAAATGTTTAATTCGCTAATCTCCTATCTCCTATTATATTAAACGAGAAATAATTGTATGTAAGTATATATATGTATATAAATATATACACTTGTGCTCACTACATTAAGTCATTCGTATGCTACGTTCCATTTTTGATAAAATTTATTTATTAATTTTTTTTTTTTTTTGATTCTGATATTATTAGTTTTTATAATCCTGCTATGTAAGCATCAATTTACGGAAAAAAAAAATCAAAATAAATGTTATGAGTTTATCCCGAAAAATGCAAAAACGTCAATAAAGGTCATATATACTGTGATCATATAATTAAGTCATCTGAAAGAAAGTAATTGAAATTGTTCAATTATTGGTGTGAGTCCTATTTTTTTTATTAGTTTCGTTTATTAACACTATCCGACACCAAAAATGTTCCATGATATTTATTAATTTTTTATGATGTAATAAGGTCCCTTAAGTTCAAAAAAATTTTTGATAGATTTTCCTCACGGTTAGTTTCTTTTTTAAATTTGTTTTAGTGTATTTTCAGCTTTTAGGCTATATCTCATCTAAATATAGACCGATTTTGTTCGAATAAATTTTGAAAAAAAGGAAATAAAATTCTCCAATTCCTCTTGTAAACAATAGTTTTGGTTTTAATTTACAAATTACGAGATAAAAGCTGACACATTTGAAAAAATTTATTTTTTAAAAATTTGTATCCAATTAAATTAACTTTAAAAATATAAATATTTAAAAAATACATCAATTTAGCTCTTTAACTACAAAGAGAAAACTCTTTAAAAGAAAATAATACCAAGTTTTTGAAAATTCGTTCATAAATGCCAAAGTTATAGCCAATTTAGTGTAAATTTTCATAATTTCATTTTACCATTTCTACCAATTTTTCAGTTTTTTCTTATCTATAGGCTATTAGTACAGTCATTTGGTTAAAAAAAGAGGTTACTTGGAAAGTTTTCCGGGAGTTTTGAAAATGGGTAATTTTACAGATTTCGATGTGCTCTTCCCGAATATCAATTTTGCTACCTCGTATTTTTGCCCCTCGCGCCGCCAAATTGGAAAAATGGCACTAAAAATCAGTTTTTTTGACAATATCTCCTTCCGACTCATTTTACGATAAAAACACGTACAGACAAAATAAAACTAGAAGAAATTACCTACAATTTATGTCCTAGTCTTTTTTTCGTAAAATGAGTCGGAAAGGAGATATTGTCAAAAAAGTCTAAATGGAGAAATGAAATTGCACAAGTTTTGATGCATATAAGCGAGAAATGCTTATAAAAGGCGTACATATAAGCGGGGATTACTGTAATATCAGAATCAGAAAAAAAAATTAATAAATAAATTTTAACAAAAATGGTACGTAACATACGAACGACTTAACGTAGTGAGCACAAGTGTATATATTTATATATATATATATTTACATACAATTATTTCTCGTTTAATATAATAGGAGATAGGAGATTAGCGAATTAAACATTTTTTTTTTATAAACGGGTCTATAAATTTTCCAAGGATATGTGCCCTCCATACTACAGAAAAAAAATATATAAATAAGAAACAAAAAGATTAAGTATAAGTCAAAAAGCGGGAGACAAATGTTCAATAATAAATATAAAACAAATGGTTTTCAGTGCTAGTAATAATTCAGTTAGATACATACATATGTGTCATCATACATGCAACCATTAGCATGTGAAATGACTACGACAGTATCTGCTACGACCGATAAAACAATAGTCGATAGTCGACTACGACAGCACCTGCTATCACTACTATAGCAATAGCCGACAGACGACTACCACAACTCTTCGTGAACTATTGCTACGGCTATTGTATTTTACATAGCAGACTGCAATAGCCGACTGCTAACTACGATAGCTCGTCGTGAACTATTGCTTCGACTATTGTATTTTACGCAACCGATAGCAACAAGCGACTGCCGACTGCGATAGCTCGTCGTGAACTGTTGCTTCCAATATTGTATTTAACACAACCGATAGCAATATCTGACTATCAACAGCAATATTTTTTTTGGCTAATTGGAACGCTCCATATAGCGTCCAGTTCTGCGGAACTAATTCATTCAATTTTCATAGCTACAGCAGTTTTGACATTTATTTTCCTAGTAAAATAAAATAACCGGACCTTAAAATTCTCCATTAGATTGGAAGTGGTTATGTACCAAGTTCAACGAATCAAAAAGTTATAATTATTCATTAAACAATTCAGAGCTTCTCTTTTGTGTAGAAATTTTTGTTATTCAAAACATATCTTGTGTTATCTCATAGACCATCGTCAATCATAATTAAATGCTTATATTCTAAGCGTTAAAATATCTCTTTACTAAACAGTAAAGCATTATTATTTGAGGCACTTGTTCCAAAACTATCAAAATAAAAACAAACACTGCTGCTGACGCAACACTTAACATGTCAGCACAACTGATGCGGCAAACTGAATGAATGGTCCCTTATCCAAGAGAACGAATCCATTTTCAAAGTCGCTTGGCTCGACTCGAAGCGAAACGTTCACTGCTGATATATTGGCTCGTTAATAATTACGAACTAATTATGCGCTGCATTGCTGCATATTAAAATGTTTAAAATGTTGAATAGTCATCCAGATCTACATACATACAGCAAGCATGCAGCATGTTAAAAAATGCGCAACATATGTTGCTCCTGCGGCGTAAAGCACAGTGCTGTCGTTGCATTTCTGTTGTTTTGTTTTAAACCTTTTTGTTGTGTAGTGCGTAGTTTTAGCTGCTGCTTCATGCTGTCTTCGGAGTCGCAACATAACCCTTAACATGTTATTAATTATACGCTGCGTTCGTAAGCTGATGATCCGCAATGGAATACACAAAAATTCTCGAACATGAACTCAAATTAATTTGTCATGAAAAAAATGAAAAGCAAAATATCAAAACTGCAACAAATATCCTTGTTTTTCTACTTGTACTTATAACAAATACTGCAGTTGCGTTAAGAAATATCTCAATAATCCTTTTTTTCATGTAATTTGTAGCATGTGCGAGATTTTTTTTTTTGTGGCAAGAAAATTGTTGTGTCTACTTTTTTAGTTGGTCTATTTTTTTTTTTTTGCTCTACTGCATTATGATGGAATTTTTGTTTTGGATATTTTGTGGCTTATAATCTTCTTATTAAAAAATTATCATAATTATATCTATGCAATACCAAATTTGTACTGAAATATATGTAAATAAGTCAGCGCCTGTTTGTCTTGTCTGCATGGGTAGGGGCGGAAAACGCCTTAACTACATTATTGTAATCGCTGACAGCGGAAGCTAACAACAATTTAGTCATGCTTCGTTAAATAGCTTCTTTTTATTTTCATTTTGTTCGAAGGCGGTCCTTTTGTCTAAATAGCCATGTATTTCATTATTCAATTTGTATATTCAACCAGTGGCTTTTCTACACCGAAAAAATTACCATATTTTCATAAGAATCACACAATTCGTTTTATAGTTTTGGACGAAAGAAAATTTATTACAAGACAGTCAAGACTTTTCATGAAGTTGGGTTAGTTGAGAGTAGTGTTAGAGATCGACTTGTCAGCAATTATTTTTTGATATATTTTTTATGAAAAAACATTCTAACTCTCTTCAGAATATTTGCCATATTTTATATAGAGGCAAGGCTTTTTTATGACTTTGACAAAAGAATACAGATGTATGATTTATGAATTCGAATACATTTTGCAATTTAAAAAATTTTTATTTAAAATTTTTTACCGCCTTAAACGACCGCGCTTCTCTTAAAAAAAATAAAACAATTATCTTCGTTTTAAATTTATATTTGGAGTCTTTTTAGAAACGTTTAATGCTGATCAAACAAGAGAAATGCAACAAGAGTCGAAATGCATCCAAATATAAACTTAAAACGATGAAAATTGTTTTATTTTTTTAAAAGAAGCGCCGTATTTGAGGCGGTAAAAAGATTTAAATAAAAATTTTTTAAATTGCAAAATATTAAATAAGACTATCGCATTTCATTCTTTCAATATCGAAACTTCAACTGTCAATAAATCATTTTAAAGCTTCAACGGATTTTTTGTCAGTTGAGTCTAAACTACGCAGCGGTAGATAAAAAAGGAGTTTCAAGTTTATCGAATTTTCAGCAGCAATAAACTGAGCTGTAAATATTTTAATATTTTATTGTGTGCATATATATATATATATGTTTATCATAATTACAAAGTAATTACCACTTTTTAATTTAATTTAAAAGATTTGAGAAGTGATTAAAAACGGGCGGAATGTGGTTACGTAAAAATTTCCTACGTTCCTCATTCCGACTATTTGTCCGGTAACAGGATTTTTAAGCTTCGTAAAAAAAGATAGTTTTTGTGTCTAGTTAGACGAAAAACGTATAATTTTTGTTAGATTATTCAATCTATGCATTACTCTACGATGTCGAACGTGTATACGACCTAGTTTAAATTAATAAGATTTGCCATAATTTGACATGAAACTTTTACGTTTTTACCTTATTTTCCTGTTTGCACACATAATTGCTCTATTGATTTAGGTTTTAAATTTACATGAATATGCCTAATAGTACGGGAGGCAGCGTTGCATATTTGAAGGCCATTTCCTCCCGCTTATTTTTTTTGCAATTGTTAATTTAAGTAAGGCTGATAATGGAAATAAGCGTCAGTCGCCAGAATCGTGGTGACTCTGGTTGTGAGAGGCCGACGAATAAAGTTTAGCTCAATAACTCGGAAAGTAAGCCACAAGTAAAAAATTATGTTCAGACCAGTATTGTAAAGTAGATGAAAATACATCGAATTCATTTGACCCACCTGTCAACGTTTTAATGTTTCTAATAAATACTATAATTTTGAGCAGAAATAGCTATTTTGGGCGAAAAATATGATTTTCAGATGTGAATGAGAAATGTTAATTTCAAACTTTCAATAAAAACCTTATTTTTTCGAAAATGGAGATGGTCGTTAAAAGTTTCAAAACTATGAAAAATGGATCAGATCTGGTCAAATCGAAATTTTTCTGATATATATAGGTAATAATACTTATAAGTTAACTTTGTTTCAAATTAAAAGATTTTGATACATTTTAGTTTTACGTTTATAATAAATGTTATCTGAAAAACTATAACTTTTTCTTATTGCGATATTAACGATGGAATTAGGTGCTTCAGTGGACGGAAACATACAAAATAATCACAGGCCGGTCGGTAAATGGTGAACGTTGTGTTTTTTGCATCAATTTTTTAAAAAAAAAATCTAGTATTAAAAACTTTCATTTAAATTATTGTTAACTTATTTTTCCCACGGTAAACATCTATAACAATAAATAGGTTTATTTTAGTGAATTAACATGACATATTTATGTATCTTTTAGAAGATTCAAACAGACGCGCCGATAAGTGGTCGTTAAGTGGTGCCTTTGCGTTACGCGGAATTGTCCAAATTATTATTAGTTTTTGTAACTAATAATAAATTTAAATTCGACACTTTAACCTTCCGGCCCAATTATTTGCTAGCTATGCCTATGAAATCCACTAAAAAAACTCATTTTCAGCGCCGATCATTAGAAAGTTCTGTGATATTTTCCTCGACAGTTCCCTCCAACACTAGTCCAGGCAGTGACGAGATTTTGCAGAACCTTACGTTATAGGGTTGATGAATTTGGCTGATAAATTTTTTAAAATTGCGTTCTCTATTACTACAATTAAAAAAAAAAATTTAATGACAGTTCTTAAAAGTAGCGAAAAATATTCACAATGCCAAAACACACATTTGGTAAAAATTTTCTTTCAATGTACATATGTATGTAGTATGTATTCTCAACATTAAGTGTTTTCAAATGATTACATTAATTAAGTAATAAATTCTTTGTGTTGCCCACCGAACCATCTCACTGGTTGTCACTCGTAGCTCTTGTTCTCTGACGTCACATTGTTAGACAGTTTGAAAGTGTCAAATGCCGACACTTTACACTTTGACGCTCTTGCATTATAAATTGAATACGATTGGATTTTGTATTTGTTGCGTGTACTCCGTCGATTTATTGTTATTGTAATTTTCCAAATAATGATTTTTTATTCAAATTTTTCAACGCCTCAATTGATATTCTACTTTGAAATATCAATGACAGCACATGCTGACGTTTATTGTTTTGAGTCAGACAGAACGTCGCAGCTATTGTCATTCGAACGGCATCTGTCTGTACATTTAATGCATTTTAAATTTAATTTTGATTTTATTATTTTGTTTCATACATTTTATTGATTTTCTCATATTCCAACATATGAGTTTGATTATTCATAATTGATGAATTATTTATGATATTTCACGCTTCACTAAAACGTACAGTAAAGTTGTTTTCTTTTTCACTTTTTGTGTTTAAGAAAATTTCGTGACGTAAAAATTGGCTTATGAAATATTTAAATAATTGAGAAAAAGAGATATTTTTTTAGGAATTTTTTCAGGAAACTCTTTTACCATATAAAGTTTTAAACACCTGGTCCTCCCGCCTTTTTTTTTTGTTTTTACAACTGTCAAATATTCATGCTGTTCATATAAATATTGTGTTAATTTATTTGTTCGCCTACACATATTTTAATGTTAACAGCTTGTGTTTTTAGTTTTTGCCTCATTTACATAATTTATGTTAAATTTGTGTATTTTTACACATTACTGTTGTTATTTCGATGCTTTTGTTGTCATATATTATTTGACTTTGTATTAATTATTTTACAACAGAATTTTCTCTCACAATTAATAAACATGAATGGCACATATAACCATAATAAATTATTTATATTGCAATTTAAATTAATTTTTATTTTATCAACAACAACAGCAATAAATTACATAAATACATAAGTGACTTATTTATTGCATGCTGCTAAATATGATTTTAAATATTAAAATTACCAACTATATTTTCTAAATTGTAAATCGTTAGATGGAAAGTGCTTCGTTAATGTAGTAAATTAAAACATGGCAAATGCTTTGAACAAAATATTAAAGTAAATATGATGTACATATGCACTGCTAGGAGTTAAAAATATGTGGAATATAATTTTATTAAGATGTACAATGTACATAAGTTTGTTAGTGGAATCTTTTTACAACTTTCTGGATACTAAAATCAGTGATTTGTACTTTTTTTCAGTACATTTGCGTCGTGAAAAATAGTCGTCTGTCCGTTTTCGGTACATTCGCTGCATTTTCAGTACCTTTCGGCTATTTCTAAAAAATACAACTTTTTAGTAAATTTACCGCGAAATATGGCTGGAGTAAAATTTGCTGACCTTTTCTTTTTTTGTAAAATATGTAAAATATTACTGAAGTTTAGTAATTTAAAGTAACTTTTTCATGTTCATGTCGAAAAAGTACACTCGGCATATGAAATGTACAAGAAACAAAATTAGAACGAATTTTAGTGCACAAATTGCCACTCTGGATTCAGAAACGGCATGGAAGCACTAAAATACAATTAATCCATGATTTCCATAATAAAAAAACCAAAGCAGTTGCATACTTTTCCATGAATATGTTCAGTTATTCATTCCATTGTTTTGCTGGTCTGACTGATTGACATTGGTTTCGTTTTGAAATACTTGCCTCAAATGCTTATGCCTTACGAGTACTTAATCCGCTGTAATCCAAAGCACAATATTTTCACTTCAACTTAAATACCCTTTGTTTGTCAGAAAAAAGACAAAAACCTTTTAAAGTTTTCAACCCACTTCAAGTGATTTTTTTACTTTTTTCTGGAGTATTTTCATTTAAATACAATCGCCACTCGACAATATCAATATTGTCTTTCACTCACCGTGTGTTGCTGTCGTCGTCGCATCAGCAACATGTTACTTCTTCTTTTATTTTCTGCTCCTCCTCATTTAATGGTAAAGTATTTGTGTTGCTGTTGCCGGTTGCTTGTTTTTTTGCTACCACTGCATAAGTAATAAAATACGTCAGTCCAGATGACATGAAAATGTCACACAGACAAAAGGAGCAACAACAGCAACATTCTACAATTGCAACAGAAACAGCAACAGCAATTGCAATATCAGCCAAAAAATATGGACTGCAAACGAAATCACCTCTAGAACTGGACTTAAGAGAGAAAATGATTGCTGAAACACATGGGTACAATGTACATACAGTAAGTCAAGGGGCAGTGAAGTGCTGAACACTGGATTTTAAGTGCTATAAAAAAACGCAATCATGTGACAGGGAAAAAATGTTGACAACATTTTAAATAAATAAAAGTGTTGACACTGACTAAATTAAATACTCTCCCGAGAGATATGGGCCATTATTTCTGGAATGTAAATCATTTTTTAATAAGCTTTTAACTTGATTTAAAGCCTGAAGCTTAATAGCTTAAAAGGGTTATTAGCTCTAGTAGCTAAACTCTATTACTATTGTCTCTTTTTTGATCTATAGACAGATTCTGAATTCTACGGCCCTACAAATTTCAAAGTATGTGAGCTGAGAACTACTTAAACTCACAGCATTTTGGTTAAGTAAGCTCGCTCCCCCCTTAGGTAAGCTTATGTTTTTATACTATAGTACAATAATAAAGACATTGTGTATAAAAATAGAAGAACTCTGAACACACATGTAATTTATCACCTTTTAAAATAAACTCTTGTAAATGAACGACCGTACTAACTATTGTTGAAAACAATAAAATGGATTAATTTACAAAGCAATTAAATCTGAAAATTAGAAAAGGTAGTAAGTAAGTAGTAAAGCGGAGTAATGCATTTTATTTGCATAGCATAATTTTACATATAAAGTGGAACATGTGTTTGCCAACTTTAATTTCCACACTTCACATTATTGCATTGACACTTGGGTACAAATTGTTGTTCACTCCCTAGAAAATGTTAAAAAAGCAAAAATTATTTTGCACTGAGTCTACATAGGAGTGAACCCAGTTGGTACCTTCTAACGATGATTTTATGAAACTAAACAAAAGCACTTTATTACTTTTTTAATGGAGTAGCTGTAAAAATTTGTTATGTTCGTTTGTGCTAACAAATTCGAAAACAAATGATTTCACCACAGACGAAATCTGTCCGTCTGGGTGGTCTGTCTGTCCACTTGTCTGCCTGCCTGCCTGGCTTTTGTCCATATTAGCACTTATTTAAAATGTCAATTTCTGCGGGCAAGGCAAAGTTTTGTTCCTATGTATGCCCTAACTACGCCAAAATGTTAACTCCTCCCCTTTGTGCAACTTGTGTATTGAAGTTATTTCGTTACTCGTAGTAATTTGCCACTTAAGTTGATTATGTTCGTTTACCAAAACTAAACAGAAATTATTTTCCGAACACCTCCTGCTGTTTGGACGATTTTTGACATTACATTGTACATATAAGGGGCAAGTGATGCTTAGAAAGATTATTTCAAACGTGGGTCGTATGTGTGCCTATATTTAAGTCAACTTTTGAAAATTTATTTTATGAAAGGACTAAGAAATTTGTTCCTGAAAAATGAAGAAAAAATATTCAAAATTGTATCTCGCAGTGCAGGAGCAAAAACTCAATTTACAAAATAGTTGAGCAAAGAAAAAAATAAATTACATACATAGATCTTCTTATGTTACATAGTATCTAAATCAGAGCATTTATTGGCCGCAAAAGCAACCGAGGAAACTTCATCAAATTCGAAGATATTTGGCTACCCTAGTTGCAACAAATATAGGATTATAAAATATAAATTGCTTTTAATGTTACTATTAAATTCAATATGCAAAAAAAAATTGATTCTGTAAATTATGGAAAAGTTGGTCGATGGTGTTTTACTATTGTTAAAATAAAAACTTTTTGTAGATATTCAACTTTCTTCTTTGAATCATGCACAGAACAAAGAAATGAACCTAATTCTATTAAAAAAAAGGAAAAAAAGATTGTACACATATTTTCAATTCCATTCCTTCCACTTCCTTGAAACGGAAATTTGATGAATTTTTATATGTCATCGTAAGGACTGTCCCAGACAAAACTTACGTTTTGTTTTTTAGTTATAAAAAAATACCCACTGATTTTTTTTTTCTTTTTTCTTAATAATGGCTAGTGTTCAGAATATAAATAACTAAAAACAAATTAACAATTTTTTTTTCCACAAAAATTTCTTACGTTTTTCTTAAGGCCCTTCATTAAATTTTGCACAGTTGTTTCATCGACAGTGCAGTACGATCTTTTCCACTTAAGTCTGAAACCTTGTAAATTTTTTGCAGTCTTACCACTCTTTCGAAGATTTCTTTTCATTGGAGCCCAATATCTTTCAACTGGGCGAAGCCTTGGGCAGTTGGACGGATTTGCTATTTTTGTTACAAAATTGATCATTTTACTTGCATACCATTCCATCGTAGCTTTAGAGTAATGAGATGTTGCTAAATTAGACCAGAACATCGCGGTACCCTTATGTGCACGAATAAATGGTAGAAGACGTTTTTCGAGGCGCTCGTCTATATAAACTTTAGAATTGATTGCCCCTTGAGTAACATAGAAGCTGCTTCTGAGGCCACAGGTGCATATCTCCGGCCAAACCATATATTGCTTCGGAATTTCGAAATTTTTTTTTCTTTGAATTTACTAGGCACATGCACCTTCTTCGGTGATGTATAATATTCGTGCCCAGGTAGCTGCTCAAAATCTGCTTTAACGTAAGTTTCGTCGTCCATAACACAGCAATCATATTTATTATAGTCATACAATTTTCGGACTCACATCTGAGCCATCAACTAACTTTTCTCTCTTATCTTTTGTAAAGTAGATTTTTATATACCTGCTCTAGCCGCCATATCTCGCACTGAGGTGTTGGGATTCTGCCTATAAAGGCGCTTTAGCTTCGCCGCTACCTTTGGGTTAGAAAATTCTAGTTTTCTGGCTGAACCTCTTTTTCGGCAAACAGGTAGACCCTTCTTATATTTAGAAACAACCGTATAGACAGTTTTATCTGATTCGCCTACTATTTTTGCTATACAGTAGATGACGGATATAAGAAAGTCCGAAAATGCACAGAATTTCTTTCTTATGTCCGTGTTTTCTTATAAACAATAAAACGGGCATAAGAAAGATATTTTCTTGCACAGATACACGCATATAAGAAAATATCTTTCTTATATGCATCAGTAGCAAGGGTTACCGGACATAACTCCCACGGACATAATCACCATTTCTTAAATGGGGCTTATGTCCGCAAATTTTATGGACATAATCCCCATTTTTGGTATGGGGGTTATGTCTGAAAATTTTAATTAATGCAAACAGTTTTGGGCTTATGACAACTTCTAAGGATAGAAATAGCTGGTGTTGGATGTATTGGAGGATGTAAATCCTAAGCAGTGGCCGAAGGCCGCCCTCTGCAAAACAAATAAAGAAAATTAGCCGGCTTATTTCGCAGCCATTTATGCATCAATTGTTTTCGCCCTTTTTTTTGACTTCTCATTTGACATTCGCTTTCATTTCTATTTAATGACGGATCAGTATTTCCAGATGTGTTTACAATTTTGTAAGCATCCCCAAAAAAATTATATTTTTCCATAAATTAACATAACAAAAAGTTAATTTCGGAGAACACTTTCTCATACACGTTTAATTTTCTATGTAAAGAATATAACTTTCAAAATATAAATCAAAATATGATTCTTATAGCAGTGTTTTTCTTATATAAGGTTTATTTAGCACGTAGCTATATGGAAGTGTGCATAGTGCCTTTGTGAATGTTTCTTATAACCGTGTTTTTCTTATAAGAGATTTTCTTATATCCGTCGTCCACTGTAGCTGAATCTGGATTTTGCAGGTATACATCATATCAAACGGCACTTTATATGGAACAAATATTGTGTCTTTTTAGACCTATAAGATTGTCAGGTAGAGTATAATCTAAAAAATAAAAACGTAAGTTTTTTCTGGAACAGTCCTTAGTTATGGCAACATGCAAATACACTCTTCTATATTGGAATAAATAAAAAGATGATTATGCAATTTGACCACAAGCAAATGCAATGTTACAAGAATAACATAAGAAAAGCTCAATGTTCTAGAAAAATTTAAAAGCTTAATGAAATTACCTATGGCAAAAATTCTAGAAATTTAGTGTCCACTCTCTGTATTCCCTGTCTAAATGACGGCATATAGAAGAGATAAACAAAGAAGATATAGTGCGCGAGACACCTGCTCAAAATCGGAAAATTAAAATTTAGCTGAGGAAGAGGACTGATTAGCAATTGTCAAATGAATGGCTCTGATCAGAGGCGGAGACTTCTAAAAAATATTGGGGGGGCACAACTTTAAAAATTTTTTTAATTGGCAACTACTAGGGAGGTGGGGGGTGGGGCGTTGTAGAGTCATAGTCATCAAAAAGTATATGAAAACACATGATCAGTATGTATACATTTCCCAATTGTAATCAAAATTTATTGTTTAAAAACATCACAAAATTTTGGTTATGACAATTTAATGTTTTACGTCTAATTTCGCATCGTTCTATGAATCATTCGTGATCTCGTTTAAGTCTACAATAAATGCACAAAATGCTTAGAGAGTTATGGCGAGTTTGGATCATAGTACTCCTTAAATAAGTTAACAATCTTCTTAAGGTCGAAAACGATTTTTCAGCTGTGGATGTCGTCACAGGCAATATTACCATCAATTTTAAAATTTCATTAATTCTAGTATTAATTCTAGTTACAAATCCAAAATGTGTTTATCACTTTTCAAAAAACGTACATAGTCAGTGAAACTTTTTATCAAAGATTGGAGCTCGTTTGTTGCAGAAAATTTTATCCACGCAGTGTCGAAGAGCATATTTCTACATATGTATGTAAAATTAGTCCATCCTTGTCAATATCTGCATCAAAAAACATAATTATTTCATTTTGAAATTTGTCATATTCAAAAAGAAAATTTTCAGCCTGGCTAAGAAAAGTGCAAAATTTCGTTTCAAACCTTACTTTCAAACAATTCACAATATTATCAATAATTTCATAGTATTGACTTCTGAATTTTTCTTCGTGGTTTTGGAAACAATCTTCAGCATTTTTATTCGAATCATCAAAATATTTTGGAACTTTTAATTACGTTAGAATATTTTAACTGCAAATTCGTCCATTCTCTTGGGTGAATCTCTCACAAAAATTATAAAATCTTTTGGAATATTAAGGGCATCACGAAATATAGAAATTATTTTTACTGAATCTTAGATGACTAGATTCAATTTATGTGCTTAAGTGTATGAAATGGGCCTTTTATTCAACTTCGGAAATTTAAGCTTGATCTTTGAATTTTTCAGAAACATTTGCTGCTACGTCAAAGCATACGCCCCGGATGAACTGAACGTCAAGATCTAAACGACGTAAAACATCAATGACCAAGAACCAAGAAAAAGTTATTCGAAGTCAACTGAATCATTTTCGAATCCGAAAATAATAATCGATATATAGTTTTTCATGAACAGACTATTATATTGGGGGGGCAAGGCCCGTCAAAATATTTTTTGGGGGGGCAAGAAGTGCTTTGTGCCCCCAAAGTCGCCGCCTATGGCTCTGATGAGAGAAACGCTCGACGAGAGTGAGATATAAAAATGGTGAGAAACGTCAAAGGTGCCAGGACCTTGTGATTAGTTTTCGAGAGTTACAGCTCCAATACATTGTTGGAGTTATAGGGAAAATTGGTCATAGATTGAATTTTGTGTTGCATATGTAAGCAATCATTAGTTGGATTGTGTTAGGGTTAGGGCTAGGGTTAGGTTTGTTTTCTAAAATAAAGCATACAAGATCTTGTCCAACGTGCGATGCAAAACTCATACGCAGAGCTACAATAAATACGGAAGGTACTATTTTTAACTAATGTGTCCAGCATCTCGAACATGCAGATAATATTGAAAACATCGCTATATCTCAGCGATCGCTCTGTAAAAACTTTGCTTAGATTGAAGATACTATAAAACGAGTGGGTCTGACAACCAACAAGGAGAAAACATAGCAACGAATCAGTCGATGGTCTGGGACAAAATGCAAAATCTCATCTTTACAGCCGTTACGACTTTATTCGACGTAATTTTTTTTTGCAATGTGTAGGATTACTACCAGAAAGGAGATTATTCTCAAACCTCTGTGTAGTTCAAACCTCAATTTGTTTAAAAAAATGTTTTCAAAACTATAGTAAGCCATCAGAAAAAGTTTAAAGAAGCTCATTATTCTATTCATTATCATTTAATAAGTTGCCGATTGTCAACTCTTTTAACCAGGTTCCGGGGTTATATCTGGCTTAGACTATTGAATATAATAAGCCATTATTTGTTAACTTTAGAAAATAATATAAAGATATTGTACATTTTTGTGTTCATAACTTACAAGTCATTAATTTTTCAGACTTAAATACTCAACGCTTATTAAAACATTATCATAGTTTTGCTATCATTTCGTTATGATCAGAATTTTTATTGCACTTCTAATCAATACAAATGCACAAACAATATATCGATATTTGTTTGTTCCTTTGCTAAGGGGATGAGGTCTAATTTGTCTTTACAACATAATGCTGCCTAAAAAATAAATATAACTACAGATACTATTGACATAAGATAAATATAAACATGCGATGAAAGTGCTGCTTTAGTGCAAACATGCAGCGCCAAGCTTCAGATACAAAATACACAAAACAAATATTTTATTCCATTTACACGTTTGTTTATTTGTTCTATCCACAAATATGAAAGTGTGAAAAGTTGAAAACAATTAAATAAAATATTTAGAGTTCATTCAAGTTTATTTGAAAAAGCATTAATATGTTGCAGGAAAAAATATCGAATGTAATAAATATCTTTCACATAGTGGTACGCAAAGGGGCAACTTTGTAAGAGAAAAGCTATAAATTTTTAGATCAACAAATTTATGACATGTACAACAAATAAGCACAAGCGCAAAGGGGTCATAAAGTCGTCCACCATCACTGCCATCATAAAGCAGTAAAACGCAGTCTATTAGTAATTAAAAAATGTTTACAACATATCCTTCCTAATCATATTTCTATCCATAACTATGACATGTGATTATTGGATATTTTATGTGCCGTAAATTTAAGTTTTATTAACTATAAAAATATAATGCTAACTATAAAGCTGTCATTGTGAAAATTTTAATTACAACAAAAACGCTATTCATCTAAGCACATGGCTTAAGTAATCATGACTACATACAGTAGATTTTATAATTTTCTTCTCAATTTGTAATTATGTATAAAGATTGGTCATAAATTTCTTTGAAATAATTTTTATGTTGTTTTAAAAGCCAAAGCTTCACATTGCTTTACATAGAAAATAAATTAGAAAAAGACTTGCGCACCTTCAAATAATTTAACGAAATATTCATGAAGTCAGTGTCAATTGACAAAAACCTTTCAAAGATGAGGTTACAGCTCCGTGTTCAAAAGGGCCCCCCAACCAGCGCTAAATTAAGTTAATTAATAAGGTGTATATGTAAGGCCAGGGCAGGAAAACTTAAAAAAAAACTATAAAAGTTTTTTAGAAAATATCACAGACGTAGCGTCGTAACCTGCTTCTTTTGTACATTTTTTTGAGTAATAAGGTATTATTGGTGAAAATAATAAGAGTCAACAATCAAAAGTTGGAGAAGGGGCTTAGTTTCGAATCATTTTTTAAGACTTGTTATAAGTGACAGTGAAGATTTCTGACAACGTCCTGATTTTGAGATTTTAAAATTGCAACTCCGGGTAGTTTGGATTTTTCAGGATAGTTCGGGATTTCACTTACACAAGTTCACAAAACCAAAAAATTAATTTATCCAGTGTAAAAATGTAAAAAATTATAATTTTTATAAAAGTATTTTCATTAACGTTGCAATACTCTAAAACTTTTAGCAGAGCTAAAAACAACAAGCGTAAAACATCACAATTGCAATCAAAACATTGAACAACTGAAGGGCTAAGAATCAACAAGTGCAATATATATAGTGCAATATTTTTTCATTGTTCAATGTGTACTTGTATTTTTGTTTGTTGTGTTTTTTGATGTTAATGTTTACTTTTTAGTTTTTTAGTTTTTATAACAATTTTGTAAGTAATTCTTATTAATTTTATTGTTAGTGCAAATTGTTTTTATTAAATGTAATTTTTATTTCTAGTCCTTGAAAATGATCTCCGACGGAGTTCGAAATAGTGGAATTATTAAATAATTAAAAAATTGACCTAAAGCCTGCTTATTTATTTACTATTTTATTAATAAACATTTGGTTTGCATTTTTAACTTCGTCCATCTGAAATTCACTTCCAGTTTGCGTATTCCGAACTACGTTTCGTTAAATTTTGGCAGAAAGTATTGAGGTTAGAAGAATACTACTCGTACAAAAAAAAATTTAAAAATAAATCTGAATAAATTTTATCTTTTAATTTATATACCTATTTTTAATAATTACGAATATTGATTTATAAATAAAATAATTGTGATAATAACACGCAACCCAGTAACCGCTAATTATTCGCCTTTTAATTTTCTACCATCACGTGCGATCATCTAATTACCCAAACGGGTTGCACAGGAAGCCACACATTTACCAATAATAATCATGGGCATAGACGAAGATATAACGCCATAACGATTCCAAAAGAAATCGCATTAGGAAATTTTAACACCGCAGCTGCTAGGGCGACGCAATCCAACCAACCGCTTTGAAAAGTAAAAATTACACTTGTGATTAACCTTTAGAAATGGAACTATATCTATGCCAACGCCACCACCATTGCCAACCAACAACAACAAAAACAATTTAATTCCAGCAGCAACATAACAACAACAACAGCACAAAGCTTATTCAATTATGAATGAGATTAAAATTACAGTTAACTCGCTTAAAGCTTTGAAATCTTTAATAACAAGCGATGGGAAGGCGACGTGAGAAGAAACAGAATAATTGCATTCAAAGAAGTTGAAGAAAAAGAATGAGCCATAACAGTCAGTCAGTCAGACAGTCAACGAAAGCCGCCAACGAAGTTGCTGGAGCAAATGACGAACACAAGACAATGAATAACAGATAATTCATGGAAGAATGACTGACTGAATGAACGAATGAATGAATAGATGAATGAATCAAAGAAACGGAAACGAAATCCGTAAAAAGATGCCAATCAAGTCTGTGTTTAACCTTAAATTTACCTTTACAAAGTCAAAGATCAAGTGAATGAAATTTTCCAAATGATGCTGCAAAACTATTGTACTTTGACGTTTCGAGAACAATAAAAAAAAAATTGAATCTTTACCCAGGAGAGAGAGAAAGGAAGTGTGCGTCACATAGGGTGTGGCAACTTTAATACGCCTCTAGTACATCAGTGTCAGTATGTGTGGCAATAGACGTAACTCTGTGTAAGGGAGTCACATAACTGCGCTGGGCGTATGTGTATAAAATGCTGCTCGATGGCATGAATATCTACAATTGAAACAAAGCAATAAACGGTGTCGATTGCCGCTGCCTGTTGAAGCAGCAATAAACAGTCATAAGGAGGAGCGAGGAAGAAAACTTAACCGGTAGCATAACCAAAGAGCATTTACTCATTCATTCTCCTTTCAAATCAACCCTGTGAGAAAGGTGAATTAAAGGAAAAAAATTAATTTATCATTCCTGCTGTGCAGTTTTATTCAATAGAATTCGTTAAACAAATTTATTATGATATCTTTTTGTTATGGGTCAAATTTATAATTTAATCTTATTTTGAAAAATTTCTTTTTCGGAGGATTATTGACCAGTTATTTCCCAAATTGCACTTACATCAAGTCAATTTTTTCGCCGACGTTTCGTCGCTTTTTTGGCGACTTTTTCAAGGCAAATTTATTTCTAAAACACATATAAAAATTAATTACATTAAAACATAAAATTGCTTGCAATAAATGATGATGATAGTTGCATAAATTCCTTACCATCTTTCCTGATGCTTGTGAAATGAAAATATCGATAAAACTAGGATAAAGTTTTTATCCATGCTTTTACATACATAGATAGGTAAGCGAAATGTTCTAAAACTTCTCAAAAATCGAAACTTCATTCTCAATAGAAAGAATCGGTGGGGAATTAAGATGTTCTTTGCTCATCGTAGATCGCAAAAACGTATTTTCTCAATTTCAATTTATTTCTTTATCCCACTTGCCACAGAAACTGAAGTCGTTAGTAAAATCCTTCGAGAAACCCAAACGATATACTATAATAGAGACATTCTAACTTGATTTTACTTATGAAGTTAGAAATACCTAATGAAGACAAACGCTGTTATATACCTCGTTATGCTAGTGAACTCCAATTACAAGTTGCTTCCATCAGTATCAGATCTGACTTTGAGTGTCAGAGTTTTTTAAAGTTCAAAGCAATATTTTGTGAGAACTTCATCGCGAGATAGATTTTCGATTTAGTAGAGAAATCCCAATTAACTAGCGTGTTGAATGAGTTAAGTTAATTTCTCGAGTTGCTGTTATACAGACATCATACAGAGGAATGACAAACGGATTTTCTGATCCTAATTCAAAATTCATAATCAAATTTTTGTTTAACGTATCTTATTCTATTAGATTTATGAAATTGAAGTTCGAACTTGATGGCTTTTTTCAGACTGTTTTTCTTGTATTCCTTAAGAATTTTTTAAAAAATACATTTTTAGCTTGGTATTCGTTTGAGTGCTGTTTTCTTATTGGGCACATTAGAGGCATAACACACTTAACTAAATAAAAAAAAAAAAAAACAGAATGGTGCGGCAGTATTCCAAGTGCCTGCTGAGTAAATTCATAAGGTGTAGTAGAAATAGTATTGCATTTAAATTCGCTATTAATATGTAGTGTAGTTGCTTTATGTCTACGAAGGGTTGATTGATGGCAAAAGAGTCTACTGACTTCTTACTTGATAACGTAGATACAAAAGAAGATGTTGTGAATCAGCCCAAATTTAATTTAATTTTCGTTATAGTCGTGAGTTCAAATTAATTTGGAATATAAATTTAGTGTAAGGATGCATCTACATATCTTCAAAATTTTAAATTTTGAAAAGGTTTGACGTAAGCACGCATAATGACAAATTTGCTTTCAGGTTAAAAAAAACTTAAAGCAAAGTGTTCTATTCTGCACGTTGACTTATTTCTAGAATGTCTAAGATGTTCATACAAAATTTTATCTCTCTCGAAATGCTGAAAATATTTTTAATGCCTTGATTGGACCAAAGGCTTTATAGATATGTAAATATGTCTCCAATATATCCAAAATTAAATTTCTTTTGCACAAATATTAATCATTCGGTGTGTATTAAGTTTGTTAATTAGGAGAACGTACATATATTGTTTAAATCATCTTACTATATTTTTATGGAATTGAATCAAGGACGCATGAAGTAGCGTCAATTCTGGTAGTAATTTTTCCTATACAGATGGATCCAACAACATTGTAACGCAGTATTTTTTAAAGTTAGCAACATATTTGTTTCTTAAAAACAGTAATAAAAGGAAATGCGATAGAATGTAGACATAAAAAGGAACATGTCTACACATATGCACATGCGTATACTTTTTCTATTTTTTCCAGCTTTTTGTCGTGTCAAATTGCTGTTGTTATGG
This sequence comes from Meiosimyza platycephala, assembly GCA_963662105.1. Taxonomy (NCBI): domain Eukaryota; kingdom Metazoa; phylum Arthropoda; class Insecta; order Diptera; family Lauxaniidae; genus Meiosimyza; species Meiosimyza platycephala. The sequence goes on along the minus strand of OY759209.1, from coordinate 67,171,229 downwards.
CTGAATTCACGAGAGTCCTCTAACACATCCATTCAAGCTGTTAGCATATGTTTAAAGCCTTTTTGCCTCATGTTCAGCCAGTTGTGTTGGTTGTGAATAGCTATGTTTTTTTCTATCTCTATGGAAGTAAAGAAAAAAGGATTTGAATCATAGAACAAGGGTATTTAATTAAAGCCAACATAATTCCATAAATTACGTCATGCGTGCAAATTTTAATATGCGTGTGTTAGTGACATGTACAAGTCGACGTGTGTGTTGTCAGCACAAGTAGCACCTGAAGTATTGACAATTTTTTTTTTTTTGAGAAAAAGAGTGTTGTTGTTTCCGTTTTTTTTTTTTTGGTAACAGGCAACATTTTCACAAATGTTTTTATGTTTAAAGCATGCAGCTAATAATTTAGAAAACATTTTCGTACACCATCCCAGTATTTTCTTAGTTTTCAAAAGCTTTGAAAATTTTTATTCAATTTTGCTTCGGTGATTAAAAGAAATATCGACATAACTTAAAATAGGTTTTGAATGGTAGGAGTAATACTTTCAGATACCGAAACCAGTTTTGGAAAAACAATTTTATTCGCGATATAAAATAACCTCAAATATAGCCAAAAACCGTGTTTTTGCACTTTTAGGTTAGGATAACATGAAAAACTAAAACATGACGTATAGGAGCAATTCTGAGCTCGGATTCGGATTTAGCGCATGACAGACCATTGGGTATGCCAGGTCTGGTCTCTGGTTTAAAAATTTGTCGGCCAGTGTTAATTTCGCATTATTGTCAGATCTGATACCGTTTGATTTATTATGTTCTCCAAACCTGAATAAGTACTGCATAAAAGACGTTTTGTAAATGATTTTATTGATTAAATCAATATATTGTATTATTGAACAATTCTGAATATCTGACATAATGAATACTATTTGAAGATGCTACTTTATTCATCAAAGCTAAACAAAGACTAAATTGGCAAAATTTTCGTTCCCACGATGAATACGCCACTGCAATGCAATTCTAGTCCAACTCCAAGACCACCTCTAACCTCAGTCATTTAGCAAAGGAAATACATTTGCCAAATTATGCTAATAAAATGCATTCACTTCGTGTAGCAGCAAAGCTTAAGTAAACTAAACTATCGTAGAATAACAAGAAAATTTGCACTGAAAATGCTAAAATTTCACAAGTACGAAAAGTTTACGAGAGCATCTCTAAATACCCCAACTGCTGCTGCACTTCACTGACTTTGCAAAGAGGAAAATCTATTGACCTCACGATTTGTAATTAATTTCTCTTGGCTAAAATGTGAAAACCACAAAAAGTTACCACAACAGTTAACAAACTAAGCGTTCAAACTAATGCAATATTGTTGTTGTTGTAGTTTTTGTGGCAGGTTTAAAATATTCGAAAAACCTTTTGAAAATAGCAATAACAACGGCAACGGCAACAACAACTACACTATGAATAAATAAACAAATTAACAAAATGTTAAAGCTCCAAAATTTTTTTTGCATCATCCTAAGTGCGCTTAAAGTCCATAGATTAAAGGGAGATAGGGTGAAGAGCATAGGAAAAATGTGACTGCTGCAGCCACAATAACGCATCAGTGACTCCTGCTGCTGCTGTCTCATGTGAATGTTGCGGACAATTTGTTCCTTTATCTAATGAATGTTTCGGACAAGCGAACTCATAGCAAAAGTAACAATTTGCAGACAACGGTGGAACGGCTCTGCACAGTATGTCGTTCGATTGGAAAATTTTGCAAAAAAACTCAACAATAATTTTGTTAAATAATTTATTTTTTAAGAGAATAAAAATATATTGAAAATAAATATCAAACATCTTTATAAAAATTCAAGAAGTCAATTCACAACACTCCACTTTTCTTGAACAAAATTAATGCTTACTCGAAAACCTAAAGTATTTAATTTTTATATAAACATTTGGACTTGCACTCTTTGTTACACCGACGAATTCCGAATTAAAAGTAAAAGGACTTTGAAACTAAAGAGCTTGAATAAAGCAATTCGGAATATATGCACGAATATCTAGCAACTGCTATTGAGATTCTATAACATTATCGTTTTGTTGAGTTTACCAGATATAAGGCCACGAAAATATTTTTAAAGTTTTCTTACCAAAAATCTCTGCTAGTCTCCGTAACTTATGATCGAGAGAACGGCTTACACTTCCGATACAGAAAGTTTTGTGGAGTTAATTTGTTTGATCCGATGGCTTACGTGCTTGAAGTTAACCACAAGAAAAGGATCAAAATTAAAGCGAACGAATATTCATTTATTCACCTTTTATTTTCGTTTGTCCAAGTTTAGTTCAAAAAATCTTACAGAAATAGTAAACTTTAGTAAAAACGTCAACCAAAAGTTGGAAAAATACCTACCAACTTCCTTCCCTCCAACAAAAAAATTTATATCTAAAAAAAAAAAAAATAAAAAGGTCACCACTTTTCACATCCCAAAAAAACCCTAGCACCGCTCCCTACTTACTCCTTGTTAGTCTTTTAATTCTCTAAATCAGAAGTCATATCCCGGAAGATAAAATGTATCATATATTTTCCTATTTCCATAGCAATGTGCAACTACTCTACACTTGTACCCCCGCTGATCAAGTGCATACGAACGCCGGATATTTTGGTACTAAAAACTTACATATTTTGCGGTTCTAATATGGAACCTGTGCCTGACCTGTCCTGTTTGTCACCTCATTCTCAGTCAGTATGCTGTTTTCTTTGGTGTCAATGTGTCATGATGGTTTCACGCTGCTCACTGTTCATTTTTGCTGAGGCTGCTATAAGGATGTTGTTGCTATTACCCACACATGTTATTGTTTACTTTGCTACATATTTTGTTTTTGCTACTGTTGTTGCTCAAGTATTTACGCTGCTCTTGGGATCTTTATAAATAAGTTTCCATAAAATAAACTCTTAGGAAAATAGCAACAAAACCAACAGTATTTTTGTAGCTGGACAAAGTTGTTGCTGCATGACTCAACAGTAACAACATTGGCGGCAACAAAATTAATTTTGTAAAATTTTCACTTGAGCAATGAATTTCTTTTTCGATTTTTTCTTCATTTGTGGTTTTTAGTTAAACAGTATATGTTGCAGCAACCAAGGCAAAAAAGAAAAAGTTTGAGATATAACAACAACAACAACAAAACCAACTTTGTAACTGTAATTGAAGATGGTTTTTCAAGTTTCATTTAAATTTTTTTTCTTCTAAAATTCTGAAGAGATTTAATACCTGTGTTGAGGTGTCATGTACGAGGAATTTGCTTTTTTTTGAAAGCATATTCAGTCGTTTGGTTTGGTGCATAGTTGCCTTTTTGGAAAAGTTTTTGTTTGCTGAAAGTTTCTTTATTTAAAAAAATTTGTTTTTTGAGTACATTTTCTGAAGTACTCTTCTCTTAACCATCAAAAAGCAAAAATCTGTACACAGAAAAAACAGAATTGGTAAAATCATAGAATTGCAATTCCATGAATAAAATTTCTGGAATTCAACTATTCATTTCTTTAAATCAAAGAAAAAATTTGCAAAATCGAATTTGGATTTTCAAATGCAAATTATCTGATTTTACAACAAAATTAGTAAAATCAATTCTAACTTTGGAATTTTTAACCAGATTTAATAATTCATAAAATGTTCACATAATATATACATACATAGTACATAGTAAATATTAAGAAAATTTACAAACGCTTTTTTGAAACCAACGAATTTATTTTAAGTTTCAACAAAAACTGTGGGATGAAATACAACAAATCATGTTTTATTATATCAGAGAAACGGTTTCTATGACTGAAAATCATAAAAAAATTCATTGAAATCACACACGAACTTGTCTGATACCTTAGAATCTTTTTTTTCTGTGTAGTGCTCTTGGAAATCCATACACCATGAAGCAAAAAATTAACCAAAATCTTGTGACAATGTCCATATATAATATTAACCAAATCAATGTGAAATCTGAAGAAATTTAGCAATAAAAAAAGTTAAGAAATTAGCCTACGATAAATGTATGGAGAATTGAATTAAGCGCTTGTTTAAGACTTTGCATGGCCCGGGGCTTAAAATTGGAAAGGAGCCTCTCATAACTATACATGAAAAAATTTCTATTTCAAAATTATAAAGATCATAAAAATATAAATTTACACATTGATGTCATCCGATCATAAAATAATAATGTTTGGTGTGACCCCATCTGCTTGGGGCTATAACCTTCTCTAGCCCTACTTTAATCTAGAGCTAGCGTATTGTACTGCAAGCGGAGGGGCTTGCTATTCAAGGTGGTAAATTAAATTTTAATGAATACATAAATTTGTGTAATTTCATTTAACAATAACTCTTTAAAAAGGCTGGGCAACGAGGCAAATTCATTCGAGCAAACTTGAAAATCACGAGATTCATTTATCTCAACTCAACACAGTTCGTTAAGTTCGAAGTGTTCATTCTCATCTCGTTATTTTGCTTCTGCCTGTGACTGTGTAGAAGTCGTTCGAAGAAAAGGAATGAAAATTGTGATGCAGCGTAGCGTGACAAAAAAGTCGAAACTCCAATCAGCGAGTAGCTCAAAACTCATGAGTTGCAATCATATGATAGTTAAGGACAACAAACGAACTGAATATGAGTTGAGTCGAACGAATCGAGTTGTTCTAGTTTGACTCGATGCGTATAGCGTCAAACAGAATTGTGATAGTAACGGGGAATCGTCAATGAGTACCCTCTGTTATAACGCACTGATTGTATGAAATAGAAAACAATTGCGGCGGATGACTGCAAACCCGCCGACAAGTACCCGACGACTTAGAATCTTTACTCGAACGATTTTCCGACGAGTTTGACTTTGACTTACGGGAACGCTTTAAAAATTGTTACAAAAAAATGCGTCTGGCTAATATTATTCACAGACAAACAAAAACTGACGGCATTCGTTCGCTAAATAATATATGGTATTTCAAATCCCTGACTTCAATTGATTTTAAGTCGAAAATTTTTCTGTTTTTGTGTATGCCTGTTTCAAAATTAATACAGTTCTGAAAAAAGCAAGGATTTAGGAATATTTTATGTATTTATATGCTGTTGAAACCAAAGTATCATCAGTTTCTATCAACTATGTACAATCTTATAGCTATAGAACTTAGTAAATGTTTTAGAACAACTCAAAGAAAGAATAAAAGTTTCTTAAAGAGAAAAACAAAACAATGAGAACTTACAGATTCCTATCGATCATAAGATCCAGTAATAGTTGTAAAAAAGACAATTTTACCATCATTAGATGCAATTTTCTCATACCCAACACAGAAGCATTAAAAATTCTATACAACCGTGTTGCATGTACGAATAACCAGAGATAATTTATAGCCTTAGGAACAAAAATGGTTAGCGATAGAGAAAAAAAAAAAACAGAGATTACAAGATTTCGAATCTGAATCATCAGCAGCACTTACTTGCAAGCTGTAGAAAACACGCATTCCAGAATACTGCTGCAAGTTTTAAGAATGATGTGAATGATATGAGATGTGATCTACACTGACACTAATGTCTCGACCATGCTGATGTGAAAAACTGATGATAATTCAGCGCCATCACAAAGATAAGTTGCAAACATGCGCCTCACAATGCATTGCAGTAAGCTCAGAAGGAAAAATTATACAGCAGCGCTGTGCTATCTACCACATTGCATCTATAATTGTACTACCTAGTGATGTTCAAAGAAGTTTTTCTTTTTGAGAGATTACGTTCAATGCTTTTAACTTTTCGCATGGAATATGCAACCAAATAGTAGGTAATACACACAAAAAATCTGAAACTTGATGTTTTTCAACATCACTAAAAGTCACAAGTATCCCAGGTGACGTGCAAAAATGTTTATCACTGCCAGCACTAATTGCAATTGCGAGAAAAGTTGCAATACCTTTTGGCTGCATCATTAACGCCAAATGATAGACATATAAGATGATTTTCAACTTCCAAAAACTTCGAAGTTGTTAGCTCATATCTGGATATGCTATCTTTTTAAAATATTGCATGGTATGATATTCATGAGGTCAGTAACCACCTTCTGCGGAAGTCAAGAAAATGTTATTCATGACGCTCATTCTATTTTTTTCTTCTATTGGATTAGATAACAAGAGTTAGAGTTAGAGTTGCTCTACGTTTAAACTCCAGTAGAATCACTTAAGCGTCAGCGGAATTTTTCTGTAAGCTGCTTTGCTACTGTCTGTCTATTTCTTTATTTTATTGCACTTTTAACAATCGTCTTACAATTAGATGATTGGATTTGCCATACAACCATATGATGCTGTACAAAGTATTTTTTTAAAGTGCTCAGTTTTTCTTCTTTTACTACGAATGCAGTGGCGCTTCATCTGCAGCTTAATGGATTTTATATTATTTCCCACAACATATGTTTTATGTTCTGGAAGCTGTAGTAATTATACTGAAGTCATTACGAGCATTTTATGGATAGATTTGTGTAAGTGATTTTTAGCATTGTGCTAGATTCTGAAATATTTTGAAGTTAATTGAAATTTCAAACTTTTATTAACATACCCTAGAAATCATTGTGCGGTATTTGATTCAAGTGAACTTTTCAAGCAGGCCATATTAACTCGGTTCTTACTATTTCACAAAAGTGTACTATTGCACAGGCCGACAAAATTTGGGCAAACTTTTTACACAAAAACCATACTGTTCGCTTTTTAGTAAGATATTTGAGCTTATATTCGAAAGGTATTTCTTTTTAATAAAACCATTAATGATGTCCGAAAGAATTACGTTTGAAATTGGCTGCATCTTCTTCGAGTAATCCTACCTTGTTTTACTGGTGTTACACTTTTGGGATACTACTTAATTTTAATACGCGATTTCTTAAATATGAAAAAGATAGTAGAAGTTTTGAATAGCAAAAGTAGTTCGTTTGAACCCTATTACAGGTTCCATAAAAAAATAAATATCTTTCGATGTAAGATATCCTCAAATATCTCCAAAACCGTACCGTGATTTTCGCACTTTTTCGTTAAAACATCTCAAAACCAGAGGAGCCAATTCTGACCCTGAATATTTTTATTTTCTCTTTTTGCGCATTACTGCTTTAAAGTCTTAAAAGAATCTATCTGTTTTTAATCTTCTCAACATATAATCTCTCTGAAACAGCTTCCCTTTATTCGCTTTTTGACTATTTATTTAATGTCTAATATCCTCATAATATTGGTCCCTTTTATTAGCCGGCAACTATTAGCTATTAATCCTCATAAGTTATCATATATTTGCGTAGACAGCTACTGTGACTCAATATTCAAACTTACTTAGCATTTATAAAATTATAAATTATCTTACTCATTATAAACTGTGAAAATATGCTAAATTTCAAGTCTTTTGGCTAAATGCATGAAAATCGGTGGAAACCAATTTGCAAAACATATTCATACCGAAATTACTTTTTCAAGCCCTGCGGTGAAGTCATTAAAGACGTGCGCACATACGTATGTACATGTGTACGTACATATGAGTACATATAAGTAAGTATATTTGATTGTACAGTGCAATGTCGACTTTGAATAGTCCAAGAGGCGGCAACAAAAATATGTTATGAATAAGAATCATGAATGAAATAGTATTAATATCTAAACTCCAATCACTACAATAGCAAAAGGGCATGAATGCTCATGAAGTGAGTGATGTACTAGGGAAGATGGTGCTGCAGCCTATTTTTTTACATTTTAAATTTAATTCGTTAAAGTATACCTTAATCATAGTATAATTTTTCTTCTCTCTAAATGTAGTGCGTACACCTTCAGCATGTAACATTTCGTAAATCTATGAGAAATATTTCTAATGAGATCGTTCAAAGCGTTCAATTACATTTCAGAAGTCTTTCATATCTATTTCAGAAAGCTTTCTACAATGTGTTAATGTTCGCTTTTTGATTTCATTTCTTAAACATAACAGAAGTCTTGTAAGAATGAGGGAAAATTGCTTCAAATTTGGATATTTAATGTTTCTGACAAATTTATCCACGATTTAATACTTTTCTACAGCCGCCTCTCGACCTATAAGGGTAATACAGACAGATAGGTAGACCGACCGTAATACACTTGTGTACCGCATTTGTTTCATTTTGTCGCTGCACGAGTTTTATTTTTTTTTATATTTTGACAGCGTTTAACAATTTGCTAAAACAAACAGCATGCTTCAGGGGCTACTGTAATGTAAGCGTCGTCTCGCTTAGCATTTCCAAAGTTAATTCCATTTCTGTAATGATGATTATTGTGTCTTATTGAAAATTTTTTAAATATTATAATGTAGAAGTAGTACAATACTCATGGGATTTAAGTTAAAAAATTTTCTGTGAATTCCAAAGTTTAATAATTACTTTGAAATTATTATGCTACGAATATGCCAAGATCAACAAAAATTATTTTAAGAAATGTACATAATAGAAATTTCATTTAATATCTTCAATTTAAAGGGAAGTTATTATTTGTATCTGTAGTATTTTCTTTCTCAATTATAAAGTTGATTTTAAAGTTATTCAGAAATCAAACAAAATACCAATGTTAATGAAAAGGAATTTATGAAACGATATTTCGCTTGAAACTTGAATTTAGTAGGGAATATTTTCCTAAAGCGATGTTCATAATTGTTGTGGTTTCATTTCAATTCAGATTATCCTTACACAACAGTTGCCAAACATAGATTCAAAGTAATCTGTTATATAAACAGCAGCTGCGGCTACATGTAATTTGTGACGGCCAATACTATAACACTAAAACAACAAAAACAATAGCATTATAAACACAACAAACGCATGCCATTGTTATGGTCATCTTATACGATTACGATTTTGCTCATAGTTTACCCTATCCTTTAATATGTACAACAAAACCGACAACTACTTAGGTCCAATGTGACGCACACACTTAATTGTGGCAAATGGACATCCGTTTTAATATGGCAGTTGATGACACATACAGATGTCTATGTTTGTAGATACATATGTACATATGTACGTAGTATGTACAATGTGTATATAGAGTTGCCATAAAAGATAAGGAAATGTCCAAAAAAAAGTCCATATTTTGGTCAAAATTTAATATTTTTCACAGTTTAAACGACAAGACATTTTGCGACTGGGTCTGAAAGTTACTGGAATTCGCAGCTCCATTCACAATGATAATTCGTTTTCACAATGTGGTTCCTAGTATTACTCATAACCCTTTAATCTTAATATTTTTTTATGCCCTTAATTTTTAACTTATTAACCCAAGTCTTGACATTGTCTTGATTTTGGAAGTATTTGTTCTACAGTGTCTTTCTAAATCCGATGGTAACTCTATACATACCAAATGTGAAGTAGACTCTTCATTACAGCACAATCTCTATAATTGTGGAGGTTCCTTAGTTATTTGACCATACGTGCTGCATGTGTGTTAGTTTGAGTAAGTGCCTGCAGAGATTGTAAAAATACGAACACTTCACAATGTGTTGCCTGTTTTTTTTTTAGTTTATTTCCTTTCCCTTTTTTTTATTTAATTTTGTTTTTATGTTTTCTCTTTAATTTAACAAAAGAAGTTCGTTTGTGAAACACTAATATCCTTGTTGATCCTTTCACTTTTATTACTTTTTAAATGTATGTTATTTTTGGTTGAACGCCTTTATTTTTTTTCTGCTTTATATTAAAGGGTTGACCACATATGTTTTTGCGGTATGTAATTCCAAATTCAACTATATACGTGAGTGGCAACACCCAAGTGTTATATGATTGCTTGCTATAATTAGTGTTTAGATGTGTTTTATGTAACAACGTTGATGAAGTAATAATATTTTCTTTAAAGAATTGCAAAAACTTAAGACTTTTAAGCTTGAGCTTGAACTTACAGCGAAGACGAATTTTCTTGTAAATTTCCACATTAATCAATGCTTTTTCCTAAGCAAATATGCATCAATTTAATCTGACAATTAGTGATGTTCCAGATGTTCCAGTTTCTATCACATATGTATAGGTTCATATATATAAACATATAAAAATAGCCTCAGCAGTTAAGATTTGGTTTATTTGTACCATGTGCTCAAGACTGTGTATCTAAGCTCTAAATATTTTTTAATAAATAAATTTTTATTTGCCCTTTAACGGGCAAGACCGTCTGCAGAAGGTCTTTGCTTATGCTTTCCTTAATCACATATTTGTCGCACGATCGGAAATGCACTCTTTTGTAATTGATTGAAAGTACATAGCGGTTTACACGACACGCTTTTTTGGTTTGGTAGCTACAAACATTCAAGCGAGAAACATTAGTGAAACAAACACATTAATTATTGTGAAATTTAAAGCAAAATTTCAGTTAAAAAAATAAATACTAATACTAATACATTTGCTTTCATAATATACCCCTGGTTTGTTTGTGTGTAAAAATATACGGTTGTTATTGTGTATTTCGTGGAGTCCTCTTTTTTACGGTCTTGCCCGTGCAAGGCAAACTAATAAAAATTTTGTAAAACAGACTTTAAATTTGAGTTTCTTGCACCAAAATCATTCGGAAATCATAATTCCCAAAATAAAAATCCTGCTATTTCTATCTTGCCCGTTAAAGGGTTAAGCACAACTAGTGTTATATATTAATTTTCAGCAAAAAAAGTTGTACCATGCGTCACACTGAATTCAGCACAAATTGAATGTGATTTTGTAACTTTGCAAGTGGAGTGTTTAATTTATCTCTCTTTGATTGCATTTTTAACATTTTTCTATTTGGCCTAATGATCTCAAATGTCAACAGCTGGAGCTTGTTGTGCTGTCAACATTACTAAGTAGTTAGTTAATGAACGTATCGCCTTTGTTATTCACATTTTTATTTTTCATTAACCCAATTTTATTTATTTAACTCGTTTTCGATTTGACATTTCAACAGACATTGCCTTGCAATAAAATGTTAACCTTAAGCTATACTGCAATTTTTTTTATTTTTATTTAAAATTTATTGCATATTTCAACTACTTCGTAAACTAATATCTATTTTTTATATTTTCTCATTTCAGGTTAGACTTCACTTAAATCTTTTATAGATCTCTCACCGTAAGTGTTCTTTTTATTATAATTTAATTGACGCTGTTCAGACTATATATTCTGCCTTATATGCATATTTAGGCTATAGATTTCAGGGATGGCCATGTCCATTGTAAATTTTTATTTCTTTGCATCACGCTTTTGGCTTTATACTGATTTCACAAATGGTGTATGAGAGATCCACCAGTTTCTGTTCCCGTACGACCTTAACCCTAGGATGTTCGGCTGGGCTTTTTGAGGCCCATTTTGACTTTAAGTGGTCGGCAAATTTTTTTCAAAGCTCTGAGTGCCAAACGGTCTCTTGCCAACTACCGCTCATAGTTTCTGAACGTAACAAAACCAGAGATGGGTCATTTACGCCGGCTTCGCAGAACAAACCTGTTCTGTTTATATAGTAACATCATATGTGTACCTGCTGGGCCTCACGAGGCCCAAAAATTTTATCAAACTAGGCGTGCAATTTATTGAGATAATTTATTTATTTCATTGGACTGGGCTGAAGAATTGCATACATTGAGATCAGTGATGGCATTTGGGTTTTGTGAAAATGTACTGAATCGAGACTTGAAATGTACTTTTTAGAGGCCGAATGTACTTTTTTGGCGTGAACATCCAATTTTCTTAAAATGTACGAAATTTTTGTAAAATTTTCTCAATAACCAAAAAAAACAAAAAAGGTCCTCACTTTTGGCATCTCAAAAACCCTAGGAAAATGAGATATACATATATGAAATTAAATCACAAAAACTACACCTTGCAATTATTTATACAAAAAAAGGTAATTATTATAATTATTTTTTCATTTAATTAAACCGAAAACAGGTAATTATTATAAATTGTTCAAATGTACCGAAAATGTACTGAAAATGTGCTGAAAATTCGCCGAATGTACTAAAAATGTGACAAATGTACCGAATGTACTGAAAACTTGTTAAATGTACTGAATACGATTTTTCAGGACGCAAATGTACCGAAAAAAGTACAAATGTACCGAAAATGCCATCACTGATTGAGATTCGTGATTGTGGCCACTCTACAACAAACGGTTTGTACCGGAGTAATTTGGAATATCCCGAAATCATCCGTTGGAAGAGACATTGCTTGGCTATTATAGTGAGCAAGTTTCGTTGTGTTCTTATGTGCCAAAAAAAGAACAATGCCGGTATTTTGCTGTCCACCGAGTATAAAACATCCAACGTCGAGACCTACAAAAAGTAGCGGTATCAAATGTTGCATTATAACGAAGAGAAGCTGGTTTTGATACGATGGACCTGATGCTTAGCAGCTACTCTTGCAAGCGTGACCCAAGCTGTTGACTACTAGCCATATTTTATAATATTTTGGATGTTACTGGCTTGGTATCATTTATTATCTACGAGGCGGTCGTACCATCATGCAAAACGGACAAACGTCATGTGTTACTCACAATCTGACGTCACAATTGATGACCGCTCACATAGAAAATAGAACAATGATTTACAATGTTCACCGCCAGCCAATTACACAGGCCGATAAAAATAGAAAAAGTCCAAAACCAGAGACCAGACCTATCATATCTGAAGAACTTTGATGCGCTGAATCCAAATCTGAGCTCAGATTTTTTCCTATACGTCAGGTTTTCGAGATATTCTAACCTAAAAGTGCAGAAAAACACTGTTTTTGGCTATATTTGAGGTTATTTTACATCGCGAATAAAATTGTTTTTCCTAAATTAGTTTCGTCACCTGAAAGTATTAGTTTTACCCTTCAAAACCCATTTTAAATTTTGTCGATATCTCTTTTAATCACCGAAATATCATAAATTTAAATTTCCTATGCATCCTGCCATACTAGAATTAATGTAGACCTGTATGTAGGCCTATTTAATAAATAGTGTGTAATATGTATATATACACGTAGCTAGAGCCATGCACAACACCTATAACCAATGGCAGCCACCTGCGGCACACCAGGCTGGACAAAAATATAACAAACGTGGGCCATGGCATATGGGCCTCGCGAGGCCCAGCAGGTTCACTTACCGCCTCACAAGTAGCCGAACATCCTAGGGTTAAACACTATACTGTGGGAACCTTCATTAGTGTCATGTAGTAGGGAGACAGATTTTAATATGTGAAGCTTTTCGAATATCATTTACGGCGCTCACTCAGTAAATATTATTTTGCCAAAAAAGTTGGAATTCAAACGATAAAGAACACTTTGAGTTTCATAAATTATGGAGCCTTCATTTGTTTATAAATATGGGTTTAATAATGTAGTATCTTAGTGCAATATGTTATGATTTTGAGGTTGCTTCTGGTTTAGTATTGTAATTACCAAATTAAGATCTGAATAGTAATGAATTTCTTTGATAATACCTACATGTAATGCGTTAATTCTTCATCTCTATTCTATATAAATATTCCCGAAAAAAATCATTGTGGGTTAATAAGAGATGCTGCAGAACGTTTTTCCTAAAATAATTTTCCCGAGAATAGTAATTTGAAATAAAACTATTTTAATTTATTGTTTGAACAACAGAAATTTTTAATTTGACGTACTTTTATTAAATTTGTAAAGGGTGTTTTATCAACAGTGGTGATACAAGGGATATGTTATATTTATTTGTAAATTTGGATATTTGGGGTGTTTTTACTTTTTCTAATAGCAATTAAGGTATGGCTATTATGACAAGTTTGCTAAAAATTGAGATATTTTCAATAAAATAGACCTTTTGAGTGTGATATATGGAGATAGTTTCAACATTTTTTGAGATCCATGATTCATTATTTAATATTTTTTGGTTTTTCAATCTTTCTTCGTAGGAAAGATTCGTTTTGTACGTTTAATGTAGGCATTCCGACGCCTAGTAGCTTGTTGTTTTCGTCGGCAATTGTTAAATTTAGGGGCTGGACGCAAATTCTTCTATTTAATTCAATTCTACGCAAATATTAAGTAATTTTTTTTTCTAAAAATTTGTATGTTGCGTGTTCTAAAAAGACCAAAGAACGTAATGTCTAAAAAAAACATAAAAAATAAAAAATTACGATAATCATAATAATATTTAGGGAGTCATTAATGCGAGAAATGTGTTAATTGCTGTTTTGCAGATTGTAGGGTAGCGCTGTTGATTAAACATAATGCCTCTAATTAAAAAGCATTTTCTGTAATAAACATTTATAGACGTACACAAAAATGACTTAGTATGCCTGACAATGAAAAAAAATTTTGTTGTAACATAAAAATTTTTATGCAATATAGACAGAACCATTTAAAGAACGTATTTAAATTCCTTACCTTACAATACTGCTTGTATTTCTGCTTATTTAAAAATTACTGCATTTAATGAATAACAACTCTGTTTCTTAAACACCCACTGAAAAAATAATTTAAGTACTTTAAATAAAATGCAAAATCTAAATAAGGTTACTAGTTACAGTTTTTATAAAATAAATTTTTTATTCGTCAAATTAAATACCTCACTGTTCGAACAACAGTAACGGCTTCAATCACAATTTAGCAACAAAAAATGTAACTTTTTAGTGTACTCCCCTTCATTTTTTTCAATTTTATTTTTCTAAAACTTTCAAAAAAAGGGGACACTTTTGAACAAATAATCAAAATAATAAAAATGCAAGTAAAACATAACCATTTTAAAGTTGAACAAACTTTATTTTAGAGAAACAAATACAAGGCACACAAAATCCTCGTTACAAAAACCAACCTGCTGAAAGTTTCGCTGCGGGCGTTCAGCATTTGCTCGCCACTACTGAATGCACCGCATGGTGCACACTCGGCGGATGCATGTTTGGGTGCTGCATGTTGACCTCATTTCATTTTGGCTTAGGTACTGTATTTGTTCTCCCTCTACACGACAACGATTCTATGATATTCTAAAATGCCTAAAATAAAAGTTAATCTTTTGTAAAAAAAAAGTTTTCATATTTCGTTCATGTGCAATTGTAGGGTCTTTATTTATTCATTTTTTTTTTTGTAGAAAAAGCTTTTAGCAAGTTTTTTGAATATGAAATTAATTCAAAAAGTGTATTTTTCGCAATTGTGTACATATGCGAATGTAATATCATAACTATTGCTCTCGAAGTTAGCACAAGCAATTTAAATATTGCAATAGACAGCTTTTTAAACGACATGACAATTGCAGAAAAAAATGTGCTTGTAGTATATAGAATGGCTTTTTATATTAGTATTAAATTGCAAGAAAAATTGTACACAAAATACAAAAAATTTTCAATCGAAATACAAAATTTCTATACTCCATATATGTATGTATACCCCTAGTAGCAAAAAAAAAGATTTTATAGCTTCTCTTAAATGCCTTTTAAAGACGAGTAAAGTAATTTGTCTGAAGTCTCCGAAAGATACCTTACAAGGACTATAAAAAGAGCAGGTTTCCAAAAAAGTTCCTTGTGTAGAATTTTTTCAGATTCTTATCTTAAAGATATCTTTTAAGGATTTTTGAAAGAATAAAAAATAAAAACACTCAATTTTATTTTATTATCGCATTGATATGTCCCAACGATTTACGCTATAGATAACCACTAGGTTATCTGGTTATAATGCGATAAAGGTGTAAAATATTTTTCTAAAATTTGTCTGGGTAAAGCGACGTAAAAAGACAAAAAAATGGACTTATAAATACATGAAACTACATGTCTTTCAAGTGAGTTTTATGTCTAAAGTATGACGAGACACATGAGACAAGCCGCCTCATGTCTTTATAAGCATTTTATTATGTACATTATAAAAACACACGCGAGACATGTCACCTTGTGTTTTTATAATCAGCCCACTATGACCTTTAGAAATGCATATGAAGTACATTTTTGCGTCTCTCTTTATTTCTTGATTTATCAACATATTATAAAACAAAATTTCAAAAAATACAAGTGTTCACTAAAAATTGACTTCACCAAATTCTGAATATTTGGTGGCCCACGACCACCAAAAATGTAGAATTGCCCAATAAATGAGTTTCGTTCAAATTATATGACGAAATTGGATTGAACACTCGATAAAGAAATCACCAATTAAAGTCTGCTGCCAAGCATTGGAGTGGAACTCTGAGGGTAGCAGAAGATGTGTTAGAATTACTATAAGTGAAGTTGTAAGAATATTTGCTCTCTCAAAACGTTGGCTATCGGTAATTTTTTCAATCATATTGAAATTTATTAGCACTTCGATTTTATTCAGTTTGTTTTTATTTTATACATCGTTGTTTTCATTGATCAAAGTTAAAGCAAATTGAATGGCAGCAGATTTACTTTGACGCTCTCAAAGTGGGTTCTATTTCAGCATGCATTTCTCTTCCTAAGGACTTCAGCTTACACGAGTACAATTACACCATGGCTAGAACAAGAAATACGTAAGTCGGGAAATGCTGGGAAAACTGATAGTATTTGCTGCTGATCGTGCACTTTGCAATAGTTTTGTGGAAGACGTGTGCTTCATAAGAAAACAATGACCACAAGAGATATCTCTTTTGTTATTTATTAGTTCTAAATTCTTACAACACCTGTTTTGAAAAATAAAAAAAAAGTTTATTTGTAGTTAAGTCACGTTATGTATTTTTTCATATCGTATCAAACTGAAGATTTATCAATGTCTACTTTTTACTGTCAAAACTGTGATAGGATCAATTGACACGATCAAAGTCAAAGAAGCGAAAGAATAAAAACATGTCATGTCGTCGCCGCCGATGCGGTCTGAGTTAGAAAAACTTACCAAATATTTTCACATACTCATTTTTTAATGATTCATAGAAGGTAAAACGATCCTCGTCAGCAGCACATGCCGACTAATTTGACAAAATAAAATAAAGAAACAACAAAAAATGTTAAAAGGACTAACCTGAAGACAAGAACTGACATCAAATTACGCATTCAGTATTTATTGCTTTTATTTTTTTCTTGACTTACGGGAAGGGTATCAAAAAAGGCATGCATGAAAGTAGGTAGGTACCTAGATGTAAACACAATTGTTGAGGATAAACCCAAAGGTTGGTTTTTGGAAAATAAAAATAATTAATAAATGAACAGCAGCTGATGTGTAGGTTTTTTAAATATTTTTTTTTTACGTTTAAGGTATCATTTTTCATTGCGCTGTCACTAAGATAGGCATATAAAGAACACCACAAATATAGAATTAAAAGTACACTTGACAGATGAGGAATGGCTTTAAATAAATCATCTGTTTTCGAGTTTTGGAAATTTAACAACAGAGAGTATTAAAGCTGCATGGTTTTTTTTACCAAGTGCTGGATTAGAAATTATGCAATCAATACAGAAAGTCCGATAATGTCACTTTTAATGAATGCACACTCCATTCATCTAAATCAAACAGAAATCAAAGTTGAAAAATTGCTTCATAGTTAAAACGAATAAAGCAAAAACATATCTAATAAAAAAAATTTATAAAAAAATTCGCTTTTTGTCATCCTCTTAATTTTTTGTCAACACAATCGTTGAGGATTATTTGACAATTACTGAGAGTTGGTATAAAAAAACGTGTCACTATACGCATCCTATCCTCCCTTGTGGATCTAAACAACTGACCTGAATTAAGAGCAAACAAAAGTGAGAAAAAAAAAAAAAAAAAAAAAAACAGCTGCAATAAATAGAAGGCTGTCTAACTGGCTTGCTATACAAGGTAATTGAGTTTCTGATTTGATGAACTTTAACCCAAACTAAATACAAAATTGAGAGAGAGAAAAAAAAGTGATAAAAAAATGGTCAATGATTTGCATCAAAATTTTTTTTATCATAAAAAGACATCAACTTTAAAAGATTTTCGTATTTTTTCAGTCCCTTCGAGATTTTCCTTTGAGTGTGTCAAATTTTGAATGCCGTAACAAATACTTTGAAAAATTTGGATTCACGCTTCGTTGAGCCAATAACAGGCTAAGTAACCGAAATCGCTGAATTTTGTTTTTGGAAGTTGCTCATTTTTCGCTTCGGTTGTATAAATTTTGCGCATTAATGTGACTTCTTTTGAATGTGTGCGAGTATATTGAAAACAGAAAAAATGATTAATTATTTGGTAGATTTGAAACGCAATCCTTAAATGCCTTTTTGATGAATTTTAATTGGATCTTGGAGTGTTACGGATTGATTGCAAAAAAAGGATAATGAAGATTAATTGGTTTTTAAATTGTTAACTCAGTATGAAAATCTAAATATTGTTGGGCAATGAAGTGAAAGTTTGAAATTTTTTGAATACTTAGGCGTTGCAAAGAATGATAACAACGTGGACATGATAGACGTATAACTTTTCCGCCATCGTAATAAATATGTTGTGCACCCGCTTCAAAAGTGACACAACTCAAAAACTTTTCTTTATAAACAAAACTTTTAAGCCAGTGCAGAATGAAGTTGTCTCTTAATTATTTCATATATATAATTTCAACTATTACGGTAAGTTAAAAGTGTTTATTAAAATCTGAAACACAGAAAATGAAAATATTGTTTTGGAGCTGTGCATTGTGAAGAGTTAATTAAGTAAGGATATGTGCGGTGGATATGTCGTTGGAAACACATATGATGTTCTTAAGATTGCAGTACATATTTTTTTCTCATAAGATTAACTAGTGGCATCGTGGGTCACCTTATATTAAACAAAAGTTCAGTCTTTATTTTTGCAAAAGTTTCAAAATCTTTTTTTTTAGAAATAGTACTGAAGATAGCATGTCTAAGCATAATATCTCAATAATGCTTAGCGGCTGATTAAGCAAAATGGTCTTAAAACATATACAGTGAGCCACAAAACCGTTCATAAAAAAACATGTTACAACTAGAATAATTTTTGAATATTTTATGTAGCCACTTTGGGCTCTTATGGTAAGCTGTATTCTCTTAAGAATACTCGCCATCAATTTGTTCAGTACTTGAGAACTGATCTTGGAACACTGTCTATTTGTGACCTTTCATAACTTGTCCAGATTTTTTGGGGTTGGTTTTCTCATAGGTATTTTTTTTTTTATAATATTCCACAAGTTTTGAATGGGGTTAATATCTAGGGACTGTGCTGACCATTCCAAGCAGGTCATATTTCGATCTCGGAGCCATTCCTTTGTAGTTTTAGCCATAAACCTTGGGCCATTATCCGATGATATCGCCTTGTTCGTAGCCGAATATTTCCAGATTGGGTAGGTATGAGCTCTCTGATTTTACGAAGAACTCCCCGTTTATTTCTATGAAAACAGCCCCATATTATAAAGTAGCCTTCATCAAACTCGGCGTCATGTACGTTCGTGACGGATAATATATAGGCAGTATAATCTTTATAATCCGCATTTTATAGGTATGATTTGATAAAAATGTGTAATTATTTACCGCATACATTGTATATTTAGTTCATTTTAGAATCCAAAATCATTTGCCCACTAAGCGCTTTCCTTATTTTCATACGTACTCATTTAACTCATCACTTGGCAAATTAAGTTGGACTCCTATACAAGCTTCCTTGAAATGATTTTGAGCATTTGCGTTTTTCCTTCCATGAAAATTTTAACTTTTGTTAGATTCATTACGCTGTTTCAGATGGGATAGACGATAAATAGGTGGTGTAAAGTTTATGCTCAACAGTTTTTGTTTTTAAGTTAAAAATTAAATAGGAAATGCACACTTTTATAAATTCTAAACGTAACATCGCTTTTTGAAAAACCATCTTCCAAAAGCCTAAAGCAATATGATTCATAAAGTTAAATTTAATTAAAAATTCAATCCCTTAGTAAGCCGCTTAAATGCCACTTTTATTTACAATTCTTATGCGATTCCATCCAAGCGTACATACTCATAACTCACATCGTGCAACTACATACTCTTATGTAAAACTCTTATCCTAGTTTTCCTAACCTATAAATACGCAGGATAACTAGTTTCCCCTATTGTAATCAAACTGGTAAACTCTAACTCATAGCTGAGAGCACAAGCTTGCACTCGTACATCTATGTCAACTAATATGCAGCCTCAACATTCTGCAATTCTTTATTTGTTTCGTTTTGCAATTTCACGCTTGCAGGATGTGCACAGGATAGCAAAACGCATCGGAAATACTGTTGTTGTTGCTGCTTCTGAGTATTAAATGAATTTTTCAATACATAATTTTTCACTATTTTCTTTTTATTTGCAGTAATTTATTTCTTTCCCTTTGGTTGCGGCAATACAATGGAAAATTAGAAAAACACACGACGTTTTTCAAATGTCCTTGTGATAGGCAAGAGAGAAACTATGTACATGTGTTGCAGTAAGGGATAGATAATAAAATGGAATAGTTTGGATGCAGGTAACTACCTACCGTGTGTATGATATGAGCGGCATTTCTCAAAAGCAAAGAATTAATTGTGTCAGGGACGTCAGGATAACAGCAGCTGCAAGCCTGCCACCTTGTAAGTCTCAATGAAATATTTTTTTTTGTCGATTTTGTAAGGAAATCCCAAAATTTAAATATATTTATGATAGATAAAGCAGAGCAGAATCAATTCTGAATTTAAGTGGTACGATAAATGAATTTAAAAAAATAATCGTTAAATTTATTACAACTCTTTCAAAAATAATTTACTTCGTTCGCCAATATATTTTTTAGTTCGCTTGCTAAAATTTTTACTTGAAATTGATCGGAAAGCTTTGAAAATGGATTTCAAATATCTTACAAGATAAAAAATGTTATAAAACCTGCTGCAATGAAATAGTAATGTTCATGATTTTGGATCTCTTTCATAAATTGCTGAGAAATGTTTATGTTTTCAAAGCAAGAGGCAAAGCCACATAGGGGTTTGGGAAGACGTTTTTGAAGCAGTGCTCAAGACCTCTGGAGATCTAGAAAGGGATTGTTCGGAAAACCGTAGATTCCGACTACTGGTAGACAAGAAAGATCACAATAAACTTTTTAAGAGCATGAAATTATCATTTGAGGACCATAAATGGTCGCTAATAAAAATTAATTCGATTGTAAAATTCTATTTAAAAGACTGAATTATTTCAAAGACTTGCATGGTAGGTAAAAGGAACTCTTCTAATGCAACTCCACCTTTTCGCAAAAGATTTTTTCAATTCAGCCTTAACTCGAAGATTTAACACAAATTCTTCTCATCCAAAAAGGAAGTTCCTTCAAAACACAAATTATATGCGCGATTCAAAAACAAAATATAACAAATATTTTGCTGACTATAATAAATTCCTGCAAACAAATAATGTAGAAGTCACATTTCCATTAACACTATTGTTGTAGGCTTTTCTTACAATTGTCAGAGTGCATTAAAAAGTAACTTGAATGGCATTAAATGAGGCTTCATTATAATGAGCGTCCGATTTGCTGTGACAAGCGGCACAAAACGAACAGCACATTCAACTGCTCATCATTAAACTCGTACAGAAAAGCATATTTTGCGTTTTGCAACCCTCAATAGTTGAAGACAGGACTAAGCGCTTTAAACAGAAAATAAATGAATGCCACAGAAATAAATCATTTTTGTGTCGCCTTAATGTGTGAATGTATGTATGTATGCAAGGATAAACAGAAAACAAGAAAGTAACATTTTCAAAATGTACGAACAATAAAAACATTACAATATGGCAGTTAAATGTATGGAATTATATGGAAGGCTGGCAGCTAAATGAGGAAAATAAGCATAGGGGGTTAGAAAGGCCACACTCACAGCAGAGTGTAAATAGATTGGGTGAGAGATGCTTTGAACAAAACTAAACAAAAAACTAATAAAATAATATTAATAATCCCTGATGACGTCTAACAAAATAACAAGAAAATCAGGTGGAACAAAAAATAACATCCGTAGTGGCATTAAGCGGAAGTGTTGCCAGATAGTAGGATAGTTTTTGATAACTACATAGAAAAACTTTGGGTCTCACACTGGGAAAATCATTCCGATCTTAGCAGGCCAAAAGACTCATTCATTTCATATGCAAAATGCAAACGTTTACAATTGATCAAAGAAAATATTTGAGGATCAATTGAGATTTGTCTTTGGTGACTATCCGCTGAGGTATTTTTTCATCAAATTAGCAGCTTCCAATAAAAATAGATGTAGACTTTGTCGAAAAATAATGGATATCATACGCAAATTAGTATGCTCTTAAAATTTCACTCGAAATTAGACAATTTCCCGCAAATCAAATCAGCACTTTCATACAAAAAGTGAAACGTCATTTACTTTGACATAGTTTTGACACATAAATCACTTTGGATTGCAGTGTCAACCCTTGAATCCAGTGATGGGCAAGCACAGGCACTTTCAGCCCTCATGTCCGTTTCCATTATTCAACGACAAGCAAGCAACCAAAAGTTCGCAGAATTTCAACGCTATCGGCGCACAGTGTTGAGTTGAGTTCTAATGAAAACGAATATAGCAATTGTTTTTGTTTATAGTGCAATTTGGTTTATTTTTGCTGCTGGCGAATTTCGAAATGAAAGAAAAAAAACTTTAAAATTTAGTTTGTTGTTGCTTGATGTTGTTGTTGTGCCCTTTTGCTAGATTTTCGTGCCCACCACTGCTTCAATCTATTAAATCCCGACAAATTTGGTGTAAAATAATTTAGTATTTTTTAAAAAGTTCAAATGGTTTTGTTAATCAAAAGTAAGATTGTTCAAAAACTTCTCACCTTACGCTTATTTTATATTCAAATGGCAACACTGGCTAGCAGTTTAGCTGCCTGATATGCATGTTTCCTTCCTTCCTTCCGAATGTCCTTTCTAATTTATACGCTTTGTATGTGTATGCATTGCATTGTCAATATTTGACTCCTTACTGTTGCTGCTGCTGTTGTGTTATTTTTGTTTGTTTGCCTTTCACTAAAACTGCAAATTTTTCCGTTGGCACGTTCAACTGTTTTAGCCTGACTTTTTTCTATGAGGGATGTTTCCTCTTGCAGCTCGGTACATTCATACATGTGTCCTTCGCGTTATTAACACCAAAATCAGTTAAGTGAAAATATGTATTATCCCTTTTGCTATGTTGATTATTTGCAACGAGAAGTTGTTAGCCATTTGTTTATTTTTAACGCTTTCGATTATTCTTATTATTTTTTGGATACCCTACCTAAGCTGGATTGGGCTATATGCACAATTAACTTGTAGTTATAATATCTAGTAGTTTTAATTCTAAATAGTTAAAACTTCATAGTTCTTATTTTCATGTAACTTCAAACTAAAAGTGAGAATTGTCAGCATAGGAATTAATGTGAAGCCAAGTCATGAATATCAATAACAATTATCGATTTGCTCTCTTTGACTAAATGCGTAATTTTTATTGTGGTTGAGTGGTGACATTTGCTGTAATTTTTTATCGCACCTAACATCTTAAGGACTATCCAAGAAATAATTGTCTTTTTGTTTTTGAGTAACAACACTCTGCATTAGGGTTTGTTCAGTTGTTTTGTCAACAGTATCGTATGATCTTCTGCATTTATTATTGAAATCTCCTAATTTTTTTGTAGTCTTAATACTCGGCATCTTTCATTAGAGCCCAATAACTCTCAAGTGGTCGTATCTCTGGGTAGTTAGGTGGATTCACAATTTTCGATATTTATCCATGTCTAGTTTGTAAAATCATATACTGCTTCGAAAGTTTAGTGATTTGATTTTCTTTAAATTTGAGCTGCACAGAAGGAGCTTCTTCATAGAAGTATATATAAGACTCGTGCTGAGATATCGGTTTGAAATCTGTCTTAACTTATGTTTCGCTGTCCGTAACGCTACTTTTGATCTTATAAGTTGACTCAAGCTAAATTGTAGCATGTGAAACAGTCGACTTTGATTTACCTTGTCATGTTTTTCCTTACATATTTATTCTTGTTTTATTTTATTTTCGGATTTTCGCTTTTTCACTTTCATCAAGCATGGAATTTTTGTTTGTTTGCGGATTTTCATGAACATTTATTGTGCTATTGTTCATGGTTGGTAGCTACATATTGTTGTTGTTTTGGTATACAAAACCGATTTTGTATTGAGTACCAGCGATTTATCGCAAGTGTTATTGCAGAAGTGTTAATTTGCACAATTTTCCAATCTATACTTTGGTTTGTTTGATTTTGACCGAAAATTGTTTGCTTTTGATGTTGCTTGATTTTGATTGTTGTTATTTTTACTCTTTATTATTAATTTTGGTGCATTTTCATTTCAAAGGAAATAATATTTTTGTTTTAATAGTTTGAAAAACTTAACATCATGTTCTAGTAAATGTATTAAAGAGTGCGTCATAAGAAATTAGTGCATACGTTTTTGCTTATAACTTCTTTAATAAAAAAAAAAATTAAATTCTTTTGATCAGGTTAGCTTAGAAAATCATGTCAAATACTATTTCATATCACTTTGCATTTTCATCTATTATTTTGCGAAGGCATGAGCAGTAAAATAGAAATGCGTGAAAAAAATTAAAATTTTTTTTTAAATAACCTGCAATATATTTTCAAAAAGATTGCAAGGGATGCTAAAGTTAACATAAATTCGGTATTTTGGGTAATGAAAAATTTTAAAGCAGACGTTAGCATGAATCAAAAGCAGAGAACGCCCTGGAAAAAAGGTTGTGGTGACCGTAATAACGCAAAGAAGGTCGTAACCATGTTGAAGAAAACTCCCAACCCTTCAGAAAGAAAAACCGCTCAGCTAACAGATTTCTCCGAGTCATTTGAGCAAATAGTGAATGACGAGGCTAGGCTGAAGACCTACAAAGTTCAGAAAGTGCCAGATCAGAATGCTGAAAAGAATTTTGAAGCCAAAATACGTGCTCAAAAACTGAGTAAAGATTTTGTGTTCAAATTCGAATGTTGCATTTTGGATGACGAAACGTTCGACATTTTTCAGTTTCCTGGCCAAGAATTTTATTTTGCCAACGCTAGTGGACATGTTTTAAAAAATTTTAAACACAAAATAAATAAAAAATTTCCCAGAAAATTTCTTGTTTGGTGGCCAATTTGCAGTTGTGGTAAAATAAGCTAAAATTTCGTGACCAGAGGCACAATCAACATCGAAATCTTCATTATGGAATGCTTAAAAAGGGGCTCCGACAATTTGTAAGAAATCATCAGATATCTTTCTTTTATTGGCCTGATCTTGCTTCATGTCACTACAGTTAAGCGGTTCTTGAGTGGTACCTGTAAAATAACATTACTTTTGTTCCTAGAGAAGCGAACCCACCCAATTGCCCCGAACTCCTGCCAATCGAGAGATATTGGGTTCTAGTGAAGAGGCAATTAAAGGCAACAAAAGGGACATGCAAGAACATTACTCATTTTAGACGCAAGTGGAGCGCGTGAAGCCAAAAAATCCAAAAAAATACCATCAAAGCACTAATAAGAGGTGTCTCAGAGAAAGTAAAAAATTTTTCGCTGCAAAATTAATATTTTTTTTTTACTATTATTTTCTGCATTTGAATTAAATTTGCGTTAAAATAATATAATCTTTTTGAAAATTGGAGCTGTGGTTATTGAGATATATTTATTTTTCAATGCACTAATTTCTTATGACGCACTCCTTATGTGATTATATTGAAAAATTAAAAATAGTTTAATTGCTTTATTTCATTTGCAATCCATTCATTCAACGAATTTTTGAAGCTCCCCACGTATAATGAATATTTTTTAACAGCCAGAGCGACTCAAAGTATTTTATCTTTATCTTTACGCTGCTGCAAATACCCAGTTTGACTACCGAGCGGACATTATTTATGCAATAGTTCTCATAAGCAAATTGAGAATATTTGAATTAAATCTCATAGTAAAAATCGAGCCGCACAGTAATGCGTTTACTTTACTCGCAATATGAGTAAAATTTTGTCACACTTTTGATTAAATTTATTTCGTCTTAAATATATGCGAAATATTTCACATACAAAGTTTTGCTTAGAATGAAAATTTCTTTTAATCAAATCATGATAAAATTGAATGTGAAATAATAAAAATATTACCTACAACACACCTACACCTACAATTCCTGTCCAAACTTCCATAAAAAAGAGGTATTTCAAATCAAATAAAAACTATCAAATCACACGAAATGCATTAAAAACTATTCATTTTTAATGAACATTTTTATGACTTCCCAAAAACAAAAAACCATGCTAGTAATTGGAAATTCAGAGTTAATTAAGTTTTGTTGATTTTTATGACAATTTAATTACACAGTTACATAGTTTTTGTATTTTGCTGTCTGTCACATTATTTAGGGATTTTTATAGTCTGTTGCACATGTGCGACAAACGTGCATTCTATGTACTAAGCACAATGGATCATAAGAGAATCAATGTGTTTATTCTTTTGCTATCGTCATTATTCCCATCGTAATGACCAAAATCAAAAACTGACATTAACAAACTCATCAAAAAAAAAAAGTCATTAAATTTGAAGCTAATTAACTTGCTGTTGAGAATGTCAAAACGTGGTCAAAATGGAATAAGACGCAACAAAAAAAAAAAAACTTCAATTCAGATTTCAAGCGCCAGTGGAAATAGACGAAACAAACAAAAACAGCTAAAAAAGTTAAACCATTTTGTACAAAATATTTTGTTTGCTTAATCCAAAGTTGATTATGAGAAAAGTCAATATTTCAAAAAAAAAAAAAAAAAAGAATTGAAATGGGTTTCTTGCTTAAGTCTTTTGAACAATTTTTAAAATTTTTATTAGTGTTATTAATTATTTTTCCAACAAAATAAAACTTGTGCAAAAGAAGTTAACAATTATCTTTTTAACTTTGTAAAGCAGGATATGCTGAGTACTGTTTAAAACAACAAAAAAAAAATGGAAAAACTATAAAAAAAATAATTCGTTTTTAATTTCAAGATAATGAAGAAATGACAACTACGATAAAATGTACCATTCTCAAGTTAAGAACATCCTACACTCCGTCACATTTAGTAATGGTAGTGCATTTATGTGAACTCAATAAATTAATTAAGTGCCAGCTGAGATAGTGTGATATTCGTACGTATGTCTGTACTCAGTTACTTATACAGAAGTAAAGTGCTACGCTTGTGACACAATTTTCAAACCAAGGTGTACAACATATACAGACTCACTTGCACGTACGAGCGCTAGGTTGATATCCTTTCTACCATCTTCCCATAGCACAGTAGTTGGTAAGAAGGCTACACTTGAATAAATCTTGTATTTTACGATCCAATTGCTGAGAATTTTAGAATCGCTACCATTAAAACATCTTTGCCAAGACACGATTTCACTTCAATGAAAGTGAACGTGAACTCGTTTAATTGGTTGTGGTTTTTTTGGTAAGAAGAAATGTGCCGGCATTTGGAAGAGGGAAAAAGTGGAGTTAATTAAATGACTTGTAATAAAATGAATGCAAATGCGAGTGATATTTAGATACTTCAAAAATATACTGACAAAGCATTATGTTAATTAATTTTTGAGGTTACAATAAAAATCATATAATTGCAATCATAAAAATTTTCAGTGAAAAATTAACATTAAATAAAACATTTGGTTTTTTGACTTCCACACGAAGTAATTGAAACGTATAGGATTCGATATGATTTTAGAATGGTGTGATGATAATATTTTAAGCTCAGGTGACCGTTTTTAAAAACAAATACATTTTATACGCTTTATTCAATCCACTGCAATTATAATGGTTCTAAATCACACCCAGAGGAACTGCAGTAATCAAACTGAAAAGTGATGATTTCGTCATAACTAAACTATGTCAAAAATATAGTGCTAAGGAATAATTCTTTCATAAATTTGATAACAGATAAAATTTAGTCTTGCTGAAATTTATTTCAAACTAATACGATTTTAAAAAAATTTTCGAAGGTATCTGTGGACCAGAAATAACATACTTAACGTTGAGGTTCTCGTCAACTTGGTTCTTTTGGTGGAGATTAGGACTTCCTTTTCTAAGAGTTCCACCAGTACATTTTCGAATATAGTACCTTCTTGGATAGAGCGCTATTTTAGAGATAATACACCCATCTCTCATAGATCTTGCGTACAATTTTTGTTTACAATGCTCCCAATATGTTTTCATCATTGTTCGTTATTGCCTCAGCACCGTACGGGGAGAACGAGTGTTTTGTAATGAGTTGCTTTTGTCCAACAAGAGAGTAGTAAAAGAGTAGTTTTCTACAGCAACGTGTTGTTTAAGACGCCTGTGCTCATTGTTTGTTGACCCAAGATATTTTGCCTTGTACTCGTTCGCCTGACTGTCCGTACATTAGTCCTGGCGGTGTGAATATCATCACTAGACCCGAGCAGTATGACACTTTTATAGAAGATAGTACCGGAGATTTCGATATCTGCAGCATGGTACTGAAGAATTCAGACGATAGCAAACTGCCTTGTTTGAAACCTCGTTTCATTTCTAATGACTCAGAGAGCTCTTTGCCAATTCTTAACACTCGCTGGTGGTGTAATTAAGTGTTATCTTGCGAAGTTGGGTGGGCTTGCCGAATTCAGATATAACGGAATATAATGCAGCTTTGTAGTCGACGATATATAATGGGTGTTGATTTGATTTTCTGGGGACTTTTTCAGAAGTTGGAAGAGTATAAAGAAGTAAGTGTAGTGTAAGTGTAGAGAATCAGCCAGTTGATGATGTACTGCAATCACAATCTTTCACGCAGTATGCTTGACAGAACCTCATATGCTATATTATTAAGGCTTATCCTTCGGTAGTTGGCGCAGATTGTGGGATCGTGTTTCTCGTGGATTAGACAGAGCACGCCAAGATTTCAGTTGTGTTTCGTTGCTGCATTTTGGACAAGTACTGTTTTATGCGACGGCAGTTCCTAAAAAATAAACATAAATGAAAAGTTAAAAAATTCCAATATATTTGTAATCGTCGAATTTCACGTGACGTCACATTACGTTATGTCGAAATTTTAGAAAAAAATCATTGGAAAAGTTCTCAAAATTCAATGACATTTAATAAATTTACCATATTGCATTGTTCAGTTGATTATAATTAGAAGTTTTTTAAACTTTAACCCTCATTCGGCCGAACAGTCACCAGGGTGACTATTTAAACATTTTCGACCAAAAAAATGTATTTCTTATGAATTCTTTTAACCTAGCTTCCTTGACATCTTAAACTAATGAATTTTAAGTGTAAAAAATACACAATACATGCAATTGTTACCTGTTGAAGTTTTTTTATTCTCATTTTGACCGAAGCAGCCATACAAACGATCTTTTACAAACCGAACGAATTTTGACAAAAATTGACCGACACATTTTTGATTTTGCTGAAATTTTTTTTATGAGTTCTGTATCAAAAAGACTGACTTTCAAAAACTCATAACTCTGGTTCTGTTGAGGCTAGAATCCAATCTTTTTCAAAAAATGTCTCTTTAATTCAGAACTTTTGAACTACTCCCATTTTTCCTAAAAAATTTCCTCTATATCCAAAATTTATCATATTTTCAAATATAGTCACCCGGGTGACTGCTTCGGCCGAAATGAGTTACAAAAATCTTCGGTCGAACTAGGGTTAAAGATATCGGCTCTTACAGTTTTTTTAAAATTTGAAAACTTGTTCTGATCTTTATTAATTTTGTATACTAAGAACATTTTTGGTGCTTGAAAAGGTTTATCTACTATTATTAAACGAGCAATAATTGTATGTATTTATATATATATATTTATTTATATATATATATATTTATTTATTTATATATTTATTTTCAGACTTTATTTCCAAAACGGGTGCAGCGATTTTGATGAAACTTGGGGGTTAGGTACATATGTGAACATAATTAAGATTGGGCTGGGTTTTAACTTATCAAAGGCTCCTGGAGGGGCGTGGCACAGCCCTAAACTTTTCAATAATTGGAAGTTTTGATTCAATATTACTCAAAAACGGCACTGACGATTTTCATAAAAATTTTATAGATAATACCACTAAAAGCAGTCATCATAACATGCTATGTCACTATACTGGCAAAATTCGTAGAAGGGCGTGGCACAGCCCACAATATTTATAAACATTATAATAATAGAATTAACAACACAATCGTTCTGAAATTTCATATGGTGGATATACTTGCTATAAGGTACCTCAAGACGAAAAATGGGTGCAATAGTACCAGTGGGCGTGGCACCTCCCATACAAGCAAAACAAATTAAATGTTATATTTTTTGTACTATGAGAGTAATCTTCTTAAAATTTGGTGAGGAGTTGTCGGTTACTATAAGCTTTGAAATTAAATGCATTTCGGCGGGATTGCTTCAGTGGGCGTGGCACCTCCCATACAAACAAAAACCGTTATATGTTATATTAAGTGCACTATGGGAGTAATCTCAATAAAATTTGGTACAGAGATGTCGGTTACCAAAAATTTTTAAGTTAAATGGATTTCGACGAGATTTCGTTAGTGGGCGTGGCACGTCCCATATATACGAAAATCGTTGAATGTTGTATTTAGTGCACTATGGGAGGTATTTTCTTTAAATTTGGTGCAGAGGTGTCGATTACTATAAGCTTTGAAATTATATGGATTTCAACGGGATTGCGTAAGTGGGCATGGCACCTCCCATACGTACGAAAAACGTTAAATGTTATTTAGTGTACTATGGGAGTAATTTTTTTAAAGTTTTTGTTACAATCGATAGAGAAAGCACGAAAAATAAAAAAATTTTTGTTCCAATAGACTTTTAATTACAGTGGTGTAGTGTTAATATTGTAGTGGTCATTTTTAATATTTGACCACTTAGTGCGTCCTGAGCGATTTGCGGAATTTGTTGCTGTAAGGATATTTTCTTTGTCCTTTGGAGTATCCCGGAAGTAGTCACTCCATAAGTGACTACTCATCGAGGCGGTTCACTCCGAGTCACTTTGGGTCACTTGGAGTCACCGAATGCACCATTTGTGGTTTGCGTTCGATTTGTTTAGAATTGGTCTATAACACCTTTAGGCCACGTTGGTGCAAACTCTGATCGCACCTAATTATGTTTTGCGATGCGTGCGATTTTTTGGATATTATTGCTGTAACGAAATTTTCCTTGTCCTTTGGAGTATCCCGGAAGTTGTCACTCCATAAGTGACTACTTATCGAGGCGGTTCACTCCGAGTCACTTTGGGTCGCTTGGAGTCACCGAGGTGAGTGGAAATCGCAATTTTGTGGTTTGCGTGCGATTTTGGTAGAATTGGTCTATAACACCTATAGGCCACGTTGGTGCAAACTCTTATCGCACCTAATTATGTTTTGCGATGCGTGAGATTTTTTGGATATTATTGCTGTAAGGTTATTTTCCTTGTCCTTTGGAGTATCCCGGAAGTAGTCACTCCATAAGTGACTACTTATCGGGGCGGTTCACTCCGAGTCACTTTGGGTCACTTGGAGTCACCGAGATGAGTGAAAATCGCGATATTGCGGTTTGCGTGCGATTTTTGTAGAATTGCTCTATAACACCTATTGGCCACGTTGGTGTAAAAACGTTGCGCACCTTATTACGTCTTGCGGTGCGTGCGATTTTTTGGATTTTATTGCTGAAGGATATTTTCCTTGTTCTTCGGACTATCCCGGAGGTAATTACTCCATAACTAACTACTCATCGAGGCGGTTCACCCCGAGTCACTTTGGGTCACGTGAAGTCACTGAGGTGAGTGTAAATCGCGATTTTGTGGTTTGCGTGCGATTTTTGTAGAATTGCACTATAACACCTTTAGGCCACCTTGTTGCAAAAACGTTGCGCACCTTATTACGTTTTGCGGTGCGTGGAATTTTTTTTTTTTTTTGATTTTTACGAATTTCGTGAACCAAAGTGACTTTAAGTGACCCAACGTTACTCGGGGTGAACCGCCTCGATGAGTTGTCACTTATGGAGTGATTACCTCCGGGATAAGCCGAAGAACAAGGAAAATATCCTTACAGCAATAAAATTTAAAAAATAGCACCAACCGCAAAACGTAATAAGGTGCGATAAGTTTTTGTACCAAAGTGGCTTATAGGTTTTACCCCTCATACTAACTGTACAATCGGTTGCGCTCTTTTATATAAATGCTGCGATATATCAGTCGATTTAGTGTCCAATTTAAATGAAATCGAGCCATTTTGCATTATCCTTTTCATTTCTATTCACTCTTGGTCCCAATCCACTCTTTTTATAAACACTTTTGCATCAGACCACAATTTGACGAAACTAAAAACGAAGCAAAATTGTTGAATAAAATGGAAAGAGAAGTAAGAAGAGAGTAAAGAGAAGTTGAAGCGTGAAAGTGAAAAGTCAACTTTTTTCAACAAATTCCATATTTTTTCGATTTTTTCAACCTCAAAACGAAAACCGAACAGTGGTCGGTCTCCAGGTACTTGAACTAAAGGTAGACCAAATAAAATGAATAATAAATGCAGCAAAGTCAGACAATAGAATGCAGTATATCTATAATTTTTCTCCAGAATGACAAAACTTTCAATTGTCTTTCCTTTTTTGAGCACAAAAAATATCCAAAAGGATATTCGTTGGATAATAATTATGTACTGAAACTTTAATATTTCCACACTTTTGGGGGCAAACTACACGCATTTCTCAACATGTTATCCGAACGAAAGTTTTCATCTTGTGATGAAACTGTGGATGTACAAATACCTAATACTAATGAAGTTTTTTTTAGAAACCTTATTTAGATTGGATTACATTATGCATTATTTCCTACATAATAACTTCACATCAAACTTCAATGAGAATATTGATTGCACTTAATTAAGCCAAAAGTTTTGCAAACAGTTTGAATTGAGAACTAATCACTTCCATACATATGAAGTTGATGAGGGTTTAAGTTGAAAATTAAATTTAGTTGCAGTTTTAAGTGGATTTTGAGCTTAAGAATTTCGAGTGGTTATGGCATGTAGCATTTTCTTCTTCATCTTATGCGCCACAGTACAACTGCGCCAATTGCGACGGTAATAACTCCTGAATGATACTTTATGTACTCTCTATACTTATGGTAAAATCAATCGATTGATGAATTTGGGTTAAGTCAGTGAGCTCAAGTGTAGCTTACCAATGCAGGAATATGTAATAATAATGCGAATTGAATTGTGAATACAAAAGTACCCTCTTGACACATAAGAGTTCTGATGCTTTCTGATGATGCAAATGTTGATGAGTTATAACATCATAAAATTGAATTTTGTGCTGTGGTCATTTTAATGAGTGCTGAGCTACATATGCACAAAATTGTAAGTGTGAAGTGAAGATGTTAAGTTTTAAGCTTCACTAGAACTTTCTCATTAAACTCTGAGTGCATATTCAGTTTTTGTGCTCGAATTCAAAGTATATCGTAAATATTAATTAAAAATTATAAATCACTCTGAATTTCAGTGAGTGTATTTAATGCGATTAAAATTTATTTGAAAACAAGTTTATTATGTTTTTTATTTTATTGACCATTTCGAGCACAGCGCCTTGCCACATTTTGCATTTATTGGCAATATACCTGCAATATTTGTAAATGTATTTCCATCTGTTTGATTCAGATAATAATAAATAAAAATAAAAAAACAAAATTACACGAATGTCTCCATGTGCAACATTTAACTTTACAGCAGGTGGTTGGTGTTGCTCTTGCTGTTCAGGTGTCTTGAGTGATTTAATGCTAAAATTTCATGCTGTTTGACTGCGGGACGTTTTTTGTTTTTTTCTTGGGTCCATGTTAAATGAGTTCACATTCATTTGAATATTGCAAAAGATTGAAATTTATTTATGTACAGCTTAGCAATTTGGTTTGTTTAATTAGATAAGTATTAGGATTTTATATAGTTTTATATTGTGCCAGTAAATACAGTCTGAGGTATGTGACAAGATTGGCGTACCTACATTGGGATAAATAATTTTGGTATGCTTAAATTTATGTTATCCAGGACAGACTTAAATAACAACATATTCGTATAAGTACTCGTTTGTGATAAATATTTTTATTGAATAACTAAACCAGCATTGTTATGGAAAGCCAGCATAAAATATTTCAAAAAATAACATAAATCGTGGGAAATTGAAAACAATTTTTCTCATATATTGGGTTAAATTAATTCGATTTTCTGTTTGGACGGTAATACTTCGGGCATACATTTTGCCTGCATAAATTGGATATCACATACATTGGTTAATATATACGAAAAGTGCAAAGAGTTTTAGAAAAAATTGCCGCAAATTGTTCTATAAAAATTTGAAGTTTGTAGCATATGGGAAATGTTATTAGTTTTATCTCTTGAACGATTTTAATTAAGAAAAAGATTCCAAATGAAAAGGGACCATTTTTCCTTACGAAACCTGATAACTGAAGAGTTTCCCCTTTATTTTTGGGTAATTTTAGTATTGTCGAAAATTTGTCGTAATTCGAATTTTTATTTTCAAATTGTAAAATTTAGATAGCCTTTTCAAATGGAGACAAAACCACTATTGCTGGAAATATAATTTTAAAAAAAAATACATCCAAACTCTTTGCTTTTAACCCTTATTCTCGAATTTCGAGTTTTTACCATTAATTCTAATTTAAGTTCATTTCAATATTCATCAAAGGAATGATATTATTATACACACGTAATAACCCTTATCATAAATATTTTCCAATTGAATAACAAAACAAAATCGAGTACAAAGGAAATCAAGTGAAATCACATAAAAAATGGTAACGACCCTCATCTCAAAGTCAAAATAAGAATAAAAAAAAAAACTTGGCATCCAATAAAAAGGCAAATACTCGTAATAAAGAAATTCACAAGAAACTACTACAAGATTCAGTCTGACAAAATTTAGTCACACACATTGAAATCAATGAAGATGAAACCGAACGGCACAGCGTTGAATTCAGTAAATTGAAGACGATTGATTGATCAACTTGACAACGTCAAAGAGATACAAAATATTGCCATCTGTGGCAGCAGCAACAGCAGCAGCAGCAGCTACAACTGTCGTCGGCAACTTAAGAAGTTGTGAGACAAATTTATTGACAATATCATAGAAGAGGGGCAGTTCCGACAAAAAAAAAAGCAAAAATCAATTTATGCGCAAAGTTTTTTATTACAAGATCCCAAATATAAAAACCTAAAAAAAAAATATTATGAAATATGATGAAATTTATTAATCAAAATCAATGTAAGTTTCAATTTTCCAATATTTACTTAACCAGCAAATGAAAAATATTAAATCAAAAAGCAAGGGGATAAATAAATCAATATGGTAGAGACGCTTGAATAAAAGTTAAGGGAAGCGACGGAAGCTGCTATTTGTAAATGCCAAATGTCGCCAAAAATGGTAAAGATATAAAAGAAGTTTTGAAATCAACCTCTGGCGATAAAAGAAAACTCCACCATTTTCTTTTCTATGATGTCAAAATTGGAAAGCTTTCAAAGGACACGTGCAATATTGTGTATTGGGTGTGGGAACGTGTGAACTCACAAGATTAGTGAATGACTGAGCGACGAACTGTCAAATTCACTTCTAATTGCACATCAAATTTGATATAAAGTGCGTGCTTAATCAAGTGTTCGAAGCGCTAGAAATTTATTGAATTCTTGGCAAATAAATGATGAATAATTTCTTAAGCTATACAGTGGCTAAAGAATGACTCAGTGGAATGCAGAAATTAAACTATTTTTTTCTATTTTAAGTAATAATGTGGTATGAATACTGATATTGGATTGAAGAATAAAAACCAACATACGTTTCTAATGATGTTACCTACCTCGAACTAATCAGTGAAAATATCTAAAAGATGAACCCGAATTGGGTACCTGCTCGTAAGTTGACTATTTGAACCAGGGTTGCCAATTTGAAAATGACGAATTAACAGCCTTCGAAAAAACCTTAAAATTTGTTAAAATGCAAAATTTTTTTCGGAAAAAGTTGTTGCTTTTTTCTTTTTGGTCAGCAATTTCAAAAAATTTGGACAAGGTAGTATATTATTTTTAACGACACAATGTATGACCTTTTTTGTTTCTATAAAAACAATTTCACCTCCGATTAAAGGCCATTAACAGCTTTTATTCTCAATTAACGGGTTAAAAGAAAATAATCGGTAAGGCAATTGTAAGGCCAGGCTGTTGGTCTTATCAAATGCGACCACTTGGCAAGCCTGATCCGATCTCTTAAGATCTACTTTTGAATTAAAATCACACATTGGAAAATAATTATTTGTTCTTTTATTTATAGCAAAGTCAAGTTCCAAATTTTAAAAATGGTTCACCTTATACTTATAGAAGTTCATGCTATTCTCACACAATCGCATCATGACGCCACAAAAGGAAAAAAATGGATCGCAATATATTAAAAAATTATATCTAAAATAATTTAAATTTGCAATTTCCGCGTCACCCTGTAGATGAAAGTTCAAGTTTAAAGTTAATATGCATTTGTATTTTCTCTTCGATGCGAATTCAAATTATTTCGGTGACACGCCGCTGCGCGTCTTCTGTCTTAATCCCATAGTTAGGGGACGTCCATTAATTTCGTGAGGTATTTTTTTGAAAATTCTGACCCCCCCCCCCCTCCCCTTGGTGAGATTTGGTGAGATCTGGCGGGACCCCTCCTCCCCCTCCCGTGAGATTTAAATATTAATTTTTAATGTAAATTCTATGCCTTAAAAGAGTTGACGTGAGGTTTTCCTTGACCCCCTCCCCCCCTTAGTAAGATTTGGTGAGATTTTGCTGGACCCCCTCCCCCCCTATTTTAGCTCACGTAATTAATGGACGTCCCCTTACTATTCTTTCAGGTGAATCTCTTTCTCCTTCCGAAATTGATGGACAAAATTCTCGCCCACGCCAATCGTATTCTGGTCGTCTGCGGTATAAAATATTGGCTTAATAAACAAAAAACTTAAATTATTTAGAAGATTAAATGTTTTATCTCTAAACTTTTTTTAACATTAATAGGTACTTAATATAATCATTATAATCAGATAGTTACCATACTTTTGAAATTTTACATTACGTGTTGAATACCTCTGACAATCATGCTGCAAAAGCGTTACAATAAAAAAAAACTCATTATTTTAAATTATTATTAACAAAGTAATTTATGTTCACCGCCCATGCAGAAAAAATCTCGAAAAAAAACAAAAAATATTAGAAAATTGGAAGGTTAAATTAGGTGCCGCCAAGTTAATGAATATTAATGTTGCTACAACAACAACAATAGCAATATGGTTGCTTATTTTACTCGATTAATAAATATTTTCCAGTGAATTTAATAATTTTCAATATTTTAAAAATTTATTTATTTATTTTTAAGCATAAATTGCCAACAGCCAGACGCCTCAACGAAATCATAGTTTATTGCGAGCAAGCAACATGGCCGCATTTCGGGTACAGAAGGCAGATTTAAGGGGCGGCATTTTTGTAAGCGATAATAGGTTGGTAAAATATCGATCACTGTGGGCTATGTTGCTTAAAATAAAAAAAAGCTAAAACAATTTTTTTTAAAGAATTAACTTAAGTTCTTTTTTTTCATATAAAATTTCGTAAAAACTCAAATTTGCAGCCTTGAGTCAGGCAAAAGATGAAAACCTGAAGAATATAATCTACTAGTTCTCCAAATTTTCCAATATCATGCTATGTTTCAAACCTGGAAGAAATTTAACCCTTTCGACCCGGCTTTCTCGTGGTAATGCCAGAATTTAATCTTTGTATGTAAGTGGTTGCTTGAACGTTTTGAAAGTATTCTGTCATAAAAATTTTTTGTAATTTTTAGAGAAGTTTTAACTTTCATTGGTGCATATGGTGTACCATCTGGGTCGAAAGGGTTAATTTACTCGTCATTTTTGCCATATGCATGGAATATCACTTTCAAAAAAGCGCCAAATGTTTTCGGGCCTACAATTCAAAAAAGGCGTAAGATCGGCCTTGCGCGTCAAGTGTAGCCATCAACAACAACAGGCAAAACCAACGCGCAACAGCAACAAAGAAACCAAAACAAAGTTGCCGACGATTTAAAAAACAAAATTGAAATTTTCATTTTGCAGCTTTTAGCAATAGCAACAACAAAATGCTGCTTGCTGCATTGTTGTCATCACCATTGTGATTTGTTGCTGCTGTGGCAAAACTTGCAATTGATATCATCACTGATGTTGACAGCAATTGTTGCTGTTGTGCTCGCTATGCAACATATTCACTTTTATTTTTATAAATATAAAGTTTAATACAAACATATTTAAATCAACAATGTCGCCTACGCCCATTTTTAAGGGCGTTTAAAGTGTTTACGGATATTTTCACAATTTAATAAAAGCACTTGCGTTATGTAGGTATGTTGGCGTTTATTTTTATATTGCCAAGTGTTTAATTTTAAAATCCCATAAAGTGTTTCGCTAGTGAATTGCATTTTACGTACGAGTACTTGCTACACTGAGCAAAACTAATTTGACAAAAATTGAACGATTTGGCTCATTTTTTGGTTTTAAATAACAGGGAAGTTTAAATTGATGCGCTGAGTTCGAATCCGATGTCAAAATATGTGTGATTGTCCTGATTTTTTGACATATTCTAACCTAAGTTTTCGAAAATTACGAGTTTTCGAGATATCTGAGGTTATATGTATATCATCGAAATGTAATTTTTTTTAAACCATTAATGGAGTCCGAAAAAACTATTCTTCTTCTTCAAAACCAACTTTAAATTTTATCGAAATCTTGAAATTTATTACACATTTGTGAGTAATCCTGCCTTACTGAAACTTATGTCGATTTGTTTGGACACCTGAATAATAAATTTTGATTTGCGATATATCAGTGAAAAAAAAAACAATGTCGATATAGTTTAAAGTGGGGGTTAAAGAAGAAGAGTAGTTCTTTTGGCCCCCATTAATGGTTTCATTAAAAATAAATTACCATTCAATGCACTTTAAGGTCGTTCTGGTTCATACTAAAGAAACTTTAAATAATAAACTATTTTTTCTTTAAAGAAATCAAGATTTGACTTCTAGAACCTTAACATAAAATTTGTGTTGACCTGCGATATCATTAGGATTTGAGTAACCAATCCGAAAATCTGAGTGCTGCGTTTAGTGGTAAGGGAAAAATTTGATCGCAACTGAATTGCTATCGAATTGTGGTACAAAGTGCAATATCATATCAAATTGCCGAAACATTTTTTTATGGTCTTCGCCAACTACTTATTATTCGACCCTCGTCTAGAAGAAAATATTAAATTGAACAAGTAATAACTTGATACGGTGAACAACAAAATTAGTGACTCATTATTCCTGTTTAAAGTGGACCCTTGACTAAGATAAAATAGTGAATTGAGTGACAAAATAACTTGATTAACGACAAAATAATGAAATGAATGAAAAAATATTTAAGTATCCTTAAAAATGACATATATGATAAGTCTGCTAGCTATCCACTTAATTACAAAATACTTGACAAGGCGGCTTAGTTATTGTTTATTTCAAAGTAAATCAATAAAATAAAATGACAAAATTAAAGATTGCGCGGCGTATAATAAATTAATTAGTACAGCTGCTTTATTTTTTTACTAATAGCTAAACTAATAAATCTATTGCCAATTTACTGATTGAGCAGCGTTAATAAAGTACAATTTCCGATTGAGTGGCATAGTAATCGATTGGGCAATAAGACGTTCGATTGAGTTGCTAAATTATAATTTGACAAATTTGATTTTATGTTAAAGAAATTGATATTTAATTGAGTAACAGAATGAATAATCAGGCCTGTTCTGTTTCTATTTCGGAGTTGCTGCGAAAATGGAATTGAAATTCGAAATTTATTTCCGGAAACTAAAAATCCCCACAATTATCGGAACTATTACAGCTCAAGTTCGAAGTTCAAAAAAGTTTCATAATAAATTTCGACCATTAGACTTGACATTCAACTTTGGACTACAATTAAACTTCCAATCCAAATCGGATTTAGAACAGGTCTGAATATGAAGAAAAAAAGACTTAATGTATACCATGTATGTTGCTGAGCCCTACTTTGACAATACTGTTGAAAAATTCTAATTTTTGTTCACTTAGAGCTGGTTTACACTAG
Organism: Meiosimyza platycephala; assembly: GCA_963662105.1. Lineage (NCBI taxonomy): Eukaryota > Metazoa > Arthropoda > Insecta > Diptera > Lauxaniidae > Meiosimyza > Meiosimyza platycephala. The sequence goes on along the minus strand of OY759209.1, from coordinate 67,131,212 downwards.
AAAATTCTGTGAAAAAGTCAACTGCGACCAATTCTGTACTCGACCCTATAGTTTCTTCTCTCTTTCCAACGCACAAAAATAATCTCTGACCAGTGTAAACCAGCACTTAAATAGTCAATTGCAATCAAACACGGAATATTTCAAGATATTTTTTACAAATTAAAAATTTTTCTCTCTCTGTATTATACTGTGGCTCATTACTCCGCTACTGCAATTTCATTTGTTGCCGTTGCTGTAATAAAATGTCAGAAAGCATCTGCCAAGAGCATGGTTTTAGCCACCACCGCAGCGTTGTTGCCATTGTAACTCATTGAGTTTATGGCTTCAATAGTGAAAAGTAGCTTCATTAGAAGCAGTTTTATGCGATGCTAAAATTAACTTTAGGGACTTTTGAACGCGCGTTAAGTTAACATTTTTTACTGACATACTACAGAAAAAAGTTTTTCACAAACGCTTCTTGCCATATTTATCATAAATTAACAATATAAAATTGTTTATCTCTTTTTAAGATTTAATTGAAATAGCAGTTAATTAACGACATTTTTTTCTATTTTTCATATTTTATGGCATCATTAATAAAACGCTGTTGTTGTTGACAATTAATTAATGCGCCAAACAGTCGTGAAAGTAGTAAAATAAATCAACACTCGATAAATTTGATTGGGTTCTTTGGAATTTGTCGATTTATTAGTTAAATGAATCCAAGCAAAATTGATGACAGCATAAAGTTGAATTAGAAATATCTCAAACTTCACTTGGAATAACGTTACAAAATTAGTATGACTGATTACGCTACAAAGTGAAAAGGATTTAATTTTATGAAACGAAATTTTGTATTGAGTAGCAAATATAATTTTTGATATTATAGCCAAAATAAATAATTGGTGTGGCTAAAGAGGCCGCATAATTACATAATTTTATTGGATGAATCATTTATTAGTTAGCAAATCATGAACTGCTTGACACAAATATTTCTGTAGCATTCACACTGATAAAACGAATTAGAGCATCACATATTTAATTGCGTCCACAATGAGCATTTTACTCAAGAAACTGTCATCAGATATCTAAAAAGCTAACGTTATATTTCCCGTAAAAAAATCGAGTTCTCCTGTTGAGTTCCTACATCAAAGTTTCGAAACATTCAGATAAATTTTCACACGATTTATGTTTACTTAAAGTTTTCACACCACTATATCGGAAAATTTCATCTTTTTTTGAAGGTGATTGGCAAAAATGAATTTTCTTTAATTAAATATGTGCAGCTGTCATAGCATTGCAGTGTTGCCATATTTTGCAACACCTTCACAAGAAATCAAACGCTCGAATGTTGCTCAACATAAACAGCTGATTTGATGCCACTGATAACGAATACAAAATTGTGCTGAGAAACCCATCGATTGTTTTTATTTGCTGTTGTTATTTTTTTCTCCACTCATTTATTTACGAGCCGTTAAGACAAATGTTAAGAGTCAGCAAACTTTAAAAATCCAGTGCGTTCAAACCAACAACTCGTGATACTTTTAAGTTTTCTTTTTTGTTGTTTTGTTATTTTTGGTTAAGTCATGTTCAATTTTATTAAGGTTTTTGTTTGCTGTTTTAATAAATTATTGTTACATGCTTGACTTTTGTGCCCGACTGTTAAACAAACAACAACAGCCAGACAGAAAAAGACAAGAAACACACAGCATTTAAATTGAAAGAAATGAAAAAACCAATAAAATACAACACGTTTTAAGTTATTGACGTGTGGTTGCGGTAAAATGATGGTATTTTTTTTTTTTGTATCGAAGTTTGGTCTCTGTATATATGGGGTACTTGAAAAATTAGTAATCGGTTTTGGAAATTATCCAACTTGAATTATCTGCCATTTCTTCGAAGAATATGAGTTTTTATGAAGGCCTAATTGTATGAATTGTATGATATTTTTCAAAGTTATGTAGGGAATTTCGATTTGAATGCAGATGCATTCTAAGGATTGAATGAAAATAACCGTATATATAGAAACTCATACGTTCTTGGTTTTGTTTTGGGTCTGGCGTTGTTACTACTTCAAATTGCATTCTGATTATAAGCACCCCTCCTAACATAGATTCCACGCATTCTCTTGTATATCATTTTAAAATTATCAGTTTTTTTAAAAGTGACCTAAATTCAGCGAAACAGACTATTCCACTTTTAAGTTATATGCACTCTATTTACATAAATCAATGTATTTATAAGAATCTGATATTTTTTTCCATTCCCTTACCATGAAGTTTTGTCGACTAATTAGATAATTATCTTCTGTGATGCATCAAAAGAAACAAAAAAAAAAAAACATTTATTTTTTCTGGCGATAAGCATTCGTCAAAAGCGTTGGCGTTAATTCTTGTTGCAACTGCGTAAGACCACTTTATCAATTTCTGAAGACTCGAACAAATCTTTACAACTACGATTGTATGTCTGTGCATTACCTCTAACATTCTTGACCTAATAAATTTTTAAACTTTTTTTGTTCACTTAATTAAACATTTCAGTGAAAGCTGAAATTGCTTTTTCTATCTGATGATGAGGATTTATTTCTTACTTGCAATAAAATCCATGTATCGTATGAAAAATAAATTAAGTGGCGCTTTATGCTCGATTTGGTCCACATTTACATTATGGTTAACTTACGTTGATTGATGATTTCATTGATCTCTGCAACATATTGCGCGTAAATAAGAAATTCCACATCGTATTGTTTTTATTTTGTTGATTTTATTTATTTTCATTATTCATATTGTACAATATTTATTCTCATTAAACAATCGCACATTTAACTCAATTTGTAGGCAAGTGATTGAAAATCACTTAATTTTCTTTACCAATGCTGGAAATTAAGTAAAGATAATAAAAAAAAATAATGAAAAATGAAAACAAAAACGTTAACATTATTGATTGGAATCAGGCTGAATGGAAGTGTGATGATGAAATACAACTTATGTCTTATTAATTGAATGTATGATATAGGCGTAGAGAATCAAGTGTTACCAATAAATTGAGTTTTCATTTTAATTGTTTATTGTTATATTGAATTATTGAATTTGGAAAAATTTCTGTGATTGATTTAAACAGTATTTTAAATTCATTAAATAATTTAAGCTGGTTCTCATCCCAGAGAATTATTGATATTCATATTACTAGAGCGGCAAGTCTTTAAGTCTGCCACTGGTGATTTATATTGTAAAATCCTTTAGGTTAAATACAAGCTTGCAAAAAAATCCTTTTATACCATAGCATACATATGACATTGTTTTAATCTCTCACCATATCAGACTTATAGCTTTACCTTCATAAAACTTTAATAAAAAGAATGTTACTTTTAAAAAACGTCAAGATTCAGATGGTAAAGTTGAAAAAATATTAATAACAGGCTTTAAAGGAATAACATAAATGTAGCATCACATGAGAATATGAAATTAAAATTAAATACATGTAATTTTGTATAGAAATAATATAGTAAAACTGAGAACACACATTACCCACGAGATGCCGATGTTGCTAGTGGTGATAGTGGTAATTTTATGCCCATACATTAAAAGTGAATTCTTTGCACACCCTTAATTGAATATGAAATTCAAAATGACCGTATATTCGAAATTAATTGGACTCATTGATTTTTATGAAATACTCATATCCGTCGTAATTTGCTCCATCGACATCGCATTGTATTGCGGTGATAAGTTTTTATCACACATATGCGTGTGCATTTCATTGCGTTTCATTCCTTTTATTAATTTCCAAATATTTCATTCAATTTTTCAGCATAAAATCAGGCAAACTTTTGTGTTCACCCCTATCCCAGATAGTTTATGGTGTGTGTGCAACTGCTTCTTAACATGCAAGCTACCATGATGTTGATGATGATGTTCGTTCGCAGTGATGGCGCTGTGCCGCCACACGTTCAATGAGTTTAATTAATTTCTGGGTGCAGCATTGAATGATGATTAACTGTGAGCGGAGTGTTGGCGCAGAAGAAATTGATTGTTTTGTGGCAAAGCAATTTTATTAAAATGAGCCACGATGCGGGCCATTTAAGTAATGCTGTGATTTAAAACTTTTCCTTGCATTTTATTATTATTATTACGCACACATAATTTATGCGGTTATAGTGTGAAATCAAGTTAAAATTTTTTTTTATTTTTTTAAGAAAATTGAGAATATATTTCAAACCAAAGATTGAGAAATTTACTAAAGGAATTTGGTTATTAATGAATTTAGTGGAAATTAATGTATTGAACGTTTTCATACACTACCATTAAACGTTGTATTTTGAAAGAAATCAGTAGTAAACTGAATGTTGGGTGGTTATTTGAAAACAAAAATAATCATAAAGGGTGTTTTATTTAAAATTAATTTTTGTCGATCTTTGTAAAATTTTTTGTGCTTATTATTCTGTATATGAAAAATGTAGCAGGATAAGTATACTCAAAGTCCATGAAAATATATTCTCTTGCTCGTGCAAGTAAAATTTTTGAATTTTTTTCAAGAAATTGTTTTTGTTAAATTTAAGTTTCGTACCACGCTGTATTGCCCTCTGACGTGGTAGAAAACAGTGAGTACCGAGTAGGAACACATTAAAAACAAATAAATTCGAGGAAACAAAACAAATATAAAATTTGCATGTGTGATGTAACTTTGCACTGTGTAATGCACCATAAAGTCGACTGACGACTTTATTTTTACATTTAAGTAGAATGATTTGAAATATATTGTGTAAAAATTTGAAGTGTTAAAAAAAGACTTTGAAGTTGCTAAAATTTTTGCAATATCAGCAAAAGTTTGGTTCGTATGGATATTAAATACTTTCAGCAGAAATGACAGCCGCTAGAAAGCATTTCGAGTGAAACGTTCATTAGCTCTACCGCCTATATGAGGCAGCACGTTGTTTCGGCTTCAAAAATATTTTTTTATTATTTATTTCCTGTCATCTATATTATATTCAGCAATGAAATTTATTTCAAATATACATTTATTTACAAGCTTAATTTTTGTGACTTTTTTAAATCACCCATATTCATTGATAATTATTTATTTTGTTTAAACTAATAAAATCACATCTAATATGAGTACGATGCCAAAGTGGCGCTTAAAATTTATGTCACGGTTGAAGTTCCCTAGCTCTCGTTGAAACAATTGAAAGGGGTTGCAAAACTGGAAAAAAAGTTTAATGAGATTGAAAAGGTCGAAATAAATTGAAATTGGTTAATAAAGTCGAAAAGATATTCTCAGACTTTATGGCATGTGACACCGTCTTGTTAAAACCTTATGTCTTCCGTATTCATAACATGGATTATCAGGCCGCGACAGCGTGCTCTATTAACTGTTGTTGCTTGAAAACCCGCATTTTAGAATAAGAACGGTCCGATAATGCCTCGAGCCAAAAATCCGCTTCAATCATTGGCACGTGGACTCTCCAAATTCAAAAACTTTAACGATTAAAGAAGGCATCAAGATGGAAAATCAGCATTCAATTGTTGTTGTTCCATAATCCATACAACGAACTCTGTTCACTGTTCGTGGTCTGTAGGCTTTGAACTTTGTGAGCATGAAGATGCAAGTCTTTTGGGAGAATACGTAGTGCAGAGCTTCTCGAAATGTCTGATTCTCGGCCATGGTGTCGAATTAAGATCTCTGGACTCTCTACAGCATTTTCATGAACTCCTTCGATGTTTTGTTTTGAAAGATGGCCAGATTGTCTCAGATTACTAATTGATTGAGTCTCCCTGAATTTTGAAATTAATCTTTTGAACATGTTTTGTACAAAAATTTTGAACTGTAGTTGGCAGATAGCGCTCCATTTTTAATAGCCCTGAACTGTCAAGTATCACGCTGTCTTTTAACTATTGTTAATTATAGCTCTCATTTTCTGCGAAAGATGAATGATATTATGTACTTTTGTTCTTGCTAGTAATTAGCTATTTCAGGTTTCGGTGTATGTGCATAATACACGTACATACAAGGTGGAATCTTTACATGTTGTCGTATATAAATTATATTCCTAGGAAAATAGTTAAAAATTTAGTATGAAATATCAAAATATTGAAAAAAATGTAGAAACTTAATTTCTTCACACAGAAAGTATATGTTTAGAATTTTATGTTTTTAATTTAACTGCACTTTTATTGAAAGTCTTTTATCAATTCATTATTTATTACAGATCAGATATTCCAACGGAATGCAGCGTGAGTGACAGCAACTACCGGAGCGTAACATTAACACTTTCTGCAGCTCGTAAAATGTCAGCAACATTCATAGCAATACCAAGAGCAACTAAAGTCGCCATGCATACCAGCAACATCATCAGCATTAACAGCAACAACAATGGCACCAGCAATAATAACAAAAGCAACGTCGTTAAAAGTGTATTAGATGAAATAATCTGGCTCGAAGGACCTTTAAACTACATTAGCTGCTATCATCAGAGCTTCACTTAAAATTACGAAAACGTGTTCCTCACTCACACATTAAAACACAAGCACGACTCACTTACTCACTCACTCACAGAGTCATTTTAGAAATTCACAAAGACGTCAAAAATGTTCTAAGTTGGCGTAATTTCTGCTGGTTCCCTCTTAAGCATTTTTGAGTAGAAAAAAAAAAACAAAAACCAAAATGCGTTATAAATTTTTATGAGTGTTGAGAAAAGAAGTGTTGCCAAACGCATACAAAATTTTGCAAGAGAAAAACGGAAGTGTAAATTGTTGTAAAATAGTTGTTTTTGTTTTTGCTTAAGTGTGTGTTCTTTTCATAATGAAAATTGATTTAAAATTGTACAGAAAATTAAAAAGAAACGGAAATTTGTAAGCTCTCCCTCAACTACGACTACCGTTTCGCCGCGTGTGAACGGAAATTGCATGTCTTAAGACATTTTGAGAATACAAAATATAAAAAAATAAGAAAAACCAAAAAGACGCTAACGCTAACCAACGAGTGCACTTTGCTTCGCCGAATCGTATATATTTTTCTCATCTCTAGTTTGTTTTTGCTCGTTTTCATCGTTTTGTTACGTTACGTCGTAGTTAATAGGCGCCATTTTGTAACGGTAATTGCTGCAATTTTTCTTGTTTTTTTTTGTTGTTGTTTGTTTCTGGTGCACTGCGCTAAACGTTTAGCGTTATAGCAATGGCCGTTAGCAATATCGTTTGCGAGTGGCTTCGCGCCCTCGGACTCGCTCAATATGCGGAGAGTTTTCTCGATAACGGTTATGACGATTTAGAAATTTGCAAGCAAGTCGGTGATCCAGATTTGGATGCCATCGGTGTTGAGAATGTGACACATCGTCACAAGTTACTGAAAAGTATACGTCAGTTACGTGAAAAAGGTGCCGCATCAGTTTATTTTATGCTTAACGATCCGAATTCGTTATCGGGTAGCATGGAGATTTTGTGTGAGACACCACCAAATGAACTGGAACTAGTGCTGCGTGAACAGATGGAAACGGATGGCGTACGATTGACAGCACATCCATATTCGACACCGGTGAGTAATAAATGCGTGATTTTTTGTATGAAATGTTTTGTATTTTTAACATATTTACAATATGAAAGAAAATTGGCTGTGGTTGGTAAAATATTTTCTTGGAGCTAAAAACGAAGTACGAATGAATCTTAAAGTTTTAAATTCAGAAAGAGCAAACGAAAATTATTTCTTTGTCTGTAAATTTGTATATGTATAAGTAGCTCATGTTGAGACAGGTTGGTCATGTTGGATAAGTCACATTACACTTGCGTAACGGACGGTCACAAATGAATAAAGTAAAAGATTTTACAAAGTTTTGGGACATGTCTCCCAAACGGATCTTTCTCGTGACTTGACGAATTTCTTAACTTAGTTATTCGTCATATTTGTGGAACAAAATACATTCGTTCCCCTGGACGGATAAAAACACTAAATTTTTAAATGTACATACATTTCATAAAGGGCATTTCTCGCAGGCGGACAAAAAGCACTTTCTAACGAAAACACTCGAATACTTGTAAATCGGTGATTCCCCTTTGTTCCATTTTTACAGTGATGTTCACAGCTGTTGAGTAAATGCAGCGCTCATTCTAATGGAAACAGCAGTGATGTGAGCACAGAGTTGTGGAAAGCAATTAAACAGAGGATTCCCAGTTTTACTTTTTGCTTTATGATGATAAAGTACTAAAAGAGGAATAATTTTAAACAAAATTAAAATGGTGTGGAATAACCCATGTATAGATTCTTTCACAAATACAAGCTCCATTTCTTTGACATTTCCCACAAAAGGATATTCTCCGTGGACGTACAATAGTACTGCAACCATGGATGTCCGTTCTCGGGAACTTTCACTGTACATATATGAAATTAATATTATGTGGTTAAATTTGTATACTCCATCACATGATATACCAAAATTGACTTCTTGAATATATGTATCATGTAAAATCTCAAATATTAGTTTGCCGACATATGGGTTCTTTTCATGAATATTACCACATAAGTTATGTTTTGAAAATATTGTTCAAAATGCTTCCTCGGTTTTTTCAAAATGGTTTAAACTTTTTTGTATCGAATTCAATTTCAACAGAAAGTCTTTCGATTTTGATTCTCAAATTTTATAGGATAAAACTCAAGCAGTTATCAGTGGTACTAAAGAAATGAATCAACATAAATCATTAAATATATGTGCATGCTTGACACAATATATTCTCATATAATCAACATGACCGTCACCAACAGCAAGTCCTAAAGTATTTTTTTGCGAAAATATAAAACTGAAATCAAATCATTTGATTTATTATGCAAATTTTTATTATCTCTACAGCAGTCTACAAAATGAATCCTCTGTTTGATTTACAATCATTTTTCATTGATGTCGTAAACGGTAGGTCCATCACAAAAACGAAACACCAGACCGCCTTTGTATATTTCAATATCGTATGTATGTAAATTGGTTTCCTTGCGAATATATTCTCGCTCATTTATTTATTTATTTATTACTCATTCAACTGCAAAATTGTTCCTTAATTGCACATATCAAGTAAAATAAAATTTATTACCTGCTGTGTGTGATGTGCTTTGTTGCAAAGAAACCCATTCACTTGATTTCTCAACTTAATCATCATCATTACGCTCCACGTTTTTTTTCCTGTTGTTTTGTTTGTGGTCTTTTGCTTGCTTGCACTTAATTTTCAACTCCATCCTAAAATATTTGTGTATCTTACCACAATGATTCAATGGCAATTTATGTGCTGCTCTCACAGATGGTAGATCAAACGACGTTCTGCATGTTGTTAACCTTGACCAGGTCAGGCTATATGACGGACGAGTTGGGCGATATTATGTTGAAGTATTGATTTCTCTTTTGATTTTTCGTTTCCTTTTTAATGTCCTTAATCAGAAAAAAATAATGGTTTTATTATGAGTTTTTTTTTTTGGCATTTTTTTTATGAAATTTTATGTCAGTTTATTTTATCTAGTGGACAAATATACTCGTATATATTTTAAAGACTAAGATAATGAAATATTTCAACTTTACGTATATCAGCCATAGACGTATCTACGTTGATTTTATTTTAAGTTGCAGCCAAACATATGGGCATAAGCTTATACCATTCGAAACATTCATTTTATGGAATGATATCTTTGCGACAATACATTTATTCGTTCGCTCAATGTAAACGTAGAATAATCAAAACGATGTTTGTAGTCGGAGTTAGACATCACTTTTTATTTGATCCGATCCTTATCCTTTCCATGTTGAATTCATATATTTTTCGTTGTCTTCTTGAGGACTTAAAAAACTCGTAGAAATAAATTAAAAGTCAACTGCTATCTATGCTGCAAAACAAAAAGTATCCTTTTATTGTTATAATTTCAAGGAAGCCACAGATTAATAGCTTTGCAAACACACTTATCAATACCCAGTTTAAACAATTTCGATAATGACCAGCCAGTTTAAATCAATCCTAGACAATTATTGAAACCAACTTTTTATTCATGCTATTTCAATAAAAACTTTAGCAAGTGTTGCCCAAATAAAACTCGTAACAAAAAAGTGTTGTTGACTTTTTACTGCTGCTGCTGCTTCTGTTTTTTGTCATTACCAGTAGAGTTCTCAAATAGAAAAGTTTGTCTTAATATGAGTGCGCATGATAGGAAAACACCCTGCTGCCCTCAAATTAAAGCATTTTTAATTACTAAACTATTTGAATATGAGCCCCTTCATCGAATCAGTTTGAGTTTGTCAAATGGGTCTTTTAGCACTACTTCTTTTAGTTTTTAATTGCAATTGGTTTAATTAAATAGCAAGCGTAATTAAATTCCAATTAAATTAAATTAACTTTTTTGACAGTAAGTTTTTCCTTTCGTTATCTGCATGCAAAAAAAAGGACTCAAATCTCAATTGCATGTTTGCTTACTATCGAATTTATACCATTAGCTCTCAACCCTTGCTCAGTTGAAATTTTAATGACTTCATTTAATTAGTTGGAACAATTGAAGAGAAATTACAGCCAGTTCAAGTGGTATAGGGTGGCAAAAAAAAAAACAAAATGACGAAGAATTTAAACTAAGATGAAGAAAGACATAAAGAAGTATAAAAAATGTAGGTACTTAAAGAAGTATTTCAATGGGATAGAAATGGAATAATTGATAGAATGGAATAAAAAATCCCAAATCAATTGAAACAGACTTGATTTCTGGAATTTTACAACAACAAAAAAAAAATGACTGTGCCTATTTAGCTTTCTCTTAAAATTTAGTTAAAATTTTGAAAATTTCAAAAATTTTAAAACAAAATTCTTTTGACCAAATTGAATATTTACCAAAAGAATTCTTGCCCACACTTGCTTTACCCTAACAGCGAGAGAGAGAATAAAAAAATATGATTTTGTTTGCATTGCCAAAAGGTAACTTGTTTCGGAAGGTATCCACAGTCATGTCGTTACTGAAAAAAAAAAAAAATCAAATAAAAAGAGCCGTGCAAACATTTCGTGGCCACATGTTACGTTAAAGACAAAAAGCAGAACCAAATTCAACGCCCGAAACCATGAAAAAATGCGCTACAAGTCTGGTAACAAACGACCAAGGCAAATTAAAAAAACAAAAACCAAACAAAGTTCTCCAAAAAATAAATGAAAAAAAAAAAATTAACTACACCAAACTACCTATGCACTCGATTTGCTTAACCAGGTGTGGCAAAATGTTACGAAAACATCAGAAAAAACAGCACCAACGGCAGCGGAAGGACATAAAATTTGATATCCAAAATGGTTGTTGTTTTAAATTGAAAGTCAACGAATTTCCAGTAATGAAATTTTTTACCAACAATAAAGTTTTAAGAAGAACATAGCATAGATATTAGTGTAAAGCAATGTTTCGGTGAAAAAAATAGATTTAAAAAATACAAAATATTATAATCTCTAACAGGTATTTTCAAGATGTTAAACTACTGTTAGATAAAGAAATTTCTGTATATGTACATACTTTCAAACTTTTATATGCTCGTGTAGGGACACATTTTCCATGGGAAGTATCGATAATTTTTAAAAGTTTCTCGATTTTGTTTCCATTAATTTTAATTATTGGACGTTGTAAATTTACAACTGAAAAAACGAACCTTGGAGTCAATGTTATTAAGTTCTCATCTAATACATAGCATATTGGGATGGGTCCTTCCATAGAGCTGTAGTACTTTTTATTAACTACAAAAAATTAATGTCTTATCTCAATGGTATTCTTAAGAGAACGTAAAGTAAACGTTCAGCAAACGAAGGCATTTGTTAAATGGACTAGTATCGACAAGCAATAATTTCGAATCTGTCACTGCTGTCGGAATCATTATCTGCTTGGTGATGGTTTCGCTACTGAACGGGTGTATAAAGATTTTATTGAGCATATTCGAACTGATGGGAAGGAATGCAAATTTTGTATCCCACCCCATTTCTCTCTGAAATAAAATTGATATAAAGTATCAGTATCAAGACAAAATTTATTTTTTCTTTCATAAATTTTTAAAGAAACTTGATGAATACCATTTTGGCTCTTAACTTCTCTTGAACATCTAAAAGTAACTATGAGGAAATAATATTAGTTGAAAATTTTCCCAAAGCTTCCTATACACAATATCAAAATCTATTTATTTTCTGACAGTCACAAGCGATCCGAATTTACATTGTGAAATATTCTCTATTTTTATTAATTTCACTTATGTAGTACTTTGGCCCGACATTCTGACCATTATTGCTATGTTGTATTTAGAATAAGATCATAATAGGCACTAAAATTATTATTAACAAAAAATCAGCAAATCGTTAAATTATCGGTTTGCAAAAGGCATAATTGTGAACCTTAATATGTAATTATTTCTGTCTTCTTTCCAACCATCAAAGCGGCAACATCAACAACAGCAGTAATTTCTTTTGAATTTTATTCATTCAACAAAATCTGAGATGAATTAATCTTTCAAATCTAGTCTTATGTTCACTTTACATGTAATAGTTCATTAGGCCAACAACAAATCACACGCATCCTTAATTCAACTTTTACTTAATTTACTAAATGTAATGTTGCTGGAAGGATTCTGCTGTTGCTAGCAATTTCTTGCCTTAACTTTATTTCAATTGACATCATTTCAAAAACCATTACAGTATTTATTTGCCCAAGCTCTAAACGATGCCTATGTAAACTTTGAAACTTTCTTTCTTGTTAAATATTATTTTAAATGACAAGGCAAGTTCGTGGCAACTAAATTCAGTTTAATTTAAAATAACAAATTGACAGCAACTCTTAAATTGTAGCTGGAAAATTTTGTTAAAACCTGAGACCTTACATAAGTGCCTCTCAGATGTAGACTCAAACCGAGTCTAGATGAGGATACAGCATCTCAAATGCCTAGACGGCTGTCATTAGTTTTGTACGTTTGTCCGAAGATGAGTATTTGCACAAAACTTTGCAACTTATCGTCGTACTCATTGCCAGATTTATGTATGTATGTATGTGTTTGCAAGTGAGTATGGCTGAGTGTGGGTATTTTACTTTTTACGCGTCTTCTTCTCTGTATACCATATATGCGAAAACAAACAAATACTACGTGAGATGATACTTGACAAGACTAGAGATTCGCTTGACTACATTGAGAGGATTTTTTTTTCTTATTTTATTCTGCTTTATTATCCTTAGCTTAGAGTGAATGCAGTTTAGAGTTATTACTGGCAAAAGCTTTATTAGGCAACATATTTTCAGAATGGGTATTGTATCCAACGATTGTTGTAGAAATTGTAGTGAACTCGAGGAAGAGTAAACCATGGAAGACCTTTTTCTTGTTCCTTGCTGGGCAAGAAAATGATTAAGATACCTCAGAAAGCCAATTTTCTTAACTTTAAAGGAATTAGTAAAAGTAAGTAAGATTCGATGTAACAACAGATTTGAGCGGTTTGAGACATTTCCAGCTTTATAGATCTATGCTGTTTTCTCGATACATTGGCACCGATTTGAACATTCTCTTGGCTGAAGAATTGCTGATTTTCATTATCTAAATATGTCCGAGCTCATGCAATTCGTCTACTTTACAACATTATTCTCAACAGCTTCAGGATTTTGGGGTTGAGATGTTACATTCATTTGGCATATTGAACTTATACTGTTCTTGCCAATAACAATGAAGGGCTTTCACAAAACTCTACATTTTATCAATACATAAAAGTATTCTCTGCGTGTAAAGAAATCACTTCAAATTGCTTTGGCTGCAATTTATGAAGTAGAAATCATTTAGCTTCAAAGATCTAGGGGTCAGTTTCCTTCATCTGCAAAGCAACAGTGAACATTTTATGCCATTCAATTCGTTATGCTTGCGAAGTTTAACTGGACATAATGGACATGCTATTTTAGCGTGGGGACATTTTCCGATACAAACATACACAAGTCTCATTTGTGTAACGTGACAGCAGACATCACAACTCTGAAAATAGCGCCCGAGGCCAAACTTCTTCTCCCCATATTCAATTTGCAGTTGACATTTGTAACTAACTGTCAATTAACGTCGTTAACTATGCGAAGATTGCGCTTAATTAGGGGCTGCTGAAATGTTTAGTATTTTTTCCTCCTTGTTTTTCTTTTCTTACTCTTTGAGTTGGCTGGGGGTCAGCTACCTGACAGAGATTGAAAATAATGCAACATTTCATATTACCGCATTGTTTGTGGTGGTTGATTTTTACTATTTCTTCAACCTACGGTGTCTACGTTGCCTTGTCTTTGAATTGGCTGCACTGTCATGTATTCGGTATCAACATTTTCTTTACACTTTTTGACACGTTAAAGGTGTGAAAATTAAGTGTTTTTATGTGCGCAAGTGATCTGTGACACCCGGTGTTTAACTTTTGACACGTTGAGTTGTTGTTTGACTTAAGCATGAGAGGGTTTAATTATGAAGTCGCTAGTGGTATTTTAAGAGAGAGATAGGTAGCGAAAATAAAAGTAGGTTTCCTGGAAAATTATGCGTGGATGCATCATGTGCTTATGGCTGTGAAAAAGGATGTTAAGCTCTACTTTGTTTAACCTCGATTTGTGCTTTTTGTTAATTCACTTAGTTGACCAGATGTTCTAGAAAGTTTTTGGAAAAGAAGTTAGGTTGCTCGACATATTAATTTATATATTTTTTTTGATGAAAATTAACACAAAAGTCCTTGTGCTTGTTTTGTAATTTACGAATTTTCTAATGTCCATTAAATACACACTTCATATTTGCTGGTCACCTTAAATGTCCCTACCCTAAAGCAAAGAAGAAAATATGTGGCTTCTACCAAAATACATTTTATGCTCATCCATTCATATAGAGCAGTGAGTAGTATGCTATCCAACATCAACGCTTTGCTACTTTGCTAATGCTACTTCATTTCTTTGCCTTAAATAGGCCATCTAATTAGGACATTTCGAGCAAACCCTTACCGACATACGAAAAAATAAACAAAGACACTGACTGTATGGAAAATGGAAAAGAGCCAACTTACAGCTAACACTTGCATCCATTGAATGAATGTTTAGATGGATGGACTGCTATGCTCTGACACCACTGTAAAATGAGTTGTTTGCTGTAATTAACAGAGTGCAGCACAACGATTAACAAACTTTGAGGACAAGCAGGGAAGCAAATAGGCAGACAGTTGGAAGCAAAAATAAAAAAATCCAAAACGAAGGCAGAAGAAGCCACACAGTCAACATAGCAACTAAATATACTGTCCTCATTTCTATTGTTTAAATTACATTTCATATACATAGATGGAAGTATGTAACTTGTTCGAGCACACTGACGTTAAAGCCTATGGCTTGAATTCTGGATGACCCAAAATTTTTTGTGCAATTGAATGTTGGCGTTGTGCGAATTACATACTTTACATGTGTCCGAAAGTAGATAATAAAAAACCTAACCTAAAGTGGAATTTTAAATATTTACATACATTCTAAAAATATATATATGTAGATACAAAATAGTTTATGTAACCAACATGGTTCAAAAAGCGTTCTTTTTGCGCTCAAAATCATTTTGCACGGCTCAGGACTCACAACTTTATTTATGTTTTCTAGAACTTCTCAATGAATGTCTTTTTTCAAATAATATTTTGTGACAGCTCCTTTAAATAGTTAAGTATTTGGAAAGTTGTTGTTATTTTTTCTTACATAGACTGTAATGTCTTAAAACACGAAATTTCGTCTTGCCCAGAATCAAATAGAGACTTCTGGCCCTTACTATCTATTTAAGTAATTATTCAAATTCTAAATAGTTTACATTGCTCAAATGATTTTTCGCATTTTTTATTTATTATATTCTGAAAAACATTGCAACACACAATTTCGCTCAACATTTCTTGTGGCAAAGACTATTCGTAAACGTAGATATAAGGCAGGCAAAGAGTATTTGATGATGTCAAATCACTTGAGTTTTGCTCATAAATCTCATTCAGTCCGACAGTAAATTATTGTTTTCCTTGGCTTCTGCCTTGTACCAACTCCATGCTATAATTGTTGCGTTGAAATGGATATACTCATTCGCCACTATATTCTTGTCAACAGAATGCTCTAAATATTAAAACAATAATTTTTAAGGGGACAACCTTCAAGTGAAACGAACATACATACATACTTATGTACATATGTACTTTTTGGTATTTTTATTTGCATATACAGAGGTGGGCAAATTAGGATTTTGTCCATTTTTCGATAATTAAGATGAAGATGATGTCTATAATTCATGACTGTTCACATGATAAAATTTTGTTATTTTCTCTTTGTACAATAAATATAGAAAACTTAGAGGAAAACATTTGGGTATGGGTAATTCATGGCGAATATGTTAATAAACATATAGTACTTTCAGGCATACTGAAAACAGGCATTCTGGGAATACGTTTTCATGGAAGCGTTTTATTTAAAAAGGGGGTTTTCCACAAAACTTAAGATGGAATTACCTTTCGAGAACATTTCTTAAATAAAAGCTGTGTAATACTAAAAAACCATTTATTTGATTAATGTTTGATATTTGAATATAAGAATGTGACCGATCAAGTTATACCAAAATGTTACATGTACATACGTCAAAAAGTACTTAAGTGAAAAAAAAAGTTCGTTACCATCATTCTGTAAAGTACACCATCATTATAACCGCATTTTTATGTTATTATCCGACACACACAGCACATGAGGTAAACTTTTACCTGCGTTTATGCCTTAGAGGCCATACCTGGCCATAGAGCTGAGTAAGAGAGCTGGAAATCGATAATCACTTGATTAAAAAAGCTAATTCGTCAATTTGCAAACCCAACTTGCTAGAATTGAAATCCAGAAACAAAATGCGATTGGAGCGATCGCAATAACAATTACAGACATTGCCTTTCAATGCACAAGCATGAAGTCAAATGTGTTGAGATTTTTTTTGATGCGAGCCGCGGCGCTTGTTTGTTTTTTTCCGTACTGTTGTTATTGCTTTATATTTTGCAAAATAGAAAAGTACAAAAATTAAAATGATGGAACTGATGATGAGCAATTGAATAGTGACAAAAATACGAGATGTTTGATTGTATTCAGTATTTTATACCTTTTGTGGAATATAAAAATGATATTTTTCATCAAATTTTTATTTCCATATATTTATCAGAAGCTAGAATAATTAGTTTTTGTTCGACTTGGTCATCTCTGCCTTTGACCAAGAATGCACTGCTCGAAGCTCGGTCAGCTCATTAAGCTCTTACAAAAATAACAAAAAATAGCCAGCCCTTCTCGAGCTCGTTAAGTTATTCGAGCTAAATCATTTCGGTTCGCGATCATCGCATGCTTCTTTTTTGTGTAATTTCGACTTTAACGCACTAACTCAAGTTAAACAATTTCAGTTCGATATCTCCAAAGGCTTTTTGTTAATATAATTTTATTTTCACTTGCTCCTTCAGCTTTAGTATTTTGTCTATTTTTTTTTTTTTTGTAAGCAATTAGCTTGCTGCAGCTAATTACAAAATTTTCGTGAACACAAGTTTTTTTTTGTCGTAAAAAATTTTTGAGTTCTTTAACCAAACTAATGTCAAGATTATCTATTTAATAATAAACTTTTTGTTTATATTAAAACATCATGTTAAATAGCTAAAATGTGTTAAAGCTATAATAGCAAAACTTTATTATTATTATTTATATTCATTTTCTATTTCCATGTCTCTAAATGTGTTTGCATCTTCATTTGTCAAAGGCATACAGGTCAAAATAAAAACTTAAGGCAACTGGTGTTAAGCCTAAAACTAAAAAAAACTTAAAATTAATTAAACACAGTGCAACCTTTAGTAATGTAGACATATGTTACTCACTTATTTTGTATATTTACGATATCATATGAAACTATAATATGTGCATATGTCCATGGATTAAAACAACACGAAACAAATATTACACAACAATAGTGTTGCATTATTAAAACTAATTCTCTTGGCAATTCGCCTGCAAACTGAAGATCCTTTAGAGCTTAATCAAAATTTAATCAGTAGCAAACAATAGGATTTAAAATACAACAGGATTGAATTTCGCGTTGTGCGCCTAACCATCCATCAAGCAACTATACCCCTTTACATGATTAATGATTAAATTAACTTGGCGACATTGTATGAAGTTGTCTTTGGTAAATCTTGCAATTTTGTCGAGATAGTCCTTCGGCAAACATGCAAATACTCAACTCAAATGCTACTCCAAATTAGTTCATTTAAAATTAATCCATTTATAATAACATAAAGGAATGAAATATGTTGAGCTTTTTGGGTGGTATTGCTGTCAGCTTTTGACAGCAGGCATAAGATTAAATTTTAACAATTGACCGACCTGTAGAGCCTTGATTACCATTACAAATTGCAGATGTAGAATTTCATCTAATTACTTGAAAATAAGCCACAACCAATGATTAGTAGCCAGCAACTTGCCACACAATCACCGCTTTGTTGAGCTGTGTTACTTCGCTCGACTTACATATGTTGCACTTGCAAATGAACCGCAGGATATGATTAGATTTTCTATGTATTTCGCTTATGTTCTTTTGATTTTTGTCTTCCATGCAAATTATGAAAGGCCTTAGCTTAGGCGATAAAATAACCATCGAGAGAGATTTCATTTGGTAGAAGCTGGATTATCGCAAGCCGAAATACAAATTTTTACTCCAATTTTTAGGGTATTTTATTTTATTTTTATCGTATGCATTTACAATAGAAATAGTAATAAAGCAAATTCTTGCGTTAAATCGGAGGAAACATTTTAATTAGAGTTTAATTTTGAAATAAATTTAAAATTAAGCCATGTCAAGACGTTGAAAGCCAAAATTGTGATTAATTCAGTAATTCTGTAAAATGAATTCTTTCTCGATGGATTATTTTATTTGTTGGGCATTCATAATAATATTGCTGACTCTCGTCCTTTTAGATTAAATTACTTATCACTTTTTGGTTAATTTTTTCCAAAAGTTTTTAACAAAAAAACAGGCTTGCGGGCCTGGAAATCATAATGCATCTTCTTCCCATTGACATATATGTACAATGTACATTGTACATACGTCAGGATTACGGCGGCAAAAATAATTCTTAAGTTAAAATGAATGTAACAAGCTACTAACTTCTGAGAGTCATAAGTAAATTTTGCAGGATATGCAGTGATGCACAGATGATATGAAAGGGGGAGCTTCTCTCTCCGTCATAGCCATATGTCGATATGTGTGGACAGTCCAGCAGCCATTAAAGCACTGAACACCAAAATCGTGAAGTCTAGGTGTGTAGAACACAGTAGGGAGCTACTACGTTCAATTCGACAGCATACTGTACAGCTCTGCCGAGTGTCTGGTCATGAGGGTATTTCCGGAAATGAGAAAATTGACCATAGAATGAAGAAGTAGTAGACCTTATGATACCGCTGGCGGATAGAGGACACAATCAAGAAACAAATGAAGATAAGGTGGAACCTATCCGCCGAATGCTGAACGTCTCGAAACATGTGGCATAAAAGGAAGCTATGAAGGACACAAACTCTCTTAAATTTAAGCATGGGAGAGTTACGAACTGCTGTTGGACAGCTGACGTGACACTGTGTCAATTCACCTATAGCTGCCAGATATAGTGCCACTTTCAGAGTTTCTACAGGAGTTATAGACCCAAAGAAAAGGATATGACGGTTCAACGTACACTCTGCGTATGTCCAGGGCTAACGCGAAATGAATCAAATATTTTAATTCTGTGTCCTTTGGAAATTGAAATGAAAAAAATTTAACTTGGTGATCTTAAGGAACATTAGTCAAAACAACTAAATTTTACAAAACAATATATATATAACACGGATATATTGCAAAATCCTCTGATTATACTACTTTTCAATTAATTATAATGTCCTGCTTTTCAAAGCGAAAATACTACGATACCTACTTTTCTACGGTTTAACTTCTATACTTCGTTATTCGAGAAGTATCAAATTTTTAAAACTATCTACTTCTTTTAATAAAATTTATTGCACTGTAAAATATATGTAGTACTGTCACACAGCACGCATAGCGTCATTGTGATTTTCTGCATTTTTCCGGTTATCAAAAAAAAATCCAAAAATTCCATCACTAAACTTAAAAATGGTAAACCTGCTCTAAATTAAAGTTGTTTAACGCATGAGCCAACTAATACTTTTCATATATACTCTATAACTAATTTACACAGTTCGTATCCTTTTTTTTTTAAATTTTCTTTTTATATTTTTGCATGCTCATTTTAATGTACTCGTAGTGCTTCTCATTAGCACATATTTTGCGCGCCTAATTAAAGTTGGGTAGTAAGGGTCGCAAATCTTTGAAAGTTTTGTTTTTTTATATTTTTGCACATGCAATTCCTACTGAAAAGAAGCAATGAGTTTGCAATACTCATATGGTTTCAGCATATCGTAGCCTTTTTTTTTGTGGTATAGTCTATGTAACGACCTACTGAATGCGAGTGTATTTTTTTTGGGTACATGTAATGAGGCTATTTTTTGGTATTTGTGACATTAATGTGGACTTTTTGCTGTAACTTATGAACAGCATTGTTATTCAGACATTATTTTTATAGAGAAGAAATTATAATACTAGCTTCCGAATGTTTCGATAATATTGAAACCGACCAGTTGTTTACAGTAAAGCTGAAGAACAAACCATTTAAATATTCTATTTTGCATTCAAAATACATACATTTGTACTTTATAGTCAAAAAAAAACTTTTCTGAGCAAAAAGTAAAAAAAAAATGAATTTAAGTCACTGGTATAAAAGTAAAAATTCTCGTTATTCTCACAAACAAAAGTGAGCGCATATCATAACTTAAGCACTAACCCAAATAGTGTTCGCTTTATGCAGCTCCCCATTACATTTTTAGTCTATTTAGCCACAAGAGTGTGCGCCACTCATCTCTATACCCGACCACACACGTATTTTGCGCGCCGGTCTTATTTATACTTTGCGTTTCTCATGTTAATTTTGTGGTTAGGTGGAGCTCATAATTTACATCAGTGTCCGCCAACAACATCCAAGCGTATGAGCAACCAGGCTCGCATGCATTCACGTCTTTAATTAGAAAATAATTACGCGCCCAAAGATCCGCCCCAGCAGCCATGCAGCGCTTTATGCAGCACATTACCTAAATAATACTCATGATGATGGACGTTCGTTGCTCATACGTTCATCATTATCATCAGCAACAGTATCCGCAACAACGTAGTTTTCACTGTGAATGCTTTGCTGAATTTGATTACACTTTTACTGCTTTTCAGTAGAATGGTGCAAAAATCTTACATTTTAAAATGTTTCATATTTTCTTTAAAGCATATTTTCAAAATAAATAAGCAATTTTGTAGCATACTTCCGTAGCGCATTACGTCAGACTTAAGTTCCACAGCGTTCGCAACAACAATCTCTCACCGCCAATGCAACCAAACACTGAGGACAAGCAAGACCGTTTGATGTCAACCTGTTATTTTAAATCGTGCTGTAAGATGTGCTAAGCCGTACTCTTACCGGGAATCAATTTTGGGATCTATTCATTGGCAGACTATACGAATTGAACATTGTTGACTTCCAAATTGTGAAGGTGAAATATTTTCCTGACAAACGAATGCGCAAAGTATTCAGTTGTGTACGAGATAACGAACGTTTTTTTTAATACTGAAATAGAAGAAGTGGAAAACTTCCAGCCACCTTGGTTGTATCATCACAAGGTATCGGGAAATAACATCATAGATAATAGACATCGAATATTTATAGAAATATGAGGTACACCGTCTAAAATATAACAGTCGAGTGCAATTAGTCATTATAAATGAGAAATGACGGAACCCAGCTAAAGTGACTGGATTTGAAATATTTTTTTTGATTTGGATTTCTGATGCCATAAATTAAAAAGTTTACCCATTGGAAATGACCGCCGTTTCGAAAATCCGAAAACACGCCTACCGCCCATTCAAATTAAATGTAAACCGCTATATATTCAAGGTAATGCAACCAAATTTCACACAAATACTTGATATGACTTGATATGAGAAGCGCTGGAAAACAATAAGGCGAGTTTCTACAAGAAGGCGTGGTACCTCCTTGAAACTTTAAAGTGCAATATTGACGGAGTTATTGTAGGTAGAGTAACCAAATTTCACAAATTCACAAATACTGCGAAAGGTTCGGACAAGCTCTAGACACAAATTAAGTGCATTTCGACAAGGGTTCCGAGGTATAAACCAAATTGCACTCGACTTTAAGCTCAGAAGTAAAAATGCTGATACTTCCCAAATTCAAGGAATATTTTTTGATTCTTTTTGCAACACTCCATTCCATACTCCCTACGCACAGAAATTATATTCGCATTTACCATATATACGTACATATATGGGGCATGACATGTGTCACAACAACAACATCATAGCATTCACATAGTCATAGTTACGCTATGAAGACTCTATTCACTACATCCTCTTCATTATATAAATTATGAGTTTGATCTTTGAGCCCTTTTGCACCACTCTTACACTTCGACTTCCCCCTACGGTCCTCTTCTTCCGAGCTTACACCGTTTTGCTTGCATTACAAACCTTGATTATTAAATGCATCTCTGATGCTTGTCTGTCTCTTCTTCAACTTCATCAACTGTTGTTACTTGCGTCCACACCGGCGATTTACTGCTTCACTCTGGAACAATTTGCATGGTTTGTTCTGTCATGTTGGCATGACTCCACTCACTCTGTCTCTGTCTCTGTGTCTGGGAGATAATGATTTCTTGCTTTTGTGTGTTGTATCGCTTGATTGTTGTTTTGTTGTTGATTCTGATGTTGCTGATGTTGCGTTTGGGCTTGGTTTTGTTTGTTGGGGTCTGCTGGAATTATATACTTCTACATGTTGTCATTACTGTATTACTGATGTTGTTGTTTTTGTGTTTGCTGTTCTTGTGCTTGACATTTGTGTGTCTGCCTCATCAACGCTCAGTGTGTTTGCTAAGCTGTCGTCACAGGACGTGCTGCGAAAGCAGATTTTGACACCCACGTGTTTTTCTCCTTTGCCATTTTGCGATTATGAATGTTTGTCTTTATTTTTTACTGAAGAATGAAAGTGAATACTTTTTGTTCTGAAGTGAAACTTTATGGATGAAAGAAAGCATTATTGAGATTGATTTCATAAATTTCTAATGGAAATTTCAAATCTCGAGCTTAGTAGACTTTCGCCCAAAAATTAAAATTGTTCTAATCTAGAACTTTTCGAACCAAAATACCTTTATACTTAGCTATTCAATAAGTTTCCCATTTTTCACATCTCTCAGAAGCACATACCTATATGAAGTTTGCACTGCGATAATAAACATCTGAGTAGGCTGAGACCACTTGTTTCGCTTCGAAGCAGGAAAAGGAGTAAAAATCTTCTAAAAAGGTTATGGCATCAGTGTTTTGGATGTCAAAGGAATTTTACTGACCGACTACCTCCAAAATGGTAGAACAATAACAAATAATATTATTGCAACTTTCTGAACCAGCTGGATGTAAAAATTGGTGAGAAAAAACCTGCTTGAGCAAAAAAATTTATCACCTCAACGCAGCTGACCAAATTGAAGTACAAGCTGTTGAAACATGCACCCTTTATACTAGATCTGTACTCCTGTGCCTTCTATCTATTCCCACACATCAAGAGATTTCTGCGTGGAAAGCATTTTTCATTGAATGAGGAAGCAATTGGCTGGGTATTTTGAAGTCCTTCCGGAAAACGATTTCTGAGATGGGATACATTAATTGAAGATCCGTTGGAAAAAAGTGTTTTGAACTTAAGGAAGACTGTATTGTGGAATAAAGCATATATCACATATTACCCGAAGCCTTTTGACTAGCTGAACTTCAGACAGCATCCCTTTGTGCAAAACACGATTCTGCGAATTTCCCCGCTCCTAGCTAATATTTCTTTTAAGCCACTTATTTTTCAAAATGTTTTTCAAAATGTAATTATTTTCAGAAGGTTTTTTCCTTTTTTTTTTGTCATAGTGAAGGATAGTGATTGGATACATCGAATGTTTAGATACATATAGCCTGTGCCCAAATTGGCTATGTACACACATAGATGAATTTAATTTAATTTATAATACATCACTTCACATTCTCGAACTTAACATAAAATAAATTTAAAAGCTAGATGCTTTTGATCTTCTATACATCAATGAATACAGCAAATAAAAGAACTTTGCTGCAACTACTCCACCACTATTCATTATTACCATTCATTTGAGCTGAGTATATTTCCATGTCACGTTTAACTAATTTCATATAATTATTTCATTTGCATGCAGCACTAAATTCATAATTAAAGTTGGAAACAAAGCAGCTCGCAAAAGCAAAAAACTGCAAAACTAAAAGCTAAAAAATGGCAAACGAGTGATGGCGAAAGATGCTCTTGCTCATAGACTCACAGCCAGCCATTAAATTTCTCACTAGTGGGCGCCTTCGTTTTGTGCATGTCGGAGGAGCATTTGTGCTCTGTGCTTCATGGTGCACAAACTGCATGTCATCATAGTCGTTTGTTAATTAAATGAATGAATGAGCCCGGGTCGTTTGCTAGGGCGTAGAAGGAGGGCGTGTGAGTTCCTAAATTGTTAAAAAAGATTTTTTTCTGCGATTTCCTTTCTAAATTCATATGCAGTGCCATGTAAAGTTGACTGCGCTTTTGACTACTTTTTTTTTGGGTTGTAAGTCAGGCAAGCAAACGAGCAGCTGATATGTTAGCATGTGATCAAAAGAAGACGACACACTGTCAACGAACTGATTGTATTTTATGGTGAATGGAAGGAAGAATTACGTTGACGGTACAGATTGGGTCAGATAGTAACGTTTGTACTTGTTACACTTTTAATTAACAGCGAATAGTTTCATGCACAGTAAATTGATGATATGGAAAAGTAGTAGTTACTTTAAATTGAATTTACATTCCGATTAACGAATAATACATGTGCTGAACGGCTTTTTAATGAGCTTTAAGCTGGCTGGCCGCATTTCAACCTTAACAACCTTTAAGGCCAGTATTTTACACTCTATAAAAATGTCAAATATCTGAGAGTTATGAAATATCTGAGGCCCTTTTTGAAAAATAACATCTAAAAGAAGGTCAAAAGAGATTATCATAGCTGTATACTTAATTCGTCTCTATAGATGATTAGTTCACTGGTCGGACATAAATTTAGATTACAACTAAACAAATTTAGCCAGATGGCAATCCACTGCTTGTTTTTTTGTCCGTCAGTACTTCTGCACATTTTAACCTTTTTTCAGAAAAGCTGACTGTTGACAAATGAAACTTTATGGACACTTGGAACATTTCTGAACAAATGGCTAACTACTTATAGTAGCGTGACTCATTACGCTATTTTTTTCTATGATGAAATTATAACACAAGTACGCTAGAATAGAAGGTACTTACAAAATAGCAACCAATCTAACTAATGTAAGTGCAAGACCACTATGCTATTTAAAATGAGGCCAAAAAAATATTAGCAAAATAAAAGTTTGGTAAATTTCAAGATTGTATGAGAATACTCGAAGGTTTTGTAAAAACTAGCATCGGCTTTAATATGATTCCACAAGAAACTTTTAGAAGGAATGACTTTACGATCATGAATTTAATCATATTTAAGCCAATTAGTGTTTCGTTTAATCGACTTTATGCGAAAAAAGCGTCATGCTCTGCGAATGTCTACAATATATATGCGGAGTTTTACCAGGTAGAACAGTAAGTTGTGCAGAAGTTTTATTAATCCGATATTTGATTCATATAGCTTAAGTATTTTAACAAAACCTTTAAAATGTAAAGACATGATTGATCATATCTCAAACGATATTTTGCATTATTTGAGAGAAATCTTGCCATTTCATTCTACTGGTGGAATAGTGCTCAAAGCACTGTGCCACGGAAGCATTCAAATCTGAGGAATAGCGAAAAATTGAAAGAAATTCGCGCTCCTACCTGCTAAACTTTTTTTTGTATTTTTTTTTTACTGAAGACACATTTTTTTCAGCACATTGCATACTTTTAGGTGACGTTTAATTGGAACGACCCACTCACTTTGTCACTGCGTGTGTGTGTGTGGAGTTACGTGTGTAAGAATTTGAAAAGGCTAAATTCTACTGCTGGTTCGTTGCCTGCTACATCAACGTTGAATTGGTTGGTGACTCAACAATTACAACAAAAGCGGTGCTGGCAACAATCTTGATGCATCTGCTACTCATGGTATAAATTCGTACAAAAAAGCGTTAGTTTAATTTCGTTCCGTTTCGTTACCTACTCACATGCAATTCGACGAATTCTGACTTCAATGCATCTGCAGCACATCACTTGGCTGACTCTCTTTTTTTTTCCACATACACCTACCCCAGACATCGCTTGTGTCCTTTATCACCTCACGGAGCATAGGGCCCCCACATTGCAATTAGTAAAAAGAATATTCTGCCCAGTAGGCAATTGAGCGAGGCCTCCCCGAAGAAGGCCTGTTAATACTGCTGGAATTAGAATCATTGCTGGATGCATAAGCGCTTATAGCAGGCCTTCTCAAAATCAGCTTTTCATGCAAAATATTTGAGATGTTTTACATAAGCTTCTTTCTCAGTTGACCTTGAGTTTATACAAAGTGAACTTTTTTTTTGCTACGCGGGTCTATTGTCTGTTGGAGAACGGCACTCAGCACTCTACTAATTCTCACGTCAAGACGGCTATTTCTTCATGGTCTATCTAAGAAACGGTCGTTATGAAATTCTGTCTGGTGATCAACCCATGCATTATTCCATGAAGTGTGTGCAGTAACAATGTTTCTCCAATGATAAAGCATTGTAATAGGTGGTCATAGCATCCAAAATTATTTTGAGGACCTTAACCCTTTTTTAAGTGGGAGCTTTGAGATCGCACCAATAACGTCTGCTTAAGAGAAATAAAACAATTGTGAACTTAGAGGTGTGTAAGGATATAGTACAGATCTTAGCATAGAAAATTTGCTACAATGCCAGCAAAATGGCAGCGCTGAAAAGAACGCAACACTCACTCGCTTTCACTCTCCCGTGGATTGCCTACTTTAATTCATTCCACTTAAAAAATAGTAAAGAAGCTTTAATTTGGAAAACTGTTTTACCCGGTTATTTCATGTAAAAAAAAATATATTTGAGGGAAGTTGGGAACTTCTGCTCCTTCCCAAGAATGGCCTAATAGCTTTGACTACTGGGTGTATTTGACTTCATTCTATAGGGTTTTTTGTAATTTGTGTGTGTTAGCGTTGCATTCATTTGAATTTACGTGCATTGCTATTGTTGTAATGGAAAGTCAAGATTTTTGTGAATGTGTAACGCTCTTTATTCGTGTATTTGTAATTCGCCATTATTTTTGGAACTTTCGCACTCTTCATTTGAATAGAGCTTTGCCAATTTGCCAATTCTGTATGTAGTAGTTTTGTGTGTTTGTGCTAATGTTCAAGTGTGTTTAATTATCTTTTGTGCTATTTCGTTGAGTTTCCTCATTGAAATTGCTTTCTTAATTGCGTATTATTCGGCAAGTTTCTTACGTTATGCACCTATGTACTCGGAGTGGGCGTAGAAAGGACGATATTCCTTTTGTTGTCACTAAGTAGCAAAAACTTTAAGTCTATTTCAGTCTACAATGAAGAAGCACATGCTTAGGCCTGCTAATTGACAAAGAATTGGAATGCTTATGAAGAAGGTTATTTTGTAAATGAAGTACTTTATATATGTCTAAAGTGACGTTGTTTGGCTTCTTTGTGCACGTTTTTTTTATAGTTTTTTAGGTTGTGCCTAAGAAATTGAAATGTGTAAAAATATCAATCAATTAAATACGTATAAAAGTTGTATAAGAGCAAAAGGCCACGCAGCGAATTTTAGTATATGGCAACAGTCCCTTATTTTAAATTAGGTATATTTTTAAAACACTTAACTTTTTCCCTTGAAAATCCAAAAATTTCAAGTTTCATTAACATTAAGAAAAAATTCAGCCCACCAATTTTTTTTAGGGGAAAAGGTCCGGCATACCTATTTAAAGGGTGTGACAGTGGGAATAATTTCTCCGTCATCACGGATTTTCTTTTTTAATTTACGTGTTTTACTGTCAAATTCAAAAAAATCTTGGTATGCGGGCTGAGAAATTGTCAAAAGTGACGTTATTTTACGAAACTGGTTGCTTAGTTATTTAAAAATTTTTTTTTTGTTTCATAATTAAAAAACGGATTTTGCGATACTTCTGACAATTTCTGAGCCCGCATACCAAGATATTTTTGAATTTGACAGTAAAACACGTAAATTAAAAAATAAAAAATCCGTGATGACGGAGAAATTATTCCCAATGTCACTCCCTTCAAATAGGTATGCCGGACCTTTCCCCCTAAAAATGTTAATGAAATTTCGCATCAATTGTCATATGATTTATCAAAATCCGCGATAACGGTAAAACATTATGGCCATTTAATAATACTTAATTTATTTAAACATATTTGCAACCAATTAAATCCACGCCGACCAAGCTTATCTTATTCGTCTAAGTGTGAACTATTATTTTTCATTACAAATTTTCAAATCCGCGATCACGGGTTTTTTAGGATTGCCGGCTCCCGGACTATATGTACCTGTTTCTGAATATAGAAACATTTTTCAAATAAAACGCGGACGCGATATCAGATTTCTTTTAACGTGCCCGTATTTGCCTTAAATTAAATACTGAAAATTATTAACTTTTTTTTTTGTTACTTTTATAAGAATTGAATTAAAAGTACTCTGGATACCATATTTCAACTCCGAAATCGGTACATTCGCGAATAGTTCATATGCCATCACTAATGCAGATTAATAAATAAACATTTTACGACTTACATACATACAAACATACATAAATAATATGAAATAACCATACATTTTGTACAACAATAGAAATGGGAGAAAAAAATTTGACTGGCGATTATCATGCATGACAAGCGTTCATCATGCATGCACTACGAGTTTAAGCAAAACAAAAATACACAAATAATTCTTTTTCCCATAAAGGACTAAAGGGACGAAGCACATGCTGAGCATTTTGTTTGTTTTGTTTAGTTGTTGCCTAAGTGAAAATCAATAATTTAATGTGAAACAAAATCCATATGTTTTGTTTTTCTTTTCCAAAAAAATCAAATTTATAAAAATAATAAAAAAAATATTTCGGTTATTCAGGAGGGCTTACGGCATTTTATTTACGCTTGAATTGAAATTCACAAACAAATGAATATTCAAGTGAAGTTGGTATGTATAGTATAACAAATTTAATTAAATTGTTTTTTCTCTTTGATTTTTTTTTGTTCAAATATTCCTTTTATATTCATAAAGTTAGTAAATGACGCGATTTTATTATGAATTTAAAATTTTATTTTTCCGAAGCAAAAATGTCAATTCTCATAAAATCTCAATTAACCGCAAAGTTTACGCGTAATTATGGACAACAAAATTGAAATGAAAAAAAAAAAACACCATTTCATTAAAGCAACAAAATGGCGTCGTTTTAAAAAAGCTGCAATTAATAAAGTATGTGGTGCAAATTTTGAAATAAAAAAATCATTCATATAAAACGAAATGCGATTTAAATTAAAAATTAGCCGCAATGAAAACTCTGATAAAGAACCGCTTTCAATCATAATTATGTTATTAATTAAGTTATTAAAAACAGTAATGGAGTTTTAACCGCGAAATTGTTGTGTCGAAATCATAGAAGCAGAAAATTTAATTCAATGAAAATAGTTTTTCATGAAAACGTCATCAAAAGTTTGGTAATGTTAGGAAACACTAAAGGTCATGTAGTTTTAGAGGATCACTACACTTAAAACTTCTATTATCGGGACTTTATTTAGTAAAAAAACTTTTTTGCAAATAAAACGCATTTGCTCCACTACGAATTTTGAAGATTTCTTTTCAGTGTAACTAAAAATGGAGCACTGTAAGAAAGAAAAATGCGTTTTCATTGTTGAGGAATATTTTAAAAGCATTTACTGATTTATAAAAAAAAAAACAAAACTTGTAATGCAATGTGCCCAACTGGCGCTATAATATGCCGTCTTTGAAAAAAAAAAATTGTTCCAGGGATTCGACTTTTATAAGCAAAATAAATTTTTGGTGTGAATTTGGTCCAGCATTTTTCTAACTTCTAAAAAAGTACGCTTGTGTTGTTATGTGCTTAGGATGTGCCACCATTTGTTGTAAAGGATATTAAATTATTCCTGGATAAGAAGTTGAGCCAGAATTTCTAGATTTTTTCAAAAAAAAGAAAATGTTGTGCTATGTTGTGCCCTACTTGTGATATGATGTGCCGTATCGCAAAACTTCATATCATCTTTTCCTATAAGAAAATTTGCAAACCACTATCAATCATGCAAAAATGTGTATGCGAAGTTGGCAAAATAAAACCTTAGCAACTCATTTTCATTGCACGACTCTCCAGATATTGTGGAGCAGAAAATTTAAAAAAAAAATTTGGCTCCAAATGTTACTAACAAAAATGTTTAAAACTCTTCTTTCAATGAATTCAATAACTATCATAATTTCTTTTCATCGATGTTTTTATATATCATTAACTTTAGCTTTAACACCTACTAACATAAAATTACAGTCATAGCCGCAACAACAGAAAAACACAAATAAATTATCCTTTAGCTTAATCATTAATCCCTTTAATGTATTTTGTATACATATTTATGCATACGTTTGTATTTGTGAGTTTTTATGCCTTAGCAGCATCCCACTTAAGCCTACAATGAGTCAAGCGTTAAAATATGTCCTTCTGGAAAACATTTGTCGCGGGCAGATAAAAGATATTAATCGTTAATTGGCTACAGATTGAAATGGAGCACTAGCGTAAGAAGAAGGATGAAGAGGAAGTTGCTGCCGGATATACAGCGCGCATAGCAGGCAGCCCCTTTTTGAATCGCTGTGGGGGCTATTAAACACTTCGCATTGCAACGCATCGCGTCACGCCTCACGCTACAATTGCGCGTGATTACGAATAACAAATTATGTGTAGCAATATTTTCGCTTTCAGCTTAAAATCCAATAATGATTATAATTATCATTATTACAATTATAATGACAATGATGGGATGGGATGGATAGAAGGATATTCACACGAAAGGGAAGCCAATCTACAAATGAAATAATTAATTTTATTGATTTCATATTTTTTTTATGTCGCAATTTCGTTTTGTTAAAGCGAAAAACATGAGCATTAATGTCACACGAACCGAAGAGTAATGAGTTTCTTTTTGTAGGGAGCAGGGTTATCACGAAACGCAATTTAGTATGTGGTGAAAGTAGTGAGTGCAGACAGTACCGACAGTATCATCAACAGCAGTATTATGTAGTAGCAAGATAAATGAATAAAGGATTTAAGTAATACAAGTGGAATACTTACCAAAAAAAAAAAAACGAAAGGATAACGAATTGAATATTTAATGTGTGCATTTCTGGGTGTATAGAAAATCGCGTAATTCATTAATCAATTTCAAATTAATGCTTTGTACAAGTAATTGGTCCTTAAGCGCTTTCTGCTTAAGTCTGGAATTTTCACTTTTATCATTTTTTTTTTGTATTTAGTTGCACAAATA
Organism: Meiosimyza platycephala; assembly: GCA_963662105.1. Classification (NCBI taxonomy): domain Eukaryota; kingdom Metazoa; phylum Arthropoda; class Insecta; order Diptera; family Lauxaniidae; genus Meiosimyza; species Meiosimyza platycephala. Next base: position 67,099,577 of record OY759209.1, on the reverse strand, counting down.
GAAAATGTTTATGTAAAGTAAATGAATATAACTTTATCAAGGAAGGATTAATTGAGACACTATTTAGGTATATCCTTAAATAAGATAATCAGCTTGAGAAAAGCTCTCTATTAGAAGCATAATGTAAAATATTAAGAAATTTTTCTAAGTGAATGTAATGATACTTGGAACATGGACACTGAGTGACATTTACTACTTGAATTAAGTCCAAAAGATGCTTAAATGTTTAACTGTCAAATTTATATGTCAGGTGGACATTTGAAAAAATAGCACTAATTATATTAAATTTCAATAACTGTTTACATTCTAAATTGTAAATATTTTATTATCAAACAAATTCACAAGCATTTTCAAAGCATTTTATTAAAAATTTCATTAAAAGAAATAAAAAATAATAATGAAATCAAAGTTATAAAATAGTTTACATTTCAAACATCGAAATTGGCTCACAATAAAATTGAAATTCCTGAAAATGTAGCCAAATCAATTTATATTGAGAAAAATCAAAACTAAAATAAACAAAAATTTATTGCTGCAAAATATTCCAGGAATTGACGAAATAAAATTCATATGAAGAGAGAGCACTGACTGCATTAAAAACATCACATCGATGCGTTTGCTAAGATACAAACTTAATGAATGTATTTTCAAGTATATTTTAAGGTTATAGTATCTGTCTACGCTGTACTAAGTCTCAAATCGAATCACATTTTCTTCACCATTAAGAGTAGAAAGATAAACAAGCAAATAGACTGACAGTCAGACAAATATTACTCAAGCATAAACACAAGAACATTTGTACAAATTCATACAGACACACAGACATCAACGTGGAATGAGTTATACATAAATACAAAATATAAATAAATATCGATGTCTGCAAACTTTAATGCGAATGATGACGATGAATGCCTACACTTGCCAGAGCTGAATTTAAGTACTTCAGAATACTTTTAGCAGCACACATGACTGAAATGTATGCGCATAGGGTGGTGTTTTGGTAAGCATCAATATTTTGACAGGTTTAGGGCTCTTATCATGCAAAGTACAAAAGTGTTTTCAGAATGTTAAAACAACATGTGCCAAAATTAAGTCTTTGCTATTATCAAGAGACTGTTTTATCTCATGAAATTTTTAACTTTGTATTATTAGTAAATAAAATAGGCAGAAAAGCACCTGCAACATCTGCTCTCCATTAAATTGCGTCCAAGTTGTGCAAGTCAATTAAATATCCGGCTTAAATTTTACGCTGCGACAGAGCTAATATCTCCTTCGTACTGCTGTTTTTCAAAATTAATCCTCACACAATACCTGGCGTCGTGCATCCAAATATTTATCACTTGGCATCATTTTAATTTATTACTTGCCATCATTCTACCATGATGATCGCATTATCGTATTACAGCTGCAATTTTTATTTTTCTTAAACCAAATAAGAGCCGTGTTGCCATGGTTTTTTTTTATTCGTGAACTTTCCTTTTTTTAACAAAATATTGTACATTTTTTTTAAATTAAGGTAATATGTAGCTATGGCGCTTATTTTCAATATTTTTACTCATGAGAGCTTTGGCTCCTGGGTATCGTTTCTTTCAAAGTAAAAAATACCTAAGTCGCGTTTGTGGGTACCTTTTTGACGCTCATTTGACTTTTTGTCTGTAGTCAGTTCAAAAATCATGTCTTAGAAGTTTTGCATTTCTTTTCAATTTTTTTTTTTCAAAAAAAGCATTAACTTCCGGAATACGGATCTTGTGGTCTTCACAAATAAACACAAAATAACAAGTTTAAGGCTTCAGAACTAAGTATGCCAAATACTTGGCATGGAAGCTTAACGTATGTAGACAAGAGAGCAGGAAAGGCATGTATTGCTTTTTAAAACATATAAGAAGATGGTAAACAAATCTGGGGGATTTAAGACAAAAATATTTTTGTGGATATATAGAGATATCTTCAGAACAACTTTGACATATGGAACTCTTTTATGGAAGAAGACTTTAGACAATCAAACTAATTTGGCAAATTTGATTTTAGAGATCGAAACTCTACGAAATTAGTAGTATTCTTGCTGCGACCCTCCAAGTAGGACAGATTCTATCACCTACACTGTTATGTTCTCTGACACCTTTCAAGTGAAATGACTTAAAACAAAGCCTTGAACCCCCATTTTAAATTCCAAGAAATATACACTGACGGTTTGAAAATAGAGATCTTGAACGGGGACTTGAAGTTTTTCGAGTAACTTGAACATACCCTCTGATGTATGAGATCTTTGTAGAAGTTGTTAAGATCCTGACGTCGAAGAGTCTATCGTTCATTATCTTTGCGAGTGGCTCAGCGCTGGCAAGTCGAAGTTTTAAAGAATGCGACTTCTTCGACTTGAAGAAATCGCTCAAAAGTGTAAAAAATCTATTTTGAAGTTTATAAACATTGCAAAATACTTTTCTATAGGTAGGCAGCAAAGCTATAATGCGGATATACAATAGGCTCAACTGTGGCCTAAGTTATGAAGACAATTGCCATCTTCCACTGTAAGCTAACCTAACTATAAAAACGTGATTTCCGTATATAAGCATGCTGAATACACTGCTCGATAAAAATTTATATTCCAAAGTTAAGAAAATAATTTTGTCATTACAGGACTACTTAAGTTTTTGACGTCCTTAAAATATTTATCTTAAGAAAGGCGGAATGAAATGTGAGTCATAGGATAGATTTGTACCATAACTTTGACAAAACATTAGTCAGCAAAAGGTAAATGGGGCTTTGGTACGATACCATTAAACTCACGTTTCCGGATTAATGTCGATTAGCTTATATTTTAGTATATATTTTAATTCATTCGTCTGTTTATCGATATAATCCAAAAATAATGAAAATATAAATATTCAATAGATAATTTCTTTACCACAAAAGAACCATCGCGCTCAACAGATTCTTTCTGCAAATGAATCAGTTTCGATAATTGGAGATATGATCCATTTATCCATGAACTTTGGCTCACTACTATTTTTTGTATAAAATTTTACTTAATCTGTGAACAATTTGATACAAAATTTACTACTTATTATTGAAAATTGCAACGTATTGGTAACACTATACTCAAAAGCTTTACGCACAATGCTGTATCACTTGATACACTCAACGCATTTTCATCATAATTTTATTAAATGAAATGTCATAAAAACAAATGAGCGCGGATCCTTCATCATTATATTAAAGGACTTGAAAAGCAGAGATTAACGCACAAAAAAATCACAGGAAAAATAAATAAAACCTATAAAATATAAGGCCAGTAAGCGAATCAACAACAACAGAACAGTAAAAATCTGACTGACTGACTGACTGAGTGACTCACTGAGTGTAAGACTTAAGATTGCATGAGTTGTTTGTGCCATTGTTGTTGCTGTTGTTGTTCATATCATAATTACAGGCTGACAATGCGGATAACAATGCTCGCAATAACAACAGCAGCAAAAATGAATGTTCCTTGATGACCAACCGTAGATGGTCGCATTGTGGAATTTTCTACTGCCTACTGATTGTGATGTTGGCCATCAACCATTGTTCATGTCTCTCATCTTGGTATAACGAAATTCAGTAGAAATTACTTAATTTTTTGTGTTATTTTTCTTTATTTTTTCGTTACTTAAATTTGAGACGATAAGTTTTAGCTGTAGTTTCGATTTTACCTCTTACAAATCGCCTTTATTTTTAGGCCTTGATCTTATAAATTTGACTCTTTTTTTTGCTTACAGTGATGTAATTAACTGTGGCCAAAATGTTGTGTAAAGTTGACCAAATTAAATAAAAAGTCATCTGAGAACGAGAGGTAAAAGTTTCAGTTGTCATTGCAGCGTAATGATGAAAATTCATTGTTGATTTTGTTGCAGTTTTCTACGGTTAAGTTTTCATATTTTCAGTTTAATTTGCAAATTATATTGGCAAAACTTTTAGCAAAAACATACACACAACTGCAATTTATAAACAATATAATGCCTGATTATTGCATTACTGACGGCAGTATAAAAAAAAGAACAGCAGCTGCATGACGCAAATTAAAGAAGATATTTGCGTACTTCGTTGTAATTATTTGTAAATTTTTTCCAGTTTTTTTTCTTTCTTTTTGTTCTTTGCATCTTTTTACGGAAATAATTGCGTAAAAACATAAATAAGTCATGGTGTTTTGGCTGACTGGCTGCCTGCCTGTCGGTTGCGTTTATTTAACTTGACATTTAGTTGAAGCCACCTGCATAATTCAAGTTGTTGCTGCCTGTCAGGTTCCCTGTCGTGACAACATTGACGATGATGACGTTCAAATTCCGACCACCCTGGCAGTCACGGTTGTTTCACGGCATTCCAATATTTACTCATGGAGAAGACTCGAAAGAGTTAAGAGCAAAAGAATTTAAAAGAAAAAAAGAAAAAAACTACACCATATAAGTAAAGCAGCAATTACAGCAACAATGTTTATTAAATGTTGAAGGTAGAATAAATGTAGCTGTTTTGTTGATATTAAAGTTTACTTGAAATATTGAAATAGTTAAGCGAATAGTTCACAATCAGAATGGTTGTTCAAAAGTAGGCGAAATTGGATATGTGGACATGACACTTTTATACATTAGAAAATTTTTAATCAATATTATGTGAAAACGGGAGCAACAATTTTTATAAAAACTTAAGAAATGATACTGCTGAAAACATTATGAGCCTAGTCACTGTACTGGTAGATTTCGTTGAAGGGCATGGCATCGCCCATAATAGTTATATAGTACGTTATACATAATACGACAACTTATAGCATCATCGTTACGAATTGTATCTCATAACCAAAATATGATGCAACAGTACATATGGGCGTGGCTTTTGACGACTTTTTCCAACATTTTCCATATTTTTTTTTTTAATTTTTTGTCGACTTTTTCAACCTCTTAGAAATTTTTTCGAGTCTTATCGATTTTTTCAACATCAATTCATCATCATTTTCCATATTTTATCGATTTTTAAACCTCATTCAAATTCAGTCAACTTTTTTCGAGTTTTTCATTTTAATTCGCATTTTTCCAACATTTTCTATATTTTATCGATTTTTTCAGCCTTATTGAATGGTTTGAACTCCTTTCAACTTTTTTTTGAGTCATTCAATCTCTTGTAACTTTTTCAACATTTTCCATACCTGATCTTATCTTTCAGTCTATGTCAACTTTTTCAACCTCTTTAAATCTTTTTCCACATCTTCCATTTATTTCGACTTTTCAACATTTCTCAACTTTTTCAAAATTTTTCAACTTCTTCAACCTCTTTCAAATTTTTTCCATATTTTCCATATTTCTCAGACTTTTTTCTGCATTTTCATTATTTGTTTTTTCATTCTTTTCACACTTTCCCAAAGATTTTTTCAAGCTCATTTAACTTTCTTCCACATTTTTCATAATTTTTCGAAATCTAAACCTCAAAACGAAAAGGAGCTAGTATTATTTTGCCTATCGTCACAAGTTTTTATTACTAGATTGTCGGAAAACCTGTACAAAAGAACGATTTCGGTTGAACGTTGTCATATGGGCGTTTCTAACCGAAGGATATTTGTCCTTTTTATTGAGCAACATATTTTTTTATGTAGTCTAGTTTTTAAGAATAATGCCTTTATGACTTGTTTGGCCTACTACTGTAACGTGTAAATACTATACGTAAAAATATCTATTTTTTAAATATTTAAATTTCATCATCGCGTGTGTTCACTTAAATTAAAAAGCACATGTGTTAGGATTAAATTTGTGATTGCTCGAAAGACTTTATTTAAATTAATAAATCTTTTTTAAAGTTTTGAAATTGCACTCATCTCATCTCAGTGCTCAAATAAAATAATTTTACTGTGCAGCTCACGTGATAATAACGCGTTGAGTGTTAGTCATTCGGTTGACAATTTAATTACAGCTAATCGTGATTATGTCAAATTTTATGTCAATTTTGTAGTTAAATAAAATTTATATTCACAAAGAACGTGCTTTGAGTACATAAGATCGCATTAATGCTGCTGTATGTTTTTGCTTAAGACTGGAGTTATGACTGCTTAAAGTACTGTTTTTTTTTTATAGGTAAAAGGGATACAATTTACGTTAAGGCAATTTAGCTGGGTGTGAGAAAACTCCTTTTATTATATTAACATATGTATGTATGTATTCACGCCAAATCCGTAAAAAAGAAATGGAAAAAATTGTAATTCTTTTAGTAAGCAATACTGGAGCATTCCTAGGATGACAGACAATGGCCATGTAAAGCAAGTTGGCCAGAGCAAAGAAAAAACGCTTGGTCCATTTTCCAAGAAGGCGAAGAGATGTGATTTGGAAATTATATGTACTTATAAATCTATTGTTTTGCTGATTCTGATAGGTTGACGAAAATTATTACCTAAAATTTAAAGCTGTAAAAGCATTTCTTTTTTTAAATTGCATCTATAATTCAGGTACTCAAAGTCAAAATGCTTAATTTGCACTTTTGGCTTTCATTTTCCCGGTGGTACTCAACGAACCCAATCATTGATACCACTTATTTCCGCCTGTCAACTGCAAAAATTAATTAATATAAATGCAGTCTTCTGTTTGTTTTTTGTCGCGTTTAAAATGCGTTAATTAAACTTAAATTGCGTATACTGCATTTTTGCAGACTTTTATCTCTACACAAAAAGAAGTTTTTTGTAAAAATGACAAGAAATTAATTTGTTTATTCAGTCTATCTCTGTAGTCAGACCGTAAACTCTGTCGTAAATTCGAAAAAATATTTACTGAGCAGACACTTAAATTTTTAAAATGATTGACTTTAAAAGTTTGAATACAGACTATTTAACAAAAAAAAAAAAAATATAACAATAAACATTTATTTTTTTTTTTTAAATTAAAATTTTATTTTTATCTAAAGTCAAATTTTCACATTTTGATATATAATTTTCAATTTTAACAGCTTGAAATGTTAATTTTTATATTTCAGGTGAAGATTTGAAATATCAACTATTACATTTAAAAATAATTTATTATAGAACACAACTCATGCTGAAAATATGTAATACATTTTACAGTAGTTATCCCTTTTATAATTCTTTGACAACTAAAGTATGAACTTGGTTTTTCGTTATGGTCAAGGTCAAAAATTAAATTATAAAAAAAAATTATATCTCTTATAAATGTCACCACGCCTATTATAGGATCGATATATCTTTTAGTACAGTTACTTTTTATTACTACTTTTCTTAACGTAAGTTCAAAAGATTTCGACTTCACCACGCCCTTATATACATATTTGTTTTTGGTTTATAGAACTTTAGCTCGTTTAATAAGAGATAATCACAAATTTTGCATATCACTTTTTTCCGTGTAAGACTTTATTTTCATTATGTGTTTTTGATATGCCTTTCAGCACTTGACACCTGTGGCTATGAAAAATATAAAAAAATACATATATATTTTTAATGCATTTTTATTATTAATCTGTATTTTATTTTTGATTTTCACACCTTCAGGTGTCATTGCAAGTGTCATACTTTGTGAAAGGTATAAAAAAACGTTGTTCAAAATTTTCTGAACTGAAAGCAAGGAAAGGAAAGGATTTCGTTGTGTAACGTATGCGGTTAAAGTCGACACGGTACCTTAATTCTATTGTACAAAAATCTTGCTTAAGTCAATATAAAGCTATTGCAGTCAATCTTTACCTGTACCAATTTTTCTTATCTAATGACCAAATTTCATCAAATGTGGGTTAACTATTTATTATATAAACTTTAAATTTAAAATACTTCGATTTTATCTTAAAATTCAAACAGATACACTGCGGTCTATTTTATTAAATAAACTTTCACGATTTTCATCCCTTTTCAACAGTTCACTTAATGCACATAAATTGCAGCACTTTATTTCGACCAAAGTACAATGATTTTGTGATATTATAATTGAATGGTTTCTGCCTGTAGTATTCTGATGTAGTATTCATTTTTAATTATAAAGAAAAATATAAATAATTTTATTACAACATAATTAACATTCTCCATTTTTATTTTTTAATTGCAGGTAAGCGCTTTAATTGTAATCCTATATAATGAGTGAGTGTGATATTATAATTCATTTTTATAAATACAACAAAGGCCAACGTTTTTGGCTTTTTTTTATGAAGCACAGTAAAATTATCATTTACATATCAATAAATTAACAAAACAACAGGATTGATAAATTTAAGATTTCATAACAAAATTTTCCCTAAACTCAAGGGAATTCAAAATGCTTCTGGACTGATTGCATTAAACATTTTTTTAGTATTGACATAAGTTTTTTGAAATCTTAAATTTATCAAAAATCTGCCCTTTCTGATAAGAGTTCCATTAAAATTTTTGATCAAGGTCAGTTAACTGCACTTAATTGCTGGAAAATTGATTTTCTAAAAGTGATGTTCCACTATAATTAGAAAAAAAGGTGTGATCATGAGAACAACTCCAACATAGGCATAGGCGCCTGTACGGCATAAATAATTCAAAAAAAAAAAGTAAGAGCCCTGCTGCGCTATCCCACCTTATTAGCTTAGAAAAATGGGTGTGTTTCTACTGTGAGGTCTCTAAATCCAAAAATCAGTAAATTTCTGGTGACAAAATGTTGCTGCTTTCACAAGCAACAAGATGTCAATGAACTTGAATTCAATATCGATAAAAATTTGTTACTAAATAAAAAAAGAGGAAAAAGCAAATAAATTTCAAAAAAAAATTATTATTTGAAAAAAAAAGTATCGCATTACACGCATTTCAAATTTAAATAAAATACTTAAGCTGTCAATTAATATTTTATTAACATTTTCCCCAAAAAGTCAATCTTTTTTTAAACTGACACTGTAACAAACAACACATGCGATCGATCGTACAAGCGATCGTGTTAGAGCAGCAGGAGTTATGTGCTGCAACATTTTATTTTCTTATTTAAATATTTTAACCATTGACGTTTTTTTTGTATTTTTCTCTCTCTTAATTCTCTTACTGTATCTTTAAATGTTATCTGCCATCTGCGTTCTGTATCTCATTACTTTTTGAGGTTTTGTTTTTTCTGTTTCATTTTGAATCAAATCGTGCTTTAAACAGTAAAGACAGTAATAATTTTTTTTTACTGATCGTATTTAGTTTACGATCATTTGCTTTAATTTATATGCTGGCTAAGCGAAGGCGCGTAATAAATTTGTAACGCATTTCCAAAAAGAGCCAACCACCAGCCAGTCAAACGACTGAGTTTTGGAATTTCTCAATGTTGTATTGTGTCAAAGTTGCGGAGCGCAGTTGGTGACTTTGTTCAATGATCGAGTTGAGATCAATGTTTGTTGCCAGATTGTAAGAATACTCTGAGCTGGGCTTACCGAGAGTGAATATCCAATAGGCATTGTAAGTTTGCTGCACATTTGCACATATGGTAGATAAATTGTCTTTGCAAATGGGCAGCAAGTTCGACAAAAGTTACAGTTGGTTACTAAAATGTTGTACTACATTTTGGCTAGTGATTCCCAAACGCATTACATGCTACTATTTTTGAGCTCAACTTATTATGATGATGTACATTTCGCAAACTGTATACATTGTGAAACTGGCTCATACATGATGTCTGAGCGAGGATACTCTTTATCCTATTATTTACGACTTACTTCTAGATTGCAAAGTTTTACGCTGCAAGTTTGCTGCAAATGCGAAACGCATTATTTTGCATTGTGATGCTCACTGCGTAGTTTAATGGTTTCGTAAGGCTTAATTTTTGCATGCAGCCTAATGATTTGATAGTAATCAGCAGTGAGGTAAAATGCTTTATATGTTATAAGTATTACTTAGATGGTTTATGGTTCAGTCTTAGTAGAGTCCACAGCAATGACATGAGAAAGTTCAGTTCGTAAGTTGGACATAACCTTAGCAAATATAAAACCTTTTTCTCTAAACATCTGGCAGCACTGCTCAAAAACAAACTTTGATTTGAATCTCCATAAGTATGTACTCATATATTTTACCGAAGTAAGCAGCCGATACTACATGCTGGCGGAATAATTGATGATCAACAGTGCTGGCGCACGATCATCATCGATCGTGTTGTGTTGAGCGCATGCGCTTTGTTCGATTCACACATTTTTCTTTTTAGTTGCATCTGTGGGTATATTTAAAGATCTTGCTAAACGATTCAATTCAATTGTTTAACTTTGCTGAAAAACTAAACACCATCATAATAAGGCTTTTGTTTTTCTAATGAGGGCGCCCACTTAGTTTGTTTTCTGTACATAAAGTGGGTAATAAATTTTAAAGAAACTTTCTTGAAAGCTATTTCATAACTATTGATTACATTGCCACAAAAATCAATATGTGACTGCCAATGGGAAATTTAACCTCATCTGCACGCATAAAATTTTTCAGGAGAGCCCAAAATAAGAAAATGGTATTCGGATTAATATCGATTAGCTTATTTATTTTAAAGTAGCTCGGAGTTCTGTGGTCTCACTTTCTATATACGTTTCTATGTACGTTCAAAAAATTAAAGAAAAATTTTAAAAATTTGGTTTGTTTTTCGATACATTATTCAAAACCATAAAAAAAAATTTGGCAAAAATAATTCTGAGCAAAATTTTCGTGTTCCACAGTTAGTTAATCTTCTGTTAGAAGACACATACCACTCAGTTTGGAGAAATTGAAAGATAAGGTCCTTTCCCTAAGGCAGTCAGATATGACCATATGAAAAATAATTTCGTATAAATTGAAACCAAGAACAAAAGAGGCGTTTGTTTCTTTTCGCTCCTCGGAATATATTTTTTGAGACTAAAATTCTGACTTTTTATGTAACTTATATTTTGCATTTTTAAATTATTTTCTGTTCCGATTGTTATACCAACAAGTTCTCGTAGTTGCCTCGGAATATATATGATGATGGTTAATATGGAATACATATACTACCACACGCTATCTAAACCGCTGGTGCCGACATCAATTTCATTCACAGGCAATTCACTGAAGCCAATGACGCCGCCTTTACCGTTAGTGGTCATCAAATCATATTTCCTATACCAAACAAATTTTGACCCGCCAATATTTTGTAGTGCAAGAAATAATAGGAGTGTTTTTGCCATTTAGTAGCATTTCGTCCAACACTAGCAACAAAAAGTCCATCAATTATCCTTTCATTTGTAGCTCTTGTAAAATTTTTGTTTTACTGTGGTAGGTTATACTCGTACATTCTCTGTTGATTTGTTTTTTTTTTTTGTTTTTATTTTTTTTGTATTTTCGGCGTAAAAATAGATTTTCTGCTTGGAAGCTTCCATTGTTCGAGAACCTATTTTGTCCTGGTTAGCTGACTATCGTTACGGCCGCCTCTGGTTGCCTCTCTACCTGCTCTGCTGCTAGTCGATTGTTGAAAATCGAATTTGCCGTTTGGACTGATTCGATTTGGCGTTGTAATTTCACGCTGATATTGCAAAAGTATTTTTTTTACTCCTTTTTGTTGTAGTATAGCGCCACTAGTAAAAAACACTCGTACAACACCAAACTCGTATTTTCGATATTAACCCATTTTGTATCGCCTGAAATCTTTTTTTTTACAAGTGTTGATTGAATATCACGATTTTAATTCATAAAACGAACTTTAAGCTATCAACATTAGTCTTGAAGTTCTCGATTTCTTAGATGGCACTGAAAGCTCTGATATCATTTGAGAGCTCCGTTGTTGTTCCTAATTTTCGGTTAAGTAAGGTTCGGCTGGCTTTTGATTTTACTTGGGTGGACTTTTGTTAGTTCCTTCAAGGATAAGAGAAACTGCTATCAGAATTATTTTTATCTATACCTTGCTAAGTCGGGGCTAGAACAAAGAAGATGTTCCATGGTTTCCTCTTCGTCAGGTTCATGACAATGTATACACCAGCCATTGGATACTATGTCTACAACTCTGGTCTATAGCTACATTCCCTTCTAATTGAGGATAACAAATATTTTGTCTCTATTTTATGGAAACGCTGCCAAAATTATTTTGAAATGCTTTTACATACATACTTTTACAATACATTCGAAGACTGTTTTTGATTTCATGTAGTAATTCGATTGAAAGAATTCTACAGCGGCTCGATTGTCTACGGCAAGTAGATTTTTATTGTTAAAAACACTATTTAATATATATTAAGTAGTTTCGGCTTGAAAGATACTGCAATCTTGTCGTTGGCGCTTCGCCTCTTGACTTTCAGATTTCTCTTAACAGAAACAAAAATTCCATTCAATCAATATAGTTAGGACCATGGTAATATTTAGGATAGCATCTACGTCACTGTGATCATGTGGTCAGTATCTAATATTCTCTGATTGTTAAAGCCTGAGTATACTTTTATAAGTTAGAACTTTCAGATCAATAAGTAGTAAGAGTAGTATAACATTTAGAGACTCTGCAGAGTTGGTACTCAGCAGCCCTTTTATACATACCAATATTAGGGAAACGATGTAATCCGATGATGTCCACCAGACCTGAACTATATTAAGTCAAATAGGTCTTACTTTCGCAGAATGGAAAGCAAGGTTTTATTGGGGTCGAAACACCAGGTTACATTGGATTACCGATTCAATTTGGTGAAGAGCACTAGCTCTGATATTTTTAGATTTATATTCTGGCTGGTTTCTTAACATCCATCTTAAAATCGGAATCAATCTATATACTCCAATACGTATTTCGAATATAAATATTGTAAAATAACATGCTTGTTAATTTCTTGCAATAACTCAAATGTCTTCAGGAATTTGTGCACATTTTTAAACATAAATCTATTTTGAACTACTATAAAAACGGGTTGAACTAATCTGTAGTTATATGTACATATATCTCTAATACTGCTGCATCTATATTTAGCTTATCTAAGTATGTGTTCCAACATTTATGCCAATATGTATTAAAAATTGGATGAAAGAAACATTCTTTTCATTGATCTTTTATTTCGAACGAAATAACTTCAACAAAGGTTAGCATCGGTACACAATGGATTAAGCCAATTCAGCACCATAAGCAATGAAAACGTGCTGCTGTTGAAATGGAAAAATAAGTGAAAAAATTGCTTTTCTCATTTAGTGACGAATTAAGCGCATCAGACAGTCGACAGCAGCAGCGGCTACATCAGTTATTTTGCCAACACATTGGCAAGTGTATCGATTGGTTTTGTGTCTGGACGTTGGTCTTTGGCCTCGACCGTAAATATCAAATGTTCATTTAGCAAAAAATATTTTTTTATTTTTATTTATTTTGTGGCTTATAGACTCATACAAAGTATGTAACACGGACAAGGGCAAGTGCAACATTAGAAATGATTTATCTATGCAATTTAGTTGCAGCTAAACAGTGTTGATGTTTATCCCTTTCTCCTTCAGCCGCTCTCTCTTTTTCTACTCGCTCTCAGTTTTATTTTCACCACAGCGCGAAAATGCAATTTTCACTGGTGTGTGGTTTTTTATACATAAGTTATTGTATTATTTGTTGTTGTTGTTGTTGTTTCAACTGGTGTGCAATGAAAAATTTCATGCATTTTAAATTGCCAGCTTTTTTTTATAGTAGCAACAGCATCAGCTTCTGCACAAGAAAAATGTTGTTAAAATGCAATAAAAAAGTCTGCCAAATAAACAAAGATTGTTTTTTTTAATTTTATTCTGGGAGACTTCAGAATAACAAATGATTAACATCAGCATGCTGGAGCTAATGACACTTTATGAATTCTTAGTCTTTTTGTTTTTTGATAAAGAAGTTTGTATAAATTAATTTATTGACGTAGGAGCTGAGAGATAGCAATTAAAATGGTTGATTATTCATACGATTTCTACACCATAGTTTTAAGACTGCCCTACCACTCAAATGAGATGAATTTTTCATATGAATATAGGAGTTTTTGTTGTCACAGCTAAATTTGAAACATTCCCTGGAAACGACCCATACTTCATTTATGTATGTAAATGTTCTCAACTCAAAAAATCGTATGCTGAATGCTTTGTCTTGCGTGGGACTATCAAAAAACACAGTGATGCCATATCATTTTAACTTGGGATAAGCTTTTTTTCAACTATTTCTGTCCAGGAATGCAATCTTAGGAATGTCCGATGATCTTTTACTACTACATTCTTATGCTTATTATCTCTTCAGATGAAGAGAGAGGAGATTCAAAAAATTTCTCTTGATGAAAACGTGCAAAGACCGATGGTTATCCCCAGAACCGGTATTGTCACCAAAACAGAGCGAAATGCTCTTGAAATTTATCGCATTTGAGCAACGAAGTTTGTCCGTGTTCAATAACTTGACCTCACTCAATAACATTGTCATTACATTGAATTATATTCCAATTAAACGTATGTATGTCATTTTTTTTTACCAAAGGCTAATGGTTTCCGTTTAATGTATTTTCTTGTTATGACCTAATAAGGCTTTCACACTGTCGGAAAAACCACCCGTTTTTCAATTATTTAATTTTTGAGCCAAAATTCTACCGGAGACAGCTCTTTTTTAAACGTCAAAAAGGCATATCACTGAAAATAAATAGCTTATGCTAGCAAAAACGTAATAATGTGAACACATTTTTTTTAAAACACGATTCAAAAACGAGATAAATGAGAAACGTGCTATTTTTATGTCAATGTGAAAGCGTTGTAATGCTGTTTTTTACTTGGTTTTAAATTGCGCCAATTTTCATTCACCTGTTTGCCGCATTCATAAGTTACCATCAGAATTTATTACTTTGATGGCTAGCTTGGCTTTGCTCAAATGCAATAAACTTTTTTGTACTTTATAGCTTCATTCAAGAATATTTTGTCGTTATCTTTTTAATGCTCTTCAATTGAGCTTAAAACTTTTAATTTTAGCCTTTGGAATTCATTACACGCTCCATTTAAAATCAATAGATTTTAAAATACCCTAAAAAAAATTACAAAAAGCGATTGCCCAACTAAATGGAGAATACTTTTTTTTACTGCCAACATAATTGCAAAACATTTCGATGTCCAAGGATATCAACATTAACGATTAAAAACCAATGATGAGCGCTTTGGGAATATACTTAACGACTGCACAGCCAAATTATGGCAAAAATATGCTCGCAAACAATTTATTGGTATTTTGATGATATTGAAGTCATAATTGAAATGCCAACCAGCAATGAGTGCCGTAATGATGATGACAATAACGATGATGATAGAAATATTTCAAATAGCAAAATTTCTATGCGGTCTTAAAATTCAAACAACTGAAATTTAAATGTCCATCAAAAATGTTTACAGTGCGAGCAAAGAGAGAATCAAACTTGAAAGTTGAAAAAACAAACAGTACGGAAATTTTATCTTTCACAAAAATTTGTTTTCTCTTTACTGCCAGATTTTCTTATTTCCTTTTTTTTATGTCTCACATTTTTCTAATATTTTCCAAAGGAAAAAGTTAGAAAAGAAAAAAAATAAAACACCAAGAGATAAACATAAAAAAGTTGCAAAACGAAAACCGTTTTGTGATTAATGTAGCGTGGAATGGTTTTCGATCACTCTGGAATTTCTTAGTATGTTCGTACTGAGGTCGCTTAGTGGGTGCATTGAATTTGTACATTGAAAATGAAAGAAGAAAATCTTTAAATAAATTGTATAAAAATAAAATAAAACTAAGAAAGTAGATAGAATAAAAAGTCGTTAAAGTCGTAATATGAGAGAAAAAAACATGAAACTTTACAGATTACAAGTTGAAAGGAAAAGCAACCCGAACGCTGATGCTTGCACGTTTGTGGGACTATGTGGAAATCCTTGATACTCTGCTTAATATGGTGAAATCGTTTAGAAAAGGCTGACTGACTGGGTGGGGCATGTAGCTTTGTGTCAGTCTTTGTTTTATTATCTTTTTTGTGATTTTATATCTTTCTTTACTACTTTTTTCTAAGCATTTAATTTAAAGGATAAATGGGTTTTAATAAAAAATGAGTAGCAACATTTCGATAGGAACTATTTAATTAACTCTTTAATTTAACTTAAGAGTCATAATATCGATTCCCCCACAACACATGGTTTTGCAATCTTCGCACTTACCGTACATTTAGAATTGACTGTCTTGAAAACAAATGTCGGCTTCTGAGCAAAACAGACTGTCCTGCCGGCCTTTCATGCTGATCTTTCAGCCTGCCGCCATAGTCCACATATCTACATCAACACTTAAAAGCTTAACCCATAAACATAACCACACTTCAATCCAGTTCACATCTGACGAAAGAGGCCTGTTTTTGACCTTCAAAATTTCTAAACTTAAAGATGCCTTCAAGAGTCAACTTTCGAATCTCTGTATGTTTTCTACCCAAAAAGGATATAACGTATAATTTTCATTAATAAAATCAAACTATTTTTGTGCCTTAAAATAAAGAACCCCTAATTATCTATCGCTGTTGGTATACAAAAAGTAATCGCAGAATTTATAATGGAAGTCGTTACAGGAAAATAAACAAACGGACAAATAAGAAAACAAAGTGAATTCAAAACATAATTAGCAATGTTCTACATACATAGTGTGTATGTGTGCATAGGGAGCAAACTTGCTTGTATGCGTGTGTGTATGCCAGGTATTTCCTAGTTGAATTTGTATATAACTTGAGGGATTAACAGGGTGTGGCTATGCCCCACAGTAAACTACTCAAATAACCATTTACAAGTGCAATATGGAAGCCGTGAAATACATCACGTATATTTGAATCGCCCTAAGCGTTAATAGAGCATAACAGTTGATGTCAGCGCAACTTAAATACAAGCATATGTGAGCAAATACAGCTATATTTAGTTGCAACCCAATAGGAAATACTATACAGTCATATCTAAAAATTAACTTTGGTTCAAGATACATAAATATATGAGAGGAAGATGCAAGTACACCCATCCCTCGATTTACGCGGTACTTGTTTTACGTGGTTTCAAAATAACGCAGTTTTAAAATTTTACATAATTACATTTTTTTTTGCAGTTAAAAATACGTATGAGACATGTTTTTCAGTTAAAGACACATAATATTTTTTGAAAATATTTCTCAGAAATTTAACTCTAGGAATTGCACCACGCGATATAATTTACGTGCTTATGTTCAAGTACATACATACATCTTTTTCTTATTTTAGTTAATTTTGTGACTTACAAGTGGAAGTTCATTTTGAAAGTTTACTTAAAATAAAAAATTTTAAAAATCATTCAAATTATGAACTATAAAAAAGATTAGGTAGGTACATATGTACATATGTACATGTGTACATTATGGGTTCAGTTTACGTGGATTTTTTTTACCAATTATGCTATTTTCTTTGAGTTCTATAGCTCGATTTACGCGATTTTTAAATTCTGAAAACCAATCCACTCAATTTGCATGGACTTCTTGTCTCGATTTACGCGGTTTTGAATTACGTGGTTTTTTCAAAAACCTATCTACCGCGTAAATCGAGGGATGGGTGTAAGAATAAGTTATTTTTTCTTTTTTGATAAAAAACACTTTCAAACATTATTGATCGATAAAGTTATTAACTTTGTCAAACAAGAAATATGGTGCGCTGAAAAATATCTTATCTGCGGATCGAAACGTAATAGTGCGAAAAATTTGCTGGTTTATATAAGAAGAAGTGTGCAAAATTTCTGTCCGTTCAGCATACATATTCTGTTTCCCAGCTGAGCCTGAGTTTGGTTTATTTAGCTCTAAAGATGAAAATACTGATAAATCTTATAGAAAAAGGCCCTGAACCCACCAAAATTAGTTTTTAAGATAAACTTGTTTTTCCTAAGCCAAACTTGTTGATTTGTATGCCTAAAAGTATACAATGTAATTTAAATTCAAAGACACTGCGAATAGCGAAGTGAACTAAAAATTGCAGTAATGTTCAAGCAACATGTTAATGATATCTCGATCGTTCATATTTTCAACGCTTATTGCTTGTGTCTTTGGAAGATGGTGTATTTCGTGCCACCTTGCCACAAAAATTGCAATTAAAAAATTTATTTTATCTACAGATACCGTTTTTTATATTATATTTGAAAACGATACATTGGTAATGTTGAGACAACAACATATTGCCATTAACTTTAAAATAACTTTAAGAAATATTTAGAAGTTCTTAGAAATCTGAATGTCCCACTTGTTGCAACCGAATGACTCCTTTCATTTCATTAACATAAAACAATAATTTTTAATTTTTATTTCTTTCGGTCAATATTTAGTTATTGGATATATTTTACATCAACTATAATCAACAAATGTTGGCAGAACTTTGTAGTTATTCGTTAATAAGTAAGATTGTCAAAAATACAGTGGTCATGTCAGGCAGAATTCCGACTCAGTAATACATAAAAACAAATACACTGATACTTAGATAAACACACTTGTTTATGTATGTGTTTGTGAAATGTTAGTTAAATGCACATGTTGAACAAGAAACAAGCGTTACGGTGACTTAGCCCAGCAAATATTTGGAAGATTTTTAAATTTTCTACATACTTATGTATGTACATCTGTACATATAAACGAACCTCTCCGCGCTCTTCAGAAAGATAAAAATAATTGATTTGAAACCAACCAATCGATTATATGATGACGGTTCTGAAAAAGTATTTGATTTCATCTAAAAGACGATGACTTTATATCTCTTCTAGAAGAGTAAAAATGGCAATGAATTCAATTTTAAATTTCTATTCCTTCTTTGCTATTTGCCACATGAAATGTACATAATGTCGTGTCAAGTCTTTTTCAATTATAAATTACAACGTTACATAAATAAATTAACTTTTAAATATCCCAAACAAGTTGCGTTAATGAAATAATAAAACAATAGTTTCGAGTTCGATGATAACATATTAAATATTTTATTTTGCCTTCAATAAAAAGCGCTTGTAACATAGTTTTTCTCAAACGAAAGATCACTTGACAACAGAATATGAGCTCTTGGATAACCAAATCTCATTCAACCACAAAATAACATTTTTTTCTTTCAACTTCAGCAATAATGGTCTTAAAATCTTTCTTATGACTTATACGATAGTTGCTTTAGCGACAGTTCCTCCTGTACAAACTATCGATCGATTGAAATCAGAATATATTTATCGTTCGATCGAAACAATCGTCTCGAAGATTGATACATAACTTTTTCGCTATTTAAAGTGTTTCCTGGGAATATACTTTTTAGTGCAACACATGATTAGAAATGATTCCCTCGGCGAAATACATGCATGCAATCGACACATACTACATATTCGGACACGAACACTCAAACCTAAAAGTAAACTGTATGGAAGCAGGTGCAATAATGGTATTTGAAAGCGGATTTTGATCGTGCTGTTCAAAGCACTACACTAAGTTATTCGGAAAACGCAACGGTGTGGTGCCGCCCACGTGACACTCACACCAACTACAAGAGTTAAATTTTTGAAATCAGTGGCAGTAATTGCAGCAGGATCTTTGGCAGAAGTCGGATTAAAAATTAAATTATATGTTTACCACATGTTTTTGTCGCCTCAACAAACCGACGCTTACAATTTAATTATTTGCGAATGTTTTGTGAATTTGTAATAAATGCAAAGGATAATGCAAGAACAATTCAGTGTTGTCCAATGGGCGTTAGTCTGTTAATTGAATTTTCATGCTAATGTGATCTGAAAAAAAAAAAAAAAATAGTCGAGTTCGAACTCGAATATTAGTTGCCCTTTATGCTCACAGCAGCATTTTGGCATTTTCGAGGTGTTATTTAACTTGATAGCCAAAGATATGAAATAACTTCTAAAGATATATTATCAAGTGTCAGTAATCGTTTATCAAAATATCGATATTTCGCTCAACTCCAAAAAAAAAAGAAAAGAAAGAAAAAGAACGTGTAATTGAAATAATCTTGCTTGGCTCATTTGAAATTTAAAATAAATATCCCTAGAATTGCAGACGCGCCATCCAATCATCCAAAGGAAAAAGTTTTCGCAAGTTGTATTGCTTACACACAGCCACAACTACTCTCATTCAATGCCACCAGAAAAATGTGATTTGCCTACCTCGTATTTTGTTGTAATTTTATACTCACTCTATTTTACTACGAATTTCATCTTTCTTGACATTCAGTCACCTACGGCTTAGTTTTGTCTTACACCCCCGTTCATCCCCACAACACTTCACTCGCTGCATCTGCTTCATGTCTGCTGTCAAAGCGATTCCTTGAAAAAAAAAAATGCAATTTCGCGATATATCCTGAAGCAGCTTCTTGCTGCAGCACAACTTATTAGACTTTGTCGCGAATTTGTGCATGTAATTCTATTTTCAAGTATTACTACTCATATCAGCGAGAAAGAGACAGCGATGACGACAAAGAAAAGTTTAGTTCTTTTTTTAAATTTTAAACTATAAAGATAAACAGCAAAGGAGAGAAAAATTTAAAATCAGTCAACAGGAAGTGATGCTGGAAAACAAATAGCTCAAAGATTATTTTAGTTTAAATATGATTTAGATTTTCTACAAGCTGCTCAAAGAAAAATGTCAGTATGAGAGACATGACACAAAATTTCAAATAAGTTGGCTGTACCGTCTTTCTGTAATAATTCTTAGGAGTTTCTTAAGATGATCAAGATAAACACCTTCAAAAATTAAATTCCTTTATGATTACATAATTCTAGGTGGGCAATACCCTGATTCCTTGGTTTTCATTTTGCGACTTGACGCCGTTAAATTTTTTAGTGGAATGTCATTATATATTGATGTAAGCTGACATTTCACAAACAATTTAGGAACTTAAGCTTAATCTCGAGCGAGCTATTTGCGTGAAGCTACTCCGAAAAAAAAACTTACTCCGTTTAAGGAAAAATGCCTAAATGTAAGGAAAAAATGTCCTTCAATACGAGCTAAAGCCATTGGTTCCTCAAAATAGGTAAGTTGGATTCCTTAGTACAAGTAAATGTTGCTGCTTTGAAATAAGGAAAGTTTACTCAATGTGAGGACCAGGTTATAAAACTGAGGAAAATTTTACTTTTTCTAAGGATGAGGGTATCCTTAAATGAAAGAAATTTACTTAAAATAAATTCGTTGATTTCAAAAAAAAATTGTTAATTTTCTATTTCCTTATTTACTGGTTACTTATTATCAGTCATTCTTATTTTAATTGTAATACGTTTTTAAAACTTCAAAGAAGAACTTAAATTTTTTTTACCTGTCTTCACCCGCTCAGAGAATTGAACCTGTGTTCTCAGCGCCATGCCACTGTTCAAAGATGGTCATCTTACCCAACTCAGCCACCGACAGCATTTTTAAGACATACCAAAATGATGTTGTTAAATTGCGCATGTAACAACCATTGTCTGATCAGGGAAGCTTCGGTTAAATCCCGGCGACGACATAATTTTTTTTTTTTTAATTTTTTGTTTTTTTATTTAAAAAACAAAAAAAACAAGTAAAGAACTATAAATATATAGACAAAAACAGAATACTTACGAGAAGAATAGATATTAATTTCAGCGAGTAAAGTAGCGAGTGTTTATTAAGGAAAATTTTCCTACGTTATAGTAAATTTTTTGAAGAAACTAACTAAAACTGAGTACGATTTTCCATAAACAAAACATTCCATTAGATTGAGGAAATTTTTACTCAAATGAGGAACAAGTTGTCCTCAAAAATTCTTCCCAAAGAAAATTTTACTATTTTATAATTAATCATTATTTCCTCAGTTTTATAACCTTGTCCTCACATTGAGTAAACTTTTCCTTATTTCAAAGCAGCAACCATGTCCTCACATTGAGTAAAATTTTCCTTATTTCAAAGCAGCAACATTTACTTGTACTTTGGAATCCAACTTACTTATTTTGAGGAACCCATGGCTTTAGCTCGTATTGAAGGACATTTTTTCCTTACATTTACGCATTTTTCCTTAAACGGAGTAAGTTTTTTTTTCGGTGTAGCTAACCCAATTGCTTTATTACCTTGCCTAATGGTAATTCCGGGCACACTAAATTGAAACCTTCATATGAACGAAATCAATTAGTAACTATGTAAAAAAAACTTGATATTTTAGCTTAAAAAATATATAAAATATTTTTCATTCAACTTACGAAAATTCCTTTGCGCGAATGAATTTTGACACGGGGCACTTTTGTTTTTGCCAGGAGTACTTTCGCTGTAAGAACTTATTTGATCAAAACACAAGAATAAATTCGTTTCAACTCAATTCTTATAATAAACAAAAATATATCTTTCCGGAGAAAGAAATATAAAGTTAAGTATATAAATAAAATAATAATATACAAAACAATATTACGGTCTAAGGTGAGACAATCAGTTTCAGGCCTACACATGAAAGACTATAAATATGTTTTATTTCTCAATACTTTTTATTTTCTTTAACTTCAACACACTTTTTCCAGCGATTCTCCAATCCATCCCTGAAGTGGTTTTCCGGAAAGTATTCAAAATACCACTTGAATACGTTTTTTTTTTTTAAAGTTAGCAAATTTGATATCGATCTTGCCTTATACCCAAAACATATGTCAACATCTCATGTACTGAACTATATGAAATACATAAAGTTTCAGCTAATCCTTCCTCAGTTATTCGGTGGTTTCCATTATCTTATCCTATATTTGGTTAACCATTTTTTGAGAAGTAGATCTGTTTCAATTTCAAATTAAATGTTCAATAGCAATTTAGGCAAAATTTCACTATTATTTGGATAAAAATGGACATAAAAATTGCTTACTCACCGGAAGCGCAAAATTACAAGCTGAATTATGTCAGTAAAATGAAAAATTGTTTCCAAATAATGAAGTAATTGTTTATTTCAAACAAATTGATTAGAAACTGTGCTACCTAAATTTCAATGAACGAGAAGCAAATTTTTTGAATTCGATATCGTTTCATATAACAAAAATCATTTAAATTCATTTCAATGCTAAAAATCGCCTCAAGTAATTTCTAAGCGGAAGTTTCAAATTATTGCGCATCGTTCACATTTTACAATCAAAAAAAAAAAAAAACAAAAATAAACAAACGGAAAATAAAGATATCCTTTTTCGTTGTAGTTTTTGTAGCCATTCGCATTTCAGTTTCATTTTTTACACTAACCATCACCACCACTATCGTCGTCAGGACACTAACCTGCATAGCAGCGCAAGGAGAATTGGTTTATTCATAATTAAACTTGACAGGTTGTTGCCATCGCCGCTGTTTTTGTCATTTGCCGAGTTCCATGGATTCCCCAGTATTTTTTTTGTCATGGGATTTTTATTTTGTATTTTTTGTATTATTTTAAAGCTTGCGGCATAATTTTGTAGAAAAAAAATCCACTTTTTTCAACTACTCGGCAATTTAAAAAATGTTTTCATTGTTACTTCGTATGCTCAGTAGAAAAATGGGCGTTGGGCGAAAAACAAAAACGGAAGAACGGAAAGAGCATGGAAGTTGTAGCCACGTCAAGTGCTGTAATTGGGGTTAACAGTTTGTGTTCCTCAGGTTTAAATTTTTTTCTTTCCTTTCTTCTGTCGATTCTCACTTTAACTGTGCCAAAAGGAAAAGTATTTGAAATGAAAATTTTACTACCAACAATTTATTTTTTTTTTGTCGTTTTGCGTTGTTGTTATTTCGCGGTTTTCCACTATTCACAACTTTTCGCATTCCAAAAAGCGGAAGCAAAAAGTGATATGCAGTTAGTAGTTGTTGGTACAACACGCCAACGACCTTTCTAAACTGAAGGCTTCTTGACTACTGAGTACATAATGCAAAATAACTGTGATTTTCGCTATTTTGTAAGCGAAAGCTGTAAAACATTAACGTAATTATCGTTGAAGAAAATTATGATAAATATCGGTCATTTGGCAAAACATACTTTGCATGTGATGTCACAGCTCTTGAGTATTTAATAGTTTTTTAAAAGTTTTTTTCCAAATTAGACAGTAGATATTTGAGAAAAGTTAAGGAATTAAATCTTTTTGTATGCAACCGACGTTGTACTAATCGAAATCGTATAACTTAACGAAAAGCGGTAGAGCCAGAATTTTTATCAAACTTCAGATGGAGCTTTCATTTCCCTTGCAGCCAGTCATAAGATCCTTGCTAATTGGGTCCTGCTTTCTCTCGCAGTTGAGGCAATTGTCGCATATTTTACAACTCTTCACACTTGCTCCTTAATTGACTTAGGACTAAACCATATATGTCACTCAAATGTGCGGGAACACAGCTATTGAATATGAAGCCTCGGCAAATACTTTGACCTTTTAAAAATCGCAATAGTTTTAACGATTAAAAAAAATTAATTTCGCACAAACTTTCATTGAGTGAATAATATACGACCATCTTGTCAGCCAAAGCGCTTCGGGAATTGTGAGACACAATATGCATACATATTTGGTATTTCCCATACACAAGATTTTCATGCATTTTCGAACAGCGGACTCACATTTTTGTCTTGCACTGCAAGAAAAGGCACTGATGGCATACCTTCCCAAGACGAACGATATTCATTACGGATTCAGTATTGTCGAGCCGAAGTCTCGAACTCTTTCACATTAATTTTTTTTTACATTTTACAACAATATCTTTCTTTTTTGACTTAGTTTAGATGGTGTCTCACAATTATCCAAACTTTTTGAAAATCTCAAAAACTAATGTTTTTACCAACGCTCTGGTTTTTAAAAACAGATAATAATTTCAAGTAACTGCTTAAGCTTGAATTTAGGATTTTTCTCTTAGTATCACATACCATTTTAATATTTGTAAGGTCATTTGTTAAATGAAGTCCTCAATCTTTTACTGGTTTTGGAGCTAGTTCATCAACAAAAGTGCTGCCATCCAGCCTTAGTCGAGTGAAAGCTTATAACCACAGACACCCTTGAGCAAAATATCATAACTGCGCTAGTTTATTAAAATCAACGTTGACAAAGAGCAAAAGTCTAACCACTTTATTTTAGGCAGCCTTTATTTTGATAAGGAATCAGTCCAGAATTTTAAGAACTTAAGTTACTATAATAAACTTTCCTCAGCATTTAGTTATTATATATTTCTCTTTTGATGTCACGTAAAGCTCAGTGGTTTGTATATCTGTTGAGTTGAATTATTTCTGTTTATCTCAACTATATTACTGGTATCTGAATTTTTATCCCTGCTAAAGGATGGAATAGCGCATTTAAAAAAATTAAGTACTCAAACAACCCTTAAAAACAGTTGTAATAAAGAACATAAATATTTAATGTATGCAATGGCAATGTAATCTTAAATCAACCTTAAGGCAAATAGCAAATTTCAATGCACTTAGTTTAAATGTTTGCAACACCTACTCATATTTCAAATGCAAACCACAAAAAAGTTAAGTCAATTATATTGCAGTTTATAAAGAGAAATCGAAAATCTAATAATTCCATTTTATATTATGAAAATAAATGAAGAATTAACTGAATCTTATTAGCTCTCACACATCATTTTCATAAAACCCATGAAAGCAACCACCAAAATTACTTTTTAAAAGGAACAAGAAATTAAAGTCGATCAACTTCGAAGTTGGTATCAACTTTGTCCAATTCATTCAAAAACAAAAAATTTTATTAAGTTTGTTCTTCTGACATAGTCAATGATATTTAATGCACTACTGTATTTAATTCCGAACACTAATTTTCATGGCCGCCATCTCTATGTGCTATACATATGTATGTAAGGACAGACAAATTTACGTGCTGTCCAATCAGTTACAATTCTCATTAGATGCTCCAAAAGTCCAAGCAACAAATTTTATATACATCATTCCCCATAGTCAGTAGGGTATACAAATACAAAAAAAACAAAAAATGAGCTGCATTAATCTCTTGGGTGTAAATGATTCGAAAGAAAATCGTAGTCGTCACCATGCATGTTCCATAGTGAAAAAATGCAATCGGGCGCAAATTTTCGTACTTTCTTTTAACTTTCCACTTTACGCGTTGCTGAAATGATTCATCTGTTCGCTTTCACTACATTTATCGAACAATATACCAGGTTACACCAAACTCACCCCATCAACTGAAGCCGAATTCTAAGTAAATCCTTAACATAATCACGTATTTGCTTATCTCCCTTCTATGCTATGAAATTCGACATTTCTCATTTGATAGCATTGAATGCACGTAGTATGATGCCCTTGGGAATCCCATCCAACTAACCGACCGACCGAACCACTCATTCACTGATTCTGTCATCATTTTCCCTAAGTCGCATGGTGGTTGAACATCTATGGCGCTGTATTAAGGTGAACCGAACATAATGGAACAAGGATTGAGTTTCTTTCTTTTATATTCTTTTCGATATTTTAACTTTGTTATTTTCGTGTTTTTCTGCAGTTTTGTGATTTCTTTTGATTTCCTTTACTCATCCAGAATATGTTCCTTGTGTTTATTTGTCGGCCAACCTAAAATTTTTCTGTCTTCTCCCCAAAAATAGTTTTCTAATCCACTCCTCTCTTTTGCTCATTTTATCAACGCTGTCAGTTTACTTTCCTAAATTGCATGTAACATGAAACTTTTCTCATATATTGCCAATTTCCTGGGCACTTTCATTTGATTCTTTTGTTACACTTTTTCACGTATCCCGACTGTCTTGTTTTTGCTATCTAGCTGGAAGGCCTTCAATATATCTGTTATCACTACTGAAAGAATTCACTTGCCAGACATACTGAGACAGACGTAAAGTTCTTTAGACAGACGAAAAAATTAACATCGCACAACTGTCAGTTCACGTATGTCGTAATGTTGTAATGAACTCATGTCAAGTTCTCGTGTATAAAGCGCACTTTTTTAGATCGATATATCCTTGCCGTTACATAAAAATGCCCTTAAGTCATGTAAGCATAATTTTTTATAGTAAAATTTTTTATATGCCTACATATTTAATCATATTATAAACAGGGTGTTATATTGCATTTCATTTGTACTGAATGATTTGCGTATGTTTATTGCCTTGTCGAAAATATTTCATATGCTGCATATTCCAAAGCAAGTGTCGTCACTACCTGGGTAATAGAACCTTCATAGATAATGCCAGTTTCATTTGTAGCTCATCCGAGGAAGGCAGTTGATGGGAGCTTATCACACCCCCGAGTGCGTCATATTGGGCACTTAAGGTCATCGAGTATTCTCAACATTTGATAGGCAAGTTGCCTGCTTAAGTCGACTTGCCATAAGCTATTTTAAAATAAACCAAATCTGCTCAGTTTCTGTGATAAGTCATAGACCTTTGATAACTATTCTGTCGAAAAATCAAGATATTGTATCACTTGCATATAATTTCCTTTCTTCTTGTTATGCTACTTATGTAGATATGTATCTCTTGCCGTGGCATATGGTTTTTGTATAGTACTATGTATATTCCCTGCTGCAAAGAATTATTTATCACACGCTTTACATCACTCGTCTTGTCATTTGCGTCTTAGATCAGAGCCTCGGGAGGCGCCATCTTGTAACCGCAGACACCGTTTTTGATGGTACGGCTTACGAGGAGCTAGAAGTACTCTTTTAATAAAATTGACCTGAATTGAGGTAAGAGCGAGGATGTCTGTCAGAAAGATTGAAGATATTTCTGTTGTCAATCGCGTACACGTCGGCCTGTAAAACAGACTTTACATGGCTCACGCTTACTGTTTTGTCTGTCTTGTCAAAGCCCTTATTCCATATGTGGTCTGGGGTATCTGCATTCATATCATGACATTTATAATAACTTCCCACTGATTTCATGCTGATCCCTGAAACTAACCGAGTTTTCTACTTAAAATTACTAAGCGCATGGATAAGTGAACTTTCAACCATAATTTATTGAACAAGTTTAGTAAATCGCTTACTGTTCATAATATCAATTGACCAACCACCCTGTAAACGCAATGTGTAGTAAAATTGTTCCAACAATATACTAAAATTCGAAACAAAATCGCATGCACGTGCGTTCATTTCACTATTACGCCGTTGTGGCATAAACCCGTAAAAAATTACTTCCATTCATCTCGTCGTCGGCATAAATCTGGCGTATATCCCTTCACGCTCCGTACATCATCCTCTGTAGGCATGCGATACGTATCTTCACATTTACAATCAGTCAGTCAGTCAGTCAGCCAGCGATTCAGTTGTATTCAAAGAGGCTGTGTACATTCTATGCCAAAGTCGATTGCATAAATTTGCGAGTGTTAGAGATGTGGATGGTACGTACACTGGCCCTTACACCTTGGTGCCTTTGATGCCTCACTATTCACCCGCCATTAATTTATTTTTATTTTTTCCTCCGTCTAATGCTATAAAAATTTTTCAAATCTAATTATATTTACGAATCTGAAATTTATTTAGGGATTTTGGTGCAAGTACAACGAAGGCTCATTATGGATTCATTGTGGATTTGAAATTTTTGTATTTTTCAAATTTGTGGTTTTGATTGAATTGGATTTCCGCTTTTAACTCAGTATGAATTTGGATTTCTGGTCATACTGTAATGTGTACGCTATGATTTGTTGTATAATAAATGGGATTGGTTTGGTTGGTTAAATGTCTGGTGGTAGTTATCTGCCGCTAAAGTAGATAATTTAATTTTACTTAATGTTGGATGCCCGTATTACTTTATAATCATAAGGGAAATTAGGAAATAATTGAATTTTACCATACAGAAATAGTTTAGCATTATTTCTTTGCTCGCATTGTAATGGGTTACCAAACAGTGAACTGAAAGCTTTTTCCAATGTTGGAAACCATTGTTTGAAATTAGACATCAGATTTTATGATGGTACTGTGAATGCAACGTGAAGCATGTTTATTGATTTATACATATGCAGTGCGGCCTCGGTTAACTCAACTACTGAAAACCAAGCCTGTTGCAATAACCGCGAAAATTGCAATGATGGAGTCAAAAAATCTTAGGTAATCGGGCAATGATATTTCATAAGAAAAACATTAAATACAAAACAACGTCAATTCATCAAAAGAAAATCATCTTTTTTTTGCTTAAGAAACCATTTGTATAAACATTTTTCAATCTTGAGGTTTTCACAAACTCTCAACATTATTCGATTTCCCAGGAAAAATCGACCGGAAGCCGGAGAAAAATCGAGTGACATTTTTCGTTATTTGTTATTATTTTTGGGGAATTCAAGCTGAAATGGGCCAGTAAAATGCATCTTATAAGAAAATACCGGAATTCAGTTCTTGAAAATAATAATTCCTTTTGAAAGGTCTCACCAACCCAAATATTCCAGACATAATGTTTATTACTGCTATGTTCAGAAATGCAAACCAGACATATTCAATGTAGATTTGAAATTAGAATTGTAGTAGGACCATGACTGGATTAAGGCTTTGGTAGAAGGCTATAGTCCCGGACTTCGAGCTTAAGCAGGTGTGAAACACTTGTTGTGTAAGAAACAGCACAAGAGGACCTTGTTTTTCCTTTGGTCACACCTTGAATATACATATATGACACATTTCCATTTCAACGAGTTGCAGTAGCACAAACTTATATATTTTTCGAATGACATTTTGTTTCCATTTTTTTGATCGATCATGAATATAATTTTATATATTTTATATGTAGATTTTCTTTACAGAAGGAGACTCCTTCTGTGTCGTCTTAACTAAATTTCTAAATGACTCTGTGAAGTTATGTACTATATATGGCTTGTGTTTCTGATGTGCTCGCAATCAAAGAAATTTTCATCCATTTATTATTTGCAAAATACAGAATTTAATCTTCACTTTAGGTAATGGTGTTTACTTATGAAAATCATATTGAAGCATAGTTTTGCTATTTCTGTGATACATATTTTATTCCACAACAAAAAAAAAAAAAATTAATTAAATTGCATTTTGAGAAATCGAACATGCCGAAAGTAGTTTTGAAAACATCGTTTTTAAATAAGATAAATAGAAGTAAGAGCTTTGAAGAGCTGCATATTCGACAGCGCTTATTTTAAGCAATCACGATTTCAAAGTGTGTTTTTTTTCGACGAAGCATCTGCAATGTTTTACTTACCTTCAATGCTTTTCAAATTTAACGCTCCAAGACCATCTCAAGGTGAAACAACAATCGAGCTGTAATAAAAACAAACAAAAGATCTACATATTTAAATGGTTTTTCCCACCATCATCACTTCCCTGTGTTTCAAATACATTAAACAATAAAAAGAGAAGCCTGACTAATTGCTACATTTATTGCGACATACAATCAACAACAACAACAATGATCCACAAAAAATTCCCACTTAATATTGCTACAAGAATTACAAGAAGTTAGGTAGGCAGCGACTGCGCTACATTCAACCTGCGGCACAATCTTAATTAAATTTTATCTAATTAATTTGTTTAAATTCCCTCGACGCAGTCACTACACGCCGCTCTGTCCATCTATCGTAGACAATTTCAATTGAAATTTAAGTTTTTAATTTTTTTTTTGTTAGCGTTCTTTTCTTTTGCAACCATGACGCACTTCCTTTTCCCCGAGACTATCCAAGTCTCTTTGCAGCGAAAGAGACTTCAAGGCGACTTGACAGTGTTTCAGCACTTTAGTAGCAACAGCAACAACAAAAGCAAGAGCAAATCACTCAAGCAAATCGATGACGAACCGAAAGTTTGTAGTATGTAGTGTAAGTCACTCACTCATCACTGCCGACACGCACCGCTGGGAATTTCTTTTGCGTACCACTTTGCTAAATTATTGCCCTCATTAAGATTGTGTTCTGTCTTCTGTTCATGGCGGTGGCGGTAACGGTGGCGTTGAAGGTACGCATTGGGTAGCATGTCAATCTTTCATTTTGTTCCTCATACAATCAGGTCTTTCGTCAGTTTAAATGGAATCTGAATTGGAATTGTGGAGTCACTTACGATGATGTGATAGCGTTGCTTGAGTTCATATTTCAATGTCTTTGTAAAGAAATGCTGTGTTTAATTTAAAGAAATGTCAGAACTTATTGTAAAAAATGGAAATTAACTTCACAACACCCCTTCTCCACTTGTTATTGACGCAGTAATTGAGTTGGGTAATATTAAGAAAGTTGTTTCAACATTTTTATTGCTTTTGTAGTATGCTGAAGGAAGGGGCTAAATGAAAAGAAAGAGTTGCATGTTATTGTATTATGGGCTATCACCTCGCATTATTCACTGCTTCTACACAGCAGTCATTCGACCGATTCTGTTATACGACATTATGGTGTGGTGGCCTCTCTTAGACAAGGTCACGTATTACAAACAATTGCAAAGGGTTCAAAAGGCAGCTTCCATGTGTATCAATGGTGCTTTGTGGACTACACCGACTGACGCCTTGGGGGTCCTCTTTCGTCTCGTTCCTCTTGACCTGCTAGGTAAACGGATGACAGCTTGTGCTGCCATTAGACACAGGGAAACTGTTTGCGGGTCCGAGAGTAGAACAGGACACTCAACTATCCTTCATAGCTTGAGTTCTGTACCCTCTTATTTGGACTACATTGTTCCAGTAATCTCATTCAGTAGAGATTACGTTACTCACATTCTATCTAGGAATGACTGAAAGGGAGGACTCCCGGGGAGACGGGGCCATATTAATTTCTACAGAGATGGTTCCAAGCTAAATAACCCGGTGGGTTATGGTAGTTACTCTAAGGAACTGAAGATTAGAATTGCCGCGAGGTTACCAGACCATTGTAGCGTTGTTCAGGCAGAGTTTATAGCGATGGAAGAGGTAGAATCCTAGCTGATAATGAATGTTGTATCCAGAAAGGATATAGACATTTATTCAGATAGTCAAGCTGCTATCAAATCTCTGGAATCAGTCTTCCTAAACTCACTAGTGGGCCAACAATGCCGCTCGTCTCTAAATGAGATGGCTCAGCATTTTAACAGTCACTTCAGCTGGGTGCCACGGCATAGGAACATTGGCGGCAATTGCAAAACTGATGAACTTGCTAGGCAAAGGACTACTACACGAGTTCCTGAGGACAAGGAAGGTGTTGGCATGCCACTTGCTACCTGCAAGTTTCTGCTTAAAGAAGAAATGTTAAAAAATGCATAAGATGGTCTCAAGGGTCAACTTGCAATGTAACTAGGCAGATCTGGTTGAAATGGGCGATCGTCAGAACTGCTTTCTCGCACTATACATAGTGTCACGTCAGTTGTTGCAGTCATAACTGGCCACTGCATCATTGGCAGACATGGGGAGAGATTAGGTGTTGGGTCCTTTGACTTTTGTAGAAGTTGTGGAGATTTGGAAGAAGAGGAAAACATTCAACATTTTCTCTGCTCCTACCCCACACTTGCTAGAAAACGCCAAAACACACTTGGTTCGTTTTAATTTGATGAACTGGGTGAACTTAGACATGTTGGTATAGGTCAGATATTTAGTTTTATTGAGAAATCTGGTTGGTTCAATGCGAGGGTATAGTCAGACACAGTGATGGCATTTGGGTTTTGTGAAAATTTACTGAATCGAGACTTCAAATGTACTTTTTAGAGCCCGAATGTACTTTTTTTTGTCTTGAACACCTAATTTTCCTAAAATGCACGGAATTGTTCTAGAATTTACTATCAAAAAAAACAAAAAACAAAATTTTCCCATCTCAAAAACCTTAACAAAATTAGATATATTTCACATTAAATTTACTACAAAAACGTAATTAATATAATAGGGTAATTATATTATATACAGGTAATTACTATAAATCTACTCATTGCGGTTATTTTCATTTACTAAAAACAAAACAAAAAAGGTAAATATTTTAAATTGACCAAATGTACCGAAAATGTACTGAAAATGTGTTAAAAATTTGGCGAATGTACTGAAAATGCCCCAAATGTACCGAATGTACTAAAAACTTGTCGAATGTACTGACGATTTTTCAGGACGCAAATGTACCGAAACTGCCATCACTGGTCAGACACCCTGTGGTATCACAATGGATTACATTTGGTCTAGGTGAGTCGGTTTCGTAACTGACCGCCACCTACCTAACCAAACCATGTTATTGTATTTGATCTTTTTACAAGTGTTTTGAAATCAGGATAGGAATGCACTTTATGGAGATGTAATGTACTTTTTTCTCATTTCCCCCGGAAATTATTAAAAAGTAGGAATGAAATTGGAAGATTATCATTCGGAAACTCTTGATGAGTCATTATTTCGAAGCCAAAAAATATTTTCAATCTATTGTTTATTTTTTTTTTTTTTGGAAAAGGATTCGTTTGTTACTCAATAATACTCGTAAGCCCGTAAATTATACCCATGAATGGCATTTCTTCCAAAAAGATCAAAGAAAGAAGCTTATATTCAGTTTAAAATGAATGTTAAATCTACAAATCGCTAACAAGAAAGTTTTGAATAAAGTGTTCGTACTTTTAGTCAGTGGGACTTACCATTTTTACATGCAGCATCTTCCAAGTTGGTATTTTTTGTATAACTAAGTATAAAAGACCCCTTACAATCCTTGTGGAAAATCGTCTCAGGTCAAATTGGCTGCAATTTGAGTAGGATGTTCTTAATGACTTGGTCATCTCTGGGCAGCACCATTTTCTGGTAATGAAAACTGTGAAAAGTTATTCATTAGTATCTAAATTGCATGCAACGTAATGCATTAAAATTGATTACTCCACATATTTGGTGGAAATATGTGTGCAAATATCTCATGTTCACACTGTCAGTTCATTGCAATTCACACTTGTAAGGTAAACTCCAATGAAATGAACGGTCACATCTAATTGAATCAGTTGCAATTCAAATCGAAACGTAATTAAGATATTTCGTACAGCAATTCGTCTGTCGGAAATTGTATGATTTTGCAATGCTTATGCCATAGAGATGAATGCATTAACGCCTCAATAAAACCACCACATTTCTCTATTGCTTAGCTGTTGCTAATTTTGTTTTAGGCAAAATGATAGAGAGAGAAGCTACACTTAGAAAAAAATTGTGAAACGAGTTTGATGTTTGGTATTTTACAAAGTGATAAACATGCTCAGTCAAAGTTTGATATCCACCCATGTAGATACAGAAGTTTTTACAAGCATTGTTTTGGAAAAATTACCCAAAATTAAATTGAAATGACCACTAAAATCTGGAAATCTGGAAATTTCTATTACCACAAGCCTTTGGGCGATTTTTAATTGCACTAACTACTTGTGATTTCGATTTCTTTAATTTGTTCTCAGTAACATTTGGACGGAAAATTCTAAATGGAACCACGATCTCTTCAATAAAAGACCTAAATAATCATTTATGACTCAAGCATATTTTTATATGAAGTAAATCCCGATTTATTTTCTCTTCATGTACCAATGCCACGAATTTCAATAAATTCCCTAGGAATGCAATGAAGTCCGAGTACGTAAATGTAACAGATGCGTTACGTTAATTGCGGGATTTAAATCGACACCATCAAAGTATGCAATAACTATAGTGATGCCTGATGTTGGTTGATTTTCAATGCGTTGAAAGGTAGCGACAGGACCTTCAATGAAATTAGCAGCATTGTGGGATGTGCGGCAGCACATTGAATGGAAATGTGATTAAATTTTTGATGTCTTGTTTCGTGTATTGCATAATAATGATGTATGTGTGTGATGTCACATTCTTGTTGTTGTCAATTGTTAGAGTAAATTTATTTTTTCTGCATTTTTTTTTTGTGATCATTTGGGTGGTTGTTAGCACACTAATGCCATTTTATGCTGCAGTAGCATGATAAGTTTCATTAGTTTACAACATTTCAAATGCAATTGCCACAAATGGACTATAGGGTAGCAGTTGCTGTTAGTGGAAGTTTAATTGATAACTTGTCAGTTTGTCATTTTATTGTTCTTGGGTTTGCTGTTGCTATAGCCAACTGTTTTAATTCACCATAACTACGTGTCTATCAAGTATCACACACACACATATACACAAATATGGAGGCAAGCGTGTGCATATATGAAAATTTTGGCAATTAAATTTATTTGTATTTGTCATAAATTGCAATGGCGCCTAACTTTGTTGTAGTTGAACTTAACAAATGTCCCACTGGTAGTTGGGGATTTGTACCACACAATTGATAGCAATTCTATTTTAACTGTTATTACCTTGATTATTTGCTCAATGCAATTTCGGTTTGATGATGTTGATAGTTTTGTGTGTGTGTGTGTGTGTGTGTGTGTGTGTGTTAGTGTTGGTTTCACAAAATGCACAATGCTTCCTGTCCTGCCTGTCAATCAAAGCAAACTGCTGATTTAATTCCGTATGGAGACTGACCGAATATTTGATTGATTAATATTTATTTGACCGAATGTTGATGACTTACTTTGCAGCTGCAAAACTTTTAATTGGGATTTCTAAAAATATTCACTTTTTGTTGGCAGCGCACTAAGATTCTTATAAAACATTCTGCACTATCAAATGGAAATTTTTGAAAACTTTCTTCCATGCACCTATAGAAAAATGATTGTTTGGATTAAATCAGAAAATAAAATCAGTAAAAAATGTAATGAAACTAAAATTGTATCTTAATATCTTCTACTTTTTCTGAATTTTTGTAAAATGTTATTTCTGCTGAAAGATTTTCAAAAATCTAAAATTAAGAGAAAGAGTTTCGTTCGCCATATTCCCTTATAAAAATAAAAAAAACAATATTTCCACTTCCTGACAGAGCAGTTTTAAGCACCCAAAAGGAGGACTTCTAACTGAAGTGACTCTCTCCCCACTTGAGGAGATCGCATCCATCTCCCTTGTATATTTTCTCTTAAAAGTCCTCCAAAATGAAATTTATAAAATGTTATTGCGTCAGTGCTTCTTGGTATTACTTAGGATTTCAAATATCATTCTTTGTTAACTTTCACTTTTGAATATCTCCTTCATGTCAAAATTTTACTTAATCCTCGTTTATTGGCTAATGACTTCTCTTGCCAATTCTTTACCATTCACTTATATTTTATAATGATATTTTGTTTTGTTTTCCCTACTCTATCATAGCTATTCAATCTTTAACTCTTTATTTTGCTATAAGTTTGTTGGAAATTAAGTCCGCAATACATTTTACCATTATTTGGTATTCCAATTCCCCAATGAGGAGGTAATTGACTTTGCGTGCGTAGATATCGTTGAGGTACAAAAACTCCATAATAGCTATGGAAGCAACTCATTGGAACTTTTGAATCATCACCATATCACATCTTATTTAAATTCCTCATTCTCATGAACTTGAAAATGTTTCTGTATTTCTTCAGTTTTCCTGTTCTTTAAGAGCACGTTTTTGTTATTTTTTACTTGAATTCTTCAAAAAATGTCACAGCAATTACTCTGCTTTCCAAAAAAATCCTAAAACTACACGATTTTTCACTTTGTCATTCCAATTAGCAAGTGGCTTTACCACACATTTCGGCATGACACTTCTTTTCAGAAACATTGAATAACAAAAAAAGAAAAAAAAAACACTGGAATGCGCTTCCGTATAAGTCAATACTTGTCCAGTCATTCCTTTTTATTGAGTCCATTTTGAAGCATCTATACAAGAATAAAAAAATGAACTCAACAATTCTTGAAACACACAACAGCAGGCATCTTCTGCTATAGTCACAATTGTATTGTGCATTCTTCCAAAACACACACACCGAGAATTTCGGCTTGCATGTGTGTTCATATGTATGTATGTCAGTTGAAAAAGAGTGCAATGTTTGTTTGCTTTCCATCAACACACTGACATTCGACCAGTGTTAGCACATTGCTCAATAAAATGCACTTTTTCACAGATCACAGGTAATTTGTTAGCCATGACTGTCAGAATTTTTTATTTGAAAATTTCGTGTGTTTACTACAATAGAATTGTCTACAGTGGTATGAAAATGTTAAGTAAAATGATTCGAATGGTTTTTTAGATATTTTTAGTGTAATTCAAATTGAATAAATTTATGGAAGACACTTGACAATCAGAGAATTAACCATATTCCAAAGAGGAATATTTTCCGGAAAAGTGTCGTATATAACCACAATATCTATGAACCTACTAATGCTCACAGACTACAAAAGCCAGAAATCATGGATTTAAATCTAAGATCGGGAATATTTTTCAAGAGATTGGAGTGGGGAAGACCTTAAGGTTAAAGTTGGACAATATAATGAATATCTTATAAAGAGCCATTGTATCGTTTACCTAAATTTTTATGAAGGAGGTTTATGGACTGCTGAAATGCTAATTATTTTATTCAAAGGAGAAACCATATTGTATCACATACCATAAGAATCTCAATTGGCAGGAGAGCCATGTGTCAAATCGATAAAATTTCCGTATAAGGGTCGGCTTAAGAGCTATATATTAGATGTAAGAAATAGAAGTGGCTCAGCTCAATATCAAGACCACCGTCACCCTATTTTTTTTTCAATACTAGGCGATGCCCCGACTCAAACAGGAAAATACGTTTCCACGGCTAAACTTATGAACCGAGTTTAACGAAATTTATTTTATAGCAGATTGAACGCTTAGTTATTATAAACTCTGAGCTCTTTTATTGGGCGTGGCGCCGCCTCCCAATGGAAAAACTCCTGACTGCGCTGCTACACCGTTTTCGACGAATTTGATAACGAGATTAATTGGTTTCAGACTAACGACTCCTATTTTTTAGTGGACGGTACCACGCTCATAACAGGAACATAAGTTTATTCTGTAATACAAATGGTCCAATATTGATGAGATGTGGTATGGAGATGAACTAAATCCTGACGAAAGGTATTTGTTTTAGAGTGGGCGGTGACATGTCTTTAATAAGAAATTGTATTATTGAAAAAATTAATAAATTATACTACTACTACTACTAGAAAATATGTTTTCACAGCTAAATTTATTGTGCGATTTTGATGATGCGATTTTTGTATTGCAATAGATTGAAACTTAAATAAATGATAGAAATAGGGATTAGGCAAC
Organism: Meiosimyza platycephala; assembly: GCA_963662105.1. Taxonomy (NCBI): domain Eukaryota; kingdom Metazoa; phylum Arthropoda; class Insecta; order Diptera; family Lauxaniidae; genus Meiosimyza; species Meiosimyza platycephala. The sequence continues at coordinate 67,061,729 of OY759209.1, read as the reverse complement.
ATTGCACCATGATTTTTGTTTTGGGAAGCGATGAAATTTAATCAGGTAAAATGGTGCAAAGATGATTTTTACTGTGACTACAATGGTTGAATTTCAACCAGTGGGCGAACTTTAGTTTATAATATTAGTAGGATTGTTGGGACAAATAGTTTGGCTCGGAGTTCATTTCTTATTCATCAATTTCTTTTTATTTGTTATAAGAAAAAAGCGAATTCGTTGATTTCTCCACCTTGCATTCCGTATATCAAAATATCGTTCCGCTGTGAACTTTTACGTTTATATATACTTTAAATTGGGCAAGCTTGGGCTGAGCATCAGTAAGTGAGATAAAAACGCTTTTCACGTGACAAAGGTGAAACTTTGGGACTTAATGATTAAAATGTTAAAAAATTCTTCTAAATCGTTTGCCTATATCACAAATAGATCCTATAATATATTCTAAACTATATTTTTGTTGATCTCAGCGTTGGATCTCAATAAGTCAGGAAAATAAGTTTCATGTATTATTTTTGTTAACTTTTCGTTTCACAAGTCTGCAACTTGATACATAAAATATGTACGAGAACACATTTTAGCACACGTCTGTAAAGTTTTCATTTCATACATTTATTTTTCAACTCAAATTTTTGTCAAATTGACCATACCGAAAAAGACGACAACGAAAAAAGTGTTTATTGTCAACATATTATTGATGTGCAACAATCACTACTATCTTTTTTTAACTCCTTTTGGCATTTGTCTTTTTTGGCCATATTTCATTTTACTTAAACGGCACATAAAAAAAATTCCATGGCCAAAACACACACATAGAATTTCAAGTATTGCGCCGTTTTGTGTAGAGGGACATCAACATTTTCATCAACGCTATTGTCTGATCTGGTCATGCCTCGGGGACGTCAATGATGATGAAACCGACCGACCAACGGACAATGAGTCAAAAGGAATAGAGTAAATAATAGAGTTAAGGAAATGTCACAACTTGTCAAAACAGTTGGCTGGACTCGGCCTGGGCGTCTGTTTGAACGCCATGTTGACGGTGACGGAAAGGAAACAGCAGCTTGGGTTTTTGTTTGCACATGGATTTCAATGAATTTAGAGGCTTCGTTTTGGTAATTACAATGACAATGAATAATTACTTATGCAAAGAAACAAGAGAGAGAGAGAGACAAAATGGAGTGTTGACAGATTATGAGATTTTTGGCATTTTGTAGATATTTAGTATTTGCATGAAAAATTGTACATATTTTGCTTGTGGTGTGAGAGAATTCTTCTAAAAAAGATTTGTCTGAATAATTTTAAAGAAAATAATGCAAAAATTCATTATAAGTATTTTGGTTTGTTTATATATTTCGAGAATCAGAAATAAGAAAATTTTATATATTAATGGAGTTTTTTTTTTCCTGAGCCAATTCTTACTCTGGAGAAGTCAGTGTTGGTTGTCTTTTTCTTCGTTTTGCCCTCTTCAACTACCGATTTTTCTGATCAAATTGTAAGTTTAAGTTTCTAGACATAAAACTCTGGCATCACTGCAATCGCAATAACAACAGCACGATGGCGTTAAATGTTGACATATGAGCTTAGCGCTCAAAATAAGCAGTGTGATAAAGTGTGGGGAAATGAATTTAGTGAAACAATTTATCTTGGGAAAGTGAAGATTCCAGCTACAGCTGCTGAAAGGGTTGACTTGTCGTGGGGATTAAATTTGTGCCAGTTCCTTCTCACTAAATGAAAGGGTATGTATAATAGTATTTAAGAAATTAGCACCTTGTGCTAAAATGAAGTGAAATATTTACCCTATGGAGTTGAAAAATACAACCCATGGTAATCAATTAGATTTTGCTAATTAAAAAATTCTTCACTACTTACTTGAACATCTGAACTAATTTGATGCAAAATGAATGTCCTTATTTATAATAGACGTCGGTCGCACAGTGTTATGTGTAGTGGCAATAAAACACAAAAGTTTTTGGTCTCCGAATAGCACGACTTTGATATCATTCGACAGGTAGTTCTATATCCTATTAAAAAATCCAAAAATTACTAATTTAAGACCAGTATCATGTCAAATTTGACTATTTTTTTTAGGAATTTCAAAGGTGGTGTCAAAGATTTTTGCGGCTCAGAGGAAATGCTCTTTTAAAATAAATTTTGCAGCAAACAGTTTAAAAAAGTTTAACGCACTTTTAAAAAAAGAAACTACGTTAAATTTTGATTTTTTGAGTTTTCGAAATATACTGAGAAATAAATTTTAGTTAATTTTTCAACTTTAAGAAAATAAATTGCCAAAAACAGAAACAATTGCAAATTTTGAAAGACATTTACTAAAAAATTTATGGTTATGTAAGTGCTGGATTTTTTTCCATTCATATGACAGGATCTTTGTCTAGCTTGCTATGAAGAAAAAACTCCGCTTCTTTTTTAAAAATTCGAATTTATAAGAACCTCTTAGTTTTCATAAGTCGAGTCTCTGTTTATTATTGCATTCAATTATTTTTATTTACCTTTTCATGTATTTCGTTTGAAAAATATTTTATTACGCTATAAATATTTGGTGGCAACTTTTTTTATAGATTCTTTATTTTTGGCCTTTCGGCAGCCTAAAGTTTTTCGACATAGATATCGTTAAATAAACCTTTTCTTAGTGCTATAACTTTTATTATAAACCGATTCTACAGGTTGGAAATCTGAAGCCACATTAAAGCTTCCATTCATTTTAACTATAGTTCATAGATTATAGATAATTTATTTAAATGATACTACAAAAATAATACAACAACCAATTCTAAAAGATATAAGTACTCATCGTGTAGCCAAAATTTTAATAAATTCTTTTGTTCTATATTTTCAGGTAAGCCCAATTTATAAGTTTTTCAAAATGTAACCTACTGTATAGCTTAAACTGTTATGCAAACTGCTAATTTATGTAAGTAATGCGATGTTTTAAGTTACTTGAAATGTGTAATTTTTAAAATTAACTGTTTACATTACAAGGTTGAATGAAAGTTTCATAGTGTTACATATCTTTCCCAATTCACAAATATCAAATTCATGTCGCGTTTCTCAGGTAGGACTCAAATCTGAGAACTGAAAAACATGTGTATGTCTACTAAAGATTAGACCTAATTTGAAATATAACCTAAAGGGCTTCAAGTTTTTCTAAGGAACTACAGTCATAATCAACATTTGTGTTAAATATCTAATAATTCAAGACAGTAGCGTAAAATGCAATAATATGACTTACCTAACGTTAAAAACGTAATACATGTTTTTTTGATATTTCATAAAAAAAACTATAGTATGTACAAAGTAACTCTAATGGACTTTCATGTTGCGAGCTCTCAGTTTGATATTTTAAAACGTTCATTACCTACAATAATTAGTAATCTACTTTAAATTAGTTTGGAAATACATAATTTTATTTCTAATTTAGCATAATTTTTCTCTTAGAACTATTTTCTATATATTTAAAATATTTAATTAAAAATAATATATTACATCACATTGAATGCATAGTATACACCCAGCAAACATTTTAAATCGCAGAACAGTCATACATATATCAAATGCCGAGACGATTATTTTGATTTTCAAAATGCTGCATCTGGATCAATGATGGCATTTGAGTTTTGTGAAAATGTACTGAATCGAAACTTGAAATGTACTTTTTAGAGGCCGAATGTACTTTTCTATATTTAACACTCAATTTTGCTTAAATTTACGATATTTTTCTAAGTCTCAACCCATTTCAGCCATCTCAAAAACCCTAGAAAAATTAGATATATGTATTTCACAAAATCTACACATTGCGGTTTATTTTCATGTTCAAATAAAAAAAGTGGTAATAATTATAAATTGCCCGAATGTACCGAAAATATGCTGAAAATTCGCCAAATGTACTAAAATTGCGTCAAAGGTACCGATTGTATTGAAAAGTGGTCGAATGTACTGACGTCAGGACGCAAATGTACCGAAAAAATTTGATTCAAAGTCAATTATTTCTATAGTTATGTTACTTATCTACTTGTAGAGAGGTTCGCTTAGTTATCGCGCGTTAGAAGAGATGTATATTCATTCCAATTAATATGTAGAAATTAAAAAGCTTCCAAATGTTTGCTGAGCATATATGCAGTATATTTATTTTGAGCATCATTATTTTAGTATGTGTACAGCAACTGTGTTCATATAGTTGCTTGCTTCTGTTTATTTATGTCAGTGTGTTTTTAATTAAAATACATTAACTCTTAAGCGCTAAAGCAAAACGCAATAAATTTCGCATAATTTTATATTATTTGCATGTAGTTTAAGCCCGTTGCTATATTTCCCATTCTACGTGATATTTTAATATAAAAATATTCCTATCCTGCTGTATCCTAACTAATTGACTGAAGTCACGCAGCGTTTTGGGTAATAAAAACCGGATATAGGCGGAAATGCATTTTAGTACAGCATATTTTAGCGCTTTATTATAATGTTGGTGTAAAATGCTTGCGGTGTAATTTACGTATTTATGTTAGTTATTTTTAAAGTTCATAATAAATTTATATAGGCCAAATTTTATGAAATTTGTTTGAAAGTTTAGTTAGGAAAAGTTATTATATAAAATAAAATAATAAAATTTACGTACACATTTATACATACAATGCATAATGGAAATTCAAACTTTCCTTCAAATTGAAACTACGTAGCGTTAGTAACTATTGACATTATGTCAACACTGCTATTGAACTATACAGTTAAAGAAAAAGTAAATAGTCGCTTGGTCTCTTAATGTTTTTTTCGATTTGATTTTGAAATATTTTGGCTTAATGTCACACACAAAAATGACACAGTTTCGGTCGGAAAATGGAAAGGCTTGAATAGCACATTGAAACCGTAAGGTAACTCTTCAGAAAGTTTATTTTTCTATTAAATTATATCTTTATTTTTTTGCTTTGCTTAATGCTTTATTTCTTTATTTACTACGCCACTTTTCTTACATTCAATACATGTGGCAGAATTTTTTGTCACGATTTTTTATTTAGCTTTGGCCTGTTTTTCTGATAATTTGATACTAATTGTTTTTTAGCGAAATTTAATTTTTTAAGTGATTATTGCTTGGACTTAAATTTTCTGAGCGACTTTTTTGTATTTTTTTGTGGTTGTGCTTATATCCGGCAATACTTAAATATATGCATTTGAATAATAAGGTTTGCCAACTTTAAGTCAGAATAAAAATACTTTTAATCATAAAATACGATAACAATCATCTCAATCTTTCCTGAACTCAGGCAGTCGCATAATTTCACCCTTTCAGTCCCTGCTTGCTATTTCTGTAACTTTTGCCTACACAACTGCATCATTTATCATCTTCACTTTTGAGAAATTTGCACGTTGTCTTCATCCACGGCACAAGGTTCCAACAACTTCTTGCCATTCAACCCTTCAGTTCTCATATACAAATTCCTCCCACACACTCAGTCTTCAAGCCATAATTTGCAAGAAAATGGAAATTAAATGTTGCTAGCGCTAACTGCAATGCAGGCAAAGTTTCCAGTAGCAGCAACAGCAGCAGCTGTATTTCGCCTTCACACGTACGTTATAAAGTATTATTGCATTGGTATTTGTGTATTTTACATTTTCTTTCCATTTTAATTTCTTGCTACTGTTGTTATTGTTATTTTTATAGCAGAAATTTTTAAGTGGTCGTCGTCATCGTTGCTTTGGCCACAAAATCACTTTACGGCTCTTTTTTTTTCTCCTTCTAACTACGAATTCTTCAGCGTTTTCTTCAGCTTCTACTCGGGTTTTCTTTTTCTATTGTAACTGTGGCAACACTTGGTGTACGCGATAACGCGCATTAATTTTTCTTCAAGTCTGCTGTGCGCCAAAAAGTAGGCAAACGTTACGCTAACAGCTAACGAAGAGGTTTGCCGCAGTCGACAAAAAAAAAAAAAAAGAAAAGGAAAGTTGTAAAATATAAACAATGAAATTGAAAGAAGAGAAATAAACAGCTAAAATGCGGCTGTTCAAGTAGCTAAACTTGATTTACTTCCTTGGCCTAAAGTGTATATTGCTGAGGCGTACAGTGTTGCCAGATAACGCGAGTGACATTTAATTCATGCGCGAAGAAATTGTTGGCCGCATTTTATTTGTTGAAACATTTTTTTTATGAAAACGGCATAAATATTGAATTTTTTCTTTAGTGCACCTTAAGACTTTATTATCTTTAAGCTTTGACATAAGAAGGCTTAAGCCTATGAGCTAAACTAATGATATTTATTATCTTTCCTTTGAAGCATAAATGTTGCAACCATAAGTTATTGATTCTAATCAGTTTCTCTATATATGCTGTCATTAAACTTTTGAGCTAAAGCTGAGCAATAGCTTCAGGATAGGAATCAAACGATTATGATATAGCAGCAAACCCGAATATCTTTGACTTTACTTTTTATCTTTTACCTGTGATACAAAAAGAATTCACATAGACTTATTTAATATTAAAAAGAAATAGAATAATGGGACAAAAGCTTTCAATGTGAAATTTTTTCGAGCTACACTGCAAACAAGCCACCGGAGTTTGCTTAGCAGTGAAAAGTTGAAATATTTCAAATAATTTTAAGTCCATTTGGCAACATTGCAGCCAAGAGGATAAAACGAGGAGAAAAAAAGGAAAATAAAATAATACTAAGTTCCCAAGTCACTTCACACTAAAAGCAGAGTTCTCTAGTCGTTATTGTATACAAATAACAAAGTGATTTTTAAGGAAACTCTGTATCCTATTTGGATACGCTTTTCATTTAACATTTCGTTTCCGAATTCGTTAAGAATAGTAGCGAAGTTTCTATTTCATTTAATTTTCTTTTGATTTTGCAAAGAGTAAGTCCTTCATTTTATTATTTTTTTTTTTAATAATAAGCTTTGCATAAACACTAAAGCCGCCGAAGTTCACAACCCCACTGGAGCAACTGCCGTGAAAAACTTTGCACAGTTAATTTTTTGTAGTGATCAACGACCTAATATATCAATTTAAGTATTAAAGTAAATAATGCTGGCTTGAAATGGCTTAAATAAGAAAAAATTAGACTCATTAGAAAATTCTGTGTTCATAATATAATAGAAAATGTGTTTACTAACGAAGTAAGTTCTTCAGTTGAATAAAATACAAAAAGTTTCAACGCCCTCCATAGAAATTACAAAGATGACGATAGTCGAAGTTACCGATGTAACCGTTTTGGAACAGTGCCATTTCTAGTGTTAAGCAATGCCAAAATCTTCGTATGGCTCTTTGATACTTCAAAATTCGATAATTTAAAAATTCGATATATTTTTCAATACATTTGCACTCGCATGGTTTACCACCATATTTTATGCAGATATTAAAATATTTTCCCACACATTTTCACGTATGTGTGTGCATTTCCACATCATTAATATTCATAAAGAAATATCACATACGTAATTTAAATATCCTGTATGTTGTTTCTGCTGCTTATTTGTCGCTACTATCCGCAACAGCAATCAACAATCATCAAGAATATTGTCGTCAACATTTATGGCTTCACCGCAACAACAGCATCAGCAACCATTTCAACATGAGATGACAGCGATATGTCAGGATCGAACATCAGCAGTGATGCATAAATTTTAATTTTTTCGCACTAATTTGCTGCTCTTGCACATAAAAATGCGGGTAATTTGCTTTTAAATTCAACTCATGAGCATAGCTATCCATTTACTGTCTGGTACTGTATATGAGGAACCCAGCCAGCATTTGGAAGTTTGTTGAATCGATGAATTTACAACTCTTTTACGAGAGTTGAAATTTAAATTTTAAGCATTTTTTTATAGAAACATGCATATGTACTTATATGAATATATTAGGTTATTTTTTTTTTTAAATTCGTTTTGAGTGTTTTTATATTTTTTTACTTATATTTTAGCTTGAAGTTTAAAAGTTATTTTCGCAAAATTTGAGCTTCCTAGCTCAAACTTGTAAACGGTGCGGATAAATTTTATGTCCGATTTTGTTGAAATTTTACGAAAAAACTGATTTAGTAAAACCTAGAAAAAGTCTGCCATAGGTGCCAGGTTTAAAAATCTTGAAATTTAGCTTTATATCGAGTCTTTCTTTCATTTGCGCGCAGCCTATAAAGCTTTTCTCCTCTGAAATGTATGACTTTTGTAGTTTTTCTATTTCATGGTTATGTTTGGCTTCCCCTTAAGTAAAAGCGACTCAATTTAAAAAAAATTGGTTTTTGAGATTTGCATGTTTACCCCAAATTTATTGCAATTCTTTCTGGCGTCGACGAACCTTTATTATGGGCATAATTTTCCCATTAATATTCCAATGGTGACATTCTCTTAATTTTTTTTCCAATTTAATGTTTTCAGTTTTGTATAATTATGAGATGTGCCACACCCACTTTTGTGTTACGCCCACATTTTATGCAACTTTCACATAATTATTTTAAACATATAAATTAGACTCAGCTTCTATGCGTTTAAAGTTTGTATGAATGGCAATTCATTTGAGATAAAGAGCAAGAAGATTTTTGGTCGCCAAATGGCATATACAGGGTGTCCCATTTTAACTTATAGAGCTGGATAAGTCAAAAGTTAAATTAGAGGTCAAAGTGCCCCCTGAACGTCATTTCAAGGTTAAAATCCCGCTTCGTGCAGAAAAGCTAGTAACCATTGGCTGGACCGCTGCACAATCTTGCCTTAACTGGCTGCAGCTTTTCTGCACCAAGCGTGAATTCGATCTTGAAATGACCTTCAAGGTCACTTTGATCTCTAACATGAATACCTATCGGAACGTAGAATTTTGTGCTCTTCCGGAATCCGAGTTCAAAGATAAAAAAAACTAAAGTAGACCTTCAAATAACCTTGAAAATGTAGGTCAAGTTCATGGTTAAAGTCATGGCTGGATCAGCCTTTTGATACCCACCAACTTTTATTTTAAACATTTTTGAATGACTTGCATTTTGACTTATTCAGCTGTATATGTTCAAATGGGAAATCTGATATGAATCTGCTTCCATGACATTCGAATCAGTGTTGGCATTTGGGTTTTGTGAAAATGTACTGAATCGAGACTTCAAATGTACTTTTTAGAGCCCAAATGTACTTTTTGGTTTTGAACACCCAATTTTCTTTACATGTACGAAATTATTCTAAAATTTACTAACAAAAAAAAAAAAAAAAAAAGGTCCTCACGTCCTTTCCTATCTCAAAAACCCTAGCTAAATTAGAAATATTTCACATTAAATTAATTCTGCACATTGGCGAAACGTACTTAATATAACAGGTAATTACGGTAAATCTATTCATTGCGGTTATTTTCATTTACTAAAAAACAAAAAAAAGGTAAATATTATAAATTGTACAAATGTACCGAAAATGTACTGAAAATGTGCTAATAATTTGGCAAATGTACTGAAAATGCCCCAAATGTACCGAATGTACTGAAAACTTGTCGAAAGTACTGACAACGATTTTTCAGGACGCAAATGTACCGAAAAAAGTACAAATGTACCGAAAATGCCATCACTGATTCGAATACTAATTTTGATGTTTGCATTATAACGTTGTAGCTCAATTTTTCTCAACTTAAATCAAATATTCCCGCAGATTTTGAGAAACACAATTCGAAATAGAACCACTTAACCACTATTATAAATTTCAACACCAATTTCATTTAAGTGATGTTAAAAAAAAAAAACATCGAAAAATATTGAACTACCATGTTGTACTCATTTAATGTCACAAAAATCTCAATTTAATGTTCTGACAAGCGTACAAGAAAGCGTATAAACTTTGAAAACAACAAATCATTAAATATTCAAAGTTTATCGATTTTTGTAACGATAAAAGCATCAAATGTAATCGTCTATAGATGACAAATTTTACAACATTTACAAAAGAGACAACAACAATATTACATAGGCAGTCAATGGCATTTTTTAGAGCGGGAGAAAAACATTAACATTTCCTGTAAAGGAAATAAATTGCAATGACAGTAAATCATTTGACAAGCACTGATGGAAGTAAGCTAATTCTCCTCCCTCCACTTGTATGTGGTAAAAGAAGGTTAAAAGGTTACAATCAAGCTGCGACGTGAGCTGTCAATGTTGACATCATAGATGTCAGAGATAGCGTTAAATTCACAAAAGTTGTCTAAGGCATTTTACGATAAAAATAACAACAACAATGCTAGATGTGAGTGGAGTTTGAAGGAGGAGAATAAATTTTTCGCAGAAACTTTCTATTTTCAACGCTATTAAGGAAAAATCTCTGCTTAATAGCTCAGCAAATACAACATGTGACAAAAGTGAAAGTTCATTATGCACTGCAGGGCGTTTGAAAATTTATAAAAGTTTATTTAAGTATCAATTAAGTACAGTAGATTTGAGATATCATAGAAAAATTCCATACAAAAAATAACGAAATCAAGTCAGAGAATGGCTTTGGTTGGCACTACAAACAAAACCTTCCGAGACATGACTAAAAATAATAGTTGTGTATGTTTACGTGCCTAAAGTTAACTTTATTCACCTTTTGTTGCCTAACTGTCTATTTACTCCAAAACTACTTAAGTTAAATGAAAACGTAAAAGTGAAAGAAACTTAACAAAAAGCTGTCCAAAGATTCTCTTCAGATAAAATTTGTTAAGTGGCAAAAACGTTAACAGCCCCTCAAAATAAAACTGAAAATTAAATTAAAGTTGGGAATGGAAAAAAAAAATTAGTTAGTCTACGAATTCCTAGATCGAATTGAACAATATAGGTAGACGTCAGTTGATAGTTTCTTAAACTAGTATCAGGAGTTCGGTATTTGTTCGATATTTCAAACCAATTTGTAGGGCATTTGTGCTTTGCTTGAACAGAATAATCTGCATCATTGCAGTTATGTGGGAATTAACATAAAGAACTTGTACTATACTCAATTTCATAAAAATTCGATCAGTCAGTTAATTAAATTTTATTGAAAATCCGGTGAGTTTCAATGGGGCTTCTGCAAAAAAAATATTAAGATTTAAATAAAAATTGTATATTCTTTGGAGGCGATAAATTTAATATCCCGTGGCTCCTTAGTTTTCAGTGTCCGTATGTAAGTAGCTTTTTGTAAAAAAATAATGTTTAAATCATCGTTCATTGAAAAACTTTTCAGAACTTTCCAACTATGTATTTTGTTTGGTTTGCTGATTTTTGTTTTAATTTCCCATTGAAATTCATAATAATAAAATTTTAACAATTTTTTTATGATACAAAATATAAACTTCTTTCACAAATCCCATGCGGTATTATAATTTCTTATTCAAATTAATCTGCCAAAAACCAACTGCTAAAAAATTATATTGCACACTCAAATCAAACTTCTTTATTTCTCACACACATACATAGACAGACGACTTCCATTCTCGTAGTTTTCTAAGGAAACGTGATTAATTTTAAGTTCCGTTTCCATTTGCATCGTAACACATAGCTGAGGTTCAGTTCGGATGATGGCTCGCTGCTTTATATTTCCGTTCTGCTGCATTTTCCGCAATGGCAGCAATGTTTTTTTTTCTTCTTCTTCATATTCAAGCCACAAAATCTTGGAAGTAATTTTCATAACTTAAGTTAAGCCACAGTGAAAAATTCAAAAAAAAAAGGATACAACGAATAAGTATGCAATGAAATTTTGCGGATAAACCGCGTGCAGTTCAACACTTTTGCTTTATAAATACAAGAACTGTTGCAGGATAAGAAGGAGCGAGCGCTTAGAAAACAGAAATAAAAAGAATCCGACGCCAAGAAAATAAAAACGTGCCAAACGATTATTTAAAAGGATTTATGTGCCCTACGTGCAAAAGTAAAAATAATATTTTATTATTTTTGTTGTAAACACAAAAAAAAAAAAATAAAGAAAAATTCACGACAGTATTTCACTTAAGTTTTTCTTTTTTTTTTCTGCGCAAAAACTTTTGCGTATTTTAATCCCTCAAAGTTGGCTGCACTCTGAAGTTGAAGATGATGCCGACGCTGCCATGGACGCTGTCAAATAAATGAAAATGTTGAGATTCCCTTCTAAGCTAATTGAATTTAAAGTTCTCGGATAGTTTTTTTTTCCATGATACAGGAGTTTGTCGCATGCCTACAAGCCGACAGCACCTAACAGTGTCTTGATTTTATCAATCAATTTTCGCTAAATTATATTTCTCGAAAACTGTAGTAGCTAGGTTAATGAAATTTTTCAAAGTTGCTTATACATATATGTATGTACATGTTCTTGTGTCATGCAGCATATGTATATTTACAAACAGTGCAATGTGAAACATTTTAGGATATAACCGATTTTCGTATGATATATAGGTACATGTGTCTGAAAACCAACGATTTTGAATCTGGCTTTTGAAACATCGGAAGTTTCAATTGAATTTTCTAAAATTCATTGTAAGCTCCGAACCTTTTAGCTGATCTCAACAAAATGGGTATCATTTGAAAAGAATATACATAAGTAAACTTTAAAGTGTATCATTGATATACAGTTTATACCTATTTCTATATATGAGTTTTTATCATATTCATTGGATTTTTATTTTTCTTATCATGAAAAGTGAATTTTTTTTTACGTAAGAGACGCATATCTTTTTGCTTTTACATTGATTTACATATTGCCAGTAAAAACGAAAATTTCCAAGGTTTGAACCCCCGAAATCGCCCTGCGCACGAGCATGTGTTGTCTAGTCATTTATGCTTTATATTGATAGGATAATAGTACTCAGATTGTTTGAGCGATAACAACAGAACCGTTTTTATCTGCAGCTTGTGCGTAAAAAAATATAAAGTTGGCTTATGAACATATCTATGTATTCGTAAGATTGAAATTTGATTGAGAAAATCCTTCTTCTCCTACAAAACTCAACGATTTTTTTGAAATTCATATAAACCTTACCATGATGGGTTAGACAGAAATGTTAATCAAATGCAACGTAGCAGCAAAAGCACATCCCTAATGGAAACGATGGCGGATATAACCGTATTGCCAATTCCACGTTTTTCTGTTATTTTGTCTTGGTTGCAATGCTTGTCGCATATTAATGAGCCACACGCATTTCAACGAAATGAACGAAAACTTTCACTTTACGAGTATTCAAGAGAAATAAGATAGAAAAAAAACTCACCTTTTGTGGTTTACAACGAATATGCTTAACATTAATTTAATTTCTGTTGTTCTTAGAAGACTCCCGAAATTGAATTTTACACTCCCTAAACTAATTTTATACTTTAAAACTTAATTTTGTTATTTCTCAAGAAAGAGAAATATGTAGCTCTAAAGAAGAAAACGTATAGAGACAGACTTAAAAAAAAAAAACCTTTTATCTTTACCAGCGCACAAATGTCCTGCAACTCATTACAATTTCAAATCGTCTAATTACATTTGAATTAATTTATGCTGCAGCAGCACACCAGCAGTCAGTGAATGAATTTTTATTTAATTTTCTTTGTCATTGTGTCCGGCGGCATAAGCAACGGTACCGACTGTAAAGGTCGAAATATACTTAAACTAAAAAGAAACAATACTGGCATGGCAGTGCGTATGGCATTACGTCGCAGACATTTGCAAATGAATTTACAGAAAGAAAAATTTCCTTTTCACTTGAGTGCATCACTTCAGGGAGTGCAGAGGACGTCACGGCACACAGTCCATAGCACCCAAAAAAGTGAACTTTTTAGAAAAAAAAAGTTTTAAGGTGAAAGGACGTGTAAGTTGGCACTGTTGAATAAATTTATTTTTATATTAAAAAATTTCTGCATATTTTAAGTACAAAGAGTATTATTCCTTATAGCGGTATATATATGTACATATAGTTATAGTCAGTTAGGTAAGATTCATTATGAATTTTTTTTTTTCATTCAATCAATAACATAAAAGAGAACTTGCCTATTTTTTAGTTCAATAAATTAAAGAATATGTCGTCCAGAAAATAATATAAAATCTTTAGTTTTGTCTAATATATACCTTATTTGACCGTAAATGTATGAACGCTTAAAATTCAAACGAAATTTCATCTGAAGAAATTCTTCAGTAAAAAAAATAGCGTAAGACCAAATCCATTTCAAACCATGCAGTCGGACTAACTTCAAATCTCGGAATTGGTTGCCGATTATATATGTTATTTTTCAGAGGATATAAGGCGACCCATATATCTCCGATTTTATTAAAAAAACAAAAAAAAAAAAATTTAAAAACCGCTAAAAAATAACGTAAATAAAAATAAATAAATAAATAAAATGAAACGAACGATATAGGAATATTGCTGCACGAAAATCTCGGCCCTTAGTTTTATTTTGAAATATTTTCTTAAATAAATGATATTTATGTGTTTCTGAGAGAACCTTTTAAAATTCAGAACAACACCCAAATTCGACCTTCCGCCGAAAAGCGCAATATCTAACAAAAATATTTTTAAATTTTTTTTATGCAAATCTTATTTAAATTCATTGAGCTTTCAGATAAGCTTTCAGCCCATTAAAGAATTCATATTTCGTAAATTTCTAAACAGGTCTAATGTATATACTATCAGCGTCGGAGAGACTGTTTGATAGAACTATGTAAAGAATACTTAGTTTAATAAGTAAAAGGACCTGATGAACTTGCTTTAGCTATTCGTCAGTAATTTCTTATTCTCAGTGGCATACACATGTGAAGGAACTCTGATTAGTTCTTATTACTTAGTTAGAAATATCTTCCCCAGGTTAGTTTTTCATTTCAAAAACGGTCCCGATCTAATAACCCTGAGAATGTATAGGCAATCAGGGCTCTCAGATTGGGAAATATCCTTCTGTGTGTAGTTTGGGATAAAACTGTAGTATTGATTTCTTCCTTCTGACCACAACATCTAGCTATGTATTTGAGAACATAAATCTTGTTGACAGAGAAGCTTTGTTCTATGGATTTTTATTGGAAATAACTTCCTAATCACAGAATGAAAAAAAAACTATATCGTATGGTTCGATTTCGTTCTGTTCTATGGTCTTTAAGTTTTGTCTTCTGCAAAAACGGTTCTTTCCAGAATCCCGAGCCTCCCTTAGTGATGTCCAAAACTATTTTTATTTCTTTCGTTTTGAAAAAAAAAATTTTCAATAATACGAATACGAATAACAAAAACGAACACGGGGTTCGGGGTGCAATCGCGAGTCAAAACCACAACAAAGCGAATACAGTTTTGTGCAAGTAGGGCAGAATGTTACCATTCTGTTCTACTCTTTTATTTCTGCTTGCTATAGTACGAGTTGGTGTTTGAATCAAAGAACGAAACAAAGAATGTGAGAAATAAAGTTTTCGCTGAGAGATTTGAACGTTACGATAAGGTGCGGTTTTTTTTCATTCCCTGTTCCTAATAGACAAAACCAGTGCTATAATAAGTCCTTTATTGTCTCCATTTCCTTGTCACATACATCCAGTACCACTCAGTTACTCATGCGCAAAAACTATAATATTCTTATCGTATCTTAACTTACGTAATAACGGCTCGCATTTTCGTTATCCTGATATTGCAGCTGTTATAGAACCAGTTCGTAAAGCGTTGTTGATATTTATCTTCTCGTTTAGGCTTTGCAGCTTTTTTGAATTTTGTAAGCCAAACAAGACATTGCTTTATCATTTACCTAACAAAAATTTTCCGCTGTTGAAGTTGACCAAATAATAACAAATGGTAATTTGCATTCAAATTTTAAAATTAAAGTTAACCAACTAACTGACGGAGGGACTTGTCATAATGTTAACCCCAAGTCAACTTCTGTATTTATTTAAAGACAACAGTCGCAAAAGTTGCAAAACTTTAGACGTGACTTTAATGAGTTTTATCGTCCGCTTTACCAATTTTACTTCATGCCTTCATAGCTTCTTTTCGCGCCTTATGTGCTGCTTAATCAAATGGAAAATATGTCCTTCGTTGCTTTTACAGAAGAAGCAAATAAATATTTATATATGCAAAAGAAGACTGTAGCAGATGAATGAAAGCATCTTTTCATTGTACATGGCTAACTAAAATTCTTTGCTTTGTACAAATTATTCCCGTTTATTGCCCCTGCAGGTATGCAATACAAATGTTTGCGGAATATTAATTGCGTTGCTGTTACTGACTTAACAAAGATGTCACCACTGTCGCATTTTCATTTTAATTATAAACTTTCTAATAAGAACGGCGGCGATATTGTAAGCGTTATATACCAACCAACCATCCAACCAACCAATGACATTTTGAAAACGTTGTCAATATTTTTCGGTATACCTTCTATCTTGCTTAGTTGAAGAAAGTTGGCCGCCAAAAGTTTTAACTTAACGTTGGCAAGTTGCTGCCGCCAACAAATGACACTGTTATGACAAATGAGAAATGCAAATTTACTTCCGAAAAGTTTATTTACAACTTCAAATTTGAGTTAAGACAATATGCCAGAAAAAAAACAAAATTTAAATTATAAAATTGCAAGACTGTTAGAAGAAATGAAATGAAAAAAAGTCTAAAAAGGAAATGAAATAAAACCCATATAAAACAAAACCGAAAATATCTTTTATAAAATAAATTTAAAATTTTGGGCGATTTTTCACTATAAATTTGATACTATTTAACAGAAGATATTTAATTTCTTTTATTTTAATATTGTACAAAATTTAAAAAAATTTTTTCTCAATCTAAAATTAGAGGAAACTTAAACAAAAAAATTTTAAAAAAATATCCACCTCTTTATGTATGACAATTCGTGTCGTTTCGTCTCTAATTTTCATGCCTGAAAATATGCGATTGTATTTTACATAGATGAAAACAAAAAAATCTAGCCTGTGCTTGATGACTAGTTAATTACAAATATAAGAATTGTACTAGCATACTTTTAGGCTTGGAAATTAGAGACGAAACGAGACGAATCGTGATACATAAAGAGGCCCTAAGTGTGCAGCTCACACGTGGTAGATCAATATGGTATTGTGATCAAAAATTGGTCATTTCGAGAAGCTCTCTTCAACGTTTGCTAACAAAAGACTTACATCTTTATGGTTACAATGTTCAATTGGCTCAAGAACTGAAGCCTACTGACCACGGACAGCGATGAGAAGTCGTGGAATAGATAATGGAACAGTGTCAAGTGAATGTTGATTTTTCGAACGAAATCATCTTCTGCTGTCAGACATATACATAATACTTCGTTAATCATCAAAATTGTCGCTTTGAGGTTAAGAAAATTCACGAGTTATTATCGATTTACAAAAGTTTCCACAACGTGTCACTGTTTGGTGCAGAAAACATCATCGGAACATTCTTCTTCGAAAATGCGCCCTGATCAGGTAATAACACGCTATCTCAACATGATAATCCAGTTTGTTGGACCTTAATGGCAAGATATAGATGTGGACGACATGTGGCTTCAACAAGCCCATAGCACATGCCATAAAGCTCGAGAAAAAATTCAACTACTGCATGAGTCTATTCCTGGTCACGAAATTTCCCCTTTTTGTGATTGGAATTGGCCGCCAAGATCGCGCGAATTAATATCGTCCGACTGTTTTTTTGTGTTTCTGAATTCTAAGGTCTATATGAAGAAGTTATCGTACATGCAAAATGCTAATGAAAAATTTCGACGGCAGCGAAGCTTTAGAGGCCATTTAACCGATATGCTTAAATTTTCATAAATTTATACACATTTATTTGGCCAGTTAATTTGACAATTTTTTGAACTTTTTCTTGATATGTAGCTGTTAGTAGTGTTTTTTTTTTCTACAGCAGTCTATATGTATTTTAATCAGTATAGCAAAAATATATATATTAAATATATAACCAAAGCAAATCTCTAATAATAAAATGCACAAAAAACATTTTAAAGATATAATTTAAAATTCTTCTATTTCTCCGCTTTTTACTTATTTATGCATAATTATATCTCTAAGCTACAAGTTGGCAGAAGCGACAGCAGCAACACCTCTAAGGAGTCATTTCAACATCCGCTTGAGACATTTTATAACTGCTGCAGATTTCCTTCTAGACACGACTTATCAGTTTCAGTTTAATGCAGCATCTTTGTCAGCATCTTACATGCCATAAAAAGGTGAGAAACGGAAACAAAGCAACAAAATGACAGCCGACGTAGACGTTGTAAAATAAGGATATCGGTAATCGGCACAAAAAAAGCACATTAAGCACAAATGATGATGGAGCGATGGAATATGAAATGCAGAGGACTGCATAGCGAAAAAGGTCTCGCAATGGCATTCACTGAAGTTGAACGGACCAAAGTTTCTTATTTTAATTGATATTCATTGAAAATCTGACAAGAAAGAACTTAAAAATTGCTTTATATTGCACATAATTTATATTGAGGAAGTTTAAAATTAAGGAACTTAAAGCCTTCCCTGTTCCGGCAGACCTCACCAAACCAATGTCAACTAACACTTAGAGTGGTTTATACAGGGTGTATGTAATAAGTTTGATTTTTTCAAAACAAGTTGGAAAAAAAATAAGAAGGTGAAGTCATAAGAAAATTTTCTCTCTCATCGGTAATTCCTCTATCCACATTGAAATTTATTATAGTTTATTGAATTTTTTTGTAAATCAATTTACTCTCACGCTCTGTTATTTTAAAATATTGATAGAAAAATGTTTACGTTCGAAATGTTAATGTTTCGAGATTAACATAAATATTTCCCATCACTTACTTTGCAACATTTACAAGCAGTCTATATCACGTCGCTTATTTCGAATCAAAAGATTAAAATTAATATTAAAGCTAACCAATGTATATAATACCATTGCTTAACTTAAAATAGGCGGAATTTTCCAATGATCTATGTCATAAAGAAAATTTTCATAGCGCACCCATTATATTTCATACACATATTTATCCTTTTTCTTACGACCATACGAGTATACACAGGATATTTAAAATTAGTCTACCCGAACACTGCATTTGCTTACTTTACGGCAAATATTTTATAATGATTTTGCTCCTGAAACTAACTTGAAGGTCTTCAACGAAGCTTGGCCTCTGAGTAAAAAATGTAATGTCAACGAGCGTACCTTGAATAACCACAAGCACAATACGAAGAAGAACAAGAAGAAGAAGAAAAAGAGCAATATGCAAAGTCCTTAATAGTTTAACATAAACAGCATAGCATCTTTTATGCTGCAAGGAGACAAGCGAGTGCTATGCGCTTAGTTGGTTGATAGCCGCCGCAATGCATAGCTTTAAGCTGGCACATTACCATTGAGATAGGAGACTTCCGCATTTGCACTACAATTTGTGCGTCTTTTTCATAAGATGAGGCTACAACAGCAACACTTTTTCGCATCTTATTTTCTGCACTATGCTATAGACGTGTCCTTGGGCATTAAATGTGTAAATATTTATATGACTATTCCCAGCAAAACATTTTGAAGCGCGAAATGTTTATTCATCAATCACCGAGACGATCGTTTCGATCGCGTGCATTCGATATTTTGATGCAAATCGATAGCTTGTTTGGAAAAATCTGCACAAGGCTAGCTAGCACTTCATAGTGGATGCAATTGCTTCAAAAACTCATAACTTTCGAACAACTAAAACGATTTGAATGAATTCAATGATATTCGATCGTGTGTGTAGAACAAAAAGTCACTAGCTACATTTTCATGTTTTCGAGTTATGCGGCTTTTAATATACATTTTATTATTAAAAACTTCATATGAACGAATCATATCTTTCGAAAAATACAATTTATTTGTTGTTAAAGTGCACACAAAAAGTCTCATAACTCGAAAACATGAAATAGTATCTACATACATATGTATATAGCTGATTTATGATATGTCCAAAATACAAACTGAGCTCATCTGGAAAAGTTATAAGCTCATCGTCTGAAAGTGCAAATCAAATAATCATATAGTATAAGCAACAAATGGATGATTCAAAAAGAATTATTTTAATATACTGAAATTTCTCAATAAATGTTGAAGACTTAAAAATTTTCCAAATGTTTGCTGGGTGTGTTAGTCTGTGCATATAATTGTGTATGTGTGTATGTACGATAGTGTACGTGTTGATAAAGTTATGGCATAGCTTTGTACTCAGCTGCAAGCAAGCTAGCGTAGCCCATGTCTCGTAAGGTGCTTAAAATATGAATTTGTTGCTGAAGTGTTAGAAATTTTCAATAAAGGATTTGTACCAGTGAAGTGGGGGTTGACCAAACGATAGTTTAACTACTTTTTAAAGCCTCTTGAATGTTTAAAAATAAAATGAATGAAATGTATTTAAACTTAAGCTATAATGATTATTGTTTAGCTGGCTGGATTAGTTGCAATGCAACCCGAAATATTGGTGTACAGTAATAAATGAAAAATAAAAAATTGAAAATCTGTTTTTAATTCTAAATTGACCTCGAACCAGCTAAACAATAATCATAAATTTATAAAGGTTGCAAAAATAAAATCATTATTGAAGCTATAATTGTAAAAATATATTAGAAAACCATTGATTTTTAAGAGATTTCGTTTTGTTATAAATAATTTTTATTTATTTGACATTACTTTTTTGTGTTTATGTATGTATACAAAAAAGAATAACAATATATTACTAATAATATGTTTTGTTAAAAAAAATGAATTTTATAAAAAAGTGATAATTTATGACCTGCATCTATTACAATGAGTGATATCTTTTGAATGCTCAACACAAACTGGCTTGTGACATTCTTTGCAGATTTTTTTTGTTGTTCTTCTTTTGGAACATAAGAGGCGATTTCTCTTTTGCTTGATTCTGCCAGAATTGTCACGCTGCTCTTGAGCGCTTACTGGAAGGCTTTCAATGGTTGGTGTAACTGGGCGGCCCAACATACTTTCGATTTGACTACGTGATGAAAAATTTCACATTGTTTGATCTAACCAAATCGTACCATATTATTGCCATCGCCCTCTTCACCTGCCAATAGACGTTCATTCGTATCTTGCTCATCTTCACTGTCTGCTTCCAAAAGCTCCTCCAATCTTTGGCTTATGTACAGTTCTCTGTCTTCAAAGATAAGTCCTTACAATTGCCGGGGAGTTAGCCATCAGCCATTATATAATTTTTTGTCTTTTTTATTCAAATGCAGTACAGAAAAAAACTTGACAGTAACTGACGACACTATTAGCAAAACATGTATATTTATATACCATTTTTATGCGCGAAATCACACAGAATTTTTGAATTTATTAGTTCTTGGATTTGACCGTTTTAAAATTTATTTTTAAATATTTTCCGGAGATTTTTTTACTGTTCTTCGATAATGCTCTCATCTAGGTGCACCTGCGTCTTTTTTCCTCACGAAACTTTATGACTTACTAACAGAAAGAGGTAAACCTCTGTTTATGTGGACTACCTATAAATATCTTCAACAATTTTAAGTCCTCCGAAAGGCGTTGACCTGTTTGTGGTTAATTTTATTACACAAACCTTTATTGTAAAATTTCCCAATTTTTTAAAATATCAATCATAGAGTCAGAAAAATGACTTCATTCAGTTCCACTGTTGGAGTTTGTGTAACACCAGGTAGTTTTATATTTATTTTTCAATCAATATTTGCTTAGGATTTTACCTGGTACATATGAATAGGACATTGTGAATTAACTCTGAATGGCTTATATTTCTTTCTTTTGTACCTGTGTTATAGTAAGTAATAACAAGTAGGAAGAGTGAAGGGGATTTCTCGAGATGCTATGTGATAGATCGGTTATCAAGGTAGAAGAATAACAGTACTAAAAGAGTTTTATGGCTACTTCAATTATTTGACTTTCAAACGGTTTTATCATACCCCTAAGTGCAACAAATGAATTTACTACGAAACCACACCATCGAAAAATCCTTATACTTAAAAAAAACCCATTGCAATATAAGGAAAAAAAAAGAAAGGAACAAAATATGTAAAAAAATGTATAATGTATAGATACACTTGTCAATTTTCATAATATATAATCGCTATAAATAGAAAAAACCGTTATCAACATAAAAAATTGAAAACGCACATACAAAACGTATGGGATACCCGGGTGTGTTGGGTGTATGTTTACGTATAATTTTTTGGCTGTAGACACAAAGGTTAAAATTGCTTTACAAAAATATTTGCACAAATGAGCAAGCATTCAAGCATAACAAACCGTTGAATGGCACACTAATGTGTTTGTGCGTGTGCGTTTTGTTTTTGTTTTTTCCGTGGTGCAATTATAAAAGGTGAATTTATTAAGGAGATCTGAGAGAGAGATTTGAGAGCATGAGAGTAAATCGATATTCAAAACGAGATTCAAAATTAATAGAATTACCGATCAGAGATCAGAAAGAAACAGGCTACGCGTACAAAGTCGCGGTAGTAAGTAGAGCAGAATAAAGTTAGCTTGCTTTATTAACTTAAAAAGTAAAACAATTCCGTACACTAAACAGCGTGTCTAGTTTTTGTGATCTGGTGCCATCACATCAAACATCTTATATTCTGGTCCAACGATGACCTACATATTTGAAAAAAAGTGAAACAGATCAACAAATTGGTTGAACGAGGAGCATGCCCTACGGAGCGATCAAAACGAGATTGGTAATGACACTCTAACATATAATAGGCCAGCAGGTGTTCTGTATAGCGAAACCGGATCATGTTAAGGTTACCACTTCAAACTGAGTTTTTCAGAGAGTGTTTACATAGGATTATATCTGATAAAAATTTACCAAATGGTGATTGAGTGGGACATATTAAAAATTGCTAATAACAGCAATTTTGTCTCAGTGCGAATTTGTATTTTATAGGACTTCAGACCAAGATCTCGCCTCAAGATACGCCACAATGATTCATAAGAGTTGAACAAAGCCTGAGATCGGCGACGAATCGATTGTTCACGGTTTTCACGAACACTCTCTGTTACTGCAGAAATATTCTCAAAATTACGGGCTGCATGCACTCTGGTTGAATGATGAATGTCCAATAGTGTAAAATTGGTTCGAAGTCTTGTGATGATATTAGGAATAGTACGCTCAGTTGGACGCTCATAACGACCAAACTGATGTTGAAAAACATACTCTAACTGATTTTGGAAGTAAGTTTCCACAACTAATAAACGTTGTTCAGGAATAAGTCCATTCATGATTGAACACAAACGTCATATGGACAAGCCATGTGACACATAGCAGCTCTCAAAACAACACAGTTAGAAAAAGAACCTCGTATTGGATCACCCTATTTAGTATATTTAGTATATAGCGATATTCTTCAAACCATCTTCCAGACTTAAAATCTCTTATACTTTACAAAACTAAATGGCGATACTTCGATAAAGTAAAAATTGTATTCAAAGAGCTACAGAAGTTTATGTTAATGAAAAAGTCATAAGCCTAAAACCTTACAAATGTTCGACGAAGTTATAAGAAAACAATTTCTCATTTTCCTATCTATAAAAATGCTATATAATTTTAAGCTTCTTTTGTACTGAATTCACAAAATAGCTTAAAAGAATGTTTTCTGCAACTTGCAGATAAGAAATTATTGCAAATAATTTTAAAATAGCACCTAAGTAAAAAGCCACCTTGCCCCAACGAGTTTATTTTAAATTCTATACATTTGCATAAAATTTAAGTTATTTTATTTTCCAATTTCAAACCGAATGACTTAAATATTGAAATCTTACAAAACAATCAAAGTGCCAGCTCAATTTTCTTCGTAATATTTCCGCTTGACCCTGAAAAATAAAAAACAAAACATTTCAATGGAAATTCTGTTTTGTTTGGTTGTACAGCAGCAGGCGTACAATCCAATATAATACACATTTTTATTGACATTTTGCCACATTTTGTCAATAAAGAAAAATTGCAAAAATGTGGGGTTGCCTATTTTTTTGGGCAGAAAAATGAAAATACTTTCCCTCAATCAAGTAGATGATTGGGATGAAAAGTCAAGTTGCTACGACTTTGACAACTGTGCTTGTTAGCGTGATTTTTTCTTTCAACTTTTTGTAAAGTTTTATTTTTTTTTTTGAATTATTTAAACTTGCGCTGTAAGATATTGAAGTATACATAAGGACGCATACACGCTACAATAAAGTGATGAAATGCCATCATCATCATCATCATCATCAGTGGCAGCAGTTTTAACCGGGGATGCCAAGTTATTGTGATATTGAGTAGCAGCTTCAAAACAATGTCTTCGAAGTGATTTTTTAAATTATACTGACGCAAAATTTTTATTTTAAAATATTTCGTTAGTTGTCGAGATACATTGGCAACATCGCACATGCAGTAAAAGCATCCCGGAACGTTTTTCGCATTAGTATCAGCATAGGCGATTCACTTTATTGTCACTAAGTCCTCAATGACAGTATACCGGGCTTACAAAGTGAATATGGGGAGAATAGGTGGGTTAACCACTTCAGTGGTATTATGATGGGCGTAATGAGAAGAAAAAAAAAACAGTTTTTTATTGAGCATCATAAAAATTTTACGCTGTAAATTTTGTTTTTGCTACGATTTACTTTCATTGAGTGTACTATTTTCTTTCTTCACACGCTGCATGAAAATAAATTGAAAAATTCCATCAACGACGCCATATTTACGCATGATCTTCAATTCTCGTATTACATTTCCGTTTCCTTTTGCCATTGCTATGTGCATAAATGGCTTCATCAACATCATTAGCTGTCATTTAAGAAATGACGACGAACGCAGCATCAGCAGGCTCTGCTCTGTGTTGGTGAATGCAGCATAAATTCTTAGAATCCTTGAAGTAAATTCCATTTTTGAATTCGTTGATTTGTTGTTGTTTTCGACATTTTGCGCTGGACAAATAGTTTTATTTGTTGACTTGGTAAAATGTCGTTATGGATGATGTCTGCTTAAATCAAAATTTTGTTTTTATTTTTCATAGGACACCAGCTGAATTTGATTTGATTATGTTTTTAGATTTAAAATTGTAAAGAAACAACGCAATAGCTATGAATTGAAAGACTTCTTCTTGGATTAAAGCTCTTTCAAAATATTTGTATTGAACTAAATTGAATTTAGCAGCGAATCGCATTTATGTTTACTTTATGGTACGGATTTATTGAGGTTTTTCATAAAATTGTTTCTTATCTTAAGCTGTCATGAAAAGCTTATGGTAAAAAGAATAGCCTCTCTCAAGTTTTTTTTTTGATATTTTTGGCAGTTATATGTAAATATATTAAAGTCATTGTTTTCATTCTCATTCTACAAAAACCATACTTCATGCTTGTATTCACTTGAGTGCAGTTTAGTTTTCCTGAATTTAACCTAATTTTATTGCATAATTCATAAAATTTTGCCAACATATAAAACTTAGAATAATTATAAATTTAAAAGGAAAATATTTTCCGCTTATAATTCATGTCATTTTTATCGACAAAACGCTGCAGAATTTTATTGCCATAGTTTGTCAGCCGAAACCATACGACGCAGACAAGAAGAAAACATTTCTCTAGAAAAACCCCCGACGGAAATAACAAGTCGCCATAGTCGAGCGAGCGCGAAAGTTGCACGTTTTGCCACTGATGGAGTGAAATTCGGTCTAATACGCGGATATGCAAAAGAACAGACGTTGACACAGACACACGTGTGCCGCCACGTATTATTGCGGTGTTAGTTCAAGGTAATCTTTAGCCACCCGCGTCGCCTACTCACCCATTTCCTTCTTTCTTGAATTTATTTCACATACACTCGACTGCACTTTGTGTACTTACTGTATTTTCTTCAGTATGCCAGAGGAATTACTATTGCAACTGTAAAGTACGGGGTGGTAACCGATCTATGCGTTACACCAACGCATAACCCTCGCACCCCAATTCAGTACAAATCGACAACGTTTGAGTCCTGTGCTTCACATTTGCCGCTCGTTCGCAATAAACCCCAAACGAACGAACCGAAAGAGGCAAAAGTTTCCTTTTTTATTGTTTTCGATTTCCATTTTTATTGCGGTGCTCCTTCGTGAGCCTCCTTCATGGCTTTGTAAATTGTGAAGTGAATTTTCTTCAATGAGTTGATTTTTGCTTTACTTTGCCAATGCCTTGCTACATACGATTTTTAGGATTTTTGTAAGTATTTTATGTAAAAGGATAAAAAAAAGGAAACGCGCGTGCATAGAAAAATTTCCAAGGATTATTTTATTTTATTTTACTCAAGGAAATTGAATTTTCTATTTGATAGTGGATTTGTGAATGGATACCAAATACAAACACATGCATATTCGTTTAAATGTATATTTACTGTAGAACTTTGGTATATATAAAAATGTAGTTTAATCGTTTTCGATTTCGCATTTAACAGTTGACAAAATTCATTGCTGATATTCTTGATTTTTATTGCAGCAGTAAATTGAAATGAGTTGAAGTATGGTAGGGATAAAGCCGCAGGCAAGGCGGTAGGTAGGGACCTCGCAGGAGACAAATATGGCGGTAGTATTTAATTTTGTGGTTTGAGTTGTCGAGCGCAATGTTTGCGATTTGTATGAATAACAATTTGTTTGGTTTCCAGGCAATTTATTTTTTCTATTTTACTAAGTTGATTTACTTGAGTGCAGCACAGTTAAGAGGTTCTGTTTTATAATAATTTTTAAACAATTTCTCAAGCAATCGTGTTGAGTTTGTATAAAGTCGAATAAAAATTCTTATAAAGATCTGTACATGAAAATTTTGTGTCTCTGTACTTTAGGGTGTCTGTTATTTCCAAAATTATAGACTTTAGGTTTGTCGGACAACTTAAAAGAAAAATTTTATCACTAACTCTAGGTAAGGTTAGGTTGGAGTAGTGGCTTAGCACAGCTGGCTTGAAGCCATAAGTAGCACTATAAGTGCCATTTTAATACCACATTATGTGACCTGGCAAATTGGTGGCTATATGCAGTTAGCCTTATTAAGATAATGAAGCAAAGATCCAATATCAACTTCGGCAATATCGCTGTGGTCATTGAAGAAGAGTTTTCCAAGGCATCCTGATTCTGGCTAAGGCTGGACAGCTGCAATGATAATTCTCGAGTGATTCAATCACGCTTGCGTTCAAGCATCTGCGGCAGGAAGAATTGAATAGTATATCTAATATTTCAGCATGCTTGGCGATTGCCCAGTGAAGTTCGCGGTGGTTCTCAGGTCACTTTAAGAAGGCCGGATTGATCTGGCTATTTTACAGGTTTTTAAAGACTTCCAGTGGTTTCCGGCTACAGACAGAAAATGCGAAAAAATTCTCTTCTTAACTACGCCGAGTGTAAAATCGTTCCGGAGCGGTTTCATTTAGAGAGGGACCACGCCTTGCTAGTTCATCAGCTTTTTCATTTCCCTCAATGTTCCTGTGTCCTGGAACCCATATGAGAGTATTGTCAAATTGGCGTCTTAGCCTGACAAGTTCTTTCCTGCATTGTTCTACCAACTTCTCTTTATATGTCACTAACCTTAGTCTGAAACCTTTTAAACTCAGAGGTTTTTGGCGAAATTGGCAATTGGAAAACAATATCTTCGAAAATAACGGATAACCTTATGTGCTTATGCCTGGTTATTCTCAAGGTCTACTGCATGTAAAAGTTACAAAATAGCTATAGACTTATCCTTTTTTGCTGTGGTCCTTCGGAGCAAATAGGGTATAATTAATGATGTCTCGTCATATCATATGAAACTCGTAAGCAACTATTAATTCGTTCTATTTTGTACAAGATCTGTTAAAAGAGTGTCAATTGAGGTACTGTTCATATAGTTAAGATTTGCAACATTGATTTTCATGTGTAGTGTCCTTAATGACGCAATCGCTGCTTTTGCCATTTGAATCGTTTTCGATTCGGATATAATTTAAACTGAAATCATTGGCTTGCATTAAGCTTTAGAATACTTCGAAGCTTTCTTAGGGCTACTACAGTTGACAAAAGATAAGAGTCAATCATTACTAACGTAATCTGTTCTTGCAAAAATCTCCCCCCGTTTTTGATAAAAAACCTTTCCAATACAAAAGATTCAGAAAAGCCTTATACGCACCCCAATGCACTGAAATGACCATAACAAATAATGAACATAATAGAAATCAAATCATTCAAACCATTAAACATTGAAAAATATACACAGCTGATTGTTTCACATCCGTTGCGTTACATTATGTTACATAATAAAACGTTAAGCGACATAAAGTGATGCATAACGTTGCCTTCATAAATGCAAACGTAAACTTGGTGGAAAATTAACAAAAGAGACGAATAAAAAACAAAATCCATTTAAATGTCCCACATTTGCATTAAACTGAAAAAACAAAGAAACTGACTGCAGACACGTTGACTTGAATTGCCATTCAAAAGGATATTTACCTTAAAACGATATTCTGCCACAGCGAAAACTAATACCAAAAATCAATTGTACTGAACATTTCAGAAACGAATGCTGAAAATCAATTACAGCAAAATTTTAAGTTAAATAACAAAAGCAACAAAAACTCAAATAAGGATTGCTAAATGAATATGAAAAGGACGAAAAAGTTAAGCAACGCGGTGAAGCATTAAGCTGCATATCCTGTGTCGGTTGCTTACCAAATTGAAAAGTAACTGTTAGCAAAAAATGAAAAACAAAAACGAAAATTGCATGCAATGAAACCAAAACATAACGGAAGTAACTACATAAAAACTGGGTAGGTTAGTGGGCGGTTATGGGTGGCGGGTGGCCAGAGCTGAGGTAACAAAAGAAAGCACACCAAGTAAAGGAGCCATCAAATTTTACAACTTTCGATTTTCAATTTCGTAGCAGACGAACTTTTGAGCATAGGTTTCAAGCGGCCATTAGAGTGGATTTCCTGGGTAGGTGGGTGGTTTAAATATGAAGAAGAACGCGATTAACTGCTTATAACTGAGAATTTTTGTAGTAACTTTGTTTACCTTTGAGTTGAAAATTTGCAAATTTACTTTTATTTTATGTGAGCTTCCTTCCGCTTTGTCTAGTAGGTAACTTACGTAACTACACTTACTTGGTTAGAGCTACAACAAATTTAGTCTAGAAGAGTTGGGCCAAAATAAAAAGATAAATGTTCGTAACTACTTAAGAAGAAAAGTAACATAAATTATTAGGAACATTATATTTTTAAGGATTTTTACTTAAGAAATAAAATAAGTACTCAATAGACAAAATTCAGTAGAGTAGAATTTGATCCGTAGTCAGCAGAAACCAATCAAACGTAAAAAGTGAACAACAAAACTAAAAAGTCGGTGGTTGTCAACATGCAGTAGTTCGACTTAGGGGCAAATATTTAGTTTTCTGAACCACTCTAATATATCTTCTGTTACACCTGTGTATATAGCTTGCATTTCCATACAATTGTAAAAGTTGTTCTATTGTCAATATTGAAATTGCTATCTTAGAAATGGGTTCATTTGAATATAAATTGATAGCAAAGCAAAATCACAAATAAAAGAGTGAATATTAGCGTCAAAAATGTAGATATAGAAAATAACTGATATAGTAAAAAGAAAATATTTAGTGATATTGGAAACGTGAGACTGTCAAATTTTGATGAAGGTAAACATTCTACATAGTGTGCAAACGCAAAAGTAAGAAGCACTATTCAAAAGGCTTTCCTTGAGAATGTGGACGCTTTTCCGACTCTGTTTCAACTTGTATTCTACACCTCGATTTTCAGCGAATGGAAGCAAATTAGACTTTCCGTAGTTGAGAAAAAAGTAGGCCAACCGCGGATTGAAAAAGAGTAGGCCTGCCACATCCGATTCCAAAATAAGGGGAAAATAAAGATAATTGTCACGAAATATTTCAAATTAGGCCGTTTGCAAGTTAGTGGTTAAAAACCGCTAAAAATCAACAAACTTTTTTATTTCAAACATTTTTTTGATAAGGTTTCTATTAACAATGAGGTTAAGATTTGTTGAGGACTAAAAAGCAAATTGCGAATAACTTTGGAGTTGTGTACGTGGAAGGTAAATGTTAAAATAAACATACAGCATTTTGTAAATGTAATAGATTGCATATAATCAGCTGAAACGTAAATATTCATGAACTTATAACAACTACTCACAGTAACTATGCGCTAATTAACTTCATAAATTGGTAGTTTAAGTATTTAAAGAACTCAGCGATTTTGTTTTTGTGGACAGTGGCTGTACCTGCGCAGGTGTCACTGTTGTATTTGTGGATCATTATTTACAATCGAAAATTTTGTTCATTTCAGTTAGAGAATTCAGGCTCTGGAACAGAAACTTTATCGTGTGCATTTTCTTTCCTTGTATTTTGTATATTTTTCTATACTATACTCTGTCAAATTTGGCAATATTATTTTAAAATGTCTTATTAAATATAAGAACTTTTACAAATTTAATATTCCAATTAACATATGATATTAACCAAACCTTTACTAATACCAATAAAATAAATGCGAAACATTTATGCTGATTTAATTTATCCAACATGCATTACGTTGTTAATAATTAAAGCAGATTGCAATCTCAAATAATTGTGATAATTTGCACTGCAATTGCTTTTGTTAATCTTGCATTAGTGTCTCTGCACTGATAAGACAAATTATGATTTCGATACAGGGGTGCCACTAAAACACTGAAGGATTTGCTAAAGTCATATCTTGTTGGTTACAATCTTCTTTATTTTTATTTTTTGAATGTTATAGAGCACGCCTGATATACTCAAATGATTATGTATGATGTAGAGCAACATGTTATTTTTCTATTTCTGTATAGTTAAGATCAATTTTCAATTTTAGAGGAAATACCGCACAATTTTAATGTCAGAGCAGCTTTAAGCGATAGCGTGTTTCTGAAGCTAGTGAAATGGATTGATCGTTTGTTATTAGGATATTCAAAATATTATGCAAAGAGTCAGTATTTGTGAGCAGAAAAATAGTGGTCGTAAAATGTTTTTTTGTTTTATATCATTCAGTTGATTAGCCAACACCCTGTACAAACATGATATTGAATGAATTTTGTAGTCATAATAAAAGTATTCGCAAAAATACTTTACATTGAGTTTAAAATCTCAAAATTTCAAAAACGAGGCGAGAGACAGAATTGTTTTCGAGAACGCCGTCCGCCCATTGAAATTCACAAATTTTTTGCGGTCAAATTGTGATAGATTTTATTTATTTATTTTATTATTTTTATTCTTGCCTTTGTGAAACTTAGCATTTTGTTAGAGATTTGTTATTGAATTTATTTTACACTTGGAAAATATTAATTGGGTAAAGTAGGAGGAAAATCAAGAAAATAAATTTAGTTCTAGACTCTTTAATCACGTCTTAATCTCCAATATGAAATGTATAAAACCAGTAACACGGTGATCTGAATATCTTAAATACAAAAATGATTTAATTTTTTAATAGGCACTTAGTTTAAACAAAAACTAATTGTTTTAATCTGCATTAGCATATCGATTACTAGAGCCGCATCTATTCTTAAGACTTTCGTATGGCTTCAGCCATTCCACAAAGGCGTAAATAATTCTTGCTCAAGCAGACAATATACTGTCGCATATCTACATGATAACGCAACTTAACTAACACTAGTTAACAAAATTTTTTAATCGAATGTGCCTTCGTCATAGTCTTCCAAAAGAAATGTATTCATTTTGCATTTGTAAAAGTAGAAAACTTCATACATAAGCAAATAATAATTTCTACACTATTTTTTTTTTTTGAATTGTCATTCATTAAAAATCTTTAAATTTGTAAAGTTTTTTATATAAAATTAAATATTGAACTATCTGAGCTATTAATTATAACTGGTGACCCTGGAATTTGAAAAAACATTCTCAAATCTACTACGAGGTAAAAAAAAACTTGCTTGAGAAATATCTGGTTTTACATCTGACCAAAATTTTTGGCTTGAAGGAATTCGAAAATTCAAAAACATTATTAGGATGGAGTTAGCTGAAACTTTATAAGAAACAGAACATTCGCGAGTAAAATTAGCATTATTGTTGGACATTGAAAGTTTTGGGCGCGAAAAATTGGAAGCAAGAAATCTTTTTTTTTTTCGGCTAATTTTTCATTTAGACCCAATTTTCTAAAGTCTTAACATAAAAACAATATTTTCGAGATTTATTTTGTTATGTAACCTAGTGTAATCATAAATAAGTATAGTGTTACTCAAAGCTGTTCAAATGCTTTTCCAAATGATAAAGAAAGCATCTTTTGAAAAAGTTTACATAAAAGTAGGCAACACTTTTTCTCTAACTATAGTAACGTCAGCATTTTATCCAAACGACACTACTTGCCGCTTGTTCACACCAGCACCAGCTGAAACAAAACACTTAAGACAATTGCTAGTGTACATGTATATATAACTGAAGGTTGGAAGCTTCTTACCTAATAGCCAACATTTATGCGAGTGCACAAATACACAACAGTTAGACCATAAGCTGCCACTGTTAAGTTGCGCTCCCTTTGTGCCGGAAGTCTTCATTGCAGTCTTTATGTTCGTTTGTTGACTTAGCATTTGTTGTTCTGCACACTTCGACGTCATTTTAAAAGCTCTCAGTAGGCGGCCATGTGTGTGTGTGTGTGTTGCATGAACATTGTCGACAGCCAGTGTTGACCGTTTTAGTCACAGGTGCTGCTGCTATTAAAAGTGCAGTCATAAAATGTCAAAGTGCAATATTCTCACAAATATGTTTTATATTTTATTTGAATTTACATTTCTTGAAATTTGGTACATTTACCTTAACGTTTATGTTTAGGTAAACAAAAAAAATACTTCATATTATGCAACTATGTACCACCTCTACAATACAGCCTTAAAGTATGCTACAATTTTGCAATTTGCGCATATATTTCACACAGTTGCACACGCATCTGTATGCAAAGACATGCTCACAGTACCAAAAATACTCGAATATTCGAGCAACTACTACCGTAAATAAAACTTTTGGCAAACGCAATCATGTAAAATTTTGAAATAATGATGCATACCTATAGGCGACCAAATGTTAACCACACAAACCACACGTTGCCGAAGAACAACAGCTTTGTGTTGGGAAATTGAAACAAGCGGATAAACTCGTAGATTTGCATTTTCATTTAAGTTAAGAAGATTCCCTAAATTGTGGAAAACCTAGATGAGCACAGGTATCTTCATGTGTGTGCATTCCTAGTTACACAAGCACGTAGTGCAACCAACCAACTTGTAACACATGCTTAGAGGAAAGTATGTACAGCAACAAAAACGA
Source organism: Meiosimyza platycephala (assembly GCA_963662105.1). NCBI lineage: Eukaryota > Metazoa > Arthropoda > Insecta > Diptera > Lauxaniidae > Meiosimyza > Meiosimyza platycephala. The sequence continues at coordinate 67,028,569 of OY759209.1, read as the reverse complement.
AGAGAAACAAAAAACTCTGTACACAAAACGACACTGGTCGGAATTTTTGTATTCCCCAAGGATTACCTGGTCTTATATGGTTGTTTCTCTCTACATTTACATGCAATGTGAATACGTATTTTACCCTGCAGTTAATGGTACAAAGGCAAGAATTGTCTCGAACAAGTTCCAAAAGAAGCTACTGTTACTTCCGCCGCTTTCACCTTTTACATGCCATGAACTGCTGATTTTTTAATGCTGATGGCCTAGGAAGAGACTATTGTCGCCATATCAAAGGTGGACATCCAAATTAAAAAATCTCCTGTTCATAACATGTGAAAAAAAAGTTGCAATGCAACTATAATCAGCTCTTTTTAGAACTAGTTCAGAATTATTTATGCGTTAGTTCTAAGCAACATACATCCAAAATTTTGCCATTGGAACCAGAACTGATACCATTTGGAACTGTTGCAGAAGTAGTTACTTTTCAAGACTGATTCTAAATTTAGCTGCAGGGCTTGGCAGTGCATTGTCGTGTGCGCCTGCGGCTATCTGCATTCGTGTGTGTGCTCTTATACATGCAGTCATGTCAAAAATTTTCGCACACATTGAGCACATATAAATTAGATTTCATCAGGAGGTAATAAAAAAGTGTTGTTCTTTAGATCCAGAGTACAAATTTTGTCCGCCCTATATCGAATTGTTTTGGGCCATAAAGTGAATATGGGATGTATGTATGTATTTGATCCAGGCTGTTATAGCGAAAAGCCGTTTAAAGAGTGGCCGTATAACGTGGTATGAGTGTATATACATAAATATATAATAGTTTATTTAATAAAAATAAAATAAAATTTTAGTTTTAACAGAAATTCATTCTGAAAGTCATGACTAACAATATAATTTTTTTTTCTTTTCAGGTATGTTCAACAACTTTATTAATAAAACAAAAATTTAATGTGGCAAACTATATCTTGCATATCTAAAATAAGAAATCTCATGAATTTCTATAAAAATTAGATAAGTATTTTTTTAAAAACAAAAATATAAAATATGAGTACTAACATGTAAACATTTTCATTAATTAACTCGTTCACTGCATAATAGCACCAACAGTTAACTCAAGTGTCAAAAAAGTTTACCCGCCATTCTGCATTCAGTCACACAAACACCAAACGTCAAGTTTAGCGTCAAAATAAATAAATCACCGCAAAATATGGCGCGCCACAATAGAAACAACAACAGCAAAGAAATAAATAAATGTCTCCACCTACACCAACACCTCGACTCAAAATTAAGTTGATTTATGTAACCACACGTAAGGGACTCTTTCGATTTGTATCGAGGGGCCTTTTCTTTCTTGGTCTCGCTTTTTCTTTTTATTATGAATGTTGCTTTGGTTATTTCCAAACAAAAATTGTTTAGAAGTTTCAACACCGACAGTTGACCACTTGAACGTCAACTATAACGACCTTATTGTCGTTGTCGTTGTCGCTTAGCTTAGCTCTAGTTCCTGTATCCTGGTGGTTGCAACAAAGCAGTGAGGCCGTTAAAATAAATGGAACAACTTTTTTCGCACCACTGTGTGCACTTTTATCCAGAATAGCGGCAGTAGCTCAAGCAAATCTGGGTTTCAGCTTGAAAATGCCAGTTGGTGTAGGAGTGATTGAAGTTATTATATTGTTAACTTATTGTATACAGAAGAGAGAAAAAGGTCCTTAATACAAAATCACTTTAACGTTTGTTGTTGCTTTAGCGTTTTATTCTTTTCATCCATGCCGGTTTCTTTTTCGATGGCTTATTTCTTTGTTTTATGCCAAATTTTACGCCCATACGATTTATTGATGGTAACAGCAGTGGTAATAGTGGGCACCACTTTTTTACGACTTCATTCCCTTGTGGTCCTTGTTGTTGCTGATATCTTGATGGTTCTTATTTTCTTGAGTTGATTTTTCAACACGCGATTAGGGACTTACGATTAAAACAAGACCGCTTGCGACAATACATTTATTTGATGAAAATTTATGACAATAGTATAATATCATAGAATGAAAATCTGTTGATATGTTGATATTACGATATAATGATGTGATGGTTTAATATATTGGTGATATGGTGATTTAGTGATGTGTTAATATAGTGATATGATGAAATGATAACCTGAAGTCAGAATGATATAATAATTTTCTGAAATGATGATGTAGTGATACTCGTATGTTGATACTATGATTTGAACATGCTTAATGTTTTTTGAAAGTTGTATTCGATTTCAGTTTTGGTGAGAGAATCGTATGGGAAAAGAGGGTGAGAAAAATATAATTTGTAAACAAAAAATGTATGAGCTCACAGTTGTATGATTCGACACACTGTAATTTTGTCTCGTTTCATTTTTCCAGTGAACTGTGAATTGCCTAAATGCTTTTATAATAATTTAGCACTGTGACCACTTGATTAATGATGAAGTTGTCGTCATATAGCACTATGATTTAATGTCACTAACAACACTCCGCATCGTTTTCTTTTTTTTGTTTCATGTTGTCGCATTTTATGCATATCTCCCTTTCTTTTAAAGTTTCTTATTGTCCTATTGAGCTTTTCTTCTTCGTTTAAGTTGTTTTGTTTTTGGTTTTCTTTTTATTTTTTATCTAGTTCACATTCAACACTTACCTTAAGCACTAGCTATTTCACCTGCAATATGTCATCTCTGCTTCAATAGGCAGAAATGTTTTTGTTTTATCGCTACCAATTAAACATCAATGTAAGTCCAATAGGAATTGCTAGTATAGATGACACTATTCTATTGATATATCAAATACTAATTTTTCAATTTTCTTAAGCGTATTCAGAGTCTGAATAAATGAAAGAAATTTAATATGTACTTGCGATATGCTGAATATGCTAAATACTGCATGTAACGTAAGCCTTTATGGAAGTTTATACTTTAATGCAGCTTTGGTCACCCATTCCATGAGTTCCTGTGACCTAATTCAACATGTTGGTATATCTACTTAGGTATGTCAATGTAAAAATGTGTCTCTGCATTGGTGAAGCAAAGTGTGGCAATGTGTCGTCATAAATCTGGTACTTTTAGTTTTTGCTTTTTTGAAGTTTTGATTTCTTACTTCACAGCACCGTCATATTGTTTAAAAACTTTTTATTCCTCCTTTTGTATTTTTGTTTCTTTTGTACGTTTTTCAGGACGTTTGCGCATTGTACCACTTGCCATTACTTTTTTTCTGTTTTATTGTCGTTCTGTGTTTCGACATAGTTCTTTTTGTTTCACCAATGGAACAATAAAAAAATCTTGATTAATGTTGTCACATATTTATGTATGTTGCTAATAAAACAATAACATTTTTTCAAGTTGATCTTTTGAAATATCTTAAGCTGGTTTTCATAAGACTATAAACTACGAGTTTTTGTGAATTGTAATTAAAAGCAATTTTTTCAAAAATATATTAACCACATCTAATTTTGATCTTGAAGAAAACAAAAGTCAGTCAGAAATTAACGGAAAATTTTGGGCAAAATAAAAGTTAAAATATACAAAAAATATGAGAAGCGATCTAAAAAGATGTTATTTTCTCAGGAAAGGAAAAATATAGAACAGTTTACATATTAGGAATTTTCTGTCACGTGTAATAACCCACTAACACAAGAGTTCTTAAAATTATTCGAAATAACTGAACATAGTTTTGATCGAATTTTACAGTCATTAGCAGAAACCGATATTCATGTGAAATTGACATGACAGAGACAACAAATGGAACAATTTAACCTGGTAATTGGTGACATACATATGTTTCGGCTATTACCACATATATACATAGCCTCATCAGACCATTTCAATTTGTACAAGGATTTGAACCCCGACCTTTCCATGAATTATATTTGGACAACCGCTCTTAACACTTGAGCCATGAGGGATTCTCTCCGTGAGGTGTACAAAGTGTGGTTTTTATGAATTACATTTCGCACACAATGCGCCACCTGTTCAGTAAATTAATAATATCAGTAGACCAATAACAAATTATTCGAAATTTTATAATATATAAAAAAGTTATTTATTTTTTTTTTTTTCAATAGCTTTTTACTTAGTTTGATTTCTACTGTAATTTGATAGATTAGGAGAAAAAAAGTGATAAAAGATAAAATTTTGATCAAAACTGATTGTTTCACCAATGCCAAAAAAACAATTATTGAATTTTTTTAAAATTTAAAAATATTCCGAATCATCCAAACTAAGGATTCAATCAAAAAAAAATATTATTTTATTTATATGTATATGTATGTCTGTTTCTGTGCTTATCAATTGAAATTTGAAGGCTTTGTACTTGGTGCCAGCACCCTACGAACCCGACTTTGCGTGGGGGAGAAAATGCCATTCCAAAAGCATGATTTTTTATTTGTCTCCTTCAAAAAAAAAAAAAATTTCCAAGTAAATTAGACGCGTGAGTGGGCAAAGCCCCCTCTTGCCAATATGGTGGGTATGAGTCTGCATGGTGGCTTTACAATTTCTTCACCACTATGGCTTATAGTTAAGTGGCCTTACATTCGACTTCCTTCTGCATCAAAAGATCATTGTTCTGCTGAGGCTCTGTCCTAATTTACCTGATGAAGCTTAAATTTCAGAGTTCAGTTCGAAACTTTAAAAATACCTCTACTACCTACATACCTACCCTACTCTCAAAAATAAAAACGAACACAAAATAATTAAGCAATTTGAAAAAAAATCATAAAGAAATTTCTCACCTAAATAGGAACAAACGCAATTTTGTTGTAAAACAAGAAAATCATTTTTGTTATAACGACACCGCCAGGATTAAAAACATAACAAAAGAACAAAACACAAAAAAGCATTCACACACATACAGACGTAAGTTGGATTGCACCCAAACACTACAAATGCAATTTTCGCACACACTCATACTCTTACAAAAAAAGATCGTAAAAAATGCTATTAACACGATGTCAACAAAACACACCAAAAACAACAATTTGTGTTGGATGAAGTTTTTGTGACCCCCCAAAGCTCTCATAAATGACGTATGTACATCGGTATGTACATATGTATGTATGTATGTATGTATGTACAATACACGGCATAGGTGACAGAATGAGGGTGATGATGTTAGTATTGCTGCTACTGCTGCTGCTGCTGAATGTAAACCAATGAGGCAACAAAAATAAAACTACAACAACAAATGCAACAAATAAAAACCATTTTAACCACAAAATTCACATAAAAACGACAAACTTTACGACAGTCGTCGACGAGCAATGAATTTAACTTGAGCGCGTCATCGTCATCCCATTAAAATATTTCCTTTTTTTTTTTTTTTGTTGTAAACGTTAAAGAAAACCTCTTGCGTATATAAACTTTGGGATAAAGTAACAAACAAACAAACATCACATTCATACAAATAAAAGTGGAGCAAACAATAAAAGTAGCAAAAATTACTTTTGGCTGCCATTTTGTTTCTTAATTTTATAACCTCACTCACTTGCTTAAGATGTTGGTAGCTGTAAGCGTTGGTAGGTGGGGTAAATGGAGCTAAAAATTTTAATCGTTGAGGTGGAATGAACAGGTGCTTAAATGGCCTAAACACGCAGAACAGGGCATTGATATTGCTAGTGGTAGCCCGGTAGGAAATTAAGATTAAATATTTGTTTCTCAATGGGAAGATAAGAAGTTGCCAAAAAAAAATATATATATGAAAATATAACATACGGTTCGAAACTCTTTGGCACGAATTCTACATTTACATAAGAAATGCTGGGAAAATATAGCTGAAGTGTGATTGGGCTTACAGCAAAGTGTAAATTCTAAACTAAAAATAAACTACTTACTGGTGGCCTGGTGGCATTGTAGACCATGGTAGTATTAAGATTCTGCTCGGATATTATCAATGTGTCTTGCAAGCACGTACCATAGAAACCACCGTAAGATCCATTACAGATACAGCACCTTTAAATACTCAGCAAAATCAAGAATCCCTAACTTTTAAACGGAGTATGCTTTTGAAAAAGGCTGTCCAACGAGCCGAAGTCGTTCGAACAAAGTCGAAAATCACGAGCTATTCACAAAACTTCAGCACCGAAGCAAGTTCGCTTAGTTCGACTCATCTTAGTTTGTTTATTTCGGTAAGTTCTCTCACATCTCAAAATATAGTTCTGCAATTGCAAATAAATAGCACATAAAATGTTCTACACTAAGAAAACAATATGTTTGAATATAACAAACGCATATTTCATATAGATCAATCAAATATTTATTTGAGCCAAACATATTGTTTCTGGAGCGAGTAGGGGCAAGTGTTGGTTGAAGCATTTTATGTTCGACTCAATCAAATATTTAATTGCTCTATGTATATGAAATATACGTTTGTTATATTCAAACATATTGTTTTCTCAGTGTACAAGTTCAAGCACTCGAAGTTTATTGCATTCGGAAGTTTATATATGATGATCCTTTCGAGTGTACTCATGCAGACTTCTGGTATGTATTCTCTAATATTGGCATATTAGAACATTTCGGATGTGGTATATGCTTTATAATGCCCTCAGCTCTCTGTGTACCGATTTAAGGCTATGACACGCCCTGATTTCAAAAATTTCCTACTTTTGACTGATTCTTGACTCAACCATTTTATATATTTGAAATTTTGTTTTATTACTTTAAATAATTCTTTTAGTTAGCGTTTTCGCTTAACTGGGAAGTACCACGCCTTTCCGTCAAAATTTGCCAATGTTTTTCAAGAGTTTGTCTAAGTTTTTCCTAGTATTTTTGAAAAATTTGGTCACACTACATTTTATAACAATAAAGTGTTTTATTTCTATAAGCGGCAGGCGTACCCTTGTACCGATTAAGTTTATTTCGAATCCCAAGAAGCTTGTTTGAAGGTGTGGTCTGTGACCAGGTTCTATTCAATTAGTTTGCTTGGTTTTCCCGTAATCGTGATTTTCATAGACAGACAGAGGGACAGACACACAGACAAATGGACATGGCTAAGTTGAGTCAGGTAGTTACGCTAATCAAGAAAAAATTTACTTTTCATTACCCAGTTCTTTGCGTTATTAACGGAGTATACCCTGTGTAGGGTATAATAACAGTTTCTTTTTGTGCTCAAAAGAGAGAAATCTAAAAAGCTCTTAGCTGTAGTGAAATGCTTTCTTTGTTCTATGATATCTATAACTTTATAAAAGATAAAACCGCTAATACTAAGTTATAATTGCATACTATTCTTTTTATTTTGTATACAAGAGAGTTAAAGCTTCTAAAAAGCTGCTTCGCGAGTTTATGAGGAATTATTTGTTAGTGTAATGATACAAATAATAGCTTCGGCTCTACAGTAGTTAATCCAAAATGTTGTCGTTCTCCTTATTAAAACTGCTTACACTGAGAGCTAAATTTCATTTTATCATAAGTTACTACGATTCACTTAGGCTTTACTGCACAATAATTGCTGAATTGTAGTCTAAAAAAGTTTAACTTAAATTTATTTTTTTACAATTTTGTTTTACATTAAAACGTTCATATTTAGTTTTTGGCAAGTCAAGTTTAAAATTCCGCACAGAACAATCAACACATCGCAACCACATCAACAGTTGTGATGAAAATAACTTCACACTTTTCATGGGCTTCGAGTTTAATGACTTAAAATGCCAGCCAGTCAGTCAGCTTCCTAACACGCTGTGGGAAAACGTGACTCGCGCTTAATTTTAGGTTAGATTACAATTTCGTTTATGTTTTCTGTTATAGTATATATGGCTATGTATATATATTTACCTATACCTTCCTGTAATATGTTGTACAGCTGTATAAAGAGAAAACCCAACTTTAATGAACGCTTTGTGACTTTGCAGACAACGATAACTAAAAACAAAAACAACAGTTACAACAACTTTATATTTATGTTGGTTATAAATAAAGTTATTAAAATTTTGATGATTTTAATGATAGGATTTAAATGAAAAGGTAACTGACAGCAAGGCACAAAAGGGATATAGAGGGATTGCGCTCTTTTTTTCTGACAAAAGTTTAATATTTAACACTTAAGTTAACTAAAAAGTGAAACTTTTATGAGTGTTTTTTATGCTTGAAAAGTATGCTACGCTTTATGTTCAAAATTTATTGCATACTTTTATGTGTTTTCATTGTAGTTATGGATATGGTGTTAGTTTGACAGTGATGATATTCATCTTCACTTTTGCTAATTGTTGAAACTTATTTGATTTAATGATGAAAAGAGAAAGAACTTAGATGCTGGCATAATGGATTTCTTAAACTTTGTACGTTTGTATGCCATCAAAAGTATATAGATATGAGCTTCAATTCAGCAATTCAAATTATTTCAAATCAATTCAATTCCATTTCATCACAGATCATATTCATTCAATGACAGTGACACTGATAGTACTGTGAAGCACTCGCAGTGTATATAATTTTCATGAATGACGTCTGAACAATGGGTTAATGTTGGTTTTATTGTGTATATCATGTCATTGGTGTATTCTTCATTGATATTTATATACCTTCGCCATCTAGAAAATCTATGACATACTTATACTCTACACTAAAATAATGTTTATTTATGTATTTAATATTAAACTTTTAACATGGTTTGAAGTTTTTTGCTAGTTAGCTAAGAAAGGTAATAGTTGTAGTAGCTAAACTCTATTATTGTTATTATAATTAACAAACAAAAATAAAAAAAAAACAAAGAATAACAATGATGATAAGGTACAACTCTCTCTCATGTAAAATTGCAACACTTGTAAGCACTTTTTTCCTTAAAAAAAGGCATTCGGTAAACAATTTTTAAAAAGAAATTTTAAAAAAACTTGCAATTAATTTGCATTTAATTGCAAGTAGCAAGCACTTGTAACTAAAATTGTTGTGCTGTTTTCAATGAAACAACATAAAGTTTCCAACATGATTTGTTGTAACAATGTGCTAAGAACGAAAAAAATTAAACGCTCGAAACGAAAATAAAAAAAAATGTATAAAATTTTTCACTTCTTTCGGCAGTAAACAAAACAATTTTATGTTAACAAAATGAAAATCTAAAGCGACAACATGAAAACCGCATTGTACACATGTGCCCCATTTACCCCAACTCTTATGACGTTCGGATATCAATACAACACCAACAAAACTCCAAGCCGACTTTCATGTTTATTGGGAGATGATGTGGTTTATCCCTGCGCCACAACATACTCGTACATGCCACCAATTTTTGGAAAGAAAGCGTGCAATGTCATAAAAAATTATAAACATCATTTATATAAAAATAATGCAAAATAATGTTTGGGACGTAGTATAAAAATTTTATGAGTCCTGTTGTTGTTGTTGATTTTTTAGTATCCTTAAAAAATGAGAGCAACTATTTTATTGCAATCTCTTGGTTTTTATGAATGCATGCTGCATATAAAAGGAAAAACATTTTTATATCAGGACAAAAGGAATAAAAATTACATTAAAACATACATATTGTTACATATAAAAATACATATATGTGTTTCAATGTCTTTAAACACGAGTTAGGCTTTTTACAAACCCCAGTAAACATTTTGAAGATTACTGAACTTTTTTTTTCAATCGATGGAAAGATCGACTTCTAGAGATCTTATACTACTCAGTTTTGGGTCATTGACTGATACAAAAAAAATATTTGAGAAATAGGCCTAAAATGGTGCCATCCAGGGTCTAGGGCCGCCTCTTGCAATCTTTAAAATCCATTTTTGAACTTGACCAATGATGAGTGAAAAAAAATTGTTTCACAACAATTGTTCCAAAACGGGTTGGACGTCTTTTTTAAGATCTTGGGCCCAAAATTTTATCTCAAATGGTAACTTATCCCTCTGTGGTCTTTAAAAGACATTTTACAGAGACTTTGAAAAGAGTGCGTTTCCAGACAAGTGCCTTGCGTAGAGTTCTTTTAAAGAGACCATGAGAATTATAGATGTATTTTTGAACAAAGAATATTTAGCTTTATTTTAATATCGAATTTCATTACTACATACGTGTTGTTCGCCGGTCTTGAACCCATGTTCCATCGATCAATCCATAGTTCTGCATCCTATCGACATGGCTATCTGTAATATATTATGTTATACGTTAAAGGCGAGTCATATTTTTCTCACATTTCCCTCGGTAAAGTGCCTTAAAAAGACAAAAAAATAGCCAATATAAGGACAAGCGTCGGCATGTCACTCAAGTGGCTCTTATGTCTGTAGTATATAGACTCTTTATAAGCATTATATTGTGAACAGTGAAACATACAAAACATTTCACCAAATGTCTTTATAATCGGCCACTATGAGCTTAAAATTGCTTATTAAAGACATTTTAACGTCTCTTTTTAGTATGGTTTTATATCTTGCTCTAGCAAGATATTGTCAGACCAAATATTTTTAACACTTTTGGAACTTTTTCTTTCCTTTTGACCAAAAAAATTATTTTTTTCTGTTTTCTTACTCTTAAGGCCAATTTAAACAATAATCGAAAAAAAATCATTTTTAAATGTGGTTTTTTAGAATCATGCCCTTTGGAATAAAAAAAAATCGTACAGCATTATTGAACTCTGTTAGAGGTCTAAATTTTTTCATAATTACTAAACTAACATTCAGCTTCAAAATGGCATACATAAAATTATCAAAAAAAGCAATTTCTTTAATAAAAAAAAGTAAAGTATGAAATGGTGTTTTTTTTGCAAAATACGGCAATAAATATTTATGTTCACTCTTTTTAATAATACAGATTACTGCGTTCACCAATCAATTCAATTTTTTTTTTTAACTTGTACAAAATACTTCCAGGAAAAATTAGAAAATTAAAAAAAAAATAATTTTAAAGTTGTTTTGACTTCAAGCAGACGTTCAAACACGACTATGCCACATGACATAGAATAACCGAAAGGGTTAACTGCAATACCAAGCTATTTTAGAGACATCACTTTGTAATCTGGAATTATTTCTTGATAGCTTCTCCATTTTTTAATAGAGAATATTGCCAGACTGGGGCTCATATCATGTCAACTTATGTTGTGTTATCATTTTCAATTACAACTTAGAGCGCAACAATAAACAAACAAAATATACTCCTGTCGTTATTGTTGAACGCGTTCTATACTATTGTCCTGTCTTTAAGTATGACTCTTCCGCAAGTAAAAAAATGTATGCTGGGAGATGTTACATTTAATATTACGAGCACTACTTAAATTACATTTCTAAGTTTTGAAAGAAGTAATATCCTGATATACGAGTAGTATTGCTGTTTATTTCATGACAAATTAAATATGCAATAAAAGTTTTCATATGTTTTTTGAAAGCTTCAGGCTGCAAAAGTTCATTAAAAAGTAAAGCTTAGTAACGACATGCAATGCAATTTTCGATACTTTTTGTTTGCAAGATATAGTAGTTTTGCTCACTTTTAATTGCATATTCAATATTTATTGCAAAAGCTTTCACATTCAGACATAAATGACATTGTATCATTAAAGCCATATATGTATATTTATACCAAAATTTGATTTTTCAAATGTTTTTTAAATGTAAGTTTGATAAAAGTTTCCAACTCAAATGTAAGTTTGATAAAAGTTTTAAAATTAATAAAAAAATTGATTTCATAAAAGCAGTAAAATAAAACTTCTATATTTTAGTTATTTGATATCCATTTTCCTGTGGCTTTTACCCATGCTACGCTTAAGCTACATACAGCTGTCATTTTTTATTACACTGATTACCATAGAAAAATGTAAATGTAATAAAAACAAACCGCATTCTACTGAGTGCTGTAAATAAAAATGCAAACAGCCAGAAAACCAATTCGTCATCGTCGCCAAAATCCAATTGAATTTTTATTGCAAATAAAATATTCAACCAAACTCTTATGATGAAAGCAGCGTAGTCTTGGTGCAACACACGCGATGGTATGCAACACTGACACACCTTTGTCATAGTAGAGATGGTAAAAAAAAATCGATGAATCAAATTATTGACATACAATAAAAGATTTCAATATAAACATTTTAAAGAATATTGTTGTATGCAAATATGAAACTTCTTATATTTCAATCAGTAATATGATGATGATAAACATCAATCTATCTAAATATCGATAATTTGTAATATCGCTATCTAGAGGTGTCAACCCCTGTTGTCTTACCACACCCACATTTTTCGTGTGGCTTAAAATGTGATCAACATACACCCGAAGAGTAGTTTTTTGTTTCGTTTCTTTTTTGCGGTACCATAAGCTTACATTATAGAATTAGGTTTGAAGGAAACTCTCCCAAAAATTTGGCTCCTAGATCAAACCTATGGAATTCACACGGAAGAAACGACGTTCGGATGTAAGATGAATTTAATTGCAAAAAAAATGTATATTCTTTTAAAAGCTCTTCAGCAATGATTGTTAGAATTAAATAACTCTCACTTTAACATTTTTAATTTTTTGCACATACGTACCCAAAGGAAGCATGACACCTATGTACTTGTTGATGAGCAAATATTAAATAAACATTCGTGTTAGTGCCTCTTACCGTTGTTCTAGCAGGTTTGGTAACAACTGGGCGTGAGTACCTTCTTCAGCTGTATGCACATTTATTTATATACTTACTGAAACATGCCGATACCTTTTCCATTACCTATCTACATCATCAAACTTTCAATTATTGAATTTGATTTTATAAAGTATGATATATTTACTATCGATATATTGTTGTGTTTCCAATGCTCTACAATATCTAGGGTACATTCAGTTCACAAACAGGTTGCAGTTTCCTTTTTTCATTCTTTGTTGTAAAAATATTTTTATTTTTTATCAAACACATGTCAACGACACAGACACACACTTGATTCACCGTTTATTTGCATAGAAAGACATTTTTGTGTATATGTGTATAAAAACGTTTGAAAAAAAAACGAGAAACTTTGTGTTCATTTGTATGTATGTATGTATGTATGTACGTGTGATGATTGAGTGTATTTATTGTATAGACACGCAAAAAATGTCACGCATTTCACACCTTGTTAATACAGGTAAAAGATATGCAAAAAAAATAAAGTTCAAGAGTTTATTTACTCAGCATTGGCTGCAGTTACGTTACGGTTCGTTGCATACTTTAAGGCGCTGTGACATTTTTTACTTCTGGTTAGAATAATTTGTTTTAAAACTTAAATTTAAAATTAAAATACTCTAATTAAGATAGAATGTCACTTAATACTCTTAGTTTTTGAGTGTCTTGCCGCTTTCAAAAAAAAATTTAAAAGTCTGATGAATATTAACACTCTTTTAAATTAGCTTCTAAACTCAGCGTTGCTCTTAAGATATTGTTGTTTAAAGTCATGTTTTCTAGAAATTATTATTTTTTAACAATAATGTCATAGTGAAATGCTATCGCATTAAATTGAAAACTTTATATGTCACATGATTTTCATTTTTATTTTCGTTCCTTAAAGTTCATTTATTGTCATGAGGACAAATTTCATTTGATGATTTGGTTTGTTTTTTTTTCAACTGCTTGTCGTATATATGTACTGAATATTAAAATTTTAACAAGTTATAAACTGATTTTTAGCAACTTTGCTTTTGCTGCATGCTTTTGTGTGGATGACAAGAAAAATCTTTTAAATCCTTGTTAACTTGCATAAATACGTATGCGAAACAATGAGAAGTGTATTGAGATGTGTCATTGTGAGTATATTTGTTAATATGCTTAGAAGCTAGCATATGCATACATACATATGAATATGCTCTGTAGAAAACGACGGTGGGATGACCGAAATGACTCAACGTTTAGTTAATGCCAAATAGTTTCGGCGTTTTTCAAGTCAAATTGTAGCAACAATTAAACGCATAAGGACAGTGAATGCAAATATCTATTAAGAAGGCAAAAACCTTTACCTCAATTTTCTGCATTAAAGTGAAGATTTAATTACATTTATGTTTGAGACCTTTTACTTTTTAGAGTAAATTTCACTAACTCTCAGATCACTCAAGACATTGCGAGAAAATGAGTTGTGCAAAAAAATATTCTATGCCTGGTTGTCGTTGTGAAGATATTCCTCTAAAAATTTTCATAAAATAAAGTCATTTAGTATTGAAGCTGTCATTTTAAAAGCAAAGGCTCGTTCGTTCGAATAATTTTTTTCACAAAGCTACATTTAGTATTATATTTCCTACTGACTACTGGCTGACGTCATGCATACATATGCATATTTCCTTTATTTGCATTTTTATTTTGGAACTTTTTTTTTAATACATACCACATACAAGCAGCAAAGAAAGGAGGATAAAAAAAATAAATAAAATGCAAAAAAATGTTGATTGTAAGATATTGTTGTTTTGTTGTTGTTGCTATCGTCTATACTCATTGCGCACTTGTCACATGTACGAAAGACAGGAACAACAACAAGGATAACAAATGAAAATGAAAATCTGTGCTTATTGCTAAGTGAGAAATATGTGTAAGTTCACACGAGAATAATAACAAAAGTAATCAGCATAAAAAAATGCAAAAAAACAAAATAAAGAAAAAATTTAAATAAAAGAAAAAATAAAAACAAAATAATATAAGTAAGTGATTTATGAAAAATGTCATTAAGGATAAACATAAAATGATTTTAATTTTCTTGATGTTATGTGTGATTAAGGATACTTTAAAGAATAATTGCGTACAGGAAAGATAATAGCTAAATGCATAAATTTGCATATTTAGAAATGATTAATTTTTAACAATGTCACTCATACGTCATGGTGAGAGAAACATTTCATTGATAGCTTATGCTTTATGCAGCTTGAATATAAATTAGATCCATATTAATCAATCATTTCTTTAATATATTATTTGCTCTATAAAAGTAGATGCATTATATTGGTGCCTGCTAATTAATAACATTGTCAATGCATTTTTATTATCATGTAAAAGAATTTTTATAGCCATAACAAAATGTAACGCTTCATCGTATAAAATTTCTGTTACATGTCGAATATATTTATACAATATTTATGTTATGTTATGTTATGTTTATTCTATCATAAATTCAATATTTACATATATATAAAATTTACAAATTTTGAGTTTTATTCCTATGGATTTTACAACAATTAAATTCTAATTTAACATTAAAAATAATCACTTAAAATAAAATAATACTTTATAGGAAAATGATAGTAAAAAACCTATATTAATATCACAAAATGTCTACCTGAATGGGAATTTCGTGGTCAGCTTCTTTCCGCTATAGAAATAGAGAATAAGACACTGCCTATAAACTTCTTAAGAGGGCGTAAGTTGAAAATCTGCATCTATTGATGAATGACAAGTTCATATCGTTAATAGCATTTGAAATCATTTTTTCTTGTGCTATCGTATGTAATTCTGACGTTGAAAACCTTTTTTGTAACCCAAAAATTGTTTTCAGATTCTTATTTTGGATAACTTGAAGTCTTTTTAAGTGCGTATTAGCACAGTTTTTCCAAACAGGACAGGCATATGTCAGAATTGGCCTAATACACAATTTATATAGCATCATTTTATTTTTCATAGTTAACTTAGATTTTTTATTCATAAGGAAATATAGACTCCTACTGCACCTAATTGCTTTAATGCAGATGCTTTCTATGTGTTGTCTATATAACAACTTCTCATCAAGAATCACTCCTAAGTACTTAACTGACTTTGAAAGCGGTATTAAGTTACCTTGAAATGAAAATAGCCTAGTGGGAACTCTCTTAGGAGATTTGTTGAAAGGAAATATAATAGCTTGTGTTTTTTCATTATTAACTTTAATTTTCCATTTGTCGAAATATTTAGTAGCCTGGGACAGGCTATACTGCATTTTCTTGATGATTGCATTTGAAAATTTACCCGATACCATCAAAGCGCTGTCATCTGCGTAAAAAGCTAAATCGACATATGGAGAAGATTTAAAATCAGACGTATATAAGGAATACAAGAGAGGTGATGAAACAGAACCCTGAGGCACACCAGCAGGAATTTATCTTTCTGTAGAGCTAAATCCTTCTACTTGTACTAAAAAAACTCTATTAGTGAGGAAGCTTCTTATAATCTTTATGAGATACAAAGGACAGCGTAAAATCTTTAGCTTATACAGTAAACCATTATGCCATATGGAATCAAAAGCTTTCTCGATGTCTAAAAACACAATCCCTGTTGATTTTCTTATCCGTTTGTTTTCTTTTATTAAATTTACTACTCTTTTGACTTGATGTGTCGTACTGTGTTCCGCTCGGAATCCGAATTGAAATTCGTTTATAGCATTGCTTTCTTCAGCAAAAGATTTAAGCCTGTCAAAGATAATTTTTTCTAAAATTTTATCAAGACAGCTCAATAAGCTGATAGGCCAATAGCTATTGGGTAGTTTTGGATCTTTGTTTGGTTTTAAGATTGGTATAACTTTAGCTTTTTTAAATATTTGAGGGAAATAGGAAAAACGAAGACAAAAATTAAAGATTTTAACTAGAAAATTTAAAGCCGATTCTGGAAATTTTTTGAGTAGAATATTATGAATTCCATCGAACCCGGGAGCTTTCCGATTCTTTTGTTTATTTATTGTAAGCTTAATTTCTATAATGTCGGTGAACGTTCTTAAATCTTCGTTAATTAAAAAGTTATCACTATCTAAACTACTAATATAAGTATTGACATTTCTATCAATGCAGTGAGTAAAAGCAACTGTAGTAGCATGGGCCTTAGAGAACTGATCAGCTATGGAGTTTGCTTTATCAACATGGCTAATAACCTTATGATTGCCTACCATTAATGTCGGGATGGTTTTTTTCTTTTTATTTGTAAAATATTTTGAAACCTTCCAAAAATTTTTACTACCAACTTTTAGATTTAACAAAAAATTTGACCATTGTTCATTTCTAAGATTATTAATGTGTATGGAGATTAATTGATTCAATTGCTTAATAATTGCGAGAAAACAGTTTCTTTCACTAACGTTTCCACTCCTTTGGAATTTTCTTCTATACATATTTCTAGAAGCTATAATTGAAGAACATACACCTGATAGAATTAACGAATTAGGCATACGTCTTTTATATGAGATTTTCTGAATTCTAGCATTTTCTATTATATATGAAAATTCTTTTAATTGAGTTTCAATATTAGAAAGAGAAGTTTCTTGGTTAAGAGTAATAGAGGCTAAAATTTCGTTGTTAATTTCCCTCTTAAAATTTTCCCAATTTGTGTTTTTGTAATCAGGAGGAGTACTACCTCCGATTCAAAAATATGTTCATTTATGTAGAAACTAATTGGATAATGGTCGGAGTATAACTCGCAAGAATAAACATTTAAGTCTAAAAAAGTCATAGAAGAGTTTGATAAAAGAAGGTCAACAGTAGAAGAGTGTCTGAAGCTTAAGTTTTGCGGGATTCTAGTAGGACTTGGCGGATAATAAATAAAATAACTAGAATTATTTTGATGATTAAATAAAATTCGTCCAGATTGACTTACGTTGCTGCAATTCCAACTGGTATGATGTGCATTTAAATCGCCAATAAGAAAGAAATCGTTGTTACTTGAAGTCAGAAGGTTTAGATCGCTCAGAAACACTCTGGACAGTAGCCAGAAATAAATACTATGTTTTTGTTGTTAATTTTCATAGAAATACTGATATTTTCTATCAGTTTAGTTGGAAACGATTGAAACAAGCTGTGTTCAATTTCATTTCGAACAGCAATCGCAACACCACCTCCATGTGATTCTCTATCTTTTCTGTAAGTTTTGTATCCATGAAGTCGAAATTTATGATGAGGTCTTAAAAATGTTTCGTTAAGAGAGACAATATCAACAGACTTGCTTAATAAAAACTGGTGGAGTTGAGTTGAAGCATTAAATGTGAGAGAAACATTTCATTGATAGCTTATGCTTTATTCAGCTTGAATATAAATTAGATCCATATTAATCAATCAATTCTTTAATATATTATTTGCTCTATAAAAGTAGATGCATTATATTGGTGCCTGCTAATTAATAACATTGTCAATGCATTTTTATTATCATGTAAAGGAACTTTTATAGCCATAACAAAATGTAACGCTTCATCGTATAAAATTTCTGTTACATGTCGAATATATTTATACAATATTTTCTCATTATTATTTGCATGCTTTATACCATTTTTTAAAATTTTTAAAAACCGTTTTAATCCTTTAAAGAAAAAGTCACAGCAAAATTAAATTGAAGTGCTTAAAGCTTCTCATTGAAATAACAAGGGTTTTTATGTAGTTTTTTTTATATTATTTGTTCAGCTTCGCCATCATGCGCTTTTCAGCTTCCTTCTCACACTTTCCATTTTTTTTGAATCATCAGTTTTTTTTCTCACATTATTTTAGTTATACTTAAGTAAATATTTTTGTTTTATTCATGCACTTACATTTTCAATTTAAATGTAATCGGATTAAAAGCAACAACAACAATCAGCATAAAACCTCTATAGAATTAAAAAAAATTTGCATTAATTTCAACACAATAATATTAGAGGTTTTATATATTGTGTTCAGGTTTGTAAAATGGCAGAGCAGTGGGCATTGCAGAAAAAACTTATGAAATGCTTAAGGCTAAAGCAAATAAGTTATAATTGAAAGAAAATATTAATATATATTGACACGAAATATATACTTATATAGACTACCAGTTACATGCCCTAATGTTGGTATACGTAACAATATAGGTTCCTATTGTGGGCGCTTGCACCATGCAAATACGGCTAGACCTTTTTGTGAGAATTACTTTTAGGCTCCATGCTAAAATATGAGCAAAAAAAAAAATTAACAAAAATTCTACATAATTTATACCCTAATATGTACGTATTTAATATCCAATTTAGCTTTCCTCAGAAAGTGTTTTGGTTCTTTAATGACCACCATTTTTAATCTTTTATATGAAATTGCATAAAAATTCATTCATCTTTATGGAAAATTATTTATCCTTTTGTTCAAATTGAGCTTCTGTGCGGTCACTAGGAAATGAAATAATAGCGATAAGCTGTTTTCTATGACACTTGACACTGAATATCTTGCATAGGAATATTTATGCTTATATGTTGTTTAGTAGCTTTCACGAATATTATAGCATATTTTCTAAATGTTTTACACACCACACTTCTACCGTCGCTTCTTCACCTAAAACCTTATTATTAGCAACCGTTTATTTTTTTCATTTTTAAATATCGCTATCTTATTACCATACTCATATTCAAGAATTGTCCTTGCTGTAACCCATTATTGCTACGACTACATTAAAAGCTCGTTAAATCTAATTTGCAAACTAAAATATTTTTATGAGTGCGTTTACATTAATCGCCAACAACGACGACTGCTTTCAGCGTTATTTCTTCTTTTTAATTTTTTCTCCGCCAACATTTATTTTTACTTATTTGTACTAAATATCCTTTGACCGCTGCCGCCACCGCCGTCGCTACAGCACACGCAACCACAACCATTGAATGCTTTTTTTTACACTCATTTAAAAGCGATTTCAGCGTAGTAGCAGGGGGGTACAGAGCACGACACCTCTGCGTTTCTCGGTTTTGCTGCTTTGTCTGTGGTTTTAATAGAAATTTACATAAATTCACTTTGACCATTAAAATTATCTCGCGTTTGCCTTTGCAGTTTTTAGTTTTGCTTTTATTTTTTGTTCGCTTTGCCACTGCCTTATGCACTTTTTTTTACATTTCATGCAAAACGAAATCGTATTGCGTTCAACCATTGTCCTGTTGCTATGTCCTGTTGCATGTATTTTATTAGTCAGTAGTCGTCTGTTGCTAAATTTTAGTTGTAGGTGTGTACGAGTATGTATGTGAGTTAAATATTCTTGCACATGCAGCAAGTATTTCGTAGTATCCTTGTCATTGGACTTTATCAATGTGTAAGTTCCATTATTTATGATTTGTGGTAAATTTTGTATGGCGGAATTCTGTAAGTAAATCAAAGCTATAGCTAAGGAAGTTCATACCTCATGCCGAGCATGAAAAAGGAACTTTGCCAAGTTAAGTGTAATTTTAAGTCAATGAAATTTTAAAGCATTCTTAAAACAAAAACAAAATGCATGATGAATTTAATTTCAATAGTTAAATCAATATTTTTCTCTAAAGCTAAGCTCACTTAAAGCAAAAAAAAAAAAATTGAATTAAATTGAAAATCCCCAAATTCTGAATTATTTGCTTCTTAAGAAATTGGCCCTTCTTAATGCTATGGTTTTTGCTGTTTATTTTAACGTAACGTAAAAAAACAACAAACAACAGCAAACCAAACAAATTCCATAATTTATGCAGGATGCTAACGTTAACGGTATTTGGGCATTAATAAACCATATTTAGAAACATTATATTTCGAGCGTCTACATCTTTGGATGCCACTTCTCTTAGAGAAGCCCCCTTATCGATACGTTAATATAAGATGCTGAAAGCAACAGCAGCAGGTTGCTGCCTACCACAGCAGTGAGAGGTAGGTCATATTGAATTATTAATAAAGGCGTACGCAGGCAACACATGTGGCTGGCAGATTTTTTTCTTTTTTATGGCTGAAAAACGAAAGATGAAAGTTAAACAGGATCAGCAGGCAGCAAAAAAGCCATAACAAGAAGAGGAGCGACAACAGTGTGACCTTGGAAAAAACATAAATTTTCTTGTTGCTTTAATTTGTGAAGTTATTTTAGCGTAAAAATTCTTTCTTGGAAGGTTCTTTGCGCATAGCGATGGTTGGTGTAAGAGAATTCTTGAAAACGTCACAAAGTCAAGGAACTTTAAAAGTTCTTAAAAGCATTCATGTGCATGTTGAAAATTAGTGAAATATTTTACCACCCAGTAAGCCATCGATATCAAAACGACAATTCTTTTGACATTGTAGTGGGTGGTACAATATTTTTGAATGTTCATTAGGGCGGGTCTATTTGTATGGAAGTAAATTTCGCCGGTCTGGCTCAGTGAATATCGTAAAGTTTAGATTATTGTGAGAAAATTTGTACGTTATATGTGCAACCTTTCAGAAACACTTCAAAATGATTACATGTGAAAGTTTATATTTGAAATATATAAGAAAGATTTCTATAGCGCTCCGTTTGCAATATTTCAAATGAAACATTTCTGTTAAGTTATGTACTATTTCTGAATCTTTCTAAAACGTGACATGCCGTTTTTTATTTCTTTGGTTTTCATATGAGATTCCATGAGTATTGTCACAGTCGTTTTGTAAAAGATTTGAAAATTTGCATAAAAATGTACAGAAGTTCAGTTTTCGAAATCCATTGACAATACATTTTGCATATGGAGGTCTTCGTTTCACCAAATAAGAAATCATTTCCATTTCTAAAAGTAGATATCAAAATTCAATTGTTACTAAATGCAGCACTTATCAGCGTTTTTATTACCTTATTTTTGTAGGTATTCAGTAATGCGCATTAAATTGTCAAAAACTTAGACATGAAGAAATTTTGCCACAACAAATGTCATGACGATATGAATATGCTAAATAACCATGAAATTTGGAGGTATTTTCTACCTTTTTTTTGGCATTAGAAAGGCAGTGAAACACAGCCATAGCTAAGGCGTTTTTACTGCGACATGAATACAAAGTAAATGATTTAATGACAATTACGACAAATATTGCCAAAATTACCATGAGAAAGCAGTTAATGCATATGTAACAGTAAAAGTTAAGGTAATGCTGCCATTGCCTAAAAGTATGCAATGAGCAAAAAATTTGAATTTATGTGATTTTTGGGCGCGTATATAGCACATAAAGTTTGGTCTATTTGTTTTGCTTCTAACCTTCTTTTGCTACTCCACTGTAATGGCTTTTATATAGAAAAAGTTTCAGACTTGAAAAATTAGCAAAGTTTCAACAAAGTATATCTTTAGGCTTCTGCTGCAATTAAATTTAAATTCAATTGCCTCAACGAGTAAAAGCAACTAAGCTGTTGCCAATAAGCAACAAAAAGCATTTGAATTCTTGTCACTGCGCCACAACTTAATTTGTGACATATTTGAATAAATCCAATTAGCTAAAGATTCCTGCTTTAATATGCCGCCCCTAAAACTATGCCCACTTAAGTTGTCATTCGCTCATTCATTTATTCATACATTTTACCCATGCATAAGCGGTTTTGCTTAATGGCACGCAATTTGTTAATAAATTCCGATCCATTTAGCTATTTGTCAAACGCAATTTGGTTTTTGATGATTTCATTTTTTATACTTGGAATACAAAATCATGCTTACGTCTTTTTTAGTGTAATTGTTATTTTTCACTCTTTGGCTCAACTTTGAAAAGTAAGTCTAACATATAGCATTAAATAATTGATTTTATATTTTGCCACTATTTGCCCGCCAGCACTTTCAATAATTGAGTTATAACGTTTTTTAAATTGTTTTCGCATATATCGATACCATTTTCAACGACTTCTCTCTTGGCCAATTAAATTTCATTTTAACCTCATATGTTGGCATGATAACCCATAATAAACTCAATACCTATTCACCTGCACAATTCAATTGCAAATTATTATGTGTGGGAGTTACAAGTGGGCGTTACTGTACACTTTGGTTTTGCGGTTTTGAGATTCTTTAGCTAAAACATGCAATTTTAATTTTCACCCCGTCTGTATAAAAAAGAATTTCCACATTTTTCGTATAACGTTGGAATACGAGCAATAAAAATATTTGGATTTGTTTGGTATGAGAAAATTTAATAGATTTTATTTATTTATTGTACTTTGCTCGTTGATATCAAACCAATAATTTCTTAAGAATTAAATATGTTAAAAACCAAAAGCTTTGTATTTTCAGGATATCAATATTTGGCGTTGGATTCACAAAAAAATTAGGATTCTATTTACTTGGTCAATCTATAAATGATTATCATTTTCGCTTAACCTTCTATTGTTTTCAAAACATTTAATTCAAAGATCAAATTATTGCCTGTTTAAGGGGCAGTAAATGTTTCCAATATTTAAAATCTATTTTTAACATATTATAAGTTATTTAATTGTGTATAACTCCAGCAAAATAAAAACAAACATTTTATGAAAACCAGGAGCGGCACTTCACCAAAACCTTGGGGGGGGGGCCGAGAATTATTATTCCACCACTATTAGATGGTGTTATTGAGTTGTTGTATTGAATAATACCTAGTATCAGATCATTGGGGGGGGGGCAATGCCCAACCCAGCCCTACCGAGTTGACGCAACTGATGAAAACTAAAATTGGTGCTGAAGAATAGCAAGATTACGATATAGTCAAATATTTTTACTCCACAAATCCACATAAAGAGTGTCCCAATAAGAGTGCACTTTTTTATTTAAAAATAAAAACACGTATTTTTTGATCGAGTTATATTTTTATTGCATGTAGACATGTTCCGATAAAATATGGAATAAAATATCCGATAAATGGCTACCGCGGCTCTGACATAAGACATCGCTCTTTTCATGAAATTTTCGATGTCGTCTTCACAAAGATATGGCTGTATCTCAAAGATGACGCATTACATCTCGGCCTTGGGCTCAGGATTTATTTCTGGTTTATTCACATAAACCCGAGATTTCACAAAACCCCAAAGAAAGAAATCGCATGGCGATAAATCGCATGATCTTGGTGTCATGATGACACCTTCGTGAGATGATTGGGTTTTGGAAATCGTTGCTGTAATAAACTAATTGGTTCATACGCAGTGTGGCAGGAGGCGCCGTTCTGCTGAAATCACATGTCGTTCAGATCCATGCCGTTCAGTTGGTTTGAAAAGAACTCCGTTATTATGTTGCTGTAACAAATGCCATTCACAGTCACTGCATTCCAGCCTCATTTTCAAAAAAATAAGGCACTATTACGCCGCCTGACCAAAATCCGCACCGGTTCGTTGTGGATGCATTTGTTCTCATGGATCGCGTGAGGATTTTCTGAGCTTCAAATTCGAGAATTTTGCAGATGGAAATGCGCATCATCGGTGAAGAAGATTTTTTTTGAAAAATCGGCAATCACTTCACTTTGCTCCAGTAATGGGTTTTCACAATGATAAGGCGTTGCTCTTCTGGTAGGACTCCATTTTTAATAATCGGAACAATCATAGGTTACAGCTGTTAAATTTCAGCGTTGTCGCTTGCACGAAAACAATCGAGATAAATAGAAAATAGGACTGATATTGAGGCCAATGTGAAAAGCCTTCTCAACTAACATTTTTAGTTTGAAATGCAAAGGCAATTCAAATACGATATACGATAGCGATATTTTAGATCCTCGAATACTTACAGCATACGGGTACAGTGGGACACCATCAAAATAAAGAGAACGTGCAATGTTTCTGCTACCTCAACTTTCAATAGGATAATTGTGCCAAATTAAAAGAAAAGAAAACTCGAAATAAAGCGAAATTTAAAGAATTAAATTACATGGATAGCCAACCTACCCTTAGCCACCTGCTACTTACCAGTTCAGCAACAAAAGAAGAATTAAATGCGAATAAAATTCGTAGTTAAAACAAATGAATAACGTAAAAGAAGTGTTGAAATTTAATTGCATTAATTTGAGAGATACTCGACTCCACTTCACTTTACCCTACACCCGAAAGTTATTCTCTCCCAACAATGATTTCATGCTTCGTAGGATATGCTCCATTGAAAGAATGGATACAGATAAAAATTTCATTTTGATACCAAAGCAAAGTTTTTTGGGGTGTGAAATCATTCGATTCCTTTAAAGCATGAACAAATCCTGCATTCATCCTCTCCATCTGCTGTTTTGTTCTTGTGCGTTACAGCGTTTTTACAACTGCTGCTATTGCTACCGCTACTGCTACAATTGGGGTGTTGGCAATAAATTTTTCAATGTCACTCTGCACGCCATTGCTCTTATACTCCGCTTCCGTTGTCCCTTAACACCTTTTATTACTCGTACATCGGAAGAAATGTGGTGTGTAATTTGTTAAAAAAGTTTAATTGATGGACGTGAAGTGTTCCTTATCAGATCTGGCAGGATGTTAATTTTCTAAGGAAAAGGTTTAAAAGAACTCAATGGAAATGAACTTGATATTGTACTTATGCCTTCAGCAAACCATAGCTTATACAAATATCAGTTGTCTGAGCGATTTTACGAGAATTTGGAACAGTGACTCCTAATTCTTTTTCTCAGTGCACTACGAACATCTCATTATCACTGACTTTCTAACATCCATCTTCTTCTGATTCTACTACGGTTGCCTTCAATCCCACCGCTACCAAAAGTTACTAACACGTCAGCAGGAAACTCTTGATAAATGCGTCTCAAGTAGATACCGAACCAACGGGCAGTAGCTGACTGCAAGTTGATAATGCCAAGTTAAACGCTCAAAAAGCTAAAAAGCCAACATGTGTCAGTGTATAAAGCAGCAGTAGCAGCAGCAACAGCAGCACAAGATAAGGAATATGGTCTTTGAAAACTCTTCTTACTGGTGGCTTTATTTCTCCTCTTCAGCACGGACTCATCTTGGTAGTCAACACTCGCCCCCCATCCACTAACTCACATGCATATTTAATGCCATCGAGACTTCATTACGCTTTCAAATCCTTTTTTTTTATTTTGTTTTTACGCGACTAAGTTTCTTTTTGTTGGCTGTTGTTGCTGCTGCTGTAGCTTCATCTTCTGGTACTTAGCGTGCCAGCGTTAAAACAAAAACAAATGACACACAATCCACTAGAGATAAAATATTTCGGTGCAGCTACAGCTGAGAGTTTAACGTTGGATGATGATGATTGCTTTTGTTGAATTTTAATACGCATTTTACGAGTTTGCGTTACGGAATCCTTTTTTGATTTTGTTTCCTTAATAAATAATTTATAACATAAAATAATGAATTGCGTTGTGTTCTTTAATCTTTTTAAGAAGAAAAAGCTTCAGCTTAGATGCAATTTAATCTACAACCAGTCGTCGAGCTTCTACATGTCATTAAAGCATCAATACGAGCTATATGTCAATGATACATTGTCATTCAGCTACATGGTAAAGCATTCCATGGCTTAGCTTCAGGTACTTCTAAGCAGTTTTCTTTTAACTGACATTAACAAATCAAAAATATCATAGCCTTGGATAAAAATATTAATTGAATTGTTCAGGTCCCAACCCTTAAAAACTTACTCTTACAAGATTTCTGTAACATTTCAGAAACGTTTCAAATGAAATCAATTGGTAGACATTGACACATTGCAGAGACCCTTCTGAAAAGGAAATGAAAGACTTCTGAAAGGTTACATGTGTAGTGGTAGGGTTCACCTTTCTCTTAAGTTTTTTCGAAAATTATATTGAAAATCTGTTAGACCGAATCTTAATATACAGAAATCATCTCGGAAAATTCTCGCAAATCTAAAGATAAAAAATAACAAAGTATAAAAACTGGCGTGGTCAACCTGTGGAGCAAATGGAAGTTGCTTTCGTATAAGTGCTTTATCATTAGCGTACTTGCTTAACAGCCGTATAGAAAATTCTCGGTACTCATCCGCCTAGTATTAGAAACAATGCGTCGAACTACCACAGAGTGGTTTTCAATACCTTATAACCGTCGCTCCTTTATATCTTAGAACAGGAATGGCCAAAAGAGCAGAGTTTGGGAGCAGGATCTCGCTAATCACCTGATTAAGCGAGCAAATACGTAAATTTGCAAAATCTAATTCCAAGAATTGAAAAAAGTCAAAAAAAAAAAAACAGAAATGCGATGGGAGCGATCGCAACAACAATTGCGTACATTTCCTTTCTTTGCACAGGCATAAAGTCAATTGCGTTGAGATATTGTTCGTTGCGAGCGTCGTGCCACGGCAGGAGTTTGTATTTTTCTGTATGGTTGTTATTGCTTTATATTTTGAAAATAGAAAATAACAAAAACACTGGAACTGATAATGAGCAACTGAATAGTGACAATAAATGTTGACAAAAAACTGGAGTAACGGTAAATGTACCAATATTTAATTTTTATTGTTGCTTGCTTGTGTTTAGATTTTTTTACCTTTTGTGGAATCTACTTATACAAATGACATTTTCCATCAAATTAATATGACAGCTCATCATATTTGGGAATGAGCAGGAATAATTAAATTTTGTTCGACCTGGCCATCCCTGCCTTAGAAGGTAATAAGCCTCAACGCTGGATATCTGCAAAATTCACGACTAAAATCAAGTTGTCATATTGAATTGTGTGACGAACTCTGGCATGGTGCAACTTAAATGGGTTTAATGCTGTACAAGTAGAAACGCAAAATACAAATCTTGTGTTCAAACTTTGTTTCTTACTTTGCAGAATCAAAGTCTAGAATGCCAATAGAATAATCTGATGATCAAACGTTATTTAGTAAAAATGTATATACATATCATATATAATTTTATATTGTAGCGAAAATTGCTTTATGCCAGAAAATTCTCGAAATAAAAATTAGACGATACTAGCTAGCATCACTGACCGTAGAAAAATAACACCATCTAGCGGCATCTCGAGTGGTTTCTGTACTAGCTAGCATCACTGACCAAAGAACACCATCTAGTGGCTTGTAGTGTGTTTTCTGCACTATAAATGATAAAGTTTGAGCATCAGTGTAGTATCTAGAAAGTACCGGAAATAGCATTATGGATAACGATGGATCAGTATAGTATCTAGAAGGTACCGGAAATCGCATTCTGGATAGTGGTGGATATTTCGAGATAGTGGTTACTTTGGTATAAAAGGCTGTCATATGAGCAGAAGTAACACAGTTGATATTGAACAGTTGAACACAGTGGATCTTAAGTGAGACAGTTGAACATTTGAATTTAAGTACTAAAGTGATACAGCGGATTTTAAGTAATAAAGTAAAACGTTTGTGTATACAATTTGAATATAAAGAGGAAATAAATAATTGTACCGTTTAAAAACTAACATTTGTGATTTAAATAAACCATTTTATAATTAAATAAAATTTGCGTTTTTCTTGATTGTTACACAATCCCGTGATCGAACTCAGAGAAGTATAAGAGATCGAAATTATTGTCAAAGGGACAGGAAATTTCGTAACAATATGAATGTTATTTTTGCAAGCCTTATCCATCAAAAGTTTTGTTCAAATTTAATATCGATACCATAGTTAATTGCGAAGTTCAAGCCTTAGCAGACTTAAAATGCTGAAATGTATAATACGTTATTTCTGCGTATATGCGCATAACAAACAAATCCTGCGCTTAAGGCTCGTAAAACTTTCAAATTAACAAAAAAGGGAATTCGTTATGTGCCGATAAAATAGTTGAAATATCAAAGGTGCATGTACTGTTTTCACTTATTAAAAGTCTTTTCAATTAAAATAAAATGATAAGCTACTGCTGCTAACATTTCAAACATTTGGCAATTAATTAAGTTGAAAATTGCCGTAGTGGAATGCCAAAATTTCCCTTAAGTTGTTAGTAATTTATTGCAGTACATTAAGACAAACACTGAAATTTTTCATGACTTTTGCATGCATAACTTCTTGCTATGTAGTATCTCTGCCAAAGAAAGGCAAATAAAAATTTACGCTGAAGAGGAAATACCAAATTTACGACGCTTCTCAAATCAACAACTCGAACTGTCAATGACAACCAAAGCTTATGCGGAGTAGGTACACGCTTTCACGACTGCTTAAAATATTCATTTATTCTAAAAGGATTTGGGCTTGCAATTCTCGAAATGAACTCGTAAAAAAGTGACTGTGGTGGAGTAGTGGTAAAATGTGGGGGGAGGAGAGGCATTTCATTTCATTTTCACCTTATTGTCAGTTGACATGCAGTAAACAACATAATAATAAAAAAACAGTGAACGAACAAATACCGAAAAAAGCGAAAACTACCTACATACTTCATACAACAAAACAAATATTGTCGTAACATGTCGCAACATGCACCAGTCAGCCAGCATAAAGTCATAAATTTTGCACATTGACACCGTAATGCTTTGGACTCGTTCGGTCGGTTGGTGCTTTCAGGTTGATATTTTGTTTTGGTTTTTCTCTTCGTTGTTACCCTTCTGTTGCGTTTTCCGGTCATAAAATTCAGTCACTTTAGAAAGAGAGCGAGAAAAGAATGTTTTTCTACACTTTCTTGACACTTTTCACCTCTTCTTTCTACAAGTATCGAAATTCTCTTAGGTATAGCTATTTATTCCTGTTGCTTTTGTTTGTATTTTCCTTTTGCCAAATGTTTTTTTTTTTTTTGTTTTTTCATCTTTTTCATGTTGATATCTCTTGTGTCTGGAAGTAAATATTGAAAAAGCTCTTTCCCAAATAACAACACTTCAAAAGGTTTATCATTGTGAATTTAGTGCGATAAATTTCCCATTTTAATTTTTGTCAAGTGTTTTTTTTTTCTAGTAAGGAAAGCAACAGATAAAGTCGAGACACTTGCACGCCACTAACACAAAAAATCGTCACCAATAAACTGAAGTTAAACCATACACATACAGACAGTTGTACAGACTGATTCAGATAATAGTGGTTACTGACCCTATAAAAGATTTATTTCAGTTCAATTACTGTCTCGGTTATCTATGTCTGGAAGTTGAATGAGCTTAACCACAAATTCACGTGTTGACATAGGAATATAGGGCTCGAAACCTGGGGTAGGAAGAGATTAAAGATACCTTTTTTGAACATTACAACTAACTCAATCTTTTAAAAGAGAAATTGCATATAAAGTAAGGATTTAGACATAAATACAAAAGTAATTCCTACTCGAGCACTTCTAAAAAGCACTCAGATAACAAATCTTTACTTTGACAAAAACTTTGAAGTACAATAAAATTCAAGAGCTTAGGAAAATCTACAACCTGCAGTAGCGTACCTAGGTGAGAAGGGGCAGCCGCCTCGGGCTAGCTCAATTTGCTAGAGTTTTTAAAAGTGAAAAATAAGGCCTTTTTTTAGTGAATGGAACTAAGTCGATGTAGTAAATTTGAATGTGTACTTATTAGTGAAATATATCTCATTTTGCTAGAGTTTTTGAATGTAAAAAGTGAGGACCTTTTTTTTCTGTAGTGACGGCAATTAATTTTTTCCCCCGTGCGCCCGATATACATGGTACGCCTCTGACAACCTGTAAATTTTTTCCATTAGATGGTACAATCCCGAAATTCGGGTTTGGAGTGAGCTCTAGTGTTATTTGAAGACGATAACTACAAAAAAATAAAGAAATTTACTTTTAATGTTATATCCTAAATGCGCTCGGCAGAAACGTAAAAGTTTATGTCCCATGAGTTCTTGGGCACATAGTTGTGGATATCCGAGTAATAGTTTTCGTTCGGATCGCATACGGTTGGCCCTATTAGAGATCTTTTACGGAATTGGGTATTTGAATCAGGCACGGATTTGGTAACGCATAGACCCAGGCAAACCTAAATAATGTCGCAACACTGTACAGTGTACCTGATGGGGCACACTCAAAAAAAAACTTAGCTAACATATTTGGAATATGGCTTACAATCCCGATAACTTATCCGGAGTTCCTTAACACTTATTCTGTATTCAAAAAAACAAACACTCACTGTATTAGTGGGTCAATTTTGCCCAATGCAATTTACTCATATATTTATTTAATCAGTGCAATTTTGACAGGTTATTCTTACAATTGTATGAATTTTACAAATGTAATTAACACAAGGAGAGCATTTTAGTGTATATTTTGAGCTATTTGACCGAATTGGGCGCAAGAAGCAACGCCCTCCTTTAGAGCTTCCCACCGAAGATGTCCTTTCAAGGACACGCGGATTCTGAATTTCCTGCAGAACTAACTTTGCTGCTGGACCACTAGGTAAGGTCGATTAGCAAGATAGCTCTGACTGGATAAGAGGCAGAAATACCAAGTACCTACTTCTAAAAATATAAGTCGCTGGAAATATTTACCTTTGTTCCAGTCAGTGTCTACGAATATATGTGCATATGTATATAAAACAAAGTTGTAGGCTGACATATCCAATACATTAAAAAACAGAGCCAAATTTTAGTTTCTTTTGCAAGAATAGTGGCTGAGAAGCTGATTAAGCGTATCAAAACCAGATTTAGTATGATAATATATAGAAACCAATTATTTCTGGTTTCTGGTTTTTACATATATGCATCTGTTAGATTGTTACCTACCAAAGGTAGTTTTCTTTTCCTTAGTTAAATTTCCTACTTATGTGTATTTAAAAAATTATAGGAGGTAATATTTCGGGTCTTCAAGTCTTTCACTAAGTCTAAGTACTACGCGGTATCCTTGTTTGACTACTCTTTGACAGTTTTGGTCTTTTCTCGTATAAGCCTATAGCGGCCAAGCATAACTACATTTTGAGTCACAAAGAATTCAAATTTTCATTCCATACTTCCCAGGTTTTGAATACACTACTTGAATGGGCATTGACCTCGATATGCTGATATTTTCTCATCAATAGTAACATTCTCACCTGGGCTTCACATTTTTCTGAGGTTGAATTCCCATTTATCCCAATCATCTCTGATTGGTACTAGTTTATCACGAGCTCGTCGTTCGTTTCTATCCCTCGTCATATCGAAGCGCAGAGCTCGTGATATATTCTCAAACCTGCGGGGGCTCACAACATCTGAAGAGGGCTTACATTTCTTATCATCTCAGAAGCTCTCCAAACCTTTTCACGTCCATGATATTCCCCTGCCAATAGAATACAATAGGCCGGCCAACTATGTGTGCAGTATGCTCGAAGTCGAAATCCCCGTTTCGCATGTGGCGATACACAGTGTGACCAATGTTACGAAGAATTCCCAAACAACGGTAAAAATAAAATTTCGATAATCGAAACTTTACACGCAGTGTCAAGTGTGTTGCGACTTTATATAACGTAGAAAAATTGTATTGGGCATTTTTGACACATGTTGACGGTGAACGTAACTTTTTTTATACTGGCCAAACTAAACGTGCTAGAAACTATTTTCTTTTAAGTTTTTGTTTATTTAGTCAAAAGAATAAAAGTCATAAAAGCTTATACTTGTACATGGTACAGGGCCGGTGGCATTTTAGTTGAAATACGTCGTTGGGCAATTTTGACCAATGTATACAGGATAAGGGTTAATAGGATTTCAGTTTTTAGAAACTGCTAAGAATCAAATATGATTGCCCTTAATAGCATTCGCAATCGCTAGGCAGATCCAGGGCTTGCCTGATATGAATTCTTATTTGGCTTATAAACTGATTTTACAGGCTGGAATGCTTAGAGACATAAAGCTAAGCTCATACTTCCTGAATAGGCTGAAATACACAGAAAGCTATGTAGCACTGAAAATTCTAACGTAGGCCAACCTCAGATTTTTTGAATTATGTTGGAACATTCAGCCTTTACTGGTAATTCCTCGATCTTTTCAGGAATCAGACATTTCAGACTTCGTGACCATTGCTGGAATAATCAGTAACTCTTTGTAACTGAGACTAACTCAATTTTCAAGGGTGGGTACAATAGTTACATAAAAATTGGTCGTTCTGTTATATTTTTATAAAGCAGTTCAATTTTAACTTGCAATGCGTCCCATTGAGTAGCCTGTCATTTCAAGTTTTTGATGCTTAACATAAGAATGTAGAAAAAAGTATTCTTCGGCACACTTCAAAAGAATAGGCAGGCATCTCTTAATCTTATTAGCCAATTTGTTGTTATAATTCTTTTTAAGCTTTGTCAATATGTCTGGGCACAAAAGCCAACAACACCATTTGGTGAATGCATCGTTTGCTTATTGTTAAAAGTTAAAAATTCAAAATCTTGACACAACAAACAATGAGTAGACAGCATATCAAAATAAAAAAAGGCAGAGACATCAAAGCAGAAACTTAACAACAAAATAAAAATTGTGGTCCTTAAAAACTGAGCTCAATTGCACAGAAATAAAAAAAAAACATTACACAAACGAAGAAAAAAAGGTATCGAGACAAAAAATCCAAAAGTTAAGAGCGTTCACTGATTGTGACGTTGCTGACTTTGGCCACAAATGCCGCAACATGCAGTGGAGCAGATAATGTTAAGTATAAAAATACACATTGGGAATGGGGGAGCTTATCACTGTGCGCCGGAAATGTGTTCAAACAAACTGACGAGAATAATTTAAAAGAATCAAAGCTGGTCCGAAATTGGAAAAAGATTTCTTTTTAGGTTTATTCATTTTGGCGCCACAAAGTGTCGATCGCTTTGAAAATTATTAAATGTTCATTTATTGAAATATCGATGGGCTTAGCAGTCGATATATTCAACTATAGACTTACATTTTTAAGTATTGATATATGTTAGCATCGGTACTTTAATATATCGTTATCTTTTAATGGATAATATCAAAATATTCAAATATCGTTGCTTTTGAATATTCACTAAAATAACAACATTTACTATTTTCTCGATATACACAAATATCGATTGATTACAAGTAGTTTTTAAAGTTGATATCAATATTCGATCGATTTATTTAAACTAGAAAAATTTCGGAACATAAAATTTCATTAAAAAATATAGTGAGCGCACTATGTCACTCAAGCCAATACCAATTCAAGGATGTATGACCAAACAACTGTAGACAAACGAAAAGATAAAAGAAAATCTGGAGATAGAGTGGTGTAAAAAGCGCTACGTTTTGAAAATTGAAAAAACGCAACAACAATCAAGCAAAACATTAAATTATTTACAACAAAGTGAACAGAATCAAAATGAGAATAGGATGAAGCAAAAGGATATTGCAAAAAAAAAAAATGATATTTTGCTTGTCTAGCATTCAGCTCAGGGGACTTTTCGGAATTTTTTCACTTTTTTGAGCTACTGCAGACAAAACGACACTGAAAATGATAACAAAAACAACAACAGTACACCAAATGCACAACAAAAAGTGAAAATGTTGGACATTACAACTGCAGCAGGAGCAGCAGCTGAAAAATCGATAAAACGTGTGGCCGTACAACAAAGTGATGCAAAAAACTTTTACTTTTTTAATGCGCATACAAAAACATACGACAACAACAACAACAACAACAGCAGCAACAGCAACTCATAAAACATCAAGGATGTCGGATGTCTACCCACTTGATCACAGATTGTTGTTGTTAATGTTGCCTTTTTCAGCGCAAATATGCTACACTTTTTTTTCGTGACCATTTTGAAACTTGATTGCACTTAAACTTCAACATTTTACGGGCATTTTAATAATTTCACTTTATTGCAAAGAGAAAAATCTATCTATCGTGGCAATAAAATTCATCTACTTTTTTGTTGATTGTGGCAGCAGCTGCTGCTTTTTGCAATAACGTCACTTGCAACATCGCAACCGTTAGACTGCCTGAAACGCTTGTCAGTCAAAAAGTTATAGTTATATACATATATATATTCTACGACTGCACAGGTTGTTTCGACACTGAAACAAAAAAAAAAGATATGCCAAAACCTAACATGTCGTTTAAAATATGGCTGTTAAAATTTTTCGACTGCACTTCAATATTACACTCAAAAGATTTTGTTGAATTTCATGATTGTTAGCTAATATTGAAAAAAACTATGGCCTTATGCAAAGGTTTATACACTCCAAAAGATTTCAGTTGAAGAAGGAACCAGTAAATAAATTCAACAAAAGTTTTCGACTGTATACAAAAATCGAAAATAAGACGCACAACTGTGCAAAATTTAAGCTTTTGGTTCAAAATAAAGAAACTTCATACTAAAATGAGTTTGAAATTAAGCAAATGGTGTGATTTGTGCTACCTACCTACTTAGTAAAATAACTTTATCCCAAAATGTGTCTAAAATAAATTTCCTGGAGTGAAGTTATTTACATTTGGGTCATTATTGAAAATATGTAATTTTTCATGAAATTTTATAAGAGTGTAACCCTCTTAAAACTTGTTTAAAATTTTTTAGAAATTTAATTTACGTTTTCCATGTTTTTTTTGGTATTATTCGAAACTAAATCTGAGCATAACCGAAGATGCAAAGTTTTGGACGTTTTTAGTTATTAAATTATTATTTTAAGTTATCGGTTTAGTAGTAGTATTGCTTGTTTTATTGACAGCCTTGGACACATAATTAATTAAATTACACTCAGCTGTTTCGTATTCTCACTTAAATGGTTAAATTTCAACCAGTGGGTGAACTTTAGTCTTTTTTATTATGCTTGTCATAAATGATACTCCATGAGCCTTGCTATTTAATTCCAATAATTTTATTTGTTATTAGTCGACTGATATTATTAATTAACTGAACATAATTTTGATCGAATTTTACAGTCATTGG
This sequence comes from Meiosimyza platycephala, assembly GCA_963662105.1. NCBI lineage: Eukaryota > Metazoa > Arthropoda > Insecta > Diptera > Lauxaniidae > Meiosimyza > Meiosimyza platycephala. The sequence goes on along the minus strand of OY759209.1, from coordinate 66,993,344 downwards.
CAGAAACCAATATTCATGTGAAATTTCACAAATCAGTCAATGCTTTTTTTAACAAACATGACAGAGACAATAAATGGAACAATTTAACTTGGTAATTAGTGACATACATATGTTTCGGCTATTACCACATATATACATAGCCTCATCAGACCAGTTTTGGTCAATTTGTACCAGGATTTGAACCCCGACCATTCCATGAATTATATTTGGACAGCCGCTCTTAACACCAATTACCAGGTTAAATTTTTCCATTTGTTGTCTCTGTCATGTTTGTTGAAAAAAGCATTGATTTGTGAAAATTTCACATAAATATCGGTTTCTGCTAATGACTGTAAAATTTGATCAAAATTATGTTCTAATAATTATGTGTAACTTAAATTTTATAAATGCAACCAACGTCTGCTTTAAAGACAACATTGGTTTTTTTAACTTTTGCTCTTTGGTATTTGCCTGCATGATCTTTTGCCGTATTGCCGTATTTTTTTTTTCTGCTGCGAACTGGTCAAAAGCATTCCATTGGTTTATTCAACCGCATGTGCTTCACTGACTTTTGTCTACAGTTGCGGCGAAACTTAATTTTGGTTAACATGTGGTAACAAAAAGCATTAATAAAATCATAAAAATAATGCAGCAAAACAAAACAAAAATCTTCTGAAATTAAGAATGAAATGAATGTCAGAATCATCACAATTATTTTGTTGTTTTTAAACTTTTGATTGTTTAAATTTTATATTACTAAAATGTTCATGGAAAAACTTAATGAAAGACTTTTTTTGTGCGATATCACACATTTATATAAAAAAAATTTCCATGGTTGAGTGATAATTTGATATCCACTTTTAATATAATTTTGTTATGTTATTTTTTTTATTAAGTAAATGTTTTCTTTATATTAAATCAGCATTTATTTTGCGCTTTGCACTTGTAATTTGATATTTCAACAGAATGTCTGATACAGTTTTTTCTTCTATCTCTCAATATGCACATTAGCTAGGAAATTTGTGTTTATGTAAATATTCGTATATACATATATCGCTCCTTTACTGCAAGAACGACTTAACTCAAAAACCTAAAGTTGGAGAAAAACTCATTTAATGTTTTCAATAAATTACTTTTGATATGAAAACTAAAAAAAATTATGTTTATATAAGTAAGCACTTCTCACAAGGCAAGTTCATCAAATGCCTTTCTGATTATTTCACACAAAATTAATCATGAAATGGCGGATACTTCTGCATAATTAACTCGAACAAATTTGTTTGTGTTATTACGGACTTGCAGTAAAGGAGCGATTTGTATGCAGTCTTTACCTTTTTTTTCTACCTATGTATCTATCAATCTATGTATGTGTACGTTTTTGTTTACTTTTCATTAATATTTCATAAGGATGACGTTCAAAACCAAAATATAAATATTTATTTTTGGTGAATGAATTTAAATTGTGCTCGAGGCAACCGTCATCGGATGAACTGAATGGAACAGACGAAAATTATCTGTCTACAGTATAAAGCTCAATATGCACTATGTAGCTATTTTGAATTTATATTTTGTTATAGTACTATTGAGCTTTTCTTTATATTTTTTGTATTCAAATTTAGTTGCATCTATGGTAATACCAATAGAGTGGAAATTCCTTTTTACGTAGCTTTTTTTTAAAAAACAATTTTAAAATAACTTTGTTGTAGAAAGAGCTATGTATATCACAGAGAATAACTTAAAAAAAATAATATAATTCTACTTAAGGTTTGTCAAGTTTTTGAGTAGTTTTAAGCTGTTATTCTCAAATCAGATCCACTTTTATTTAAAAAAAAGTTACTATAATGTCTTTATAAATATAATTATTGACTTTTGCCATTTCTTTTTCTTTTCAGGTAAGTTCCTGCAATATATTTGAACTAAGTCGAATTATACATTTAATTCTGCCATTATAAATAGTAAGTTGTATAGAGTTCTGTTTAAATTTCTTAAATTTTTTAAGTTTTTTTTATATTTAAATACAAAATTTGCATTTAAATATCTTTTATAACGTCATCAACAAAGGATCACTTTACATTCGAACTGAAAAAGTTTTTAATTAAAAATTTAAAATTGCATGCATACCGCAAGCTGTTGCTACTAAATACTTACAACTTGTACTGCCATTATTGCTCCTACTATTTCCACTACTAATTTTGGGCACCAACTCCCTTTCTTGTCTTTTGTGTGCCTTGAGTGAAAAATTAATTACATTTGCAAAGTTTAAAGTTTGTATTCACATTTTGTTGGCATTGGGAAAGATTTTTCTTGGAAGAAAATGAAAAAGGAACTACTTGCCACTGCTGTTGCTGCTTGCGGTGGTGGTGCTTGGTATTTTGAGTTAATTTTGCATCACAGACCGCAACATTGTTATTGGTTTTCTTGCAGTATAGGCTGAATCAAATTGTGCACATTTTCAGTTGATTTTGATAGTGTTCTTTGAAAGAATACCCACAAAAGTTTTGGAAAATAGAAAAGCGTTTTACATAAAATTTTTAAAATCAATTTTTTTGCATCAGTAAAAAATCATTGGTCATCTCCTTCAATCAGTGTTACCAAGTCATGCAGTAGCTGTTTCCGGCCTTCACAAAAAAAATTATGGATTAAAAATTATAAGAGATTGGCTGGATCCGATTATCTCATATTTTCCTAAGTAGTAGAGTTAGAGCAATAAAACGAGTTTCAGAGAAAACTATGGAATTCTCCCTCATCTCATCAAACTTTTTATTTCAAAGACATTTGTGCGAGCTGCCCAGTCAGCCAAGAAAGCTAAAACTGCAAGTCTAAGTAGTCAAAAAATCTTTAAAATTATTGCTGAACTTTTCAATGCAACTATTTGCTTTAAATTAACATTAATGCATTTATTCCAATCATTGCATTGACGCTTCAACGAGAAATAAATTCAAAATTAAATTTAGTCATTGCCTCAAATCGCCATCCTAAGGGCAGAAGTACAAATTCAGCGCACCACATCCTTCGATAATAACATCATGCCGTCACAATTGACAACAACATGGGATAACATGATCACATGACACATTATCCAATGCCCAGACACACCCACGACAAAATGCTGTGTTCGCTGTCGCTGCCTATTTCTTGTAAACAAGGAAAAGTAAATGTTTTCCTGGCTATGTCAATGTCCAATGTGGTATCCGCCCAACTATTACACTTCACTGAACATCCCTAACACGGTGTAAAAATGTATGTCCGGTCAACAAAAAATAAAAAAAAAACAATGCCGTTGACACCGGCGACATGTTATCAAACTAATTTGCATATTTATGCAATATGTTCTTCCTCCTCAGTTTTGCACCCCTCAACTCGTCTCATATATATTTTTTTTCTTTTATTTTATCTGTCAGTATTTGCCACCCTTTTGCGCTTGTCACCTGTCAGCGTAAACGCCATTGATTTTTTTTTTTTTAATTTTTGTACTTTTAACTTTGCGTTTTGGCACCACTGAGCGCAGATCCATTGACATCGCAACACACATGGCGTCATGCTGACTTCCGACAAATGTCAGAGTTTAGTGATTTATATAATGACATATGACTTGTTTGCAATTGTTTTTGTTTTTGCTTTTTGTTATCGTATTAAATTAAGTCATTAGCACCAAAAAAAAAAAAAAACAACAAGGACAACAGGAAAATGTTATCTAATCCATTGTATGCGTACAAGTGGAAAAACTCGCAACTGTCTTTTTGACAGCTGTCAAAATGACAACTAACTAAATATGCCAGCCAGCATGGCACATGTCATGCAAATTTCATTTGTTTTTTGTTATTTGAAAAAATGTCGCCTTCTTGTAAAAAGATAAAAAATTTACAAGAGTGGGAGAAAATTGTTGTCTTTTTGAGTTAACCCTGGCTATGCGCCATCGTTGTAAAAACGTTAACTTTTATTTTTGGTTTTAATTTTAATTTAGTGGCGCGTAAAATTTGTCTTGCTTTCATTTAATACTTTCGGTAGAATTCGACCCTTTCATTAATCAGTTGCTGCAATTCCGGCTAATAAGTTTATCATAAGGGTTGTGCGTATTCGTGCGTATTTGCGCTTACAATGGAAAACAATTAAAAATAAGAGTATTTGTTTAATTTTTTTTCGATGCGGTTTTATGATAACTTTGTTATGTAAACAATGGTTAAGATTTTAGATTTAAAGGGATGGTTTAAACAAGCAGTTTCGCTAAGAATGGAATTGAAGTCAATTCGAAGTTGCCGTTTATTGACTGATATTTTTTTTCATTTAGTCAATTTTTTTTTAAATCATTTGCAATTATAAATTAGGAAATGCCAATTTAATTTAATATTTTTTAATATCTCGTCTTCGCGAGTCACTACTTCCGAAAATTTTCTGTCGAATCAACTATTACTTTGCAGTCAGAATATGAGCTCACGCGCAATCTAAATCATCGGTCTCGTTGTTTGAGATATGGCTCTTCTGTGAATAAAAATGTTTACTGGGCCAAAGCTTAAAAATTTTCTGTTCATTAAATAAAAATTGTCTATGCAATAAAAAAATGTTTTTAAAAGTAAAGTGAAAATTTTAAAAGAACTTTGGTATTGAACAAACATTTTTACCTGTGAGAACATTTAATGTGCTTTTGATAGCATTTCAGTCCTAATGTCGAACTCTGGATGAGTGATAGAGATCATTAAAGATTTCTCAATAAAGAATTTTTGTTTTGTCGTTATAAATTGAAACAAGAGTACCCATGAGTAAAGACTTTTCACTAAAACCGAGGGGATACTCAGTGGCAGTTCTGCAAAATCGACAATTTTGACACTGAAAAATTTAAACTTTTCCTAAAATTTTGGTCTGTGAAAATAAGGTCCTTTTCCAAGATCGCTTTACATTTACATATATTACTTTTAAAAAATACTGCATACTTTTAGGAAATTTTAAATTCAATTACAGAATTATCGACATTTTTCAACACATTGATTTATATAAGAGCTTCCATAAGTCATGCTACCTTAAGTGTAATTTTTTTTTTGTTGATATCCCTTAAAAAATCAAAGGCGTAGTACATAGCACATATGACCTTAAAATTTAATTATATAAAATTAACACTTTCATTAAAATGCTTTTATTTAAAGATATCACAATATTGACACATTTGAATGATTCACATGCAATTGACTGTATGTATATTGTTCAACCCTACACATTTCCAACCCTTGTTATTATTAACATACAACTTTTAATTTATGTATGTATGTATTTTAAATACTATTTTTTGTTTTTTGAGCAGCGATAAAATCTTTTGTATCTTTTGATATCACATCCCTTCTGATGTAAAACACTGTAAAAAAAGGTAATGCTTTAAAAGACAAAAATATTTGGGACTTTGCATTAACATATTTTTTGTTTGCTTTTATTTGTTTTCCGATTCGTACTCAAGTACTTTTCAGAGGACGAAAGTACTTTTTTTTTAATGGACGCCAAAATTTACTAAAGCTTACTAATTGTAAGAAAAAAACAAGGTTATAATTAGATTTAATCCAAATTGAAAACTTAGACTTCGTTTCATTATTTCTTTAAGACAAGTAATTTTTTTAAGTGCAAAAATTAACAACCCTTTAGTTACGCGTGATGTGAGTGCGTGTTTCTGTGCTTTTATTTTTCTACTAAAAATAAACCTGAAAGTTATTTTGGTACTCAATGAAATAAAGAAAACACACTTTTTTTCTTTTTGAAAATGGTTAAGGCTAACGTACAGATGATCTGCTTTATACATAAACTTATCAATATTTTTTTTTAGAAATCTATTTGATCCTAAAAAAAAACAAATTTGCTTGAAAACATCGAATATTAAAATTTTCGTTTAAAATGGAACTCTAAATTTTACGAATATGTACATGGCCAGGACGTTATTCCTAACACTTTTCAAAAAGATAAAAAAATGTTCCTGTTTCTTTTACTTCCGTGATTTACAACATATTTTCCTTTGCTACATATGAGCCGCTGAAAGCAACAGTGGTATAAGTCACATTTAAGTAGTTTTGAGAAAATTGGAGCTTTGCGTTTTGGTATAGCAAAAAGTCAGAGCATTTGTTTTTGTCAAAGTTTCAACACTTTTGGAAATTCAATTGTTCAAAATTTAATTATTTGTAAAAATTATTATAATTTTGGAAAAGGTAAGTAGCTTAAATTAAGCTTCAAATTAGAATACCATTCTGCCAATTTTTATTTCAAAGAAATTAGCGACAAAGTGATATAAGTCAGTGAGTTATACCACTTTTCTTTAAAAATTTTGGCCTTTAAAGTGCAGCGCAACCTAATAACCAATTAACTATTCATTCCTATACTCCTTTATTCCTTTGAATATGTTATTTAAATTAAAATATCTATTTCATAAATCATTTTTAATTAAAAAAACAAAATTTTTTTTCATCTAAAAAATACTAAAACAAAAAGCCAAAACTAAACGATACTCTCTAGCGGCCATATCGCCAACTAAACTTTTAAAATTTTGTCTAATGACAATTACTGACGTAACAAGTTAGAAAACGGGTATAACTCATTTTTCGAAAATTTTGAGTTATACCACTTTTGCTTTCAGCGGCTCATATGTGCATACGTACTTAAAACGATATTTATGACATTAATAGTTTTATATAATGAAAAGGATTTTTATGGATTTCTACATTATTTCAAATCGATCGAAAGCATTCGAAAGCAGTTTTGCTATGTCGTATGAATTCATCCAATTTAAGTTTTATTTTTCATTTGAATAAGCGTTAGTTAAAAAAGAAAAATTGTTATGAAAAACTTACGCAGTTATAATGCCAGAGAGACTTTCAAAATGTATTTTAATCTAAAAGTATTGCATGTAACTTTTAATACCAAAATAACAAAAAATAATAAATAAGCAAACCCCTAAAAGTATGCAGTGAAGTACTATTAATTAAAAAAGTTTGTAGGTAATAGAACACAGTAATAATTATGTTGCATATTTTTATGCAACTCTTTCATCTGATATTTTACTGTTTTGCAAATATCATTTCTTTTTTGTTCAATTGTAATATATATACATATGTAATATATTTTAAATGTACTTCAGAATTTTAACTTTTTTTTATATAACTAAATTTTCTTCTCGGTATTTTATTGTAACTTAAATATTATCAAACAAAAAACACATTGCTGCTGATACCACATTGTGAACTCATTGTTTTCCTTTTTTGATTATGGCATTTTCATTTCATACTTTCTGCTCAACGTATATTTCACCTTTCGTAAATGTGAAACTTTCTACGTTTGCTATGTTATTTTATTGACATTTGCTCAATAAAGTATGAGACTGCTCTGCTTGTGTGTTATTCCCAATACACCCATTTACTGCATAAGTGACATACATAGATACGGAATTGAAGATAGAATGTGGTATTGTGGTACAAGGCCTCCAACAATTCATGTGCATGTGTTGACTATCATGAAAAAATCGGTTATAATAAAGAATCTCAAATATAAAATTGTTGCACATAACCAATAAATAACATAACAAAATAGAAGATAAAATTACTATATAGCCACACTGTAAGTATTGATGTGTTCTACAAAATTGAATGGTTCCTGTGACGAGTGCAATTTTATGCATTATCTGTGTTGATTTTTCTTAAAACTACAAATATGCAGTGTAAAGAAAACTTTTTAAATATTTTTAAACTGTAGTACCGATAAAATATCAAACTTTACTACAATTTGCTTTAAAAATGTATGAAGATGCTGAAAAATATTTAAGTTTTTAATTTTAAAATAAAAAAAACGAGCAAGGCATAACATTTTGGTTAAAAAATCAATTACTTAGAACAAACTATTCTTATTATAAAAACTTATACAGCCAAAAATTAAAAAGCGAATGTTTTTCTATTGCACAAAAAATATTTAAACTTATTCACTGCGTGTAGATAATTTTATATATATTTAAGAAAAATACAAAGTATTTATAATCTTATGCTAATGTTTTGTACATAACTCTGTAATTCCATTTTAAGTCCCAAGTATTTAAAGTTGCCAAAATTCCAATACATACGACTAAGCTCATATGTAATCCTTCCAATAACTAGCAGCAGAACTTTTCGCTTATCCTTTCAACTATTGCTACCGCTGCTTTTGCTGTTGTCGTTGATCCTTACGTCGTATTAGGCAAAAACTTTTGACAACCAACTCAACAGAAGCGGCAACAGACAACAGCTGTAGTAGTGGTGGTGGTGGTGGTGGTCGTCGTCGTGTGTATGAGTTTGAGTTCTGACTGACATGTTTTTAGAAAGTTTGTGCTGTTAACTCAAACGAAACTAATTTTCAAGCAGGCGCTTACTACTGCTTCAAAGGTCCTTTTTCTTTGTCTCGTACAGAAAGTTTAAACAGAGTCTCATGCCTATAAACTAACAAAGTCGATCAAACGAAAATTTAATTTGCAACAAAGGAATTTTTGAAATAAAATTTCTTGATATGTATTAAAAAAAAAAACAATTTTTTTTGAACATATCAAGCTCCCTTGACCTCTTTATAGAAATTTTAAATTTGAGCTAGAATACGTCAACCGTTCTTACTGAAAAACAACTTTTTTCGTATAATAAGAGTTTGTGTGCATCCGGAAAGACCAATACACTTGAACTTTTCATTATCGAAACATAAGAAAAAACGTAATACTAAATAAAGAAATCATATCCAAAGGAGCTTTAAACTTTTTTCAATGCAAATCCTATCAATTTCAGCAACCTCTTCAATTTAATTAAAATCATATAATAGCAAAAAAACATTTGCCTTGAACAAACAGATCGCTCTCTGTTGAGAAATTATTGAAACTCAATAGAATTGGGGAAATAATTTCATAGTAAAAAATGAGAATGTAATTTTTCTTAAAACTTTAGCATATATCAAAAATGTCGTAAAAAAAACTATTTTGAAACTAAGTTATAAATATATAAATCGGTCCATATTTTTTCAAAAACTAATTACCTCGTTTCGCTTAAGCCAATATTTGCATTTGTGTAACGCGTCATACTTTTAAGAAGTACTTCTGTACTTCACTGGAATACATCCAGAAGTGGGCAACATGAAGCACATTTTTTCTTCTTCAAACATGTCAAAAATAGAATCGACATATTACGACAATCAGATCATTCCTTACTTTTGTCTTCGAGATACATGGATCTATTGGTCTATGTGCAGGCCTGGATTTAGAAACTTAACGGCCTTAGGCCGTTCAGAAATTGCCGCCCTTTTTCACTAGTAAATATGAGAAAAAAATTTTTAATATGAAAAGTGAGGACTTTTTTTTAGTAGTTTAGAGGGCGACCATTCTCTCACCATCACCATCTCTCATCATCATTATAATGTATTACCACACTTCAAAAATTTTCAAAGTTCCCAGTATTTGCCGCCCCTAAATACTTGCCGCCTAAAGCACCTAGTGTGTCTGTAAGGTAAATTCGGGCCTGTCTATGAGAGCAAGCCGCATATGTGCTTTCGTCATCATGAAAGGGCTCCACTCCCTAGCACCTAATTTGGCGAATTTTCATAAAAAAAAGTGCCTCAAAGTGTAGATTTAGCCGGCGGTCACCCCTTGAAAAATTTATATGATTATCCAACACCTAGTTTGCTAGCCACAGAAATTTTACATAAGAGTAAGGATAAGTGAACGGCATGCGGCCGCAGCTTAGGATTTAAAATTTCCAAAAATCCAACACCGGCTTCGCGGCGGCCTTCGGACGCGGATCAGTCTATAAAATATCACTTTAAAATGGCTATAACTTTGCAAGGAAACATCACAGATCACCACTTGAAAGCTGATTTTAAAGGACAAGGACGGTACTAAATGATGTTTTTGTTAAAAATAAGCTGAACAACTTTTTTTGAATCCTATACATTGCCTCGAAAGGGGTCAAAAAAAATCAGGATTTAGGTACTTAGCCTCAAAAATTTCAGAATTCTGATATGATGGGTCAATTCTGAGGCCAGATTCGGATTTCACGCAAAAAATTACTTCGAAAAACGAACCTCTAGTCCAACCACATTTTTCACCTATTCATCAGATACCTTTTTATTAAAAAAATAATTTTTCCATATTATTTACATGTAAAACTAACAGGCTTCAGCGCTTCCTTATAAAATTGAGGTACAGAGCTGAATTTTCGTGAACTCTTTCTTCATTTCATAAACTAACTTTTTATGCAGCACCACCTTAAAAAAAAAACAAAATGAAAAAAATTTGAATCACCCTAATCTACTAATGCACACATACTAAATTGCGTAAAAAATCTGCAAAGCTTTGCTGTCAGCAATTTTTAGTGCAATATTTAAATGCATTTCTTTCTGCTGGTCGGATTGTTCATTTAATTATTTTTAATTAAATGTCCATGTTAAAAACTCCTAATATCAACCATCCCTTCAAAAACATTGTACAGCAAAATCATATTTGCAAATTGCATAAGAAAAAACTTTCAAGTTTTTTGCCAAGTTTTTCTTAAAACAATTTTGCCATTTTATCAACAGTCTTGTCAGGACAAAACTGAGTAAGTAAAATTATGGGAAAAAAATGAATGCCCTATCGTTGTTGTTCTAAGTAAACAAAATAATTTTTTTATGACTTTGTCATTGTAGTCTTTGTTATTTTTAAGTTGTTTGCTCGCTTTGTTGTTGCATAATTTTTAGGGCGGCTGCAAAAGGAGGAACTTTCTGTGCGTTTCGTGTTATGCAATAAAAACCTCATCTTTCTTTTTTTCTGAAAGTGTATGGGTACGACGACGCACAGTGGCGCGAGACCAGAAAAAAGTATTTTAAGAAAAAAATAAAAATAAACTGAAAAAATAATTCTTACATGATAATATCATCATCAACATACCTATTATGTTTGCAAAAATAAATTTTGTCTGTTAAATCTCCAAGTCTTCGAATAAAAAAATAAAAAAATATAAAAAAAAGTCTTATAAATTATAAGTTATTATAAGTTATAATGCTTGCTGACAAGCTGTACTGCGCTAAAAAAAATATGTTTTTGTTTTGGACACATAAATAGCGCACAGAGCTCTGAAGTAAAGTTGAGATACTGGACGCATTATTCACCTTAAACATGATTTTACGTATTTTTTGATAGAGTCTTAATCCTTTGTATGGCAAATTAACATTCAATTTAATTTTTTGTAAGTCACTGGCAAAATTTCTTCGGTTTTTTCCACATATTTTGCTTGGAGTCGAGCGAGCCACTGTGCGACTTACAGAAGCGGAGGGTGCTACAAACTTTTACTTAACGCAAGAAATTCGTGTCATTTGCAGTATAGTAAAATGTAAGTATTGTACATAAAAATGCGCAGAGTTGTAAAACGAAACTGAACTTAACTCATGTGTAGTACGAGCTGAAGCGGTGGAGTAGCATTGAAAAGTTTCTCGTAACTTTTAATAAATAAATTTATTGTCTTTGAAGTTGCAACAAAAAAAGAGAAGCACAACAATTTTGACAAAATTTACTATAAGAATTCGTACTCCAACACAATATGTTGCCTGTTAAGATCACTGGAAAATTGCCTTATTTATGTCTTAAGGTATGTGACAAAATGAGCTTAAGAGACAAGTTGAAATAACAATGGTTGTAAGAGCGATACCTGTTCCTTTATGTTGTAAGATGTTTAAGGCAAACATCAAGAAGTAAAAATTAAGTAACGATAGCAAGAATGATACCAAAACGTTTTAAATTTCCACCGGAATCGAAATAGCTCTAAAGAGAAAACACAACGCATCAACGATCTCGATAAATATTTTGTTATATACAGTTTATGCGATACATTTCTAATTTTTTTTTTTTATTTAAAACAAAAAATTAAATATTGGGGAAAACTACCTCCAGTATGCATGAACTGGGAATCACGGTCAAGTGCAGACAAATAATATTTTGATATCTGCTCTGGACGTCAACCTCTGAATCACTACATCACGTGAGCCTTTTGAGATATCCTGATGTGAAAGTACCACTCTTCCCTTCAAAACCATTTTTAAATTATATCGATATATTCTCAAAAAAAAAACCGCAATAATTAATACTACCTATAGAAAACGATCTTCAAAGTTTTCAATATGAAAACTTTTCAATACAAAGTAAAAGATCTGTAGCGGGACACACGCTCAATTCCGGCCGAAATACTTTGAATTGGTGTCTGAAACTTTGTATATATACTATATATGTATATTCTCGAATGCCTTAGGTATTAATTTAAGCAACAAAATTTGTTGTAACTCATAATTCAGACTCACCTTCTAAGTCTTTCTAGCAGTCGGTGACATCGACGTAATACTCAATAATTACATCCTGGCTCAAAAGAACATGTTAAGAACAGCTTAGTTGTAAGTTTTTAATTTTGTTCTTATAAAATGTAGGAAACATGACGTTTAGTAGCTTAGAATCTCACCCATAATATCATTATTGCATGGTAATTACTTGTTATTATATACTATTTCGAACAATATCGTCTATTAAGTCGTATGTTGCAAAGACTCCAAAATGTCTTAATATAATAAATAATTCACATAAGAGCAAGCTTATTTAAAGTTTTTGTTGCAAAAGCTTTTCATTTTAATACCACGCTGATAAAATTAAGATTCCCTGAAATGGGTCCTTTTGAAAAGTAAGGAAAATTTCAATTGTAAATTAAGAACTTTAAACTCCAGCCAATGTATGACCAGTTAGTTTCTCATATAATGGAGTTTTAAAATTTTCATATTAACTTAATCTCAATCGGCATTCATTACTGACCGCAAAGTACTATAGCACACGCACAAAACCGATGAAATGAAATTTCACACACTAAAAGCCTTTCGTACTCAATTAATTTTAATTTTGTAACAGCAACAATAACACCTACAACAACGAAAACAATGGCAACTGCTATCTGATGATTCAGTTCAAGTTATATACAGGCTGTTGTAGTTGATCGTTATCTGTAGCTGCAATATACGCTCGTACTATACAATACAACATGAAAATATGTTTCAGATATCCTTCAGGCATCATAATTGAAGCAACAACATGAAATTTACATCTATGCGGTTTTTCATCGCATTCCACACACAGACACACACACACATACGCACTGACCATTTTATGCCAAAATCATCAACGTAACCATGCAATTCGTGTTTAATTTCTCGCCGTATATCCTTGCTACGAGTACATGTCTCTGCTGTAATTTGTTGCTTTTGTTCGGTACGAAAATCATTTGTCAAATGTTGCTTGTTTAATAAAAGAAGAAAAAAACAGTAGCAAGACCACAATGTGACGAACTCAGCTGACAGCGCACGACATTAAAACCGACAACAACAACAACAAAAATATCGTCAGCAACATTATCTTAACCACAACATGTTGCTGCCATCATCCTTTCAAAAGGGTTCTCTTAAAATTTACATATAATTGCGTTGCATCTGTGCTTTCCGTAATGCTATTGAGTTTCAGTCTCAAGTTGTGTCAGAATATTGATTGGACGTTGAGAAATGCGTATTTAAAAAGTAGTTTTAAATTTATTATTTTATTCGATTAATACTGACAGAAAACTGACTTTATTGACTTTGCGATTTACTGGAATTTTCTTTCGCTGACATACTTTATGGTGGCCACGATTTTCAATATCATGGATGGATGGCTTTCCAAATAGTGTTCTCCAGACCCATTTCTGCAAAAGAAAGAGTTTTGAAAAACCTTTCTTTCTGTAGGTGTCTGCGATTAGCTCAAATTTCAGAGAATTTCTTTATAGAGCTTTTCTCTCAATTTAAAAATGAAAATGTATTTTCAACTTATAGAACGAATCAAAATTGAGTACTCCGAACAGAACTCTGCAGTTTTCATTTATTGATGATGGTAACATCAAGAGTCATCATAGCGTCTTCTTCGTCCATCTTCGTTGAGAAAACAAAGTGAAATACATTTTATAAAGTTAATTTCAAGTTAATTAATTTGTTCTTCTCAACGGTGAGGAACTTAGACCACTTTCAGAATAAAGGATGCATATTAGACCGTACCTCAAAAAAAATTTCTCGGTACATCAGCAAATCCGAAGCATTTTGCAAGGTAATTTCGAAAAAAAATTTTTTTTTTTTTTGGACGAAAATAGAGGTCGCGCATTTGAGAAAAACATCATATCTTCGACACTTATTGTCCGATCTTAAAGTATGATATATCAATGTTTTTGTCTTGAGTAGACCAACTTTTTGATCTAATGATCCTTGACATCAAGTGTCCCGTTTTTGAACTTACCCACCATATCTCAGTTTCTACCATCCTAATGTACCACCCTAATGTCAGAAAATTAAAGCTTGCAAAAAATCATTAAATTTTTCCAACCGAAGTATTTCGATTACTTCATTAGAACTATTTTTAAAAATGTTTTTAAAAATGTTTTCCGAACGTAGTGGTCGCCTTATTAAATTTTTCGTCATATCTTCGGTATTTAGAATCGGATCTTAAACATGATGTTTTTGTCTCCAGGAGCACAATTTTTTTTTTGCTCCAAAGGTCATTGACTTTAAGAACACACCAGATCTACAACATGAATTAAAAAAATTAAATAAAGTGTATTGGAGCCGTTGCCCTGCATCTCGAAAAAGCTCACCGTACGGTGCACTTTCATTCGCTCTTCTTATCATTTAAGTAAAACATGGAGCTTTTAAAGTGAGAATACTAATTTATGTATGTTAAAACATAAAAATGTTATGTATGTTTAAAACGTGATTCAAGTTGGCTGTATTTCAGGCGGCTCTTGAGCTTAGATAAAATATCGCCCATACGAAACATCAAGTTCATCGGTGACCGCCATTGCAGATTCATGTACTACTTGAATAAAACTCTCTGTGTTTTGTGAAAGGAATGGATGAGCTGTGAAAACCATTAAGTTTAGCAAAGAAAGCTATGAAATAAAGTTATTTTCTTGCACTAATCTGGTAAAGAACCGTTCAAGTATTACGGAACGCAATTTTTGAAGATATTTGACCCCCCCTCCTCTCCTTAAACGTTACGGTATCACCCAAGTGATCATGTTTACCTAAAAGTCACAATTATGTTGCGCAATGTACCGGAAAGTCATTTTAGCGACTTCTGTTATGTTTTAGTCGCATTAATAAATATAACAAGAGATTTTTAACTCGCAGCGTAACGCGTTGTTCGAACCACCCTAATTGCGTTACGTAATACTTGAACGGCCCCTAATTTGATTATTTCTTTTGAATATTGTAATTCTTCCAGCTGGTCTTGCGTGAAGAACTGCAAGCATCGCGGCTCAGTCACTTCGAATTTGAGCCAATTGATCATATTGAAATATTAGTCATTCTCAAAATTTATAAAATGATCTATTTGTGTACCAAACATTTGACGAATGCATCCTGATGCTTCTTTGCGGGCGGCTAAAATCTTCTCATAGCCATCTGAATGTACTTGCAGATTTGGGAAGACCTGGATTTACCATACATGCGGTAAATATTGGCGGAAACTTTGAAAAAAAATTTTTATTGGTGGGAATTAAACTTCCCGCCTATTTCGTTGCCACGCCTACCAATATTATAAGGGAAAAATGTCATTATAACTGAACATTGGTGGTCGATCGGCTAGTGAAAAACTACTTGAGATCAAAACTGGTTGCAGAACGATTGAACGCACTTGCTTTGTTAACCATAGGGTCAGCTTTGCTCATGTCTTCAGATTGTGATGACATTATCAATGGCTCTGTCATCCGAAAATCAAAACGGAATAAGGAATAATTTTTCCAAAAAAACCAATCGCATACTTACTTACTTCATGATTATAAGGCTACTGACTGTAATAAAATAAAATATTTGCTCTCAAAAAAGTGCATTTTATTGATTGAAAAGCTTTTCGAACCAAACTTATTCCACCATTGAAGAAGTTTTGAAGGGAGAGGGAAGGGAGGCGTTAATTTTAGCAACTACCTAGGGCGGCAAATTTCTAAATCCGGGCTTAGATTTGGGTTCGTTATCATTATAACAAAACATTCAATTAAATTTTATAAGTTTAGTGGAATAAAATATAGACGCATTTCCAACTGATATGTATCTCACAGGTAAAATGAACAGCAATAATAAAATACATTAAGAGAGTAATAACGGTATTATTCCAACTATCATTCGATTAGAAATCATTTTAGCGCTACTATTTATAAATACCGAAGATATGACGAAAAATTTAATAAGGCGACCCCTACGTTCGGTAAAAAACTTTAAAAACATTTTTAAAAATAGTTCTAAAGGAGTAATCGAAATACTTGAGTTGAGATAATTTAATGCTTTTTTGCAAGCTTTAATTTTCTGACATTAGGGTGGTACATTAGGATGGTAGGAACTGAGATATGGTGGATAAGTTCAAAAATGGGGCACTTGATGTCAAGGATCATTGGATCAAAAAGTTGGTCTACTTAAGACAAAAACCTTCATATATCATACTTTAAGTTTGGACTGTAAATGCCGAAGATATGATGTTTTTCTCAAATGCGCGACCTCTATTTTCGTCAAAAAATTTTCGAAATTACCTTCCAAAAATGCCTGTAAGGTGGTACGGTCTAGTGCACATGCCACACAGAAAAAAAAAATATGCAACATTTTCATTACAATGAAATCTAAATAAAGTTTTATGATTCGTTATTACTTTTTCGCTTTCAGAATGGTATATATACGACATCAAATTTAGATTAGTTGTAGTAGTATTTGTAGTTGTTCCTGTTAAATTTATAAATTTCCTTTTAAATATATTGAAAAACAAAAAAAAATCAACTAAAAATAAATTAACCAGCCGTCTGTTAAAGAAAATCATGTTTTTTTTCCTTCAGTGCAAGTCACTCTTCAATTTTTTTGGGAATTTAATAAAAAAATTGCTTACTTACAATTTGTTCAGGAGGAATAAAAGTGAAGCAAAGGCGTTTTCGAGTAAGAAAATGGCCATGGACTTTATTTTAAATAATAAGACTTTATTGCTTTCAACAAAAGACATTTTTCCTTAAAGCATTAAATATGCCAATACACTTCGATTTGACTGTTGCACTGTAACCTTTATTACATGAAATCTCTCATTTTTAATGCTTAAATATAGAATTTTAAGGATTTTATTTTAATTCTTTATACTATATGTAATTTAAACCATGTGGCCTTTGTTATATTAAAACGTATTTATATTATAATTATTAAATTTAATTTATCAAATCACTATGAATAAACTATGAAACTCTCAATATATTGAAAACATAGATAATTTTACAAAAAGCCTTTCAAGAAAACATAAGTAATCATGTTACACAACTGTTGTCGCTTGGGGCTAAATGAAATAAAACATAATTTTCACTCAATTTGTTTTATTTCACTTTCAAACTATATACATTTATGTAAACTCTTAATTGTCTGTAAATATCTTAATAAGCTTTGCTGGTAATTGAATTATAAAGTGAAAATTTGTTCGAAATTATGGCAAAATTGTTGTCAAAAAAACATACTGCCACAGGTTATGTAATGAAAAATTAGTTTCTCGTCATAATTTCTTAGACGCCTGCACACTATTTCTCCTGCACAAAAAATCTAATGGACAGAACTTTAAAGGAATGAAAAAAGCAGGAGGAGGAAGAGTAGCATGTTTCAATATTCAAAGGAGTTATTCCGATCGACAGCGTTACATTAGACAGGAAGGATATGCTTGATGAGTTGAGTTGAAATACTCTGATCAACGGCTCATCAGTATAGTAAGGATGTATGTATAATATAAAAAAGAAAATTCTATATTTTTACTATAAAACCATACCCAGTAAACATTTTGAAATACGGAAGAGTTATATACAGATATTACAGCGACGATGATTTCGATGCTAAGCCAGAAGAAACTGTCCGGGCGTAGCGACTTACCAAGGCAATCAATCTGCTCATGAAAGCGTTTCAAGCGATTGTTAATGTTATACCTCATCGGAATTTTCGCGGATATTTTTTGATTGTTGATTTCTTATTTTTAATTTTAATTTTAATTGCAAAGAATTACACTTAACATGAAAATGGTGAACTAACCTGGTTCTTTGTCCAGTCAACATTTAAAAATCCTAAAAAGCCAATTTAACCCTTCTAGAAGGAGAAGAAAGGAATTATTTAACCAACTGCCAAATGTTGGCTGGGTTATATCTTGTCTGTGCCTGTCCTTATGAGTATAGATATTTGTTGTTATTAATGTGTGTGTGTCACTGTCATCATAGATTCAGGTCATGTACATGTGAACTCAATTAAGGAGCACATAACTTGCAAACAGGATTACAATCAACAGTAAGAACAACAAAAGCAATGAAAACGAACGTGTTCCCTTTTTTCTCGCTTCTTCGTTGTGCCCTTTTCCAACTTTTTTCTCTTCTCTCTCTCTTAATTTGTATGCTAACTAACATGTGGCTGTATGGGTTGAGTTTACATATGCCAGGAAAAAGGACAATCCACAATTTAAATCGACTTCCGCCTGGAATTCCAGCGCATTCTCTAGGGTGGATCTTGGAACTTTTATTTTATATAAATTTAAGTATATTTTCAGTCGAATGTTCAAATGCTTTAGTCAAAGGAAAAAAAATATTGAAAAACTCTACATATTGAAAGTATTTTAACGCAATATTTTCCGTTTGGTTTTGATTACTTTTGATGGAATATATTATAGGGTAAATCAAAGGTGCTTTTATAGATAAGTTTAATAAAATACAATAATGTCGTTTTTAAAAAGGTATCTTGGAACAAAATTGGGGTGGATTTTACCTTTGGATGTGTCACCACCCTAAACCTTAGGACCTATAATGCTTCCCCTATTTTTAGGCTTAAGGCTATCGTTAATTGCTATAGCTAATAAAACTCATATAATTTGTTACTAGAATTATAAATTATATGTCATAATAATATTGTTATTAAGCATAAAGTTCCTTAAAGATTTGAGAAATAAATATGAAAATCTAATATTTTAACTAACAAAAAAACTTTTCACATGCTCTTAGAAAATATTTTACCTAATCCATTGCAAAGCCATAAGCTATACTTTAGCTTTTGGGCTTGTCTTATGTTATTTTTTCCAACCTATCTGTTGGCCTTTCTGCCAACTGAACTCCAAAAACGCATGCATTTCAGCGTAAAACAACATACTACATAAGTAATGCTAACCTTAAAGGTCAAAACAATTTTCATCCATAAATATTTGGGTACAGGATATGAAAATTTTTAACTGAATAATTAATTGATCAAGGCAAGAGGAGCAGTAGCAGGAGCAACATCAAAAGTAGTAGCGTCTAATAAAGGTTCATTTTGGAATTTAACCTCTTTTGCGGTTGGTTTTCCTTGTGTAACTACAAAATGTGCCGAAATTCTTTAACTTTAACAGTTCAACGTAGTATGGTTAAATGCTGTATGTAACTTTGGGATACGGTTAGCTTGGATGTGGCTTTAAATTTATGCAAATATCTACATTGTTATCCACTATATTTGGAGAATTGCAAGGGCTCTCTGCGTTTTCTAATTGTAAGTCAACACCTGATGTCAAATATTAAGAGTGAGAAGCAAATGCCAAAATAGAGTTGGGTAATTAGAAATGGTCAGGAAATATTTTAAATAAATAACATTTTTTCGAGAATGTTAAAAAGTTGATGAAAAGGATAAATTTTAAATATATAAAATAATAAATATTTATAAGCATACATACCAGCAAAGGTAGCTACCAGTTCTTGAAACTATGTATTTGACTTTAAAGAAATAAATTCAATTTAGTACTCAAAATATACAAACTTTGAACACTGAATAAAGGATTATAACTTCATTCAATTAACGAACATAACAGACAAGTATATATATGTTTCAAAGCAATTCAATACTTTAAGCATCCCCCAAAACAATTCAATACTTCAAGCATCTCCCATATATGTGAAATCAAATTGGCTTAAATAAGAGTCTAAACCAAATGTCTAATAAATCCTTCAAAGTTGATTTTATTTACATTTAAAAGCAGCTACTTGTTTCTACTGTGATCCCACTGACTTAACCACAAAATGGAAAGTAAGGGTGGAAATAAAATTAGCACTTAACGACAGCATATAGAAAGAAAGATAAAGCGAAAGTGTAAGTGTTGTTCTTTGAAAATCTGTTTTATTTAAAAAAATAATAAGTTTTTTGTTATATATTGAAAAAAGAGCAGGTGATGACGAGATTTTGTTTTGTGTCGAAATGTCGAAAAATGTTGAAAAATTCGAAAAATGTTGAAATGATTGAAAGCCTTTAAATGTTGGTAAGGTCGTGAGATTTTGGAAAGTCGATAAATGTTGAAAGAGTCGAATAAGAATGACGAAAAATCAAAAAGAAATATTGAAAAATGTTAAAGTCGAAAAATGTTGAAAAATTGAAAAACATTAATAAATTTTTAAAATTTTTCAGATAATCGAAAAACGTAGATAAAGTCTAAAAAAATTTTGAAGAGTCGATAATGCTGAAAAAATCAAAAAATCTTGAAGAGGTCGAAAAATGTTGAAAAAATTGAAAATGTTAAAAAGATTGAGATGTCGAGAAAAGATAAATATTTTGAAAAATGTTTATAAAGTCAAATGTCGATAATGTCGAAAACTATTGAAAAAGTCGAAAAATTTTGAAACAAATGGCTTATCAAACAACAGCGTTGCAAAGTTTAATTTAAATTTAATGAATTGAGTTAACTGCAAGATAAATAGCAAACTCCAAATATTTTTCCGACCACTTATAATTCAACACAAAAAATAGAAGTCCAAATTTTTGGCTCTGAATATTGTGTCTTTAGTATATAATTTTAAATTACAGGGTAAATTTTTTTGAAGATATAAAATAGCTTAAGTGATTGAATTAAAATATTATTCTTGTAAATAAGCAAAGTATATATTTGATAACACATCACAATTCAAACGGCGATCAGACTTCTTTAAAGCTCATGAGATATGCTCATTTCGTATTTCATTGCGTCTTTGTTTGACCATTGGCATTAGAATGAAAATACATAAATTTTCCATAATCTCCACAAACATTAAATTTTAAATTTTTTTAACCAAGATTTGCTTTTAAAAAAGGTAAATTAAACGCAAATATAGCATAGCATTCTTATTTTGAAACTAAATAGTCACAAAGCCATGTAGTTTCTACCTTTTCCCATTCATCCACATTCATTCAATTAGATATATGATCCTCTGAAAATCGTAAAGATTCCTTGTTATTATTGTACATATTTAAATTTTCCATTGGTTGTGGAATAGATTGAAAGTTTTACCAAAAATGGGAAAAAACTATAAATTTTTTTCCTATAAATTTGCTCTAGTGAGTAATCAGCGAGTCTTTCCTTTATCAAGGTAGAATTTGGTCAGGCAAAAACCAGAAAAAAAGCACTACACTGGTTACTGATGACCACTAAAGGCAACCGCTTTTACCTTTTTTACATTTTCTTCTGTTTTTTACTACAATTTTATTTACTGCTCTTTGCAAACGTTTAATGAAGCAACAAAGCGTAGTAAAGCATAGTCCCATGTTGCTCAGTGAATTTAATGGCCTTACGAAAAGTAGCTTCTTTTTAGAGTAAGAACTTTCAGTGAAAAAAAAAACAAATTAGAAAAAAAGGTCAACGATAAAATCAATGATTCATTATTAAAATGAAATTAAGAAAAAACGTAAAGTGATAGCAAAAAGAAAAATTTCACAAATGATACATAAGCTCTGTAAGTTTTGAATGTTTCAAATGTTTTTAAAGTTAAAAATAAGAAAGAATCAGATGACAGCTGGTTGGTTGTCACAAATTTTCAATATCATTTGAAATGCCAATCCAAAGATGAAGTCTATTTTCATTTTATTTTTCAAAGGCTCTTTAAGAAAGCAACAAAAACTTATACAATTTTTTTTTTAATTTGTAATTTTTTTAATATACATACATATCTATGTATATATGTATATGAAATATTATTTCGTGACAAATGTTGCAAATGCCATTATACTCGTATGTTTCATATAAACTGATTCTATTTCATTCTTATAACCAACTTATTGCTTCTTCTCAGACTTTTGAATAAAGTAAAAATTAGCTACTACTGCGACACTCGTAGACTTATTTAACCGTTTTGAGATTTTGGAAATAAAAACCACAACTCATTGTTTTTCATGATAATCCGCTTAAAATAGCAGCCATCGTAGACATAAGCATACAAAAGAACGAAAACTTAAACCGTACTATAAACATTTAAATAAATTATACCCTTTTTAACGTGGCCTGAACGTTGCGTTACCACTATATATATTTCAAAAACATTTTTTTACGCCACACTAGAAAATTCAAATAAAAATCGCATAAAGATATTTTGTGGCAGATAGCGCCAAAAAGCAGGCAATAACAAAAATTTAAAATTCGCTGTATGTCGTTGGCGTTGTCGCAAATGCTAAGCAAATGGACAGAGAAAAAAATTTATTTGTTTGCATGTGTGTATGTGTGTGTTGAAAGCGTATACTCACACACAAACGTATACACTGCAAATCATTTTGTTTACTTGCAATTGTTTTGTATTTGCTTTAGTACCACAAAATATGCAACGGTTTTTTTTGTAGCAAAAAATTGGCAATAATCCGAACGCTGTTATTGTAGGCGTCAACAACAACAACAGAAAAAAAACCGCCGATCAAGATTAAAGCGACGACAAACAATGAAGCAAAAAATGTTAAAAAACCAATTGTTGGCAACACTGGCTTACAATAGCTCTATACTCTACAGTGAGTAAACAGAAATCGCCACAATAATCGTAAAATAAATGTTCATGGGGGTAATTTCACTCTTCCCCCAAAATTAGACTGGTTTATTTTTTCAACCTATTGGCAACACTGTGCACCATATCTGTTATTTGCTCTTTATTTTACACTAAAGCTGCCATAATCATAAAAATAACAAATTTTTAATTTTATTACATATGCAAAATTTTCCAAATCACTTTCAATTCATTTGAAATAACAAAAAAATTACATACACCAGAAAGGTGCAGCGGCAGGATAGTAACGCAAAATTTTCAACTCTGCATGTAGGCAACTTTGTATGCAGATTAAGTGGTACGTCCACAGCAGGAGTAAAGCAAAGTACATAAGTTAAATTGGAGTTGGATTAAATTTGGGCAAATAGCATCCTCCGCTTGGTCGATTTTTTGGGCTAAAAACTTAATTTAAATTTTTTGGCAATGTATTTGTTTGCTTGATTCGGTTAATGCGCTAGAGTCATGGGAGAAAACTTTTGGTAACGTTCAATGTAATACGTAAAACAACGAAATATATAGAAATTTTTTGCTTTTCCTTTATTATTTTGTTGGCGCGATTGCCAAAACAGTGAAAAAGCTTTATACCTTAATTGTAAAGAATATAAAACTTCGTGGCACATTTATTGCTTCATTTTAGAAACTTGACTTTATGGTGCTTTATGTCTGGGGCATATGCTAAACAGTTTTACTAAGGATCTTTGCAAAACCATTTTTGTTATTATAGGAAACATCAATTAAATAATACAATATTGTAAGTATTTAACCCATTTTCTGCCGCTGTTCGAGTTTTCGAACAGCAAATTTGCTCATTTTCACCGAATTTTTGTTCTATGTCAATGCACAAAAGTAGCTAAATGATATACAGCGTATTATAGTAAATTAAATTGGCTTTCAGAAAAAAAATGGCCACGCCCCTTTTCCGTGGTGGGCTACAGCTAATGGTTGAAAAATACCTTATTGGCAGACCTATTTTTAGTAAGTTAAGTAATATATAATTAAAAATAATTCATTTCCACAAGTACATTTTTTCTGTAGATAAAGGTCGAATATAGTCAAAACGTGACTTTACAAAAGATCTGTTTCTACTAGGAAACATTGGCGGACTCGGAAAAGTGACTGTTCGAAAAGTCGAACAATGGCGGTTGGTGGAACACAGCTCACAACAAAATTTGTGTTTGTAAGCGATCTATTGGAAAATTTTTCACTCAACAACAATTCTGCTTTACTTCGAGGGTTGGCAAAGTACGAAAGTGATTATATTATAATATTTTCTGTCAAAAAATTTTTTTTTTCTATTTATTTATTGGCTTTTGTTCACAATTATAATAGTTTCATGGGGGGCATTTACCTTCACGATAATGCCATCCATTTCTCCGTGTTACGGGAAATCACCTAATAATTGTGCAGCCCGAGAGGAAATCCAGACGTTGCAAGGTATGCCATGAGCCTACACAACGAATGTACAAAAAGTGTCAAGTACATTTGCACACGAAAAATTGCTTCGCAGCCCACAGCAACTGGGAGAAAAAAAAAATAAAATTGTAACAAAATCAAATAAAAAGCATTTCTAATAAATAATAAAGACATATTTATTTTTTTTATTAAATTTATAAATTTCTTTGACCAATACCTGGAGAAAATATGCATATTCAACATATAAGCTGAACTGTGCCCAACCGCCATTGTTCGACTTTTCGAACAGCCTAACCTGACGAAACCAAAAATGGTACAACACTGCTTTATACTTTTATTCCTTAGACAAAGCTGTCTTATGAAAAATTTTTGTACGAAAAATTTTATTGCCCTTCGATCTTTAAATCCTAGAGGACCAAGCGACACATATGTCCCAAATACAAAAATGTTCTTCAATGAAAGGCTTAGCACGAAATAACTTAAATTATGTTACAAAAACAAGCGGGAATATCTACTTTTGAAAATATTTAACGTTAATTCGACATAATAATAATGGCTTATTTTTAGTTTGAAATACACGTTTTGCCTATGTCGTAGTTGCTGTTTTTAATTGGTTTTTACTAATAGTCCAAATAAATTTTTCCGACTTTGAGTTAGTGAACCAAATAGTCGTAGCATTGCACTACGCTACTTTATTATTTTTAAAAATATTTTTTGTAACATTTTAATAAAATTCGAAAAAAAATACAAAGGGACACGGCTGTCCCTACAGACGTCAACGGAGTTTTTTTCTACTGTGACTCAGCTACCGGCTAGCCGACTAGCATTTTACATGTATTTTAGAAAAAAACGCCAGAAACTCAATATGGTGTATGTGAATCGATCGTTCTTCAACAATTCGAACAATATCTGGAAGCAGATCGATCTAAAAAAATTACTTTTGGATGCAATATAACCTCAAATATAACGAAATACCCTGATTTTTTAACTTTTGGGTTGTAATCTCTAAAACCGGAACCACTACCGAAAATCTGATCTCGTACTCGAATCCAGGATATCAAAAGATATTCAGATTTCAGAACCAGAGGTTTGTCCAAATTTTGTCAACCTGTGTAATTCTTATGTTATTTACAGTAAATGTGAAAACGAAAGTCTTCTTGAAAGAGCAGTACTAAGTTCTTTTTTTACAGATGATTGATCACTACAAATTTGATCTCTGACCTCACTTCACGGCAGAGGACCATTCTAACATATCATAAATTGAAAATAGTAGCAAATGGTGAACTCTATCTCATCCTATGGCCAAAAGTGATATAAGAAAGAGATGTGTTTATTGATCAAAAAATAAAATAGAAAATCCCACGTCTTGCAATCAATGTAATGTATATTTATGTTTTACCAAAAATCGAAACTGTTTTGGTGAACATCACAATTTCATTTAAATATTTAGTTAAAAACTAAATCTTTGATATAAGATACTAATTACACAGGTTAACAACAAAAAAAAAAAGTTGCTGTCCATTTGACCAGACAATATTTTTCTTAGGTAATTTGATGCCCTGAACTCGAATTTGAGGTCTACATAGCTCTATCACGTCAAGATTTTTTTCATAATGCTCCTCACGAGCCCTACTGTCCCATTCGCATAAGAAACATGGAAATTTTGTAAAACCACTTTGTTGTCCCAGTATAATGGTTACGAATTTCAAAACTATAATTTGGGTTAAATACATCTACAACTGCTGTAATAATCCACTCGTTTGGATTGAGTGACCCTAAAAACGTGTATAAACGTTTCCGTTGTATATATTGCTCGTAGGGCTCGTGAGGAGCATTATGAAAAAAATCTTGACGTGATAGAGCTATGTAGACCTCAAATTCGAGTTCAGGGCATCAAATTATCTAGGAAAAATATGGTCTGGTCATATGGACAGCAACTTCTTTTTTTTTTTGTAAACCTGTGTTATTCATGTAGCACAAAAAAATGTCGTACCAAGGAATTGGACTCCCTTTAGGTCCATAGGGACACATATGTCCCATAAAATTTCTCGAAATCTAAAATCATATTTTATAGTTTTCGGATATTTTTGGTTTAGTTACCGCCCAATAGAACACTCTCATACTGTGAATTCATAGGATCACATTATTTATGGTCCTCAAGGAGTTAAGATCATAAAGTTTAATATATGACAAGGTTCCACAGCATTGGCGAAATAAGACTGCGCTGTGGATTACCTCTCACAACTGCCTTCCTGCTCGTTGATGTGCCTAGAATGTAATTAATAACCCTGTGACTTAACATATTGTTATTTTATTATTCACCCATTTGCGCACTTACTGACCTTAATTCAACGTTGTTGAAGCCACCTTCTATATCCTGAAATGCACCTAAAAATAATTATTTGACATGTAGATCAGTGCAAAAATCAAGGGCTACGGTAGATGCCATTACGGAAAACAGCTTTGAAACATGTTTGAATGTTATACGTTTTGTATAAATTTGCACAAACTGAGGCTTTGCTGCATAAAAATCAAAAACTTCATACATTTCATATGAAGATAAGCTTGATCGAAGAGAATTTTCGAAAGTTGTAACTAAAAGCCAAAATTGTCTGTCTTATTTATCCACTAAATTGTTTTACCGAAAGTAATTAACCAAAATTTTCTCCAATAACTTATGCATAAAACCTCAAATATCTCGTAAACTACACGCCAACATATGGGCCCTTCTTCATACGCATTGCCACAGATGAATAACAAGAATTGCATGACTTTCTACAATTTCAAAAATCAATGGCATCACCCACTATCGTTCCTCAAACTGAAATAGTTTTCGCACTATTTTCTCCCTTTTATTATACAATTTATCTCATCTATCAGTTTGAACTTCCTCCTTTGCAATTTTCTGATGCTGCTGCTGTTACATTAATAAACTTTTTCACTCGTACTTTTTGCAACAATAAACTTTTATTATGTTTTCCCTTCGACACCAAGGAATAACTTTACTACGAAAACCAAAAACAAAACCCAACAGCAACTTCTTGTACAACACAAAAAAAAAACAAACAACGAAACCAAAATACATGAGAAGAAACCAAAGAAATATCTAAGAAATATTAAGTTGATAAAAGCGAAATAAGTCGATTTTCACTAAAACTGACATTAAATCGGAAACTATTAGCGCAACATGTCAGCGACGTATGTACAACGTAAGTTTAGACATCACTGCAGGAGTTTAGCTGCTGTATGCGCATATGTGTGTGTATACATATTTGCGATCTATGTTTGTATGTATTGGTATTAGAAATGTTCATTTAGGAGCATCTTGTTTTTTTTCTGCGCTCTGACTTGAACTTTTTACAGTTTAAGCTGAAATTCTGAAAAATTCTACAAAAACTTCAGAATTGAGTTTTACTTTTCAGAGATCTGTCATCGACCCAAAAGCTCTTCCACAGAAATTTCATGGAAAATATCTGACTTCACAGTTTTTTTTTTTGGTAAATCTATATGGATTTTT
Organism: Meiosimyza platycephala; assembly: GCA_963662105.1. NCBI lineage: Eukaryota > Metazoa > Arthropoda > Insecta > Diptera > Lauxaniidae > Meiosimyza > Meiosimyza platycephala. The sequence goes on along the minus strand of OY759209.1, from coordinate 66,965,606 downwards.
ATTTAATAATTTTTTTTTAATTGTACGACTTTTAAGCTTCCCCAAAATACTTAAAATTAAAAATGTAGATTGAGTTTTGCCATATTATTTGTATGGAAAAACTTATGGGCCAATCATCGACCATTTAAAAATGTATCTTATGGCTTAAGTGCATCATAGAATTTCTATTTCAACCTAAACTATAAAATTTCACGTGAAAACGAAGAATAAAATATTGGTCTAAAATGAACCGCCCTAATGTATATCTATGTGGTATGTTTTAGCAAAGTGGCGTTGTGAATGGCTTTAATAAACACATTTGAGTGCGACATTTGGATTATTATTAACATTTGTCTGACTGGATAAGATAAACGAAGCAATAGGTTGACATCTTGAAAGCATTCGTAACTACACTTAACGCATCTCGACGTAAAATATTTTGCTTTGTGAATAGTAAAGTGAAATTGGTAATATTTGTTTGATTGTTCATTTAATAGTGTCGTATTTAGTTAGTTTTGTAGTTATTAGTTTAGGGAATCAACTTTTTCTTCTCCTTTGTTCTGTTAACAGACTATGACTAATTCGATAATCTCAGATGTACTTAATGAATTTAGCTTTAAATATTTTTGCTCGTGGTCAATCATCAGATTCACTGTTTTGCGTGGTGCTTAAGGATTAAAAATTAATGCTCCTTGTAAGACCATGCTTTAACCACAGTATTCTATAAACGCAAAAAAATAATGTATTGTCTTATAAGTATTTTTTAGTCTTGCAGAAAGATAGGCCGGTATGGTAGTAAACTAAGTTGAAAACAAAGTGTTGCGGAGAGAGTTTGAATAGCCACTGTATGCACATAAGCGGTTGCTGGTGGATGGTTATAGTCCATTGAAATGTTACAAAATTTCGGCTGAAACTTGCGTTTTAGGTTGGACAAGATTTTTTTTTTTTTTGTTTTGTAGGGGTGTTCAGTGTGAGTATAAAACTCGGTTTTCGGGGTTGAAAGCCCCCCCATTTGGCCGCCAATTTGAAAATCGATGTAAATCGTTTTTCCTTGATATCTTGAGAACCGCACGTCTCACAAACATTTTTTAAAATTTTTTTTGTAGAAAATTAAATTTCCTAAAATCTTGTTTGAAACACCTTTTACCGTAAAATTGAAAATGAAAAAGTTATAAATAAAAATATACAAAAATATTCGGGTAAAATATCATTTATCATTTTCTATTGATTATTTTAAAAAAATATGAATGGTCGCAGACCATTTCATTACGAACAATCCCTTATACCCATTTTTTAATTTCTTTAATTTGGAGAAGGTTAGGACAATTGAAAGCGATCAAACCAAGAGGTAAGCCGTACGTTAGGGTGATTGAAACACAAAAAAAAGTTTATAAAAATCGTTTTTCTTTAAGTATATCGTTCTATAGATATGTCCTCCGAAATTAATATGCAATTTTTAGAACTTTAAGAGACTAAATTTACTATCTCTATGTATATGGTCGCAAAATCGTAAGATATTCGCAAAACCCCCAAAAATACAAAAAAACTCTCTTGAAGTTTTTTTTTCGTGATAATTTCAAAAGCAATCAAACTAAATCTAATGAAATTTCCTTTTTTAATATTAATTTGCAAATTTGGTTCGAACCAAACCAATATTATTGATAAGGAATAATCTGAGAGAGCTAAAGCCACCCCTAAGCGACTTCATATAAAAAAAATGGGAAAACTAAATAATTTTTAGTCCTTAAGGGAGTCAATCTACCTTCTTCCTATAGTCCTTCCCCTAAATTGAAGTATAATTTGCTAAGTTTTTATTTTGAAAATAATAATATCATATTTTAATTTTTATTTTATTTTGATGAAATATTTCTAAGAAAGTAGGCACATTTTCTCTAAGCCTTTTATGGGAATAATTTAAATAAAATTAGGGGATTTAAAAAAAAACATTTTTGTTTTTAGCTAAAATATAATAGCTATTTTAGGCAGAAACATAATAACTGTATTTTATTTCGATTTACGGGCCAACATTCTTAGTAATACTTCACCAAAAAAATTAATAACTATGGCAAAATATAAAAATTTAACTTATTTAACAAAGCCTACTTTAATTTAAACGAATGAGTACATAAGGATCCCCATAAGGATTAAAAATTATTTATTTTAGGGCTTCTCGCAGAGCCGGTCTCAGGGGCGGTAAATTAATTGAATTAAAAATGCCGATAAAACGCTTTTGAACTGCTTTTATAGCGTCGTTGGCGCTGAACCTGAGTTTTTTTTTTTGTTTTAAGTGCATAAAAGTAGTTTGAAGATAGAAAGTGAAGAACAAAACTATATGTTGTATTAAAAAGAAAAAATAAAAGCTGAGTCAAAGCAGAGGTTTTTATTATGTGTACTGGTTGCATGGGGCCTCGCACCTACTGGTTGCATGGGGTCTTGCACTATCTACGGCTGGCTCTGCTCTCTCGAATTATATCATATCATAAAATTTGGCTTGATTTGGCATAAACGAACCCATTTGTACAAACTACTGTTGAATTTCGTTAAATGTTTTTATTATTTTTAAAATTATCGCGAAAAAAACCTTTAAGGGGTTGACCATAAAATAAGTATCTTACCGTTAATCATCTTTGACACCTTGAATGCCTGGGCGGATTAAGCGACCTCTGCAATACACTTAAAGTTCAAAAAAAAAAAAATTAATACTATTTTCGGAGGACATATCTATAGAACAATATACTTGAAGAAGAACGATTTTTATAAACTCTTCTTTGTGTTTGAATCACCCTAACGTACGGCTTACCTCTTGGTTTGATCGCTTTGAATCGTTCTAACACCTCTCCAAATTAAAAAAATAAAAAAATGAGTATAAGAGATTGTTCGCAATAAAATGGTCTGCGAAAAATGGCCGAAGTATTTTTTTAAAAAAATTAATAGGAAAAAAGGTTATTGCCCTTAAATGATATTTGCATATTTTTAATTATAATTTTTTCATTTGCTATTTTACGGTAAAAAGTGTTTCAATCAAGATTGTAGGGAATTTAATTTGCTATAAAACAAGTCTAAAAAAATTTTTCTGAGACTCACGGTTCTCAAGATATCCCGTAAGAACTATTTTCACCCATTTTTCAAAATGGCGGCCAACTGGGGGGGCTTTCAATCCCGAAAACCGAGTTTTATAATCACGCCAACCCCCCCTACACAACAGAAAAAAAAATCTTGTCCTACCCAAAATGCAAGGTCAATGTAACATTTCAATGGACTATTACCGAATTGACTATATTGAATTGTGATGTTTTGGCCTGCTTCGGATAAGATCATTTACTTTAAACAACTTCAGAATACACTATAAAAGCAGTTAGTTTGACGCCTACTGATTTGAAAAAGTTTCTGTCCTCATGTCATAAGTCTTTATAGCTTACTTTTTAAAGAAATCTGTCTTGTGGAACTTTTTCGAAATAAAGTAAATATGTATCGTTTTCTTGTTTTCAGTGTTTTTTTATGTATGAGCATGTAAGAAAACCTCTACTAGAGTGAATTGCTGAAAACCTATTGCCCAATTCCCTCGGTTTTTTGAGTTTATCTACATTATACAACTTTCTGAACATACAGCAAAAATGTGTATTTTTGACCATATATATTTTATTATATTATAAATATGATATGTACCAAAAAGTATCAGTGCATAATTTTATCCATAGAGAATCCAACATAAGATTTACAGTTCTAGCAGTTTCTTATGAAGACACTCCTTGAACACTAATCATTTCAACATAAAATTTTGTATTTGGTTTCTCTGAAAATGTTAAAATATAATTAAAAAAGAAAAGTTTAATTCATCAAAATACAGATACATAAGTATCGTCAAAATCATATATCGTATAACAATAATGGTAATAATTTAAAATAGAAAAATCTCTGTACAAAAATTTTAGCTCAGCTAAACTAACAAAAAAAATCAGCAAATTGAATACAAAAAATTAACCGAAAAAAGCAATATTCATTAGTGTTTCGAATGCCTAATTGGACAAAATGCTTAATTACACATGTGAGGCTAAACAAAGTTTTCGATGATTTTAATAACTTTGGCAATTTTTCATGTCAGAAAAAAATCACACATGAAAACTAAAATGAAATATAAAAACTTAAATGGAATTTCATGAAATGAAATAATATGGTAAATGTGCAAAGTACATCACACCCCAGGCATCATTTGGTAGATTGTTGCAACTCTCATCTTCTATAGATTCTACACGAGTAAAACTGGCATTTAAGTAATACAATTTTTACATTTTATACATTTTAAAGCATTATTACTCGATATTACTTTTGCTTTATTTGTATAGTACATATACCACATACATTGGTTTGAAGCCAAGAACGGTGTCAAAATTTTCATAGCTCTGTTTTTATATTATATTAAATGTGGTTTTTTCTAATCATTTCCGGTTAAAACGATATAGAGGCAACTATAAAATATCCGTACAAGTTACATAAATAAAATGAAATAATAATTCCGAGAACCGATGGCATCATAAATATTCTTATATCGACTTCTACATAAAAGAATTACTCAAAAATATTCCCTATAACTTATACAGGACAATTTTTTCAGAAGAACAAACTATAGTTTATCATCACAATTGAAGTAATTGCGCTAGAAAAACATATCACCCTATAAACAATAATACTCTTTCGCAATCCAAAATGTTTACTGGGACAAACGCACTCATATTACGGACATTGCGAACACATGTTCTGAAATCTAGCAAAAACAGTAGATAGAAAATTCAAATTGCTATAGCATAAGTTTTGCATTTATTTTTGGATTTTCCATTCCATTATTTGCAAGTGTTTTTCTTCTCTTATTATATGAGCAAATTTTCAAAATTACATTTTTCGCACTCTGTGAGATTGGCACTTTGACAGACGACCTTTGACAGAAAAAAGAAAATTTTCATGCATGTGGGAAAAAAAGGCTGACGATATTCATGTTGAAAATGAGTCAGGGCAAAAAACCACAGTAGTTATACATAAATGTGAGGTTGGGGTGGTGGCTCACAGAATATTACACACAATGAAATCATTTGCTGTCATTTAGAGGGTGTTTTTGTGTTTTGATAATATTTTGATTTTTTCCACCGAAGGGTCATTAGAGTCATCGAGCTGTGGGTAAAATGATACATTTATCATTTACTTTGACACCTTTGATGATATGTCATGCAATTATTATTGACAGCATTGAATTAAACTGTTGACATGTACAATATTTGTTGATACATATTTTGAAATTTGGTGATAATAAAATAATGAAATTTAATTAAATATTGACATTATTTCTGAACCTAATATTATGAAACCACTAGCCTATACTAGGGCCAAAATTGATTCAAAATGTATAAATTGGGCTAATACGAGATGGTCTAAGCTGAAAACATGTTGTACGTCGAGGGCAATCTGGCCTTTTTATGATGCTAATAGAACGCAAAAAGTAATCTAATTAGACAAACAAACCCTGAGAATCTTTGTAGGTGTTATTACAGGACACTATTTTATAGGCAAGCATGCCTAAATTCTAGGGCTTTCTGACGTAGGGGATCTTTGTAGAAGTTGTAAAGATCCTGACGTCGAAGAGTCTGTCTTTCATTATCTTTGTGAATGCCCAGCGCTGACATATCGGTGCTATAAGGTATTCGGATTTCATTTCTTCGACGCTCTTGAAGACATCTCTCAAAAGTGTCCAAAATCCATTTTGAAGTTTATAAAAATTTCGAAATAGTTTGAATAGGTTGAAAAGGAAGTTATAAACAGGGTATAAACAGGGCCCAACTGCGGCCTAAGTTATGATGACAATTGTCATCTCCCGTGCTAACCTAACCTAAACTAATTAAATATTTAATAAATTTTCATAAAAAATTGAAAGAACAAATTTCCAATATGTGTATAAATTATTATCTATAAAATGGTTTATTCCACGCTTAGGCTAACCATACAAAGTCTTGTCGTAACCTTCTTCGTTCCTTAATTCTTTAAAATATGGTTTCTTTAGAATTCTTTAGAAAAAAAAATGCTGTCTTTATTATTCTCAGAATTATGGTTCATGCAACAGAATTTTTAGTCATTAAGACTTGTTATGGAGCACATTGGATCTGTTGGTTAAAAAACAATCACCAATTTAAACATTTAGCTCTCGTTCTTGTATTGTAGATTGCATGCTCTTTGGCATACATACATACATAACCGTCTTTAACATCTTATCTGTGGTTTCATTAGGTAGTCTAATCAAATGCCAATTTGCCAAGTCGCTTTCTAAATGCCAATAAAACGACCAAGTTGCTAAATTTCTCACTCGATGTTTATACGAATACTCGTTCTTGTCCTTCCTACTTTTTTATTTCAAATGGCTTCTTTTTGCCGCCTTACATTTTAAACTATTGTTTTTCCGCGAAATCGCTGTTCTTTTTTCATTTAAAAATGCTCAATAGACAAAATACAAGTTTGCATTGCAAAATATAATTTTTTCTATTTGGAAAAACAAATGTAAAGAATAATACTGACTTCTTTCAAAAAAATTAATTTGCTTATTTTAATTGAAATTTATCTCGTCTAAGAAATAGAAAATTTGTTAAAGAAAAATTAATTATTTTTGGATTATGAACATTCACAGAGTTGAAATCGCATTATTTTCAACTTCTTCATAACGTAAACTCTACTTATTTTTATCGTATTCAAGAAATCTTAAAATATTTCCTAATAACTTTCAACGTCTTTCCTTCCTCATACCGTGACTGATATTAGCTCAATAAGTTCCATAAAAACTCGCATCCTGATCAACAACCGCCACTGGTTTTACGATAAAAATAATTGCGTCCATAGCTGAAATATTTGTACACGCCGTAAGGCAGCATAAAACAATTTTCTTTGATGGTTTATCTCTGTACGCACGCCCATGTCTATTCAAAACGAACAAACGCACATTGCGGGCTTAAGGACAGAAGCTGAAAATATTAGTGCTGTGCGTTTAGTTTTCACACGAACGCATCTAAGCAAATGTAGCGTCCTGCTAGAGCTGATGACTCTCGCTTACCGGTCATCGTCCCCCTCAAAATTACTTATCGGTCAGTTTTGGTCTGTTTATTAAAATTCACCCTCGAGCTTGAATTTGACTCGAAGTTGGTGACGTACACTGAAAAAATATTTATTAAAATATTATAAGTTAAGCAGTTCGAAGTTACTTCAAATTTACTTATACAGATCATGTTATTTGTCTGTACATACGAGTGGAAAACATTTTTTTTTTAAAAAAACATCCAACGATAAGGGAGTGCCAACTAAATTTCTTCAGTGTAAAGTGTCCGATAAGGCAAAATGTTCGCATGAACGCATCAGCTCTAACGCAGTAGCGTGTTGGTCATTATTATTTGCGTCCATATTGTTCGGCGTTAGTCTGCCGGCAAATCTGATGATGATGACGATGATGTTGATGCAAACAAAACCCCCAAGTCTTTGATACGACTACGGTGGCTCTAATAACTTGTAGTCGTGTGTGTGTGTGTGTGTATGGACGTTTGTATTGGGGAGTGTTGTTTTGAATGCTTATGAATTGATTTGATGTAAACTGGACATACAGACATTCACATAAACACATTTCTGACATCCACAAAAGGGCTTTTTTGTTTTGCAAAGTAATGCTGCATATTTTACGGCATTTATACTTGGTTTTATTTTTCTTTTTGTTATAACTTAATTTGCTGTGTTACGTTTATTGGATTATATTAATTTGTGCGTATGTATGTGTGTGTGTGTGTGTGTTGTTTTGTGAAAATCATGTGCTTTGATTGTATTAAATTTTGATTGTTATGATTTTATTTTCTTTATCAAAGCAAATAATTGATTTACTGTTTAATTTCACTGTGAAAAGCAATTTGAGATTCCACAAATTCCTATGAGTTTTAATTAAAATTGGAAAATAGTAGAATCAATGAAAGGCAAAAAAAAACGAAATTCTATAGTAGAAATTACCATAAGAAAAGGTCATTAGGATTCAGAATTCAGAATTTCAGTTTTTAGTAAATCAATGAAAAACTCTTCACTGAAGTGTGTTAATTTCGATTAAAGCACAATAGCAGTTTATACAAAAATAGCTTAAGTTAACAAAACAGAAAAATTTTCTTTCGTGCCTAATAAAAGTTTTTCTATCAACTCGACAAGTTTTTGCTCAACATTTTCCTTCCTTATCAGCTATTAAAGTTTTCTTACATTTCATGTTGTTTTTCTTTGCTGAACGTTGTTTGCCAAGGCAAATAAGTTGAGAAAATCAATGCAAACCTAAAGACCAACTTCCTTGGCAATAGGCCAACAGGAGGCGCCAATATAAATCCAAAAACTGCATTTATAGACTTAGCAAAACTACAAAGATGGGCAGCAACTGACTGGCATAAGAAAGACGTGATACCGAAAAAACAAGTTGGAAAAAATGTTGAAAACAAGAGCACAAAAAGTAAACGAAGATAAAAATACAAACCATACAAAAAACATGCTGACATTGTAATCAGAGAATTCTCAAATTGCTGCCATGTTTTGTATTCTTACGGCTGTTTTTGCTGCTTCAATACTTTCTTTTTTTCTATAGTTTTATGTTTTGGACAGTGGCACACTGCAGGATTTGTTGTGCCAAATTTTAAAAAATATTAATTGGTTTCCGGTACGTAGACAGGACGGTCCTGTAGTCATTTTGTATTAAATAAATTCGCCTTCAACGCATCATTTTGAAAGATTGAGCCGAGCTCCCATTAAGAAATATTTGCTATAAATATAAATCTGGAACATCATTTCTATTATCTAAAGTTTTATTCTCATAAAAGTACTGTTGAACCACTGTACTGCGAAGCAACTTCTCGCACAGCACAAGTAGCTGCATCAGCAGCGTTTGCTCCGACTGTCTGCTTGACTGCCTGCCTGCCATGTACTTGACTGTTATAAATACGCCTCCAAAGGCTTTATCAAATAATGCGCGTGTTCTCCCAAAGTTCAAAACATTTACAACCTAGCACAACGAACTGATGCTGTAGGATTTTAGGCGCGCAAGATATGGGGACAAAGCATGCTGCTTTAAGGATGATAAAATAGGCGAAATAGCAGTACCACCCACTTGTCAAGAAAATTGCGCGGTATAAATGAAGTTACTTACGAAGAGAGAGTAGAAAAGCGAATGACATTTCGGATTTTCTATTTGGTTTTGCTGAGGCAGCAGTAGCAGCAAAGGCTCAGTGCCAGTGCTTAAAATAGCAAAATTGCCAGACAGGCGTACAGAAGTAAACATTGGGCAGACAGACAACGAGACACAGTCACTAAAAGATAGGCTACCAAATTGGAAGAGAAAAAAAAAAACAAAACTCTGACCCAGAAAAATACAAATAAAAGTTGCAGCAATTCATGTTGCTAGCGCTTATTCGCTAGTTACCAATTCTTTTAGCCAGTAGATAATGCATATTATTACAGAGTTATGTTTGTCAATTTGTCAGCCAGCAAATACTAATTGCGCGTAGCAAAAATAAAACCCTTTAAATTGGTTAATGACACTTTAGTATTTTGCTGTTTTTTTTTAAGCCGCGAAATTAAATCTGGTAAGGGTGTTATTTTTGGTTTTGTCAAAAATTAATTATGCTACACCACATTAACAGCAAAAGTACGCGTAAGACTTAATTTTTTATTTCACCAAGCTAAGTGGTTTGACTTAACGTACCCATATTGAATATATAGAAATATTTACTTAAGTAAATATCATCTTGAAAGTTATGTGTGTATGGGAGGTACCACTCCTTCTTATCGAAATTAATCTGTTTTCTGTGCAGAGCATCTCCGAACCATTCCTAGCGTTAATGTAGAATTTCGAGCATTAGCAGGTAATAAATTTAAAACTTGAGCAATGCGCTGATGAAGACTCGTTGAAAGAATAATGCAGGCTGGGAGTTCGTTGATAAGTAGCCACATCTAACTCAATAGAAGTTGGTAACAGACATTTACTACGCAAACTTTATTTAAAAAAAGAAATGTAGAAAAGGTGTAGAAATTGTCAACAATGTGTAGACTATGTATAGTCTATAAAAGATATTATCTATATTAAAGACTAGTAGTAACCACGGCTTCACACGCACACGTCGCGTTGGATTTTTATAATAATATTACTGTCTTAACATCACATTCTTCATTTTCTTTTCAAAATTTAAAAAAAAAAAAACTGAATTGAAAGAGAGTTTGTTCTTGGAACCTCGAAGCCAAATTCAAACAGTATAATGAGAAGAAAAAAAAAACTACAATAACAACACCGAATTCAAGAAACAGCATAAGCAAAGAAATTGATAAAAAATGTTTGTTTGAGGTTTTGCAAAAACTTAATCCTAAGAAAAAGGATATTATTAAAAAAAAAAAAGTGAGCAATAACCTTTTTCAGCCCAAATATATTGTTTTAAAAAAGAATTTATTAAAATTGGTTCAGTATATTTTGCATCAAAGCGTTACAAGCCATTTCCATATAAGCAATTTTAAATAAATAGTATAGATATATGTATAATCATACAAAGCACTCGACTCGAAAATGCCTAGTAAATAAGTCAAGGCCCGGACCCCGTGCTCAAGAGGCCTCAACTCGGGAAGATTGTTGTGTGGATTTTTGCGTGTTTTATGGGCACGTGTCAAAAAAATCATCCTGGAATCCATTTACCAGACGCATGATTATTAGCTTTCTTTGTTTTTGTTTTTTTTTTTCGTTGTTATCACACTGTTTGGAACAGTAAGTTAAGTAAAATAATTAAAAATAAATGTGGACTAGTAAAAATTGTTCCTCTATTGTTCCACCGAAATCATCAAATGAAATAATGAAAACTCTCCATTTCTTATTTTTTGAACTCCTGAAAGGTCATCGAATTCTATTTTCATCTGGCATTAAATTTATCTTATTGAAAATAAATTTCATAGTTTCCATTATGCAGAGGCGGCTTCTTTTTTAGTCAGTTTAACTAAGTTTTCTGTACATCAGTTCGCTACCTATTCATTTTTTCGACATGATATTTTAATACCAAATAAGTTCTTTGACAATCCTTTTAAATGCAGGCATAGTTTAAAAGGTTTTTAAATTTGATCGAAAATGCTTGCAATTAGACAGGAGTTTCCCAAAAAAGCGGCGTTAATTCTGATAAATTTCGCACCTTCCACTAAAGGGACAACGCTGACAAGAACCAAAAGAACTGAAAGCATTCTCCTTTGAAAATGATGCAGTCAATTTTTAGTGATTTTTTCCATAGCAATCCACTATGTAGGAGGAAGTTGATTAACAAATATGCATCTCTATTCCCCATAATTCCTGTGAAATTCAATTGAGAGTCAAAGTGATTTTTTGTGTGTGATAAAAAGTTCAAAGTGTAAATGATATTGACATATCAGCGTTTAGTAAAGTTTTCAGTGCCAATTACGTGTGTGGATTTTGAAAGTTACTTTTCACTGGAAATTTAGTTGAAGTCAAAGTTTGCCTAAAGCATTAAATCATCAAAAGCTTCTTGACAAAAAGGTTATTCTCAGTACACGTTAATGGTGAACATTCAGGTGTCCCTCAAGGATCAGTCCCTGGTCCATTATTATACATAATTTTTGTTTCTGACTTTCCACAGCTGACAAATTATGAAAAAGCTGCGTATGCAGATGATATTAGAATTTTCACATCGCATGAATTTGGTCACGATGCAGTAAGCAAATTACAATGTGCATTAGACTGTTTAGATGAATATTTCACCAGGTGTAAAATTAAATTAAATGCAAATAAATTTCAAGCCATCTTTTTCACAAGAAAAATACGTCCTTGGTTTTTACCTCATTCCAATATAAAAGTAAAAAGTCTTGAAATTCCATGGTCCTCTAGCGTAAAATATCTAGGCGCATAATTGGATAAAAGACTAATTTATAGAGAATATATCCACAATTTGAAAGTAAAATTCAATAAAGCGATAAAACTTCTGTATCCTTTGATAAATAGAAATTCAATGTTAAGCGATGACGAAAAATTACTAATTGTCAAAACAATTTTTCAACCCATAATTTTATATGCGTGCCCAATATGGGGCAGACAATGATTTAGTCTCAAGTTTATGTTCCTAAATTTATTTAAAAATTTTTCATAAATACATACATACATATGTATTTACGTACATATTAAAGGTTTTTTGTCAGTAGATTGTTGCCTTGTAGCCTTAATTTCCTATGGCATTTGTGTTATTAATTGAAGTTATTATTAGATTTTATAAGTGTAAGGTATAATCCGACTCTTTGTAAATTGTGCAATAACTATAAGTTTTTATAATGATTTTTTTTCTACTAAATAAATAAATAAAAAAAAATATGGTAGAATTTAGTAGCACTACCTTAAATAACTCTTTCAGTATAACGTTCTAAAGTTTTTACTAATATGTTGTAGACATTTTAAAGATGTCACGCCTTTCTTCGAAATGTGTCCACATTTTTCTACTGCCAGGCTGAATTGTTATATTATCTCATTATCTACAGCGCTTTAAAGTTTTTCTTTCATTGGAGGGGTGTCACGCCCACTTGCAAAAATTTCCTAAGTGCATGTCGAGAGCTTTTCCGAATCATTCCTTATATTTCTTTTTTTTTAAATTTGGTTTTATTATTTCAAAATTCCAGTATAGTGCTTAAAAGGTTTAACTTGTACAAGAAATGTCACGCGTTCTTGTTAAAATTTCCTAAACTTTTTGCCTGACTCTAATTCGAAAAATTTGATTCCATTACTTTAAATAATTTTCTCAGTCTAGCGATTAAAGATTTTGCCTTCTTTTCGAAATTCAGCAACTAAATAAGTGTCACAAAATATCGTTTTAATTATTTTGTTTGTATGGGCGTTAGGCGTGTCTCTAAACCGACTTAAATTACAAGAACCTCGTTTGAAGTTGAAGTATGTGTACAAAATTTCATTCACTAATCGCAGACAGACCGACGGACATGGCTAAATCGACTCAGGTCATGACATTGATCAGGATCAAAATATAAAAATAAATTTAAGAAAATATTCTACGTCGTTGTCTAAACACCTTTATGAATGATTTATTATTATAAAAATTAAATTCTCTAATGCCAGTTTACATTTTTATCTTTTCAGGTAAGTGTACGGACATCCTTTAAAACTTTGATTTGAGACTCATAAAACGCCAATTCTTCATCATTGTATGTATGCATGTACCTATTTAGTATAATTTATTGAGTGTTGTTTTATTTTTAGTTGTTATTTTGTTGTGCATTTATCGTATTTCTTACTTAAAACAATTTTTAACTTTACATTATTGAGATTAATTTACTTTTTTTTTTGTTCAATAGAGCTTGATTTCCCAAAAGCTTTTATTTGCTATTTATGCTTCCACACTATTAAATAGACATACACTATTTAGATATCTTCTAAGAAAAATTTAAATTTAGTAGATTTTCAGAAATAAAGAATCATTTTTTTTTTTTTTTTTGTATTCGAGCTATTCCATGCAAACGAATCCTTACTTCGAAACACTGATATTACGAATTTACAATAGTATCTTACATACATAAACAAATAAAACATATTGAAGATCGTCTCTAACTTATATATCTTTAGTACTTTGAAAAAATGTCTCTCTTGAAATGTTTTGTTAAATAAAATGCTTTGACTTTGAAAAAATTTCTCTCTTTAAATATTTTGTTAAATAAAATCCTTTGACTTTCGTGAAAAAAAAAAACTGTAGTGTAAGTCGTTTAAAATACATTTAAGAAATATTCTTAAATTTACAGTCAATTTAAAATAAAGATTGATTCAAATTAAATCGCTGTGTTGGTTAAAATATTTTTTCCCAGCTTTTCTTTTAAAAAAATTAAAAAACGATTTAGGTAATGTAGCTTATAAGGAGATAAGTTTAGGTAAGACAATGCTTAATATTATTTTTCCTATAACTAAAAAATCTGTAAAATAGTATTGCAAATATTGAAAAATATAAGGATATATAATATAAATTTCACGTACTGCCATTGTTTGCTCATTAAGCGTAACCAGAAAACCATGACTGCCACAGTGTAAATTTGTTCCTATTCCTTTGTTCGAATTTTGCTCACATTCGACTGTTGGTTGACTGTAAATTATTGCTCAAACAAAATGTGCAAATATTATGGTTAAATGGAGCCAATTTTATTCATTTACTAATGTATGAAATGTGTACCTATACTGCGCGTATACATTATGTACCAATGCATGATTTGCCAAGGGTCAACATTAATTAAGCCACCGCAAATTGCTACAACTTGAACTGTGGATACAACGCCTAAAAACCTTGCAAAGCGTTGTTATTTGTAAAGTAAAAGCAAAATATGTGAAGTCGTTAATTTTGAATGAGTTAGTGGCTTTTAACACAACTTTGGAACAGCTTTGACTTAAAATATGCCGGTGGTAATGAAAGTTGTAAAAAAAATGCAATGTTGTTGGTGGCTAAGATTATAATTTTTATAAAAATAAATTTAACAGAATTTATTTATTCAATTTTTTCTCACCACTTTTGACCAGCGTCCCCTTGCTAGTGATTTATTTAAAGCTCTTATCAATCTTATTATGTCAAATAAAGAGCTATTGAAAGTTCAGTTAAGGGTTAATCTTTTCCCCAACAAAACATCAAAGACTAAGAAACAAACAAAAAAAATTTAGACGGTATACGTGTAGTACCTATGTTTGTGAAAGCCAATGACAATACTTCCGGGCACATACCGTGCATTGTCAGTCGACTGTAAATAATCCTTTTGTGCTGACAATCAGCGTTGTTATTAGATGACTTTACAATTTTGATTTTGTTCACATTAAAGCAGCACTACAACAGCAACAAGAACAACACTAAAATACGAGCAGCAAAATCAAAGGATTGAATTAAATGACTTTGAAGTCTGAGAATTTTCGGTACTTTGAGAGGAAAATTTAAGATTTTCACATACACACAGCAAACCACTTTGAAAGTTAAATAAAATTTTGCTGACATTTTGTGTTGACTTTGAAGAGGGTTTTAATTACCTGTGCTTTGCGCAAGCCCCTCCCCCACCCAAACAACCTTTCTGACGTAAATTTCATGCAGCAGATTTCCGTTTCTATAATGGAAACATTATAAATATGTTAGTTTACACATGCATACATACATATATTTGTGTTAGAAATTCATTAAAAGCTCAAGCGGCAGCAATTGTCACCAAGCATAATAGAGCGCTCCTTATGCTCAAAGAATTTGTCGAAAAACTTAAATTACTTGAATATTTGATCAACGCACGAGGTTTGAGTGAGCAAAAACCTGAACTTTCTCTGAATTGAATCTCCATAAAAATCAAGTAGCGATAAAATGGGAACAAATTGAAAACCATTAAAAAATACAGAAGTAAAACAACTGTTTTTGTTTTCCCTCCACTTTATATTTTAAACAGAGATTAAAGAAATGAGAAACCCTCGTTTTTTTATATCTTTAATCTTAAAAAGGGTTAATTAGATGACCGTTTAGTCTTACACTTCGTAAGTAGGAACTTCTTAGCTTATCTAGAGTGAGCCTCCGCCTGTCATTTGTTCTCTCTCTCTCTCAATTACTAAACTTTTTAATCATGCAACCAATTTTGAGGTAAAACTTTTAAAAATAACGTCCACCCTACTACGACTTCACTCCGCTTCACACATATGCTCATGTCGAGATATTTTTTTTTTGATTTCCTTTTTCGAAATACATCCGCTGGAATTTTAAATGTATTTTCTGAAATATTCTAATTAAATACTCATGTTTTACAATATGGCGCCGTACCGGAAATTCCTTTAATTTCTCATTTAATATGAAAGCGTATGCATGTAGTAATTTTGCATAAGTGTTCATCTGCTTGCAAGAAGATTTAAATTTGAAACCCCTTACTTTTTGTTATTTTGTAACTTTGCAAGTTTTTGTGTGATCCCATCAACTTAAAAATATTTTCATATCCAACTCAACACATGTGCTGAGCTGAGCGTATATCCGAATAAAAAAGCAAAAGCAATATCGTCAACGAGCACAACAGCTGGTCGACTCTAGAGAAGCAGCCACCCATACGCTACAAGATGCATACGTACTAACTACACACACGAGTATAGTATGGATGCGACATTGATAATAACTAGGAAGACACATGAAAAATTATATTAATCCTTGTTCTGTTGCTCCTTTTTTCTGTAAAATCATTTCTATTTTTTTTAATGTCTGCTAAATTTTCGCATTTTATTATTCATCTTTTGCAATTTGTCAATATATTTTTATGTAGAATTGTTTTTGAATAGCGAGGCAAAAGCATAATTTCTTTAGGAGGTTGAGAAAATTAATACGTAAAAAAACTTGCAACAGGTAATTTTGTTCAAAGTTTGACAAAAGCAAATGCAGGAGTCGTAGAAGACCTTCATTGGAATGGAGTTTCTTTTCATATTAAATTGTTGTTTTCCCTTTTGGGAAAAATATAAAATAAGCCTTCAGAAAAAAAGAATAAAATAGGCCTTTCGTGAAAGGGACACAAATAGGCCTTTCTTAGAAGGGATACAAACAGACCTTCCGTGGAAAAAATAAAATTGCATCTTCCATAGAAGAAAGAAACGTAGAAGTGTTTTGATGAGTTTTTAAAGGAACACAAGGTAAAATTTTTTTTTTTTTGAATTTCCGGTAAAATAGATATGTGGGAATTTAACGCATTAAAATTGATATAAAAAAATATCGACACATTAGAAAACCGAAATTTTTTAAAATCTTCATTTCTGTATCAAATGATGAATATCGTAACTATCTAGTAAATTTTAAGTACCAAATAAACTCTATTTGTTCCAAAGTCACATAAACTAACATAGAACTCAGAAAACAATTGAAACATGCAAGAGAATTGAGAGCAAATTTTGTCGCTTCTAGCTTAGGCTCCGCTAACAGATCTCCAATTGGAAGTACAATAGCGCGTTAGAAAGATCGCAAATAATGCAAGAATATTGGTATGCAAGGTTGATTTCGAGAAGCGCTTACACAAACAGTAAATTGGAATGTATATTGACAATGTTTTGAAAATAAAAGCGTTAAGCTATTATAGCCACTGGCCGCCTTAGATATTTCGTTGACAGCTTTAGTCATTTGAAACGCATGTCGTTAAGTATAAAAACATCGGAAGAGAAAATGTTACATTTATTATTTTATGTATCATAAATTTTTGCTAAGCTGTTGGGCTTACACTACCGCTTGAGATCCATTGGGAGCGCAGGACTTGAACAAAAGCTCTATATCTATTTGGATTCCTGGTTCGTTATTTTTGCTACGTCAGTTCATTCCTATTCGCTATTTCATTTTCTACTCTTCTCCGCCACGAATTTAGAGGTTTTCCCCTGTATGTCTCAGTTTCTGTATTCCACCAAAGCGCTGGTCGACAAAGTTCTTAAGTATCTTTTCTGACATCTGACAGTGATAATCTCAGTTAATATGAAGTAAAATTTGTAGACAAGTCTACAGTATTC
Source organism: Meiosimyza platycephala (assembly GCA_963662105.1). Classification (NCBI taxonomy): domain Eukaryota; kingdom Metazoa; phylum Arthropoda; class Insecta; order Diptera; family Lauxaniidae; genus Meiosimyza; species Meiosimyza platycephala. The sequence continues at coordinate 66,948,079 of OY759209.1, read as the reverse complement.
CACTAAATTATGAGCTCACAAAGGTTTGTAAATTTTGTTGAAATATGCGTAAAAATATCGAATGCCCTTTTCTTTTTTCTTTTTCTTATTAAATTTTAGAAAACTTTTGTAAGTTTTGGTGTCCATGACAAAAAAAAATACATTCGCCATTTTAAAACTACGTTCCAAGTTTCGATTAAGTACATTTCCTCAAAACCCAATTGTCATCACTGTTGAGTTGCCATTAGAAAAACCATGCTGGCGGGTTGTTTTGAACTCTTGAAAGCACCCTTAACTTGATCCTGTAAAGTTCATTCGAAATTTTTCGCTGTTTATGATACTCGTATTTTAGCAATCAGTATATGATCTGAAGGTTAAAGTTAGGAAACTTTCTTTTCAGAAAAGTCTCGGTGAAACGTTTATATCAGTGATGGCATTTGGGTTTTGTGAAAATGTACTGAATCGAGACTTCAAATGTACTTTTTAGATCCCGAATGTACTTTTTTGTCTTGAACACCCAATTTTGCACGAAATTGTTCTAAAATTGACTATCAAAAAAAAAAAAAAAGGTCCTCACTTTTCCCATCTCAAAAACCCTAGCAAAATTAGACATATTTCACATTAAATTAATTACAAAATCTACACATTGCGCGATTATTTTCATTTACTAAGAAAAAAACGTAATTAATATAATAGGGTAATGATATTATATACAGGTAATTGCTATAAATCTACTCATTTACTAAAAAACAAAAAAAAGGTAAATATTATAAATTGTCCAAATGTACCGAAAATGTACTGAAAATGTGCTAAAAATTTGGCGAATGTACTGAAAATGCCCCAAATGTACCGAATGTACTGAAAACTTGTCGAATGTACTGACAACGATTTTTCAGGACGTAAATGTACCGAAAAAAAGTACAAATGTACCAAAAATGCCATCACTGGTTTATATCTGAAGAAAAATTCCGATTTGTCAACTTGTATGTTAAAGAAAGCAAACCATTCACATTTTGATTGTAAAGCCGTTTCAGTTTCAGTTTTTTTTTTTGAGTTGATACTGACATTGTTTTGCATAATATAGTACAGAGGTTTCCTTTCAATTTATAAGCTCGTTTACTACTTCGGAAATATAAAACTCAATAAAAATTTAGCAAAATATAATTAATCTAAATTTAAACTTCTTCAAGTTCCTTCTTTTTACAGCCAGCAACACAACGCAGTAAGGGTTAAGTACTTCACTTAAACCACAAAACGTTCGTATGTGACTTTTTATATAAAAAACTTTTTGAAAATCCCCACAACGATTTTATTAAGCGCAAGCTTTTTTCTTTTACCTAAGAGTTTTAATGTGAAATGATAGTAAAAACTTGAAACTTTAACTGCCAATAACCGTACGTAGTTATTAAGTGCGTAATTTTTTACACCAATCCAGCAACATTAAGCAGTAGCAGCAGCAACATCTTAAGCATCAGCAGTAAAATTTCTTAAGAGATAAAAACTATTTAAGTTGATTGTTACTATCATGTGTCTGTAGTTAAGCGAGTACGATATGCTTGCGAAGGAGCTTCTGTAAAAGTTAAATAGTATAGAAAGTGCAAAAGTATATTAGAAATGCGGTATCAGTGTAACAATATTCTACAAACGTTATTGACTGATGGTGTTTGATAAATATATTTTAATCTACTCAAATATGACTAGTGGAAAAAATTTTTTTTAAAAAAATATTTCAGTTATTGTGAATATCAGCCGTAAATTAAAAAAGAATTTGTTAACACTAAGAAAGTATTTTCTGCAACTTCGTTCAAGTCGTTCACTGACCAAAGTAATTAGCTCTACATTTCCAATCTTTAATATCAAACGTCATGGCATTGAATTCTGATAATAAAGAGATGAAGATTCAACATGTCCAAAAATAAAACTAGAAAGTGCAAGAGTTTTTTGCATAAATTATAAAAGAATAGTATGTTGTACAGTAAAAGAAAATAATTCTTAATGTACTAATCTTTGATTAACTAAATAAATAAAAAAAAAATAAAATAAAAAATAGTATGAGCAAAGCATTAATTTTTCTTGCCTATGGGAATTAAAAAATTTTCCTTCTAGTATACCCTGTCAAACGAGGGGCCAAAACGCAATTTTTCATTTTCCATCCCTTTAACCCGACATTTTCAATAAGCTATTTAGTCTAGATCACGCACCACGCAGTAACTTTATTAGATAAAAAGTTGATTCAATTTTGAGTCCAAATCTAGCTGCGCAAGGTTTCAAGCGCTTTGAGTATTTTGAGGCATTTCAGTCATAATTCATCAGGATCAATAACATAGGAGATAATAAATAAATAGTATATACATATACTCAAAAAGTATTTCTTAATACCTATATCAGGGGTTCTTAAACTTATGTAGTCCGCGGACCCCTTATCGAGCTAAATTTTTTTGCGGACCCCTTCCCAACCCTAGACATTTGACATCGTTCATAAGCTTAATTTCTGGCTCAATAATGACAAAGACACTCAGGCCGTTCGGTTTTCACCCGGACAGTCTGGTTTTTGAAAGCTTTGTCCGATTATCATACTCTCCCAGATAGGCATAAAATGTCCGATCATCTGACGAGGTTAAGGAACGAAGTAGTTTTACTTTGCTTTAAGTTTCCCGGTTTTTAAAGGTCTTTCCAACACTATTTCCGTTTTTTGAAGGTCCAAAATAAATATTGATACTGATACCATATATCTCTGTATTTTAACAAATCTTACGCATTTATAGAGGCAAACATTTTTTATTAGGATTTTCATGTAATTAAAAAACAAAATGAATAAAAATTGTGAAAAGTAAAAGAATTAAAAAATTTACAAGTCAAAATATGTACATTAAACTCAAATATTAAGACAAATATTTTGTCGTCAAAATAAAGCTAAGAAAATAAGTTATGTTTTTTTTCATAGCTTTTTTAATAAATAATAATAAAGCTTAAAATGAAAATTAATTGAACATAAAATTAAAATGAAAATTATTTTTTTGTTGACTATTTGTTATTTTATATGCGAAATTTGTTATATTTTCTTCTGTAGAAGTTTTTACTTAATGAGATGAATGATGTTGTTTTCTCGAAACCAAATCCACAATGTCGGGCTCTATATTCGAAATTTTTATCCTCAGGTCTGCTTCTACACTAAGCTTGTTTCTATACTTTGATTTTATATATAATAGTACCGTAAAAGTCTGTTCACACAAATAAGTTGTGCAAAACGGAATCAAGTTTTTGAGAGCCTTATTTGCAAGTGCAGGGTAATCGGATTTTAGGAGTAACCAAAAGTTAGTTAGTTCAATTTTATTGAACTTAAGTTTCAAAGCCGTATCGCAAGAGATATCCACGAGCATATCTTGCTGTAATGTCGATAATTTCTTAGCATTACTAACATCTGTGTTGAATGGATCCCTGATCCAGTCGTTGCCAGAATCAGGACAGGGAAAATATTTTCGGAAGCTGCTTTTTAAGGTCATTAAATGTTCGACAAACAGGAGCCGCGTTTCATTGCCAAGCTCTTTATTAGAAACTTCTATAAAATCGCTGAGTGTTGGAAAAGACTCATATACACACTTTTGAATGCGTTTTGACCATAATTCGATTTTTTTTACAATCGCTTCTATTTTATCTTCAACTTTAAATTTATTTACAGCTGCACCTTGTAGGCACAAATTCAGCTCATTCAAATAACAAAAAATATCAGTCAAGTAAGCAACCTTAGCTAACCAGAGAAAATCATTAAAACATTCTTTCAGTTCGAATTGCGTGTCCATTAAAAATAATCTTATTTCGTCACGAAGTTCAAAAAGGCGACTGAGTACTTTCCCACGTGACAACCACCGTACTTCTGTGTGTAATAATAGTTGTGTTTGTTGACTCCGCATCTCCTCGCACAAAACTTTGAAAACACGGGAATTAAGTGGGCGAGCATTAATGAAATTGACAACTTTAACGACTTCATCCAATATCTTTTTCAAATCTGTTGACATATTTTTAGATGCTAACGATTCCCTGTGTACGCAGCAATGGTTCCAAACGACTTGAGGTGCTATACCTTTAATAAGAGCAATCAACCCAGTTCTTCTTCCTGACATTGCACGAGCACCGTCAGTGCAAATCCCAACACATTTTGACCACTGGATTCCATTTTCGGTTATAAAATGATTCAAAGTATTAAATATGGCCTTAGCTGTAGTACACGATGGTAGGGAATCACAAAATAACAAATCCTCTTGTATTTTAAATTCAAATTCATCTCTAATAAATGCTAACAAATTAGCGTTATAAGAGACATCGGTACTCTCATCTAATTGTAGTGAGTAATATTGACTTTTAAGCACTCTTGAAATTAATTGCTCTTTTATATTGCAGACATATCTTCAATTCTATTCTTGACCGTATCTTTTGATAAGGAAATCAAATTTAAATCTTTTGCAGCAGGAAGAATTAGTTGTTTTGCTATATTGTGGGGTTTTCCAGCTTTTGCTACTAGTAGGGATACTTCATATGATGCTTTTACTGCTTTTTTATTGATACTTCCAGTTGCGGTATTTTGAATAAGACTTTGACTGGAAACAAGTTCTTGTTTTTTGATATTAAAGAAATCGACAGACTTACTAATGTGCTCGCTATGCTTTGTTTCCAAATGACGTCGGAGTTTGGCGGGTTTCATGCATTCATTTGATAAACTTTCGCGACATAACAAACATAAGGGCCTTTCTACATCTTCTCTGCTTACAGAAGTAAATCCAAATGATAAATACTCATCACAGTACTTTCTAGTTTTACGCTTTCACCTACATCTTGTTTGAGTATAGATCCTGTTTTTAGCCAACGATCCATTTTAAGACTCAAATTCTGAATTAAAGTATAACTACAAAAATATAAATGACGAATAGCGTTTTTAAAATATATAATACAAAAAAGAGTTGGGTCAAATACTTTTTAAAAGGATTTAATATGATGTATGTAAAAATATATTTCTTAAATTGAAACGCGGAAAAATTGTACTATTCAAAAACTCAAAATTTGAAAATCAACGCGTACTTTGTTTTTTTTGAGTTAGATGCTGGGCATCTTGGGTTTGAACAAAAGTAAATACACACTTTGTTTTTTAAAAATATAGTATATGCAATCATTTAAAAACTCATAGCCATGTAGAATTTTTTTGTAAATGAATTATTTGAATAAAGCGAAAAGTTTGATGATATAAAATTATTGATGTCAAAATTGTTTCGCGGACCCCTGGAATGGCTTCGCGGACCCCTGGGGGACCACAGTTTAAGAATCGCTGACCTATATTATTCAGTGAAAACGAATATTTGTATTCGCAAATATTCTTGATACAAGCAATATTTTCAGAGCAACTGGATAAGCCTTTGATATAAACAATCAGTCATTTTACGACTATCTATAGTAAAAACTATGACACCTACAGCAACAAAAGTGATAACAGCAGCAACAATAACATCATCATCATATTTACGAGGGCGTTAAACCCATATTTCACTTTATCGTACGTTGTACATCATCTTATGATGTTGCTGTTGCTACTTCTTTTACTTCTCTTTAATCCTTTAGTCCTGCGACGACTACCGTTTCCATCTTCCTTGATGGTGCTCATCAGCACATCCGTTATTAACGCCCTGTTTTCGTTGTTTACGTTTACATTTACGTTGTCAGTTACGCTACTTGTGTCGATGTATGTCAAGAGTTGCCAAGAATCTTCCGACAGCAAACAATAAGAAAATAGAAATATGAGAGTACACATTCACATGGAAAAGCAAGATTGGCAACACTGGCTCATACCACTATTGCTGCTGTTGCAGCAAAACTATTTTTGTGGGAATGTTACTGAAGATGCCATAAGAAAATTGAATTCAATTTATTGTAGCGATTGTGAAAAAAATTGCTAGCATATTGTGAGTGAGTAAGCGCATTTTTATAAGTGTAGTGTGAAAAAGACGGAGTGAAAAAGACACACTGAGAAAACGTTTTGATTATATATAACAAATTAAGCTTTATGTAGGACAATTAAATATTTATTTGCGTTAAACATATAATATTTCAATCAATATATTTTCAAATAAAATATGTTTGGCTCAAATAAATATTTGATTGTATCAAATATACATTTGGTATATACAAACAAATCGTTTTATCAGTGTACCAAAACTGTATAAAACGTGGCTGAACAAAAAAATAGTTCTTCTTCATTTTCCACATGTGCCAGGAACACTTCGACAACATTCATGTAGGTATGTGTGCGGCGGTAGCGGATGCAATGAAAAATTCAATAAATTATTTTATTGAGACAGTTATTCGTTAGTTTATGAATTTGTTGAACGATTTGTTGATGTTGACGTTAAAAGCCAACAAAGAAGAAGAAAATTGAAGAAAGCTCAATGAATTTATTGATGATGAGTTTTGACACTATATGTCAGTGAGACATTGAATGGAGTATTGGAATACGTACATACATATGTATTCGAATGCATGCAATACATAATACACGAAAACGGTGAAGCTAATCTTACATAATTTTCGTACACTTTTGCAGTCTTCCAAAATTTTTTCAGTTTCTTAAACCAAGTAATCTCTGTTACTGCCGAGGTTATCGAATATCAACGACTCGTCCGGTTTGATAAAAATGGTGGGAATGAACTTAGTTCATACCATTTTCACACTATGAATCAGAAGTATGAAAAGCAGACGAAAAAGTTTTATCGGGGAAGCGTACATGGTCGCATAGTCTGAACGCCGAGCTTAGTTGCTTCTGCTCACCCAACTCTTCAATCAATTTGATCTTATCTAACATGGTGTCTCGTGAAAGAGTTTTAAGTATTGCTTATACATATGTATATATATGTAGGTAGATTAGGCATTAAATAGCTAGCAAATTAATTTCTTTTCTAAACGAATCGAGGCATAATGTTACAAATTTTATTCGAACTTGAAATAATCTAGGGTGAACCCAGAAATAACTTTACACGCTCGCATCGCCGAGAAATAATACGGGCACGGCAGTAAACCATGTTGTTTCAGTACGGTAAAGATGTATAGTACAAGGACCATTGGGTCAATTATTTATTCATTTTATACATTACGAAAAGCGATTATCAAGGCCATTATTGGAAAAAATTGCAAGTTTTTAGTTTGGATCAGGAACACTCTAAAACAATTCTCTGCATTTAATATTTGCTCAAAAAAATATATTTAATAATTTTCTGATTCGAACTAAATAGAGTTAGCGCTAGCTAACCTAGCTCATGTTTGGCAGCTTGCGGTTCTTAATTAAGTTTAAGGGTAGACATATCAAGAGCATAGATATTAAAAATCATAATACAAGATATATAACAAACATTTTCTTTCATTAACGAAAAAAATGTTGAAAAATAAATTCTCTGGAGTATTTTGAAGTGGAGAAAAACAATTGAAGGGCCCCGTAGTTTAAATCTTTTAGCTTAATCTAAATTTAGTGTCAATAGGCATTCCCTTTTATCATGGTCCTTGGGTTGATATTAATATAAAGCTAAAGTTCTCATTCTACGATCGGTATTTTCAAATTATTTGCCTTTTGCATCCATGGCTTTATAATTGTAAATGATCTTATTTTAAAAACTAAAATAGAAAAAATTTTTAACATTGTAACTTTTTTTGTTTCAATTTTTCTAATTAAAGCAAAACATAGACTTTATTTGTATAAACTTTAATTATTTCCAAAATTGGCAAACGCAAATGAAGCTATCTAACCAGATATTTGAAATTCAACAAAAAGTGAAATCAAATATTTGATTGAATAACAGTAACAATAGTTTTATATTGAATTTTAGACATTTTACCAAAAATACAAAAATTGCTCGTATTTCCATTTAATTAGAACAGCATCGTTTTGTGCTTGAAATGCAATTTTATTGTAAAATGAAATTAAATTTATTTTGATTTTAAGAAAGTTGATTTAGCGACTGATTATTTTATAATTAAACATTATTTAATCGAACTTACAGTCATTAAGCAAAGACCAATATTGTAAATTTTTACTTATTGATCAATGCCATTTTTCAACAAACATGACAAAGATAACAAATGGAACAATTTTAAATCTAAATCAACTTTCTTAAAATCCATATGGAGAGCACGCCGAATTTCAAAAAATATGTGGCTGGCAACACCACAATTTCGAAAAATAAATCATAGCATGACTTTAGGCCGACGGTCTAACGGCTATGGCAGCAAGCGAGAAAGTGACAAAAGATGGCAAATGGAATATGCGCACTCTGTACACCTCATAACAAGTCCCTCAGTAGCTCAAGTGTTAGAGCGGCCGTCGCAAAATATGCAATTGCAATGCATGAACGGTCAAGGGTTCGAGTCCCATGTACAGAATTAACCAAACTGGTCTGATGAGGCTATTGGTAATAGCCGAAACATGTCACCAATTACCAGGTTAAAATTGTTCCATTTGTTATCTTTGTCATGTTTGTTGAAAAATGGCATTGATCAATAAGTAAAAATTTACAATATTGGTCTTTGCTTAATGACTGTAAGTTCGATTAAATAATGTTTAATTATAAAATAATCAGTCGCTAAATCAACTTTCTTAAAATCCATATGGAGAGCACGCCGAATTTCAAAAAATATGTGGCTGGCAACACCACAATTTCGAAAAATAAATCATAGCATGACTTTAGGCCGACGGTCTAACGGCTATGGCAGCAAGCGAGAAAGTGACAAAAGATGGCAAATGGAATATGCGCACTCTGTACACCTCATAACAAGTCCCTCAGTAGCTCAAGTGTTAGAGCGGCCGTCGCAAAATATGCAATTGCAATGCATGAACGGTCAAGGGTTCGAGTCCCATGTACAGAATTAACCAAACTGGTCTGATGAGGCTATTGGTAATAGCCGAAACATGTCACCAATTACCAGGTTAAAATTGTTCCATTTGTTATCTTTGTCATGTTTGTTGAAAAATGGCATTGATCAATAAGTAAAAATTTACAATATTGGTCTTTGCTTAATGACTGTAAGTTCGATTAAATAATGTTTAATTATAAAATAATCAGTCGCTAAATCAACTTTCTTAAAATCCATATGGAGAGCACGCCGAATTTCAAAAAATATGTGGCTGGCAACACCACAATTTCGAAAAATAAATCATAGCATGACTTTAGGCCGACGGTCTAACGGCTATGGCAGCAAGCGAGAAAGTGACAAAAGATGGCAAATGGAATATGCGCACTCTGTACACCTCATAACAAGTCCCTCAGTAGCTCAAGTGTTAGAGCGGCCGTCGCAAAATATGCAATTGCAATGCATGAACGGTCAAGGGTTCGAGTCCCATGTACAGAATTAACCAAACTGGTCTGATGAGGCTATTGGTAATAGCCGAAACATGTCACCAATTACCAGGTTAAAATTGTTCCATTTGTTATCTTTGTCATGTTTGTTGAAAAATGGCATTGATCAATAAGTAAAAATTTACAATATTGGTCTTTGCTTAATGACTGTAAGTTCGATTAAATAATGTTTAATTATAAAATAATCAGTCGCTAAATCAACTTTCTTAAAATCCATATGGAGAGCACGCCGAATTTCAAAAAATATGTGGCTGGCAACACCACAATTTCGAAAAATAAATCATAGCATGACTTTAGGCCGACGGTCTAACGGCTATGGCAGCAAGCGAGAAAGTGACAAAAGATGGCAAATGGAATATGCGCACTCTGTACACCTCATAACAAGTCCCTCAGTAGCTCAAGTGTTAGAGCGGCCGTCGCAAAATATGCAATTGCAATGCATGAACGGTCAAGGGTTCGAGTCCCATGTACAGAATTAACCAAACTGGTCTGATGAGGCTATTGGTAATAGCCGAAACATGTCACCAATTACCAGGTTAAAATTGTTCCATTTGTTATCTTTGTCATGTTTGTTGAAAAATGGCATTGATCAATAAGTAAAAATTTACAATATTGGTCTTTGCTTAATGACTGTAAGTTCGATTAAATAATGTTTAATTATAAAATAATCAGTCGCTAAATCAACTTTCTTAAAATCCATATGGAGAGCACGCCGAATTTCAAAAAATATGTGGCTGGCAACACCACAATTTCGAAAAATAAATCATAGCATGACTTTAGGCCGACGGTCTAACGGCTATGGCAGCAAGCGAGAAAGTGACAAAAGATGGCAAATGGAATATGCGCACTCTGTACACCTCATAACAAGTCCCTCAGTAGCTCAAGTGTTAGAGCGGCCGTCGCAAAATATGCAATTGCAATGCATGAACGGTCAAGGGTTCGAGTCCCATGTACAGAATTAACCAAACTGGTCTGATGAGGCTATTGGTAATAGCCGAAACATGTCACCAATTACCAGGTTAAAATTGTTCCATTTGTTATCTTTGTCATGTTTGTTGAAAAATGGCATTGATCAATAAGTAAAAATTTACAATATTGGTCTTTGCTTAATGACTGTAAGTTCGATTAAATAATGTTTATTTATTTTGATTTTCATTCAATTGGCAATTTTAATTTAATTTGATAGCATTCCTACATTAAAGCGCATACTGCCACAAAAGCAAATATGCATGTGTGTACGCACACACATTAAGTAACTGACTAGCAAAAATACCAATACAAACTAAATGCTACAAATGTTAAAGTAAATATGGATCGTAATGGGGTTTGCGAAACGACCATATAAACATTGGTATATACTCGTATTTAGCACTAGCGTAGTGCACAAATATTTACACTGAACATCAAAATCACATAATACTAGAATATTACATTGTGTCATGTTTATGTAAGTATTGGTACTTTTCTTAAAATGCGGAATTAGAAAAAGTAAGATAGATGGAACTTTGTAATCAGCTTCCGGTTAGACAGGGAGCTTTATGTTTAAGATACACTCAATTGTTTGTTTTCCTATTTTTTAGACTATTTTATGAAACGATTAGTCTGTTAATTGCCGTTTAAAGTGATTTCACAATTTTTGAAAATCAAAATGTTCTATCTCACCTTCCGATAGCTGAAAACGACGGTAGTCAGCTGGCTAAGTGTCAGGAAACTAATTGCTGACGCTTTAATAGGCCATATGTTATTGTATTCAGGGCTTCTGTGGAAAAAAAAGGAACTTATAAAATTTAGATCAAGATGTTGCTATTTTCATGTTCACAGCTGTATATAACTTTTCTAGATTTCTGTCACACTATTACACTATTTGATTCGATTCTATTTAAATTTTTATGCTTTGAATTTTTAATTCTGCGAAAATCAAATTTAGTTTCTGGTGTATGTTTATTTGATTTATTTTTTCTTTAATTGCCGCCTCAAAATAAATACTGTTAATTTAGACTGAGGGTCAAAACAGTTCGATATATACTCTCTCCCGGCCATTACATTAATAAATCTGGTGTCAATAATTGAGGCGTTCGGTTGCAAAACCGGCCAAGTGCTTTTTGCATACTTTTGAGCTTATAAAATTTCTTACTTAAAACACGTCAGATCAGACTTTTCGAGTTTCATCTGCCGATGTTTTTGAAGAAACAATATTGGACTTGGCGGGTTTTGATCCCTGGAACATGCACTTGGCCGGTTTTGACATAGTATTCAACAAAATTTGTTTGAAAAAAAGTGGACTTGGCCGGTTTTGATACCAAAGTACTGGACTTGGCCGGTTTTGATATCAATGTACTGGACTTTTCCGGTTTTGAATTCAAGGCCTTGAACTTGACTGGTTTTGAATACAATTCAATTGAAATAATATGTAAACGTGAGAAATTTTGTATATTGGAGTCACCGAGGTGAGTGAAAATCGCGATTTTGTAGTTTGGGTGCGATTTTAATGAATTCCACTTATCGCACATACATAGCTACGTTTTGCGGTGCGTGCGATTTTTGGATTTTATTGCTGTAAGAATATTTTCCTTATTCTTTGGAGTATCCCGGAGGTAGTCACTCCATAAGTGACTACTCATCGAGGCGGTTCACTCCGAATCACTTTGGGTCACTTGGAGTCACCGAGGTGAGTGAAAATTGCTATATTGTGGTTTGCGTGCGATTTTTGTAGAATTGCACTATAACACCTATAGGCCACGTTGGTACAAGAGCTTATCGCACATAACTACGTTTCGCGGTGTGTGCGATTTTTGGATTTTTGCGGGTTTTCCTAAAATTAAGTATGTCGTCGTCCTCTAACGACAGGAAGCAGTGTAACGAAATCCGCGAAAATCCAAAAAAGAAATCGCACGCACCGCAAAACGTAAGTTTTTTGCGATAAGTCTTTGCACCAACGTGGAATACAGGTATTATAGTGGAATTCTTTAAAAATCGCACGCAAACCACCCATTCGCGATTTTCACTCATTTACTCCTGTGCAATTTCGCAGTGGGTTTGCTCACCGTGGTAAATCAATACAAGTGTAAATTGTAAGAATTAATAAAATTTGAATATTTTTCTTACATAATATCAGACAATAACACTTTATTAATTACTTCAAATCTTTCGGGCACGGTGGACCTTTCTGTGGAAATACCCATATATAGGTTCAAAACTTAATTTCGAAGAATTCCAATTCTGACAAAATTTCAGCTAAATTGAACAAAAAATTGGATCATGTACTTGGTCGGTTTTGAAACCAAGTTCATGGACTTGGCCGGTTTTGAAACCTATTAAAAAAAATTTAAAAAATTTTATATCTCGGTCAAAAAAATTTTTTTTCAATCTAAAATATAGTAGAACTATAAAGCATGCTCCAGATTTTGATATATGAGAGTATCCCAAAATTTTATTTTTTTGGACTTGGCCGGTTTCGCAACTGGACGCCTCAATTATTTGATAACAACTTTTGCTGTACATTTGCCACGAACGTACAACTCAACTCCGCGCAGCGAATATATAAAAATAAAGCATTTTCAAGAGCTTGAAAACTTTACCTCCTAATTCACACTTAATCTGAAAGTTATTCAAAGGAAGTAAGTTTAAGTTTTGTCGTTCCTAATTATCCTTCAACTTAACTCAATTCATTGCTTTGCTGTCGCATCCTCTGCACTTGTTATTGTTTCAATTTTAATTGTTTTCAATCGTAATTAACAAACAATTCATAATTTAATTTAATTCCATGGAATTATGTCTTTGCGCAATTGTGCAACATGGATTGTGTAAGTCGTAAAAAGTTTTCGCTCTTTTTTTGTGTGTTTTTAAGTACAACATACGTACTGAAAATTGACTCTGCCATATGCAGTTGATGTAAAATTACAACCCAGCAGACATATGAAGTATTTCACATGTAGGATGATGAACTTATAACCCTCCTAGAAGAGTTTTAAGCGATCAAACTTCAATGGAATTATTAAAGCGAACCTCTTAACACTTTTCAGATAGATAAATAACAATAAATATCAGATTTTTTCGAACAAAATCATCGCCTCAGTGTTCGAAACTTGATTCAGAGGAAATTAAAATTGTTTGCTGGGATACAAAAATTGCATATGTTGCGTTCTGTAAAATTACATTATGTCAACTGTATGAGTCTGAGTATAAATTATGCTAATTTTTGCTTAATATTATTTTTGCATTATATGTAATTATATTTACTGAACTCGTATGCGTCCTATGTATGTATGTAGTGCACAATGATGGCATGCCATTAAGCATTTAGCATATCCTTTAGGCAACAACAAAATTAACAATAACATAATAATAACTCTTTTAAAGGACTTAAAATTTATTAACTACAATAAACTTTTGTCTGTACAGAAGTATGCAGACAAACAGAGCGGATTGGCTGACTGACAGGCAGTCAGACAGAAATGTCCCAAACAGTAATGTGCTTGCTGACATTTTGCAGTCTACCTCGTCTGTCTGTCTGTCTGGCTATTTGACTTCTCTAACAATGTTTTAACAGTATGGCAAATATTTTACAAAATTTTGTGCAATTGTCATTTGCAAGTCGTTCGTGCGTTTCGTTTTGATTTGAGAAAAAATTATGAAAGAATAACTTTTTCTTTGTTGTTAACTACAACGTGGCAACAAGGATCAAAGCATGAATCAGTTGTATGGTTTTTTTAGTTTTTTTTTTTTTCTTAAACAACGCGCATTTAAGCATCTGATTTTGGTTGGTACTTTACTACGTGACTTTTGGCATTATGAAACTCTTTGTTCTGATTGAGCATAAACTAAGTGAAATGTCATTCTTTGTTTCTTTTATTACATTTTAATGTTCTTTAAATGGTTGCATGATGAGATCTTGATCTTTTGATGTAAAAAAATAATGATTTCCTTTTTAGAAAATTATTTGTTTCTTTTTGAGTGAAAATATATTTTTGGAAAATTTTTTACCATTTGGAACATATTGGATGAAAGAGTGCAAAACTAAAGTGCTTTTTGTCCGCACGCGAGAAATGCCTTGTATGAAATGTTTAAAAATATAGTGTCCGTGTTCGGCCAAAGGAGCGTTTGTCCACCGGAATGTATTTTGTGCTAAAAACATAACAAAACACTTGGGACTAAAAAAATTCATCCAGGCTTGAGAGATGTTTCATATGGAAGCAAAAAATAAAATATCTAAATCATCCCGACTAGAATTTTTCTTAGGCATGCCTAAATATATATTCGGCCCTAATTGATATATAACGAGGTTAGCCTAAATTAGGAATGTCTAGCAGCAGCCTAATTAGGCAATCCTAAGGAATTTCTAAATTAGGCTTACCTGTCGACTGCCTGATTAGGCCATACTACGGCTAGTAAAAGGCATGCCTCTGTTGGGTTTTGCCTTACCAGAACGTTAGGGCCTTCTGCAAAAACCCAACGAGAGCCTACTGAGGCGGGCGTTAGACAATCCTATTTAGGAAAATTTGGGGCACACCGTTACAATCCACACTTGGCCCTAACGTTCTGGCTAGGCAAAACCAATGGGGACCTAATTTACGCCTAACGATATTTTCTAGTCGGGATATGTAAGGGAATTTCCGGTGCAGTTGGTAAATTTTTACTCATTAGACAATGAATGAATTTTTTGAAATTGATTCAGAAGTTGAGGGATTTTGACTGTTTATCAGCTTTCTATCCCAACTTCGCGCTGGGCGAAATCATTGCAAATAAGTTGCTTAGAATTTTAGACTTAAGAGTTGTTCAAAATGTCGCAAGAAGAAATTTTTCATCCCAGAATTATGAAAACAGCCTGATTTGTGGTATTAGCCTTCGGATAAGCATATTAATACGTAATAAAATTAAATATTTGATCTGCTTACCATCTGTTTTCCTATAACTTATCAAAACCATATTTTATATTTGCTAAAAATATAAAAAGTAATGGAAGTTTGTAAAAAATAGCTATTAACCCCCCCCCCCCCCAAATAAATCAAAAAGTGCACATCCACATCATGAAATCTTCAAATAATTAAACGCGAATTTCTTTTTTTTTAAAGAACTTTCCCCCAAAAGGATAGCACCAATTTCAGTAAACTTGATTACTAAATCGTAAACATAAGCAGAAATTTTTATTTTTACACATCAGCCAGCTAATTTTCGCGCCATCCAAAAAAAATCCATACAGAAACAACTCTGGCAACAGCAGAAAGAAAATAAAAAATGTTGTTAACCTACAACAAAAACAAAAATGAAATGAAATAAAAACGCGTAAATTTACGCTAAACACAACATTTTCAGCAATTTTCCGCATTTTCCTTCCTGTGAAAATTTTCGTTTTATAAATTGCTAAACATTTCACTGTAGGGCCAATAAATAAAAATGTTTGTTACTCCTTCCGTAGCTACAATTTTTATTTTTATTTTATACACCACGTTATGTATGTATGTATGTGAAATACATGAGCATACTGTTACAAAGTTACTTCTGCTACAGTCCCAGCAAACATTTGAAAGATTTTTAATTTTACACAATGAATTTATAACTCATCTAGAAGCTCTTAAGATGCTCTTGAGGAAGGAAAAAATAAATAAAATCATTCCTGCTTTTATTTGACGACTCTTTTAAAAAATTATTTGATTTCATCGTCCGAAGGATAATTTTTATAGAAAAGTCAAATTGGCGTTAAGGTATTTTTTAACTTTTCATACATATATTTGTATAAGTGGGTCCGTCGACTAAAATATTTTCTGAGGCTCAATTTCATCCAAAGGGTAATTGACGGTCCAATTTGTTTATATTTTGAATAAAATAAATCGAATCGATAAATATCGAAAAATAAACATTCTTTTTATGAGTTTTTTTTGCATGTATCTCGTAATGTATACGTATCCCAAAATAAATTTTAATATCAAATGAAAGCTTTTATAAATTTTCTATAAATCATATCTCAAACGTTTGCACCATAAAACCTTTAGTTATTCCGCTACAGCGTCGCAAGCCGTCAAGTATCGTCTTATAAATCATTCAATATTTAAATTTCCATCTTTTACATTCTGCTTTTTAAGTTGGAGAATTTGACTTACGTATTAGCGAGTCGGTGAGCCCGAACGGTTGGTCCCAGACAAAGTAAAGCTTGGCATTAGAATATAAGTTCGCGTGCGATCGAAATCAACATCTCGGCGATATCAATATTACTCCTCTGCGCTTTAAAATGTTTGCTAGGGTATTATATTGTTATTGTGCTGTTGTTATTGTTGACGTTCAGCCCCCAAAACACCAGCAGCAGCGTCGAGTATAAAACTTTTTATTTTTTGCTGATTGATGCGCTACTGTGAGCAGCAAACTTACTGCCACCACATGTGCAATAAATGAAAAAAAATGAACATAGGGGTGAATTCCATTTATTAATTTTTTTTTTTTTTTTTTTGTATTTTCCTCTAAACTAAATCATTCCCTTCGAGCTTAGGCAAAGTTACATAAAAACAAAGAGTTTAAGCTTTATGAATCCAAATGGATTGAAATAAGTTTTGGGTTAAATTTAAGTCAACCTCTTCAGGTGAACACATTTTTTTAGAGGAGTTTTGTTTTGATCAAACAAGGAGTACCTACTTCATGGTAACCTTTCCAATGAAATTTTCGCGAATATGGTATGAAAACTTTAAAAAAATTGGGTCTGTATTTATGAATATGTATTATATCTTGAAATCCATTCATTAAATATCGTTGCTAATTCGTGTTTTTTTTTTTTTGTATAAAAATGCTGAAGGAATTATTCATAGCTAACCGTTACATTTCAGTTTTATTAATTAAAATTTATAACTATCAGAGATTTTTAAATAATTTACACAGTGCATTAAACGTTTATTTAAAGTTTTATTGAATATTATTATCGACACACGCGCAAGGATCAAAAAATAAAAAGTGACTACTTTATACTCTAACACCCCACTTAAAGTGCTTTTAACTTTAACTTTTAAATTCATATTATTTTTCTTTTAAACTCTATTAATTGATATCTCCAAATTAATTGAACAAAAATTATGCTTAGCTGCAGTTAGTCCCTTTGTCAAAACTTCAGCTGGCATCTCGTTTGTCGTCATGTAGGACATCTGCACTGTACCTTCGTTGACATGACTTCGAATAAAATGATGACGTACATCTGTATGTTTTGTTGGCTGGTGTTATCTAAAGTCATCAATGCATCTAGACAGTTTTACATGTTACGCCAATTTCTTCGAAAATTGATTTCAGGTATAACGCCTCTCTGTGCTCGAAAGTGCAATAGTACGTTGCTTACGCGCCTCCCAACAAATAGCTGCGCCGGATAACAAGAATGCATATCCAGAATATGAACGCCTGTCAATCAAGTCAGCACCCCAGCGTCTATTACAAATCATTTTTTGTGTACAACAGTTCATGATTTCATGTATCTTCTGACTGATAGCCTATGTTGCTCATGTCAGGTACCATAGTAGTATAATTATTGATAATTATATTTCTAATAAATAAATAAATTCATGTATATTTGAGGTATCTCAACACCCTTTTTGGCAAAAAGTTTTTGCTGCTTTCCAGTGTTCGACGCTATAATTTGAGTAGAATTGGCTCAAGGAATTAACTACGAATGCAATATCAGGACGAGTTTGAACTGCCAAATACATTAATGCGCCGATTAGGCTTTGATACGGATACTGCTTCATTACATCTTCATTTATTTCACTCGTCTTTGTGAGCTTCAAATTTACTTATATGGATGTTTGTGCTGGTTTGTAGTCTTCCATACCAAATCGTTTCAAAATATTTTTCGTGTATTCGCTCTGACCCAGGAACACTTGATGTGTTTTTAAATTTTGATAAAATTGAATTCCAATAAACATATTCGCTCTCATTCATATCAAAATTTCTGGTTAAAGCTGTCTTTAATTCTCGAATTTTTCGTGTTTTACTAGATGCTATTAGCAAATAATCAATGAAGATTGCTACTAATATCACATCGCCGTTGTTGTTGTCAAAAAATAAACATGGATCTTGTTTTGTTGCCCTTCGGCCTAAATTCTTCAATTTTGTAGTAAATTTTAAATACCAAGATAGACCAGATTGTCTTAGGCCTTAAAGTGCCTTTTTTAGTAAGCACACTGGATCTTTACAGTTATTTAAAGTTAATAACCATCGTTCTGCAGTTTTACGCACTTGCTCAGTCGTCATTATTTGGTTGAAACCTACTAGCTTCCCAACTTTAATCTTCTTCAGAAAGTCAATCAAATGCTCTGGTACTTCCATATGGACGCTTTTCTCAAGTTCGTCATTCAAGTACGCTGTCACTACATCCATTTGGTGAATTTCCATTTTCCATATTTTGCAGCGAGACCCGACAGCAGTCGAATTGATGTTGACCTAACAACTGGTGAAAAAGTGTGATGAAAATTTTCACCCGGACGTTGTGCGAACCCTTTAGCTACGAGTTGCACTCTATTTTTACTACTGGAGATACCATCGTCTTTTTTACGAAAAACAACCCTATTTCCAATTACTTTTTGTGATTTTGGACGTTCTACTACCTCCCAGGTGTTATTTTTGAGTTGAGATATGAACTCATCCTCGCGGGCTTTATACAATAACTCAGCAGAACTAGTATTTAAGGCGTCCAGCGTTGTTTCTGGATCCTCAGACAAGAACATCATTTCACATTCTTCAAAAATTTCACTATCGGAAGTATCTGACTCACCTTCAGTGTTTTCGTTTCTACGCTGCACTCTGCTGTAAACCTTTTTATGTCTTCCACGTGAGCCACTGTGAACAATGGTCTTGGTCGACCTCTGCCACGTTCAACATTCTCACCTCGATCAACACAATTTTCATCAGCTACTGTTTCTGATTCTTCATCAGCTTTTTAATTTTCAGAGCTTTTTAATTTGTCAAATTGATTTGTCGCGCACGACGCATGACTACACTCCTCTAAAACGTCATTATTTTCATTATTAAAGCCATTTTTATCTATAAAAATTACGTTACAAATAGTTAGCTCCTCCATTTGATGCATTTCGCATCGGCCTACATACGTCACTATGCACGATTTCTAACACTGCATTCGTTCGTTTTTCACTTATACAAATTTCACAGACTGACAGTTTTTGATCTGGCTTTATTTTTATTCCATGCACTAGATTGTTTTTTGATAAATCTTTCAAGTCTTTTTCATTTAAATGACCCATTTTCTGGTGCCAAATGTCAATTTCACTTATAGAGGCAGCACTTGCACTTTGTTGCATTTCATTTAGGAAATATGGATTTCATGATCTTTCCGCACGACAAACAGTTTGATTTTTTCCGTTAATTACAATTGCTTCGGTTCGACGAAAACGCACTTCATAACCTTTGTAAACAATTTTGGACACCGACAATAGATTTGTACGCAATTCTTTAACATACATGATGTCATTTAAGTAAATTTTATCTTCGCGACCATTTACATTTACGTGCATTTGCGTTTTACCGACGCCTAGAATAATCAAAACTTTTTCAGTTTCTTTTAACTTTTCAAAATTTCCTTTATCAGCACTCATATGGGACGTGCATCCACTATCTAGAAACCACCGAGTTTCGTTTTTACTTATGAACGCACTTTCCACACAATGAAAAAAATTTATATTTTCGCTTTTTGTTTTAGTTTTATAATTGGTTGAAAAATGACCAGCTTCGCAGCATTTAAACACAGGAATGTTTGTTTTCCTTTTGTTTCTTTGGAATTTTCAGTTTGACAGTGACCTTTTTTCGTTTGGCTTATTCCAATTGGATTTTTTCTTGTTTGCATAAAGACCATTCTCGACGTCTTTTTTTCGTTTTGCTTTACGCGATTCAGTTTCTTCTAAAATTTTAACACGAAGAACTTCGGGTTTTGGCAAATCATCTCCCATCTCCAATACGCAACGGAAATTTTCAAATGAATCAGGTAGGCTGTATAACAGTAAAATGTCTAACAAATCGTCACTAATGGGCACGATTATTTCTTTTAATTTATTTACCGATTCAAAAAATTATTTTATGTGCTCACGAACTTTTCCTTCTTCTGACATTTTTGCCAATGCTACGCGCTTCAAAAAAATGCCTTTCTTGCAGGTCCATGTGAGGAATACGTTCCTAACAATTTTTCCCACATTTCATGTGATGTCTTGCATTCGGAAATCATTCCCAGTTCCGATGAACTCACAGCGAGTAATATTTCCGGGCATACCTTTTGATCACCAGTGTTCCATGCCCCTGTGTCACCGCCAGTTGGGTATGGCTCGTTTGGATCGTTTTTAATCAATATGGTTTTCATTTGCAACTTTCGCGTGTCGCAGTTTTCCGCTCCGAGCGGCTCAATTCTTACGAAAGACGACATTTTCTGTTACACGCTCTTTTCACGTATTGTCACGCGTAATCACTTTTATTGTTTGCAAAATGTAATTTAACATTTTTTATGAGTGTCTGGGCCCATAACCTATTAGATGTTTTAAATAAATTACACAATGGATTGAAAGTTTATTTAAAGTTTTATTGAATATTATTATCGACACACGCGTAAGGAACAAAAAATAAAAAGTGACTGACAATAGTGGGAGCATAAGAAAGTGTTGCCGAGTAGTAATAATTACAAAAAGTACTTTATACTCTAACAATAACTAACAATATTATAATAAGTACATTGAGTCAAAGGAATATGAGATTACGAAAATATCAGTTCTTCGCTCACTTTTAATTTTCTCGTATTGTTATTGTTGCTCAGCTTCATTAAAAAATTATTAACTCTTTAAAGTATTTAAATGGTTATCGTGTGTCTTATGCCATATTCAACTGTGACCAGAAAACTGCTCAAGTATTAAATAGAGCCTAGTATTGTGACAATATTTCAACGATTTCATACCGCCTAAAAATATGTTTATTCGACTAGTTAATTAGATTTCGCAACCAAAAAAATATTTTGATAAATTTTAAGAACGTTTTGCTCAGTATGATTTGTACCGAAAATTGATAGCTTAGAAGAAAAATTGATATACATAGGAGAAATTTTGTCCAAGACTGTTTTTATCAATAACACAACTTTACGCAGTATGTGCAATATTTTCTAATTCTCATGAACCATGAGATCCCAGTCGGCTTCTAATTCAATTGGTCTTTGGTTAACATACATATATAGGATATTTGAATCAATACGATTTAAAAAATGACAGTCTATTAACAGTAAAAAACTTTATTTTGTCGCAAAGTGTTATTCTTCTATAGCTATAGGCTTGCTTACATTTTTCTTAGGTTTTACCGATGCTGCCTTGGATTCATATTTTCTACTGACAAGTTTTTAAAAATTCTTTGGAAAAAAGGCATTATCCTCTTAAATACTGCAGGTTTTCATTTCTCCCTCACATAAAATACTGCCGGTTGCTTTGTTGAATTTTCTTCCTTTTCGGTGATATCAGAAAATTTACTGCTTCTTCTATTTTTCACACAATATAACGATAATTTTACCGCTTTTCTCACCAAGCTTCAGGCAATAAAGATGCCAGGCTCTTAATGGCCATCAAAAATTTCGTTTTGCTAAGAAATTTATCGCACCAAAGAATTTTACGTTGCTATTTTTTATTGCTCTTTACTTGTGTGCTTTTAGGCGTTGCAGCTCACTGGACTTTTGTACTTACTGAACGTACTTTATGATTCAAGTGGACTTAAAGGAATTTAAGAGCCTAAATTTTTCTAATTTTTTTAGTGCGTTTATTTGGAATCTCTTTATTATTTATTTATATATGATGAATATTTAATATTAAACGAATATATTATTTAAAGACAACTGTTGAATTCATCAACGATCCTTATGAACAATTCATTGAATTTTTAAAAAAAACTGTTTGTCCACCGACATTTTAGCTTTAAAATTACTTTGAATTTAGTTTAACTAATAGAAAATAGGTTCAACTGCTATAATTATACGAGTACATAATATAAAATATAAATTCAAATATTTAAACAAAATTATTAATACCTATCAAAACTAAAACACACTCAAGCGATAGTTAATTAAATATGGTATATATGTATAACTATTCCGTATTTATTTAAGATCAACTCCTAACTATCGTAGTTAATAAATATCTCCCTCTAATATACTGATCCACTAAATCATTAGTATGGCTATTCAGCTAACAGCTTCACTACCGCTAATAACTCCCACACTTATGTTTTGTAGTTACCTTCACTAAATTTTATCCACTCACTTTCATTCACCTCAACTCATTTACCACTCACCCACTACTGCAATATTGTGCCCATGTTTTTTCCTTCAATTTTTATCAACTTTATTTTTTTCCAGGATGGTCAACGTGGTCATTTAGAGGGTCTAGCATCCGTTTATTGTGAATTGTTAAATGCACCATTTGGGGATATATTATGTGCTTTAGAAATTGCTAGACAAGCAGCATGGGCAGAACGTAGCCCATTAAATCCCGCCGGTGGCAGTGGGAGTAGCGGTAGTGGCAGTGGTGTAAGTGGCATTGTTTGCAGTGGCTCACAACGCCTTCACGGTCATCGTGGCCATTCAAGCCAAGGCGCCGGTTTACCAAATAGTCATAGTCAACCAATATATGTGCCAGGAAAATATTCGGTATGTATTTAAGCTAACTTCTTTCTAGTGGTTGCCTTTGGCACTGCAAGTTAGAGCTCTCTACCTCAATGTCCAATTCCAAATTTCCAATTCCCATATACAAAAATTAAACCTTAAGTATTATAATATAAAAGTCTTTTAATTAAGGTTTAATGTTCTTAAGGTAATATGAAGCTTAAGTTATAGCCTTATGGCAATGATTATAAATATATGGACATTTGCTATCCATATTAGACCATTCAGACTACAGTTCTTTCATAAATTTTATTACTATTATTTTTTAATTAATGAGCTATAGCACAGATACATATTTTAAGAGAAACTTTGGCAACTTAAAAAATCTATGGAACCATGACCTATATACCCTTGTTTTTGCATAGATACTTATAATATTTCAAAAATGAAAATAAAGTTTTAAATACCTTTTGTAAAACCAAGACGCATTAGCATGAGATTTGTCAAAAATTGAAATCTCCTTTTTTTCAAAAAAGAGGCCAAAACCTAGAATTTGTTCTGGACAGACTTGAGTCAAGTCTTGAGTCAAGACTCTTGACTTAACGAATGTGAAGATACCCAGTGTCGGCTCGAGAGTTGTTCGAACTGAACAGGGCGCTCTTTCCTGTGCGGCGCCTTCGTTTTTTTGTTCTTATTTTTCTCTACAAAGTATGACTTCCGCGCTCATGCAACTGCTAACAATATGAGTTTTGGAATCAATATTTTTATAGAATCGTGATGCTAATATCAATGATGAATAGAGTTGAATAAATAAAGGCTTAGAAGAATACAAGAAAAACGGTCTGAAGAAAGCCGTGATGTATACGAGAACTTGGCAGCTATTTCAAAAAACTAAAATGATCAGATACGATAAACAACAATTTATGAAACTCGGCACGAACCCATTGCTGAAAAATTACCAGAAAAGCAAGCAAGCAAGTCTGTATAACAAAAATTTGGGAGAGATCTAAGTTCTCGCGATAAAGTTCTCAAAAATTTTTGCATTGGACTTATAAAATCTCTGACAGAAAAATCTGGAAGTTTCGAAGTACATACTATATAACAATGACCGAGTCGTCTTCATGAGGGGCTTCGTACTTCATCGGTTAAAACAAGTTAGAAGATCTATATCATAAAATTTGGATTACTCTAAGCATTTTTCTAACGACTCCAATTTTTTGCGGCAAGCGGAGAAGAGAGCTTTACCAAGCTGAAATTATTAAAATTTTTAGCGATCTACGATTAGACAAGAGCATCTGAATTCCATAGCAATTCTTTCTGTCGAGCATGAATTAGTTCAAAATATCGGTTTTGCAGGAGCGTGCAAATAATTCTATTGAATAAAACTGTTCAGAAGGTCTTATCAGCCTTTGCATTAAAGTTCCCTCTTTGCGATATAATTAAAGCATGTTATAGGTTATGAAAGGTAGGTAGGTAGGTAAGAAAAAGCGCGTCCGAAAATTTATGTACTAAGCTCTGATTAGCCTCAAGCCGGCACCTAAAATAAGCTATGACCTGAACACCCTTGCTTTAAAGCAAATCAAATAACACATTACTTTCCGTTTTTCAAATGATGTAAATTTCTTATTTGCATGGCATTTGTCTTAATATTGTTTTGGATCATTTTGCCTAGTATCTTCCTGCATTCTATATGTTTTACAAAACTTGGTTAAATGCTTTCAATTTTCAAATCCAATTTGATAGAACTTAACTGTTTTCTCTGCATTCCAATATTATCTGCGTATTTTTAATATACCCTTGAGAATTATTTTAGACACTTGCAAAAAGTGTTCATTTTGCTTGTTATTTATCCCCTAAGTCGCAATTCTTCATGAGATTGCGAAACAGGGTTGGCCAATTACTAATGCAAACACAAAAAAAAAGACCGAAATCTTTGAAAAGAACTTACTTTTAGCGTGGCATCTTTGACTTGTACTCTCCTCCTTTTTAATTCTATAGCGCAATACAACATTTGTGCTATGTTTTTGCAAAATAAATTCAAAGCAAACATTTTTGCATAAAAGTCAAAAAATACTTCTTTTTTTTTTTTTGGTACGAGACCATAAAAAGGATACACATTGGGGTGCATTACTTATTTAAGCATCAACTTCCGATTGCTTCCCTCACAAAGCTGGCTGTATTTGTTGTTTTGTAGTTGCTCCCAAGGTGTTAATTTCACTTGTAAAGTAGAGAAAGAAAAAAAAGAATCGACCTTTCTCAAAAAAACAATTGCCATAAAATGTCTTAAAATAAAGAAAGAAAAACTGAAAAGAACTTTTGAATTATGTACGTGGCAGCACTTGAACTTTTCAAGTTGATTTTCTTTATTCCTTTGTTTTTGCATTGCAATCAATGATGGTAAACACCGCACTTATTCTGTAAAATATTAACCCTTTTTGGTACACAGCCTTTTCATTACTTCTCACCTGTTCTGTTTGTCATTTGCTTTATTCATTTTGTTTTATGACTTTTGGTTTTTATTTGGTTTGAAATTTTGTTTCTTTTCTGTAAAAATTATATAAAAAGTTTTTCATATGTGAAATGGGGCGGTTTCGGAGTTATGGCACTCTTTATACAAGCAAACTTTTTAAATTTTGTATTCGGCGAGCAATTTGAATACGATTTTTAAAAAAATTCATTGCTATGATTAGAATAATATAATCATTTGTGATCAAATATAGAAAAATCACTTTATTTTTTGGTTCAAAATTAAGAAAATAATTAAAAAATTACAAAAATGACAACCATTAACTTATAAAATATACAAAACTCTCTTCCTCTCATTCCATACACTTAATTACTTCACTTTGTATATAGTTTTATTTTAATTTTTATCAATTTTGTTATCTTTTCGTGTTAATCGTGCTTTCAAACCCCTCTGACTTCGACCATGCTCGCACAGCCTTCGAGTTGTCTCTCCGACAAGGAAGAGGATGAAATTTATGGCTTTGGTTATGGTGTCTTTGCGCCGCGTGTTGCTCGTGGCACATTACAACAGCAACAGTTACTACACCTGCAGCAGCAACAGCAACACCAGCAACAACAACATTTACCAATAGTGCCAGCAAATCAACAACAACAACACCAACTGCAACAATTGCAACAACAACACCAACAAGGCTTGCAACCGCATCCGACGATGCCACCGAATATTGCGAATTTAAATTTCGTACAACAAAAGTAAGTTGGAAAGTCTGTGCTTCTAAGCTAAACAGATCGAAGAAATACTTTTTTTGTCAAGTATTTTTAAGGAAACCATCTCTTACCAAAATTGGCTCATCTTGAGCAAAATGTTGCTTTAACTTCAAAAAAAGGCTTTCAATGTGAGAGGTGATTTGATCCCAACGAAACATTGTGCACTTTGAAAGCTTCGATATGTACCTATAAGATGGTGTCCTTTAAAGATTTTGACAAATTTATTTTATCAATTTGTGCTGAATTGACTTTTTATCCCATGTTTTTTAATAAAAAAAATATTTTTTTTCTTTCTTGCAGTTGTTTAAGTCCTAGATCAGCGTATTTTTACGAGTTCCCACCAAATACAGGTTTGTAAATTGAATATTTTTAATTTTGAAGCTATATATTATAATTTTATTCGAAGTCATTGAAAATAATGAAGTGTCTTTATTGAAAATGTGCAGTGGTAGAACATACATAAACATAGCGTTTAAAAAAAAACGATGTTTACAATAGTTCTACACCTTATATTTAATTTTTATTCGCGAGATGGCAGTTAATAACTTCATTGTTTCTCTAGAATTCCTATTGTCAAATCGTCGTTTAAAATAAATGATGATATATTATTTGATTTCTTAAGGGTAACTTCCTTCTAAGCTATAAAATGAGATCAGACCCTCCTCATATAGGTGATGATGTTTTGCTCATGGCAGGCCTGGACAGTGACAGAATATGTGCTCCAGTGTCTGTATTGTATTGCTATACTTTTCTGTTCCAATTCCATTCTCACGCGGAAGTGTATAACTCTACTGATATTTATTAGTGTTTATTCTATTAGGGTGAAGTGAATAGCTTTTGGGTTATCTACATACATCTTCAAAAACTAACTAATTTGTGAAATTTAAAGTGAATCTTTTCATTAAAAAGTTGCTGAGCGCAATCTTCAAATTCAAGTTTCTAAAAACTTTACGAGATTACTAAGTTAAGAAATGATAGTAATACTTAGAGTTCCCCTATGTGCAACCAAAACGAGTTTCATTTTTCATATCTTAAGAATATAGTTATTATATTCATATAGTTTTGTAAAAACCATTGGTGAACGCATTTCTAACATCCTGGAAATAGCTAATTTATTCCTTTCTACTTTATAAAGTAATCAGTTTCCGTATTAAGCTCTAATAAGCAAGAGCGTTAGATTTTTCCGAGCATAGACAAAATGATGCAAAATAAGGTGTACACCCTTCGGTCACCCTTCGATATGTCTATATATAAATGCATAGCCTCGTTTCATTTACAACTGTTGATTCTTCCACAGTTTTTTCGAGTGAACTATAATATATCAGTCTCAGAAAAATTAATTCCATTTGTAGAGAAGGTGTTCAGATGATATTTTTGTGAGAACTTCCGCCATTAAGAGAATTAGACTTTCGAAAGGCGCTGAGGACTTCCGCGATATCTGGGCAGTTTTGTATTCTTACGAACGAAGCAATTCTTTCCAAAATGTTTTTGGACGGCAAGCAGCTTAGATCATTTTGCAAACTTGAAAGAAAGGCCTTGTTTACATATGTTCGATACGCTTGTGACATGCTAAGGCATTGAGCTATTATTCTTTTTGTAGTAGTAGTTTAATTTTTGACACTAAAATAATGAGTTCATATTATATTTATCCAGAAGGTCGTGAGACCAAAAAACGCACAACACTTGCCCGATTACTGAAAGGCTTAAAAACTGTGAATCGACGAGATCGAAATAATCAACAAAATGCAGCACAAGTAAGGGTAAGTTTATATATTATGTCTTCTATTTTTATTTGATTAATAAAAAGAAAATACTATTCCACTCTCTGTTCTTTATTACTTCAATACGAATTTCCATAACTTACACCACTGTATTTCTGCATTACCTAAGTACATTTGGTTTTCTTTATGTTTTGCCAAGGAATTCCGCACTTTTTATAGCCGCCTGTTTGTTAAGTTGAGTTTTCTTTCTTACATTTTCTTGTCTTGTCTCATTTTCCTTAGTTTAGATCTTTTTGTTTTTTCTTTTCTTAATCTTTACCCTTGGGACATGTAAATTTTTTCCTTTGCACATCTTCTAAGCCTTGGCTGGATTGTTAATCTTTGTTGTTGCTGCTATACTCACAAAGGATTCACTCATTCAGTATCCAGTCAGTGGTGATGGTGGCAACGATGGCGTTGATGTTGTTTTCTTTGACTTGGGGGCAACAAGCAAGCAAAGGAAAGTCAACCAGCCAAAGAATAAGAAGGGGACCATGGAGCTGGTTGATTTTTATTTGAAGGCATAAAAAGCTAAAGAAAATTTTGTTTTAAGAAATTCTTGGCAATGAAAGAGCGGCTAAGATAACGCTAAATAAATGCTTCTGGGCCGAGGAACGAGTTGCCAGATTTTCGTGGGATCAATTGTTTTTATTTATGAGAAAAAATTTTGTTTTAACTTAAAATTTTAAATATTCATATTCAATTTAATATTTATATATCGAATTTACAAAATGGCGAATGTTAATCATGACAAACTTTCAATATCTCAAAATAAAAGGATATTATACAAGACCCAAAACTTGATGCCTCATCAAAAGAATTACGCCGAAAATCCTTTTAATTTCATATCATATGGTAACCCTAACCACTAAGTCCACACACACACACACACCGGTAGCCGCATAAATAAATAATATTGCAGCAGCAACGCATGAAAACCACACGAAAAACAGCTGAAGACTTAAACCAAGCAAACGAAATAAGGAATGAAAAAAAATCTTATAACTAAGGATTAAACACAAACAACAATTACGGAAAAACAAAACCTTCTTTGGGCCCAACTAACCAACTTGGTTTGAAAAATTGAACTTTCACCACATTTCTATGCGCCGGATAACAGCTGTGGTTAGTGCTGCTGCATCATTCTTTGCGCGTTAATATGCAGCTTATGAATTTTTTAAAAATAATTAAAAAAGGATATGCAAGTGTGTGAGTGTTTGCGAACGAATACTATAGCCTTCACCCTGACTCTGGCTCTTTGGCTCTGAAACCGGATTTTACTAGTGAATTTACCTGACGGAATTTAACCCTTGATGCTTAAGCGATATTTTCAATGTAATTTAATGATAAGAAAAGTTTAACAAGTGAAGAAGAAAGAGCAGAATTCAACTATTGAATTAGGGTAAAATTTATTAGGGCCCCCCGCCGCTTTCACGCAAAACACCAGGTATTAAGAGCACGCAATGAGTTATGAATGAATGAGCTGAGTCGGTGGTAAGGTGGATGGCTTTCTTTGTGTTCGCATTATTAACGTAACCCATCTTGAAAACGCATTATAAACGCAAAAAGCCAGTGCAAAATAAATAAATTGATTTTATTTGTTTTGTGATATACTGATTAAAGTTGTTAAGGCACGTAGCCCTTTCCTGTCAAACTTTTTTTTGTTGGAAAGAGGCAATACTTGACTGTTTTAAAAGTTAATGGTTGATAAAATATGCTGAATTTTTGGAGTAAGAAAATATATTGTGGTACACAAAGTTTTAAGCTTCTTTCGAAATTTAAATTTTCTTCATAAGCAATTTCTATGTCTTAAAAGAACTGAAAAATAAACTATAAAAAATAATAATAAAATTATAACTAAACCGTTTTATTCTTTGCCTTTACTCATCACGGGGTGTTCGGGGACTTAAATGAAAAAAAAATAAGCAAATTTTTTGGAAAACTCTACATATAACGTTCTGATGGAAATGAGAGAGATTTCAAATCGTGTCAGTTTTAAGAACTACATATTTTTTAATATCTACGAATTTGTTTGAAACACACATTTTTTTAAATTTAATTTCATGTTTTTTTTTTCATATTGGCCAAATTTTAATTTTCATTTTGGTTTAAGTTTGTATATCTATAGTATCAAACCGGTATAAATAACTATTTTTCTTTTTTTCATTTTGGACTTAGACCACTTTCATAAGGAACAGCTCATAGTTATTTTTTTTCTACATATGTATATTACTTTTGAATATCTCCTTTTATAAGTTCATATGTGTGTTTATTAATTTTTTAATATTATTATATTTGTTACACTTAATTTTTTGTATTTAATGCACAAACTCTTCAATTTACTCGTACTTTCAGAACTTTCACTCAATGCATGATTTTTGCTTTTTTCTAAATTTTTCAAGATTTTCCAATACTTTTTCTAATTATAATGAATAAATAAATAACCCAATAATTTGCAGGCTGCTAATGAGCGACTGAGACATTTTCAAACGATGAATGGTGGCCAACATCAAAGTTTCGAAGAGACAATCCACAGGGTGAGTTCAATTTCGAAATTGTTTAATAATTCTGGATAATATTGAAAATTAAATCAAAATAAGTACATGTGAGGTTACTATATCATTTTAAAGAAATTTGTTGCATTATGTGTTACTGTATCATTAACATAATGCCATAAAATATCCTCGAAAGTACCACAACAGCACAGTGCAAATAAAAATTAATAAATGCCAGAATTTTCAAGCATTTCTAGCATTGTAGCTGTCTAGATGTTTGCATCAGTTTTACTATGAGACCACTTTTACGTATTGTATACCAGTGATGGCATTTTCGGTACATTTGAGTCCTGAAAACCCGTCGTCAGTACATTTAACAAGTTTTCAGTACATTCGGTACATTTGCCGCATTTTCAGTACATTCGGCGAATTTTCAGCACAATTTCAGTACATTTTCGGTACATTTGAACAATTTATAATACTTACCTGTTTTCGGTTTAATTAAATGAAAATAATTGCACAGTGTAAAGATAAATAAAATTACTTTTTTTTTATGCAACAAGTAGTTTTTGTAATTTAATTTCATATATGTACATATATCTCATTTTGCTAGGGTTTTTGAGATGCCAAAAGTAAGGACCTTTTTTTTAATTGTTGAGAAAATTATTCAAAAATTTCGTACATTTTAGTAAAATTGGATGTTCACGCCAAAGAAGTACATTCGGCCTCAAAAAAGTACATTTCAAATCTCGATTCAGTACATTTTCATAAAACCCAAATGCCATCACTGTTGTTTACCCTTACAAATATTTATATATTCATGTTTGTCGCTATTTTAGTATTTCTAACATTAGGGTTGACCTTTCAACAAAATGTACGAAATTGGAAAATACATAAGGAATAAAACGCATCAACTGAGACAAGGTTCAGCCAAAATTCAACGCAATTTTCAAGAATCGTAGAATTTTTTCAAAAATCCAACAAAGCGAACTCAATATGGCGATTCAAAGGGGACAAAGTCAAATAAATTGTTTTTCTTTTGTCTATATCCCTCAACTTTGTATATAATAATCTTGATTTTAACACTTCAAAAAACCTCTTATATATTATGGAATCACTTAGTTCCAAAATATACTTAAACAATTATGTTGAGTAATTTCATCGCAGCTTGGCTTACATATACATTAGACCGGTTCAAAAAAAAAAAAATCTCTGAAATTTAGAGGCACCGGCAGATTCCTATTCCCATAAGTGTCCCGAGTGGGCTGTGTATAAAATTTTGTATAAATATTGCGCTCCTGATTAGCGATTTCAATACAGTAGAACCTCACAAAGGTTAAGTAGTTTGTTTTTGGGGTGCTTAATTTTTATGAATTTTTAACTTTTTAAAGACACTAATGCAATTTCAAAAATAAAACAGTCCATGTGTCTATATATGTGTAAAACGAAATAGAGCAAAACAGTTCAAATTCATCTGTGAACATAGCAACCGATATGTGCATACATACATACATCTGTATCCATATGAATTTGCAGAAAATTTATAACGGTAAAGGCCGATTGTATTTGCGTTTCATCGTTTTGACATACAATAAGTCAAATTTATGTTAGAAAAAAAAACCTAAGCTAAAAACAAAAATGACTCAAAAAAGTTAAGACAAAAATTAACTTTTTAGAGAAACGTGTGGTGATTGAAATCCACTTAACTTCTCCATATATTTAACTTTTCCGCGTCTTAACTCTTGTGAGGTTCTAGTGTATTACTCTTGAAACTTTTGCATAAAAAAAAGTTCACCAACAACCTAAAAACGATGGTGGTTATCGCTGAGGTGAACTTTTTTGTTGTTATTCAGTCTCACATTCGGGGCAGTTTTAAATGGGGAATTCGAATTTCTCATTATTTTTTTATTATGTTGTTGCCTTCAGTGGTAAAAACTGAAAATAATCATGAAATTTTGTCAAAAATTTAAATTTTTTTATTCAAATTGAAAAATCAGGTCTAAATTTTTGTATTTTTTTTGCTTTTATTATTTTGAATAATTAATTTTTTCCTACTCTATCTGATGGTGTTAACCGCAAATTTTTATTATTTTTCTACTTAAAAATATAAACATAAATATAATTGAACAAAGGATTCATATTAAAGCTATGTTTTAACAGGGAATATAAGTTTTATGTGGAAATCTGTTTCGAAAAATATGAAATATACTTATCTAATTCTATACACTTAGGTTGGTTCAAGTAAACTAGATTTAAAATTTAAAGATTAAAATTAAAAGATTTAAAATTTATATTCCCTGTTAAAACATAGCTTTAATATTTATATTTATGTTTATATTTTTAAGTACAAAAATAATAAAAAGTTGCAGTTAACACCATCAGATAGAGGAGGAAAAAATAAATTATTCAAAATAATAAAAGCAAAAATAATCCAAAAATTTAGACCTGATTTTTCATTTTGAATAAATCAATTTCAATTTTTGACAAAATTTCATGATTATTTTCAGTTTTACTACTGAAGGCAACAACATAATTAAAAAATAATGAGAAATTCGAATTCCCCATTCAAAACTACCCCGAATATGAGACTGAATTATAAAAAAAAAGTTCACCTCAGCGATAACCACCATCGTTTTTAGGTTGTTGGTGAACTTTTTTTTTTGCAAAAGTTTCAAGAGTAATATTGAAATCAGGAGCACAATATTTATAAAAAATTTTTTGCACAGCCCACTTGGGACACTTATGGGAATAGGAATCTGCCGGTGCCTCTAAATTTCAGAGACTTTTTTTTTTTTGAACCGGTCTAATATACATACATATACAAACATATATATTTTTGAAATTATTTCAAAATAAAATAATAGTTCAGAATACAATTTCTATAAACAAGGCGTCTTATATGATATTGTGAATTTTTCAAGGTTGGTGGAACGGTTGGCTCCTTCCTTTGGTGTCAACTACACCTAATAGGGTCAAACCTTTTTCAAGTATCAGTTGATTTATTAGTCTTTTGGATAAAAATTTCAGTTTCAAATCCTGCACTAAATATATTAATATTATTTTTCTGCTTTATTGGCGTATATTGCTACTTTCGTAATGATGTTGGAATCGTTGGTTATTGACTGAAGTCATTACTATAAAGTGAAGGAACACTCTATTGTTTTTTTTTTTATTTTATTTGTTTCATATCAAACCCACTAAAAAAGAATCCCAATAAAGCAACAACAAAAAAGATATAAGAAACGAACAGCAGACAAAGTTTTTGAGATGAAAACTTTGGCTTTCTTTTTATCTACAGGTGCGCTCACTTAAAAAACATTTGCATGAAGCGTTAAAATTTTACATTTTGCTACAGATAATGAGCGAGTAAGACAAAACTCAAGAACGGATGTAGAAGAGAGTGAGATAAAAGGTGATTGCATTGAGATGAGAATATGTAATCATGTGTACATATATTTAAGTACATTTACTCGTATAGATAGGTCGGAAGAAAAAGACGTGCAACTTGGCAGAGCATTTAAAAGTTCATTGCCGTCAACTTTAATTTTAAGTGGCAGCGCCATCTTTGTGTAACTGCAAAATACTGTCAGACGTTGTTGTTGTAATTTTCGTGAAAGAACATCGCGAAAATTGCAATGTTTCAACGCTGTTGTTATTTCAGTTACTCCTAAAAACAGGCCACAGAAAATAAAAGCTGCTTTTCTTAACTTTTTGGAGTTGCATCTGTGTATGTTTTATTTTGTCAACGTCATCTTTAGTTGAATTGCTTGCCAACACCTACAAGACTTTACAATGGAGTCTTGCTGCATGATTTTTCTTATATTTCCTTCTTCTGAATGTTACCTGTCTTAAATATTTCACCGGAGAAAAGGATTAATTTAGTAATTTTTTTGTGAGCTAAAGTTTTTTAAGCGTCAAACGCTTCTTAATAAAAAAAGACTCTTCTTCTAATCAATACCTACTATAATTTTGGAAATTCTGAATAGGTTTTATTCACCTTTTCTTTTTTCATACGTATGCGCTAGTAAAACTTTGAGCAAGACATGAGCCGACGCTCAAGGAATGTCTCTTGATGGTGCTTAAAAGAAGGCGAATGAGCATAGATGGAGTAATGTCGATGGGTTTCTTGAATTTGCGATGTCACAGCTGTCGGGAAATAGTTCGCATGGTCCAAAAAGGCGGCCGTAGCTGCATTATTATCTCGCAGACCAAATTCCATTAAAATATACAGCTGCGGTGCAGGGAGTTAATAGTATTGACGATATACTCATCACTTTTTTTCCTCCAAGATGTTGCGGAATCCCACAGGCACAAATCTTTTTTTACTAACAAATGCTCCTGTCTCTATAGCAAGTTTTGTTGTTATATGTGGGTATTCAGCTTTTGAGCTATATCAGTGTCGCGCTCATTGAGACTTCTGTTTCGACTGCGACTCATTGTTCACACAAAATGTTATGTTTTAGATGAATGACCCAGAATTTCCTTTACGAAAAAACAAGATAGAAGAAAAAAAATGTTTGATTAGACCACTATTCACGTGTTCCAAGAGTTTCTTAAAATTCCATGTAATACGTGTAGCATATTGTTTAAAAATATCAATTTGTATTGCAACTTTTTATTCGCTTTTCTTCAAAATACCCCCAAAACCAACTCTCCTATTACCGAAATATTATTATAAGTGTATTATGTTCGGAAACCTGAAAGACATAGGTGCAGTGACCAGCACCAAATTTTAAGAAAGCGCTCTCGTATCAAAGAAAAAGTCAAATTTTTCTGACTGTGCTTCATTCAGTATAGATTTTGTTTTATAAATCAAGTTTTTGTAATGGTTTGTGCTATTTTACATCCATTAGGGTATTTTCTTTAAAGAGAACAATATACCTAGATCAACATATTTACATATATAATTCTTAAAAAAAGACATATGTATATATTTTTTTTTTTGTGTTTAATGACAAATTGCTTCATAATTTCTGAAATATATTTTTTATTTGCATTTTAGCTAAAAGTCCAAGAAGCAATGCGAAAAAAGGAAAAATTTCAACGGGAACATGAAGAGGTAAGTCCAAACTAATGCTCGAGTTCTTAACATAATTTTATTTAAATCCAAGTCTTAAACAAATTAAAATAATAGTTTTCCGCAATATTCAAAAAAAAAAAAATTTAGAAACAATTTCAAAATTACATTTTGAAATAAGATTGTTAAAATAATACGAACTGATATGTGAGAGTGTGCCGCTTGAGGTATCTATGTGTCTATGAGGTAACAAGTTCAATTTTTTCAATCTCTTCAAATCAATTTGTATTTCTTTTGAAACCAAGATAGCAGATGAGCAATAAATTGAAATTTTTTTTCTACTTGATACAACACAATTTGGCTTTATCGCACTAAATCGTCGGTTTTATCCCTGAGTGTACTAAATGTGCATAATATTTATTTCTGGTCGAACAACTACATAAATATTAGTATTTGTCTTGGAAGCTAGCGGTGTTTTTTGCTATACCATAATGACTTGAAATTTATTCTATCCCCAATTACCTTGAATTCTGCTTAATCTGCTCACATATCACTTCCATCTACATGCACCATAATTATTTTGCTCAGAACATTATAAATATTCATCTGGGCTTAGAAAACTTAAGTAAAACATTAAACAGAATAGAAAGTATCTAATACAAAAACAAGAAAAAACCTCAAAAAATGAGAAAAACATAAATCAAACTAAAAGCATTTGGCATAAAATAATTATGTTCCAGCACAAATGTTTGTGCAAATGGAGGCCACATTTTATTCCTACACGTCGGTGTTTGCAAGCCTGACATCAAACATTTGCACACTTTCACACACTTGGACATACAAACACACACGTTGTACTCTTATGCTGCATACATTTTTAATGGCCGTCCATTGTTTACTCTTTCCACATATATGTATGTAGTTCTTTGTAAGGTATGTAGTATATAGAGAAAACTTAACAATTATGAAGAAGTCCATATTGCAGTTTTTTTTGCACAAACCCAGTAGAAAATGAAATTTTACGTCGTGCAAGAAAAGTTACTAGAATTTTTTCTTTTAAAATTAATTTCATGGTGAATATACCACTCAGCTGTAACTCTTCGTGTGAGAGTAATATATCAGCCAGCATTTTTTCAGTAGGTAAGACTTCTCTGATTTCCTGGAAACTTTTTTTATTTCCCATGCTGTGAAACAATAACTTTTCCAAAATATTATTTTATTATTGTATTTATTTGGGGTAACTTACAACATTTTTAAATTGTCGATAGCTTTCATTCCGTCGAAAATTAAATAATAGCATCTTGCGTGTCTAAGTAATTGCCATGTTTGCACGTTAAGTGGATAATCGGCACAAATTTTTCTATGTAAAATGGACTATTTGGACTGTGCGCCTAAAATTTTGGAGTTTAGAGCTTACTGTCTACAAAAAAAATTGTCGTAAAAAATTTCTCGAATAAGATAAATAGCATTGAATTCATTTTTATGAAGTGTAGTTTGCTCAAATTTTTGATATTTTTCAAAATGAGTCAGTCCCATCGGTTACAAAGTAAAAGTTTTTTAATACTTAAGAGAGCTAATGGAAGTGATTCGATAATCACTTATGCACTCGCACATCTTATGTAGCGAAAACGCTATATTACCGGAGTTATTTGAAAAAATATCATAACATACAAAAGTTGAGATCAAAATCTTGACGAACTTGGTCACTATTGAATTATGTTCCTTGTAACGTTTTTAGTATTCAGATAGCAACAAAAATAACAACAACAATATTTGTAAGTGAAAAGGAATTCTGTAAAAAAAAATTTCTGTTAGCAAGGACATTTTTGTTTATGCATATGCACATACGAGTAGAATCTACATGAAAGCCAGTCAGCCACACTTTTGCACACGATTACAATTGCATGCATTTTATATGAATGTTGCTCTGTTTTTGTATTCGTTTTTTTTTTGTTGTTGTTGTATGACAATAATTATTTCTACCGTTTTTGTCTTTGCTGTTGTTGTAGGTACTTTTCTTGAGCACATATTGAAGTTGTCATTCATATTTTAGTTCTCTATCCTTATGCTGTTATTTTACTGCTTCTTTTTGCTTAGTTCTCATGTACATGGTACGTGTGTAATTGTAAACATCTATGACTATGTGTGCATATGTATGTGTGTGCTGCAAACCTAGCTAGAAAGCTACAAAAGAACATTTTGTTGTATTATCCTTTTTTCGGTTTTATTGTTTGCTTATTTTGTCCTTTCATTCTATGTAGAAATTTTCTAACACAAAAATTTATGTGCAATATAGACCGTTTTTGATATCTACCATATATCGCATATTAGAGCAGTTTCTTTTTATTTGAAGTTAGCCTTTAATTTACATGTTACTTTTTGGGATATTTTTCAAACTAATTTTTGGGTGATACCTCTCTAATCATTTTTGTCAATACGCAAAAGTTACTTTTGTAATATTTCATAAAATTAATTTGCTGACATTATCGTCAGCCGACTTTAAGACACTGTGATATTAAATTAGAACTTAATTTCCCACTGGGATTAAAAATACCTTTGTTTACTTTTAAATATGTGCAATTTAGTGCTTTTGTTTGTTCAACAATTATGCAAAAGGTTGTTGCACCTTTGTGGTAAGCAATAGTAACAGCAACAACATCAGCTGCAAAGCAACAATAACACTGTATGTATATTGAATGTTCTAATAGAAATTCAAAAATCAATTAACTTCATTAATGTTAAAAAAGGCAAAGCAAATCAGAATCCCTTTCAGCACGATTTCCCATTGAAAAAAAATAATGCTGTTTTTTTTGTGCTGTAAAACAAATCACTTTAAATTGCATTGCATTGCTAATAGCTTAACACTACAGAAAACATATACATACATAAAGGGTGTTTTTTTTTAGAGGTTTGTTTTTCGAATAGAGATAAAACTGGGATTTTGTGGTCAAATCTGGCAACTCTAATGTCATTTATATTCAGTTTGGTTTGCCATTTCATCATGAACAGGTTGACGCATAAACAACGCGTCCAAATTGTGCAAATTTATTATAGTCACTAAAATTTCAACTTTATTTTCACTCAAAATTCACATGATTTTTGCAATTATGAAGTCAAGAAGGCCGCCTAGATCTTGTGATATCACACCTTAATTTTTTTTTTTGGGGTTATGTGAAGCCAAAAGTATGCGTCGATAAGCCAGCTACGATTCAATACTTCGAAGCCAACATTACTCGCGTAATTCGCGATATACCTTGAAAATTGGACCTCCATTTTAGACTACGTCCGAGCTAGCCGTGGCGTTCATATGCCAGAAGTCATATTTAAATTATAATGCCAGAAGATTATCTTTCGAATAAAGTAATTTTCATGTCTATTTAAAAAATTCATCTTTGTTTTATTCCATTTTAAAGTTCTATACCTCTAAAAAAAACACCCTATATATACTGCTAACGTTGAAAATTTTAATGCAGCTCACATTTCTTATTATGTTTCACGTTTTTATGTTTTTGTTGCTATTGCAAGTACTCGTACTCGTACATTTGTACGCACGAGAAAAAAAACAATGACAGACATTTCAACATCAAATGGAATTTTGTAATTTTTATATTCATTTTAAGTAGAAAATGTAGAATAAAAACCCAGAATAGCTGCCCAGGATGTAAAGTTGGCAGTAAGTGGTAGTAGCAGTAAAATGGAGTGCATCATCATCAGCAAAAGCAGTTGGATTTTTCTAGCAACATTTGCTGTTCTGTATGTTGCAATTGCTTCGAATGCTTTTTTAAGTCCTCTACTACGTTCTTTAGAACTTTTTGTTTCAAACTTGGCTAATAAAATTCACCAGCCAACAGCTCATCAGCTTTCTAACGAAGGTCACGTAATGTTGTTGGCGCTATTTCAAAATGGTACCCATGGTACCTGTTTGTTTTGTTAAAGTTTTTACAAGCATAAAATACTCGTAAGTGGTAGTTGCACTGTCATCTGTTTCATTCAATGATTTGATATCAATATCTGTTTTTAAGGAAGAAGATAAAATGTTAATGAAAAACATGTGTGCTTGAGCTCCTTTTTTTTTGAATTTTATTTTTATATAGGAGCTCTTTGTGTAATAAGGAATCTAGTGACCGAATCTAAGCTTTTAGTGAAATGAGTAAAATTTATTTAGTGTTAATCAAAAATAAAATATATCCCACTAGGTAATGTTAGTTTAGGAAGGCTGCCTACTGTTGACAGAAAGTAAACATAAAGAAGACTATAAAGCCATTTTGATACATTTATTGGCAGGCTGAGTAACTGAAAGAATCGCAGCGTTGCAGAATCGCTCAGGTTGCTAACAAAATCTTGCTCCAAGTCACAAATTTTTTATGAAAATTACTTTTTGACGGAAAAAATATATGACCTAATTAAAAAAATTATATCGATACAAGAAAAAATACTTTTCAGATAATTTTGACCAATTCTAAGAACTTCTTGCTCAGTGGAATTTTAAGGAAAATCGATATTTTAGGAGAAAAAGTGAAAAAAAGGTGAAATTTGGCGCATTTGGTTACTCGTCGGTCAATTACATAGGCCGACAGCATCTCAGACCCAGAAACCAAACTATATATTTCCGAAGGTTTTTGATGTGCCGAATCTAAATCTGGTCTCATAAATGCTCTACCAGCTCTGGTTTTTGAGATGTCCTAATAGTGCACCGTTTTAGCCCATTTTTGAGGTTATGTAGCCTTGCTTCAAGTACAACTCTTCTTCTTTTAAATAGCATTGAGTTTGCTGAAATGCTTTTTTGCTTTTTTTTCTCTGAGATATTGCATTTTGCAAACTCATTCGGGTCATTTGTATGTCAAAAGATTTCAAGGCATTTGCCTTGAGAGTAATAAATGAGCTATAAAATTTTTTGAAAGGTTTTTTAAAATGTATCGGAAAATTATTTCTTTTAGGTAAAATTAACAAAAATTAAAATAACGTCTTAATTTTTTTTTTTTTCAGATTCTACGAGACATTCGGCAAGGTTTATTACAAATGAGCAGAGAAGGTCGCATTGGTAAGTAAACTTTGAGTACAATCACAATATTTATATATGTATCTGCATATTTTCAGAAGTTGCAAATATTGTGAATTGTAGTGATGAAAAGCCATGTGATGTTCGAAAAAATTCTTGGTCAATCCTAGGATAAAAATTTTCTTAAAATCATGCTTCAGTTGCTCATTTTAAATGAAAGAAATTCAAAAATGAAATATATCGCAAGACAATGAAAAAATTGACTAAGACATATGTTGCCGACAGTCTTTTTACGCACGCTTGCTTGTGTGCATGCAGTCTTGAACTCACATGCATATGTGAGCACAAAATTTAATGTCCGTTTCCCATTTTACACCAACGCACAAACTTTGCAATTTTTGAGAAAATATATGTGTAAGAGTGCATTTTGTAGCTATCTATGAATGTGTTGAAGTGCAATTATCAGAGGCGGAATAAAATTATTTTTTAATTTTGAAATGTTATTCTTTAAGTTTAGCGCGATTTGACAAGCCCGCAGTACCAAAATAAATTTTAAATCTCAACATTGCCCTCTTTTATAAATTTATTTAGAAATGATAAGAATTATAACAACAAAACTTGTTAATTTTTAGTTATTTCTTTTAAAAACAGCTTTTTATATAAGCTGCGTTTTATTCGCCATCCTCTGCTAGATATCTTTAGCTAGCAACGATAATTGTATAGGAAAACAAAAACAAAATCGTAAACTTAGCGACTAAAATTATAGTTGCTAAGTATACAAGCAAGTTTCTTAAATGCCAGTGCTACCCAGTGAATTTGTGTTTTGTCTATTGTGATTTTGTATTTTGTCAATTATGAAGTTTGAAATTAAAAAAAAATATTGAATTTTACGGAAAAAAAATTTGAATTTTACGGAAAAAAATTTGAATTTAACGGAAAACATTCATTTTCTTTTTCTTTTTTTAAATTCAATTCAATTAATTTTTCAATGCAGTAAAAACACATTTGTGTAAACACCAGGTTAACCTGGCAAGGCACAACTATTTCCCCAGGACACAATGCCAGCCAATTAATTTTTCAAAACAGCAAAAACACAAATAAATGACATATCTGACGTAGCCAGTGCTACCCAGTCAGCTCAAAGGCAACTTAGCAACTTGTCGTTTTATTCGTACATAGATAGCGACTTGGCCAATAAAACGCACCTATATTTAACAAAAAGTTATAGTTCCATTGAAATTTTAAAGTTTTTAAATTTAAAAAAAAAAAAATAAAAAAATCTTTAAGTCCGCCTCTGAACCTTACATTCGAACTTTTTGCAATCGTCTGCTCTTTTAGTTCTTTAGCATTTGTTCTATAAAATTAAAAAAACAACCATAAAACAGAGAACTCAAAAAAAATGAATGTAAAGAAAAAGTTCATAAAAGTCGCTCAGCAGCGCATGAAACGCTGTACTTGCATCAACAATTTTTTTAGTTTACCCAGCAATTTTTTGCTTCATATCACATTTTTGTCTCTTAAGCACAAGGATCATTTCATTTTTGTGTAAAACTTCTTTACATAGTATGCCAGAAATTCATATTAATTTCAAATAAAATATTTCAAATTTCATATAATATGTTGCTTTCTTCCAGATGACACCTATATGTATGACGATGCTGTGCGCGCACCCGCTTATGCTGTGGGTGGCATACATCATCAAGGCCATTGGTATGATGAACCACCTTACGAAAGCGATCCTGATGATTTTCTTATGGCTGGCCTTAATTGTGGACCAGCAGCAACGATTCAGGTACGAATTACATATTTTTAAGATTCATGGATTTTATTAATAATTTCGAAATGTCAGCATTATGGCGAAAGCCAGACTTAAAATACTTAAGGGTATATATGTCACTGGCCAAACTAGTTCTTAGGATAAATTAGTTTTTCCTAGACCAAACTAGTTTATTTGAAGGCCTAAAAGTATGCAAAAAAGTATAAAAAAAGTCAGTGTTGCACATATTATAGACTCAACCGCGGCGAAGGCGCTGTTGGACATATTAGAGGATGTAAATCCTGAACCGCGGCCGTTGGCCGCCCAATTACCCTCACTTACTTCCCGCTCGTTGTGGAATCAATGACACAGTCGATAAGATTGAGGGGTGCAAGAATTACCACATGACAAGGGGCTTTCTAGATACTTTTTCTGAAATTGACATTTTTTCAGAAAA
Source organism: Meiosimyza platycephala (assembly GCA_963662105.1). Lineage (NCBI taxonomy): Eukaryota > Metazoa > Arthropoda > Insecta > Diptera > Lauxaniidae > Meiosimyza > Meiosimyza platycephala. The sequence continues at coordinate 66,905,396 of OY759209.1, read as the reverse complement.
TTTGAGTTTCTCAGAAATTTGTTATGATCAAACTTTTACATTCAACAATTTCAAACATTGTTCCGCTATCATTTCGTAAAGCGCCCCAAGCTAAAAGTTTACTAAACATCGCTAGATTTTGAAGAAAAATGTACTTAATCCTTTTATCAGTGATCCGGCATTTAATTGTTTTTAAACAAGTAGAATGTTATTTGTATGAATTCTTTTTATAAGTCTATTCAGGTTTGATGAGAATCAAAGATTGGAAAATATAGTAAGCAGTGCTGAAATTAAAACACGGAATTTCTTAATATAAGGTTTTTTCATATGTACTCTATTTTGCCTTAAATAATTTTTATTGGATTTTGATATAATTAATTTTAACTGATTTCAATTGCTTTAATACCTAAGTGTAAAGTCTCATACCATGATCTTTGTAATACGAAAACTATGAATTTGAAGACCAATAAATAAATAAACATAGAATTTCCGTACCAGAGCGAAACAGCATAGCAAAATTCAATGTTTGGGAAACCCATCGTATTCATTGTTGACCAAATCAAGAATATTTGCTATAAATTTTATAAATAATATCTCAAGGCTGACAAGTGAACCGGTCAAGCCCTAAATTTCATGTCAAACCCAGGGGCTTGGTAGGAATTGAAAAAGTTCTGAATACCCGGGTGTTGGACAATTTTAGTAACAAAAAAGTTCAAGCTTTCCTATCATGCAAAAAACAAACCCTTACAAGAAGTGTTTCTTATATGATTCAATTTTGCGCCGGCATAAGTAAACAAGATTGGAAGCGGCATAAATTGACTTGAAAATATTTATAAGAGATTACCAATGCTTTAAGAAAATTTATCTGAACTAATGAAATCGATGGGTTTCTTAAATTAACTTTAAAGCCTATAAGCGTAATAAATTTATCAATTTGATTTTATTTAATCCTTGAAAGCAACGTTACATTAAGTGACTTACCATGTTTGAATAGCCAATGCAAATCTACCTCAATCTAAAGCTGAGGAATATGATCTTATTCAAAGAAATCCAGAATAGAACTTACATGTATGAAAGTTGCTTTCACATGAGGGCTGGTGGAATGGGACAACAATGATTTTCTGACGTTAATTAAAATCAAATCTCTTGGCAAGACCAAACTTAAAGCACTTCAACATAATAAAAAGTCTGCACAAGTGTAGAATAAACTCGCATATACGGAAAAGGATTCGCTTTTGAAAAAACTATTCAACTCAAGTAGAAATAGGTACATGTTCCACTTAACAATGAGATAAATTCAAAGTTTTATTGGATTATCTACGTACCAGCCATAGAAATAAGCCTGATGCAATTGAAACTGAAACGAGCACCAAAGATGAAATAAAAAATAAAAAAATTCATTGCCAATATAACAAGAGCAATATAACGAAAACAGCAACAACAACTAGGAAGCTGCAAATCAAATCAATTTCTAAAAGAAAGAAACAAAAACGGAAAATCCAACTAAGAAAGTGAGAAATATGTACGTAGAAACTTATTATAGAATCGATTCCATGGAGAATCACAGCAAATTCCACACTTGAAATCAAGCACTGTGTATAGCACTTGCCGTCAGACAGACAGTCAGACAAATAAACAAACGGCAAATAAACTCGAAAAAGTTGAAAAGCAACTTGCAAAGTGTAATGCAAGGACCTTCTTTGCCTCAATAGGTGATTTATGAAAGAAAAATCAGTTAAAAAAAAGACGAAGGCAAATAAAGAACTTCTTCGGGAAAAAATCAAAGTTACCATAAGCAAGAAAAAAAGAAACAGCAAGCATTGAAATTATGGAGAAAGTTGCTATACTTTCTGCAATAAATTTTTGTATTTTTTTTTTCTTATTTCTCCATTTAATATATCCTGCATCCGCTATTTCCCTGCACCGCACCGCATAGTTGACTTTGTACAATTTGAAAATAACGCAATTCAACGCAATGGAACGTAACTATCTCGGTTCAATTGGCAACATCGACAAGACACATGTAGGTACTACGACCACAAGCACATGAGCACAAAATGTTTCATATGCCAAAAGTAGAACATGAACAATTTCCTTGATTTGATTGTAAGCAGTGACGAGAAAATTTAAATACCTGACTTAAATGCTTATTTCTCTATAAATTGATAAATGTAAAATTCCTTTCTTTTCTACTTTGTTATGTGCTTGAAAGAAGTGAAAATTTTGCTCGTCAGTGTAAATCGTTTTTCACTCAATTTGCATATCGACAAGCCCTACGTAAATAGTGAAAATCACTATAAATTTATGTTTTTCACGAAAGCATTCTTCATAACTTTGGTTTTCATTTTGTTCACTCCTTTCAATACGCTTCTGCTATCGTCAATAACTTTTCCAACATTTTGATTTTTCATATCCTTGTTGGCATTTAACTTTTTTCTACATTTTTTTCATAGAATTGATTATCCTTTTCTTACCGCTTAACTTCTTTTTTACTTCCCAAATACAACTTTATCAAAATCAACATCGTCTTAGAGTTGAATCCCACGGCATCAACTCCAAGTTAACTCGCCTCAACTGAAGTCGTTGAATTCAGTTGTGTCCTTCTGCGGTTTAAGTTCAAGTTCGACGAAGTTGCATGTTCACTGCTTCGTTGACTTTTGTAGCTGTCATCATCAGAACAGTTTTCTTTGGAGTACCAAATTTTCTCCGACGATATTGCTTATGTCAGTATACATAAGGTGGAACGTCTTTTGCTCATCGTTTATTTTAAATGAATATAAAATAAGTATAAAGAAAATGTTTGTTCTTTAACTTTAGTACAATTAATACCCATAAAAAAATAAAAGTCAGTCAGTTTCACATCAGTTCTTCTATATGTCCACCCAAAATATTTATGATCAAATATGTCAAAATCATTATTTTACCGAATTTTTGGACGAACATCTCTTAAATGGACAATTTTATTATATTCATTTTTAAATATAATATATTAAATAAATCTGATGAATTTCAATCTCAATGAAATCGAAAAAAGCAGGTCAGGTGCTTTGGTCATATTTTCAATTGCTGTCCTTTCCTGACGTATTTGTCTCTTCGGTTATCTATTTTTATGGTATTTTAAGCTTCAACCAAAATAATAATGAATAAATAATCAAACTATTGAATTTGCTTTAGAATTGCGGACTTAAATTCCAATTAAAGTTCTTCTTAAAATAAAAAACATTTCTTTAATAAAGTCCACTCTAACGACAGTCTCTTGTTGTATTTGAGTCTGCGATGAAATGTAACTTTATTAAATTATATGCCGCATACACTATATCCGATGAGCATTGATTTTTGATTTTTCTTTTTCTTCGGTTTTTTTTTGCTGCATTTAAATTGAAATTCATGTTTATTGACATTAAGAATTGCATAATTTCAGGCGCCCTTGCCGTTTTACCCTTGTACAATGCGTTCTTCTTCCTTTTTGTCTTTTTTTATTTGACTGCCACTTCCGTTTGGCAAATTTTCTGAAGTTATCTTTTTTTTATCGTCCCAACTCCTGCCGCTTCATTTTATTCCAGTTAGTTATCCTTTTGAATTATGTTTTTTTCTTGTGGTTTTTAAGTGAATTGGTCTTTTTTCTTTCCTACATTTTTTGTATTTTGGCTGCTCAGTACTTAATTTGCGTTTCGCTTTGATGTTCAATTTGCGCTGTGGTAAAAGCTGTTTTTTCTTGCTATTATTGTGGGCTAAGCAAATTTAGATAAAGCCGGAAAAAGGAAGCTGCTTGTTATTGTTATTTGCAGATTACAACAATAATGAGGGGGTTAAAAATGTCAATTTGCAGACAAATTTCAAATTCATTGCTTTGGGTTTTAAGTAGTGCGGAAATTTACCAGAATATAATTTGTGGAATGTCTTTTTAAGTGAGTGTTGTTTTTCATTAAAAATCATGTCAAATGTAAAAATGTACAAGGAGACCCAAATTTGTTCGATTTTTCCTTTTGAAAATTTATTTATATAACTTTACTTATACCATCACACAAAGTATTGGTTGAGTGAAATTTTATTTAAATTTGACATGTTACACAAACAATAAAATTGCTCATGTGACTAAAGTGAAAAAATGTGGGCTTGGATTGGAATGTAATCCTTCACTAAGTCAAATTACTGGTCCATTTTTGATCCAAAGAAAGATTATTACAAAAAATATTCACTGTATTTCACTATGACTGTTCACATATATCGTTCCATATGACGATTAAGGTATTTTGAGATGTCCTGTGAAAACTTATGACAACAAAAACCACTAAGTCGAATTTCATAATCATTGCTGCAAGAGTTTACTAAATCCAACACTAACAATATTTTATGGGTTTGATAGGTGTCACGTTAGACCGGTACCAAAAAAAAAAAGTCTCTGAAATTTAGAGGCACCGGCAGATTCCTATTCCCATAAGTGTCCCGAGTGGGATGTGTAACCAATTTTTTCTAAATATTGCGATCCAGATTGGAGATTTCCATATTACTCTTGAAACTTTCGCATAAAAAAAAAAGTTCACCAACAACCTAAAAACGATGGTAGTTATCGCTGAGGTGAACTTTTTTTTTTTAATTCAGTCTCACTCTCGGAGTAGTTTTGAATGGGGAATTTGAATTTCTTATTATTTTTTAATTATGTTGTTTTCTTCAGTGGTAAAAACTGAAAATAATCATGAAATTTTGTCAAAAATTTAAATTTTTTTTTTTTATTTAAAATGAAAAATCAGGTCTAAATTTTTGGATTTTTTTTTGCTTTTATTATTTTGAATAATTTATTTTTTCTGCTCTATCTGATGGTGTTAACCACAAATTTTTATTTTTTTTTGTACTTAAAAATATAAACATAAATATAATTGAACATATTGAAGCTATGTTTTAACAGGGAATATAAATTTTAATGTGGAAATCTGTTTCAAAAATATTGCATTTAATGTTTGTTCCTTTTAAGGGATATGCCACACCCACTGATACACAGATACATTTCAAAAGAATTGACTTATTGTTTCTCATATTAGAACATATTAAAATTTTGTGGGTGGTGCCACGCTTGTCAACGAGGTTTACTAGTATAAAAATTTATCTTTTATTATTAATTTTTTTGAAGTCATTTATTTTAAATATTTTAACCGTTGCGATCCCATTTCCAAGTAATATTGAATTTTTCCTCACTCCTATTTTTTTTCAATTCCGCCCACTTTCAGTCCAGTAGTTGATATTTGTGTTCGGTTTTTTCCTACTAAATATAATTACAATGTCTTGTATGGCTTGCGTGACATGACGTAAAAAAATTAAAAATTGGTCAAAATTGGAAACTTATTATAAGGTCAGTTACGTGCTGTTACGTTATACTCTTTAAGTTTACAAAAATCGATTTTGCAGTTTTGAAATAAAGTTAAGCCACATATAAAAACATTTATTTATTTAAATCTTTATATGACAAAATTCAAATTAAAACCTCAACCAAATGCTTGCAAACTCTATCTTTTTAAGCAGGATCACTAAAAGTGAGAAAATGGCTAAACAGTTTTTCTTAATTCAACTGAATATCTTATATTATCCCTTCCAGTTGCTTGAACGTTAAATACTCGTAAATTTGTTTAAACCCACAATCAGTTATTTGGTATTTGGCTTTAGGAAAAGTTTCAAAGAAAAATGCTGAGTTTTTTATTTGGTTTTTTTCTCCACCACATATGCATTTGCATTATACTAAAATCTTCGGAAAAAATTGTTGCCAAGTAATGAAGAAAATTTATGTTTTGAACATAATTTATTTGTTGTTGTAAACTTCATTTTTGTATAAATAAATCAGGGTGAAAACTTTATTTTATTGTGGTTGTTGCTTTTGTTGTCATTATTTATAGTTTGACAGTTAAATAGTTGGTTGCTGCCAGGCAAAATAGTTGCCAATAAATGTAAAGTTGTGTTGGGGTGCCAAAGAGAAATATTGACAAAAAATTTTATATACAAACTTAAATGAAATGAACTTAACATTTTTTATGCCACAACATATTCTCGAACATTTAAATATGTCCTACATTTCTCTTTCAGGGTGGTCGCGTGCGATTTACTTCGAACCGTGAAAGTACAGGTGTAATTTCTTTGCGTTCTGCTGGTGATATTTCCCTACCGCAAAGAGGACCTCCACGTCGTGGTCTTATCGTACCACAACAGCCACCAAATCCACCAACAATCATTCCACTGACGCATGCCAGGTAAGTCACAAATTCGCTTCTATGAACATCAAGAATAAGATTATAATTTATCATTGTTATATTATATGTTAAGTAAATTTTGAATCCTCAGAAGGAAATAACTCAAAACACAGTCGAGTTCGCTTGATTAAGTGAATTAATTTTTTTAAAGAAAATATGATTATCTGAGGTAGCAACAATTGATAGCGGTGGCTGACCGAAAAATAAGCGCAAAATGCTCAGAATAGCATCCTACTCAGCTTTTTCCACGTCGTAAATAAAGGATTGAGTGAAAAAAAATGAGTTCGCAGATGAAATAAAGTTGCATATAGACGATCTTGATGAGTATAATTATCACTCCCATGACTTGAGAGTAAAAGAGGAGAGACTTTTGATTCTACATCAACGCTGTGAAGATGGTTTTATCGTGTGGGTACTCCAAAGTGACAGGATATAACTACAAAACGTTGCTGGTAACTTCTTTCTCTAAAGTCATATAAATATTTGGAGTTATTTCATGAGTATTGCAATAGGAGTTGTCAAAATCTGGATTTCATCTCAAAACATGGAGATTTTACCATGAATTCCTTATTATCCGGACCCTAGAATATTCGCTATATGAACTGCTACCGTGCGGTAAATTACTTGAAAGGAAAAGAGCCGTACTGAAGTAATATAAAGAATTTTTAAATCTCGAAAATTTATTTTTCTTCATTCTTTTGTACAATAAATTTCATTTAGAATGTATACTAAATAGGCTATGTAATCAGAATCCAACTAGAGACAAAATAAATGTGCAAATCTGTTTAAAGTCATCAATTGTAGTTTTTTTTTTCGAAAAATTACATAGGCAGCTGCTGCTAAAAAAAAACATAAATTTAAAACTTTCAAGGTGTTGCTACTGCATAAATTTTATATCTGCTACAGTGATGGCATTTGGGTTTTGTGAAAATGTACTGAATCGAGACTTGAAATGTACTTTTTAGAGGCCGAATGTACTTTTTTGGCGAGAAGACCCGATTTTAATAAAATGTACGAATTTTTCGTAAAAAAATTTATAAAAACTCAATAACTATAAAAAGGTCCTCACTTTTGGCATCTCAAAAACCCTAGGAAAATGGGATATATATGAAATTAAACTACAAAAAACTACACCTTGTACTTATTTATAAAAAAAGGTATTTATTATATATCTTCACATTGCAATTATTTTTATTTACTTAAACCCGAAAACAGGTAATTATTATAAATTGTTCAAATGTACCGAAAATGTACTGAAAATGTGCAGAAAATTCGCCAAATGTACTAAAAATGCGGCAAATGTACCGAATGTACTGAAAACTTGTCAAATGTACTGACAACGGTTTTTCAGGACGCAAATGTACCGAAAAAAGTACAAATGTACCGAAAATGCCATCACTGATCTGCTATGCCTTTAAATTGCTTGCGTTCAAATAATAATTTACCCAAAAAATATTGCCATTAAGAGGCTAACAAGAACATCTGTGGTTCATCTGATGGGTTGATGGCTGTAATATCGCCTGGCACTCGTATTTACAAATGAGCCCAACCCTAAGTAACCAGAATTCCAAGCCACTTGGGAAGGCATTCAAGTGTTTACTATATTTGTACCTAACAAATCAAGGGTTCAATTTTGTTTTGTGAGAATTTAATCTTTTGCTAAAAAAGGATAATAAAGCTTATCCTCTGTGAGTTGGAGTATGTGTGTATGTGCTTAAGTTCGTTTGTGTGCATAAAAACACTTGAACTTTAACAATATTTGTGTTGATTTTCGACAAATTATTGAAAGTTTAAATTTGTCCCCATTGCTTTTTCAGAAAGAACAAATATCATAATGGTCAATTTTGATCGTAACATGGAAATATTTTCTATAATTTCAGTAGAAAAACATACAATTTTCCATTTTTATTTCTTTATTCCTTTCTCTAAAAGCAATAGAAACAATATGGTATCCTTTCATCGATATACTTGTACATACAGATATGTCGGTATTGATATTACCCAACTGGAAATGCAGGAACGATCCAAAATTATGTAGTACATAAATGAGCACGCGATTTTCATAGAAAAGTGAAAATAAATACGATCGAATTTCTTCGAACACTTTTGCATTATACTTAGGTATCTCTTAGTTTATTTGGTTAAGCATAACTTAGGAGTACCAGGAGACCGACCAAAGTTTGGTTTTTCGTGTTGAGGTTAAGAAATTCCAAAAATATAGGAAATAATATGGAATGCATTGATTCTTTGAATAGAGTGTATGTTATATTCACTAGCTAAATGAAAATATAAGCAAAGACACAAATCTGTGCTCCTTTCCAATGATAAGCAAAGAGCAAAAATTATTTTCGAAAATGCATCTAAAATGGAGTAATAATTCAATACAATAGCAACGACCATTGGGATCTATTTTCCCGTTGGGTCATGTTGGTGTACTCCTACTATCGACATTGGTATTAGTGTGTCGATATTGCATTGTGTGTGTGTGTATTTGTTGTATCGTAATTTTATTTGTGTTTGATTGTGAGTTTTGTGCGTGAGATAAGCCAAAAAGTATAGTAAAATCAACATTTGTGTGAAAATTACAAGCACTTGAACAACAAAAGGGACTAAAAAAGTAACCCCTTCTGGCAGCATACGTAATAAAAATTTACCAATGAATGGTTTTTCAAATATGTATGTATTGTTGTTTTGTGTTCAGATAAACTTGGTCATTTGTGTTGGGAATAATGGAAAAGTAATAAAAACATAACTGATTTGATCGAAGTGCCAAATTAGTGACATTTAGGATTTATATTTTAGTCGCTATTCTTGATTTATTTGTATTTGATAAAGAAGTTAATAGTTTTCTATTCGACTAGAAGAAACTTATTTCAAATTCATATGTTTTTCAGAAGCTGTGAAATTATTACTAGAGGCCGATGTAAATATAATACGACTATGTTTGGTATAATGAATTATTTTTAACCAAATTAGTTCTTAATTTGAACAGTTCAGTTTCATATACCACTGTCTCAGCGTTATCTGAGAAATCTAAAAACCCTCAAATTAAAAAAAAATTACCATATTCCAATACCGTCCTTACATAAATCCACCCCTGCCTTTGGTTAAATTTACGATCGTATTCCAGGCAGAAATATATGCTGCTGAGGTATGTACTGCAGAGTGCCTCATAAGGAAAATGTAAACTACATACATTTATATGATATTGCCATCTGACTAGGCTTTTAAGGTCCTGAAATTAGCAACAGTTCTTTCCGGATTGTCATTGATTGTCTACAACTTTCTTTTGAACTAGATAAACTAACTCTCTAGTGCTGGGATGATTTGCAGGACATTTGCGGAATGCAGGCAATCAGAGAGATATCTGCTTAGCTAAATGAGAATCACTGCGAGCATAAATTTTATCTGAACTCTTCTGCGGACAGACTTTTGGGCATAAATCATAACTGCTCACAAATTGGACAGAATAAAATCTTGCATCTGCTGTAATAAAAGTTTACATCAAAGGTTATCAAAAATATTACTACCGCCAGCATATGCTTACCCTGTGCTGAGAGGATATTTTTGTCTTTATTTGAGCTACCGTCTAAAGAAAATTGATATATATTTAAAAGGGCTCCGGGAAGAATTTGGAACATTAAGCATAATAAAGTACTTTATTTCAAAAGAAAAGTCTAAATGGATAACGACAGTTCCGAAAATTCCGAAATTAAAAAAAACAGATTCATCGCGTTATACGTGGACAGCTACGGGACTTAGGTCGAAAAGTAATAAAATATTTTGTCAAAAGAACGGATATCTCCAATGCTGCTTGTGGTGACCATTTGGCCAATATAATTTTCGTGTCTACTTCCACACTTAAAACATCTTAAATAAAATAAGTTTCAGATTCAAATTGTAATCTCCAACTGAATAACCAAGTTTCTTAAAGCATCCTAAATCTATTTTCCTGGCGGTAGAAAAAAATTTTAATATTGTATATTCTTGTATACATTCTCTACATTTCAAGTCCAGCAACTTTATCGCATTAAAAAGTTTTTCCAAAGCATTTTCAACTGCTATGAAGCGCATCCGAAACTCTTCCAGTCCAAGCCATTTCTATTCATTTGTTTTGTAATTTTGTTTCGTTTAATTCGTTCGTTTGGATGTCAAAATGCGTACGTGTGGAAAAAAGGATACCAAGAATTTTGATTGAGTATGTGTTGGTTATTTTTGTCTAAATGATTGAATGCCTGACTAACTGGCTGACGGAAGGGATACTTTTTAATGTTGCGTAAGTTATGAAAAGAGTTTTTCCTCTTTCACATCCATTTGCTCAAACTTAGTTTCTTGTATGATTTTTCAATGCGTTTGTAGTGATGAATACCATTTTGCAAATTCATTTGAAAATGCGTTAAAATCTTAATATAAAACGAGATACACCATTTCAAAGATTCTATAGGATTATCATAAAAAATTGTGACTAACCAAATACTACTGACGAAACTTTAGCTTTAATTTAAGTGCTACTTTGAAGTTGAAAAATGTTTTAATAACATCCACTCTAAGATGTGTGCGTTGTCCATAACAATAATATATTGTATTTTCTCTGTGGCTGTAATCTCCTTACATTACTTTTGTTACAGCTTCTGGCACCTTAAGATAAGAAAATACAAAGATACAAAAAAAAAGTTTTTCAACACTTTTCTCCGTATTCCATTTTAATCCTTCCTTAACCTTTAAACGGTCACTCAACTGTCAACAAATAGAAGAGTGATGGGCGAAGAAGAAATAAAACCAACCAAGCCACTGACCAATAACTATGGGCATGACAGCTATTAAAAAAGCCAATGAGTTGTTTAACCTTTTCAATTCTTTGTTTGTTTGTTCTTTTTTTACTGCGGTGGACTTTTCGCAGCCACTCAAGTCAAGTTTTAGAATGAGATTTTATTTATAAACGTTACTAGAATATTAAAATATATTTTCATTTCATTTGACATGGAAAGACGCATCATTTTCTATGCACGAACTCTTAAGGAAATATTCTAACCACATTTTTATATAAGTTTCTCAAGAGTTTTATTTACAAAGGGATTAATACTAACTTTTTTTTTTTCTTTCAGATCACATGATCGTGAAAGTGGCGACTATGCTGGCTCAATATCAGATCTACAAAGTGTTACTTCACGTTTGAGCACAGTTTCGGTAAGTAAAAATTATTGTTAATTTGAAATACAGACATACTTTCAAACAGCATACACGCTGAGCTCAGAGAAAAAACTTCCACCAGGGGAGAGATTTTTATCTGAATTTATTCATTATATCGAAGAGCTTACTGTTCAGTACAGTGCGTGTCAACACCAACAAAATTACACTAATCAAAGCTTAATTCTACATAAAAGAGGGCTAAGGCTAGACATACCAGTTTCATCCTTTGCCATATGGAATCATCAGAGACCTTTAACCCAATCAGTAAGAATTTCGAGGCCTGAGTTGCAATAGAAGTGAGATTTTTCACTATGCTTTTTGTTTCACTAAAGGAAATTATGTCAGGCTTAGAAATTCTTAGTAATCAGCTTAAAGGTCACTGATGATTCCATTTATCAATGGGTGAAGTCTGTAGCAGGGACCGTAAATAATCGTTATTTCCTATAATTAACCCTTTCTTATTAAATTTTTCATCTCGAGTCAAAAAAATTTTTTCTTGTCTTACTCTCACAGATTTATATTTAATTAGCAATAAAACACAAAAAATTATAGTAAAAAGTTTTTGGAAAAGGCTATAGACCTTTGGAAAATTTGTGCAATATATTGACCAAACTGCATCAAGGGAGTAAAAATTTAAGAAAATCATTATATATTTTTAATTTTTTTTATTGAAAACGCAAACATAGATATTACAATTCATCAAAGGTACAGCCTAAAAATCATAAAAACACAAATTTTAGATTCCAGAAAATTATTGGAAGGTTTAAAAGTAAGTTGGAAGAGTTAAAAAAGTTGCCGAAGTACAGATTATGACCGGAATTTGTCAATATTTTAATCAAAGGCAAAACAATTGCTATTGAGAATCCGTACCGTAAATTTGTTCGTTAGAATTATTACGTTGTATGAGAGAATCTATAAGAATCTCATCATCGGAATCGATGTCGGCAACTTACACAATTTCAGTTTGTTCCCCATTTTCATCTGCTTCTTTCTCAAAATCTGATATATCTGCTTCAATCATGTCCACAAATTCATTATTTTTTTATGCTCATTAACCTTATTTGCGTAAACTCATAGTAAAATTATTTTTGTAAACTTAAAATATTCAAAAACCCACACAAAACAGAACAATAACAGTTTTTTTTCATCGTAGGATGCGGAAAATATATAAAAAAACTACAACCTTTCTTGAATTTTGTACAATATATTGACCAAATTATTTATTTGTACATTAGTATTGGCGGAATTCGTAAAATATATTGTACACTTTTTTTAAACTATTAAAACAATTTTTTTTCCAGTTTTTCTGTTGAAATATTGATTTCCTACTAAGAATTGGTTCTTTAACTTTAATTTAAACTTATGATATTTTAAAAAAAATGTTCATTACCTTCTCAAAAATCTAATGTTTGCGTGCGCATTTCTTGAAAATACACGGACGCAATGCAGACTGTTTTTCAAAGTCAAATAAAAAACTAACCATACTACCTTTGTTTTTCAATGAAGGTTTTGCAGATGAAGGTTAAAAAGAAAAGCAAGCTTGATTTAAAAATTAAGTTTTGTTTTTTCCAAATCTGCGAAATTTTTAAAAGAAGAAGTAAAGAAATGCGATAATTTTTTTGTACAATATATTGTACAAAAACAACGAAAGGGTTAATGTCAAAAAAATCACAATGAAGGAAAAGTCGAAATGTGAGTTTAATGTGAGATGAATTTCTTTTGACGAGAAGCCTAGATATATGACATGATTTTTAATAATGCGATTTTTATTTTTTCGATCAAAAATAATTGTTATATCGGATTTCTATTTTTTTCGATCATAAATAATCGCTATTTTGGATTTGTATTTTTTCGATCAAAAATAATCGTTATTTTTAATTTTTATTTTTTTCGATCGAAAATAATCATTATTTTGGATTTTTATTTTTTTGATCAAATATAATCATTATTGTTGATTTCAATTCTTTTCGATCAAAAATAATCATTATTTTGGATTTTTATTTTTTTGATCAGAAATAATCGTTATTTTTAATTTCTATTTTTTTCGATCAAAAATAATCGTTATTTTGAATTTTTATTTTTTCGATCAAAAATAATCGTTATTTTTAATTTCTATTTTTTTCGATCATAAATAATCGTTATTCTGGATTTAAATTTTTTTCGATCAAAAATAATAGTTATTTTAGATTTTTATTTTATCGATCAAAAATAATCGTTATTTTTAATTTCTATATGCAGTGATTTCTATCATAAAATTCATAATCGTTACGGCGTCTGGTCTGTAGGACTAACTTTTTCCCCTTTTTGTTGAATTAATAATTATTTAATATTTTGTTTCATAAATTCAGTTGAAAGTCTTTCCCCTGCAGAGTGTATATGTCTGTCTCCTTCTGAATTTTATTAAAATTTAAAAAAAAATTTCTTAAATATCTTGCAGTCATGTATTGTATATATTAGTTATTTGAATAATTATGTGCAGAAGAAACTTTAATGTCATAACTATTGCCTTCTCAAAAACTTTAAAAATGTTGACCTCTTATCGTAGAGGCACTCTCATACTCGTTAATTAACTTATATTACTACTTCAAACGACCCTCTCTTCCATTTACGAAAAGTGCAGCAATAATTTAGAGGTTAAAAATAAATTGAAAACTTGTGAATTTTCAAAGTCAAAAGAAAAACTTTTCAACATTGATTTAAAGTTTACACGTATACAGCAGGCCAATGTCTGATGACCATTCGGGCAATAAATATTGCTGGCAATTTCCGACTTTTAATTTTATTAACTGCACTTGAAAAGGAGAAAAGAAATAAAACCTTGGCTATTTTGCGGCAATTTCTTCAAATGCTGCCAGACCTTGCCATGCTCTTCGAGATATCCCTCCTTTATACCCGCGGACAAATCGAATTTTGTGCGTTAACTAAAAAAAAGAAAGACTTGAAAGCTTTTAAAACTTTTGCTGTTTATACTGCAGTTATTTTATTTTGATGCAAAAACATAAAATCATTGATTTAACTTCTGAAATTCTATGAATATGGTAGTGAAAAGCAATTTGCTCGCAGTTTTCTTTGTGTATTGCTTTGATTTTTTAAAAAGTTTTTTTAAAAACAAACTAAAAAAAAATCTTTTTACTTATTTGCAATTCAATTTTTGTTTTCTTCTCTTAATTTCTATTCACAGATCGGCACCAACAATTGCACTGCTCGTTACCGCACACTAAGTGGTGGCATTGGTGAATCACCCTCACTTTCACCGAGTCCTTCATCCGATTACGAAGATATCGCCGCAACGCGCGGTCTCCCACCTAGCCTGGCGGCGAAAAGCAAAAAGAACGGTATCGCACATAAGGCCAATACTATTAGCCAGAAAGCAACGGTACATCATGTAAGTTAATTACCATTATTTATGCACAGCAACGAAGCAGCAGGCGAAGGGACGAAACACTGCAGTTGGTGGGGGTCATTTGAAAACGGCCGATGGGTGCAAAAGTTGAAAATTGCAATTTACAATTGCAAATCTCTTAATCAAAAAGTTCGCTTTTGTAAATGCCAATACAGTTCACCAACTGTGTATGTACGTATGTGTTTGAATGTGAGTGTGAATTGTGGAAAATATGAGCGCCAGCTCAAAAACATTCTTCCTATACGACTGTTAAAATTCCGATGCAGAATTAAATTCTAATGCGAATTCATCTTTGCACGTATTTTCATGTATAATTTGTTCATTTTTCAGTTTCCTTATTCTAAAATAAAATGCACACTTCATGGAGTATTGTTGTCAGCCCATTGGCTCCAAAATCTTGAATTTATTTCGGTCGTATCACAATGGAAACTTTTTTTCTTTCGATAATAATAACTTAACGTCAGGACATATTCTAAGCTTTAAGTCAGTTTAATTTTCCAAATTGCCTTTTTGGCGTAAACATTGCCATTATACCTAACGAACTGATGCGGTATGTTGCTGTTGCCAAAAAAAAACCAACCAACTCACTTAACACAAGTTCGTTTGGGTCAAAGGATTAAACTTCAAATAAACCAAAAAAAAAAATAACAACAACAAATGGAAAAGACAATATGCACCCTTTAGAAAAACCTCTTTCCATTAACGCAAATGAAATGCAATCTAATTTAGCAAATACTACGAGTATCTGTGCAGTTTAAGCCAAAAGATTACGAAGCTCTGCTTTGTGGGACATTTTAAAGGAGTATTGCATAATGAACTAGGGGAATCGCTTTCAACATGACAGCACTACTCGACACTTTTATGACTTTTTATACGATAATTTCGTTGGATTACGTTATGTATGAAGTTGGAGAAATGTAGTTTTTGTTGTCCTTATGGTCGTTTGTTGTAACGGCTAAGCTTAGTTAAACTCAATTTGTATTTTGAAGGATATTCTTAAGCAAAATTTCTCTGACTTTAAAAACAATATGGAAAAATAAATCAATTCTTTCTAATTGTAAGTAAATTAAATATTAAAATATTGATGAAAACTTAAGCTCTTCGTTTCGGGATATGTGCACAGAGTTGCCATATGAAAAGTTTAGTTTTTTAAGTGAAAGTTACGCAAGTACTAAGGATGCCATGTTTTTTAAGTAATTGTTATAATTTAAAGTCAATGAAGCTATTTTTCGCTCAATATAGAAGTTTCTGTTCAAAAAACCACAAATTTTGTCCAAAGAAATCTCTTGTCATATACCAGCAGGACCTACTCCTACTGCCCACCATATTCTTTGTAAAGTAAAAGTCTGACTGTATTGTTTGGAAATGCATATCCTCACTTGCCTCTGCCTGCACTGCTGTGCATTTGTTATGCGCCAGCTGCACAAAGCGCTGCAAGAAGCTGAAAGCTTTTGCGCTTTTGTGCTATTAAACTTTTAATGATTTAACTAACAAACTTTCTACGTTCTTTGTTTCTTCTCTGCATGGGTTCTTTTTTGCCCATTTTCTATTTTCATTTCGTTTTCGTTTGGTGCGTCGCTATAACATGGGAATGTGTGTCTGTGGTGCGTCTTACATTGCTGTCTGCGCCTTAAAATATGCAATTGCAAAATGGTCATGCTGCTGATGCTATTCCTATAACTGTTGATGACGACGACGATGCAACAAAATCACCCACCATCAATCACCACTACTACTGCTATAACTAACATCACTACAACTGGAATAACAACAACTGTAAATGCAGTCCAACGAAATGCGGAGCTCACCAAAGGAAATTGGCGCTTTTAATGAGAATGGCAGGAACTTTGTTGCCACAAAGGATACTTCAAGGGATTTTAGCAATTCCCAAGATAATACCGACCGAGGCAGTATGAGTGATCAGGCTTTTGCATGTTCAGCCAGTTCGGTGGAGAGTTTGCCCAGTGCTTCCGGTTCAAGTGAGTATAGATGTGTATTGTTTATTCTACAGTCACATACATAAATTAAAGTGTACCTTATGGAGTGTCAATGAAAGTTGTTTTCAAGAAATTAGTCTTATTTTTAGTGTTAATTAGGTGTTATCTAATAGCAATAAATATTATTTTCTTAAGTAGCTCTTCAGAAACTTTTTCAAAATCCATCCAAATCAAAGATATATTTTTTTATATGCCCACCTTAATTTCAATTCACTTTCACAGCCATATAAACAAAAAGCCAAGTATTGGTCCATTAATAGTTTAGTTTGAGTTGTTTTAGCTGTTGCTGCTGTTCCTTCATTTTTTTTTTGTTTGCTTTAAGTTTTTGTTGTTTTTGCATTTTAAGTGGTTTTTTGGTATTGGTGGAGCAAACGCTCACAAAATTCCAAACTTAATGAATTTTTAATACGCTTTTGAGATGAGACACTTCAAAATTTTTTCTAACCCTGAGGAAGAAAAAATAGTCGCATATTTTTTTTCTTTAATTTTATATTTTTTTACTTTGAAGCACATCATAAGTGCTACTCAACAATTTTAATGAAGAAAGTTTGAAAAGTTTCCGAAAAATATTTTGTGAAATTTTTCATTTTATACGTAGAGACAAAAAACATATGCATATTTTTGGAGAAAAAAAAAATAATAATTTCAATATTGATACGACAAAGACTTTCGGGTTGAACTTCTCTGAAATTTTATAACTTAAGTGGTTTTTAATGGAACACATTAGGTAGTCGATTCCTATTGAGTTACATATTTTATCATTGAAAACACACAGACGTTACACACCTTTGTTTTAGTTAAATCGTGATTACATTAGAAGCTTTGCAGTTTTTAATACTAGAGATGTGAAAGGAAACATCTCAAAAGAAAATAAAATAAACTATCAATAGAAGGCGCACAAAATTGAAATAAATAAGTTAATTTTTACTATCTTTTTTAATTTCATACCGTTTTTTTTTAAATTGCTCTCATCCACTTTGCAGCAGCAATCAGTTTAGTCCTTTTACATTTTGTGCTTTAAGCAAATTATTTTCTCACTTATATAAAGACACTTACACCATTGCTAGCACAAAATCTTCTTTGTCAACTTTTAACGCTCTTACAGCTTCTTAGGGCTTTTCATTTTATAAATTTCCAATACAAATTGAATCTATTAAATATCTGATTTTCTTTCTTTTATCTACTCAACAGGTACTCAAGCACTTGTACGGCCTGGTAGTCCACACAGTTCCATCTCAATAGAGGATCGAACTTCCTTAGCGCCAATTTGCAAAGCCAAAGCACTTGTCGATAGCATGCCAAATCCTTACGATAAGGAAGCACTTAAGTTTAAGGTGAGTACGTTTAGTCAAAAGCAAAGGCAACTTTTCGTGCTTTGCGTAAACGGAGCCACTGCGACAACAACATTAAATAAAAGGATAATGTTGACACCTAATCAACTGCAGCGACAATAATTTTTTTTTTACCTTTCATCTACTTAACATAGTTGTGTCCTTTGCACATCTGTTCAAAGGCTTAAGTTAGTTTTAAAGTTCCTTTTTTTCATACCAAAAAGTTTGTGCAACTGATGCTGACACTTTGTTTCTCAAACTCACTTTTTGTCTATTTCTCTTTTCTAAATTTGTGCATTTATTAGAAATGTGACATCATCGATGTGTTGTCCATGAACGCTTCAGGCGTCTGGAAAGGACGTTGCCATGGCCGAGTGGGGCACTTTAAGTTCATCAACGTTGAAGTGCTTCCCGAACAGAGAATGAAAAATTCAAATAGCAAAGGCTTAGGACGTCATGCGAACAGCAATGGCCCACACTCTGTGGAGGATCTACTTTTCCGCATTGGACTGAAGGAGTACACATCAGTCTTTGTGTTAAACGGGTAAGTTTTTCTTAAAAGTGGATTACGTATTAATGTGTGTTCGATGGAAATTTTCTAAAAAAGACAATTTTTTAGTCATCTTTTATTATTTTCGTCCTTTTAATTTAACAATTTTACACTTTTCTCTGCAGTTACGAAGACTTGGAACTTTTTAAGGAACTTGAACCGGCTGACTTAGACTACTTGGGTATTGTCAATCAAGATCACCGCGCTAAGTTGCTGACAGCAGTGCAGCTGTTACACGACATTGAATGTGAGTTTCGTAAAAGACAATAACCGCTCCAAAACTATGCTTAACCGCATGCTTTATTCTTATTCTTCTTTTCCTTCTTCCCTTTAAAATAGGCTCCGATGGTGACATTGCCGGTTCCAGCTCCGAAAACGATGAGGCACGTCTAAATAACATAAATAAAAAACATGGCACTTCACCCTTCGGTCGGCGTCACTTTCCACGTGATTCCGGTTGCTACGAGGGTTCACCGGTACCAAATTCTCAAACGCCAACGCAAACTATTAACTCCACCGACGATTCCAATAGTCTGGACGATGTTGTCACTAAATGCTCCACCGAAATAATGAAACGCGTTGAGAGTGCACGTCGTCAGAAAGATATTCCTGGCGTTAAAGGCTTGGGTACACGCGTTGGCAAGAAAGGTCTACTTGGCGCCAGCTTAATGGGTGAAGAAACACTAACGCGTGGTGGTGGTCTGAGCGAAAAATCAAGTGATTCCGGGGTCAGTAGTAGTTCACTGTCATCGGGTCCCATGAAGAATAACAGCTCTTAACATTTGCCAACCATACTTGCCCATGAGTTGATGATGGGAGTGGGAGGCGCCTTAGGTGGCGCTACCTCACCAACCACATCAACAGCTTCGGCTAGTATTGCCAGTGTCGTTGGTGCAGGTGCAACGAATTCCGGCAGCATCATAGCTGCAACAGCTGGCGCCTGCAATACGCTACCGCACTCGACATCATCATCTGCTGTGGCAGGTAGTGGTGGTGTTACGAACAATTTAAATTTAAATCGAAACTTAGTGATGCTAAGGAATCATTTGCGCAAAAATAATGCAAATTCAAATTTTACTGAGGATAACAAGGATCAATAGCCCTGCGGGAGCCATCAACGGCTTTGGCCATTACTTAAGTATTTTGTATAAATTATTTTGGTTTTAAGCGTTTTGTTGAGAAAGTCTTTTAAATTTGTAAATGATATTTTATTCTCCTTATTGGTTGTTGGAACAAAAAAAATTTTGGAAATTTTTGTTGATAAATTCTGTATTCGAAAAGTTTTGTTTCTTTTATAGACATACATATATATTTTATATCTGTACATATGCTTATGTGTATATTTTTCATTTTGAAAACACAGCTAATTTGATTTTGTGGTAAAAATATTCAACTTTTGACATCGAACGATCGAGTTGGGGTTTGTAAATATTTCGGTCAATCTGTTCCTCATGTTTACCCTCTATAAAAAAGAATTAAGTCTGGATTAAATCTCGTTGTCAACTCATTTTAAGGAAATAGCAATAATGTTAAGCAGTTCTGTTTTCTGTTATGTAGTTTTTTTTATCAAAATGATACACTAAATTTGTGGTTAAAAAATGCTGAAAATTATGAAGCAAGAAGTCTCGATACAGGACTAAAATCATCTCTACATAACTTGAATTTTTTTGTTCCAACTTATGATCTTATTTCAATATTTATTAATTCAAAGTATATACAATGTGAGCAGTAATACTTCATACAAAAACAGATAAGATTATTTTTTTAAATTCAAAAGCCATTAATTTGATCAAAAATTATTTGCTTGTAGCAAGTGAAGTTGCCACTTGCGTCCACACATAGGACTTCCTGCAAAACCATAACAGGTGGCATGAAAATTTTCAATGGGCATATTCTCCTATATAGCAAAAACTACTGCTTAGATATCCGTCAAATTATTCCGGGGAGTTGGAAGGCCATTCAATCTGTTTCATAAATTATTTATATTTTTTATTTTAAACAAATTCTAAGCAAATGTCTAAATTTCATTTGACCTCCAATTTTGTTGAAATTCTTTTTTGTGTGTAAAATTTTATAAAATGATCTTATTCGGATTTTGTGTCGTATCTTGGCATCTTTTCATTGAATTTAATTGTGTTCAGACTTATTTTCTTTGACTATTTACCAAAAACGACTTAAGAGTAACCACTGCCAATAATTCCTAATTGTATAGGAGCTTAAATTTTTTTTGGTTATACATATATGAAGTATTACTGCTCACCTCGTATTCTATTGAAGCTTGTATTTAAAGTACCATATATTTAGTTTTAGTTCTTAACTTTTATTTTATTTTGTACAATACTACTTCTATTACTGTGATGCGTTGAACGTTAGAATAAAACTTAAGTTCAAATTTGCAGAGTTAAGATTTAAAGTCCCTCCTCAGGGATGTTAAAAATTGATGGCATTTATTCATCTTATTTATAAATAAACGTTGCTTGTAATCTTAACTTATTTTATTTTATTTAGAGAATGCCATAAAATTTATTCAATGGCTTCCGGTTAATTTGAATGAGTTTGCTTAAATATCTGGTATTTCAAAATAGGTGGCTGTCAGTGCCGAATCTAGCGGGAAAGGGGTTGGGTGTTTGCGAAAACGGTTGCCCCGGTTACCATTTGAGAATTTTTATTTTTTTGATCTTCTAGTTGTGGGAACTTTGTCCTATGTACGTCGCAGTTGATATGATTTCAAATCGAATATAATTTTGTCAAAATTGTAAAAAGTCTTAAAAATTACTCAATTTGGTTCAAACATATTAAATTTTTATAGGAAATTTTATTTTTCACATTTTTGCTTAAAATTTCAAAAAATTCGAAACACTTTTAACTGGCAAAATGTTTTCCATACTTTCGTATAAGTACATACATATTTCTTATCGATATCACCGTCTAAATCAGTAACGCAGGGTGGAAGTTTTTTTTGCGAATAAGTTCAAAACGGTAAGCTTTTGAAATTCATTAATTTTTTTACAAAGCTTTACCGAACCATTCCTAGTAGATTTGAAATTTTTTTTGCAGTACCATCCCAGTAACTATTTCAGTACAGCGTTTATGATTTGTTTCGGGTAAGAAAATTGCAACGTTCTTTTATAAAAATTTGAGAATCCCAAACAGTTGCTAGTAATCGTGTGAAATTAAACTGTTTTACCAGATACATACATATACATAACTTTATCTGTCTAGCGTTATAAATATTTTATTTTATGCGCTTCCGGCAAACAATTTTGCTCATTTCTCATCCAACGAGATATGTTTGAAAGTGTAGCCTATGCACAGAATTTCATAAAATTATCTCGCTTGTTTTTCCATAATCGTGATTTCCACAGGAAGTCAGATATATAGTTTCAAGTGGTTACGTTTATCAAGAATATATGTACATATGTGTTTACTCTCCATGTCTGCCACGCCCCCCTTCATACGTTATATACCAAATAAGTACATGAATATACTCTGAGCGTAGGGGGTCGAAAATGGAATGTAAAATCATTTTAATTAGCAATCATTATAAGAAACTCAATAAAACAAATTGATTCGAAGTAACCGGGTTAAAGAGTTGATTACATTAACATTTCACTACAAATAAGAATTTTTTGTTTTCATACCGATTATTTAAGTGATATATAATGGCGTCCAATATAAATGTAATTATAATTTCAAAACTTTATATTCTTCTTTAATTTTTTTGTTAAATGTTAACTAAATTGAGTAAATGTGTGAAGCTATGCACAAAAACACTTTCATAGTTTTAGATATACATATACCTACTCGTACGATTTTTTATTTATTCCGATTGGCTAATAATTATGCGATTTTTTTTTGAATAATTGAAAATTTTTGAAAAATCTACCATTAATAGTAATTAACAGATCAAATTTATTGAAAGACATATGCTATGTTTTCAGATATAGACAAAATTTTTAATTCAAAGGGAAATATCTAGCATCAAATTATAATTTAAAACAGTTGCAATTTCGGTGCAGGTTGGTTGCACTTCCAATCAGGCCCGGATTTAGAAATCTGCCGCCCTTAGGCCAGTCAGAAATTGCCGCCCTTCTTCTCTAGTAAATATAGAAAAAAATAAAATTATAATATCAAAAGTGAGGACCTTTAGTGCACACAATCCCAGAATTTGCTCTTTTTCTCCCCCCTGGGTAAATGAATTTAAAAAATTACAAAAAAAAAATCTCAAAGTTCCCAATATTTGCCGCCCCTAAAATCGTGCTGCCCTAGGCACTGGCCTAGTGTGCCTCTAAGGTTAATCCGGGCCTGCTTCCAATTAAATTGAAAAAAATATAATGAAACTTTCTGAAAACATTGCATTACGTAACATACACAAATATTTTGATATACCTAGTTTTTTCGGTGTTTGAGTTTGAACGATTATTCAGCTCTTCTTCTGATTAAGTTCAGTTTTTCAACAATGCCTGATTACTAGAGCTTTCGATGGCAGTACTTGACACCGATGCCTTCGAACGTAGTGAACTTTAACAGGACACAAGAATATTATATATGTATAATGTGACAGAATTAAGGTCAAAGGCGTTTTCATCCTTAGCATAAGTGGATGAGTAAATAAATATGGGTTATAGATATCACATTTCACTTAATTTCTGCGATTTCCAAAAAAATAAAATTTTCTGTGTCAAATTATCCTCAATATGAAATATATTTTCCCGCGTTATGGTACAAAATATAAGGCAATAATTTTATCTTACTTGGTTTTGGGTTAGTTGCCTAGTTCAGATGTGGATGTTCAAAGAGTTGTCCATAGAAGCCGCTGGTCTCCACCCTAGTGAGTTTAGGATTTATGACTGATAACATTTTTGCATATTGATTTATCGTCATTTCATATTGGGTATTGCATTGCTATATGAGACTGCTTCATGTTTGACAGAGGTGTCAAACTCATAACGGGTAAAATTATTGGTGTAATCAAAGTGTTATTTTTTTGCGTGTATATTGATGACGCAGTAACAAAAAAAAATTTATAAAAACCTCTTACTGCTTAATCTATCGTGGCGGTAATTTGGCTGATACTTTGTTTCATGAATAATGGGTATATTTCAAAAATTAAAGTAAATACATAATTAATTTCATAAAATCTGAAAAATTACATGCTGGTGTCACGGACGGTTGCAGCGAGTAGGGTAGAAGGGGGAGGGAGAATTTTTCTTCCAAATGCAATTGGGTAGGATGCTTTGAATACACATAAGTTGAGCAGAAAAAAACATTAAAACTTAGCCTAACTGCGGAAGAAATGCTATAAATATACAATTTTACATATGTATGTATGTGTATATAAAGCATTCGACGACAACTCGGTTCAACCCAACCCAAAAAATAAAAAACTGACAAAAAGTAGGAAGATTTGTAAGACTTATGGACTCTATTTTGTTAGGAATTCAATGCTTTAAAGATTGATTCAAGAATGAAACGAAGTTGACTAATCAAATTTACGATTTCATTCAGAAAGCTCTGGAACTTTTGGAAAAAATATTTCTATTGCGGCGCTCTTCGACAATTACGAGAAACATTACCCAAATTTTTTGAAGAAATTGTTATTGTTAATGGTGATTTCTAAAAAATTTGCATAATTTTGTTATTCTTTTATAATTTATTTATTATATTTCACTCTTATGTACTAAACACTTACAATAAACTAACTTTTGTTTTAACAAGACTACACATATGATTCCTATTTTACAAACAAAGACATACAAACTATCAACACAAATAAAACAAGAATAAACATCAATAGACCAATTAATATAAAGAAAATATTTAAATTAAACAAAAATTACATACATATTGTTATGAACAAACAAAACCACTGCCAAAAATATAAAAAGATTTTAAAAATTTTTTCTCTTAAAATTAATTTTTTTTTAATAAAACAAAATTTGTAAAAAAACGAAAAACATGATTCCGTCAAGATGTAAATTTAATAAAAAAACATATTCAAGAAGCAATAATAATGCTATAAATTTGTGGTTTTTTAATAAACGAAAATAATTAAAAATTAGAAAAAAAATTTAAATGTGCTAAAGATATGTAAAAAACAAAACATTAAGCAAATAAATAGCATTTAACAAACAAAAAGCAATTTTGTATATAAAAAATGAAATTCATTTTTATCAAAAAAAAAAATGCACAAAATCAAAATAAAATAATGTGAATAAAAATTGAATGTAAAATGGAGAGAGGCGGAGTAAATAATGCAGTTATGTAAATGACAGTAAAAATTGGTAGTTAGCGCAAAAGAACACACAGAAAATTAGGAGTGAAATTTAAATGTTAGAACAAAAATAATGGAAATATTGCAAAACTCAATCAAATAATAAATATTTTTTAAAGAAGAAATTTATTAAAACATTGATGGCTACAATTATTTAGGGAAATATTCAAAATGAAATACACAAAAAAGAATCTACTCTATTAAATAGCAAAATTCGTTGTAATAAAGAATCGAAAACAGAATCAACGCTTTGAAATACAATTACAATATGTATAATGGGGTGAAGTGAATGTAAAAGAAATGTGAAAAAGTTTGTCCACTTAATCGAAAATATATACATATCTTTGTCTATATCTTCGAATAAATTGGCAAGTTTTTCACTTTTCTCCGAACGCTTCTCCTTAATGAAAAACCTTAAGTTGACATAATATGATACTGACAAATTTCCAATTTTGCCAATATCATCTTTTGTTAGCATTAGTGGTTTATTAAGAAAAATTTATGCAGAAATTATTAAAAAAAAAAAATTAATGTTAAATGTATTTAATTAAGAGTTATTTAAAAAAAAAAAAAAATTTATGTGTAGGACTGTTATTATTTATATAAATACTAAATTTTTAAATTCATCACAATAATTTGTAGCTTAACTTCTGTAAATATTGGCTTAAAATCAAATCACTTTTTACCAGAATCACTTATGTAATTGTAATAAAGCAAATAATATAAACTAGGTATTTTAAATTATAAAAAAACAAGTAAATTATGTAACCCTAAAAAATTATTAAATGTATAATATTTTTATGTACTAAGGCAAATAACATTTTAATACAATTTCAATCAGATGTACATTTTTTCCATATGTAGTAGTATAAAAAATTATATTAAAAACCAAATTTTAAAACTTAAAATTCCATGATTAAGTGAAAGGCAAAAATTAAATGTTTAAAATAAATAAACATAAATTTCCCATAAAATTTAGTTAAAATACAAGTAAAACAAAGTTATATAAAATAACAGCAATAATTTTGTCGTGGTAAAATAAATCAATACAAAATATTTACTTTAAAATTGTATTATTTTAGCAATATGAAGAGAATGTGAGAAATAAATAATTCCTCAAAATTTTAGCAACTGATTGAATATGGAAAGGTGGAAAAACAAACAAATCGTAAACATTTGAACTTAAAATCACATAAATAATATTGAAATTAAAAAATAAATAATATATAAATAAACATATCGATTTAAAAAAATAATTAAATCTTGTTCTTATTTCGGAATGGTGATACATATTCCTATTTTTGAGAATCCGATGCACTATATCAGACTCAATACATTGTCGGTAGGGCTTTTGTAATGAATTCATTCAACGTAAGTGCATTAAAAAAAGTCTGGATAATACCAGCCCGCGCCTGTGAAGGTAAGTAATAAAAGTTTACTAGTTTTTTCCTCAAAAAACAACGTGATTATAATGTAAACAAAAAAACATAAACTTTACACATATTTTTAAATACTTTGTTTTTTTTTTGAAAAGGCGCAAAAACTAGAAAGTGGAAGGAAGTTCTTTCTAGTTTCATGTAGCAAAATAATTTCTTCGTTTAAAAGGTATTTTTTTGCTTGTTTTACAACTCAAATTCTCAGTGCAGTGTATGCCCAAATGACAAAAAGTATTATTTATGAGGGCACAATCGACAGGCATGATATGCATTGGATTGGAAAGGATGTTTATTCAGATACATATATCTTTGAGTAAGATTTTATCAGTAGCTAAGTTATTAAATGGAGACTTATTCTATAAATATGTGTTCTTCATAAGGGAATCAACAAACCGCAAAGGTTTTTTACAATATTTTTGGGAGTTCGCAATACATTTTATTTGATATTAACTTCTCTTGAGAAGTTATTATAATAGGTCCGAAAATCGAAATAGGTAATTATGTGTTTTCTTTACGTTTCAAGACCTCGACAATCGTTTACAAGTATTTTTAGAGTGATGTCTGTGTGTGTGTGTGTACGTATGTAGACATATTTTGGCTTTCGTTTCCTCAATAACTACCGGACAGAATTTTTTGATGACCATATCAATCGATCCGCCACATCATGACTTAGATCTGAAAGGAGTCTGGAAAAAATCGGTCCAGCGGTTCGTTTTTTATTCATAAAAAACTGACTTTTTTATGCACGCAATAAAAATTTCATATAAAAGTATGGATTCGTAGAGTTGAAATAGATATTCATCAGAATGCCTATGTATTTGTTTAATCTAGATAAATAGTGCCATATTGTAATCATAAGATATTCTCAAATGATTTTCGAAGTATCGACACATTAAAAAAAAAGAATTGTTCTCAAGAGAAGTTGCTTGTACGGTACTTGCTGCCGAACCGATTTTTTTAGAAATATTTTTGTATGAGAACCATTAAAATTGTTTGAGACCATTTAAATCGGTCCAGCTGTTCTTGAGATATACAGAGTGTAACTAACCCGACTTTGTTTCATATATTTATAGATAAATACATCAATATCTTAAGAACTAGAGCCAATTCAGTACTTATTGTATTTGTATTGTATTTGTATTGTATTTGTATTGTATTTGTATTGTATTTGTATTGTATTTGTATTGTATTTGTATTGTATTTGTATTGTATTTGTATTGTATTTGTATTGTATTTGTATTGTATTTGTATTGTATTTGTATTGTATTTGTATTGTATTTGTATTGTATTTGTATTGTATTTGTATTGTATTTGTATTGTATTTGTATTGTATTTGTATTGTATTTGTATTGTATTTGTATTGTATTTGTATTGTATTTGTATTGTATTTGTATTGTATTTGTATTGTATTTGTATTGTATTTGTATTGTATTTGTATTGTATTTGTATTGTATTTGTATTGTATTTGTATTGTATTTGTATTGTATTTGTATTGTATTTGTATTGTATTTGTATTGTATTTGTATTGTATTTGTATTGTATTTGTATTGTATTTGTATTGTATTTGTATTGTATTTGTATTGTATTTGTATTGTATTTGTATTGTATTTGTATTGTATTTGTATTGTATTTGTATTGTATTTGTATTGTATTTGTATTGTATTTGTATTGTATTTGTATTGTATTTGTATTGTATTTGTATTGTATTTGTATTGTATTTGTATTGTATTTGTATTGTATTTGTATTGTATTTGTATTGTATTTGTATTGTATTTGTATTGTATTTGTATTGTATTTGTATTGTATTTGTATTGTATTTGTATTGTATTTGTATTGTATTTGTATTGTATTTGTATTGTATTTGTATTGTATTTGTATTGTATTTGTATTGTATTTGTATTGTATTTGTATTGTATTTGTATTGTATTTGTATTGTATTTGTATTGTATTTGTATTGTATTTGTATTGTATTTGTATTGTATTTGTATTGTATTTGTATTGTATTTGTATTGTATTTGTATTGTATTTGTATTGTATTTGTATTGTATTTGTATTGTATTTGTATTGTATTTGTATTGTATTTGTATTGTATTTGTATTGTATTTGTATTGTATTTGTATTGTATTTGTATTGTATTTGTATTGTATTTGTATTGTATTTGTATTGTATTTGTATTGTATTTGTATTGTATTTGTATTGTATTTGTATTGTGTTTGTATTGTATTTGTATTGTATTTGTATTGTATTTGTATTGTATTTGTATTGTATTTGTATTGTATTTGTATTGTATTTGTATTGTATATGTATTGTATTTGTATTGTATTTGTATTGTATATGTATTGTATTTGTATTGTATTTGTATTGTATTTGTATTGTATTTGTATTGTATTTGTATTGTATTTGTATTGTATTTGTATTGTATTTGTATTGTATTTGTATTGTATTTGTATTGTATTTGTATTGTATTTGTATTGTATTTGTATTGTATTTGTATTGTATTTGTATTGTATTTGTATTGTATTTGTATTGTATTTGTATTGTATTTGTATTGTATTTGTATTGTATTTGTATTGTATTTGTATTGTATTTGTATTGTATTTGTATTGTATTTGTATTGTATTTGTATTGTATTTGTATTGTATTTGTATTGTATTTGTATTGTATTTGTATTGTATTTGTATTGTATTTGTATTGTATTTGTATTGTATTTGTATTGTATTTGTATTGTATTTGTATTGTATTTGTATTGTATTTGTATTGTATTTGTATTGTATTTGTATTGTATTTGTATTGTATTTGTATTGTATTTGTATTGTGTTTGTATTGTATTTGTATTGTATTTGTATTGTATTTGTATTGTATTTGTATTGTATTTGTATTGTATTTGTATTGTATTTGTATTGTATTTGTATTGTATTTGTATTGTATATGTATTGTATTTGTATTGTATATGTATTGTATTTGTATTGTATTTGTATTGTATTTGTATTGTATTTGTATTGTATTTGTATTGTATTTGTATTGTATTTGTATTGTATTTGTATTGTATTTGTATTGTATTTGTATTGTATATGTATTGTATTTGTATTGTATTTGTATTGTATTTGTATTGTATATGTATTGTATTTGTATTGTATTTGTATTGTATTTGTATTGTATTTGTATTGTATTTGTATTGTATATGTATTGTATTTGTATTGTATATGTATTGTATTTGTATTGTATTTGTATTGTATTTGTATTGTATTTGTATTGTATTTGTATTGTATTTGTATTGTATTTGTATTGTATTTGTATTGTATTTGTATTGTATTTGTATTGTATTTGTATTGTATTTGTATTGTATTTGTATTGTATTTGTATTGTATTTGTATTGTATTTGTATTGTATTTGTATTGTATTTGTATTGTATTTGTATTGTATTTGTATTGTATTTGTATTGTATTTGTATTGTATTTGTATTGTATTTGTATTGTATTTGTATTGTATTTGTATTGTATTTGTATTGTATTTGTATTGTATTTGTATTGTATTTGTATTGTATTTGTATTGTATTTGTATTGTATTTGTATTGTATTTGTATTGTATTTGTATTGTATTTGTATTGTATTTGTATTGTATTTGTATTGTATTTGTATTGTATTTGTATTGTATTTGTATTGTATTTGTATTGTATTTGTATTGTATTTGTATTGTATTTGTATTGTATTTGTATTGTATTTGTATTGTATTTGTATTGTATTTGTATTGTATTTGTATTGTATTTGTATTGTATTTGTATTGTATTTGTATTGTATTTGTATTGTATTTGTATTGTATTTGTATTGTATTTGTATTGTATTTGTATTGTATTTGTATTGTATTTGTATTGTATTTGTATTGTATTTGTATTGTATTTGTATTGTATTTGTATTGTATTTGTATTGTATTTGTATTGTATTTGTATTGTATTTGTATTGTATTTGTATTGTATTTGTATTGTATTTGTATTGTATTTGTATTGTATTTGTATTGTATTTGTATTGTATTTGTATTGTATTTGTATTGTATTTGTATTGTATTTGTATTGTATTTGTATTGTATTTGTATTGTATTTGTATTGTATTTGTATTGTATTTGTATTGTATTTGTATTGTATTTGTATTGTATTTGTATTGTATTTGTATTGTATTTGTATTGTATTTGTATTGTATTTGTATTGTATTTGTATTGTATTTGTATTGTATTTGTATTGTATTTGTATTGTATTTGTATTGTATTTGTATTGTATTTGTATTGTATTTGTATTGTATTTGTATTGTATTTGTATTGTATTTGTATTGTATTTGTATTGTATTTGTATTGTATTTGTATTGTATTTGTATTGTATTTGTATTGTATTTGTATTGTATTTGTATTGTATTTGTATTGTATTTGTATTGTATTTGTATTGTATTTGTATTGTATTTGTATTGTATTTGTATTGTATTTGTATTGTATTTGTATTGTATTTGTATTGTATTTGTATTGTATTTGTATTGTATTTGTATTGTATTTGTATTGTATTTGTATTGTATTTGTATTGTATTTGTATTGTATTTGTATTGTATTTGTATTGTATTTGTATTGTATTTGTATTGTATTTGTATTGTATTTGTATTGTATTTGTATTGTATTTGTATTGTATTTGTATTGTATTTGTATTGTATTTGTATTGTATTTGTATTGTATTTGTATTGTATTTGTATTGTATTTGTATTGTATTTGTATTGTATTTGTATTGTATTTGTATTGTATTTGTATTGTATTTGTATTGTATTTGTATTGTATTTGTATTGTATTTGTATTGTATTTGTATTGTATTTGTATTGTATTTGTATTGTATTTGTATTGTATTTGTATTGTATTTGTATTGTATTTGTATTGTATTTGTATTGTATTTGTATTGTATTTGTATTGTATTTGTATTGTATTTGTATTGTATTTGTATTGTATTTGTATTGTATTTGTATTGTATTTGTATTGTATTTGTATTGTATTTGTATTGTATTTGTATTGTATTTGTATTGTATTTGTATTGTATTTGTATTGTATTTGTATTGTATTTGTATTGTATTTGTATTGTATTTGTATTGTATTTGTATTGTATTTGTATTGTATTTGTATTGTATTTGTATTGTATTTGTATTGTATTTGTATTGTATTTGTATTGTATTTGTATTGTATTTGTATTGTATTTGTATTGTATTTGTATTGTATTTGTATTGTATTTGTATTGTATTTGTATTGTATTTGTATTGTATTTGTATTGTATTTGTATTGTATTTGTATTGTATTTGTATTGTATTTGTATTGTATTTGTATTGTATTTGTATTGTATTTGTATTGTATTTGTATTGTATTTGTATTGTATTTGTATTGTATTTGTATTGTATTTGTATTGTATTTGTATTGTATTTGTATTGTATTTGTATTGTATTTGTATTGTATTTGTATTGTATTTGTATTGTATTTGTATTGTATTTGTATTGTATTTGTATTGTATTTGTATTGTATTTGTATTGTATTTGTATTGTATTTGTATTGTATTTGTATTGTATTTGTATTGTATTTGTATTGTATTTGTATTGTATTTGTATTGTATTTGTATTGTATTTGTATTGTATTTGTATTGTATTTGTATTGTATTTGTATTGTATTTGTATTGTATTTGTATTGTATTTGTATTGTATTTGTATTGTATTTGTATTGTATTTGTATTGTATTTGTATTGTATTTGTATTGTATTTGTATTGTATTTGTATTGTATTTGTATTGTATTTGTATTGTATTTGTATTGTATTTGTATTGTATTTGTATTGTATTTGTATTGTATTTGTATTGTATTTGTATTGTATTTGTATTGTATTTGTATTGTATTTGTATTGTATTTGTATTGTATTTGTATTGTATTTGTATTGTATTTGTATTGTATTTGTATTGTATTTGTATTGTATTTGTATTGTATTTGTATTGTATTTGTATTGTATTTGTATTGTATTTGTATTGTATTTGTATTGTATTTGTATTGTATTTGTATTGTATTTGTATTGTATTTGTATTGTATTTGTATTGTATTTGTATTGTATTTGTATTGTATTTGTATTGTATTTGTATTGTATTTGTATTGTATTTGTATTGTATTTGTATTGTATTTGTATTGTATTTGTATTGTATTTGTATTGTATTTGTATTGTATTTGTATTGTATTTGTATTGTATTTGTATTGTATTTGTATTGTATTTGTATTGTATTTGTATTGTATTTGTATTGTATTTGTATTGTATTTGTATTGTATTTGTATTGTATTTGTATTGTATTTGTATTGTATTTGTATTGTATTTGTATTGTATTTGTATTGTATTTGTATTGTATTTGTATTGTATTTGTATTGTATTTGTATTGTATTTGTATTGTATTTGTATTGTATTAGTATTGTATTTGTATTGTATTTGTTTTGTATTTGTATTGTATTTGTATTGTATTTGTATTGTATTTGTATTGTATTTGTATTGTATTTGTATTGTATTTGTATTGTATTTGTATTGTATTTGTATTGTATTTGTATTGTATTTGTATTGTATTTGTATTGTATTTGTATTGTATTTGTATTGTATTTGTATTGTATTTGTATTGTATTTGTATTGTATTTGTATTGTATTTGTATTGTATTTGTATTGTATTTGTATTGTATTTGTATTGTATTTGTATTGTATTTGTATTGTATTTGTATTGTATTTGTATTGTATTTGTATTGTATTTGTATTGTATTTGTATTGTATTTGTATTGTATTTGTATTGTATTTGTATTGTATTTGTATTGTATTTGTATTGTATTTGTATTGTATTTGTATTGTATTTGTATTGTATTTGTATTGTATTTGTATTGTATTTGTATTGTATTTGTATTGTATTTGTATTGTATTTGTATTGTATTTGTATTGTATTTGTATTGTATTTGTATTGTATTTGTATTGTATTTGTATTGTATTTGTATTGTATTTGTATTGTATTTGTATTGTATTTGTATTGTATTTGTATTGTATTTGTATTGTATTTGTATTGTATTTGTATTGTATTTGTATTGTATTTGTATTGTATTTGTATTGTATTTGTATTGTATTTGTATTGTATTTGTATTGTATTTGTATTGTATTTGTATTGTATTTGTATTGTATTTGTATTGTATTTGTATTGTATTTGTATTGTATTTGTATTGTATTTGTATTGTATTTGTATTGTATTTGTATTGTATTTGTATTGTATTTGTATTGTATTTGTATTGTATTTGTATTGTATTTGTATTGTATTTGTATTGTATTTGTATTGTATTTGTATTGTATTTGTATTGTATTTGTATTGTATTTGTATTGTATTTGTATTGTATTTGTATTGTATTTGTATTGTATTTGTATTGTATTTGTATTGTATTTGTATTGTATTTGTATTGTATTTGTATTGTATTTGTATTGTATTTGTATCTTATAATAAGCATAAAAGCATTTAACAAATTAAAAGTAATTTACAATACTAATTGAGAAGAACTTAAAACTAATATAATTAATATATTAATAATAATTTTACTAATTTAAATTCAAATTTAAAAGGTTGATGGGTTAATTTAACTAAGTTACAAAAATGTTCAAAAAGTCTTTTCTGAAATTGTGTCGAATATCTTATCAGCTGCAATTCTCGTGGGAGGTAATTCCACAACTGAATAGCAGAAACAAAAAAAGAGCGTTCAAAAACTAAAAAAACTTTCATGATTATATTCGTAATTTTTTTCATTTTTTGAAAACCTCGCTTTTTACCGAGGCGAGGCGAGACGAGGCAAGGCGAGATATGTGTTGGCAAGTTCTCGGCCGAGAACGAGACGAGACTCAAAATTATAAAACGAGGCGAGAGCGAGAACAACTCGAATCTCGCCTCGTTCTCGGTGAAGCACTAGCTCCGACCCAGAATATGCATGAAGCAAACCTTTTTTTGGGGACCGAAGAAACTTGTTTTGACATTAAATTCACTTTGATAGGCTTGGCGCCGCGTACAAAAAAAATTTGCATGAATAGTAATGTAATAGTAGTATTCAAAAATTCCGAAAATTTTCAATGGTTTTCGTTGGACATTTTTCTGTTTACGCACATTCATTTATCAACAAGGCTTTACAACACCAAATATATAACTCAACTTTGAAAGTTCATAACCGCCTCTGATACGCCTGTTTGTCTTTAATCCACTTCACTGATTTTTGAGAATTTTCACTTAGAACTGAATGAACTTAGAATGAATATCCATAAAGCAGTCTTTGATTTTGAAAATCTAATCTGACGAAAGAGCATTAAAAAACTACTAATAGAGACATAAGCTCATTACTCCTCTACCACAGATAAGTTACTTATCAACAACATAAAAAAATAATTATGTCATGAACTAAGCCCAATGGAGACTTTAACCGTCCAAACCTGAATAACCATTTTGTTTAATTGTAATCCATGAGTTTGAAGTCTTTCGAATATATTAATTTCGGAGTTAGGAAATTTCAATACTAAGTTAATTATATGTACATATCTTATTTTGATTTTTCATCAAATTTTATTCTTCGCAGTTTAAAATTAAAATTGTCAGTTATTTTTTTATAACATTTAATTTATGAAAATATGTACATGAATTTGCAATAAACATTTCGCTACAGTTTGCTTAAGTTACAACCGAACATAAAAATCATATAAACCATGAAAACAACACAATGTCATTAAAAAATTGTCATTGAAGTTAAGGGCAGCAATGAGCTGTGAATCATAAGGACCCCATGTTTTATGTCTCATTACACGTGAGTCATAAAAAGGTGAAAAGTTGACAAACTGACATTTGAATCATAATTTGAAATAAAAATGCCACAATTCTGAACATTATAAAAACTTATTAAAAGTTATGATTATGATAAAGTATAATATACTCGTATTTGAACAACATTATTGCAGTTGCGGCATTTTAAATGAAAACGTCGCTTTATATGATTACAAGAATAATATTAAATTGTAGAGCCATAAAGTTGTTCTTATTTATCTTGTAACAAAATGTAAAGAAAAACTTTATGGAAGCCTTAAAACTTGTCCCTCGATTGACTTAAAGCTTTTAGAGTAATTTTCGACTAGGAAATTTTCTCACTAGTTTCGAGCCCAAAGGACCTATGTTCCTCGCCTTAAATTGTAGGTAAATAAATTCCTCAAAATTTTTTCTGTCCAAAATTCATCTAAGAATTATATGTTGAAAATTTGTGATAGAGCCATGTTATCGGGCAAACAGTTAAAAGATTGTCAACAAGCATGAACTTGACATACATACATATGTATGTATCTAAGTGTCATAAAATGTTCATGTTCTATAAAAATAAATCTTTCAAAAATATTGCCTGAAGCTTTTGAAGCGAAGAGAAAATCAAAAAATATTAGTTTCCTATGGACAGAGAATTACTTACCAAAACTATTCGCGAATATTACTCTTTACTATCAAGATTTTTTTTCTGGAATTGCTTCTTTGAGCCGTCATGTAAAGTCCACCACTTGGATTTTTTTCAAAGAACCACTCGATACAAAAAGATTCATGCATAAAGCTTTAATAAAAGCCTTATTTCAATGTTATTCGTGACCCCAATATTTTGCGCCAGGAAGTGTCAGTTATTAAGAGAATGATCCATATGAAACATAATGACCGTTCGGATGTATCTGGCTTTTTGAATAATGCCATTAAATTGTTTATTGAATACTATCTTAGATTATAGTGCAAAAAAAACTTTAAAATTTAGTTTGTTGTTGCTTTATGTTGTTATTGTGCCCTTTTGCTAGATTTTCGTGCGCACCACTGGTCTAAATGCTTCTTCTAAACTTCTATAGAATCAGTTTATCATCAACGAAACTTTGATCTCCTGGCATTGATATTAATTTCGACTTCCGACTTCCGGGAAATGACAATACAATGGTGCTTAAGAATTTGATTGATATTTGGCAATAGGTAGGGCCAGTATATACAGTGTTTTTTTCAGTCGGAATTAACAATTTTTATTATAATTCATAGTTAGCTTTCGGAAAAAAGCCACCATACGAAGCGCAACATTGGGTGTATAACCCTGTTCTTTATAAGGCGATGTATTCTAAAGAAATACGAGAGTAGTTTTCATTGATTTATGCATTATCTCGTTGCAACCAGGCGTCCTATACCGGTTCTTCAAAGAACATTGCATCATCTGTGACAGCTTATTCTCAATTGAAAATCTTCTTTTGAATGTCTTTCCTGACAGCTGGCATATCAGTTTGTTCAAGGAATATTTTCAAAGGCAAAAATTCTGTAAACTGAAATTCAAAATAGTAAGCGGCATTAAGATTGCAAAAATTTCAACATAAATTCAAAAAAGTGAGTGTTTCCTAGCCATTTTTTTAATTAGAAGGATTAAGCACTCGTGAAGTAAACGCACCTTTAGGCAATGCTTTTGAAATATTCATGATATTCCGTTTATTTCTGATGGGAAACTTTATTACCTCCATTTTGAAGATATTATCATTCGTACGAGTATTTTATTGATATCAGGTAGATATAGGAAATTATTTTTACTTTTATTCCTTTGCATTTTATTGTTTAGCTTATCAACATCAATTATTTACAGTTTTAATTTAATTTCAACTGAAATAATGTACCAGTACCTATGACTATAAATGCGGAAGATTAATATAATCGCACTCATCATAATAAAATCCATTGAAAGTAAGTACGTACACTTAAGTGCTATATGATTTTATCACTATAAACAAGTGGATCTCTAATAAAAGCTAAACATTGAGAAACAAGACAATTTTTTCTAAAGTTATTTGTATGATTAGAATCAAAACGTAGCAAGGTGTGATTTTAGCAAGTAGATGCAAATTATTTTAATTAATCTTTAGTATTCGCATTGTCTTCGCTGGAACATGTATACGTACGAACTGGTACATGTACGTATATAGTTTTGTAATATTTAAGAATAAAAATGAAAACATTTTCATTAAATTCCTCTTGATTATACATTCAAAATGTGCTATTATAGCTAACTATCATAACTATATATACATAGAAACATATCTAAGTTTGAAATTATGTGCAACTTATCACTTGCCGCTACTTAAAACTTAACTACTATTGTATCTAGCAAATGTGAGTACATATCTCTTTAGCACAACTTACTAAAAGTAGTTCGCGTTGTCACACATGTTTTTCAATTGATAAATTGCCTTTGTTTTTTCCGATCTTTTATGTAGATTTTAAATTTTCAAGTGTATCTTAAATTTCTTTCAAAGACTTTGTTTATTTTAGTTGTCAAAAGCTGTTTGCGCTCAATCGTTGGACAATGTCTCCGTGAAATTTCGAAAGTTCGAAATATCCTTTTTCGGCATCAAAAGGATATATTCTGAAAGTGCCTTTTTTATTTTATTTCAAAGTTATTTTCAATTAATATTGTGCCTAGTTATGGAATAGATTTTTTCGATATCTAATTTTATACAAATTATCGCAGTTTATGCAAAAAAGGAAATTAGTTTTTTTAACGGTAAAATATTTTAAAGTTAAATTTTTGCCATTTTATTAAAGCAAAAGAAATACCATAAAAGAAGAATACGAGTAATACAGTGCCATATAAAAATGATGTAAATATTTTAAATTTTATATGTTAATTAATTAAATAAAAGTACCTTTAATTTTAATTCGTATGTGACCTTGGAAATAGTTGAACCATATATAATAACACTGTGGAACAAAATTTTTTTTGCAAAAGTCTACTCGGGTCTGACACTGCGGGGTGAAAATATAGGCCAAAACAAAAAACCATTTTTTTCCAAAAAACCGTAATTTTTACAAAAAAATTCTTTATTACTCTACAGTTTTATTAACATATTTATAAAGCTCAATTTATCCCCTTTAAAATGATATAACATTTTAAAAAAACATTTTTGACATTAACCCTTTCTAACCCTTTAGCACCAGATGCAATAAAACTCAGTTTGCTTACGAGATATATCGAACAAACCAAATGAATCTAGGTGCAGAATTGAAATGTTCATTTCTCGAAAATTCGAGCCAACTTGAACAAAATGAGCCAAATTGTTTTTTGTTTTTGACCATATTTTCACCCCGCAGCGTCAGATCCGAGTAGATTTTTGAAAAAAAAATTTTGGTCCATAGTGTAAATAATAAATAATATTAAAAATATAATTCAACAAAAAACTTTTTTCACCTTTTATCTGGAAAATATCAAGTTGGTTCTTGAAATATTCTACCAAAATCTAAAAGTTTTGAAATATCAAGCAGTGTTATAGAGGTCATCAACTTTTATTAGAGATCTGCGTGATCTGCGTGCACTCGCTCAGTCAACAAATCAGTGTACTTGCTGTCGAAAACAATGGTTCTATTGACATTGTGCGAATCATCAGAAAACAGAACAGAACTGCTGAACGGCATGATTTATGATTCGTTTGCGGTCTGACTCGTTCTGACTCGTATTTCGGTGTCAATGTTGTCGAAGCCAACAAAAACACCGAAAATGAGAAAAACAATGAAAGCAGATCTACATACAAAACATTTACAGCAAACTAATAAGTGACTTGGAAAAAATTTGGGCCAAATAAATATGGGACTTAAAGTTGATCCGATTGGGACGAAAGCGGTATCATTCGATGGATCCATAAAAATGAATGTCCTCGGGCTTGGATTTCGAGCTGTCCAAGATAAAGCAAACGCTGTAAAAGACGACAAGTCACTCGGTGTCGAATGCAATAAGCTACGAGTGCTTCAACTCGCCTTAACTTGCAGAATATTTTATTTGTGGGCTCGATAGGCTCGCAATCGTGCCGAGTGGCTTGATGGTTGTTTCAAGCGCACTCACGCAACTTTTACCGACATCACCACATGTTAAATAAATATCTCAATTATTTATGATATCTAGCACAGCTTCTATGAAATCAAAACAAGTTGGAAACCCTCAGATCCAATGTACTTAAGTAATATAATTTTTTTTGTTGACAAAAACTTTCTATTGCCCTCTAAATTGTCTGGATTTTTAAGGATTTCTTATCAAAAGATTTGTTATTTGGATATGAAATCGGATTGTTAAACTGTATCTCCCCATGGCCATAAAAAATTAAATACTTCTCCATATTATAAAAACTGTCTATGTCCATTCATGTCCACATCAATTACGTTCGCTTTTCTCTCACAGACTCTCAGTTATAACTACTAAGGAAATCATTTTTGCATCATTCACTCGAAATGTAAACAAATTCAATTAAAACACTTGGTGCCTATCAACAAAAAAAATATTAAAACAACATCAGTGCTACTGATAACAAGCGATAGCGTATAGTGAGTGCCCATATAAGCATGTTCCATTATCTTATCAACTCGTCTCCCATTTCATTCTGAAAATGTACGAGTAGTTAGTAAAAGCCGGCATAGTTGTGCAATTGGGCTACATGTGATTATTTTCGTTTTCGTTCCAGTCCTCTTTATTTTGCTCGTTTAGCTTCCATATTGTTCCGGAGAGGCGGAATCGTCAAGGGCCACTTAGCTTATCTGTGGACAACACAAATGAAGTTAATAAAATTAATTACCACAAAAGCAATAATTGAAAACTATTTACCTTAAACTACAGTTTATGATTGTAAATTTAATATGAACAAACAGATAGAGGCAATCATATTTACATATTATATGGTGTTTGTGCTCTTTAGTCGCACTTTTGTTTCTTAATCATGAAATGCATATCCCTCAAATATTTGTTTTGACATTTTGATTATTGTTGTACTCGTTTGCTCATAAAACAATTTAAAATTTTTATCAGCAACCCCTCTATCAATCCCAGTCAACCAGTTGTGGCACCTTTAATTTATAATTTTCTTTAAACTCTTTAGGTTTTTGTATATGACAAGCAGATTAAACTTAACGCTGGACGCGTACACATGGGCGCCGTTTTACGCGTTATAACTACGATACATTCGATTAAAGTGATTGTGTCCAAAAGTGCACTGAGTGTAGTGATAAGAATTAACATACATACATACATACATACATACCTACAATTG
This sequence comes from Meiosimyza platycephala, assembly GCA_963662105.1. Taxonomy (NCBI): domain Eukaryota; kingdom Metazoa; phylum Arthropoda; class Insecta; order Diptera; family Lauxaniidae; genus Meiosimyza; species Meiosimyza platycephala. The sequence continues at coordinate 66,864,883 of OY759209.1, read as the reverse complement.
TGTATTTTTATTTTAATTGTTTGGAAAAAATAAAAAGAATCTTAGCTCTTGATCAAATATATTATTTTAGAAAAAGTTAAATTGTCCAACAGGTAAAATAAAAAAAAATCTTTTATTGTACATTTCTAATGAACTTATATAGAATTCTGGTGTTAATTTAATCTAAATTTATAAAAATTTCCACAAGTGCTATAACTTTATATGTGTACTTAAGTTTTTTGAAAAAATAATGTAGTCGTGAAAATATAAAAGTGGAGTATACTCCAGCACCTGATCCAGTCGTCCACGTATTTTGCGTAGGCTGATTAAGGAATGGTCTTCAACTACTTCAGCGAATTTGCTTGTATGGCTTCAACCGTCTGAAAGCGTATTCTAAAAAGTTGTAATTGCAGCTTCGTGAACAACAAGAAGTCATATCTTTAATCGTGAAACTGCGAACTGAGACAAAAGCTCTGAACAAAGGATTTTCTCTTGTGACTTTTTGATGTCAAAGTGGCAAATCTACAAAAAACTCTTCAGGAGTGCGAGATTTATTTGCTTAGCTGTTGTTACAAAGGCGTTATGTTGAAGAACGCTGAGGTACCGTTATTTTCAGTTTTGCTTTTTACTATCTTAATGTCGAAGTTCAAATTATTTGTATACTCTAAGCTCCAAAAACTAAAAGAGACTGAAAACGCGAGGAGAAATGTTAATCTTCTATCCTAAAATGTTTCTTCTACTCAACAAGATCAGATGCGTCCAAAAGATGCAATAAGTTCTTTCACCTACAACCAAAGCCACTTCAATCTCCCTTGGTCGTGCTTATCTCAAATTGTCTTTTAATTTGCCAACGCAGGAACTTAACGTACAACGTACAGTTGGTGGCACCTTAGTAATTGTATGCACCTGATTTCTGTTTGGAAAATTATTTCAGCTGACTTAACAATAATTTGGTTGATACGCATAATCTGATATACTTAATACAAAATTGAGCTACCTACATTTTCTTATCAATCAATTAGCTTTCGCTGAAAACAAAAAAAAACTATTTTTACAATCTTAGACCAAGTAGCTAGTGAGTGCACTTGACAAAAAACGATTATGTTCGACAAGCAAAAAAAAATTCTTAATAAAAGAAATCTGATTTAAAAATTAGCCATTTTGTTGAACAAAAATGCGCTGGAAATCAAGATCAATGCCTACGCAGTTGGTAAAAGGCCTCGACTCTTGCACGAGTTACATCGAATTAAGATGAATGTAAGAAAGTGTACTGAGCTTCTTAGATAGCATAATTTACCAAAATCAATTCGATCAAGTTCTTAACAAAATAACGACTGTTACTAGAGTAATCTCATGTGTGCATCTCCTAGTTCAAACACTTGAGAATTATTTTTTAGCTTTAGCTTTGCGCCCACTTGCCATAAACGCTTATCATTTTCTGTGGAGTCAAATTAACATTAGGATTTGATTTTTATCAATTTTTGAATCAAGAAAAAATTATGGCTATATGATATAGGCACTTAAGTTATATATACTCACAGGTTCTAATCGGGCAATTATTACATCTAACATAGCGAGAGATAATAGCTGGCGCGGGTGCCAATTTGATTAGATACATTGTTAGGTACTACGCAGTAATTAACATTTATGACTATAATATGCGAATAAAACCTTTATGTTCCAACGACTTATATGATCACCTTTTATTGTAAGCTAATTTAGATTTCGTTGACGAAAAGATTTTTGAAATACATTTGGCTTGTACTATTTCATTATAGTCATTTCATTTTTGTTTATTTCAGACTTTATGATAAGTAATTTCATAATTTAGTATAACTTTCACAAATCAACAGACAAAATGAAGGAAGATCCAATAAAGAATAAAAATGGCGCAGTTGAAATGGACTACGAACCACCAGAGACAGATGATCCTTTTCAAGAGGTCATGGCTAAAGCTGGTAATCATGGACGTTTCCAAATGATCTACAATTTAATATTTGTTATGGGCCTTGCAACAGCCGGTGCTTTGGTTTACATGAACATCATATTGGCACTGAATATACCAGATCATTGGTGCACGGTGCCGGGTAGAGAGAAGACCAATTTCACATTGGCTGAATGGCGAAGTATCACATTGCCAACGTAAGATAATCAGTTTTTTTTATGTTTTTAGTTATCCTTGTTGAAAAATATGCAAATGCGGCATTTTGAATAACAGAAGAATAATTTTCCTATATTTTTTATAATTATTTTCTTATAGAAATATATGCTTTTTTCAGTAGGACAAAAAAAAATAGTTTAGGAACATTCAATACATTTGAAAATGCAATGATAGATAATTTTATTACTGGACAAGAGTTTTAAATCAGAATCATGTGTCTTTCGAGAAATGACGACCTTTCAAACTGCAACCACTTATTTTTCTCTTTACCGGTAAAATAGGCTTAACAAAGCAAGATCAAGGAAACTAGAAATAAATAAAAAGGATATTTGGAAAGGATATTTAGAAAAGTCGTCATATCCCAAAAAATATTTAACAGACTGTCAGACTCCTTGTTTTATTAAATTATTAAGACATCTAGATAAGATTTTTTTTAACACTCAAACTCATAAATTAGTTGCTACTTAGCGTTATTAATCAATTAAAACTAATTAATCAATTATCATTGTTTACAAAATCATAAAATTCAAGTTTCGACCTTAGTTTTCGATAGTGTGCTCAATAATTAAGCTATCAATAAATTTATCTAAAAAAAAGTAAAAATAATACACACGTTTGGATGAAGTCAACTTTCCGTATTTCATTGCAAAAAAAACTGCAAGGATATACTAATAAATTTGCTTAGATTGATCAAAAATTTGAGTATTAGACTTTTTCTAGATCCAAAATAGAGTTTAAGGTGTCCGGTTGAAAAAAATAGAATAAAAAGAGTGTCGTTTCTAGCCTCTCGTAATCATCAGCTAATTTAATCATTATCTTCTTATATTTTTAGAGAAAAAGACAACAGAGGTGCCAGCACATTCAGCATGTGTAAAATGTATAATGCAAGTTTTACACAAATCACTGATTGGAGTAATTGGAACAGTACACAGACGGAATTAAACGAAACTGGTGAGTAGCTCCAGATTTAATTTCATAAAATCAAATTAAGCGGCGTCTAGTATGCTACGAGTATGGCACATTATTTTTCAAATCGAACAAGAAGTCAAATCATGGTCATCGATTTGCCTCAAATTTACAGACATTATTCTGCGTTCAATTTTAGGGGATCCATAATTTTTTTATTTCGCTGAAAGGACCCAATTTTCAAAGTTATGGTCATTTGAACTTTGTCCTTTTAAAATTATAAAAAAAAAAATTCTGAAAGGACTTTTTCCAAGTTGTCGATATTTCCTTAATAAATAACGGAATATCATAATTTTTTTTTAAAAACTTTTCATAATTAAATGGATCTTATGAAAAGATGACATTTAGTAATTCAGATGCATTTTTTTCAATTGAAAAAATTTTTAAGTGCATCAGTTTTTTTTTCCTAGTAATTTTTTTTATCAACACAGAAAAGCTTAAATTACATTCGATAAAAGTCCCAACTGTCGAAAACGGTTTATTCTTAATTGAGAGCATTTTTCTTAAGAATTACCAACTCAACAATTTTAATTGAGTAGTTGGGAGGATTACGGGCTCTTTTGCGGGAGTGTCCTTTATCCGCAAATTACATTTAGTTTATACTAGAGACTCTCCTCTACCTCCCACCAAAATATCACATCGATATACGCAGTACTAAAGATACAGTAGAGCAAAACGTATCACTTACGTACTTGCCGAACATTGAAATATTATTTATATTCATTTTCAATGAACTGTAAATTTTGAAATAGCAACGAAACAAAAAAAAAATCAATGCTTGGCTAGTACGTAAGTGATACGGTGACTATATTTTAAAATATGATAAATTGTGGATATAGAGGGCATTTTTTAGGAAAATTGGGAATAGTTCAAAAGTTCTGAATCAAAGAGACATTTTTTTGAAAAAAATTGGACCTATTTAAAATAAATATCTGGCAACACTAACAGCTAATTAGTTTGACAGATTATTTACTGAATACTTAAAATTGTTTTTCCAAGGCATGGACATCAGAGTGTTCACGCCACATAACATTTAAGATAGGAAATTTAACGTAGAATACGATGGTGACATTAAAAATTTGATACAGGGTTGGAACAATTATTAAAAATCGATTTAAATACTTAAATTGCTTATAACAATATTAATTTGTTAACAAATTTTTTAAATAAATTATTTTTTTATTAAAGTTCATTTTCTTACTTTTACAATGAAAATTATTTCAATTTTTTAGCTTTAACAGAACCGAAGTTATGAATTTTTGAAAGTTAGTCTCCCAGCCAAAAATCACGAAATACTCAAAATTTAACAGCATCCTTATGTATTGCGAATCGTTCGCTTAGCACACGAAATTTTAATACGAACGGCACTTTTGCTATTTTTAAAAACGAAAATAACGTCAAACAATTATAACAGTTAGTATGTATTTTACAGAGCTTTTATGTTCAGTAGTTTTAGTGCAAAAAATTACAATCGCAAAATGCATTAAAGAAACAAAAAATGGGCAACGAGCTGCTTATACTAGTTTCCATGACGCTACGTCACTTCATAAGTAAGCTTTGTTAGCCGCCGCACATACAGGTATTTGGATGATTGAAAGTAATTTTTCTAAATACAAAGCAGGTGGATAGAAATAGGTTTACAATGCAGCCAGATATTTTTGTGGCTCAACTTTATTTCGCGTTTCCTGTTATTTGCAGCCAGTGTCTGTCAAAGTCAATTTGAATTCTAGTGTCGACTAAAGTTTTTTTAGATATTTTTTTTCTAGCATATCATAATATTGTTTTTACATGTAGTAATAACTACTTTGTGAATTGGTGAAACTTATATAAGCTATGGATTCTGAAACTGCTGGTAATTGCCTGTATTTTGAATATAAAAATAGTGCAGAATATTGTGATTATCAAGGTTTTCTTGTAACTTAGAAGAACTTTGCTTAAATTGCAGTTGAAAATTTGTATCTATTTACTATCTATAATCAATAAAACTAAAGTCCAAAATGTTCCGGTTTCTCAACTTCAACGATTTTAAGTTCGATACTTTAAGAAATGGATATTTCCATTTCTTATGTTTTTTGATTTATTTTGTTTTAGACTTTTCTCCGGATCCAATAAGTATGCTATTAAGTGACGATAGTGATGAGTAAATAGTAATAATTATGCTATTTAAATCAAAATAAACGTTTTTTTTAATAAATTTAATCACGTCTTTTTTCTTTTTTTTAAATTTCTTAAATCTTTTGGCCAGCTAATTAAGTTCAATACCTGTATGTGCGACGTTTAATAGTCTGCAAGCACACTATACTTTATTTTCTGCATTGACTAGTTGAGAATCATAGCATTATGTTTAATGTTTTGCTATGATTCTCAACTAGTCAATGCAGAAAATAAAGTATAGTGTGCTTGCAGACTATTAAACGTCGGCTAACAAAGCTTACTGATGAAGTGACGTAGCGTCATGGAAACTAGTATAAGCAGCTCGTTGCCCATTTTCTTTAATGCATTTTGCGATTGTAATTTTTTTGTTGTTTTTTGCACTAAAACTACTGAACATAAAAACTCTGTAAAATACATATTAAATTTTACATTGTTCCAAAAACACAAATAAAGAAATAACAGTTAGAGTTTCGAAGGAAATCGTCAATTATGACTTTATGTAAATAAAATTTAAACGATTCAAATGTCAAAATCGATAGTAAAACTTTGTTTGACAATTTAGTTTTGAATAAAATTTAAAAATTCGACAACTATTTCGTATACCAATTTTAAGTTGGCGAACGGAAACATCAAAAATACATTAAGCAGAATTTAAACGTTATCGTCACAAGACGATTCGTCGCTCAACGTTATCGTTCGCAATGCATAAAGATGCTGTAAATTCGCTCTATTTTGAAAAAAAAAATGTTTTTTCAAAAAAATTCTCGAACACGTACATATCTCTTCTTTTTCGATACAGAACTCATGAAAAAAATTTCAACCAAATCAAAAATGTGTCGGTCAATTTTTGTCAAAATTCGTTCGGTTTTTAAAAGCACGTCTCATATGGCTGCTTCGGCCGAAATGAGAATAAAAAACTTCAACAGGTAACAATTTCAAGTATTTTGTGTTTTTTACATTTAAAATTCATTACTTTAAGATGTCAAGGAAGATGGGTTAAAAGAATTGATCAAATCAAATCAAATGTAATTTTAGCCTTTCTGTGTTGATAAAAAAATTTCAAGGAAAACTGATGCACTTAAAAATTTTTTGATTTAAAAAAAATGCCTCTAAATTTCATCTTTTCATAAGATCCATTAAATTATGAAAAGTGTGAAAAAAAAATTATGAAATCTCGTTATTTATTAAGGAAATATCGACAATTTGAAAAAAGTTATTTCAGAACTTTTTTTTTTGTATAATTTTAAAGGACAAAGTTCAAATGACGATAACTTTAAAATTGGGTCCTTTCAGCGAAATAAAAAAAATGGGTCTCCTAGAATTGAACGCAGAATAATGTCTGCAAGTTTAAGGCAAATCTATAAATTTTTTGGGTATGCCTTGATCGGTTTGAAAAATAATGTACCGTATATAAGTATGTATATTAAAGGAGTTCATATACCTTAGCAGGAGCAGGATAAACAAGGTTTTGCTATAGTTCTTTATACATGTGTATCTACTTTAAATTATTTGATGTTCCTACCTATCTGTTAACTAACACTTGCTTTACTTAAAAGAAACTTAAGTCAGCACTTATTTACAAGCCCAGACCTAATTCAGATTTCTTTGTTATATTTTCTTGTAGTGTGCCAAAATGGTTGGAGCTATGATGAGGAGTGGTATGCAAGTACGATACCTTCAGAACAAAATTGGGTCTGCGATAAAGACTTATTTGTAACAAATGTTTTTGTGGTCAGTCGCGTAGTAGAAGTCGTTGGTGCTTTCGTATTCGGACAAATGGGTGATGCGTGAGTTGCTTAAAAATTTTTCTTTCCTCTAAATTAAAATGATTTTTTTCTTAGTTATGGACGTCGATTAGTTTACTACTTGAGTGTCTTAGCTTGCTCAGTTGGACGTATTGCATCCATAGTAACAACTAATTCATACACATGGTTTTTGATCTTCTCCGGCGTAGCTGCGTTGACGGTCAACAGTTTATTTCAATCACCACAAATTATAGGAATGGAAATCTCTCGAGAGTAAGTTTGCAGAAAGTATAGCAACGTACTGAAACATTTGAAATTATATTGTCTATTAAACTTTTCAAAATCGTTTCGAATCTCACACAATATTCAACTATTCAATTTACAATATTTTTAACTTTTTGTAGAAAAGACCGTAGCACTATTGCGGTATATCAGAGTTTTGGTTGGTCTGTGGGCACTACATTCATGCCATTGCTCTTTTGGTGGCTACGTGATTGGGAGCCTTTTATGTGGATCACAACAATTCCAACATTATTAGTCTTAGTTTTTTCCAAGTGAGTACTTTTCCATGATTCTTCATCATTGTGCCGATGTAGCACACATCACTTTCAAATATCACTTTTTAATTTGCATTTTACTTACATATATGTTTTTGCACATTACATTTTACCTTTTGCTAATATATCTTCTTTAAATTTGAATTAGATATGTCATTGAATCACCACGTTGGTTGATTAGTAAACGTCGTTTCGGCGATGCAATAACACAATTTAAGAAAATTGCAAAAATCAATGGACGTCCTTTTGACATGACGGAGAAGGAGTTAGCACACCTATATCCCGAATCAAATCAGGAAATGACATATGGCATGGCATCATTATTTAGCGGATGGCGTCTGGCTAAAAATACATCCATCATGGGCTTCAGTTGGTATGTGTTTCATCCCTTATAGTTAAGACAACTTTTCATTGCCTTGTTTGTCAATGAGAAAATATTTTTTAAATGAATATCTTCTTCAGTGAATCTGATATTTGTAGGGTTTCCAACTTTTCCCAAGCTTATTTCCGAACAGATATTTATATTCACGTTTCGTTTAGCTTAGAAGTAAATTAAAAAAGTTTTGTATTCTATGAAAAAATAAATGTATATCAAGCGTTTATCTTAAAACTTTATCAAAGTGCAATGCAATAAATTTCTAATTGCAGTCCCTGGGAGCTCTGTTAATTAAAAAACACATATCCTTATACGGTTTTCATTACAGTTTTTTAGTTTATTTATTTATTTAGTTTTTGTTTATAATTTCATTTTTGCTTTACCCATCACAGAACTTTGGACAAAAAATTAAAAATAAATCACAACAACACAGAACAAATCCCAGCTCATATTTGTTTCCGCACGAATACTTTGCTTTTCGCCCCTGTGCTGATAACAACATAAGAACACTGATGTCCTCGTAAAAGTTAAATATTTGCATTTAAATATTAGAAAATGTTTTAAATATTTAAGAAAACAATTTATATTTATTTCATGCTTGCTTATAAACTTTTTTTCTCTGATATGCATTTAAAATTATATTTTCAACATGGCACATTTTCGTAATGGGGACGATGTTATCCTTTTATGGATAGATTTCTTGTTGTTCTTTTTTTTGACAACTTGATTTTTGTATGATGTTTTTGTGTAACTTTTTAAAGGTTTATTTTTGCTAACTTTTTTTTACTTCTACTGAAATGAAACATTTTTAACATTTCTCCTTCTTTAATTTCTCTTTGCTTTTCCTTTTTTTTATGTTGGTTATTCAAAGGTGTGTCGTGGCTTGTTCCTACTTTACGCTGGTCCTGTTCAGCTCGCGCATGGGTGGAAATCCATTTTTAAATTTTTTGCTTCAAAGCATTGTTGAGATTCCTGCTTATATGCTTGGCAAATTTTCGGGTAAGTACGCCCGCAGCTGTGGCAAAAAATGACGATAAGTGTGGTGGCGGCGAATGAAGTGTTCCATGCTCTACCACAGTTTCAAACGTGCCAACGAATTTAAATATTTCCGCTTTTTAATTGCAGGAGATAAATATGGACGCCGTTTTACAAACACATTCTGTTTCACATTATCCTTTATTGTTTGCGTTCCTGTGGTTATTTACTCTCCATGTAAGCATGTATATCTTAATTTCGTTTTGTATTTCAATTTTAGCTAAATCAAACTTAAAAAAAGTGATATCTGACTTGTACACTCATGTTTGCGCTATCAGAATATATATGAATTCATATATATATAATTAAGGTGGGTCGAAATTTTTTTTCCATCTGTTGGGTCTTAAAATCTTAGATATCATCATTCTGAACACCACTGTATAGTTTAAATTTTTTATAAACTGTCATAGAAAGAGTGCGAGTGCCCCGAAATTGCGTATTTTTAGTACTTTTTTCAAATAATTGATAATGCCACATATCTGTACGATAGATCTAGCTCATATTTGTATTTTGGATGCTAACATATGTACATACCCTAATAGAATAGTGCGCAAATGGGTTATCATCATAATAAAAAACGCAAGCGGATGTCATAGTCTGGCCGCGAATGCAGCACAAGTAAAGCTCAATACTTTTAGTTATCTGACGCGATTAAAATTGAACAATGTACGAGAACATTATCAAAAAATCAAGTCTACTACTTGTTTAACAGTTTGATGTTATTAATTGAAATTATTAGCCTTATAAAATCTATTAGAGTCTTTGTATGTGCAACGTAAAGGCTCATGTAATAAATAGTTGGTTACGTATCTAATCAAAGTCAGCTGTTAGGATCATCTCATTGGCCTTTGACGTTTGTTCAGCCTTATCTTAATAAGAATTCGGTTTTTATTTTTTGACTGATATTTTTTAGTATATCAAAAAAAAAAATAATAAAACCTCTCTCTTTTTGACAGATAAGGAATATGAGAACCTCATGACTGGTCTTGCAACGTTCATTAAATTTCTAAATGCAATGACTTTCTTTACCGTCAATTTACAATGTATGGAAATGTATCCGACCTGTTTACGTCAAACTGGTATTGCTCTCGGCACAATTTTAGCTAATGCTGTCGGTGTTTTGGCACCCTATCTTGTTTACTTGGGCACAACAGTTGATATTCGCGCACCATACTGGATTCTTGGTACACTTTTCTTAATGGGTGGTATAGGTGCATCTTTCTTGCCAGAAACATTACACAGAAAACTACCGGATACAATGGAAGAAGCACGAACTTTTGGCAAAGATGACGTAAGTTTAAAATTCTGTTTTGACTATTTGATGTTTGTTATATATTTTATCTGTACTTTTTATTTCTTTTAAATAGAAATTTTTCGCTTTGCCAAAACCACCCCGACAGGAAGAAGCTGCCGAAAAGTTAAATCAAGCAGCTTATGCTCCTTAGTAACTCATTAATTTGTAGTTTATTATTTAATTTTATAATTTTTAAGTTTCTTTATTATCTGATTATTAATTTAGATTAGTTTAAATATTCAGTTGATAAAAATGTTGTGATGTTTTTTAAGGCGCATATGTATTAAAATTCTCCATGCTCCATCCCAATGGAGTCATTTACTTTCTCTACGTCCAATTGTTTGTATAAAATGTAGTTGTATCATAAAGTGTCCATTGTATTTAGTTTTTTTACTACATTTTATAACCTTTCCTCATATCTATATGAAAAATGTATTGATAGTTCATCCAATGTACCTAATACTTGTGAATACTACAATTTTGAAAGAAACAAAGTGTAGCAATCAGACTTTTCAAATAAAGTTTATCAACAGGGTCTTCTAAATAATAAGTTGATTTGGCGAAACTGCATCGAACTAATTATATATTGAAGGTATTGATGAAGATACTTTCTTACTACAAAGGCAGCACCAAACCCTGAGAAAACAAAACGCCTCGTGTACTTATCAATGAAAACCATCTTCATTTTAAGTATCTGTGTGGACAGAATACACACCGGTTGTGCAAAAGTGGCTTGGACAAATCCATTTCCCAGCTGAATATTGCTTTATGAAACGTTCCTTTGCTAACAAGTACATTCCGACTCTCAATTTTTAACTCATTCACGAAAAGATCTAATGCCAACTCTTCTGAGGGTCTTGCATTTCTTAACTTTCCAATGAACTCTTATGAACTTTAGTATTTCAAAAGATTTGTTGTTTTAAAGAAAATCCACATAATTTATTTAGAAAGTTTAGGTGATAGACTAACGAATTGGTTTCTTCACCATGATGTGTAACACCTACATACAAAAGATCTGACAACGAAATTTTTGGGGTTAATTTTCATGAAGAAATTTTTATAAATTATTTATTAGACGCACACATGTGTGTGTAGAACTGTCTGCCTACCGCTGATAAATCTCTACTAAAGTTTTTATGTGGGTGGAGGTATTTTTTAACATGATTTATTTAAGTTATGAATCAATTTTATCGTAACTGCAGGAACAAGAAAAAGAAATATTGCATACGCTGAGGCGCATTATGTTCAAAATAACCAACTGAAGAACGAACAACTAGTTAGTAGAGAAAAGTTAGAAACGCACACACACACATACATTTTCAAGGTGTTAGTGTTGCTACACTGTTGCTGATAAAAATTACTTTTAAACTTGTATGCAACACACTGCCTTGTGAGAGAGTTAGGTACAAGTTTTTGTGTTGCGGTGTTTGTTTTTTCGTTCTTTCCTCGCTGCGATTATTTATTATGATTTATTTGAGAAGTCAGTGCGTTTGTCAGCGTATATGTGTACACAATGGCAGGACAAAAATTCGTGCTAAAATGCACACTTTAACGTCTAAGCATCACTATTAGAGGGATTTCCTATGGTAACGATAAGCTAACTGCTTCTATCCCCTGGCATCGGCATTGAATTCTGAAAAATGATGATGATGATGATGAAGATGAAAATGATTCAACGTTGACGTAATATAAGTTGGAACTGATTTAAATTGAAAGGGATATTAAACATGATAAAATGAGTTCATAAAAGTTATCTAATAAGCTTTGAGTGATGTTTTCAAATCAAAACGAGACAATGAATGTGGGCAGCAATATTGGGAAGTTACTTTGAACATTTTGTAAGTTGGCTTGGTTAATTTTGCTAGAAACATGTCTTTTGAATTATATAAAGGGTATACAAAATGTTTGTATCTCTTGTTTTTCCCAGGATGAAATTGTGCAAATGCCACATAATCTTGCTAAGCTCACATCTCCGCAAAGAATTCGTGACGTAAAAAATTTTAAGTTTCGAAATGCTTTTTGACAGCATGCGTTGCAGGAACTAAGGAAAGGCTAACTAACTATTAACTTTTTTTAATAAATGTTTTATTTAAAAATTAAAAATAATTAATGAGTGATAATATCAGAATTGAAAAAATGTTGGGGTGCCTAGAACTTTTTACCATGACTTCATAAGCACAAAACATTTTAAGATTTTTACGGCTTAGTCTCTTGAGAATTTTCAACAAAAAAAAAATTAAAAACAATTTCAAAACAAGAAAAAGATTAAATTTTTAAACTCCTGTCATATATTGACAATTTGTTTATATTTTGTGTGCCTACTTTTTACTTCTAGACTTCTAGTAAAGGATTCTATGGTACAAGTCAACTTTCAGCATGACCGCAAACAAAATCAACCAATTAAGCTCTGATGCCAATTAGCAGTTAACATTGGCGATGTTGCCGTTTTCCCATAATACCGTTTAAAAAATTGCAAACATTTTCAGCTGCAGTTGCCGACGACACCAAAGGGAAGCTCGCCTACAGTTTTCTCTCGTAATGAAAATTAATGCTACTTGATTTACAATCTTTTAATTTTTAATGTTTTCCTCCCACAGTTGGAGTGCAACAAAAATAAATTTAGCTCTTTTTTTCTGTCTCCCTCCTCCACTGCGTACAAGGCAACAAAAACTACGAACAACAGACAGTGTGCTCTGTAAATGTGCCAAGCTAAATTGCAACAAAACAACAACAAACATGTGCACCATTTGTAAAGTTTTAAATCTGCCCTGCCATTGCAAATTTCCTCCTTGAGAATCCTTGGGTGCAATGAAAATTAATCTACGTAGAAAATGCAAGGGTTTTTTTTCTGTTCTGCTGGTGCTAACTTGAAAGTTGTGCAATTTTTCTGACTAATTGTGAGAAAAAGTGTGTGCGAAAATTTTAAGAACAATTTGTTTTAAGAATCTGGAAGAAATAAATTTTTACTGAAATGCATAAAATTGTTTAAATACTAAAGGGAGTAATAAGAGAACTAGGACTAAATGTTCAAAATTATATTAAAACAGGAAAATATCTGAGTATTCATACAATTCATACTTACCTAATTGTCGCCTGGAGTAATACATGTCGTATGAGTAACGTATCCATTCAAGAGAACAATGGCGCAAGAGAGCCACAGGATAATTTGCATGGCCCGGGGCTAGAAACTAGAAAAGTGCCACTTATACCTAAACATAAAATTATTTAATCATAAAATAAAAAAGTTCATTATATTTCGAAAAAATTCATCGAAATATTAAATTACATATTGCAAAAAAATTAAGGTCATTCCACACTTAAAAAAGTTTTTTCACAACTGTAACTCACTAAAATCCATTGAAATGGCAAAAGGGGTTCCCATTCAGTGATGGCACTTGGGGCTTGTGCAAATGTGCTGAATTACGGCTGTACTTTTTGGAGAGCGACTGTACTTTTTGCCACCAAAACAAGAAGGATATAAAAAATAAAATAATTTTCATATTATGACATTTTTTTATACAGATTATTTTTTTGATTGGGTTTTAACGAATTCTGTTTCTTTTTCAACATTCGTTCGCAATGCTTCTACATTGTGCTACACAAACAAATTTATTAAAAAATTAACAGAAAAAGGTAAATCATTTTTCCAGATTGGCATATTGGTGGTTCCTTCAGCTCGACATCCAAATTTTCTCTAAAAATTATTAAAACAACACTCACTTGAGGCTTACTTTCCGTCCTTTCAAAAAAAGTCCAATGTTCTTCCTCCCACGAAAAGCCTACTTCTCACACCTTCTACTTTGGAAGACTAATTCAACTGAGTTATTTCGTTTGAAAGGTAAGTTTGTAAAAGTTGTGAGGGCCAGCTCCGTCTCCGGGAAAGTTTTCTAATATCGCTTCTTATCCATGCTTTTTCCAGCTATGTTTTTTAAGAAACTTTTGTTTATTTTTACTTAAAGAATGAAAGCTGCAGATGAGATAAAATTGGTATTTAAACAATTTGCATGGTATTTTCACTGAAAAATTTTTTATATCGACCATGGTAGTTGAAGCTGCATTGAAATCGTTGCAATTGTTCATATGATGCCGACTTGAACTTTGTGCGCCATTGTTGCAACGTTAAAGTTCACATTTTTAGTATGAAAAATATGAGTTGGTCGAGTTTGGATGCTGCATCCGGTTGAGCTTTCTACTGCTGCTGCAGCATGTGCTGTGATTGCGTATTATTCGCAATAATAAAACAGTCGAGCAAGCAGAGATCAAAGCGAATCGAAACACGTTCGTATGTAGTGCACAGTGCATTGGCCTGCAACATCAATAAACAACAAATACGCATGTAATGGACAGTAGTACAAAACTTGGTCTTCTAAAATAAGCCTGAATCTTAATCTTAAAATTCTTAAAGAAATTCCTTAGAAGAATATATTGGGCATTTCAGGCGAAGCGGGCAATGAAAATAAAGTGAGGTCGTGAAAATTGTTTATATTCCGGTTAGTTATACATCTAGAAGACATAAGTGTGAACACACAATTTTTTTTTTCGTATGAAGCTTAATTGTCGATTTATGGCCTTCTGAAGAATTCCTGAAGTTTAAGTACCTTCATTTTTGAACGCTGTTATTGGAATCAAGAAATATATATAGTAAAATATAAACAATATTGCTTTAGCTAGTAAAAAAGATGCTCTTTTTAATTTTTTGTTCAAGTTCAAATTTGAAATATTTTTTATGTTTAGAAAACCGGAAGTAAAAATTTCTAATCAAATTTTAAGTAACTTCGCCATAATATTTTTTAAATATTTTATTTTTAAAAGAGAGCTTTGAGTATATAAATGTTTCAAAAAAAAAAATTTAACGTGATCGTTATAATTTAAGATATATAAATTAAAGTACTTAAGAACGTGCCATTTCCCATACAAAGTGCGGTACGTATTCACTTCAATTCATATATCTCGTAAACTAATGCAGATCACATTGAAATTTTTTTAGCAATTTATCGGTATATTTTATGCTTTATTTTAAAGTTAAAATAAAAAAAATAAAATATGTCGAAATTGTTCAAATTCTAAAATGATATGTTCACTTCCGGTTTTCCACATGAAAAAAAAAATCAAATTTCAAATCTGATTTCATAATTGAAAAGAACAGTAAATTTTCCATAGAAGCCACAATGTTTAATATTTTAGTGAAAATTTGTTAAGTTCGAAAAACTGCTTCCGAAAAATCCATTCTTTATATTACGTCAATTTTTGGAAGTCCACAACTTGACAACTAAGCCTTATAAAAAAAAAAATAAGTGTTTACAACTTCTAGAAGTACAACTAAGCCGAATATGAACAAAATTCAAAATATCAGTTTTTTTGCATTGTCCGTTTCGCCTGAAATGCCCCATATGTTGTTTTTTAGTACGCGATTCAAAAAAGAAAATGTCTTTAAAAATTATCTTAGCATATTATATTGTTTGCGGATTTTTTCTACATCTACTGTGATGACAATGGAATATATCTTACTAAACAGACTCGTAGTTGTGTCTTAATGGCATCGATTTGATTTCGTTCTACTTGCAAATCGTTTTGTTAAGCCACTGTGCATTGGTGGACTACTAACACAAACAAATCTTTGCACCATGGCCAAAATAGCAAATAACGCACTGAATCAAATCGGCAACACTGCAGCAAAGGGTCGAGGGGTTGATGGCCAGCGCAGAAGATGAAGCAACAGCGAAAATATTTACGCTAAAGTTAAAAAATATTTTCTTTCAGGATATGGTGGTAGATGCAAAAAGGATTAACTTAATATTTCATGTTCACAAGGAAGCAATTTTACGCTCTTCAAATCCTATTAGTTGATCCCCATGTAAGTGAATCTATGAAGTTGTTGCTGTTTTTTTCTTATGTACTATACACATGCACATACATACCAACACACACATGTGTGGATTTGTGAGGTTAATGCAAGATATTCTGATGTGGTGCAGATTAGGTCAGTTTATTGCAACTAAGGGAGGGCATGAAGGTAGAGGGAGCAGGGATAAATATTGATGCTGCTAGTGTTGAATTTATTATGCTCCATCATGTTCCCAAGAGAAGCTATCAATATTTATACTCAATTGCAGTTGCGTGATATTCAGACCGGACGGCGTTGCTTCGGAAGCCAGCGTAAAATTGCTGATCGGGTAGCATTAAAGTTTAGCAACAGTAAAATAGCTTTTAATGCTTAGTAAAGAATTGATATTGGTTTTTAAAAAATTGAAGATATTTTCGTATTACTAACCGAATAAAGTTACCTAATGTTTGCTTATATAAAGACGTTACAATTTCAAATGGAATTTGCTTTTAATGTACATAGATAATCGAGATTCAATAGATATGACTTAAATTGCATTTTCATTTAATTTCTGCGATTGCGTTGATTTTTTTTTTTTTTTTGTTAGTTTTGTTAAGCCACCACTCAGGCTTAGCAAACAGGCTTGAAGCCATAAGTAGCACTGATTGTGCCGTTTTAATGCCACATTACGTAGCCCGGTGAATTAGTTGATGTTAAGATAGCTATATCCTGCTTGCCTTATTATGGTAATAGAGCAGAGAAGTTTTTTTTGGGTTAATATTGATAAAAAAATTTCGCGTACGTAGTTTTTTTTTTCAAATAAAATATTGTAATTAATTCCAACAGATTTTTTATGCCATTTACAAAATACCTAGTTTTTTGATAGTGTTGTTGAGAGAATGTGCCCTTGTAGTTGGCGATGAGCATCGTATGGAGCATATTTTTACCAAATCAGAAAACAGCGAACATTACAGTCAACTGGAATTAAGTCATAATCACGCAAATTAAAAATTCGCATGATAAGCAATTATAAAAATTATTTCACAAAAATGTTAAAATAAAATGTAGAATTCACGAACCATATACTAACAAACAATAGTTTAAATAGAATTTAAATACATATTTTTATATGTATTTATAATTTTATTTTTCTTTTATTGATAACTAAAATTAAAATCTTACCCATAACACTAAGTAAACGGACCATCACTTGCTTTCTTTACCAAATTGAACATTTCAACAAAAAAAAATGATGATATCCACAGGATATATTTGATTTCTTCGTCCAATATCAACATATCTACTTAATGAAATTTTTTGCACAATTTAATCTAATACCAGATGGCATTGTCTGCAACGTGCTACATACAAATGTAAATTGTATGACTGCTGATGCCATTGCTGCATCTTTTATTCTCCTGTAGTTTATGACCGATTAGCAAATTGTTTGTTTTATAACTTCCGATTTCCGTTAAGCATTTATGGAGCAAACAATGTTATGTAAGTGTGCTTAGATGCGCACTAGCAGCATTGTTAGGATGGTCAGGAAGTCTGACTAAAATAGTACGAGCAGACCAAGTTGTAACAGTTACAGTAACAACATCAACATGTCCGAAACTTCGATTGTGTAGCTGGTATAGCATTGACCTCAACACTCATTGCAAACTGTTAAAATCATTCGACCGTATCCACTAAATCCCATACACCTCATATGAGGAGCAGAAGTTCAAGTGCAGCATGAAGAACAAAAGCCAACACCTCATGAAAAATTCATTCAACTCGTTTGTTTTACTGGATGTTGAATTTATTGCCAAAACCCTGGAGCAACCGTTCAGCTTACCAAACCAACCAGGCAAACAGGCGGCCTGACGGGTATTTTGACGGTAAGAATTGAACATGCAGGACTCAAATTAATAAAGGGCGAGCGGAGTTGCTAGCTGGAAAAATATTATTTTGGCAATAGCTTTTGTTGGGTTTATTTTTATTTTTTCTTCTATATTCATATGTATGTGCAT
Source organism: Meiosimyza platycephala (assembly GCA_963662105.1). Lineage (NCBI taxonomy): Eukaryota > Metazoa > Arthropoda > Insecta > Diptera > Lauxaniidae > Meiosimyza > Meiosimyza platycephala. The sequence continues at coordinate 66,846,777 of OY759209.1, read as the reverse complement.
GGATTAAATCCATTGGATATGCCAACAGCTAGTGTGAAAGCAGTCTCGAGAATGTTAAACGATCCGAAAATTTGTGTAGATTTTAATATTAAAAAGATGGGGCCGCAGAGTGATGGGGGTTAGTGCAAATATTAAATGCATAGAAATAAAAGAACATACGCTGGTAAACCATAGTTTTGGATATGAAAAGGGTCTAACCGTGTTTGCATGGTGAATGTGACCCCAGTAGGTTTGGTATTGTTACCTATAGCAACATGTAGGGCATGTGACTGGTAGTCTATATAAGTATATGTATATTTTGTGTCAATGATGACGCGTTCTTAAGATATATGTTCAAATGCATGGCGCGCATGGGATTTTTTCGTAGGTCGTTCAATATAAAAATTTTTTTTTATGTGTTGCACCCTTGCGATTTTAATGAAACTTAGCACACTTCTAAAGAACATATAGAGCAACAATTATTATTTTTTCGGAAGTGGTAACTCAAAAGCAAGTTACAGAAAATATAAAATAAATTTTTTATTGACAATTTTAATGCTTATATACAACGGATAAAATTATCAATTAAATATTTTTATAAATTCCAGAATGTTTCCTTACACCTCAATTTAATTTTATTTTCCTAGCTTTTGAAGTTTAGAAAATATACGAGTTCAAAAAAAATGTTCGTTTAAGGCAGTTTTTTCCATATATCTTAAGAGCGCGTCATCATTGACACAAAATATATACTTATATAGACTACCAGTCACAGCCCTACATGTTGATATAGGTAACAATACCAAACCTACTGGGGGCATATTCACCATTCAAACACGGCTAGACCCTTTACAAAGAACTTTTTAAATCAGTCTACGAAAATATCTATGAAAAGTATTGCGACTTAAGTTATAATAAACAGAACTTAGAGAGATTATCTGAAACAATTCATAATGCGACTACTAACGTTCAATATTTTGAAACAAAGGGTCGATTAGTACTTTTCAAATGTATATCAGTTTTTATGACTTAACAGAGCTGTATACTTCGCTTAAGTACAAAATAGCTAAAATATGGCAAAAATATAATAATAATTTATGTAAGAAATCTCGAAATCTAACTCAATGAAAAGTGTTCAAAAGATTGCAGTGGAATTTGTTTTGAAGAATTTCTTTTATATCTGGCTTTCAATAACCTCTAAATGCGTTAATGATTTTTTACTTAAAAGTTGTGCCTCTTCAAAATTATCTATTCATTTATAAGCCATTTACTTTATTTAAAAGAATTTTATTTTAGTTTTAATATTTATTGCTTAAAACATTTTCGTGTTATTTCAAAATAAAAGCTATTTTAGGGGTTACCAAATTCGTTTTGTTGTTATTTTTTTATATAGTACAATGTCTCAAAATTAAATTTAATGTTGCTTTGAGCATTTCAAAAAGTAACAAGAGCTATTAAAGACAGATTTTAGGATTTCTTTTGAAAAAACTATATGTTTTTTACATAAAAATTAAACACTTTTTTCATATAGCCGCTGTTTTGAAACAGTATATGTAGCTGTACTAACTCGTATTTAATGTCAATTAAAATACAACGGCTTTTGAACAAGAAAATTAAGATAAAACAAAACCACATTTTGTCTTTATGCATGGCATATCCCCTTAATTAACCTTAATATATATAGGTACATATAATAATTAAGTATTTTTTTTTTTTTCACAAAATTAAATTAAAAGTTGTGTACTCAGACAAGTTTGTGTACAAAACAATGTATGTATTGGGGTGCCCATTAATAAAACAACTTTTTTATTCAGGGAGTACAAATTTGCGAGACATCTAAAGTGTAAATTGTCTCACAACTGTATAGTACTGTTGAAAATTTCTTAAGCTAAAAACTTTCAATATGTAAAAAATTTGTAAGTGTCTGGGAAATTTTCATTCAGCGGAAAGATGGAGTTTGATCATTTCGGCGAGTGAATTCTATGAATCAATTAACAGTGGCAAAGTCTTAGATATCAAGGGCCGACAAAATTTTAAGCCAGGAAACCAGAAAATGATTTTCCGAAAGTTTTTGAAGCGCTGAACATTGGAATGCTTCTTAATTATAACATACGATTTATCAGTAATTAAAATATACATTCCGGCAATTTTGAATGTGTTTTGAAGAAGAAAAGTAGTTCTTTTGTAGCCCAATAAGGTTTTCATAAAAAAATGATCCTTCAAAGTAACATAACTTCAAATATCTAAACAAACCGTGATCTTTAAAATTTTAGGTTAGAATATCACAAAAACCAGACAAATCAGACAAATTCTGGCATCGGGTTTGAATTCAGCGTGGGAAAATATATTCAGGTTTCTAGGTAAGAGGTTTTGCCAAATTTTATTCTCTTTCAAATTAAAATAATGCTAATTATAGAAAAGCAAATTAGATATATATGAAAATTTAAAAGTGATATGATTAAGGTACATCCCTTTTAATAATATGTATGTATTCATTTATTTGAATTGTTTGAAACGATAAACGTCTCAATCTGTTTATAGACTCGAATTAATGTTAATAATAATTAGCTGCATATATTAAATTTTCATAATTATCGTCATAGCTACAGGTAACAAATTGCCAATGAATTTCGCATAAAAACGACACTTTTTCCTGTTCTCATTATATTTTAATGATTTTCATTTTCATTGTCATTTTATAAATATTAATGTTTTATAATTTAAATATGTAAGTAAAGTAATTTTTCGCACTTTGGTAAATATTGCATTGGTTTTTATTTTTGTTTTATATGTATGTATGTATGTATACGTTAAAATTAAATACATATGTTTGTATATATATTAACTTTGGCTTAAAAGTTTCGTTCAATTTATTTTAAGTGTAAATAGCTTAAGTACATAATTATATATAGTATATGTATGTGATTATATATTATTTCGTAAATATTTATTCATGTATACATAAATAATATCTTATCATATTCTTTATATATATTGCTTTGTAATACATTAAATTTTTGTAAATATATTTTATTTATATAACATTTTAATTATAAGTAAATACAATTTTTATTTTTCATTTAATAAATTACAAAGATTAACCTTAATTGTGTTAATTAGCAAAATTTTTAATTTTTAATTATTTTTTTTTCTGAAAATACATAACTTCACATTGAACATAGTGTTATTTTCAGCTATAATTTTAATATGTACCTACTTGCTAGCATGTTTCCAGCAATGGTTTTTTGTTTAATCTATTAAATAATTATTTTAATTAACGCTTAATCCAGTTGTTTTTGTTGTCGTTCTTGGTTTTTTGTTGTTGCGAAACGTATCAACGCTTAATTCCCGCAATTTTCCATTTCAATAAAGTTAATAATGCATTGATTGTGTATGTACTGTATGTAGTATATGTATGTATATATGTTTATGCTCGTGTGTTAATTTATTTTTGTTTTAAGGTGTTAAAAAAATTAAATTTAATAATTTGAAGCAATGGTTTTGGTTAACAAATGCAGGAAAGGAAAAGATAACATGAAATGAGTTTCTCCAGATGGGCTGGTTCTGCTTTTGGATGCTTTGAATTAAATCGACTATAATTAAGATAATTTTTACAAAATTCGTACAGAATTTAAAAATTGATTTCTTATATAAGTAAGTAAATTTTCTCCAGCAAAACCTGCTCGGTTCGGTGAAAAAAATATTTTTCGTAATTAATCCACATAATTTATTTATTCCTACACTTCGAATTAATTTGATTCTTGAGATGCCGATCTTTAGTAAATGATTCTAATTAATTATAAAAAATGTTGACAAAAAAAACAAAAAATGCTGTTTTTTGCACTAAAACTACTGAAAAGCTCTGTAAAATACATAAAAAATCCAGTTCTTGATAGCTGGTAGACAGCTCAGTTCCAAGTTTTCGCAAAAATTTGAAGCATTATTTTATGTAGGAGCCAATTTTACAATACATAGTAATATGTATCTATATTATGTTATTTTAATATTAATAATAGTGACAAAACCTTTCAAGAAAAGCGTTCTACGCAAAGTTAAATATATCAAACTGAAATTAAGGCAGAAATGGTTCCTTATGTGGGTTGATTTCAAATTTTGCTGCTTCTGTATAAATTGGAAACGTAAATATCATATGTAGTCTATACAAAATTCAAGGCATCAATCCAATGCTCGAAAAACTTTAAAAACCAATATGTTACATATTAACGTCTTCAGTCCTTATCAGCTCGAGAATTATGATACAAATAAACCCCACTTTAAACATGTACAAAACTTGCTGCTTTATCTTAAACTTTGAAATAGTTTCAGACCTTTGGATAAGTAGAGTAAATTCACACTTTATTATAATACGATGTTTACAAATACAGATTCAAAATTCAACTGGCTTTATTTGTAAACTTTGATGAACTTATATCGGCTGATGCTGGATTTTACAAAACCATCACACATTCTCGTGCAATCCTTAAATTTGCTGAGTTTTCTGTTTGGTAGTGCAGATTTCATTAAATACCTCGTTAACTAGTTTTTCATTCTTTTATTTGATATTGCATTGTTGTTTCGCTTGGCATTTCAAAAGTACGCTTATACAACTAGTGGCTGTAAACTGTTCGTATTCATTGAAGTCCCGGTTTTTCAATTTTCTAGATGGTGGTTTCGCTTGACACGTCCGTTCCCTATCTATTGTTGTTTTCTATTGTCTAAGTCTTGAACTCGTGTCAATGAGGCTTATCTAGATGACATAAATATGTACTTAAAATACATATTTTCTGAGTTTTCGACAAATGAACCGAAACTTTGTTTTCGGAGCAACAATGCAATGACTTCTTGCACAAATTCGTGAAGCATATTATTGTTAGATTTGTTTTTAGTTTGATGGCATTTGTTTTAAAAATTTTCCATCTCTTGCATCAAAGATAGATATACAATATCTTATTAAAATTAATTTTTTACAACACCCTAATATTAGTATGTAGGTACTCGTACAGTTTTTTAATATTTATTATTATTATTTTTTGTTTATATTTTTTTAGTTGCTATTGACTTGTGTTGTTGTTGCATAATTGCTTAAGTGAACACATACAATAACAATATTCACACACATCCAAGCGCACACACACTCAAATTAACATTATGCGCATTGTTATATAAAATTTATTAAATTGATTTCAATTGTCATTGTTCTTTGTTGTTTGTTGTTTTAAATATTTTTTTTTTTACTCTTGTTGCTGTTGTTTTTTGTTTTGTTTCAGTAATTCTGACAATCGATTTTCCGTTTCGATACTTTGCCACAATAGCGAAATTTTCCATCTCTTTAACTTAAAATTATTTAACAATTTTTATTTAATTTCCATTGTTTTTTATTCATTTATTTTTTATTAAATTTTTTTTTTAAATTGCTGCAATTTTATCTGTCGTCGCACAAAATTTTTTTTGTTTCTTTTTCGTGGCGAAGTCCAATAAATTTTTAAAACTTTTTTACATTAAATTCGCGCATCGAGAATAAGCAATGAGCTTTCACTTTGTTGCTTTGCTTCCGGCCCAATCAATACATACATATCTGTTTTGATATTGTGGTTCATTTTACCATCAATTTCGTGGTCAAATGGGCTGAGCTGGGTTGAAGTTTTAAGTGAGGATAATCCATTGTTTGTGTTTTTTTTTTTCGTATACTCGTACAATTGAATTATGTGTCGGTTTTCAGCGTATTGTTGTTGTTCAATTGTGATTGAGATTTAATGAAATGTGTAGGGTGTGCCAATTTTAAGACATTCGAAATGACTTTTGGCTATTTATTTATTAAATTTTGAACACTTGTTTTATTTTACCAGGAAAATAACGTTTTTCTATTCTGCGTTTGTCTGTAGCAAATAATGAAAATTGTATGAATTAACATATAAGAAAATATAATAAATAATATTCAATTTCATATAGTTAGCTATAACTCTAAATCTACTATTTCGATCTGAAAATATTTAAGAGCTAATTAAATAACGTTGCGAACAACACGGGTGAATGTACTGAAGTCCCCGAGCTGGTAACAAATAGTTTAAATATAGAAACTCAACGAAATTTGTGGCTTCTAGACACGGAATAAATTTTAACGGCAAAACTATCAAAAAAGCACTTCATCGCAAAATCATTCTTCCTTTCAATAAATCACCCTTTTCATCCTTGATTCTAGGATATTTAATAGCAAATCATATGCTTACTCGTTTATATCCTTCAAGCCACATTAAGAGCTCGTTTAAATTCCCACAAACACACACACACATGTCCAATTATTTCACTGCAATACCGCAAACATCTTAAATACTCATTTGTCGGTCATAAATTTTTGATTTCGCGTAAAAGCTTTGCAATTTCTTTGCTATGTCTCTACCACCCTCCATACTGCTTTGCGTCCACGCCTTTACTTTAGTGGTTACATTTCATTCGTAGTTGTAATGTTAGACGTGGCACAAACACACACATATGCCCCAATTTACTTCGTTTGCATGTCGACATTCGAATTCGGCCAACACCAAAGTTGCTAACCGCAGTTAACACCAAAAATTGCAAATATTTCAAACAGCAACAGAAACAGCAACAGCAAATGGTGCAACTAGGGCGTCAAACTTAGTGTTGCAATGTCGTTATCGGTAGATACCTACCAAGCAACTAAAATTAAAACTAAGCCCCAACCTAACACACAAATTAAAAATGTTAAAGCGTCGCGTTTACTCAACCGCAAACCCATTAGTGTTGGCAATTCAAAAGGAAGCCTCATGAACATAAGACCAAAGACTTTGGAATTGTCCAAAAAGAGCATTAAATTGTACACATCAGAGAAAAGGAAAGAGCAGATCTCTTAGAAGTTGGGTAGGTTATAACTGTTGTCTAACTGCAATTAGCCGATATAAATGTGGTGACAATTGCTAAGGATTTGACTTTGTTTGCTTTGGTGCGTGCGTGTTTGGAGCACATACACACAATATATCCCAGCAAACATTTTTAAGCTCGGGAGAGTTATCGTCGAGGCAATGACTTCAATCGCATTATAGATTAGATTTTAATATTCAGCGTTCAGTTTTTTTTAAAAGAAATTCTTCCCGCTGCAGCGGCGTGTCATACCGATTCAATTATGAATTATAACGTAGTGTTTCAAATGATGAATCTTGAAGGCGAATCAATTCAGACTTTTATCATTTCCTTAGACTTCGAATTATATATATAGTTTTATTTATTCGCAAAAAGCACATAAATCGTTTCTGTTAATTTTTTGTAATGACACTTTATGCTTGGTGTTGTATTTGTAAAATGCAAATAACAAAAAAGTTATATCAAATCACACTGCCTCAAAACATATGAAATTCAAGATACATATCTAATATAAAGATCAATTTCATTTCAACACTCTATTTATGAATTCATTGCCTGGAAGATTCAAAAATCTCCCAAATGTTAGCTGGGATACTTTGCACTATTAATGTTTGAGTGTGGTACACCAATGGTTGAACATTTCCATAGATATACGATTGTACTTAGAATTTTATGTATGTTTTCGTAAATAATAGTATGTAATTTAAAGACTTAAGAAGCTTTCATGTGAAATGACACATTGAATTACTGGAATAGAATGGAGTTTCAAGTCTTTGCCAGGAATTTGTTTGCTTAACATATTTGAAGGTAATGTTTCTAGAGCCAACCACATTTTTCGGAAGATGCTTAGGATAGATAATATACAGCTGATATCAAATATTGAAACTATAACTCTCATATATGCCAAGATATAGCGTTTGAAGTTTTTTTTTTTATATGAGAGGAGGGAGGTGCATCACCTATTTGTCATCTAACTCCCGAAGTCCTACTTCGAAGAAATCTGTTTAGGGCCCCATTTTGCCAAATTTTGAAGTCGTTCTGAAAATATAATAAGTATACGAACTTATCGAACACATACAATTTTATCCTAACTTATTTAATTAATTTTTTTTATTTTAAAATTCAATAGCATGAAGGGCTGCATTTTATTTGCTGATCTCAAGCACTACTATGTGTTCAACATTCAACAGCAAAATCTGTTCTAAGTGCAGACAAACATTTAGAGTCAATTGCGTAAACATTTTTAATAAAATCGATAAGCGATTACGAAAAATTTAAATTGAAGCATTCAGCAACAAAATGCAGAAATCAATGTAACATTTTGTCTAACCATAAATTTGAGTAGATTACATCCTTTCAGCTTACTTCAGTCTCATTCTGACACAAATGCAATAAAATGAAGTAGTGGATTTTCGTTTTTTTTTTCTGATTAAATCCTTAAAATGCAAATCGCTCTTTTGAACAAACACCAATAGGAGCTCTTGTACGCACAACAACAGCAACAATTAAAATGCAAACTTTTCCACAGCTGTGTGAACACGCAACGCATCCAACATCCGGTTCTGCAACCGATTGCAGCCGCAGACTGAGCTGCATCAGCAAAATTTACCAAAAATCGAGCTAAAAATTTTGTACGACAACTGCAACAACAGCAACAGGGATGTGGTAGTGGTAGATGTGCATCATTTGGTTGCAGCAGCGCAGGAAATTGTTGGTCATCATTTGAGCGGAAATATTTTGGCAGCAACATCGAACAGATTTGGTTTATTCATTCGTCCACTTTGCTAATCGGACGAGCAGACAAACAACGTCCTTAAAAATGCCAATCGAAAGGACGCTACTGACGGATGAAGCTTGTCGGAGGGTAAGCCGAATGCGACGGTTATTCACTATTTGTGTGCTGATAATGCCGCAAATGTCTATTGTTGAGTTCAGGGTTGCTGAAAAAATATAAAAACTGTAAATTTCAAGTTGAAACAAGGTCAAAATGTTTAAGGCTGAAGAAAATTTATTTAATACTACATGGACTGTTACGAAAATTCCCGTAATTGCATAAGTACAAAATGAAACTACTTCGATTTTCGTTATATCGTCTTTGTAATTCTAGTTGCTCGTAACCCAAATGGTTACATCAACCCATGTAGTGTATTTATGTGTATTGACTGTATTCCGAGTTGAGCTACGGTATTAATTTTTACCTTTATTAAATATAAATGTAATAGTAGTTGTCCTCGCGCTATGTATGTTTATATGACGAATCAAAAATTTTCCACTCCTTGATGATGTGACTGTTTGTGTAGTGTTAGTTGACTTTAGTGTATGTTGACAAAATCTTGCTACCGGTCAGTTTCATTTCATTTAATTGCTCTGCAAATTCCCTGCAATAAGTCTGAAGTGTATATATGCCTACGTATACATGTCTGCAAGCGACTATTTTCTTTACGGCGGTGTATATCCTTTGTGATTATATGTTACCCTAGGGATGTTTAGTGTAATTGTTTAGCGGCATTTCGTTTACAACTGTATGTGAGACATCTTTGTTGCGATCGTGTATTCCTTTGTCGTGGGTAGCTGCTTTTCTGCGTGCCGCTTTTTGTGTTTTGAGCTGATGGTAAAAAAAAATAATAAAACAGAAAGTGAAACATTAGACTTTCAAGTACATAAATGCAGTTTTGAAAGTTTTCAATTGAAAATATTTATATTTACGCGATGAATTGTCTCCTCGAAGTTTTGATGTGGTTCAACACGTTTCATGGTGCCACAAGTTTTAAGTTTCTCTGAGGTCTAAAACATGAAAATAATTATGTTATTTAGAGATAAATATTTACACTAGTTGGCATAATTATTTTGACAAAATCTATTTGTGAATATCGAACGTTGCTTTGTTTAGAACCGTTAAATAACGGTGCGAAAAAGATGCCCAAAACAAAGAATCTATTTTTAGCTCTATGCATGCCAAATTTTATATTGTTTAGCTCTGGCATTCTCTTTCTACAGATAAGAATGCATGCAGACAACGAATTTTTGCGTGCCATAAGTATTTTGACAATTCGTTTGGCATAACTTTACTTTGGGAGTGCGTCTCACTTTTTTATAAAATCCTATTTATCTTACTAGGTTTTCAATACTGAACACGAATATGGAATCACAAGTTGGATTAAATTTCGGAGTTATAGCCATCGGAAGTCGGGGATATAGCTTTTAGTGAAATCGTTGTCATACTTTGGGAACCCCTGTATCGACTTTCAAAAAATGGAGGCCATATGAACGATTATTTAATGAACTATAATATAAGCTCATAAAAGTTTGAAATTTCACATATAGTTTTTGATAATTTTCGAGATATGACAATTTATCTAAATTTCAGGTCAACTTTTTTTTAAAAAAAGCGTAATTTTTTTGGAAAATTTTTTATTTTACAAACATTTCAATTAAAACATAAGAAGCGCATTTTATGCCCTTTTAAATGGTATGCTATTCCAATTTGGTATTTCTTGGGCAACCGAATTTTTACGGAAGGAAAGTGAACGAGCTATAGAAATTTACTTGAAATATTGGATCACTTAGTTTTTTATTAAAATTTTTAGATTTTTGGTGAAAAATACCACCGCAAACATATATGTTATTGTTTTTATTGTTGTTATTATTGATACTGTTGCTTTGTTATTCTTTTTGTTGTTGTTGGTGATCTTGCTCAAGCTTTTTCAACAAATCCCAAATTTTCAAGTAAATTTCTAGAGCTCGTTCACTTTCCTTCCGTAAAAATTCGGTTGTCCAAGAAATACCAACTTAGAATAGCATACCATTTAAAAGGGCATAAGATGCGCTTTCTTATGTTTTAATTGAAATGTTTGTAAAATAAAAAATTTTCCAAAAAAATTACGCTTTTTAAAAAAAAAAGTTGACCTGAAATTTAGATAAATGGTCATATCTCGAAAATTATCAAATACTATATGTGAAATTTCAAACTTTTATGAGCTTATATTATAGTTCATTAAATACTCGTTCATATGGCCTCCATTTTTTGAAAGTCGATACAGGGGTTCCCAAAGTATGACAACGATTTCACTAAAAGCTATATCCCCGACTTCCGATGGCTATACCTCCGAAATTTAATCCAACTTGTGATTCCATATTCGTGTTCAGTATTGAAAACCTAGTAAGATAAATAGGATTTTATAAAAAAGTGAGACGCACTCCTAAAGTAAAGTTATACCAAACGAATTGCCAAAATACTTATGCCACGCAAAAATTCGTTATCTGCATGCATTCTTATCTGTAGAAAGAGAATGCAAAAGCTTAACAATATAAAATTTGGCATGCATAGAGCTAAAAATAGATTCTTTGTTTTGCGCATCATTTTCGTACCGTTATTTAACGGTACTAAACATAGGAACGTTCGATAGTCACAAATAGATTTTGTCAAAATAATTATGCCAACTAGTGTATTATTTGAATAACTGACTGTATACACAGTTAGAAATCTTGGATTAAATTTTAATACAAGCGAAATATTACAACGATTTTTAATACAATTTTGATTAAATTTAATACTTTTCAATAGATTACAAAATTTTGTAATAAATTTTGTATTAAATTTTAATAAATAAGTATTATATTTGATTTTTAAACCATCCTGTATTATATTTTAATACTTCAATATTGAACTTTCATTTTACGTTGTTGTCAATATAAATAAACTTTTAGCCAACCAAAAAATATCACTACAGTGGCTGATGTCGTTAAGCTGCGCGTGCAACACTTGAATCCACAGGCAACCCGGTTCGAATCCCATTCGAAATGAACATTTTTTTTTTTAAATTTAATAAAAACGAGTATTAAATTTTAATACAAAAAAGTATTAAAAATTAATTTTAATATTTAGGCAGTATTAAATTTTAATACTATTCTGGTGTAGTCATATATGTAAACCCAAAAGTATTAAAATTTAATCCAAAATTTCTAACCGTGTAGTAATGAATTTAAGAGTAAAATAATAAACCAAAATATCAATTGCCAATAGTAAAACGTACCTACATATATAAACAAAAAATAAAAATAAAATGAGTTAGAGTATTTCATTTGAAGAGTATCCCTGAATACTTCAGTTTTATACAAATTTTTGCAAGAATTTGTTCTTTATCATCGAATGAAATCAATGCAATGCAAATGAAACCCAATGAACAGTGACTATATCAAGCACATGATCTCGAAAATCTGTTTTTATCGATTCTGCCATTTATTTTCGCATTTGTGATCGAACCCTTTAAATGGCCAACTTAATAATGGGGTAGTCATCTATGCTGAGGCCTAGCGATTCCATGGAGAATAAAAGCAGAGTTCTGTAATCAGCTGGCACCTGTCTAAGATTGCTACTAGTTTTGCCGAAAAAAAATTTTTTTCCTGGCGATTCAGGTGGTACAACAGTAATTGGAGTCTCCAGCAAAAGTTCCACATCAAATGACAGGAACACTGCAGATCTCATCTTGCGATGAAAAATCTTGTGGAGCTGTGAATGAGAACAACTTTTTTTTATTTTTTTCCATGTGAACATTACGTGATCTCTCTTCTCTTCCAGTTAATTTTTATTTACGCCAAGCAAACAATATGGACGTCCTAGTTTCTTCTGTTTCAGTAAGAACATTTTATCTTTCTCTGTCTTCATTCTTTCGAGGACGTAACTTGTGCGAGGTCAAATAAATTATATAAGTGCATTAGAAACCGAATTTATAAAGCATACCACTCGTTCACTTAATACTTCCATAGTAACTTGTACGAAAATGTTCCGATGCAAGTCGACAGGGGTTGTAGTGTCCCAAATGAAACGAAATTTGCTTTGAAAAGAATTAAGCCCTTTGCGTCGAAGCATAACCAAGATATAAAATTCTGAACACAATATTAGAGGTATACTACACAACTTTACGTAAATTAATTACAACATGTAAAATATCATTAGCTTAACCTAATTTGTAACGCGTTGGCAAATTTTGCAGATGAATGAGACTTGTTTCAGCTTCTGATAACATAAGTTTTAGTAAACTGGCAGTCTTGTAATCAAGAAAGTATCCAGCTATCCCAGTATCTGGGTGGCAGTCAAAGACTTTCTATTTGGGAGTCGAGAAAGCGCCCTCAAACAATAAGCTAATTGGTCAGAAGTCAAGAAACTACCTATCACCACAGTTAATATGGGCACTACCCGCTAACGATAAGTAAACTAGTTGTTAGTCAAGAAACTATTCGCTACGATTTGGTAGAGCAACCTCATTGGAAGTCAAAATGCTACTCGTTACAACTTAAACAAATTGATTGTTGGGAGCTAAAAACCTACCCACCACAAGGATTGCTGGTTAGAATGGATGTTACCAAATAGACGATTGGTATCAGATTAATTGGATGTGGTTGTCATACATTTTTTAAGGCCACTTACTTCATATAAACATTTTTTCTTAAAATTTTCTTTCTATTAAAAGAAACTTTAATGTCAAAAGTTAAAACAAATTAACTTCCATTCACGAGCAAAACCGTATGTGATCTCAAGTTCTTAATAAACAGAGCCGGTCATCACAGAGTTTCAGAGGAGTTTCTTAAGTTTTTATGATTGAGTTAATTTAAAATGTTTCACGTTGGTCACCACGCTCTATTGTTGTTGTTCTTGTTTAGCCACCAACCAGTAACACTCGAAAGGACTTCACTTACAGCACGTTGATAATTTCCTTAATCAACTTTTTACAGGACTCAAAAGCTGGTGACTATGATCTTTTCCTTTTTTTCTTGTGTTTTTTTTTAAACTTTTTTATGTGTTGAATTATTTTTCTATTCCACAAAAGGACATTTCTGTGGTCGTCGTTTATTGTTGCTGTTGTTCTTGTTGTTATTGTTGCTGCTGCCGTTAAAGTTTGCTTTTCCTGCACAATTCTATTGCGAGTGAAAATTTTCTATTTATTGTAAATTTTTTGACTTTTTTTTCTAAGGTGTCCTTAAAGTTTGCAGTAGCATTAAAGGAAGGGAAGGATATTTTCAATTCGTGCATTAAATGTATTATTTTATTTTATTTTATTTATTTTTTGTTTTTCTAAGTAACAAAACATTGAATGCGACTTTCAAGTTTCCTGCAATGATTGCTGAAGGATATTTAATGTATGTATGTGTAGACTTTACAGCGCATCCTGGACCAGAAATCCTGGGTAAAAAAAAGCTTCGCATTCGTTTAATATTTTAGCACGATTTGTATTGTTGTTATAGGGGTAACTCTTTCAAACCTTCAAAGCCGCTAATATAAAGACTCTAAGTTTTCATGGAAGGATTTACTCAATCCTTTTACTTACTAGGCTCTTAGACTTAGTGCTTAGTGCTTGTTAAAATCTAACCTTTTCATATATCGTTTAAATTGGAAACACCCTATTAGCTGTGTGGGTGTGAAATTTTCTTGTGCTTTTTACAGCATCCAGTGTATCCTTTTTTTATGTCTTTCTCTTTATTGTGGTCATTTTCAAATGACACAGGACGAAGGAGACAGTGCAATAGAGTGAAAAAGAGAAAGTGTTTCCGATGCAGCAGCAGTCGCAATCGACTTGTCACAACAATTTTAATTTTTTTCGTTTTTTCATCGCATTCATTTGTATTTCTGTGTTCATGTTCGCGTTGCCTTTACTCAAGCAATTTTGTTTTTGATGTTCCTTGGTCGTTTTGCTGCTGTTCGGTTGCATAGCTAAGTTCGGGTGCCTTTCAAATGCTTCCTGCCAATGGCGACAGTCTGTAAAAACAGAAATGGAATTTGTTCATTATGCGGTCTGTTGCGGAAATGTTTCTTTTGGGAAATTTCCTTGAATTAAACTTGCTGTTTTTATTTTGTTGTGTTTATAAAATTATTATTTAAGTTTTGTCAGAAATGGTGCTCTTTTTTCATAATACGAACGAGTATAACCATTTTTTTTTTTTTTTGCAGGTGGTAAAATTAATTGTGTACGTCTTTTCTTTATTTTTTTTTTCAATGTCTCTTTGCAAATTCATTCTTGTCAACGCTTAATACATTAGGTCCGGTTTCGCTTTGGTATTTATTTTTTTTTTTCTTTGGATTAGTTTTGACAGTGTACTCCTTTCTCTTTGCAGTTTTCTGAAGAGACTTATTTGAAATTTAGTCGAAATGAGTGGTGTTTTTTTTTCTACCTCGTTTTCTGTTGCAATGTACTTAGTATTCTGTTAAGGTGTTTAAGTGAAACAAACTAAAAAATTTATACAGAACAATATTCACAATGCAATTGCTTGAAACGTCGTTGATTTAAAAAAAAGTTAAAAAAAAATTTTGAGTGAATGAATCTTTGGAATGGAAACTTTGCATTGAAACTGTTTTTATAAGAGTGTGAAGATTAAATATTACTGGATATGGAATTTTCTGTATCCGACTGCGGTAACAGTATCAAATGGGAAAGTCCCTAACAGATGCTGCACTTGTCACATATCGCGATATTTACGCGGCAATTGGTGGAACCTTAAAACTTTTGTTGGGGCTGATAAAATTAAAAGTCACTTGCAATCTGTAGGTCTGAGTCTTCCAAGCTGGGACTGCAGAATTCTAGAAGATGGAGTCAAGACAACTGTAAACCGCTTGCAATGCAATGTGTTATAATATCCTCCTTCCTTCATTCAAATATGTAATCGTCTGAGTTTACCTTTGTAATCTTAACATGGTAGTTTAACAGTGCACACCCGATTAAAATTCTGTTTGTCTGTCGGTTACATACAGTACACTCTAAGTAAAACAGCATAGATTGTCTGCAGATCGAAAAATCTCTCATTGGGAGAAGTGAATCATTAGAGAAGTGTTCTGGGCTAACGAACTTTGTTTTGTGATATATGCATGTTCCGAGACCAAAATTTGCTAAAAGATACTAGAATAGCAAATCTTCTCTTCTTTCCCAGGTGAATAAATTATCTGGTACTGTCCTTATCCGAATAAATACCGATGCCAGAACTATGTATATGTATATCCTTAACAGATTCACTTGTGAATAGAATGATGTCGTCTGATGTATGTATTTCAGTCCTCCATTAAGGTTAACGTTAGCATGTCATGAGCTAAAAAGATATGATCCTGTAAGTTGGCACAAGAAGTCTGCTCGAATGCACTTGAAACGACCATCAAGCCACTTGCCGCAATTGCGAGTCCATCGAGCTCTTGCGCACAAAAACTACAAATCAAAGCACCAAGCAAGAGAAGTGAGGGCTACACTCGTGATTTTTTGCATTCGGCACCGAGTGTCTTTCAGTGCGCTTTGCGCGGAGTATTTGAACAACAACAATAATGTCAATAATGCGTGCCACTAAGGAACGAACGCAAAACAAATCATAACATATCAATCAATTTTTATAAGCTCTACCGTCACTTTTTTGGTGACGCGTAAACTTTCGTCTATGGTAAGCGTATTCGCTGTTAGATAGTGGGTGCCTTACTAACATGCCTTCTCCAGTGAGGACTAAAGTATGCTAAGCTTTCGTATAGTGTTCTAATATTGAGAATGTAGGAATGTTCTCCGCAACATTAAAGTTTGCTCCGAAAAAAAGTTAAGTATCGACTCATCCTGGTGTAGACGTCCTGTGGCTTTGCAAGCTTCTTCAAGCAGAATGATTTTCTTTTGACACTTTTAATCCAATCCTGCCTTTTGTACAACCTAAGAACGAATGATAGAATTCCATGTTGGATGTATTTTCTTCTAGCTTTATAGCTGATTCTAAATAATTTCTCTTAAAGGTAACCATACAAAAGATGGCGAAAAACTGCAGAAAATTATCACATTTGATTATATAATAAATATACGAAGTAAATAAAAAAAAACGTAAACTGCTCAACAGAATGTAAACGCGAAAAGACACAGACGCGCCAACTAAGAACAACATAAAGTGAGCAATAATTGCTTTGGAGTACAGACGCCAGAAAAAAAAATGTACATAAACAAGCAACGGACCAACTCATAAGTGTCAGGAAATGCGCTCAAAAGCTTAACATTAAAAAAGGACACGATAGATGTCAAAGCACAAAAATATAATAAAACCTTAAAAAACATGGACAGGAAGAATCTTAATAACACCAAAGCATCAGCAGGAGTACTTGATTTTTTTCAACATACTTGCAGCACTTTAAGCGTCGTCGAGTGGACGAGTGGTGTCACTCGTTGTTTGCATGTCCTCTTTTTCATTTGGTTTTTCTTTCAGGACTAAAATTCGGGACGCACTAAAAGAGCGAAATGCGACGTAGCATGGAAAATGTTACTTACTTTTAATTGCATTCCTTCCGTTTGATTGAGCTCATCACCGCTTTGACGCAGACCATTGAGGAAGCGTTCAAAAACTGTGCGTCTTTTGTTTTTATTTCGACCTTCTGTAAAATAAAAATAAAATAAATAAAATAAGAGCAACGCTATTATGTATAATATGCAACTAACGAGGATGTTATGTAGATGCTCACTTATAAAGTGCTCACTAAGGATCTCAGTTATAATTTCGAATACAAACAAAACTTTTAAATATTTTGATTCTGTGCTCAAAAGACCTGTAGTAAGGTGCATTGACACGATCAATTCCAGAAACTATTTCCACTTTGGTCTTTTAGCGCAATTTTTTTAGATATCTAAGCGCCTTCTGCTTAAAACCCATTTCAAACTATCCCATTGTAGCTTTTTATATATTGGAGACAGGCTTCTCTAAAGACATCATTTTATTTACTGTTGCAAATACTTATGTACGCATGTATATTTTCATATATGTATGTATTTTTGTATGTGGAAAATATGCTCCATCAATAGCTTTTATCTCTCTATCATAAATTGGCACATTTTAAGATAATGCCTTTCGACGATTCATAGATGTTTTTAAAAGCTTAGTAATTTCAAAATACACCATTACCTCACTTTGCGTCGTTTCGTTTTGCGTTTTTTCGAAGTTGCGTCGCTGCTGAATTAGTACTAATTTTCACTGTGCGTTGTTAGATTTTCGAAGCTGCGTTGTTTTGGGTTCGAGTCTTTAATTTTTTTTGAAATTTTTTGATATTTTCTTTTTTTTCTAATTCATAGTGGGC
This sequence comes from Meiosimyza platycephala, assembly GCA_963662105.1. Taxonomy (NCBI): domain Eukaryota; kingdom Metazoa; phylum Arthropoda; class Insecta; order Diptera; family Lauxaniidae; genus Meiosimyza; species Meiosimyza platycephala. The sequence goes on along the minus strand of OY759209.1, from coordinate 66,828,854 downwards.
GTTATAAGTGAAGATTGGCGTGAAGCGAAGCTAGTCAATGCTATAAGATGCTAGTTCTATTCAGAGTGGAAGCTTTTGGCAAAGCGAGTTGCGAAGAAATTTCGTACAATCACTGCTACGTGCAATTTCCAAAGCGATGTATTTGATTGACGACGCTATGGAGATTTTTTTAAGAAACGATCCTCACAGCGGAAGGAGTTTTAAAGTGTTTCAGGTGGTAGCTATGAATATCAATTGCTACAAGGACATTTATTTTACGTTAAAAAAAAGCTGTTCAGCAAACATTGAACCAATTTTTTTTTGAAAGAAAGACGACTTACGACAACAGCCACTATGGACTCATCAGACAGAGATTAATTTTTATTTTGTTTTTTATAAATTAACTGAATATTTTATTTTGTTTTAATTGAATTCGTTTTTGTTTTTTGTATGTATGTAATAAAATTTTATGTTATATTTGTTTTTTAAATGTTTACTTTGTTCAATTTTCTTTTTAAAAAGTAGTATTTTCATAAGCCTGGAACCTATCTTCGATCTTTACACGGTTTGCTATAGAAAATCATAATTCACTTTGCAACGTTCCAATTTGCGTCGTGTTAGATGACTTATTTACAAATTTCATTAACTAACACCCACGGTACGATATACCCGATTCTGCAAATTTTCAGCGGATTTCTAACGAAAATACTACCATTTTGTTCAAAAATCGATCACCTCTTTAACTTGCACCAAAGTAAACAACTTCAAACAGGTGGTACTAGTTCCGTGATAAATATTAATGAAAATCTTTTGAGGAACTCTATCTAGACGTGTAACGCTATAGATATCCGCTGATATATCGTAAAAAAAACTAAAATTTTTTTTAATCGCTCTAATGCACATACATATCAAAATATCTCTCTTAATCTAAGGTAACATAGTATGAGTTTTGAAATCAATCATCCAGTTACAACACGATCTAGATCCCAAATATAAAAAAACAAAGATTCTTAGAGCGCAAAGCATAGATTGTTTTGCCACCGAGAGGAATACTTGATTTTTTGATTTTTTTGGACTTGGAACGTTTTGAAACTGTGCAATTTAAATACAAATAAATTTTAAACATTAAAATTGTACACACCTGTTGCTGAAAAGTCATAAAATAAATTTGTTCTTGCTCCAGGATAACTATGCTGCATTCCATTCAAATTTACCGCCGACTTTGAATCGATGGCATTTCTAGCCATGCGATTCGTCAAATCGTTTTGGGTGTAGCTATAAATTTCATTCTCTTCTCGATTTGTCAGGCAGCTGGAGGGCTGTATGTTATGAAATTTTTGTATTAAAAGAAAGAGGAAAAAATTTGTTTCAATCTCATACAACAGTAAATGAAATAGCCAAAAATTAAACGAAATCTGTGCTAAAACTTAATTTTCCGGCTGAATAAACATACATAAATGCTAACTCAGCAGCATTTTTCTTTTTTTTTTGTGTTGCCAGCACAATTGTTTTCCCCTAACGTACAAAGGCTACCGGTGAATACGTTAATCAAATGTCTAACGCCAATATTCTTACCGAATATTTTCCGGGCACATACAAAGGCTGACTATGACTGGATGGCAGGTTTGATTGATTTGCAATGTTGCTACCGATGATGCTGCTTCCTGTTGGAATGCCTCGGTCGCCACCTCTCTCGCTACTCCGATGGTGTTGTCGTGATATCGTATGACCAGTGGCAATACGTAAGTGTCGCTCCTTCCACTTTGTGCTACGCACTTGTTCAATGCCATCGAGGACATCCTCATAAGGCAACGTTAGGTGTTTGCTGTAGTGCGCCGCCAGACCTTCGAGATAACCGCGCTTGCCTTCCTGTGCGAAATATGCAGGGAAAACAAAAAAAGAAAAAAACAAAACATCAGTGATGGTTGAATGCTAAAGCTTGGAACAATTTCAGTACACCAACGCAAACAAAAATAGCGCATGGCCCATAAATTTTTCTGAGACGGAAGTAAGAAGTAAACCATTGACACTTTAAAGAGCACTTTTATGGAGACATGAATTTATGGCCAGGCAAAGTTACGATTGCAAAGAAATTGTATAAAGTTCTAAAAGCTTAAAATTACTAGTGATTTCATACTTAAGAAAATATCTTAAATGTGAATATCATATAACTACAAAGAAAAAATAAGCTTATAGGCACATTTTAATACACAGCACTCAGTCTGAATTAATGCATTCAAAAATAGGTTTATACTTAAAAGTGTGCTTTTTATCTATTGCTTAATAGAAATGCCCCAAAGTTGTAGAATGGATAAAAATATGGGGCATAACTTGCAAAAAAAAAAGTTTTTCGACTGGGCTGAAAATTGGGCTCATTGTTGTTCTATGAGAAAGTACCATTCATACTTCTCACACCAAAAATTAATTCATTTTCACAATATGAACTGGGGTAGAGAGGGTACAGTTTTTGAACTTGTCTTGTTTTGCTCTTAAGCTATTTTGCCATGTAGCCACATCTGCATATAACTGAAAATTTTAAAAGCAGTTTGGCTTAATAAAATTTCATAATTTCTAACTTAAAGTTTGGGTCAAGATGCTACGTAAATTTATCTCGAGCTCATTAAACATTCTAGAATATTTTATGTAATATATCCGGCAACAGCTTACTATTTTTCCAGACCAATTCAAGCTGCAATAATTCTTTATAAAATCTGTGCTGAGTAGCTCAGCTCCTGACAGACGGTATTGTGTAAAAAAAGACAACAGCACAAAAGATACTACCATACACAAATTTGTTCACACTCAACTAATTATCAAATGCAAACTCTTCATAAACGCTTCCTTCCATACAGGAAGAGATGAACAAACAAAAAAACCTTTCGCTATTATTAAAGAATTGAAACGCCATATATGTAGAATGCAGCAAAGTAATAATTTTCAAGATGTTGAACGTGCGTGGTTTTTCATCGAGGCAGAGTAAGTGTGATCTATATGTATGTAGGATATATGTTAAGGTGCAATAAAAATATTAACAATTTCATACGACTGTTAAGGAGCAACTAGGATAGAACATTTATTATGTCACTGTCCTACCTTTGACAGACTAGGACGCTAAGCACTTGTAGAGATAGTATTCAACAACATTGAGGAACTGTCTGGCACGCAGCAACATGCAAATTCTTCAGGCTCAAATTAGATGTAAGCTAACTCTCAATAACAAACTTTCAAATATCTACGGGACTCAAATTCCGATGCACTGTGGTATCACTATACCCCTATCTTAGTCTTGTGGTGACTATTAAGCCGCCATTCTGTATTAAAGCTAATATATGACAATTTGAATAAAAGTCGCTCAAAACTCTTTGAGATAGTAGATTAAAATGGCTTCAAAAAAATGTTTCGAGAATATGGTGGTCTTATATACCTTAACAGTAAAGTAGTCACCAAAAAAGATATCACCAAAAGGTATCATTACCTTGCATACATTTTGTATCAAACATATTATTTTTTTAGTGCACCCTAAAACAAGCGTACAATGTATTGCGTTGGTATGTCAAAAGTCTGCGTGCAAACTTTCGAAACTCATTTATGCCACGCAGTGTTGCAGCACGTCTCAATTACCGCTTTCCACTTAAATTCGACAAGTTGTGCAAAGAAAAAGAATCCTGCATACAATCGAAGTAAAAGAAGACAGAAACCGAAAGAAATGCACATATGGAAAAAAGTGATACCAAAGTTGCAGATGCTTTAATAGAAAACTTTGTACCTCATGTTGACTACATAACTTGCATGAGGCATTACAAATAAATGTGCATTCTAAATTAGCAAAGTGGATCATTACCCGTCGAAATATGTATGACGAAAGAAGTGAGTTACTTATCTTCATCTGCCTACTTATATCTTCAAAGTGTAAACCTGAATCGAAACTTTGTTTTTCAAGTTATGCTATTTATATCCAAATGGAACATAATAGTTTGAGCAAGTCCTTAATTATAAGTTTCACGCGGCTGTTGTGAATGCGTCACTATCAGCCACTCACTTATTTCGTCTTACATAATATCTGAATATACCTTCATATCGAGAAATAATAGTATTCTACACAAAGTAAAAACGAATTTGTTTTGATCAGCTCTTTTGAAAGATACCTTAGCTGGAAATATTCTACATGTGTTAGGCTATACTCATTTTAGCATTCTGTTTGCACCACACAGAGATGGGCGTGGCAGGTACAGGAAATTGAATATATTCTTGATAAATGTCACTACTTTCATAATCGCTTAGCATTCGTTTTTTTGTGTGATTAGATTCATACCATCTCGTATGTTATAAATTAAAAACGCCTCACCAAGCCTTTATCATATTATCATAATAAGGAAGTTACATTTTTTTATTTTCGTAATTCAAAACAATTTCCGAACTTTTGTTGGCTTAAGTCCTGATTTCTCAATTTCTAGTTAAACTTAAACTGCAACTTTAAGTGACTGACATAAAATTGCATTCATTCAATCTTTTGATTTGTCAGCTGAAGCTTAACAAACAGGATAATGAGAAAAATTATTGATTCTATTAAGATCTAAAAAACAGAAACCTGTCATTTACAAGTTGTTCAAATTTTACTTAGAGTTTTTGCACAAAGTTGTGTACTTGACCAGTAAAAACAAAAAGCTTTCTCAAGTCAATTACGGCTATGCCCAAAGCTAACACTTCAATCCATAGTTTTAATGACTTAGCAATAAAATCATAACCGTTGACACATTTATTTAAAACTTTCCTAGATTAGCATCTATATGCTGTAGTTCCTGAACTACTGACACAGAATTCCATCACTTAAGTTTGTACTTTTAATTGAGTTGCATAAGTGTACTTTTCTTAATGCGTAATAGCTTCAAAACCTATAAGAGAGCGTACATATGAGTACTATGTATGAATGTACGTATGTTCTTCTTATACAACTAGTTTAACCTAATGGTACTTTACATACAAACGCCCTAATGGACTTTCGCCAGAAACATCAATTTGAGATGCTTAAATGCTTAATGCACTAAAACGTGTAGTATCCGAAGGTTTTATGGAAAAAGAGTGGAAGACTTTGTTTTGGGATTACATAGTTGAGTTTATTTATTTGAAATTGCTGCAATGGGAATTTATGCAGTTTACATATAGCAAATTTTGTACAACCTTAATGGAAACTTTAATAGCCAGTGCCGTAGCATCTGTCAACGATGATATTGCCATGGAACTCATATCAATATATTCCTGATTAAGTAATTTATTCAGAATTTAACTTAAGATTTTTTTAACTGCAATATTTTATTCTTAAACAGCACTAAAACTGTAATGACTGCAGTTATTTCGTACATTATGTTTTATTCTGAATATTCACGAAAATGAATCATTAACGACTAGCGTAGTAAAACATATCGAAATTAAACTTCAACCACATTGTCCAACAGCACTGACCAGCAGTAAATTTATCTTTCACTCAGAACTCCCAAGCGGAGCAGCATGATCACAATCACACATCACACGTAATACGGCAACGTTAATGGACTACAATGCAACCCGGACAGAAAACGGCGGACCAACTGAGCAGCGACTTATTGATTCTGTTGGTTAGACAAAAATTTATTGTCTGTGCAAACCTGCGGGACATTTTGTACGAGTGGCAGTTTCTTATATGTATGTAGTACTCGTATGTACTTGCATGTGCACGTGAGCGGTGAACTGGGCAAAAATGTTTCAGACAAAAACAGTGCTGGACTTATTTTTTCTTTTTGTAGGCAACTAAGGGGTGATTCATAAGTTTTGAGACTAGCTTTTGGCGCTTGTAAAAATTAAGTAATAACAAATACCCAAATAAAGTTGCTTGCATTATTTAGTTTTACTCAAAATCTGTTAAATTGCATATTTACATTGCAGCAAATAGACCATTTTCTTAAATTTTACGCAGCTTTGGACGACCGATATCTCAATTTCTCTCAAATTTTTCATAATTGTGCCAATCAATTGGAAGTGGTTCTGTGATTCCTAATTATTTTCACAAACCTTACGTTAAAGTATTGCCCAAAATTTTTAATTGGTCGTGCCTGTAGAACATTTGGTAGATTACCATTTTGCGGTACAAATCGATTTTTTAACTTTTTCGCATAATGACAACGTGCCAAGTCTGACCAGAAGATTGTTTTGTCGTCTGCGTGATTTTTCTCGATAAACAGCTTCAATTTTTTCAACCATTCACAGATATACACATCAGAAATAAGCCCGACTGAAGTCCTTGTTCGAAAATACGGAACTGAGATACCTTTCGATGAAATGGCAATCCACATCAACACTTACGGTTTAAATTTCATTTTGGCAGCATATTTGACATCGTTGGGTGTTGCTTCGTAATCGTCAGTGTAGAAGAAATCATTTCCACTAAGAGAACTGTTTGAAAAAGCGAAGTGCTTTTCATCATCCATTATGTTGACTTTCCCATGCGTGAAATAATCAATACAAAGTGCGTGACAACATTTTTATATTTTTGAAGTTGTTTTTCGGCGTACTCCGGTGCCTTTATACGTTTTCGTACTTGCACCTTATTCTTCTTTAAAATTCGATGCACAATAGATTTCGGAATACTGATTTTTCTCGAAAACTTCCATTGGGATTGCCCAACTCTATCTTTTGAGCTTGAAAGCAGATCCTTCGTCTTTTTACTACTAAGAGTAGCAGGCCGACTGGATTTTATTTTATTTTCTTGGTCTTTACCATTATAGCAATCACGGAATACACGAAAAATAATGACACGTGATATTATTTTAATTTTAAACACTTCCAGAATTCGCTTTGTGGACATAAGTCCAAACCAAGAGATGACACTGTTTCGTAAATCCACCTTTTACGACATATTGAATACAACTAAGCAAACGCGAACATTGTTGAATCATAGAAGAGGTACCATTACACCTACACTGTAAGCAACTTCGCAATCTGCCGACAGGAAAATGACTTTACAGTGCTCAGCATTTAGTCTCAAAACTTATGAATCACCCCTTATCATATCAATTTAATTGAATTTTTAAAAAATTTCTTTATTGGAGGATTATTGACCAGATTTTTTAAAATTGCACTTTAGTTAAGTCAATTTTTACCCAACGTTTCATCGCTCTTTTGACGAATTTTTCAAGGGTGAATTTTATTTCTAAAAACACAAAAATACAAAAATTTTTTAAACATTAGATTTTAAAATTAAAATGCGACAATGATAAAATGTAAAAATATAAATTAACTTATAATTAACATTTACATTAAAAAATTTGAGGTGTCCTTTTTGTTTGTCTAATCTTCGTTTCTGATTGCAAAAGTGCTTCATTATCGTGCAAGTTTGTGTTGAGTATTTTAATTTAATATGTTCATAAAAATTCTTCATAATGTGCTTTTTAAAAATTTCTTTAATGTCTAATATTTAGAAATTCTAGTTTTTAGAAATAAAATTCACCCTTGAAAAAGTCGCCAAGAAAGCGATGAAACGTTGGGTAAAAATTTACTTAATTAAAGTGCAATTTAAAAAAATACTGGTCATTAATCTTCCAAAAAAGAAATTTTTTAAAAATCCAATTAAATAATCACTGAGACCCAAACTAAAAGTATCATATCAATTGCCTGTCAAATATCTTTATTACTTGAGGTCATCACGCTTTACGGTATGCATTGATTGTTTTCCCTCATAGGGCGCCAGATATACTTAAATGAGAGATAAAGAACTTTTTTGTTTCTTGCTTTTCAATCATAAATAATTTTGTTTTCGAGTGTGCGACAAATAGTTTTGGGCCCACTCTATAAAAAAGAGAAGTTCGACCCTGAACAAAAGGATAATTCAAACAAAACAAAACTAAGCTTAACGCCAGCTAAACTCTAGAGATACTAAAACAAATACCGATAGTAATAGACGTGTGAAAGACAGAATGAAAAAAAAAAGACTGAATGAAGAAGAAATGATTGAAGAAGAAAACAATTGCAATGGCCTTATTCGACCCAGTTTAGAATTTGAAAAAACTTATAAATTTAAGGAACGTAGGTTATATAAATCTTGATATGGGCATAATATCGCTTCTGATACATATGGTATATATTTATTTCAAATTCTTAATTTATTTAATGTTTTTTTTATTTACTTTACAATGAGAAAATGGAGAAGATAAAAGATAGCGAATCAACAACTGAGTGATTTTGCTGTTGGGTGACACCTGAAGCGGAAATTGAATAACCACTAAAGTGGATAGAAATTTTGGAATTCGGTAACAACTCTAATTTTTGCTCTTAACTTCGTTGCAGAAAGATTTAAAAAAGTGGTCATGGAAGTCTCCATTCTTAATTAACATCAAAAAGCAACAAAAGTTCCGTCAGTTTTTGCTTGCGAGTTTAAAGTTTGTACTATTTCACACTACTTTTAGCCGAAGAATAAGATTTCCAATGCGAGAAGCGCATTGCATGTTGGTATGGCGGCATCGAATCGCTAACCGCCGCGGTGCATCAAGTATGGCTCCGTAATCACACAAATACCAACATGTACTCATTTCTCTTACCCACTGTATATTTAAAGTGAAGTAAAGGATGCAAATAGCGGTATTATTATTCATTTGTATTGGTGGTTTCGGTGGCAAAGACATACAGCACTTTAAGCAACTTGTTACGCCAAACGATACGCACTTATGACAAATAGAAGCTGCGTTGCGTTTGCGTCTACGCAGGAAAAGTCGTTAATCTTTAAGAAAAAAATTAAATAGACAGAAAAACAAAAAAATTAAATAATTAAATCTCTCAGACTTTGCGTCACACAATTTTTTTTATAATCTTCGCTTGTTTGTATTCCATAATTCTGGTCTATTTCTGTATAGCTACTTCAATAAAATTTGTGAATTTTCCTTCACCGACACTCATTGTCGCTTGTTATGTTATGTTATGTTATGATTTCTTGAACATCCTCACATGTCCTTCTCTCACAGCGTCCACTACAAAACTAACAAATGTAGTGATCCAAAACAAAATATAGGTAACATCAACAGTTAATTAGCAAATTCTAAGATCAGTCTACCATTTTATAAATTTTAATTTATTTATATCCAAAATTTAACTTACCGGCGTTGAATATGGATGCGCTGTCAACCGTATACCATCTGCCTCCAGATGTCGTTTCATCGTTGCCTCTAACTCTTTGAGAGTTGTTGGCGTATCACAATCGGTAGCTAAAATTTCATTACTATTACTCAAGGCTTTCGGATCGTTGATCATTACATAAACAATAGCAGCACCCTTCTCACGCAGAGTGCGCACACTTTTCAGCAACTTGTTCCGATGCGGCGTATTCTCCACACCAATTGCATCCAGATCAATTTCACCAATTTGCTTGCAAATCTCCAATTCATCATAGCCATTCTCCATAAAACTTTCTGCGTATTGACTGAAACCAATGGCACGCAGCCACTCGCAGACGATATTATTTGGCATGTTTATGTATCACGTGTTCAATGGTAATGTGATATCTATGGGAGCAAAGCTAACCTTGGGCACCTTTGTGAGGGGTCTGGATTTTGTTGTTGCTGCTACAACAATAGCAGGCTTATCAGTCTGGCCGATATTTGTGGTTGCTGGTGTCGAGTTACAGCTGGAGGAGCTGGCAGTGGCGCTGGAACAGGCGGCTGCAGCTGCGGTTTGACTAGAGAGACTAGAATTGATTGTAGCCTTCATAGCATTGTTTTTTCAGATTCGAGCAGACTGGTAGACAAAATGTTAATAAGCTGAAAAATAAAATAAAAACGAAATAAATACTAAGGTTGACATTGAATTTTGTTTCATTGAAGTTAAGAAGAGGTTTTTAAAGGGGTTATTTCTTTTCACTTTTCTGTAGTTTTGTAAGAACTTAAGATAAATGAATCCAGATGATTGGTCTTGTTAAATAAAATTAAAATCATTATGAGCAAATGCCCATGTACCAATTGAATTTGCTGAAATATGGCATATGGCACGTCCCATTGAAACAAAACTTTGTATTACCATTTCTGAAGAATTTTCCAATAGAGTGTAATGACATTTTGTATGGGGAATTAAAATGATAAAACTGCCATTCTGATGCTAAGTAAGCGAAATCGTACAGGTGTGGGTGTGGCACATAACATAGAAATACTTTTAGGTTACCATATCTATAAAGTTCTTCAATGGAATGTAATGAACCTTTGAATGCGCAAAGGTACAAAGTAGCAAAAGGGCTGATATCAAAGATTTAGAAATTTAAAAAAAAGGTAACACTACAGATATAAATTAATACATTACAAATTCTCTGGAATTGATTTCTTTATTTTAGTGATACATATTAATTTCTACTAACTTTCATCAACTTTTTTGGAGCTGTTTTGAAAACCGTTCGATATTATTAAGTTTTTATTGAATTTTTCGATTCTCTTAATGTCAAGCGATACTTATCGATATTTTCCTACTATAATGGATATTTTTTTAAGGTTTTCAATATTATCGTCTTTCGATTTTTTCTGTGCTATTTCACTTTTGGCGTTTAGACTGCTCTCGTTCTTCGATGTTTTTTTTTTCAATGCCCATCGACATTTTCTAATTTATTTTCGTATGTGTGACTTAAGCTGCGATGACTGCAAGGATATAACGTCAAAGGAAGCAGGCATATTCATACTAAAAGTCTTCTTACTTTAAATGGTTTTTAAAACTATTTTGAATCACAATGAATTTCAAAAGATCTGAAATTTCCCAATACACAATTGCTATTTTACTCTGGCCAGTTTAATAAAACAATTTCTATAAATGTTTTATAATAAAAACGTTTAAATTTAATCTTTATTATTCTTCTAAGCTTGTTCTGGTCAGTAATAGCTAGGTATATAGATTTCTCTACTTCTGAATCTAAAAATTTCTAAGAAATTTTATGCTCATCTTTTATTCATTTTTATTCCATAATCATTTGTTTCTGACTGACTACACCAAGAAGGATATCAGTTTGAGTTACTACCATCCACATCCTGAACGATGTGTTTTATCCATCACGTATGTATGTATATACCACTCTTTTAGTTTACCACTTAATGATATTCCTGGCCACTATGATGGGTCATAGCCTTAGTCACAATTTCAACCAACTCTGTCAACTCAGTGCATGCATATGAATAAGCCACTTAAAATGACAGATGTACTTGTCTCATATCCTGACATAACAACAAAACGAATAGACAAATACTTCCTTGAATGGCAACCAGAGGAGCTGTTGTTATTGCACAACATTCCGTAAACTGGACTTAGCTTAACAGGGCTGTGTATGTAGGATAAGACAAGACAAGACGAGACATTGCATTAAATCGACCTAAATAATTATCATGAAATTTTGCAATATGCAAAGAAACATCATATGAAAACACAAAGTGATAAATAAAAGATGAAATGCGGGAGAAAACAAAAAGACCATGGACGAACGATACCAACTCAAAGGTTACTAAAAGGATATTCACACAGTAGAATGGTAAGAGGACAAAAAAACAGCACCAGGATAATAATATAAAACCAAAATACCAAGGAAATGTAAACAATAAAAGATGCAAGCCAGTAATTCAAGCTGATTATGATGATGATGATGATTTGGATGTTGATAATGTAAAAGACACGTGTGTGCGTGTATTGTGGTCATAAAATACAGTAGATCCTTAAGATGATTTTCTCAAGTACATACTTAGTTTAAGATAATGGTAGGGTAAGGTAATCAAAAAGAACGCTTTCGAAGAAAAATACCAACACACTAAATCTCAGTCGATGTATGTAGGTCGGTAGCACGTATATACATATATGGTATATAGAAGTTTGGATATAGAGATTATGTAATATATATAACTTATATGTTTACTTAGCGCATTCAAATTTGCCTTATCATAAAGCCAAAGGTAAATGAAATTTTGAGTAGAACTTGAAAATTAAGCAAAAGTCAAACTTCGATATTTTTAATTTTTGATTTATTTTTGTTTTTAACTCTGTACAAACCTTCTACTTTTTCTGAGTTTTTGATGCATATTGTCATTGTTGAAAATTTTTAAAAAATTGAGATATATTAGTATCGATACTATTGAGATTCTATTATGGTTTTGTTACATTTTATTTTTTTTTTTTAATTTGTGTTTGGTCAATCCTTAAACTCTAAGTCAATGGAATGGAATTTTTAGTAGATAAAAACTTAAAAAAATATCTCTCAAAGTAGTATCGTTTCATTATAGAAAGCTCAATTTCAACTATTGACTAGCGAATGGCTATTGCTTAGCTCACCCTATATCTGAAGATATTTATGTATATGAAAAACCAAACGGAAGTTCAATTGCAGCAAGTGTCACTAAAACACACATACAAACAAACCATTGTAAACCAACACAACAAAACACAACAAATCTCTTATAGTAAATAATTCATAGCGTGTTGTTATTGTACTCTTATTGAACAAAGCACTTGATGATAAGAAGCTGGAACTAATCCCGATAAGGGTCGTTTATGTCCTTGTGACTTTTATTCCATAAACACTTAATAAATAAAATTTTAGACGTGCTAGGGAAGATGAAAAGTGAAGGAAGTATGTAGTAACACAAATGTTGAAGAAACTACAAAAGCAGAAACAACATCAGCAATATCTAGCAGCAGCAATTAATATCTTGTTATAGAAAAGTCAACCTATTTAATGTAAATATTCTAAAAGGTAAAGTATGAGCGTGTTTCTGTTAACAATTCAATTACCCTGTAGCGAAATATTTTATTGATTATTTAGACATTTAAGTTTGGGTACAACCTTAATGATGACTGTTTCTAAAACAAAGTAAGTTATCCTTAGAAAATATCATTCTGGAACAACCGGTTATTTTTCTCAATCACAACACCTTGTTATGCTATGTATTGTAGAATATAATATGGTTTGCTGTTTATAGCTATCCAAAGTTGGTTCAAGCAAATCAAAATTTGATATCTAGAACCCAGAGACAAAATTCGTGTTGCGCTGTGTAATACTTGTATATGTATATGAAAGCGTGAATTTTTTATCACAAGCGATACGTCACTTAGCACTTTTCCTACTGGATACTTATCGTTTCGCAATCATGATTTTGTATTTGTTTGTCCAGTGATTATACATCGTTTATTGTTTGTTGGTTGTCAAGAGTTTGTATCAACGTAGTTTGCATTTTCTCTTTCATTTTAAGCATTTCTATTTAATTAAACTGTAGGAAATCTCGTTAATAAAGGACTCACATAATCCAGGTTATACCAAAGTTTATGAATGTTCAAAATATTCCATTGATATTGATATTTAGAATGTTTCTAATGTAATTGATTTCCTCAGTTTTAATAAGCTGCACATTTTATATTATATAAAGCCAATTTATTTATGTCGTTCAAGATACAGATTAGCTTCCTGGATAATTTTTCTCACATTGCTAAATTTATTATTCGGCATGTTGCACAAAATAACTTCTTATGTTTTTTAATGTCATAAATACTCACTTATCAGTCGATATCATTCTGTTGGTACCTTTAAAATGTATTCTGCGATTGTTGTTAGTTAAATTTTGGTTTTCGAATTTGAGGTGTCTTTAAATTTTTACAGAAATGTTTGGTCAGCATCGATCAAAAAACCCTTTCCGTTGTCTTGAAGTTACCAATTCATATTACTTAAAAAATAGAAAACATTATCTGTGACTCTGCGTTAAGCACTGATAAACAGTTATTTCTTCAACGAAGTATCCACAACTTTCGGTTGGTAAAGTATGTATTTATTTACGAACTCAAACTAAATATGACAGATTTGACATAAGGATTTAGTAGCATAGCCTCTTCTGAAATCAGACATTTAGTGAAACATATCGAAATCACAGTAATAACAGAGATTATTATGGAAACATTTCTTGCGTTGTGGAAAGTCTGCCACATATTGGCCAGAAAAATTAAACTGTTAAGCTGAACTAGTAAAGTAAAATATTAAATGAATAAGAAAAACTTTAGGGACTCAACGAAATATAACACACAGGTTATTCAACAAATATGCACCGTTAAAAAATCCTGAGACTCTCCTGTTCGAGGTGATGCCTTGGGATGGGGTCAACTTGGAGTAGAGCTGTTATCACCACTTTCTCGGAAATATCGCTTTTACAGTTAAATTGTTTAAACAATAGTTATAATTTTTAGATTTGACATGAATAAATTTTTTAAGACTTTTATTTTGCATAATTCATTAGATTATTGTCGATGTAATTGATCTACAAAAAAAGTAAACAGGCGCAGTCTTCTGTATCTAAATTCGGGCTGTTTTTTCTCGTTGAATTTGAAAATTTTCTCCATTTCGATCATTTTGGTCTTAGTTTTGAGATATATAAATTGAAAAATTCTGTTAATTTAATTTTCGAAATAAAACACATAAAATGGGGTTGGATGTCGGAATCTTTATTATGACCCGAAAAAACAATCTCTGACATATACTTTTTAAAGATAATTTCATTCAAATGATAGCCGCGACTACGCCGTTGGTGTTCCATTCGGAAAGTTCAATTTTCGATCACTCTTGTCTGCATTGCCACGGTATATCTCGAACTACGTGAGAATTGTTGGCTTACAAGTGTTGAATCGCAGCTGGCTTATCGACGAAGACTTTTGACTTCACGTAACCCAAATCCAGAGCTCCGAAACGCTCACCAATATGTTTCGTGCGCTGTGTGCCGTAGTACCGTTTTGCTGAAACCAAATGTCGCCGAGATCGCGGGCTTCAATTTCAGGTAACAAAATAAACATAAGCCGTTAATTTAAAAAATGTTAACTCAGCAATTGCGTATGCGTACAGTAGAGCGGTTCAAAATAAAAACTTTTTGATTTTTTCTCGATGTGTCAGTGGATTACAATAGCCCTATATGTCTAGAGAAAACAACCCATAAGGGTTTTCATCAATTTTGAAAACTGGATTGCCGCTACCATACCATACCATACCATACCATGCGCTACCTACCCATTTTAGAAAATATTGATTTAAAAAAAGGTGCAAGCTAAAAAGGTTATCAAATTTTGCAACATATCAACATAACATATCTGGCATAATTTGAGATTTTTGAAAATCCTAGAAAAATCTATAGAATAGTTGAATCTGTTAATTTAGAAAAATGTAGATATCTTGGTTTTGAAATTAGATAATGCTTTGCGGTTTACGGCATTCTTTTAAGCAAATAATATTATATTAAAAATATTGTACAACGGGATCGGTCGAAAAATAATATGGACCGATTTTGCAACTTGAAAGCAGAAATTCGGTATTTTTTGTTTTTTTCCGGTCAATTTTAAATTTTTTTATAAGAAATAAATAAGAAGAAGAAAATCTAATCACAGCTTCAAGTTCCTTAATCGATAGTAGCTGTTTAGCACAAAAAAAAATTTGAATCAGCTTAACCCTCTGCAACTGACGTGCCCTAATTTTAGCAATTCTACTGACGTGGTAGTCTTATAGACACCTTTTTAAAATTGATTTTTTTAGTCATTTAAGTATTTAAACCTATTAAGTTTTGTTTAATTATATAAATTAACACCTGACAATCCATGTTAATGTAAAAAAGTCGAACAAAATACGTTTGGTAAAACTATATGCTTTATTCAATTTGGTGCAATAGAAACAACGAAAATTAAACCATTTACTTAAGGATTAAAAAAAAAACCTTGTTATTAACAATTTTTAAGGAACATTGGTACTGAATATAAATAAATACATTTTAATTTACATATCTTTTAAATTTCCGCAAAATCCACAGCCACAAAAATTACATTTTATGTATGTAATTTTCGCATTTACTGAGGTGTAGTCTCATAGACACTATGGAACTTTTACAATTCTGTTGACGTGGTAGTCACGTGGTAGACACTCACAGACCCTATGAAAATTTTACAATTCTACTGACGTGGTAGTCTGCTAGACACTAATCTGCGTATTTTCGCTCGTACGTATGCCAAGATCGCTTTTTTCGCACTAACCGATGCCATAATACGGATCAAGAAGGTACTGCGAACCCGAAGATCGCTACTTTAAAATTTACGACAGAGGGCACGAACTTCTGTTTTGTGGTGTCTGTCAGACTACCACGTCAGTTCCAGAGGGTTAATATGTATATATGCAGATATCTTGGTTTTGAAAGAAGATATTGATATGCGGTTTACGGTTTTCTCTTAAGCAAATAAAGGTTCATTAAAAATAATGTACCACTAGATCGGCGATAAAATATTATATCAAGATTTTGCAACTTTAAAGTAGAAAATCGGCATTTTTTAATTTTGTCCGGGCAATTTTCAATTTTTTTATAAGAAAAAAAGAAGAAGAAGAAAAACTGATTTCGGACTCGAATTCCTCGATCGATACTAGTTCGAAAAGCATACCCACTTTCTTGCAAAATTCGATAACCTCTTTAGCTTGCACCATTTTTTAAATCAATATTTTCGAATATGGTT
This sequence comes from Meiosimyza platycephala, assembly GCA_963662105.1. NCBI lineage: Eukaryota > Metazoa > Arthropoda > Insecta > Diptera > Lauxaniidae > Meiosimyza > Meiosimyza platycephala. The sequence continues at coordinate 66,812,375 of OY759209.1, read as the reverse complement.
AGGCAACTTAAAACAGGCGGCGGCAATCCAGTTTTCAAAATTGATGAAAATCCTTATGGGTTGTTTTCTCTAGACATATAAGGCTATTGTAATCCACTGAAACATCGTAAAAAAGTGAAAAAGTTTTTATTTTGAACCGCTCTAACGTACAGTATAAAAACATATACCATTCAAGCCCTATGTTGCCTTTGGCAACATTTCAGTAAGGACGAACTTAATGAGTCGGTTTCGTAACTGACTGCCACTCCCATCTAACCTAACCTCACCAAGCCTAAGGACGAACTAAGACACGTAGGACTTTGAAATTCATATCAGTCAACCTTTGATGTCAAAATAAAACCTCAAATATTTTTTAAGTCCTTTCACTTTAATTCGGACCTGTCAAAAATCATAGAGAGACAATTAAAAGTTAATTTTTAAGAAAAGACCTCAATTAAGCTAAATACTCTATGCTGCATTTACAATAAATATTGGTGTATGTCTTTAATTTTGTTCAATGTTTTTTGTGGAATATTTCGTTTATAAATTCTTATTAATTTTCTATTTACCTTATTCTTATAGCACTTAATTTAACTGTACTAAACGTAACAGATTGTAGCTCATCTTCAGAATATTATAATTGAAAAAATATTTTGGTATCCAGTCGGAAGCTAACTGTATTGTTTTATGGATAAAGGGTGTGACTTTTTTGTGGAGAATCTCTTGGTCTTTCACTGGGGCTCAACTGTAATTTCAATATCTGTCGTCCGAGGATTAGAGCTTGCATCAAGCAATTAACCACGATATTGTAAAAAGTTTGTTCAAAGAAAAACATCACATTTACGCTTGAAACACGTCGCTTGATTCGACTTTATATAAAATGCACTTGGAGTCAATTACACTTTCAATGCTTAATATTGTAATATCTGACTGGTTTTCCAATGTTCCTCCATTCGTAGGGTTCCAATTGACTTACAATTTCTTTAAATTAGAAATAAACTCTTTAACTTGAAATTGAGGAATATTTTTGCATATCATATAGCCCCTTAGTAAGGTCGACTTTTTTGTGTATTTCAATTATATTCTTCCGAATCATTATATGGCTTCTTTATTATAGTCATGTTGTAATGAAACCGTAACTTCTTCTTTTCAAAACCGCAACACAGAAGTGCAGCCATATCCTCAGTCGTATCCTTGACGTAATCCTGCTGCTTCTTGCAACTTGAGCACTGTCACATGTTGTGCAAGTTTAATTTTTCTGCCAACTGCATTCAACTTGGCCTCGGCATCAACCTTGGTCGTGGTGCAAGCCAGTCACCCAGGCAGCCACGCAGAAACCAGCCAGACCAAGTGCTGTCGGTTATGCGTGCCATCGGCAGACGCGCCGTCATAACTTTGCTGGCATAACAAATGGCAGCTTGAGGTTGAATTTCGAAAGAAAAAAAATAAAATGAGGGTTGCATTTGTGCATCTTTCACATTGCATTCTTTTTGTTATGCGTTTTTAATTTTCCAGTTTCTCTGTTTTGCTTTTTCATTCTTGTATTTTTATTTTATTTTATTTTGTCATTCTGCAACTTCAGTTCGGTTCTGTGTTGTTTGCATTTAAACGCATGTTGGCGCAATTCACATCCAACCTCCAGCCTTACAACTGCTGACTGACGTTTGTTACCTTGCAGCAGTCCTACCCCAAAGCCGGCCCATTTATGCCACTCCAAAATGGTAATTGAAAATACTAAATTTTCCAAAGTCTAGACAGTAAATTATGTGACAATTGTTTTTTGTTTATTGAAATTAATTACTTCAGCTGGTGGAAATCTACACTCTTTGTTGTGTTTTTGTTGTAGAAGTTGAGGTTGGTGTTGGTGTTACATGGGATTACAAGCCAGTAAGCTTCAATAACATATGATAATGGGGACTTCAATTATTTACACTTTATTCAGCATGTGAGAAAATTTAGTATTGTAACATTTTTCCTTGCAAAGTAGAGAATGAATGGGAAACTATTTCAAAAGTAAATAGAATAAGTAATATATTTTTGAAAATAAAGTTAAAAAACGTAATAAAATAATGAATTTTCAAGGAGTTTGTTTGGCAGTGATATAAGCTTTACATTAAAAACATATGTACATATGTATATATGTAAGTCAGCTGACCATTTATTTCATCATCTAATTACTAAATTTTTTCCTATAAGTGTTGATTTTGAATGTGTTAATTTATATAAAATGATATACATAATAACTTTTGATTTATTTTTATTGTATAATTGAATATTTTTGGAAATCAGATTTTTATTCCGAGCCTGAAAAGGGTAAGGAATGGAACTCCCTAGTATTACGTGCATTCTGAGGTCTTCTTGTCGTTCAGGATTTGTTCTTTTCCAAAAAGATTTATGGACTTTTCATTTGAAAAACATCAATATATTACATTAAGGAAGCTATTGAATTAAATGTTTTAAGAATTGGTATGCCAAAATTTGATGAAACTAGCTAGTACTGGAAAACATTTGTCAGTATTGAACTTGTAAGAACAAGGGAGTAGCTCTACCGCACCTCTACCAAGTTATTGCTTAAGACTAAGAATAAAATAGCTATATATTTCTTACAAGATATGGTTGTATTTAGAAAATGCAATTATTAGCCGAGCAATTTAATAGAAGTTTTAAGAAATTCAAATGAAAACTCAAACAAAACTGGATGGAAAAGGCTTAAATGAAAATTTAAGATTTTCATTTTCATTAATAATGCTAATAGGTTAATCTGTATAGAAAAAACAAAACAGCTAAGGTCGCATGTGTCAGCACAGGTACCTTAATGAAATTATAATTTTTTATCTCTGATGAAATTTTGTAATAAAGTTATTTTGCCTTATTTTTTCAAACTATTGTTGATATACATATATATATATTTCGTATTAATAACGTTTCTGTAATGTTTTCAAATGAAAGTTTCTTACCTCAATTAACAAAGCTTAATTCAAAATGTTTAATCCTTTCGTGCAAAGTATTTCGTATCCTTTTTCAGTGTAAGTACATGTTTCTTGGTATATTTTTTACATTATATATTTTAACAAATCCGATGTTGTAAATATTTACGCATTTAACTGTATTATTTTTGAATTCCTTTTTAGAAATTTTAAGAAAATTTACCATAACACCATTTGCACCATTCTTTTTTTTCTTGTTTTTTGAATAAAACGTTTATTTAAAATCTAAGTTTTACCATACATCACATTTAAATTGAGTTGTTTCTTTTCACTGAACGTTCTTGAAGTTGCTCAACAATTTTCACGCCGCACTCAAATGTTGTTGCATCATGCTGATAAGGTTGCACACTGCAAAAACAACATCAAAATTCCATTTGATTTAGAGCAGAATACAATGCGAAAAAAATCACGCGCGAACACAAAACATTTATCAAACAGGATAACGTTGCGTATTGTAGGACCAAAAACAACAAATCGGTACAAAAAAAAACCTGTAAACCCAAAACGGAAGCACTTGTGTTGTTGCAACGTTTTATGAAAAAGCACCGTAATGGTAGAGGTGAAATAAGAAAGTTTTGCTTTTGTAGTTCACTTTCCTCGCTACATGGTAATTATGACACACTCCGCGAGTTATAACAAAAAAAAAATGCAACTTCGTTATGTGTAGCGAACAAAAAAAACACTAAAACATTCCAACCGTCGTCTATTAGAGTGGACTTTATTTTGTTTTTTGGGTTAAATTATAAATTATTATTCAGTTGAATATTTCATTTCTCAAAACTGTCTTCTTTTTAGAAGAGATGGCGTTTTTTCATCTGAAATAATAGGAATAAAAGACAACACTAACATAAATTGATCTATAAAGACTGGTCGAAAGTCAAAATTTTCAGAAACTTTTGGCCTTGAACTAACAAAAATCCTTTAGGTAGTTCTACATGCTTTAAAATGATTTTGAGCTTTAGAGTTCTTTTACTATTCTACTTGACACATTTTTCCAAGTAAAAAACGATTTTTACAGAATTTATATTATATTTCACCAATTAAGAAAACTTCTCTAAAATAGGTTTCAAAGTAAATTAACGATTTAAACGAATTATTTTAAGCTTCAACAAAAACTTTAGGAAAATTAACAAATGTTTTTTTGAAATCAACTAATTTATTTTAAGTTTCAACTAATCATCTTTTGTTATATCAGAGAAACTGTTTCTCTGACTGTAAATCATGCACATCATTCGTTGAAATCGGACCCGAAATTGTTTGATATCAGCGAATCTTTTTTTTCTGTGTAAAAAGTTTAGTATTGAAGCTTTATGAAAAGTACAAAATAGATTATTTGAGCGCAACTTGATTATATGTCAAAAATATTTGGTAAATTTCGTAATTAATTTAAATCTAATTGTTATTAGAGGCCGTGTTCTCCATTAGGAGATAAAGACACAAGAGAGAGATTATAATTTCGTACCAGGCCTTGGCACTTTTAAACTTTTATTTAAAAAATATCTTTTTGTAACAAATAATTTTTGTGTGCTCTAATACTGTCCACATAACATAGAAAGTCCTGTTTCCGAAAAATAAAATTTTGCAAAAAATAAGGAAAACATATTTCTTCGCGAAACTAGAGAGAGGTGAAAATATAACTTCATCCCCGAATTGAATTTAGGATTTTCTAATGTCATAAAAAGGTGTATTTTTTAGACTGATTCGAGAACGCTACAAAAAATCATTTAAAAAAAAAGTGCAATAATTTTTTTTTTCGAATTACTGATGACTTTCAAATTCTATATAATATATTTTCCCATCAATTAGTGGAGCATATATTTTTCGAAAAGGGTTCAAAAATACTCGGTGACTTTTAAAATCTATTGAAACCTTTTCTCATCGATTAGTGCAGTTGAATTTTGTTCGCAAAATGTGAACTAAATATCTCCTTAGGGGACGTCCATTAATTACGTGAGCTAAAATAGGGGGTGGGTCAGAATTTTCAAAAAACACCTCACGTAATTAATGGAGGGTTGGGGGAACCATTTGTGACTTCCAGAAATTTTTTTAAATTTTCTTATGTCAGTGAAAAATAATTTCTGACCAACACACTCGTATGTATTCTAATGAAAAATTTTTAAGTCAACTTTTACTTTTAAAAAGTTTAAGGTAAGTTCATTTCAAAATCTGGTTTTATTATATCTTAAAGTTTTATCATCTCGTGGGTCTTTTAACCCATATCCAACTGCGCTGCAAAAATTGTTGAATTTTTCGATATAAAGTATATTTCTACAGTAATAAGGGCTCCCTGATTTATGTTCCCACATTAAATGTTCGATTAATCGAACGTTGGCGCTTATCCCATACCATAAAATCCCATACAAATACCACATTTCAAATTTTCCCCCAAGTGACAGCGTTTCTCCCATTTCTTTTGTGTTTTCACAGGATTAGAGGTATTTTGTGCATGCTTATAATATTTTTTTGGTTTTGGGCAGAACTTCCGTTTGTCAACCGGTAATTTATTCTTGTTCATTCCTTATTGTCGACAATCCGATGAATACAACACCGAGGTTGGTCTTGCAGCTGCTGTCGTACTCCGTTTACTGAGGAACGTCGTGGCCCCCATGCGTCACGTGGTATTCTGCGACAACTTCTTCACATCTTATCATCTCCTGTGCTTGCTATCACTATTCTGGATCAATTTGCTGTAATCGTGTAGCTGAGGTACTACTAATATGAAAACCGAATAGGATTTACCTCGTGGCTAACATGATCAAGTGTACGACTCTAAGAACCAGATCACTCGTCGTCGCTGGTAATATAATAAGTAAGTCACCAGTCAATACGATCAGATTCTGCCACGCCACCCTGTTCTAAAGTTTTTAAGAAAGGCCCAGTAAAGAAGGTACATTTTTCAAAGTGGATCAGTTTGTGCTTCACAGCTATAATAACAAGAACGAGAAGAGGGTAGCGTTGATTCAAAATGATCGAGTCAACATCCGTGAAAACAAATAGTACGGGACACTTTGCATAAACACCCTGAATTCTTCTGCTGTGTTGTAAACGCTTGCTAGAAGCAATTCAAGTTGTCTGTTACTAAGTCTCTCCTGCTAACCGATGATGATCAGAAGTTTCAAAGATCTCGCAATTTACCAAACGTGGTTGGTGAATACCTCATCGTCCGTTAGCCAGAAGGGAAATATCGTCGATGCCAGTGGAAAGGCTTTGGCAACAATTTGGATGTGCGAGAAAGGTAACAAGCATATATATATTTTTTTTTCCAACTAGTTTCTTCGAATACTAGGCAAATACTTATTATTTTTTACAATTTCATTAGTATGTAATCTCTAAGTTATCTAAAATCACAAACAATCAATAAACAATTGATTTTTCCTGAAAAAGTCACTTCTGTTACAATATGTTTCATTTGTAAGGGATTTTATGGTATGGGATAAGCGCCAACGTTCGATTAATCGAACACTAACTTTAACTCAAATCTGTGCAATTCAGGTGTCGCTAGGTGTTGACTTTTTGATTGCAAAAGATAGTTTGGTCTTTTGGATACAAGACCTCATCATTACTTTTTTTTTAATAATATATTTTTAATATAATTTATAAGAAAGATTTAATGGAAAGGTATTTTTCAACCACCCTCCCCCCCCCCCAGAACTATAGGTGGGGGTGCGGGAGGTGCTAAATATTATTTTTGAATAGCCAAAAATATCAAAGTAATATATGATACTAACTGTTTTCGGATATCACTTATCTTCACAGTTAAAAAAATTATTGAAAGTAGACAAATTTCACGTTCGATTAATCGAACACCAGTTGGAAATGGGTTAAGTTATAATTTCGAAAAAGATTAAGAATTGTGCTCGTGTTGGAGAATTATTTAATAATTGAATCCGAAAGACTTAAAATTTCCAAAATTCAGTACAAATCTCACACAAATTTTCGACACATAATCAAATTATATCCGTATAAGTTTAAGATTTTTTATGATATTTTGTTTATAAAAACAAAACCTTTTTTATGATAACGCACTTTATTTGCGCGTTTTCATCGGCTGAGCATTTAATATTACAAGAAAATGACTTGGCGCAACTATTATATCTATGTATAATTTTGGTAAGCTTATCAATAAATAAACTTTTTTGTAACCAATTCTGATTTCAGCACTCTCCACAACATTTCAAAAGGTCCACCTTATTTATCACATTTTGCAAAAATTACACCAAAGTGTGACCAAAAGGCGGAAAAGCGCCCACAAGTGACCGGAAAAGCAACAGACGATAACGAAATAACGTTGCAAACTTAACGCACCAAAAAAGCTCACTTAGTCTCCTTAGAAAAATTTGGAAACTTTTTTATAAAAAAAAAATTTTGTCCACCGTCCAACGGATGCAAAAATGCAGCGCACTAGAAAACTTTTTTTTTCTTTTCCCGCTCGAACGTACCAAAAATTGCCTCACCACACACAGCGATACACAACGACTGACATAAATCATAACTTTAGAGACAACTTGATTTCAGGTTGCAGTGACAACAACCATAGCAAAACACACAGCAAAGAACCCACTGTAACCCGCACCTCGGTTGCACACATCGAATATACGGAATAAATACAACCTCCAATTTATGCAATGCACGGTAACAAACTGTGGAGCCGGCTACCGTCACCAGAGTTGGCAGCTCCTTTGAATCCCTTGTGTCGTTGTCGTCGCCGTTGCCGTCGTCGTCATTGCGGTGCGATGCGTTGCATTGCAAACGATACCAATGATGATGATCATAATGATGGTGGTGGTGGTAGTGAGGACGACGTTGAGAATGTTGACGACCATAAAAATGAGGCAAGCCTAAGTAAACAGAGAGACGAGTAAACGTCAGAGAGCGGTGACAGTGGCTTCAGCTTCTTTTGGTAAAAAATGAGGATGGGAATCTGATGTGTTCGGTATGTGTGAAATGTAAGTTATGCAAATGCCCAATTGGATTTCTTATTATACATTACCTACTGGTTGTAGTGCTGCAAATACTGTGTGAATGATGAATCCTTGACCTAAACGAAATCTTCACGGGATATTATGAAAATCAAGTCCACATTCCTTGTTTCTAAATTTCAATCGTTTTTCTGATACACACTTGGACCCTCGATTTAAATCTAAAGCCATAAATATTGTTCTGATTTTGACATTTTTATTTCAAGTATTAGTACATTGCACATGCTTTTATCTACCTCTTCTCGTTCTTGTTATTATTCTATCAATCTCAACTAGGTTTTAGGGTTTCAGCCCTTTGATATTTATTATGGCAATATATATTACAACAACCCAAGGTTGCAAGCTTCTCGGTGAAATGTTCTTCTCGGAGCCTATCCACTATATCACTGCTAAATGCCACACATTTTCGCCTGGGTACCTCAGAATACCCCAACAAAGTGGTGTGGGAGTAAGCAAGTTAAAAAGAGTTGCAGAGGCCAAATTGCAAGAAACATGAATGAATTTAACGAATGTAAAAATCAAAATAAAAATGGAAAAGAAGAAAAATGCAGCAAATGCAAAGTGCGGAGAAGTCGAATAGCAGAAACAACTAACACATGAACATATATATTAACACACACTACATAAAAAATACTTAGGCAAATACACATACGCATACATTCATTCAACTCTGCCAAGCCGGCGACACGTTACAGATTCTAATGACACATCGTTGTATCGTTGCGTTCACCGGCTCGCAATGTTTTTGTTGTGCTTGCTTACGTTGTTGTTGATGATGATGATGTTGGTGATGACGACACATCTGTATGTGTGATTGTCGTCGTTGTGTTTGTGCGCCTGGTTTATTCCTAGCCTTAGAATTAAAGCCGTTATTTAATGGCATATTCATTGTAGAATTTGGTTTCAAACGGCCTAAAAAATACAGGGTGCGACTCTCAATATCCCCATGTTTCAAAATAAACTTAAACAAATACTTGCACGTGTATTAAATTTATTAAAATCAGGTTAGCTTTCTCATCTTAAGTCCCATGACAACCAAGTTTTCTGTACTAAAGTTTTCGCTGCTTAGTAGGGTCAGTTCGCCTGTTCGCATCCATTTAGTGCAGTTGGAAAGTTTGACGGCGATAATAAAAATATCCCAGCACTAATTTCTACGAAAAATTTATGTAATGTGTTCATTATGTAGTCTATTTTAAGATTAACTTTCAGTTTGGTTCGAAACATCTTGTGTTTTTTTTTTAAATAGAAAAACTTCAGAATTAGGCGTTTTACCCACTTCGCGTCCACAAAATCCAAATTGCGTCCACCCGTGGACCATTTAGCGTCCACCCGTGGACCATTTAGCGTCCACCAGCTTAGAAAAGGAATATAGGGGTGATATTTTTAAGAATTTGTAAAGAAAGATTGTATTTTAACAATTTCTTTATTTAAGGACTGAACTTAAAATTAGGTAAGAAATAATGACTACACCTTTAAGAATAAACAGTAATCAGTTCTGTTAGTTTTACTCTAAAATCACAAGGTATATTATTATTGCTAAAGATCAGCCTTGATTAAAAATAAGTTACCTGTGTGCCCCCATACAAATTGTATGAAAATTTCAGACTTTTTCGTTCGTACTGTACAAAAAAACGACATTGAGCTAAACTTTAATTTTCACATGTCTCGTAAACATTAATATACATTCGGGGATTCCCCTTTTCATAACATTTTACATCATTTTATGATGCATAACACAAAGTCACTCGAGAATAACTTCCCACAGTAACGCTTTGCACTTTGATGTTGACATTGAACTTGTGAGTTTTATTCTTATTTTTGTGTGATCGCATTAAAGTAAAGTGTTTTCTATCATTCCAAAAGTTTCTGGGAAAATATGGCTCCAAATTTGAACAGAGTACGGTTTATAGATTCAATGCAGCTGAAATTGAAGAAATATTGTGTGAAATTGAAAGCAATAACGAAGGATTTATTCCGTTTGATGACGAAGGTGGATATGAATGTATTGACGAAGATTCATAATTTTTGAAAGATCTAGGTTTTGAGCTTTGTAAGGCAAACATAAAATGACGTGCTGAAAATCCAATCATATATTCGAAGCCTTCCACTCGATCAGGACTACAGGACGTACTTGGACGAGTAATCCAATTAAACAATGAGAATTCCCACGACCACAATCGAGATGAAAGTGGCCGCATTGCAATTATGGGAAGTTGTTACGTATGCAAGCAACTACGAAAGAAATGCAGAAAAACTAGGAAATCCTGTACAAGTTGCTTCAATCCAGTTTGTAATGAACAAACAAACCCATCTTCCCATATGCTCGCTCTATCTGTATGCAAAGTTTTCAATGAATTTTCATAACTTTATTCAAATGTAATTATTTCTTTTTTCTATGTAAAACTGTGGAGGAATTTCTGCATACATTTAAAGCAATATTTATTTTTTTAATCAAACAAAACCCTAAATTTCATGCTACTCCATACAAAGCGTAGAGAGGGTACCTGGATACCCCGTCACTCTGTTAAAGGTGTAAAAAGAAAATGGGTGTGCCAGGCCCTCCCAAACTGATCAAGTGAAACCATTCATATGAAATATATTATTAACATAATATTAGGAGTTCTCGTAAGGTTTCAGAGTTGTAGAGTATGTGGAACCATAAAATATTTTGAGTTGAAAATGAAATGGGTACCCCGTCACACACAGAAGGGTTAACGAAAATAGTGGACGCAATTTGGTTTATTATTATCCCCTGTATGTATAGTTTGCGTCCATTGCGGACGCTTTGTGGAAGTTTTGTAAATTCGATGTAGTAATTCGCGTCCACCTTATTTTATTGGTTAAATATAAAAAATATAAGCGAATTCATAATTAATATCATTCCTTTTTTCAATATAAAAGTCTAGAAACAGCTATGTATCCTAAAATTCACATAAAACAATTAAAAACTTACCATCGAACACGCCACTGCACACTATTTTTTATCTAAATATCCCGCGCGTACGCACCCCTTGATGAACAGCCGAGACTAAATATATTTTTTAAACGGGATTGGTTTGGCGCAAGGACCTTTTGTCCATATGTACGTGCCTCTTATACATGAGGTACTAGCGGTAATGACTTTTCGTTTAAATTGGTGTGTTAGTTTACTTATTTTCGAGGATTTTAAAAGGGAGATCCGTAAAATGGACGCGAATTGGGCGATGGACGCGAACAGGCGAACTTACCCCACATTCATATTAGAATTTCTGTTATTTCTTACACTTTTTAAGCTTAAAGTATCGTTTCTATATGTTTTCCTAATTAGTTTGTGTCCTTTATTCTCTCACGGAGCGTAGGGCCTCCACAAAACTCTTCTTAAGTACATGATCAGTAGCGAGCGCCATTAAATATCTCCGACATATCCCCTGTGCTGTTGGTTAACCAGGATACACAGCCACACAAAAGAACTGTTTTCACGATTGACTCACAGATATTGAGCTTCGTTGGTGTTGACAAAAATGAAGACTCAATGAAGACCCAAATGAATCTCAAATTCAGCTGCTAAAATACTCTTATGCGTTGAACAGAATTATGACGGGTTCGGGAAAGCGGCAACGATTACTCGCTGTCAAAAATTATAACATAAGGAGTACGTCATAAGAAATTAGTGCATTGAAAAATAAATATACCTCAATAACCACAGATTCAATTTTCAAAACGATTATATTTTTTTAACGGAAATTTAATTCAAATGCAGGCATTTAATTCTTGGCCAGGAAACTGAAAAATGTCGGAGAGGACGAATGTTTCGTCATCCATAATGCAGCATTCGAATTTGGACACAAAATCTTTACTCAGTTTTTGAGCGCCTATTTTTGCATCGAAATTCTTTTCAGCATTCCGATCCGGCACTTTCTGAACTTTGTAGGTCTTCAGCCTAGCCGCCACTTTCACTCTTCGCACAAGTGACTCTGAGAAATCTGGTAGCTGAGCGGCTTTTCTTCCTGAAAGGTTGGGACTTCAACATGGTTACGACCTTCTTTGCGTTATTACGGTCACCACAACCTTTTTTCTAGCGCGTTCTCTACTTTTGATTCATGTTAACGTCTGCTTTAAAATTTTTCAATACCCAAGATACCGAATTTATGCTAACTTTTGCATCCCTTGCAATCCTTTTGAAGGTATATTGCAGGTTACTTAAAAAAATTTTATAATTTTTTTCACGCATTTTTATTTTACTGCTCATGTCTTCGCAAAATAATAGATGAGACTTCAAAGTGATATGAAATAGTATTTGACATGATTTTCTAAGCTAACCTGATCAAAATAATTTAATTTTTTTGTTTTTATGAAAGAAGTTATAAGCAAAACCGTGTGCACTAATTTCTTATGGCGCACTCCTTACTAGATCGCATGAAATTGAACAGAATTGCTTCTTACGACTGGTAACCTGCTGACGGGTACCCGCCTATTTAGATTTAATTGTATTTATTTTTGGCAGCGAGTAGTCGTTGTCGCTTTCCCTACCCCGTCCCAATTCTGCTCAACACATTATGTTTTACACTTAAGAAGATGTTAAGAAAATAAATGGTTAAAATATAGGTAAAGCCCCTGTTTCTTCACACGTAAGCAGATATAGAGACCAGCAGTAATGTTTGATGTATGGCAAAATAAAGAAGAAATAAAATATTAAAAACATGAAGACAAAAACAAAAATAACGTAAACCTAAATAAAACAGAAAGGCATACGAGCCTTCATCTGCCACTTGTCGTGCCCCACTTCTTTACTCTTTCAGGCCTGAAGGCAGCAAAAACCTAAAAAGAAACACCGACGAGACGCAAAAAAAACGAGTGTCTCACAAGACTGAAGCACGTCTTCAACTTCAGTTGGTGGTGTCGATGTCACTGCAGCTGAAGCACGGTAGCATACATCATATGAGAACATTTTTAGCTTCATGTTCTTATGAAGCTACGTACAACGCACCAACTCGTATTCTGTTTGTGCTCATATGTGCATGCACAGGACACCCTCTCTCCGTAACATCCTTTCGCAGGCGGTCTCATCAACGAATTTTTTTTTTTTTTAATAAATTGCAACCAACCTTGCTGAGATTATTCAGTACTCCAACGTTTCTCTTTAGTTTTTATTTCATTGCTTTCATATTGCACGTTTATCATCACCTTTTTTTTAATATGTTTTCATCAATTTCATCTTGTGGTTACTATAGCGGTGTTGTTATCCTGGTTGTGTAAGATTTTTTATCATTTATGCAATACACGTAGTTGTCTCATTTACAGTAGCCTCTGCTCTCCGACTCATTGTTAATATAGATGCCTCACGAGAGCCCTAACTATAAAGGTTCCTGCAAGCTGTCAAACTCATGACTGAATGTTAAATTTTTTTATCCATCAAATGTCAAAGTTACTGCAATTTTCTTTTTGATAGATCAGCTAACTTTGACATTTGATGGGCAAAAAAATTTTTGAGAAAATAGAAGTCTTTGGGAACCTGTGTTATTGAACCATGATCAGAGCTGTAACCATTATTTATTACACCATTGCCACTATTATATATGAACTCCAATATCATCCTTTGCGGTGTGTGGCTTGGCAATGTCTAAGCAGACCCTTTTCTATAGTCTAAAAACGGGATATAAAAAGTGTAATTTTGATTCGTTTACCAAATGTGCGGATTAAAAAGTTTTCAATTGTTTCACTGGTTCAACTTTAATCTTTCTGAAAGCTTTTTAAAATGAATAGCATAATGTATACATTTAGTACACCCCAAAAAATAATAAAATGCATATAAAATTTCTAATCCTGTCAGTGACTCCTTTATAGATTATGTCAATATTGTTATTATTGTTGTTGTTCTTGAGAACAGATTAAAAGGTATCGTATCACTTTTGTGTCCAACAAGCAACGCCAAAAACAATGTTCGTTGCAACTCCCCCATTTTTCCCCTTCACATTAAAACCGTACAAGTCAAATTTTTGCTGTGAAACAAAAGGAAAGTAATTAAGCTGCAGTCAGCAGAAAAGAGCGGCTCACAGAAGAACAAATACAACAACAATGTAAAGTTCACATAACACTGAAGGTGCTTAACTTAACGGAGTACTGTGTCAAAAATCGGTAGGATAATTTGTATTTATTGTAAAAGAAACTCAGGAGCGGAGAAGTTTTCCTTCTTTGTAATCCGTTTTCGGAAACATTCTTCACTTTTTCACTTACACACAGTGAAGCAGCAGCGCTTCAATGGCTTCCTGTGCAAAAATGCTTCAGCTGCATTCACTGCAACCCAGCCAACATTTGGAAGGTTATTGAGAATTGAAAATTTTCCTTAGGATTCAAACGCGAATTGCATTTGTTTGCCTATCGCTTGTTATCAGAATATAAGCTCGCAGGGTACCGGAACCAACATTTCAATTAGAAAGGTTTGATGGGAAAAATGCATGCACACAATAAAAATCAGAGCCTTACGTCTGCATTTAAGCTTAGTTCATCAGGATGATTCAAAATAATGTCACTTCATATATGTATAAAAACAAATATCTGGGGTATGAAAAATTAATTAAAATAAAAGATCTCTAAACAATTCAAAGAGAATTCGGGCCATACTGTAATACAATTTTGGGTAATTTTTTATTTTGATGTTTAAGTGATGTGTCGTATCAAAAAAATATATAAGATGAACCAATTTCAACCCTCATTAGCTTACACTCAGTCTTTGAAAAATTTCTTATTTTCATTTTAAAGAACAATACCCATTGCTTGATATAACTGTTGTAGAAAATAAACATTTTGGCTCAGTTTTTTATCGACTAAATGATTGTTTTTGTCTTTTATCGACATTTCTTTAATTTTTGAAGCTTCGAGCTTTCTATTTCGATACTTTCCGATAATATTCGGCTCTGATCGGCTTTTCTGCACTTTTCGCTCATTCCATATTGCATACTTCTAACAATACCCCATTTTTACACTCAAAAAGAATACTTAATTTAAGACCACCCTTATGCTCTAATTATGTGAAATGGTTGATGTTTGTGTGCATGTAATATTCTAAAGAAGTTACTGAGTTTTTGTTTTTTGAATAAAATAAAATAACTTGAGACTAACACATGCGCCATTTAAGCAATTGAATTCCTTTCTCCACTGTTTTGTTTTTGCTCACTGCCGTTGGTTGTTGTCGTATTCGCCCAACTCTCTACGGTTTCTTCTACAATACTTTAACGACGAATTTTTGTACTCATTTTATTTTTAATTTCTTTTTTTTTTAATTTTATTTTTTTCTTTTTGCCTACCTTAAATGCTTGAATATATTCCATCTATTTGCACACCACTGTATGTCTGAGTGTCATCGCATGTGAGCGCCAGAGTACCCACTTTTGTGTGTGTGTGTTGAATATGCAAGATGTCATTAAACCTTCGCCCAAGTTAGGAACGTCATTAGAAGTGTTGCAATTGAAATTTTGCTGACAACATAAAAAGAGTCTACGAAAACAAAAAAAAAAAAAGGAAAAAGCAAACAAACACAAAAATAAGAAAATCCCTTGACACAACATAACCTAAAATTAAAAAAAAATGGCGTAAAAATATCGGAAATGGAATTTTCACATTTTTTCACAAATTTTCACGCCATGACTCTTAATTAACTCGCAGCCAGACGAGCTGGCACTCCCCTGCCCACGTTATCTAAGCTTTGCTGCATTTATATGCACAAAAGATTGCAGCCGCCAAGAGTGGTAGTCTTGCAAGTATGCACACAACTATGAAGTGTCTAATGTGTCACGTGATATCTATGTCCTGTATGAATACGGTGACCAGCCGTCTTTTATTTTACTATAAAAAACGATACTTACTTTTTACCTTCTGGATTTTATTTCGTAGTAGTATTTATAATATAAGGGATGAATTTTATCCTTTATTTTTTAAACTGTCCCGACGAAATATGAATGTTTCATGGTAGTAACTTAAATGAAACAGAAGAAGTTCTTACTTCAAATATACATAAGATACCTCCAATAAGGGTTGTCAGTTGGTTGGGGCTTAGAATCCCGATATAAGGTAACAAGAACCCCGATCTTTTAAAAGTGTTTTTATAACTGCCAAAAGATGGCATTATACATAGAAAAGCCTCTATTAGAAGCAACAAAACCAGTTTTACAATTTTGACTTTAAGTTTTTATTTCTTTTTATAATTCTCAATTAGTTTATGAGAATTACTTGACAAATAAAGTATGCATGTCTTACGTTTAAGACTTACTGGATATTTACAATATCCGTAATCTGATAATGCATGCCAGATATTAAAATATTTTACAAATCGGTTTTTAATCAAATACAATGCTAATCCAAATATTCATTTCCGGTTCCTTTGGACATCAGCAAAACAGGAATTACTTTCTACTAATTTAAAATAGTTTGACTAATGTTTTTTTATGTTAATCGATTCAAAAAATTTATAAAGAAAAAATAAATTAACTTAGTCTTTTGTATTGCTTTCAGATATATGGTCACCGTATCTATAGATTTGCACGCACAGACACCTCTCATTTCAAGCGCACTAAGGTGCAATTTGCAAATTAGAACAAAAACAACAACTGCAGTTGCTGCATGAATGCACCTCAACAAATAAACACACACGTATTCATACGCACATACACACACTCAAACACACACTCGTTGACAAAGGCCGGGCGTGTCGCGTGATCTATCTTCTATCTAAGTCAACTGCATTTGCATCTTCAACTCAATTGCAGCTTTCTTGCAATAGCTGGAGATAAACATGTTGCACAGTGGCACTATATTACATAAATATCGAATAATATTTTTGTTTTGGTGGCATCTATGAATGCAGCCGCATGTAATTCTCGTAATATAGAAAATATCCCAATACAAAATTAACTTTATTTTCTTCAAAAAAAAAATTGCCTTAAGTTTTTAGGGTAAAAACAATAATGAAATAAAAATATTTAGATTAATATTTTCAAGTGACGTCCTTCCAGTGAAATGCATTGTTCACAATGTTGTCGTTTTTATTTTGTGTTCCCCACTGTACGTACAGCTACTCAACACAGAGATAAGTATAATGTCCTCTTTTGCTTCAATTACGCACGTATAAATTTTCCGGCGCGACATGTCACGAAAGCGTGTAAAACTCCTCTCAATTGGTTAAAGAAACCCTACAGTTTAACCCTGAATTACCTGCAATTGAGCCGTAGCGTAAATTCAGCGTGCAACAAAGCACGTGAATGTGTGGACTGAGTTTTGTCGGTGGCGGAAGGAAATATCGCGGTTTTGTTGCATTGCACATTACAAGTGCGCTGAAACGCAATGTTGGCCACTTTCGCTGTTGCAACTGAAGTTGGCTTAAGTGTATGCGTGTTAGATTGTTCATGTGTATGCTTTTGAAGTTGATCTCACATAGAAAACTCTCGGATTTGTGCGTGCTTAGGGATGGCTTTTGTGCGTCTGTTTCAATGAATGAATGAGTGCCATTTACTATTGTTTGGCGCTTATGAGTGGCTTTGAGGCAGTTGACATTCAATGTTTTCAGTTAATTGCGTGCTACGTTGAAAGCGTATTATTCACAATAAAGTTAGATTAACGATTTGGATAAAACAATAACTTAGAAATTCGGAGCAGGCTCATTATTCGTGATTCGATCTGTGAAAAGTTAACTTTTTTGGCTTCTGAACAGGATTTTTGCACTTTGTGCGCTAGATATGGTATTTGAGACGAGCAGCTCATATTTATCAAGAGGTATCGGTAGTTCTCCTCGGTTTTTTTTTATTGATTTATAAATTAATTTCTTAAAATTAATACAATTTTATCCTCATCTATAAATTCGGTTCTTTTTAGTATTCTCCTAGGCACAAAACGTATGTTTCAGTATCGGGACATCATATTTCCTTTCGATGCCACAGAGTTTTTCGAAAAATCGTTTACTTTGGCAATGTCCTAAATCTTTCAATCCTTATCGAAATCACCCTTGAACTTAGCTTAGGAGCATCCTGGTCATACTCATATCAAAAATGTATAACTTTTCCCAACGATTTATCCAACAACATTTTTTTAATAGTCCAAATTACCGCCGTAGGACAGTAGTTGGCACACTAGTTATTGTCAAATCTTATCTTTGGTCGAACTCACTGTAGTTGAAAAAAAAAATTGATTTCGAATTATTCCAATCGATTGATGAAATAAAAAATGTTCTAGAAAAAGAATATATCCAGGATAGTATAATATATTTTATGCAGTTTAAAAAAAATTGCAAATATACATTTATGAAAAATCTAAACTTTGATTTACTAAACTCAGTTTCTTGCCAATATGTTAATATAAATTTTTGGTGTGTATATTATCTTAATTACATTTTTTTTGTCTGATTATAAAATTTGTTTTCATTAAGCAAGTGCAAGATAAGGTCAAAGGAAAAAAAAGTTGTTAATTGACTGCTTCGTTATTTTGTTTTCTCACTAAATTTGCCATTGGCATCATGAAAGATAATTTTTCTTTTTTTTTATAAATAAATAAAATTTTTATAAAAAAAAAAAAATCATAATCGCCTATGAGAGCATATCAACTGGCTAAAATTTGTTCCGTAAAAAAGCTACCAGATTTTGTAAGTTATTTTTCTAAAAAAAAAAAAATCACCAAACACGCGGTGTGATATCTACTATTATTAAACGAGCTAAAATTGTATGTATATATATTTTCAGACTTTATTTCCAAAACGGGTGCAGCGATTTTGATGAAACTTGGGGGTTAGGTACATATGTGAACAAAATTAGGATTGGGCTGGGTTTTAACTTATCAAAGGCTCCTGGAGGGGCGTGGCACAGCCCTAAACTTTTATTTTCATAACGTCATATCTCGAAAATTATTCAAGATATTGTGATGAAATTTGGTACACAGATGCAGCTCATAAATGTCTTAAATTTTGCCAAAAGTGGGCGGAATCAGAAAAGTGGGCGTGGCACTTTTCAACAATTGAAAATTTTGATTCAATATTACTCAGAAACGGCACTGAGGATTTTCATAAAAATTTTATAGATAATACCACTAAGAGCAGTCATCATAACATGCTATGTCACTATACTGGCAAAATTCGTTTAAGGGCGTGGCACAGCCCACAATATTTATAAACATTATAATAAGAGAATTAACAACACAATCGTTCTGAAATTTCATATGGTGGATATACTTGCTATAAGGTACCTCAAGACGGGTGTAATAGTACCAGTGGGCGTGGCACCTCCCATACAAGCAAAACAGGTTAAATGTTATATTTATTGTACTATGAGAGTAATCTTCTTAAAATTTGGTGAGGAGTTGTCGGTTACTATAAGCTTTGAAATTAAATGCATTTCGACGGGATTGCTTCAGTGGGCGTGGCACCTCCCATACAAACAAAAACCGTTAAATGTTATATTAAGTGCACTATGGGAGTAATCTCATTAAAATTTGGTACAGAGATGTCGGTTACCAAAAATTTTTAAGTTAAATGTATTTCGACGAGATTTCGTTAGTGGGCGTGGCACGTCCCATATATACGAAAATCGTTGAATGTTGTATTTAGTGCACTATGGGAGGTATTTTCTTTAAATTTGGTGTAGAGGTGTCGATTACTATAAGCTTTGAAATTATATGGATTTCAACGGGATTGCGTAAGTGGGCGTGGCACCTCCCATATGTACGAAAAACGTTAAATGTTATTTAGTGTACTATGGGAGTAATATTTTTAAATTTTTTGTTCCAATCGATAGAGAAAGCACGAAAAATAAAAAAAAATTTTTTTTTCCAATAGACTTTTAATTACAGTGGTGTAGTGTTAATATTGTAGTGGTCATTTTTAATATTTGACCACTTAGTGCGTCCTGAGCGATTTGCGGAATTTGTTGCTGTAAGGATATTTTCCTTGTCCTTTGGAGTATCCCGGAAGTAGTCACTCCATAAGTGACTACTTATCGAGGCGGTTCACTCCGAGTCACTTTGGGTCACTTGGAGTCACCGAGGTGAGTGAAAATCGCAATTTTGTGGTTTGCGTGCGATTTTGGTAGAATTGGTCTATAACACCTATAGGCCACGTTGGTGCAAACTCTTATCGCACCTAATTATGTTTTGCGATGCGTGCGATTTTTTGGATATTATTGCTGTAAGGATATTTTCCTTGTCCTTTGGAGTATCCAGGAAGTAGTCACTCCATAAGTGACTACTTATCGAGGCGGTTTACTCCGAGTCACTTTGGGTCACTTGGAGTCACCGAGGTGCGTGGAAATCGCAATTTTGTGGTTTGCGTGCGATTTTGGTAGAATTGGTCTATAACACCTATAAGCCACGTTGGTGCAAACTCTTATCGCACCTAATTATGTTTTGCGATGCGTGCGATTTTTTGGATATTATTGCTGTAAGGATATTTTCCTTGTCCTTTGGAGTATCCCGGAAGTAGTCACTCCATAAGTGGCTACTTATCGAGGCGGTTCACTCCGAGTCACTTTGGGTCACTTGGAGTCACCGAGGTGAAAGAAAATCGCAATTTTGTGGTTTGCGTGCGATTTTGGTAGAATTGGTCTATAACACCTATAAGCCACGTTGGTGCAAACTCTTATCGCACCTAATTATGTTTTGCGATGCGTGCGATTTTTTGGATATTATTGCTGTAAGGATATTTTCCTTGTCCTTTGGAGTATCTCGGAAGTAGTCACTCCATAAGTGGCTACTTATCGAGGCGGTTCACTCCGAGTCACTTTGGGTCACTTGGAGTCACCGAGGTGAAAGAAAATCGCAATTTTGTGGTTTGCGTGCGATTTTGGTAGAATTGGTCTATAACACCTATAAGCCACGTTGGTGCAAACTCTTATCGCACCTAATTATGTTTTGCGATGCGTGCGATTTTTTGGATATTATTGCTGTAAGGATATTTTCCTTGTCCTTTGGAGTATCCCGGAAGTAGTCACTCCATAAGTGACTACTTATCGAGGCGGTTCACTCCGAGTCACTTTGGGTCACTTGGAGTCACCGAGGTGAGTGAAAATTGCAATTTTGTGGTTTGCGTGCGATTTTGGTAGAATTGGTCTATAACACCTATAAGCCGCGTTGGTGCAAACTCTTATCGCACCTAATTATGTTTTGCGATGCGTGCGATTTTTTGGATATTATTGCTGTAAGGATATTTTCCTTGTCCTTTGGAGTATCTCGGAAGTAGTCACTCCATAAGTGGCTACTTATCGAGGCGGTTCACTCCGAGTCACTTTGGGTCACTTGGAGTCACCGAGGTGAAAGAAAATCGCAATTTTGTGGTTTGCGTGCGATTTTGGTAGAATTGGTCTATAACACCTATAAGCCACGTTGGTGCAAACTCTTATCGCACCTAATTATGTTTTGCGATGCGTGCGATTTTTTGGATATTATTGCTGTAAGGATATTTTCCTTGTCCTTTGGAGTATCCCGGAGATAGTCACTCCATAAGTGTCTACTTATCGAGGCGGTTCACTCCGAGTCACTATGTGTCACTTGGAGTCACCGAGGTGAGTGAAAGCCGCGATTTTGTGGTTTGCGTGCGATTTTTGTAGAATTGGTCTATAACACCTATGGGCCACGTTGGTACAAACTCTTAGCGCATCTAATTATGTCTTGCGGTGCGTGCGATTTTTTGATTTTATTACTGTAAGGATATTTTTCTTGTACTTCGGATTATCCCGGAGGTAATCACTCCATAAGTGACTACTCATCGAGGTGGTTCACCACGAGTCACTTTGGGTTACTTGGAATCACCGAGATGAGTGAAAATCGCGATATTGCGGTTTGCGTGCGATTTTTGTAGAATTGCTCTATAACACCTATTGGCCACGTTGGTGTAAAAACTTTGCGCACCTAATAACGTTTTGCGGTGCGTGGAATTTTTTTTTTTTTTGATTTTTACGAATTTCGTGAACCAAAGTGACTTTAAGTGACCCAACGTCACTCGGGGGAACCGCTTCGATGAGTTGTCACTTATGGAGTGATTACCTCCGGGATAAGCCGAAGAACAAGGAAAATATCCTTACAGCAATAAAATTTAAAAAATAGCACCAACCGCTAAACGTAATAAGGTGCGATAAGTTTTTGTACCAAAGTGGCTTATAGGTTTTACCCCTCGTACTAACTGTACAATCGGTTGCGCTCTTTTATATAAATGCTGCGATATCTCAGTCGATTTAGTGTCCAATTTAAATGAAATCGAGCCATTTTGCATTATCCTTTTCATTTCTATTCACTCTTGGTCCCAATCCACTCTTTTTATAAACACTTTTGCATCAGACCACAATTTGACGAAACTAAAAACGAAGCAAAATTGTTGAAAAAAATGGAACAGAAAAAAGTAAAGAGAAGTTGAAGCGAAGAAAAACCGAACAGTGGTCGGTCTCCAGGTACTATCATGTTATAGGGTAGAAATTAAGCTGTATGGAAATAAAACGAAAAATTGAAAAATATTAACGAAAATCTCAAATTCTCTTCAATTCAAGAAATGCATCAAAGTCAGAGTAAGAGCTTCTATTGAGAACAAATGAATAATTATTTTACAAGAAGTGGTACTACAACAAAAATAATGCTTTAGAACTGATTACAAATCAATTCCATTCCAAAATCTGTCTCTCTAGCACGCGTCTCTTCGGCAGTACCCTATAGCTGGCCCTATTCTCACTGTACCTACTAATTTTGACTTCAGAGTATGTGACAATATCTTACAAATCGAGTGGTTTTTCTTCAGTTGTTTTCCTCTTATTTTTTTCATTAGAAAGACTTTTTTACTGCAACAAATTTTCATTTCTGATATGAGCAGTTAGTGGGCACCGTAATCATGCCGCGTATATTATTGCTTACAAGTTCATTACATAGTGTAAAATATAGGTTAGGGAAATCAAGCTCTTAATGTGCTCTGCAAAGTGTAATAAGTAAAATTAATTTCTCTGAGTTCACATTCTATCTAAGTACAATACAATTATTTATTCATTACACTTTTTCAATTTGTTTTTGATGAAAAAAACAAAACGAACTTGATAATGGTAGATTGTTTTTGCGATTTAACGCGAAAATAATTTAAGTATGGAAAGCTTAAAGTTTAAGAAAAAATGTTAACTTGTTAGAGAACATCAAATAAAAGTGACCTCAAAACTATTGCGATGAAACAAAAAAATAAATGAATAAAACTAAAATTGAGTAACAACAGAAAAAAGCAAAGTTTGTTATTGTGGCTAAAATTAATAGGTACTTTTTTTAAAAAGTTTATGTACACAAACTTAACTTAAAATTATTTCGAAGTGATCGTTAGTCTTAAAATATTATCTACATTCTGCTAAAAACTCCGTCTTAGTGGAAGAAATTCGAAGTAATTTCGGATCCCAATATACACATTCAGGAACATCATTGAATGAGTAACCTGTTCTCAAAATCTCATTTGTTATAGCCAATTAATTTTAAATTGATTGACTCTACGATTGAAAAAATTAATATACGAAGAACACGTCTTATAGGAGAAGATTAAAGCTAACTAAGTACATATTTGCATAGACGCTATTGCCAATCCAGAAAGTTGATTTCTTTATAATATTACAAAAGGCTCACCCCAATGAACATTCCTTTTGAAATATCGGGAAAATACCCGGTGCAAACAGTAATTCGAAAATTTCTCGAAATATAGAAAAAGGTCTTGGAAACTTAACGTATTAAAAGTGAAAAAACTTCAGCTTTCTTTCTAGAATATAAAAAAAAAATCAAAAGTATTCATCTTCAAAAAAACGTTAAATATATTTTTGATTTGAAAAATCAAAGCCCAATTTCAAAATTTTCGAAAAATAACTACGAAAGCACATGAACTAAGATTTTTACAGATAGTTCAAGATACAAATTATTTGCACGAAATAGAGAATGTCGACTGAAAATCTCATATTATCCTCCTCCCTACTTCAGTTAGTTTTTTAAGAAACAGATTAATTACTGTCCAATAATAAAACACTTTGCCCAAGTTTGAGATCAATCAGTTACGTTCGATTTTGGCTTAAGATATTTGACATGAAATTTGTCATATCTTAAAATTTACATTATTTCTAAGGCCAGAAAATATTCGTTCAATAGACAACTTTTTAGGAACTTTTTATTTGCTAATCGACTACAAAATGTCGTGTAGAAATAACAGGTTTTTCTCAATGATCGTTAACAAATAGTACAGCATTTTTCACATATGTAGGCTCATTAAAGCTCATATTTACTAGACCACCCTCGTCTGTTTGTTGTGGCTCAAAATATTACAACTGCGCTCAAATATTTAATTGGCCATATAACACTTATCTATGAGATTACGAGTACTTAATGTAACCCTTCAGTTAAAGCTACTTAAGTCTAACCTTTTTAGAGGCAAAATTTATCTCTAAGGTTAGTCAATAGCAGCAACATAACTAAGAAACCATCAATCAATCGTTCAATTGAACTTAATTGAAGCGATTTTAAAAATGAACATGTCAACAGGAAAAAAAATATTTATGTTATGTAACTTAAGATTGATGAGCAATTGCATAACATCTTAAAAAGCGCCTACTTTAATTATCACCAGTTAAATAGTGCAGTCGACTCATTCCATCCGCCTTCGAAGTTTGTAAACATTTTATAATTTTTTTTATCTGATTCGAAAATAAAATGTATATTCACTGCTTCAATAAATTTCTGATCATCTGGATAATTGTTTTTGACCCATGACGTTGCAAACATCTTCCCACAACACAATGCAACAAATGAATTACAATAATTTACAAACTTTGCGAACATTTGGCATGTGGTGTGGAGCCTTCAAAGAAGAAATGATGAATGTGCGATGTTAGCCGAAAATTGATTATTATTCAAAACAACAAAAAAATTGCTTTACATCAAATACTTTTGGTTGAACAAACTTTCTTCTCATGTATTGTTAACAATTTGCATTTAAAATTTTAAAAATTTCTTATACAATATAATTTCTCTTTAACTTATATTACTGAAATCATATTAATTCAAACTCAACCTTATTAATGTTTCTTATTATCATTCAGATGTTTATTAATGATATTTTTCAAATAATTATACTAGGTTTGTAAACTAGCAATAACCGTAAAGCTCTTGAAACAATATACATCCCAAATAAATTCGAAGTTATAACACTTGCCAATAGATAAAACATTGCCACCAAATAAACACACAATATTCATAGATAAATCAAATGTAAAATTGTAATCCAATCCAAATAAATCATTTACTAATCACTTCACGATTATGGAACCGAATTAATTAAAATAAATTATTAAAATTTACTAAATATGTTGAAATCATCAACATGAAATAACAAACAGTTCAGCAACGAAACCCCTTAGGGGATTGCTATCTCTATTGAGACACTCTGTCTGATAAATGGTTAACTCTGCATACCAAGTTACAAATACGCATTTTTTAATCATTTCAATACACTAACAGTAACTTGCATAGTATTGTATATTGGCAATCATTTTACGAAATTTGTGAATTTCTTTGCTACATGCAACATCTTTCAGGTTTTTTTTTTTAAATTTATATGACATCGTAACACTATTAACGGCTTCCGCTACCTTGCCCTACACTATTGTCTCTTTCACTTTTTCTTCATTTCCCTGTAAACGATTATCGAATTTCATTCAAAAACAACAAAAAAATTGTCTACGATAAACGCACTGTTAGCACTGTTACATGGAGAGAATTTTTTTTGGCTAAAATATGATAAAAAGTTAGAAGTTGAAGTGAAGAAATCAGTATTTTGTACTGTATCCATGATTTTAAATTACATCTTCACATCGGCATTCCATACCTTCGAGAAGTTTTGGCCATTTTCTTTTGAGATGAAGTAGAAAGACGTTTGTACTCCTCTCCACAAATCATTAAAATTTTGATATGAGATTTTGGTTTTTATATCATTCCATTCGTTTTCGATTGGGTAAAAGTCAGGGCTTTCCGCTGGCCAATCCAAAACCTTTGTCCTTTCTTCCCAAGCCTATTCTTTGTGACCTTTGCCATTTGTTTGGGATCATTATCATCCTTGAAGGCCAAACATAGTGGCATAAAATTGAAACCCAACCCCAACTCCATTATATTTATGAGTTTATCTGAAAACTGATGTCGTTCCATTTTTTTTTTATTTTTATCTGAACAATAGTACCTACTGCAATCCAAGAAAATGCACCCCGTGCCATTATGCTTCCTTCATAATGTTTTATGATGTTCTTTGTTTTGACCCTTTGGGTTGACCTTTAGGACGATGAACGGTGTCTCTCCCATCAGAGCTTATTCTATTTATTTTCGTTTCGTCGGACCAAAGTAACTTTTTTTCAAAAACTCAATCTCATTTACTTATTAGCTTTAGCGAAACTTAAGTGATTCTTGATGTGCCGTTTTGAAACGAGAGGTATTTTTCGATTCAGATGACCTTTTGGTCATCTTTGGTTTGGTTCAACTTTTTAGTTGAACTTAGATTAATTGTCTTCCTACCAGCTTTCTTGATACATTAAGATCATACTTGAAAGCATTTGCTTTACTCTTGCGCACTATGACTCTTTAATCAAAATAGCCGATTGCCTTGGTGTTATTAGTTTAATCTTATTTTGTGTTAAGTAGAATTTACTGGCTTCTGCTAATTTAAGAACATTATATACATATGTCACCGGCCAAACTAGTTTTTACAATAAACTAGTTTATTTGAAAGCCTAAAAGTATGCAATTTGATTTTAATGCAAAAGCACTGTGAATAGCGAAGGCCGTGTTGCACATATTATAGACCAGTGATGGCATTTTTGGTACATTTGTACTTTTTTCGGTACATTTGCGTCCTGAAAAACCGTCGTCAGTACATTTAACAAGTTTTCAGTACATTCGGTACATTTGACGCATTTTTAGTACATTCGGCGAATTTTCAGCACATTTTCGGTACATTTGAACAATTTATAATAATTACCTGTTTTCGGTTTAATTAAATGAAAATAACTGCAATGTGAACATATATAATAATTACCTATTTTTTATTAATTACAAGGTGTAGTTTTTGTAATTTAATTTCATATATATTTCCTAGGGTTTTTGAGATACTAAAAGTGAGGACCTTTTTTTTAGTTATTGAGAAAGTTCGCTTACAAAAATTTCGTACATTTTAGCAAAATTGGATGTTCCTGCCAAAAAAGTACATTCGGCCTGTGAAAAGTACATTTCAAGTCTCGATTCAGTACATTTTCACAAAACCCAAATGCCATCACTGTTATAGACTGAACCGCGGCAAAGCCGCCGCGAATCCGAAATTGGACATATTAGAGGAAGTAAATACTGAGCAGCGGCCGTAGGCCGCCCAATTACCCTCACTTACCACTTGCCAAGTAAAAAATTAGATTGCCAAATTTTGTTGTCTTACTTTGCTAATGTCTTAGTCTTCACTAACCACAGTGCTTTTGCATTAAAATGTCATTGCACAATTTTAGGCTTAACCAAACTAGTTTGGCCTAAAAACTAGTTTGGCCGGTATAATATACAATTTTTCGCGAACATTTCATAAGCTCAGCTATTTCATTAACAGTTTTGCCAGTTTTGTCCATATTGTAATTGAGGCTTCTTTTTCCGGAGTGTAATCTTATCAAAAGTAAGATTGTATTATGATCAATTTTCTAAAATCCAAATAAACAAATCGATACGAAGGATAGAGAAAAACAACATGAATAAAATATCTCAATTTTTCCCATGAAATATAAATCTGTATTAAAAAATATATGTAGGTGTCTATTTAAAAATCGTTTCATAGTCAAAGGAAAGGTCACTTTTATTAGACCCCCTAGAAACTTTATAACTTTTGTCCGAAACATTTACCGCTTTCTTACTTAGTTCTCGAGACATTAGCCAGGGGAAATGCGATTTGTAGATAGCGGCATACCTTTAAAATCGTTTATTTCACTTCGTCTTCCATACTATCAATGATATATTTTTTCTGATAGCAACAATATGAAGCACAATTTAAGATACCGATGACTCATTTTATCGAAATGTTGCAGGTGATGATTCTGAAACTTATAGTACATAGAAAACCATGACTATTTAT
The DNA here is from genome assembly GCA_963662105.1 of Meiosimyza platycephala. Lineage (NCBI taxonomy): Eukaryota > Metazoa > Arthropoda > Insecta > Diptera > Lauxaniidae > Meiosimyza > Meiosimyza platycephala. The sequence continues at coordinate 66,784,335 of OY759209.1, read as the reverse complement.
TTAAAGATAAAAATGAACTTACTTTATATACTCTTCTCCTATAAGATTTCAACTTAACTATAAACTTTTTTTTTTCAATGTACTATAATCTTAAGATGTTAGCAAAAAGATAGCTACAAAGTGTTAGTTATGCCTGCCCTACGTTATGGGTTGTAACATTGCCGGAGAGGTTGATGAATGGCATCATAGTAGTTGGGGTCAATCAACAGTCATTTAACTTACTCTCATTCAGTTTGGAAACACGCGGCAGATGTGAAGATAAAAATCGAGACTTAGATGTTTTAAAACAAGTTTAGATTTTAATAATTTCGAGCGATAAATCGCTTTTTCATTAGTGTCTTTGCAGCTTAACCATATTAAAATAATACATAGAAGATATAACATATTATTATTGTGATTATCGCATGCGGCCCTCCATCCATGCATCCGTCCGTCCATTTATCTGGCCATCTCTCTGTTCATTTGTGCCACTATTCAGCATTTCCACAGCATTCATTGTCTGCTTAATGAGCTGATGAGTGTGGAAATTTCTTAAGCGGTGGTAGCCGCTGATGTTGTTGATGTTATACCAACCCAGTCATAGTCTTCGATGGTCACAACTATTTGGATGACTTTCGGTGTTAAGCATTTTGTTGTGAACAACGAAAGTGAAACCATCGTCGCGCGGATTAAACAAGCATTGTTATCGGGAGTGAACGCTTAACGTAAAATTAGGGATTAAAAATATATCAAATTAAAATGAGGCTGTTTATAACGGTAAATAAAAATTTAGTGTCTCTTAAGTGAAAAATATACCATATGTGATACGATAAAGGGACCTTATTATGCCAGAAGTGAAAATTAAGACTTAGTCATATTCTTAAAGAGGATCGTGTAAGCAATATAACACTTCACTTCATTTAGCGAAAACGGTGCAAAAATTAATAAGTACAAATAATACCATTCTAAAAATCTGAGCATAGAAAACTCAATTTTGAGATAACCGAGTTTTCGAAATTGTTGTTTCAAATTCAGGTTAGTGCATACTGATACTGATCGGCATTTGGCGTTCTTTTGAAACTTTTGTTTTGGCAAGATAATGTCCCTTTGCAAATCACGTGACATATGTTTCAAAATGTATTTTGAGAGTTGAAATATAAAAGCTAAAAAGTGTGAGACATTAAGTACTTATACCATTTGAAACTCCATCAACATTGAAAACTAAAAATATTATTTTAAAGTTCTACATTTTAGTGGAAAATAATTTTCATGAATTGAAACCTAAATAGTGACCGTGAGCCGTGATAGAAATGCGAATTGTGTTGCCTAAATATATATTCTTAATATCGAAAAAAGCTTAGTATATCAATCACGCGATATATTTACAACATTTCGGACTGGAATAAAACAATATTAACAATTTTGATAAAAATACAATAGTGCGCAAGTCACATTCCAGAATAAGGCTCCAGTTCGTTAAGTCAATATATCAGATTATACCGAAAATTTTAGTTTTTTTGCGTTAGTCAAACGATCTTCTTATATTAAAAATTGTACGAAATGGATAAAAAAGGACTCTGAATTTCGACTTAGCATCCTAAATTATAAACAATATCCGTTTTTTAAATTTTTTTTTTAGAAAGATCTTCATAGGTTAAGTAAAATTTAAAATCATAATCACTGACTCTTTTTTATGGAATAACTTTTTTACTAAATTTGCTTCAAATATCAGTTTAATAAATTTATTTTAAAAAGTTCTTTGATAACTTTCAATGTAAATTTCGACGCTTAATCCAAATCTGGTATCAGTGTTGCTTTCACGTTCAATTTTTAAGATAAATATGGTCAAATATTTCAAAAATACCGACTTAGACCATTTTCGTGCAATTGTGTTGCTAAATATTAAATCACCTTGCTTGGTTCTATTCTTCATTAGTAAGAACTCAAAATAGATCTAAGGAAAATGGTTTATTTGATCGGATTTATCTCAAAAAACCAGACATGATAGAAATAAACGAACACCAGATTCAGTGTCGGAAATCACTTAGAAAATAATATTAATTTTTTAATAAAAATTTTTATTTTCTAGCTAATGCTCTATACTTTTCTGTTGGAAAACTCCAGTTCCCGTGAATATCACTACGAAAAGCCTGTGACTCCATTCTATACTGGTCAAGCAAACCACGTACAAACTTCACCAAATTATTTCCCACCATCACAAGGTCATGCAAGCTTACCAGCTGTAGTAAGGACATACGGTCCAACAGCACGCGACTACGTAGTATCCGGTGTAACGAACTCACATCGTGTCTTTGAAGTTAGGCAGTTGCCACCAGTGCCAGCACCGCATGTTGTACCACCACCAGGACCCAACAATCAAGTAAGATATCATACAATTGCTCCACAAGGTGTTTACTTGCCACCACCACCGCCACCGGGATACCAACAACCGGGCAAAACTGGACATGCCAGAACCGCACAACAAGCTAGCTACTCCGCTAGAGTGAATCCATTTAATCAATTTGCAAAAGGTGCAGGAGCAGGCAACTATGCTCAAGCTGGCGGCAACTACGCTCAAGCAGGCGGCAGCTACGCTCAAGCAGGCGGCAGCTACAACAGTGCACCTGGCCAAGGTGCATATAATGGTCAACATAGTGATACGGCACAACAAATCGCCGGAAATTATGGTGCACCTTCCCAGCAAGCTGGTGGTGCTAACGGTAATTATGGCACTAATGGTAATTACATATCCCAATCAGAGTCTGGTCAACTGAGTGGTTATCCATATAAGCAAATTGGCGGTGATCCACGACCTTATAAGCGCATAATTACCACCTGCTATCCCAATGGACACTGTGAACCTTCAACGCTTGATGGTGGATCATCTGCACAAACCGCTGATGCACGTCATCAGCATTTTATTGTATCAGCGCGTGCACATACTGCACCAGTTTCAGATAAGTGTCAACGTATTGCAGAGGCAAAACGCTTGTCAAGTACTTCAAGTACTTATGATGCACCACCAGTAGGCAATTCAAATGCTGGGCAAAGTGCGAGACCCAATTATGCTGATGCTGCAGGTTATGCGACTCAAAATCAAAATGGTTTTGCTCAAACTCCAAATTATGGTGCACCTCAAACTCAGAACTATGCTGCACCTTCAAATGGTGCCGGAGGTAACTTTGGCGGTAACTTTGGAGGTTCGTTGACAAATCCTGGCAGTGGTACCGGATTTACAGGAGCAACAAACACAATTGATGGTAATTACGGTGCGCCTGATGGTGTAGGATCTGGAGGAGCTGCGGGACCAGTTCGACCACTTGATCGCCGTTTATTCGCATATTCAGAAGTCGTTTTGAAACAAGATCCTTTTAATTAATTTATAACAAACTGTTTAGTTTTATTTACAATAAGATAATTATGATTAGTTTAGTAATGATTGTGATTTTTAATAAAAAATGTGTCAAAGAAAAGCATTTGAATTGCTAAAACAAAGCACTTTTTACACTTAGCACTTTGCTTAATTTCGATTAGTTAAGACCCACTGAAGTTTTCGTTTGCATGAAGCATAAGCTCAGCAGCGTTTAGAGCTTTGACTGAAAGAGATGGAGACCCCAAAACTCAAGCGAAGATATTCTTCATGTGGTTTTCAGAAGCCAGTTCTAATTAAGGTTAATATTTGAAGATCCATTATACCAAAAAATTAACAACAAAATTTCCCAAATTTCGCTTTACATCTTCAAATACCTGCATCTGTAAATGCTAAAAATTCGGTGAAAGTCAATGTTCATAAGAAAGATAATGATTTTGATAATTTGACAATTCGACAAATCGAGGGCACGCAGTAAGAAAACTTACACTTTTTACCCCGATTGACAAAAAGTCAAAAATTGCATTCAAATGTATCCCTTCCACTCTTCAATTCACCGCGTTACGTAAAATCTAAAAAAAGTGCAAGACTGAACGAAAACTTTGAGCTCTCCAAAGAGATTTTTTTTCCAGTATGCCAGAAACGAATTTTTATATTTTTATTGGCCGTATAATCTTTGTTCCTAAAAGTAGACTCAAATAATTTAGCTTAGCCTCAGCCGACATCGCAGCATATTCAAATGATGCAACATTTACTTGATTGCAACAATGTTGCTAAAGTTTTATCGATGGCTTATGCGAAATTTTAATTAGTACATGTATAATTAATAGTTCGATAGCATTGACAATTCTGACGTAATTTCAGTTTGCATGATAAAGTTGTTTGTTTTTATGATAGTACACTGCTAAAATTTTTGTTTTTTTTGCATTGATGGTTTTGGTAAAATACACAAAGTTTAGCTTTCAGCGGATAAAATGTCGAAACTTCTGAAGAATCATGATAACTATTTTTTTTTAATTTACTAAACATTATTTTGCTTTATTCGTATAAGCTTAAAAAAATATAAAATTCAAATTAACATATCATCTTTTGATACAAGAATAAAAGTCTTTCAGTGTATGCTTAACATAAAATTTATTATTGGTTCTTTACAATAATCAAAGTTTTGGTAACTTTTTTAGTCTAACAAAATAAAGCAAACAAACTGGAAAAAAAATTAAAAGTTTCAAAACCAACAAGGTAAGTATGAAATTAGTCAGAAACTAAAATTAGTCAAGATATAGTGTCGATAGTAAACAGTTAATTTAAGAATTTTGAGAGCATAGTCAAATAAGATGCTTAGGTTATCGATATTTTTGGTAAATAAAAAAACACACACACACGAATTAGTTTATCAAATTTATAATATGTATTTTAGTGCTGCAGTATTAATGTGCTACTTGTGAATTCAGTTCTATCCGAAAGTAACAGTACAGAATTCACATCAGCTGATATCGAAAGTGAACTGGAGAAGTCTTTACTGCCAAAAACCTTCAATGGATATATATATGAAAAACCTGATATACCTTTTCAATATCCGTCAGAGGAAAACGAAAGTTTTGCAAGTAACTTAATGTTAATTCCACTAGTCTCCGAGGTTGAACATCAAGATTTGGGTTCACTGCATAAAGCCTCAAGGCGGAAGGGTGTAGTAAAACGTATTAAATTGCATGAATCGAAATCAAATGACATGCGCCAAACGTGTGATGCTAAAAACGACGTCAATACCGCTGATTACTTTGAAGAACGAAGACGAAGGCGACCACTGAATCGTCGTTTAGCACCATACAATGAAGTGTTTCGTGATAAAAAATATTTTGAATAAAAAAAAGAATATAGCGTACGGACTCTTTGTCAAAACGAAAGGAATTGGACCTTTAGTTATTCATTTTTTGCGTCTTTTTTTATTTATTTTTTTTTTTTGTTGGACCTAATCGATTAAAAATCAGAAACTATTTCAACATAAGTCGATCGATTGTTGCGCTAGAATTTTCCATAATATATGTATTATCTACTAAAAATTAATTTTTAAGAGAATATTTTATTTCTTTAAATGTCAACTCTACCAAAAAAGTTGATGAACTTATAGTGCTGAGAACTGGTTAGTTCTTATAAAAAAAATGTTTGGGAATTTTAATATTATATACCTAGAGAAAATTATATTTTAAGCTTAACTTGAAAACTGGGCAAAAATCAAAGATCCATATTTTAATACATTTTGAAAAAAATAAACAAAAAAATAAATCAAAATGGAATCTCAATACCCTATATTTTTCCGTCGGAAAAGTTTATCTCAAAATGTAACTAACCATTTAAGATGTAAAGTTAAAACGTTACTTTTTAAAGAACTATAGCTTGTTACCAATATTTTTTGTTTCAAGAACATTTTTTGGGGTAGATGTTTACAGATCTAATCATGTTTTAGCTTAACAATGGTTCAACTTACGCCGAACTGATTTATGGTAAAGCACCAACTGGTAGAGTGCTACTCATAATTAAAAAAAAATCTTCAAAATCTGCGACTACAAGGACCAACTTCTTTTACTTTTGCAAGAAATGTCCAATATATGTTGGGTGGACCATTAAAAATTTGGAATTTGATTTTGCTACTTATAAATAAAAAACGAATAATTTTTTTATAGTGTTTTTTTTATTTGAAACTAGAACTCTTCCCGTTAGTTATGAAACTATATTTCATTCAAATGAATTCCGCCGCTTGCTTTGCAGTAGCCCATACGATGAACGCTATTTTTCAATATATTTTCGACAGAAAGGAGCTCTATTTTATCGATCACTGCAGGATGGTTAACGTTAATGATAATTCAATGGAGTCAAATCGCAACAGGATTGTGACCAAAGCACATCACCACAATGGCTAGTACTTGCCACGTATTAATTGCCGTTAAAGCAGGCCTACAATCATCGTGCTATGAGCTTTTAAATAATGATACACTTCTTGACCAACTTTGTGTCTTAATAAAAATAAATTCTGATTTTCTTCTGCTGTGTGTTTCGTATATACCGCCCAATAGCACGGATGTTCTATACGCTGTCCACGTTGAAAATATTCTCCATTTAGTTTTAAATAACAATGATAAGCATATTTGTATTCTAGGCGATTTTTACTTAAGTAAATTGGATTGGTCTTTTTTGTCAAATAGCGTTTCATTGATGCCATCGAATATAAATCAACCTCATGAAATCAACCTAATTGATTCGTTTTCTGTAGTTGACTTAGCTCAAATATATAATTTTTTTAACAAACTTGGTAGGTTGCTTGATTTAATTTTTATCAGCAATTATAGTAGATATACTTTGGAGCAATGTATGTTTCCAATTTCATCGCCTGACATGCATCATTTGCCTCTAGTCATGGATATTAATTTTTATGAATTTATTAAAATTAATGAAGTGGCTAATCATGAAGTCACACATAATTTTAATATGTGCAATTTTGAAACTCTGAATAATATTTTCGATTGATTGGAATTCTCTTTTTGATGGAAAAGACACGTCAACTTGTTTTGACTTATTTTTAAACTCAATTCATACTACTTTTAAAAACAATATTCCTCCTTTGCATAAAAGAATTCATAAATTGCCTTGGTATACGAAAGGTTTAAAGAAATTGAAAAATGTGAGAAACAAATTTTACAATCTTTTTAGTTCCACAAATAATTTGGATTTTAAAGTGAAATATGAGCATTATTCGAGGGAGCTAAATTATCTTGATAAGTTCTTATACAAACAATACATTCTTCACATTGAGCAAAATATTTTTTCTAACCCAAGATCCTTTTGGTTTTTCATAAAATTGATTTTGGAACCTTATCTCTTATTAATGAAGATGTACTTAGTGGTATTTTAAATCTAAAAATGCTAGGAAATCAGATATAGATGGCATATCACCCTTTCTTTTAAAGAAATGTAGTGCCTCTTTAGTACCTTCTTTAACAATGCTTTTTAATATTTCCTTAAGAACAGGAGAATTTATTACTAAACCCCGCCTTTCATTGCTTCCTCTGGTGTTCCACAAGGAAGTATATTAGGGCCACTGTTGTTCATTTTATACATTAATGTTATTAGTAGTTGTTTTATTTATTCGAAGTTTTTACTCTACGCTGATGACCTAAAGATTTTTAAAAGCATTCAATCCAATCTTGATATCCTCTTGTTACAAAATGATTTAGATAGAGTTCAGGATTGGTTCAAAATGAATATTTTGTCCCTTAATGTAAATAAGTGCTCATATGTCCCTTTTTACAAATCAGCGTCTATTTTTCCGTCCATATATCATGTGAATGTAGTTAATCTGGTTTGCAAAAATAAAATTTTAGACCTTAAAGTAATGTCTGATTCGGGGCTTACTTTTGTTGAACACCTTATTTACATTATTCCTAGTTGTAACTTTAGTGATCAATATACTTACATTGAAGGTTTTGTATACGTCTTTTGTTAGATCTAGGTTAGAATATGCTGCGTTCATTTGGAACCCTTTCTATGATGTTCACTCAGCTCGTATTGAACGTATTCAAAAAAAGTTCCTGAAATTTGCCTTACGGTCTCTAAATTTTATTGAACCAATACCATCTTATGGTCCTCGCCTGCTTTACTTTTAAATTTAAAAACTTTGGAAGGACGGCGCAAGGTTCAGTCGCTCATTTTCCTTTATGATCTTCTTAATGGTAACATTGACTGTAATATTCTTTTGGAAAAAATTAGTATAAATAAATGTACCTGCAAGGCATTTACGTAGTTCTAGTTTCTTTTATGTAAAGGTACATAGAACCAATTATGACCTGAATGAACCAATAAATAGAGCTTTAATTGAGTTTAATAAAATTTGTACAAATAATGGCTTAGACTTTTGCTTAAATAAAGTTATTATTAAAAATAATGTAATGAATTGTTATCCTTTATAATTTTTAATATCTGTTATTATGTAGTCTTTATTCTACGTTTTTGAGTTTTGTATGCTAGTCTGTAAGGATTTTGTGTCCATAGACGTAAATAAATAAAATAAAAAATAAAATAAATAAATAAATAAAATTATCGATTGTTGCATTGCTTGTGTAACACGACGCGCCATTCGGCTTAAGCCAAATATCTTTGAAAATATGTCACAATTAATCAGTTTTGATAACGTGGTAGCGCTCACCGTTCACTGCAACGCATCTTCCTATATCATCTTCACAGATGTTACCGCCGATCCAAAAACCACACCAAATAGTTACTCGCTGACGGTGCATGGGCTTCTCAACAATCACGTGTGGACTTTCAGATGCTATAATTTTGCTTATTTAAGTAACCACTGAGACGAAAATGAGCTTCGTCAAAAAAGATATTTTTCGGTTAAAACGTTCATCTTCTTGTAAGCGTTCCATAGCCCATTTAGCGAACCAAAAACGAAAAATATCGACCCATATCCTTAGAAGGATATATAAAACTAGCTCTCTGTTATAGTAGCCAATCAAAATTTGATGTTTTTTATTTTTTAAATATTTCAATTGTTACTGCCAATTGCCAACAATTTTAACAACAAAATTGTTATATTTAAACACAAATTAACCTATCTCAATATTTTCATATGTATTTTAAAAATATTACGGATTAATAATCCATTTTTTGAAAATGTTATATACATAGATAGTATCTCAAATGCTATGCAAATTTTAATTACAAATCAAAACTATCAATATAAAACACTTGAGTTTGTAAGACAACTGACAGATATTAATATATCATACTTTTATCGGAGCAAATCTTTAAGTCTAATTTCAAAGTATATCAGGAGAACACGTCATAAGGATACGTGACTTGAGACATTTCATCTCATAATAACTAGTAACAAAATATAATATGCCGATAAGATTAATTCAATATCAAATTGATATGTGATGAGAGAGTGATGGACAGAGGTGTGGCATATCGGGCATTTCATATGAAGCGGACGAGGAAAAAAATGTGACATTTTGAAATTCGTTCAAATTCGACCTAATTATACTTCTTGAAGGTGTGAATGAAAACACACAATTTATATTATGTATGAGGCTTAGTTCTCAAGTAATTACCTTTTAAAGAATTAATGTAATGTATTTTTCGAGAGCATTTTTTCGAATTAAATACTGAACAAATTGGTGTTTATAGGAAATTTACTGCTCTTTTTGATTGTGAAATCTGATTAGAAATTGGACTTTTTTTCTTGTAGAAAACCGGAAGCAAACATTTCAAGTCAATAAGACATTTGTTGGTTTATTTTATTTTAGATTCAAAAAGTTTTCAGCCCGACTTGAAATAGAACAACATTTTTGAGAGGTAATTACTTTATCTGGCTTATATTCACAACAAACTAGGTAGATCCGGTTATATTTAAGTCATTTAATGTATTGTTACGAAATGCCTGTGAGTGAGGCAGATTCAAAGCGTAGTTATAATTTCTGGTTTTTTTTTTATGAAAGAAACAAAAAAAGTTTTAAATTGGTACAAAATGTCAACATAACGAATTTTAAATTATGTATTTGTTTTGTTTTAATAACTTTGCTTTGTTTCTTTTCTTCTTTTTGTGGTATTATCTTCGTCCAATTTTTGTATTTTTTATGCTTTGAAATTATTCCTCTAGTTTCTCTTTTGCTGTTAAAATTTGTAAACAACTTTTTATAAACATTTTTTGTTTTATTTTAGCTTCATTTTATTATTGCCAAATAATGATTCTAATATAATGAAGATAATCAATTAACTTTATGGAATTTCTGAATTCAATCTGGAATTTCGTGAATATTTTGCGTCATCGAAAATGTATTTGCTTAAACAAAATTTTTGCTTTTAACAAAAATCACAAATTTTCGTATCGGTATACTCAAATAGGTCTTATAATAGCGATTTTAAGGTTTTGCTTGTATGGGAGATGCCAAGTCCTGTAGACATTGTGCTAATTCAACCTTTTTTTGTAATTCTCAATTCATCAAAATAGAAAAATAAACTAATGAGGGTGAGATAGTATATTTATATAAAAAAAATGTATGAAAAAAGTTGTTAGTTTACTATTTTGTGGGTAAGCCTACCAACAAAGTAAGTAAATTGATCTGACAAGGCAGATAATTTAAGTCGAAAACGATGGTCCAAAATAGTTAATTTAACTAGTAAGACGTGATGAAAGTAGTTAGCTTACATTTTTGTGTGTAAACTTATTGTAAGCATATGTTATGCTACAAATTTTTTAGTAAGAAAACTATAAAACTGCTTTCATTACCTTTTTTTTACTTAGCATACAAGATAAATTGTATGGCAACCATTCGAACACTAAATGTAAAATGCTTATCCGCTTATAGGCTGGATCGCATTGCATCAGCATTCAACAGCATCTTTTTTTTCTCCCGTGCTCTTACAACTGTCAAAAATGATAGAATAAACTGACAATGAAAGCATGATTAAAATTCTAACAACTTTGTTTTATTATTTTTACGGTACATTACAAACTTTGTAGTTAATTTGTGAGAAAAAACTAAAATATTCTTTTTGGTAAATTTAACCAACAATCGTGGTATAAATACTTACAATCTTTGTTACGGGAACAACTTTTTGGTTACTTGAGTTGTTTTTTGTTGACTCTTGAGATTTTATTTTCATTCATTTGTTTCTATACCTACCTAATGAAATCGGTTAATAAATTTTAAGTTTTCATATATTTAAAATAATAGTAAGTTAACCATTTTTTTTTCTTTTTAGTCCATTTTACCAAATTTTATATTTTGTGAGTGAGCGGTGCCATGCCACGTTTCTTGTTGAAACTCGCCCAATTTTCGTCCAAAGCTTATAAAAGCAATTTCCAGCATTGGTGTGAAATTTAGTTTCATTACCAAAAATAACTATCTTGCAGAACACTTAAAATATTTTGTTTGTATGAGCGGTAGTCGTGTCGAATCCATCCATTTTTCATCTCAAAAGCTTTAACTGATACATAATTGTTCAAACAATTGAGTGTGAGCTAAAAAAATAAAGAGCTGCACTTTAAAATATAAGTCGGTTGGGCACTTTGGTCTAACTTTTGCTAAACCATGACAATGACATGAAATGCGCTCTGCTGTCTCTTTTCCTCGTCTAACACCCTGAAATATTCTCCCATGTTTGAGTGGTGCTTTTCAACTCCACAGATTTTAGTTGTGAAGCCTGATAAGAAACCAATGAAATACATAGTTCTTTTGATTACTTTTATTTTGCATGAATGGTTTTACCTATCTCTCTCCTTTGACTTCTTCCCAGAATGCCTAGTGATCTGTTTTCAGCCAGAGTTTGAGATTATTTTTATTAAAAAAAAGTAGTAGAGCTGCGGTGAGCATATACTTTGGAATGTTTTAAAAAATGATTATTCTTGAATCAAGATTATTATCAGTCAAACCTAGAATTGTCAGTTATAAACAAATTATAAATTTATCAGCATTAACATTTTATGAAAAGGTCCAAAATCAGTGAATTTTGTGTGTCATCTTAGGCACAGTTGCGATCCTGGAGGGACAAAACAAAATTCGTGTAGCTGCGTAGCTACTCTCTTTCAAGAATAATGCAAAATGAAAGTGTCGAGTTTTCTAGTCATCCACGTTGACACAGGATACTCAAGACAAAGTAGCATAAATAAATTAAGTTAATTTTGTTTTTATTCGTTTTTTTCAATAAATAATTTTTATCACAATTGTTTTACTAAATTAAATAATCCACCACATATTCTTGATTTCAACTTGACTTGTTTCCATAAGCGCTAGGATTAACACTGTACAAATCATAATCAAATTGTTCCCATTGATGTGCACCGGGATGTGGTTTTGTCGAACCTTTTTTGAGCTTCATCATCGCCTTACGTTCACGTACCAAATCAACTGCTTCCAAACGTTGTCTTATGCGACGCTCATCAGCCGATAATGGTTGCGGTGCACGGACAGGAGTGTTCCTCAAAAATTGGCTCTCCTCCATTTTGAGTTCGGCACTGGCAGCCAATTGTGAATCAAAAAATTTTTCAAAATTCTGATATTGCACCGATTCTGCTGCATTATTATCATAATAGGCCGGCATAATCATATCATAATTATTGTTGTGTATCATTGGTAAATCGTAAGATGCCTCCGACAAGAGTGGATCAATTGATGGTGATTTTTGGTTTGATTCTGTACTTTCTACATCATAGAGCGGATGTGAGGATGTGCTTGCAATTAAAAGTGATATAACGACAAAGGAGCACTGGGTATACTGTGAACATAAATTAAAGTTATAGTTAGTTACATTGAATTTTAAATTCGATTTTTATAAGATAAATTCAAATTCGAAAATAAATCGAAATTTAGTTTTCAAGAATTGTTTTTTTTTTAAATTTTCTTACCATTCTGATATTTTCTTAGCAATATTTTCTCTTACTAAATTTATTTAAGACGTTAGTTATTTCAACTTCTCTAGTATAGTTTTCTTTTATTAAAAATAATCTTCTTCTTTGCGTACTGTGTGGCGTGCTGTGTTAATTCTGTCAGAACTGTTTAGCTTCTAAGACCAAACTCAACTGTGTTTTATATTTTTAATGATTCCCCACATTTACTGCGTATCAAATTCTGACGAAAATTCTGAAAAAAAACATAAAAAACACAAAAGTTACAACAAAGTTGAGGGCAACGTGCAGATCAGGTTTATGGCCCACCACATTTGAATTTGTTATCAGAATGCTTCGAAACCCAAAAATCTTTAACTTCAATATCCGCGTCACTCAGTGAACCGGACTGGGAGAAATGCATTATGGTTTGTTGTCACCGAACCAGTTAAAATTTCAAATTTGTTTTCTCTCCAAATGTAAATTTTTAATTTGATGCAGATTTGATTTTATACAATTTTTATTGTTTTTTTTCTTTTTTGTTTTTTTGTATTTTTGGTATTTTTTCTTGCTCATTATTATTTTGTTGTTTTTTGTTAGATTGTTTTATTTGGAAACATTGTTCGGCACAGCTTGACACACATTCCCAAATCCAGCAAATACAACAGTGTGATGGCACTTTATGATTCATCTATCAGTATTAGCGTTCTAAAAATAATATTTATTCTTTCATACAAAAACACTTAAATTACTTTATATTGTACAAAACAAACAATATATTTCAATAATTAAAACAAACATCAATTGTTTGAAATTACAGCTTGACAGTTTTGACCCAAGAGCAACTCGTCCGCAAGCTCACTGACATTTACGTATGGATACAGCACGGAAACGAACATAATAATAAATTAAGTCATAACTCAAGTTAATCGCCTGACAAATAACTTAATTAAGATGGGTTTAACTTATTAGAATCAGTAGTAATTTCTCTTTACTGAATACTTGAAGATCAAAAGACTTTTGCTTCTGAAATGAAACATAATGATCATAATCAAAGGAGAAATATTTTTAGAGTTGATCTACATAAATGTCCTGCATATTTGATACAACACCTTATCTTGTGCCACCGATTTGAGAATAACGAATTGGTCAAAAACTATGGATAAATTGTTGGTAGTCAGGATTAAAATAGACTTGGTTATTAGGTGATCTTAGCGTAGTATAAGCTGGGCATCCGCTCAGTGCCCGTCGTCGAATTCAGAATGGTGCAATTTGAAAATCTTATGACTTTGTATGCTTTGCAGAAGAGAATCTCGTTTTTGTTTATTCGACATCATTCTCATCTTCATTACGTCGATCAAGTAGACTCTTGCTTCCATTAATAGAAAGTGAGGATCGCCTGTCAAAATAGTTAATATACTATATGATATATAAAATAACCAAGTTGTACAATCGCTAGGAACACTTAGGAAATGGCAGAAGCCTCAAAAAAAGTCGTTAAGATGCGGAAGTACCTAATCCTGATTAAAGTTATAGTGAAAGTTTTCAGTAAAATACATAAACATATTAACATTACATTGAAGAATTTTATGGAATTAGGGAAAAGAGACCACTTCGCAAGATGGTTCTCGGTAGGCTATTTTTCACTTGCTTTCTTTTTAAATCGCCATTTTGTAAAAGGTTTTTTGTCATGCAATTGGGATTCATTTTCGGAGTAAATTTTTGCGCTAAGCATTTCTGACCCCTCATTTGCAGACCTGTGTCATTGGTAGGAAAAATTAGGCTTTATAAATATTATCCATAAGAAATAGTTTTTCCATTGCCGATAACTGTTGTATTGAAAAAAATATTTGTGCGTTATTCAAAAATCCATTAATTTCGTATCTAAAGTGACAGCTTTCAATTATTTAACCTCGCATAATATTCTATAATTTCGATTGCACACAAATATTGAGTGCATTTACAATATTTTCCTATATTTATGTTTGAGTCATTGAATATTCAGCAAGCGTGACTAAAGTTTAACCGCAAATTGCAACGGAATTGCATTCATTTTGGTAACCAAAGTAAAGATGAACTTATGTATGTAAGATGGTAACAGTATTGCCGCATTGGAAAATTATGTATACACACCCCCTTAGTCGGAAACACAATGTTACAAGTTCCAAAAAAAAATTTCAGTTGTCAAGTAGCCGAAAGATATCAAAACAGTAATATCGTTTTATTATTAAAAGTTTTATGATTGAGAAGTTTCATAAAGGCAATATATCTAAGTCAAATAATATCGATTAAGCTTAGAGAAGTTGAAAGGTATCATATAAAGAAATAACAAGTATCGGAAACGTCTATAAAAATCCTTATGTGTCGAATAGTATAAACAAGTATCGACAAATCGTTATAAGCCTCATCGGAAATTGTCGAAAAAGTCGCTTAAAATCAAAAAAATTTCGGAGTAATAGTTCTGAATTTATACGTTTAAAACAGTTTGTTTAAAATCCTTTCGTAAAGTTCAGATTAGAATATTCTTCCCTTATTCCTTTCCTGAGAGTTGAAAAAGTTCAGCAGTCATTTACTAGCTACGTGTTATTTTCACTGAATTTTGATACACGCTTATCTTTTTATAATGCACGCTGTTTATTACTTGGCATCGAATCTCTTGAAACAAGGCGTAAGATTCAATCTTTTATCATTGCCTTTGACTTAATTTCAGATTCTATGGATTGTGCCCCTCTAGTGGAAACTGTTGTGTTCAATATTCATTCTATGACCTTGAGACTTATTGATATATTTTATATGCAACTTAATAGGTATCTAGGATTCAGCAAATTTAGTGTTGCACTGTGTTACGTACGTTAAGAAATGACCAAAAAGAAAATTTACCACAGAATGTGTCTGTACGTAATGTAAAAGTGTAGGGAAAAAGTAGATGGTGTCAGAAATTGTACAAAATTGTCTATTGTGCGGTTAAAAAGGACTCAACTTCAAATTCAATTAAAATATAAAGCTATTAAATTATTTTGTATAATTATGGATAGCAATAAATGATTGATGCAGAAAATGCTTAATGCGATATCAATAATACTTATAACAACAACAATAGCAACATTAACAAGATAATCGATATACTCGACAGGTGATTCCCATAAGTAGGCATTAAAGTGTTAAACAATTACTATGAATAAAAAAATATTTAGTAATAAAAAAATAAAAATTATTAGTAATATTATATTTGTTTATATTGACAAGAGGATTAAACACTCAATGTAACCGGATTAAAATTTTATTTTAATTCGGAAATCGTCATGACAATCGAATGGAGTAGCCCGAAACCAAATGCAATAGCCCGAAACCAAATGTGTAGCTCAATTGTTTTGCATTATTTATTACAATTTAATTGATTATAGAGTACTTTAATTATTTATTATCAAATTGTAATTGATTAAATTTTTTGTTTCAATAAAGTGTGAGCACACACAGCTGCAGTTTTTTTTATTTATTTACCTTTTTCCACATTCTAAAAGTGTTAATTTATGCCAGTAAATCAAAATTTTTAAATGCGCAAATTGGCCACTTTTGCTTTCGATTCAAGTGAACATTTTGCAATTATTTTAGTCTAAGTATTTATTTTAGAACTTGTTTTTCGTAATGAAGTTGAACTATGAAATATTTTCATTTGAAAGATGTTGAATATACCATACCTCACCTGCAACTCATAATTGTTTTTGAAACCGTATTATAAATTTGTAAATCTCAACATTGGTCCGATAAACACAGCAACTTAACCTGCAAAAATATGTCACCTTTGGTCAATCAAGGTATTTTATAATATTACGTCAAGTATAGCATTGGCTGTGCTTCACAATGTCAAGAGTATTTTGTAATTATGGTTTCAAAGAAAATTTTTAAAGTTATTCATAAAAAAAATGAAATCAAGAAGGAGTTCTTTGGGGTTGTCAGAGAGTTAACTTTACATATCACTCTTTAATGAAATTCTATATCTATCAAAGTTTTATGATAATTATTTTTTCGTTTCTAAAAATATGTACTTAATAAAAACTATTAATTTTAAAGTAATAATTTTTATTATCGCAATTGCGGAGCTTTCGCACTGAATTGGACATCTGCAACCGCATCCGCAATAATCAATGCGGATGTTCATGCGGATGCAGATGTACTCATTTTACATGTACGTTTTATATGTGCGAGTGTTTTATAAAGGTAAAGGATGCCGTAAGTCTTTACATCAATGACAGTGAGAATAATCCCATTTTGCCAGAAGAGTGGAAAACCATCGAAAGTTGTATTGAATTATTAAAACCTTTTGAGGAAGCCACACGGGAGCTAAGCAGCTAACGTGCCCTTATTTCATCTGTAATTCTCTTAATTCAAATGCTTGAATTTGATTATGATCCAATTCGACAGGCTGTTAGGACTCTGAAAAGTGAACCTACAACAAAGTTTTCCAATTTGGTGGAAAACAATTTATATGCCATCGCCACTTAGACCCGCGCTATAAGCACAAATTTTTTGCACCAGCGGCTGTGGAAAACATTAAAGAAGACGTTTTGAAGATGAAAAATACTGAGAATTGCGTTTCCGGTTCTCCTAATTTCGAAGGGGCTAAAAGAATGAGAATGACAGAGTCCTCTGAAAATTGTATAGAACAGCTAGGACAAGGGACATCTGGTATAGTCAAAAAGCCATGCTTAAATAGCGAGCTGGCTACGATGTTGGATTCATCAAGTGAAGATGAGAGTGAAGAAATATCAGAAATACCAGTTATACTCAAAATGGAATTGATCGCTTGCCGCATTAAAAAAAGAGCGGAAAATCCTCTTAAATGGTGGAGAGTTCATCGAAAAGAGTTAAAACTGCTATCACCAATAGTACGCAGATTTTTATCGACACCACCAGGCATTGTCCCTAGCGAACAGCTGTTTAGTAGCGCGTGTCTAATTTACGAAAATATCTGCGTATTAAACTTGACCCCGAAAAAGCGGTAATTTTACTATTTATTAAATATAATGCACCAATTTTTAACTTTTCGTACTAAATAATAAATAATTAGTAAAATTATTAAAAATTTCTTAGAAAATTAGAAATAATCTTAAGATCCGCATCTGCAACATCACATATCACCCAGGAGGTCAACATGACTGTAAATTAAATTAATAATAATTTCAAAATGCATTTTTAATAAAAATACAGCTGTAAGGTGAAAATCTTAATGACATTTTACTGGTTCACCAGCTCAAAATTAATATGAAATTAAATTTTAATTCAGCTATCTTTAAGACTTACAACTTGCTTTAATAAATCCCCATAAAATTTTATTCTTGCCAATTAACTCATAAAATTCAGCTTACTGATTTCTTTTTATTGCTTTAAATAAGTTTAATATAAAATATATATATGTATATGTAGTATATGTACATTTATAGGTCAATTAAATAAATTAAACCTCACTTCAATGGACGAAGCAGGTTGAAAAAAAGTCGCTTGGTTGTTTCATTAAAACATTTATGGACGATTATATTGTGTTGTAAAAAATTAATATAAAAAAAAACTTTCCGAAAAAATTTCTTTACATTGCAAAATCGGAAAAAAAGTGAAATTTCATTTACCTTTTGGGATTTGCCCAGTCAACGCGCCCAACTAAATACGAACTTGTTTTCAAGTCCGTCCGCAAAAAAAATAAAGGATCAACTTGTATATCGAATGAATGAAAGAACAACAACAACCACAGGAAAAATTCAAAAACTTTTTTGTGTTGTGTATCCGCACATTTCATAAAATATCACAAATAAATCTCCCGCTGCAAATGAATTTATCAACAATTTTATGATTTTTTTGTTTGACTTGTTATACCCTACATTTTTTGGATAGCATTTTGTTTCAACTTGTTATGTGTAGTTAACCCGATATAATTTTTTGTGTAATAATACGTTTCGTTTATGAAAATTTGTTGGCCTAAGACTACCTCTAATGTCGATTTGCTCGCCCAATGCCGTCAAGATCCGATTTCCATTCAAATAAAATAACAAAAATGTATATAGATTGAACACACGCATCATTAGAGTGGTACCCTCAGGGTAGTAGAAAATGCTTCCTTCCTAAATCATTGTGGAAACGATCTCTAGAACATGAATTACGTGAATCAGAAAAATATTGGAGAAAATTAAAGGCACTCGTTTCAAATTGTGTGCGTTGGAAGAATTTTGTGAAGGCACTAGGCTCCATGCGGAGATAAAGGACACGTGAAGAAGAAAACGTCTTCTTTAGCATCTTAAGGCATTTTAAATTAGATAACATATCTTAAGAACTTAAAAGTAAATTTTTTTTTGACAAATTTTTTTTTTTAAATATTCTCTAAGTAATATTCACAAGATAATATTCTTCTCTGAACGAAATTTTTTTTTGTTAACATTTTCTATGGTTTCCAGAAGCTTCAAATCGAAATTTAAAATATGCAACTTTTCAGGAGGATGAAAACAGAATTTAACTTTTTTCTTTAACTTTTTTTTAACGTAGTTTTCAATTCAAAGAAAGAATATCGTGGAATCAAAAAGAGTCGCTGGGGTCTACATATGTATGTAGTTTAGGCCAGCGGAAATCATATACATATATAACTTTTATAGGAATCAATATAAGTTCAAAGCCCCTGAAGTGAAATCCATAACATTTGCTTTCATAAAAAAGACAATTGAATAAGCTACCTCATGAATTACTAAGCCTTTGAAATTTACTCACTATTTTTCGAGATAACTTTTCAGACGATACGATTTTTCAGAAATTTTCAACTCTTTTTTTTCCTCATGAAATCTTTCATAAATCTATAATTTTTTAGAATGCCAAGAAAGTTTAATTATTTTCTTCAAAGTGATGTATCACATATACCAATTTTTTTCATATTAACCCTTTTTTAATGGAAAGTGATAAAACTAAAACATTTTTTTTTAGCTTTATGTTTTTATAGGCAACAACTACAACAACAACATTAATAACTGCAATAACAAATATATTACTTTAGCCTGCGGCGCGATTTTACCTAAAAAAAGATTAGAAAGATTACACATTGCAACAAAATTTGACCAAAACTCTAGTTCTGAATCTCCAATGATATATTTAATTAGGCTTTGTTTAATGTTTATGTTATGTTTGCCCAAAAATACGCAAAAAAAGACAAAATGGCATGTCAATATCTATATTTTTTTCCTAATTTTTAAAAATTTTAAACGATACATCTTCAATGATGTTTTCTTAAATTGACGTTAATTACACAGGCCGACAAAATTTGATCAAAATACATACCCAGAAACCGGACTATATATTTCCGTAGGTTTTCGATGCGCTGATTCCGAATCTGGTCGCAGAATTGCTCCATCACGTCAGGTTTTTGAGATATCCTAACCTAAAAGTGCAAAAAACACGGTTTTTGGCTATATTTGCGCTTATTTTACATCGCGAATAATTTTTTTTTTCCAAAACTGGTTGCGGCATCTGAAAGTATTACTCTTACCCTTCAAAACCCATTTTAAATTATGTCGATATCTCTTTTAATCACCGAAATATCATAAATTTAAATTTTCTATGTATCCTGCCATACTAGAGCTAATGTAGATCTGTATGTAGGCCTATCTAATAAATTTCAAGTTACGATATTTCGGAGACAAAAAAAGTTATTGATATAATCTAAAAAAAAATTTGAAGGGTAAGGGTAGTACTTTCAGATGCCGTAACCAATTTTGCAAAAAAAAAATTATTCGCGATGTAAAATAAGCGCAAATATAGCCAAAAACCGTGTTTTTTGCACTTTTAGGTTAGGATATCTCAAAAACCTGACGTGATTGAGCAATTCTGCGACCAGATTCGGAATCAGCGCATCGAAAACCTACGGAAATATATAATCTGGTTTCTGGGTATAATTTTTGTCGGCCTGTGTTATTATTATTTGCTTCAAAAAGTTGTAAGAGGACAAATTTTTTTAAATAAGTTCATTCAGGCAACGTCAAGAGGCAACTGACCGACTGTAGCGAAATATTAATTTCTTGTTTGTTTTTGTAATGCCTGCCAACAATGTTTTTAGCATTTTTTGAAATATTTTTTAATTTTTCAACAGTGGCAGTCAAATTGTTCACTTTTCAGATATTTTTTTTTTTTGTGGACTTGCAAAGTAAATTGTTTACAAATGGCTTTGTTAACGCGGGATCAAAGACATTTTTTTACGTTAGGCATGCAACAGTGGCTGTAAAAGCAGCAAAGTATTAAAACAAACAAAATAAACAACAAAAACAAAAATTCCAAATAAATTACAAAAAATAAGTTTTTTGGATTTTTTAATCAAGCGTTATGTTCCCAAAGGTCTGGCGCTTAACCGCAGGTTATTAAATATGTAATGCCGCATTGTTATTTGTTTCGTATGTAGTATTTTTCAATTAAAGTATTTGGTGACTATGTTCTTTTGGAAATTGTATTCGTGCTTTAAATATTGAATTAGAAGTGGAAAAAAACACATTTTATTTAAATAAGGTCAAAGACATTCACTTAAAAAAACAGAGCCTTGCCTAATAGAAGTTTTGCGGATATGAGGGTGCATGTTATTTTCGACGATAACTTTAAGTCACTATGTTTGTTTTGTATGTCATTTAAAATTGTGTTTAGATTTAAATAAAGTAAGGTCACTTAAAATGCATGGCTTTTACTTATGGTTCTAAGATAACAGACAAATAAACTGATTGAGTAGCAAGCAACCAATTTCTAGAGCTTTTGGGCTTACATACATATGTATATGACTACACCAGAATTTTAATATGTACTGCCTAAGTATTAAAATTAATTTTTAATACAAATATGTATTAAAATTTAATACTCGTTTGTATTAAGGTTTAAAAAAAAAATATTCATTAGGGGATTCGAACCAATTTCCCTCTTAATACAATTGTTGCATGCGCAGCTTAACGACATCAGCCAACGTAGTGTTATTTATTTGTTGGCTAAAAGTTTATTTATATTGACAACAACGTAAAACGAAAGTTCAATATAGAAGTATTAAAATATAATACAGGATGGTTTAAAAATCAAATATAATACTTATGTATTAAAATTTAATACAAAATTTATTACAAAATTTTGTAATCCATTCAAAAGTATTGAATGTTATCTAAATTGCATTAAAAATCCTTGTAATATTTCGCTTGTATTAAAATTTATTCCAAGATTTCTAACCGTTCATGTCAAAGCCGGATGCCTAGTATGATTTCAAAAATTTTTGATAAGCCAGGGAATGGACATCTGAAATTAAATGCCATTTTTTTGTGAAATAAATATTATGAGATATTAACGCCCACTTTCTATTATCATCATTTCACGTCATGACAGTAAGGTGCACTAGCACCAAATATTTATTTAGTCTACAACTTCAACGTGAAAATATATCTTAAAGTCAAAAATGGAAATATTTATCATTATTTGTATGGGAAGGGAGAGAGCTGTAAGAATAATCTGGAAATTGCGTTACGACCCTTTGGTGGTGCTTTAGTTTTAATATATTTAATTTTATGCCAATTATACAAACAAATTTAACTCATATCTAAACTTCAGTTACTTAGAGTTAATATCATAAAAATATATGCTAAAACTAGCTTGGAGCCATCCGTACAGAAATTAATATAGGCATTATGCCCCCAGAATCATTTCTTCCACATTTCTGATTTTTAAATTTCCTATAAAATTTTTAGTTTAAGTATGGCACTCAAAATTGTATATTCAATTATATGTACTTGTCTGGATCTAATGAATGTTGCTACGGAAATCCTAAGTAGTTTTACCGCTTATATGGTGCCACTCCCACTAAAGCAATTTCATACAATTACATTATTTATTGCTTTGGAGTTGCCTTACAGCACATAAATCTGCCATGGAAAGACTTATAGCAATAACTTCAATAGCGCTCCAAATATAATATTTTAAAATTTGGTGGGCAATGCGACATGCCTCCACGAGTTTTATCAGTAAAAAGAGTTGGTATTGTTAAGGGATTTCATTTTTATTAAAAGCGTTGGAACAATTTTCACGCAAATTGAATAAATTTTTCGATTATTGAAAAGTGCTACGCTTAGAAATCGCAATACGCACAAATTATACCTCAATATCTTATATGGTTAGCGAGATATGACGTGATAAATTTTAATATTTCAGACGGTGCCATGCTTCTCTATAAGGTGAAGTATAGTCTTTTTTCCAAAATAAAGTTAGGGCATATTTTTTTAAATGTTCATATAGTAATGCATCAGAACAGCGTCCATTTTTCGATTTTTCGTTATGATCTTACGATTAAGATTGGAATTCTCATTAAAAAATTTACGCTACTGGATAATGTCACGCCTACTTATACGATTCCACTAACTTTTGCTGCAGCGAATTTCATAACAACATTGGTCGTTTACGATTGTCAGAACTATTCATTCCATCACGTCAAGAATTCGATACATATGACTTGGGCGACCAAAAATAAGGACCAAAAATAAGCATTTACTTAAAAAAGCTTATTTTGCTTATTTTACATAATTTTTGATGTTCACACATAATTATGGCGATTAAACATATTTTTGCTTATTTTGAAAAAAAAAAAAAAATTGGCAGCCTTATTTTCTTGACATACACATGTATGTATGTACTTCTGAAAAAAAAATCTGGCAGCCTAAATTTTTTGTCATATGCCGAGTATGTACGTTCGCAGTTCAAAATCGTAAATGCTTTAATTTCAACCACAAAGGCTGTTTTCATTAAGGCAATTCTTTAGGAAAAATTGAAGTATTGTATCAGGTACTACATATATGAATATTTTTAGGCATCTTCTCGTAGGAAACTTTTTAAATCTTTGTTTCCAAATCTTCCATTACCACCGAGTCCGACAACAATTAAATGGGGAACGTGGCTGCAAGCTATTTAGTTCTATTCGTGGTTGCATAACAAAACTAAAGACCTGAGGACTTCCGCTGGATGACAGCATTGCTGTAATGGAGTCAGTTCAGACTAAATTAGATAGTTTAACAAATATTGAAAACATATATTGAAAAATTAAATGCTGTTTCAGCGCGGAACGTCGGCTACAACCATATTATCGCAATACGAGTCATACTTTTTAAAAATTTGGATGTCACTACTGAGTTTATTAAAAAACTCTCTCCCTATGAGCTTTCCCGATTTAAATATTGCCCTGTCACGTCTTGTGACGTAGAGCGAAGTTTTTCGATTTATAGCAATTTTTTGACAGCAGAACGTAGGAGTTTTCAATTTGAAAACCTAAAAATGCATTTATTTGTTCATTGCAATGTAATACTTAAGTGAAGAGTTTCAAAAAAGAAATAAAGTATATTTAAAAATTAAAATTTATTTTCTTATTTTAGTATTGTTTAAGTGCTTATAATTGGTGTTTTAGAGCTTATTTCTGGTCGCCCTACATATAACCTACAAATTATATCTTTCAATAAATCAATTCTAAATGTTCTAATGATATTGCCTCGGATTCTCTTCGTCGTACAATAAAAGTTTCCTCTTCTATTGGGTATTCGTTGGAATGTTTTCAAAAATAGGTAGGGTATCTGCGATTTCGCCTTATCGACTTGCGTGCAAAATACTTAACTTATCACCTATAAATACTCAGACTTACTAGCTACATCGCCGTAGTGATTCTTCAACGCGTTGGAAGTAAGTTAGGCCTTAAAAATAATGATTTCGTTTTTCGTCAGACACTTTATTTTTTTTGTTAAGTGTTGGGAGAGTCAGTAGGCCCCAAAAACAAGATGATTAATTTTTTTTTTAATTTTCAATTGGTAAGTAAATATAGTACATTTATTTTAACATATACGTATTTTTTCAAACTCTTAAACATTCTAATGCAAAGCACGCAATTATTGCTGATTACTTATTCGTTTACTTTTTTTTTTGTAGCATCTTACTAATTGTAAGCAAATTCGTCAGTCGCAATAAAAATATATTTTTGACCGGCACTGTATCCAAACTTAAATTTTTCAAAAGTATGCAACAAATTTTTGCAACCAACGACGTGTTGGTTCGAACACCCCTGCTAGTGGACGAAAATAGGGTTTAGTGGCTAGTGCCTTTTTTTCGTGATTAGGAAGGTTTATTTAAACACAAAAATATTCAAATTTAACGAGTGCTTTGTTTAACTTTCAAAATAATTTCCACTTTTATACTAAAAACACTAGAAGTAATAATAGACGTTTATATCAGAGAAATACTAGATAGCTGAACCCTAACACCTCACAAGGTGGTTACCTCAAAGGAAGATCAACCGATGAGAGGTCATTATACTTTCGTCAATTCACATTTGCAGCCTTTCTTGATATTAAAGTAGTTTTTAACAAGGTACGTAGTAAAAACAGTACAGGATGCCCTCATCGAGCTAAGAGTAGAATATTTTATAATCACTTGGAGGGTAACCATACTGAAAACTAGTATAAGTGAGGTCAATTAGTTAAGCAGGTAGACAAAGATATACACCTCAGGGTGGTGTATTCTCCTCACTGTTCCTGCTGGCTGTAGTAAATACTGTCCATGAAGAGCTTATTAAAAATTAAGCTGAAGGTCATTGCATGGGCAAATGATGTGGTTGTACTATTATTAGTGCTATTCCCCAGCGTGATAGGCAATATCATGGAAGAAATTCTGGTTAAGTTTGCATAAATGAATAAAATAATTTCAAATGAGCTAGCGCCCATCTGTTTTAATCTTAAAATAGTCTTTCGGTTATGGGTCAGATATTTTGATATCAGTGATTGAACATCCATTCTTCAATACTTCTTTAAGATTTCAAGTGTTTTTAACCAGCGTAGATCTATGTAAGTCTTAGTGTTGAACTATTAGATGTACATACGTTAAGTTATTATATATGAAAACAATGTGTACATTATGATCAAAACAAATGAAAGATCCAAAACAAAGCGTAAAAACCAAATACAAAATGGCAAATCGGAATTTAGGAATGACTAATGATAACATTATTTAATAATTTGAAAAAGAGGTGAATTAATAATACCTTCATCTATCATAAATTAATTAAATTGTCTGTGGTAGATATATAAACATTTTTTAATAATTTTAAGTTTTCATCAAAAGAAACTATTTTATACACATCAATATCTGTGTTTTTTGGGTCATATATATGTGCAGCGATTACTTTATCTATTTCTTTATTTTTGATGTATCTGCAATGTTCGTCGAAATGTTTCTTTACTCCTCTACGTGTTTGTCCTAACAGATATGTTTATTTGGCATTGCAGCCTGAGCAGCTAATTTCATAAATGCCACATTTTTCAGCTAATGGCCTCTGATCTTTAGTTGAGCATAATTTAAAAGACAGTTTTCCTGTACTCGTGTGCACCATTTTCATATTTTGCTGTTGAAATTGGTTTCTCAGTTTATTGATAATGTTTGGTGCGAACATAACTGCAAATCTTTTTTCATTCAGTGTTGAAATGGTCCGTTCTGATTAAAAAGTGTTGAAATGTTGTCGTTTTTGATTTTCCGCGAATGTTTGGATATTAAGCGGTCAATCAAAGTCTTCTCATAGCCATTTACTTTCGCTAAGTGAAGGATATGCTCATAGGTATACCATAGAATGAAATGCAGTAATTTTGCTTTGATAAGTGCAAAAAGAGTCACATGTGATGAAGCGGTCAGTTGTTGTTGGCTTTCTATAAACGGCAAATTGCAGTCTATTATTAACTCGTTTTATTTTCAAATCTAGAAACGATAATGTATGGTCGATATCATTTTCAAGTTCCGTGTTGATGCTTTGGAAACGTTCATTGAGCATGTCCAAGATTTTTTGTTTCTCGTGCTTTTTTACAATGGCAAAGGTATCGTCCACATACCCGTAGGCATCACTAAAAACTAATGGAAGAGTATTGTATATTGACTAAGAAATCGGTGGCAAAACGGTGTGAGATGATAATAGTAATATCTCTTTTTCGAACTAGCTTAGGACTGCTCTTTCGCTGCTTCGATTAACTGCAGGGTAAATCAATTACAAATACGAAAACACACATAAACTTATACATATACAATGTTTGAATTACATTTGTATTGTGCATGTTGTCGCTTGTATCGGATTATTTTGGTCAATTTGAGTGCATTTGATATGCAATTTAAATTAAATTTATTATTTAAATTTTCAATAGCCAAGGAAATCGGTGGACTGAGTGCAGCACTTTGGGGTGTACGAACATTTAATGTTATGTTATTGTTTAGATGACGCTGCAGTTGTTGCTGCTGGTTTTTTGTTGTTACAGTTGTTGTTATTGTTGTTGCTTTTAGTATTTGTTTGTTAAATGAACCTTATTATATGTGGGCAAAGTTATTTGTGGTTTGAAGGGGCAAATATGTGTTTTTTGCGTGTGTACATATAAATTTTGTATTATATTAGACATTTGTTGAGCAGTGAGTAGTAAGAGCCGACTACGGTGAGGTGCCGAGGGGTAGTCTCATTGTTTGTCAATAAGTCGCTCAATTGTTTTGCCAGAGATTTGTTTACATTACTTGTTAAGTGTTTGTAAATGATTTGTTGCCGCTGCATTTTGTGTTGTATTAGTTTTTTGGTGTAAATGTAATGCTGCTGTTGTTGTTTTTGCTATATTATGTGTTATTATATTTTAGTTATTAATCGCTAAAATTATTGTAATTATATATGTGTGAAAGATTTTGATAATAGTAAGTCAAAAAAAACTTTCCAATCAGAGAGATCAGAGAACATCATTTTGTGCAAAACAAAAATCGGCTCAACTTCAATCCTACACCGAAAAAAAAGACCGTACCAAATTTGAAGAACTGCCTTCCTCCGGTTTAGTGTAAAAATTTTCCTTAATCTAAGTTATTTTTCCTCATATTGATGAAAATATCGTTTCATTCAGTAATTGAGTCCTTTGAAATGAGTTCATGTTTCATTAAAGCAAGTCAAAGCTCTTCCTCAAATATAGAGTTTGTGGTTTTAGTAAAATTTTCCTTTGAAATAGTAAATTTTTCTTTGGGAAGAATTTTTGAGGACAACTTGTTCCTCATTTGAGTAAAAATTTCCTCAATCTAATGGAATGTTTTGTTTAAGGAAAATCGTACTCAGTTTTAGTTAGTTTCTTCAAAAAATTTACTATAACGTAGGAAAATTTTCCTTAATAAATGAGTGGCAACACTCGCTGCTTTACTCGCTGAAATTAATAACTATTCTTCTCGTAAGTATTCTGTTTTTGTCTATACATTTATAGTTCTTTACTTGTTTTTTAAATAAAAAAATAAAAAAATTAAAAAAAAAAAAAATTATGTCGTCGCCGGGATTTGAACCGAAGTTTCCCTGATCAGACGATGGTTGTTACATGCGCAGTTTAACAACATCATTTTAGCATGTCTTAAAAATGCTGTCGGTGGCTGAGTTGGGTAAGATGAGCATCTTGAACAGTGGCATGGCGCAGAACACAGGTTCAATTCTCTGATCGGGTGACAGGTAAAAAAAAAATTAAATTCTCCTTTGAAGTTTTAAAAACGTATTACAATTAAAATAAGAATGACTGACAAATAAGTAATCAAATCAACAAATAAGAAAATAGAGGAAATAGAAAATTAACAAATTTTTTTTTGAAATCAACGAATTTATTTTAAGCAAATTTTTTTCATTTAAGGATACCTTCAGCCTTAGAAAAAGTAAAATTTTCCTCAGTTTTTTAACCTTGTCCTCACATTGAGTAAACTTTTCCTTATTTCAAAGCAGCAACATTTACTTGTACTAAGGAATCCAACTCACTTATTTTGAGGAACCCATGGCTTTAGCTCGTATTGAAGGGCATTTTTTCCTTACATTTAGGCATTTTTCCTTAAACGAAGTAAGTTTTTTTTTCGGTGTACTCTTGTGTCTTCTCTTTCGAAGCTAACACACCTAACAATGGGTTATCCTCTTAAGTGCTAGCTTTAAAAAAAGAAAGAATTTATTACTAATATTCTTCAAAAAGAAACACTAAATAAAATTCCAACTTAATTAACAGCATATACCTTGTAATATTTTATCAATGACGATACGCAAACAAAACAAAACTTCGCAACTGTAATCAACGTACTCGTATATTTGTTGAACTTAAATATTAACCCATATCGTACCGTTGATGCGTTAACGAATCACGAAAATGCCTAATGTTTGCAAAATTTTTTCACCATGATATACTTGTATAATAAAAAGTTTAAGTGTCTGATATTATAGTTTGATTTATTCGCTTTTCATAAAAAAATTTTTTTGGTTATGCCACGCCCTTTTTTAAAGCTAAAAGGGGAGTGCAAAAAAACCTTAAGTTTGGAGCTTTTTTAAAAAATTAGGTAAAAATATTAAAAATTATCCATTATCAACTAAACCCATATAGAATAACTTGGAATAGGCTAAACTTATATCAAACAAGAATAATATAGTTGACGGATTGATAAGATGAGCAGAAAATAACACACAAGTATGGTGATGCGTAAACGAATCAATGGCCACTTCCCTAGGTAGATTTTTTTATCACTTCTAAAAAATTTTTTGTTGGAAAAAATTTTGAATATTTGTATTTTTGCAGGTAATTTACATTTTAATTGTTGGCAATCATTATTTCTTAGTTCAGTTTATAAAAATGTTGTTTGTGAAAGTTGATTGTAACAAAACGTGTGCATTTTGAGTTTAATGCCAGCTCAGCCAATGAAGCAAAGATATCGCCATCATAGCCGTGATTATTCTGACACTAGAAAACGTTAACCAATAATAATTCATGAGGAAGGATCTGATGACCATAAAGAAGTCTGAGGCACTTTTGAGTTAAAACGAAAGCTGGCTGTCCGTATATGAACGAACGAACGAAACTTTGAATTGGACCGATGGGCTTTGAAGCGCTTTTGGGGCATGGGTATAGTATTACTCTCAAGGCTCTCATACAGTGCCAAAAATTATAGACTACTGGTGAAAAAATCCTTTATTGCGTATCGTACCGGGTTTCGCGGAATCCAACTTATCTGAATTGTTGGCAAGACCACATAATAACTTGCCCAACGTTAGCAATGAAAAAAATTGATTGCTGACAACACCGTTGTGGAAAAAACAAGTCGCAACTATGAATTCATTTTAGCATTATCAGTGTAGATTAAAATTTTATATATGTTTGCCCTCTTGAATGCATTTTTTAAAACTGTTTTTATTTTTTGTTTCCTTACCTTTATTTATAATGCAATACAGAACTAAAATAATTTTATTTCGTAAAATCATTTTAAATTGATTTTTATTCAGTTTTGCATAGGTATACAAATGTATTTCAAATATTTCAGAATTCTGACATGATGGGTCGATTCTGAGGCCAGATTTAGATTCAGCGCAAAAATTAATATTTGAAAAACGACCCTGTTCAGCCCAACAACATTAATAACCTATTCATTCAGATACCTTTTTAATAAAAAATCATTTTTCCATACAATTTACATGTAAAACTAACATGCTTCAGCCCCACTTTATAAAATTGAGGTATAGAGCTGAATTTTCGTGAGCTTTTACTTCACATCATAAACTTGCTTTTTAAGCAACAGCACCCTAGAAATAACAAACAGTAAAAAATTTGAATCACCCTAATGTACATATACTTTCATACATATATAAACGACACGTGGTGCAAATTTTATGTGAATCGATGAAGTAGTTTTTGTAAAAATGCTATTTTAAACATAATTTTTTTTATGAGGACTACCCTAAACATGCACCTTTAGTAAAATTTTTAAGCCTCTTAATATAAAAGACTCGTGCTGTAAATTCCATGTGAATCGATTAAGTGGTCTTTGTGAAAATGCTATTTTAAAAAAAATTTTGTATGAGGGCCACCCTAATTATGCACCCTAAAT
The DNA here is from genome assembly GCA_963662105.1 of Meiosimyza platycephala. Lineage (NCBI taxonomy): Eukaryota > Metazoa > Arthropoda > Insecta > Diptera > Lauxaniidae > Meiosimyza > Meiosimyza platycephala. The sequence continues at coordinate 66,753,685 of OY759209.1, read as the reverse complement.
AAACTTTTTGCAGCCTATGTTCTATCTGAGGCGGAGAGGAATCCAACAAATCAGAGATCATTAAAATCGGTCCAGTCGTTCTTGAGTTATAAATGGTGTAACTAACCCGACTTTGTATTTTATATATAGATTTAAGAGTATGGGAAGTGGCCATTGATGCGTTAACGAATCAATTTTTAATCTGCAATTCTAGAAAAATTCACTCACCGATTTTTTTCAAATTCACCACGGTCAGGTTTTTTCATCCACTGCACCCACCCATCACAATGATTTTCAAAAAAAATTTCCCTGAATATTTTGGTACGATATGGGTTAACAAAAAAATCACAAAAAGCATTCAAGTTTGACATCTGTCAAGGTGCAACAACAATCAGCATTCAATCTTACATTTGACAAACTGTTGCTATTGTTAAGTTTTATTGAAACAATTGATTTATTTAATTAAACTTAAACAAACTGAAGCAGTACGGGAACAAATTTACGTCGCTACCTCTATTGCAAACAATAAAGTTGGGGGGAAGTTGATTCCTCTGTTCCTCTAACTGACTTCATTCGGCTGTCAATGACTTGATTACTCCAACATCTTGCGACAGTTTGCAGCAGTTGTGGCTCAGATTTGAAAACAAATAACGAATGCAGCTCTGTGTATCGCCCAATTGAAAAGTTTAACTAAGTCAGTCGTGCGTTTTACAATGCAAAAATTGACACAATTTAGCCAGGGACATTTTAAAAAGTTTTTGTCTTTGTATTCGCTTAGCGATTGCTTACAATTAGCTGAAATGTAAATAAAACATTAAAGTTCTAAGCTATTGTGTACTTAAATTAGAACAAGTACCCATAGATAAAGTTATAAAATAACATATAATAACAAAAGATAAATTGAAACAAATGAAAGTTTCATTTTGTTTTACTGCAATCAGAATTTAAGAGCTTGAATAAAGCGACATCTGCCTGAAATGCAATCCTATTTTATTTTTCTAGTTTTCTTTAGCTTAAGCATGTCATATTAAAATATCAAGAATCACATTATTTTAATGAATTTTTCTGTATTTTTCTTATTCTTTTTGCATAAGTCTTTATGATGAGAGACGTATTTTTTGCTTGAAGTCGAAGGAATGGAATAAAAGTTGCAATTTGTAAGAGAGTTGAGTGTAATGAAAATGTCCGATTTGCAAAGATTTCATTTGACCATAGAATAACAACATTCATACGAATTATGATTTTGTGAAAACAGTACGAGTAGCTGGGCTTAACATAAAATTAATAATTTATTTTTGACTGAAATTACATGGATTGATAAACCACTATAATAGGAGCGAACACAATAATTTTATCCTGTTAACTGATTTTTCTCCTAACTTTCGAATTAACATAATGATCTCAATCTATATGTACATTAGGGTGGTTCTTATTTGTTTTTTTTTGCGAAAATCAAATGCGACGCCCACCAAATCGGTTCGAAACAGGATAAAAATATTTAAAATTTTTATCTTTAACCCTTACTTGACCTATTTCAAAATGAAATTTTACTTAAGTGAAAATCAAATACGAGCCCTCCCAATCGCTTCGAAACAAGATAAACTAATTTAAAAAGGTAATTTAAAGTTTTTATCTTTAACCCTTACTGGCTCTATTTCAATGTGAAATTTGACTCAAGCGAAAATCAAATGCGACGCCCCCAAAATCGGTTCGAAAGAGGATATAAACATTTAAAAAATTTTTTAAAAATTTTTATCTTTAACCCTTACTCGGCCTATTTTAATGTGAAATTTGACTTAAGTGAAAATCAAATACGAACCCTAAAATAGCTACAGCAATAAATTATATATCAAATTAAAGTAGTCATCGAGCAGAGGGTACTGAAATTATCAGCTGCGAGCACTGATCAACTACCAAAGCCTTGCCATAGCGAGGAGAATTACTTTGCTTGCTTTCTATTACTACGTTTATGCGGTAGCTCCGTTCGTATTACCGAATACCGTTTGGAAATCGTGCCAGAGCTTTAAATTTTGATTTTATGCAGGTGTTCTGAATATTGGCATGGCCTACTCAATCAAACTTCAACTCAACTTTTATCATTTTAATAAAACATTTTCGTCTCATTGCATTACAGTTGAAAAAAAAAACGTTAAAATTTGTGAAAAACCTCCATATCTCAAAACATATGGAACTGACTTCAAATTTTAATTTACCAATCTTATAGACTGTAAAATTACCTTTCATATGACATTAATATATATAAGATCTATTAAGATCTATTTAAGAGTTCGCAACTTATAATGATTATTAGAAAAGCCATATCTGCAACTTCACATGACTATATCTCAAAAACTAGATCCGTACGATACTTTTTCTGAATATATTCTTTCTTAAAATTAAAAGCCACTTCAGAAAAGTTAATTTAAAAAAATGGCTGCTTAAGTCAAATTTCACATTGAAATAGGCTAAAGGGTTAAAGAGAAAAATTTTAAATAAATTTTTTTAAGTTTGCTTATCCTGTTTCGAACCGATTGGGAAGGTGTCGCATTTGATTTTTGTTTAAATCAAATCTCACTTTGAAATAGGGCCAGTAAGGGTTAAAGATAAATATTTTAAATAAATTTTTTAAATATTTTTATCTTGTTTCGGAGCGATTGGGAGGGCTCGTATTTGATTTTCACTTAAGTCAAATTTCATTTTGAAATAGGCCGAGTAAGGGTTAAAGATAACAATTTTAAATAAAATTAAAAGCCACTTCAGAAAAGTTAGTTTAAAAAAATGGCTGCTTAAGTCAAATTTCACATTGAAATAGGCTAAAGGATTAAAGATAAAAGTTTTAAATAAATTTTTTAAATTTGCTTATCCTGTTTCGAACCGATTGGGAAGGTGTCGCATTTGATTTTTGTTTATATCAAATCTCACTTTGAAATAGGGCCAGTAAGGGTTAAAGATAAATATTTTAATAAATTTTTTAAATATTTTTATCTTGTTTCGGAGCGATTGGGAGGGCTCGTATTTGATTTTCACTTAAGTCAAATTTCATTTTGAAATAGTCCGAGTAAAGGTTAAAGATAACAATTTTAAATAAATTTTTTAAATGTTTTTACCCTTTTTTGAACCGATTGGGGGCGTCCCCATTTTATTTTTCTTAAGAACCACCCTAATGTACATATTGTATTCTAGGAATTTTTTTTTGGCTTAAACATGAAACATTACATATCGCAAATGGTGCGTCGACTTTTCAACACACTTTCTATAACCCTTTTGAAACGGATTCTAAGTGATTATTTTTTTAAAATAGAGGATGGTCGTTGGCTTGTTAACAAACACTATTTCTTTCAAATGAACGCTAAGAAAACATTCGGGAGCCACACCCTCTGCGTAGGGTATAAAAATTTATTGATTCCTTAGAAAACCCAAAGAAAATATTCGGTAGCGATACCATCTACGTATAGGCGGAGAGCCGGCTGTAGAAAAGTCGATAGAGTTCGATGAGCTTAAACACAATATATGCCTTGCCAAATCCTGTCCTAAATATGGGTTGCCACCCGTTTTTTGGCGAATTTATTTTTAATAAAAAGTGTATATGACTACAGCTTGAAATGTATGTCAAATGATAGAGCTCGATGAACCAAAACACAATATATAGGGTTGCTTTGCCTAATGCCGTCCCAAACATGGGTTGCCACCTGTTTTTTGGGCCAAGATTTTTCAGAAAAATGTTTATGGTTCAAGATTTCAGCTCGATATGCATGTCAAATGATAGATCTTGATGAACCTTAAAAAAATATTTTGAGTAATCTTGTCGAATCAGGTCAAAATGTGGGCTGCCACCTATTTTTTGGGCAAACTTTTTTTGGAAAAAAGTTTATGATTTAAGATCGTAGCTTGAAATGTATGCCGATGATTTGTAATAAAATATATAGGGTTGCCTTGCCGAATCACGTCCCAAATATGGGTTGCCATCTGTTTTTTGGCCCAAACTTTTTCAGAAAAATGTTTATGGTTTGAGATTTCAGCTTGAAATGTGAGTCAAATGATGGACCTTGATGATCTATAATAAAATATATAGGGTTGCCTTGCCGAATCCCGGCCCAAATGTGGGTTGCCACCTGTTTTTTGGTCCAAGCTTTTTCAGAAAAATGTTTATGATTTGAGATTTCAGCTTGAAATGTGATCTTGATCTTGATGATCTCTATTAAAACATATAATGTTGTCCAACCATAAACTTTTTTCTAAAAAAGTTTGCCCAAAGAACAGGGCGCAACCCATATTTGGGACGGCATTCGGCAAAGCAACCTTATAACTTAACTTCGTATACCTTAAGTCGACTTAAGCTGTTTTTCCTTTTCGCCACAGAAATGTTTGTGTATTAACTCACTTTAAAAAAATTCTCATGGCTTTTTTTTTTAAATGTTCGACTACAATTTGTTAATGGAATTCTTATTGGATTAGTTATTTGGTACTTAAGAAGGCAGTCACTGAATTCCTTCGTTCTTATAGAAATATTTATTGAATTTTTTAATATCTTATAATTATTTTAAGCCTATAATACATGAAATAGTTAAAAAAAAACATTATAAAGTTTCAATTCGTTCCATGTTGATTCATTAGACGCCTGGAAAATGGCATTGTTTCTAAAGTCTACCGTACCGGAGCAGCAGCAGCCGCATAATCAACGCTGTCGTGCTGTCTTTATAGACAAAAGCATGGAAAACACAATAACACGCATATAAAATTGTGAAATTTTTCACACCTATTGAGATTGTGCAGGTAATGCAAGTATGTGAATGTGTAAGTTTAATTCTTTTTTTTTCATTCATCATTTTTTGTCATGCTATCTCATATGCTGTATGTGTTTTTTTTTTTTGTATTTTGTTTTTAATTTTCACACTCAACTCAAAACATATCGCAGTTTTTTCATTGAGAGTACAGAATTATTTTTCATAAAGGGTTTTTTTTCATTTTCTTCTTTTTTTTCTCCTCTATACAACTTAGGAGACTGAAGTGAATGAAGTACATAGATGTGTTGTTTTCTTTTGCTATCATTTTTCTATGTTTCATACTTGCAAACTGCTTGAGGATGTGATGACAGATATGACACACAAACTTATTCATTCACTAACACTCAGACGGAGAGAGCCATACATAAAAGCAATTCCATCGGGAAGACTCATCGCTACTTCAAGTAACGGTTGACTTAAGTGGACATGGGGATTAGTGCGAATGAGGTTGAGTAGCTGCAGTCTGGGTAGCGTAAAAATATTTTTTGTTTTATTTATTTTACCAAACGATTAAAACGCTCAAGGATTTGTATAAAACAGAGGCTCTAAATGTTCGTTTCCTAAAAGCTCCTATTTTCGTGGCAAGGAATATATAAAAGTTATTTTATTTTATATGCATTTGAATGTTAAGGTTTGTTTGAAATGCATGAATTTTGAAATTCCAGACCCAGAAAGACGGTTTGCTTAGTATTCCGACAGTCGGACGATTAATTTTTATTTATTTGTTCAATAGTCGAATACTTTTCGTTTGTTAATGCAATATTTTTGATTCCAGCAAATCCAAAAATTTGATTTAAATTCAACATTTTTAATTTCAATCAAAAACGTTTCATGTGGAATCAATATAGGTAAATTAATAATACATATGAATTAGAAATGAATTCATACAAGGTTTGAAGGTATGTAGAATTGATCTTAAAATTTTTGGAATGATATTAAACATTCTATTAGGATGTTTTGCATTGATATGATAATGAAATTTAAAATTGAAATTTTTTCAACGTGTAATCTGTTGACTTAATATATAAAATATAGATTGTAATAAATGATGAAAAAAAACTGAAGAGATGTTAACGAAAATATATACATACATATATACAATGTAATGAGCCAGACATCACTTCTTTGTATGTTATAAGCCGTAAAAAATATTAGAGAACTAAACTTGTGGCGTTATGTTTTCACGTTATATTACAATTTCAGATAACTCATGATTTTTGGTATGAAACAGAGTAGAGAATATCAAGAAGTGTAATACGGTATCGAAAAGATTCAAAAGAATCGAAAAGGTTGATTGATGTAAGCCAAAAACTGTCGAAAGAGTCGATAAAAATTGAATAGTAAAAAAAAAGGCGGAAAGTTTCGAAATTTTTTTAAATCTATATGCATATGTACATACATATGTATGTATGCATAAGAAAATTCAGTACGAAATACTTGTAGAGCAGCTACCGAGAACCACGTTTTTTGTAAAGTTTTTTGACGATTAAATTGTTCAAACGTAGAAAAAAAAACATAAATTTTTCTAACCATTTCATTTTTAAATATATTTTTCAATGTTCTCGCAGTTTTAATAAATTTTTTTCAACTCAATTTATAACATTATTTTCGGTTTTAATAAAACCAACAATTAAATAAAGCTCAATTAAATACTTGTAACAACTACGTAGCACATTCAGTTAATTTTATGATTTTTATTTCAGAACTATTTATTAAATCTTTATAAGTTAAGCTGATTCACTAGTCAAATTGTCAGCCAATAGTGGTCTTAAGAGTCTTAATATTAAGCAGCGGCCGCGTATCACAGCATGACGTACAGGGATCCTCCATTGTATGACAACAAACTTTACACCTTCTAGTGCCGTTTGTATTGTTGTAGTTAGGTAAACTTGTATCATCTTCGTATTCTGGACTGGAAAGTTAAAAAAATTGATTAATAATTATGCTTCTCAAGTGTTGTAGGTAGATTAGGGTGTTTATTTTGAAAATTTGTTCTTTTTTGCCTATGTTTAAACATGAAGTTTGAAAATAATTGTCTCAAAATTTGAGCTTCCTAGCTCAAGCCTCTAAGCGGGGCGGACAGAGTTTGTGTCCGATTTCATTAAAATTTTGCGGAAAAAACGACTTACCAAAACGTAGAAAAAATCTGACTTAGGTGCCAAGGTATAGCGTGTTAGGTATTTAAGTCGTAAGGAAGGTGCCAACCCCTATTGTCAAACCACGCCCATTTCTACCCCAACTATATAAACAGACAAACTCACAGTTTGAGTTTAGCGTATCTAGAAAGGGTGAAGAGAAAGGCGAAGAGGGTGACGGCAATTAATAAATCTAATTTTTTGGTGCACGGGAAAATAAAAATAATAGTAGGTAAGTAAGGGAGGACAAATCATATTTTCGCCCCGTGCGTCAAATGGCCACAGTACGCCTCTGGGAAGTAATTAGTGCTTCACCGAGATCCGATAAATATCGTTCTCGTTATCATTATCGGGATCGAGAATGATAACGAGACGATATTAAAAAAATTTTTTCTCGTATGACCGCGGCCAAGAACGCAAAAGGTCTGACCGATATCTCGTTCTCGGCGGTAATGTAGAGTTTATCGCACGATAACCGTTTAGAACGTTTAACGCTTATATCGGTCATTCTTTTACAAACCGCACAGCATTTTGGACTTGGTATTTTAGAATCGCCCGAAATTTTTTTTGCAGCTTACATACATAAAATTACTAGACCCATGTTTTTTGTTTTTGCTGAAAAAAATTTTTTTTCCAAAATATCCACATACATATGTATGAATTTTTGATAATTGGCTGGATTTTGTCAAATGTACTCAAACTTGAAGTCTATTATCTCCAGTTCTACTGATCCAATCAATGTCAGATTTTTTTATTTAATAGCCTATAACGTTAGCTTCTGCAATAATTTAAAAAAAATTACAAAAAAGTGGAGTCTCTGTTAGATCGGAAGTTATTAAATATTTTCGAGCACAAGTCAAGAATTCCAGAACGAATTCAAGTGTGCAGCGTGCGACGAGTCAAAACAAAGGAACGAGTATTTAACACTCGTTATTAAATTTTGATTCGTCACACACTTAAATTTGTTCTGGAATGCATGACTTGCGGTGGAAAATATTTAATAACTTCCGATCTAACAAAGACTCCACTTTTTTGTAAAATGGGTTTTGTAGATAAAAGAATAAGAAACAAAAAGTTATTTTTTTCAATGTATTCTAGTTGGGGAAACATCATATTAAAACTATTTAAACAATTAAATTGTTATTATTTTTCAATTGTTGACAGTATAAATTTTTTTTTTAATTTATTGCAGAAGCTAACGTTATAGACCAGGGGTTCTTAAACTTATGTAGTCCCAGGACCCTTATCGAGCTAAATTTTTTTTGCGGACCCCATCCCAACCCTAGACATTCGACGTCGTTCTTAAGCTTAATTTCTGGCTCAATAATAACAAAGACACTCAGGCTTGTCAACCGTTCGGTTTTCACCCGGATAGACTGATTTTTGAAAGCTTTCTCCGGTTGTCAAACTCAACCATGCATAAAGTGTCCGATTATCTGACTAGTTTAAGGAACAAAGTATTTTTATATTGCTTTAATTTTTCCAGTTTTTAAAGGTCATTTAAAAACTATGTCCGGTATTTGAAGGTCCAAATGTCGACAAGCCTGCAGACACTGTGCGTAGAAAACAATAACAGAGTAATAGGAAGCGAATGTAGGGTAGCAAATACATTTGAAATTTACAAAAAATGATGTTGTTGTCAAAGAGTGGGAAGAGTGAAAAGAGTTCGGTACTGGGCATCCCGAGTTTGAACAAAAGTAAATGCACACTTTGTTTCTTAAAAATATGTGCAATCATTCAAAAAGCCATGGCCATGTAGAATTTTTAATAAATGAGTTTTTTTAATAAAGCGAAAAGTTTGATGATGATGATTATTTGATGTCAAAATTATTTCGCGGACCCCTGAAATGGCTTCCCGGATGCCCAAAGGTCTGCGGACCACAGTTTAAGAATCTCTGTTATAGACTATTAAATAAAAAAATTTCCGACATTGTTCGGATCAGTAGAACTGGAGATAATAGACTTCAAGTATCAGTACATTTGACAAAATCCAGCCAATTATCAAAAATTCATATGTGGATATTTTGGAAAAAACATTTTTTTCAGCAAAAACAAAAGACAAGGGTCTAGTAATTTTATGTATATAAGCTGCAAAAAAAAATTTCGGGCGATTCTAAAATACCAACTCCAAAATGCTGTGCGGTTTGTAAAAGAATGACCGTTATAAATAAACGTTATAAATAGTTATCGTACAATAAACTCTACATTATCGCCGAGAACGAGATATCGGTCAGAATGACACCGTAATTGCGGTAGATCCACCGTAATCTGGCCCAATCTACCGTCTACCGTAAACATCCACTACGGTGTCGTATTCCACCGTAATTTCGCTTACGAATCACCAAGCGGCTTTTTTTAGTTTTATTGCTCAGTGTGCTCTCTCTGCCCCACTCGTAGCGTATTTTCAGTGATGTCGACGACACTAAGACGAAAAAAAGAAATAAACTGTTGACAAAGACAATAAAGGGCAATATTTTCGCCCAACAATCCATAAAAAGGATTGGCAAAAATTGTGTTGATTTTAAGCCAACCAGTGCCACAACTCAAAAAATTAAACTTTCCATGTATGAAAAAAATGTTGTCTTATTAGAAGATTCGAACTCAGAATAACTGTAAGTATGTTTTTTCACCTAGATATATGTGCATTTCCACAGAAATTATCATTTTAGCCGTCCACGTTTTCGATTTGTTTCTGGACCACATCCTTCAGCCATGGTTTTTCTTGAAGTTATATTTTGAATTAATATTCAATTTTGAACTAATAAAATTCACAAATCTATTTTTTAAAATTGAATTTAAAGTAAGAAATACCTGTAACTTTTTGTTTTTTAAAATTGAAATTTTATGTTGACAACTAGTCACAAAAATTAGTTTTTCTGATTCTGAACACTATATTGTTGTGATAGTGAATTTTATGAAAATTAATAAAATAGTTTTACATATATAAATTTTATAAAGGTCACTTTTTATGTTTAATAAGGGATAAAACGAATTTTTCTAAGAAAGGCTTATTGTAGTGACCGAAAAAGCAGCCCTGATGAAACAGTCAAAAAAACTGCGAAACGTCGCCAAATAAAAAGAAAATTATTTTTTTTAAACTCAAAAAAAGTTTTTAAACGGTTTTTTGTTTTATTTTTTCGGTCACTACAATAAGCCTTTTTTAGAAAAATTCGTTTTTTCACCTTATTAAAATAGTTTTACGTTAATTACATATAATAATCTGTTTTCATCCTGTACAAATATTCTGAGCAGTGTATAATAACACCATAATTTACACCGTAATTTTTAAACTGATGCACCGTAATTTACTTCAAAACACGGTAATTCAACCCTAGAAACACGGTAATCTAAAATTTTCAGTTGGAGACACTGGATGGAACACAGGAACAGGCAATGCGCGGGTAAAGCCACTGGTCCAGCTAGTATTAAATGTATGTTTATGCATACATTTAATGTAAACGAGAATAACATTCTCGCACGAGACCGAGTACGAGACGATAAGCTTCACGCCACTACGAGGACGATACGATAATTTTTGAATTATCGTATCGTTCTCGTATCGGTGAAGCACTGAAGTAATGGTAGAGATATAGAATATTAAAAGTTTCAACTATATTTTATATGAGTAACCTGAACCTTCCGCTTTATTAAAATTGGAAATATTGAAGTTTACTTACTCTACATAGACCAACGGTCCAAATATACCACCAGATGGTTTTGATGCTGGTGGTTTTTTAATGTCTGTCAATGTCATTTTCAACATGTTGCTTGGAGTATATTGTAATTGTTGCTGTTCTGCGACATGAGTTTGTTTTTGATTGATTGGGAAAATTTGTTGCTGCTGAATGGGTTGCTGCTGTTGTTCAAGTTGCTGTTGCTGCTGCTGCTGCTGAATGGGTTGCTGTTGTTGCACAAATCGGTGAGCCTGTTGTTGCTGATAAGGCTGAGCAAATTGTTGTTGCTGATTTAATGTTTCATTGATTTGATCATATTGTTGGGTAATTGGCTGTTGCTGTTGTTGTTGTTCATAACGATTATGTTGTTGTTGTTGATAATACCGTTGCTGCGGTTGATGAAATTGCTGTTGGTTTTGATTGACTTGTGAAATTTGTTGCTGTTGTTGTTGTTTTAGTTGATGTTGCTGATAAGGCTGAACAAATTGTTGTTGCTGATTTAATGTTTCATTGATTTGATACTTTTGTGGGGATATTGGTTGTTGCTGATGCTGTTGTTCATAATGAATATTTTGTTGTAATAAGTTTTCTTCTTGCTGCGGCTGTTGATGCTGTTGTCTTTGTGTATTAAAATTTTGCTGATTACTTTTTTGTTCTTGGTCATGAACCAATTGTTGCTGATATTCATATATGGGCTGCAAATATGACTTTTTTAATTGATGTTCAATGGGTTGTAGATATGTTTGTTGCTCCAGAGAATATTGTGGTTGTGTATTTGCGCCTTGTGATTGTTGATCTGAATATTGATAGATAATTGTGGAATGTTGCTGTTGATGTCGCTGTTGCTGCTGTGGTGACATAATTATTGTAGATGGTATGGTCTGTTGCAGCACATAATGCGTCTCAAAATTTGATGAGCTATAAAACAAAAGCAAAAATAAAATTCAATAATTTTCATTGTTTCAATTACCGATATTTCAGAGAAAAAAAGGAGTTGACATAATTGAAAGTGAGTTTTGAAGAAGCGCTGTACTTTCATACACCGTTACAAGTTTTGATTAACAAATTAATTCTCGGGTGTTTTACTCCCGAATATGTGTAAGAAACGGTATTTCTACGAAAAAAAGAAACGACCGGGGGATTTTTTTTTTGCAGTAAAGAAGAGTCATTAAGGTACCTCGAATACGTAGCACCATGAAGTTTTGGAATGATGCAAATTTAGGGCTTAGACTTTTTCAAACCAACCATTATGTGTAGAGATACTTGAGAAATATTAGGAAGTTTCGTCAAAATGAAGAACACAAAACGATATTCCCTATGGCGTATGCTGATAATCCAACAACATCTAAATGAAGTGTCTTATAATTAGCAAAGGTACTTGTTTAGAAAATACGAATTCTTTAAAAAAAACTTACAAAAATTGTTGTTGAGGTTGCTGCTGTTGTCGTTGCACTGTACGAACATCATAGTAAAACTCTTGCGACTTAGCTAATCGTAATGAATGCACTAAATAAATTAAATAACCCAGCAAATAGCACTTTCTATCTGATAACATATTTAGGCAAAGGTTATTTAAAATACGAAATCTGTTAAAATTTTTCTTTTTGGTAAAAATTTAATTAAAAATCTTTAAAATCGACATTTATATATTTTATATCAATTCCAAAACAATCGACCATCACTAACGGTCTTTATCAACAAACTAATTCCAACTCCGAAGCGATTGCGGCGAGTATTTATTAATAAAGCTGTCTACGGACCACACAAATATTATTATTCTATGCGACTTGACGCTCTGGTATTGTTTATTTTAATAATTATTATATTCTTTTATTATTCCTTAAATTATAATTAATTCGTTATTTATATGTTTATTTCTTTAGACGCTATGTTATGAGTTTCCAGCTTATGAAAATTCCATAAACCGTTTTGTTATATTTTCGGTAAATACCAATTTGCGTTTGTGTTTTATAATTTTTATTCTCTTTGGCTAAAATCACGTTTATAGTTAGATAATGTCATGAAATTCATTTTTTTTTAATTAAGCAATATTTTAAGTCTACTTGAACAACAGTAGCCTGCAAAAGAATAAAAATAAAATAAAAGTAAATTTTTTTTTTTTACAAAAAAACATTTGCCATCCAAAAAATAATTTCGAGCTTAAATTCAGTACATCAGCGCCGTCTCTAGGTGTGTGCGGGCCCCTAGGCTGAACAATTGGTGCGGGCCCCCCATTGGGGAAATTTATTAAATACCTAGCAAATAAAAAAAAAGGTTTAATACGAATTCGTATCTACTACTTTTACTATAACCTGTGTGTTAAGGAGGAAAATATAAAAGGCAGACGTCCATAGCTACATTGTTAACACCACCCACCACCCACAAAAAGAAAAAGACCACCAATTCTATTTTAACGGGTACCCGGCTATAACTCCAATGGTCAAAACCCCCAAAATGATTTTGAGCATTATGTCCGTTTTTTTTTCCAGTCATCCCCATTTTTTTGGGGCTATGGCCTCTTGTAAGAACGGATACAATACCCAAAAACATGAGGACATAAGGCCAAATTGTTTTGGGTGCCGTTTTCGGATTTTTGGGAGTTTTAAATCCTTAGCCGCGGACGAAGGCCGCCCACTTGCCCTAACTTTTATGTAGAAGCGTTGTTGGACATATTCGAGGATGTACCATTTTAGCGCCCGAACCCGTCTTTTTATTAAATCACACTCATGCAAAACAGCATAAGACTTATTTTTAAGATGAAATAGAAACTTAGACAGTTAAGGCAAAGAAATTTCTTAAAATTCGAAAATCTATTCATATTCGAGTATATCCTCATTTAAAAACAAATGCTCCTAGGGTTGCTACCAGAGCTGCAAAATTTTCATTTTTTGGAATTTGAGTAAGAAAATTAAGAAAATTAGATTTTTCCTTCTTTATAAGATAACCGTCAAAAACATATAAAAAAAACTCGGAAGGGCTGCTATGTCTGAAATTGTCTTTCAAGACAGCCCAATTAATCTCAGTATGTATGATAAGTGAAAATATATTTTATTGGTCACATTGAAGTTTTCGGAATTATTAATCGCCAAAAAGAAATTAATGCTGAAGTGGTCCCACTTTTCTTAAATTTGAAAAACATGGATGCCAAAGTAAAAAAGCATATCTAAGCAAATACAGTCTTTCGTTTGGTGCTATCAAAACTTTATTAAAATCAAATAGTTCATCCCAGCAATATAGTGACATCTATGACCATATTTTTGAAGTGCAGTACAGGAGCTTTGGTCAAAAATATAAAACTTCCATACCCGCCATTAAATATGATCACGCTTCTAAAAGAAATGATTTCATGTTTGTTTTGGATTAGGCGTATCATACCTTATACGAGTAGAACATTTTCGTCACACAAAACATTAAAACTCTTTGTATCACAAATCACAGACTAATTAACTTTAAAATGCTGGTTTCAATTAGAATTGCAAAAAAGCACAAATTGCTAATACAGCTATAATTTTAGAGTCAAACTCTTTTTACAAATGGAATCAAAATTTGAAATTGAAAAATTTTTTATTCCATTCTATCTACATATTTTAAAAGATAAAGCATTCTGTGGAACAGGTTTATTTTAGCATCTATTGCCCTATTTTTGTTTTCGTGGTAGTAGGGGGTCAAAAGCAAAAAAATGATATAAAGTGTCGCTCGGATATGGTTTCAAAGATGTAGCCATCGGAATTTGCGGATATAGCTTTTGTTAAAGTTATTATAAGTTGGGAGCCCCTGCGTGGATGTAAAAATATGGTTGACATAAGAAAGATAACTTATTGTCCTACAATAATGGTGCAAAGAACTTTAAAATTTAACCAATAGTTTTGGAGATATGACGATTTTTCTGAGTTTTGACTATCTAAATTATCTTTCTTATGACATACAACATATGATTTTAACAATAGCTATATCCGCAACTTCTGATGGCTATATCACCGAAACCAGATCTGAGTAACATTTTTTAATTAAATATTTATTCTTTGGTTTGGTTTGGTTTAATAAGAAGTGGCAAATGGGAGCAAGTCAAAAGAGAGAACGATGCCAGGGTTAACAGTTTATGCAAATATGAAAAGATATTCAATAAAGTTGCTTGTTCACGTCTGAGATATTGAAGCAGATTGCAACAAATCGATGAAGCCTTTTTTATACAACTCAAAATTTAAAATGTTAGAACAGATTTTCCTATGGCGCGGGCCCCTAGGCTGCAGCCTATGCTTAAAAACGGTGCTGCAGTACATTTCCAAAAAACTCAAATTTCGTCACTGTATTCATCTACTCGATGTTGATAAAACTTAACAAATACCAATTTTGTGCAAACTCGAGCAGCCAAATTGAGTCGAGCGATGTTATCATACCTAAGTAGTAATAGCCCAGTTATATGTAATTTTGGTTCCGTAAATGAATTTTTGCAATGATGTTCTATTTGGTACTTAAAATCGAAAAGTTTTTGGACACTATATCCCAGAATAGTAGCACAAGTACCTCGTTAACCAATTGAGGCGATGAGAAATAATGAAAAATCACTCACCAGCAAGCCTTTTAAATACACTGCACAACACGAATTTTGTGTCTGGGTTAAAAATGACAAATTTAATTTTTTTAACATTACTAATAAAATAAAAAATAGTTTTATTAGTTGGAGTTTACTTTTGTAGGAGCCAGAGTGACCTAAAAGTGTGAAAAATACGGCTTTCAATATATATGAGGGAAAGCTACATCGAAAGGTAATTTTCTTCTATCAAACCGTCCAAAAATACTACTCTCTTTTCAAAACACAATTTGAATTCTATCGATGTATCTACATTTTTTCTCCGAAATACTGTAAACTCAAATTAATTATAGTCTGGAGAAAGTCTGGGCCAACCCGGCCCCACCTAATCGTCGCATCTCTGCGAGCAGTACCGAGGGCTTCCGATCCCCCAGGCTGAGTTCCTGCATCAACCGCCGCATCATTTCGTTGGTTGAAGCACTATAATGCTCCAACAGGGCCTTCTTCAGGTTATCGTACCTGGGTGACGTGGGGTTAAGCACTTGATCGGTTAGCGGTTGGAGGACCTTCGTGTCCACCGCCATCAATAGCGCGCTATGTTTTGCGCTATCGGATTTCACTTTGACCGCGGCGAATTGTGCCTCAAGCTGGCAAAACCACAGCTCGGGGCAGTCGATGGGGAACGGCGAATATGGGCACCTATCCCCTGAATGACGAAATTGTCGTCTCGTTGGCCAGGCGTCGGTTGTGCCTGACTTGGGTTCGATTCCAGGAACTAAATTTGGCTGATTGTTTCCACCCCCTCCAGTTGCTGGCGTGGAGATGACTTTGCTGCCATCGTCGATGATTTTATCTTCATTATGATTAGGTAAATTGATGTTTTTTTCAAAAAAAAATTTTTAATTTTTTTATTTTGGTTTTAAAATTTTTGTCTCACTCGCGAATTATTGATAACTCTCACGTCGGGGTCACCAATTGTGGTTATTTCGATTTTTTATTAAAAATAAGTCACAAGTCGATTATTATAACACTTAATTTTATTTATTAAAAATTAGAACAAATTAACTTTATTTAAAATTGAATACAAAAATTTCGATTCAATACTGATCGTTAATGTCGGCCGAAGGAGACTGAAAACTTAAGCTCGCCGTTGCTTAAGTCGATGCCTCAAAAACAACCGAAACCTCGAAGTTGTCGCTGGCAGAGTTCCTTAACGTAAAGGAAATTAATGCTTAGAGTAGCATATCCCATAAGGAATGTCACCAAAGCCAATTCCTGATAAATTTAATTGCGCAATGGACAACAACAACGACCGCGATGGTTATTGCTCCGTAGCGCAACATTGTATTTAATTAAGTCGATTTCACTGTAAACAGAAATCAAATATCGTTGCGCTAGCCCTTATATCTGTGCAATGTAAACAATTGGACGGACGAAAGGCGAAGAACCTGGCTATGGTTGCAACAATGTAGATCGCGTCAAGTGTCAACATACCCAAATATTTGAGTCGACCCAAATATAAAGGCATACCGCGATTGACTGTAGCAAAGTTGCTGCATAGGATTAAGATTACAACTTGAGTAGTCGTGGCGTGCAAAGGAACGATCAAATAAACAAATATGACGAATTTAGGTTAATTCATTTGCACGCGGGCAAGACTACAGACAACCGAGGAAATGTTTAAGCGGTTGTACGGCACGTATTCGAAGAATTAGTAAGGTGCCAATTTAGTATGCGCGGGCAATACCATACAAGACTGAATTTTAAATTAATGAAGCAAAGTCTGCTTTATTCGCGAAATATTTTGTAGAGCCGCCACAATAGGATCTCCATTCAAATTTTCATAAGTTTCAGCAAGACAAATGAACTGGAAAATATTTGGGCAAATATATATATATATTGATATCGGTCATTCTTTTAACAAACGCACACTTTTTTGTTATTGACGTTTTTGAGCATTTTCTAAAGCGAAATATTTCGAAATTAAGAAATACTATAACTTTATAAAAAATATTAAAAAGATTTAAATAAATTTGTTGAAACACAAATTTTTTTTATTAAAAAATGTTTTCTCAAATTATTTTCAATATAACACCTTTTGTTTTTTTTTTTTGATTTTTTATATGTTATTCCTCAATCAATTCTAAGAAAGCGTGTGCTTCCATATCGAAATTCCCGCCATAACTTTGGAAACTACGAATTTTTAACTGTTGACGAGCGCCATGTTTTTTCAACATAAAATTAGACATACATTTTTTTTTGTATCTAATGTTATTTTCAATCAATCCTTAGAATGTATCTGATTTCAAATCGTAATTACCGACAATTGGACTGATTCGCGCCATCATAAAAAACTCATATTTTCCAAAGCTACGACGGGAATTTCGATTTGAATGCAGATAAATTCTTAGGATTAATTGAAGATAATATTACAAAAAAAAAACAAAAAAAAAATTTATGACGAATTTTATGTTGAAAAAACATGGTGCGCGTCATAAGTAAAAAATTCGTAGTTTCCAAAGTTATGGCGGGAATTCCGATATGAAAGCACATGCATTCTTAAGCAGGGTTTCGAACCCGAATTTTGGTTACATTATGTGAACCCAAACCCGAACCCGAACCCATACCCAATAAAAAATTCGGTTCAGGTTCAAGTTTTATAGCCAATTATTATTTAAGTGTTAATATATGGGCTGGAGTCGGAAGACCCGAAATAAAGTTTGTGCCCCAGAAATGAAAAGAGTGGAAATGAAACAGTTCTACGTAGGCCATTATATATATTAACCAGTGACACCGTGATATTTCAGCAGGATAATGAAGGATTCATTCAGTAAAAATAGTAAAAGTGTTTTTCCGGTACAACAACTTGAATCGTCTAAGGGGTCCAGCGCGTTTTCCTGACCTAAATATTATTGAAAACTGCGGGAGTTGTTTAGCTCGACAGGTGTTCGCAGTAAACCGGCAGTATCAGTCCATCCACGAGCTAAAAAACAGCATATTAGCACACTGGGAGGCTTTTCTTCGAAAATACGTTAAAAAGCTATTTAAACCCTTACAAAATCGAATGAATGAAGTGGTAGAGAATAAAGGACGATCCACCATCCATTATTAAAATAGTGTTTTACTTTTTTTTTTAAAAACAGTTGTAACGAATTTAAGTTACAAAAATTTTGTGCTATCGTTTTGTCGCACCTTAAAATTAAGGTTTTTGGTTTAATTCATAAATGCATTAATTTTTTTAACAAATTCTTTACAAGTTATTTATGCATTTCCTTAGCTTTAAGAACATATACCATGAAAATAATATAAAATTTTTAATAATTGTTGTAAATCCTTTAAAACACCGAAAAACTAGTTGTGCTATTGTTTTGTCGCAGACTGTACATATCGAAGATCAGTCTACATGTAGACAAAATAACTAAAATAACATTCTAAAATAAATATAACTGCTTAATTTTTATTTTTTCGGAAAGAAATTGAACCCGAGCCAGAATCCAAACCGAACCCGAACCCACTAAATTTCAAGGTATTGAACCCGAACCCGTACCCGCACCCAAAATTTACTGGGTTCGAAACCCTGTTCTTAAGATTAATTGACGAATAACATATAAAAAAACCAAAAAAAAACAAAAGGTGTAATATTAAAAATATTTTGAGAAAAATTTTTTTAATTAAAAAAATTTGTGTTTCAACAAATTTACTTAAATCTGTTTAATTTTTTTTATAAAGTTATAGTATTTCTTAACAAAAATGATTAAATGATTTTTTATCCTATCTCCTATAGTTTTCGAGATATTTCGTTTCAAAAAATGATCAAAAACGTCAAAAAAAACAAGGTGTGCGTTTATTAAAAGAATGACCGATATACATAACTTGAAGTGGGTTGAAGAGAAAGGTATTCTTTGCGACTAGATTTATAGCTTCACTAAAAAAAATGCCTTTCCATGTACATAATATAACCTCAAATATCTCGAAAAATTTAGATTATCGTACTCTAAGGTTACAATGTCTCGAAAACCGGTAGCATTAGAGAAATTCTGACCTCGGATTCGAATTCAGCGCGCCGAAAACCTTTGGAAAAGTATATCTTGGTTTCAGAACCAGAGGTTTGACCATATTTTGTCGAGCAAGATCAGCGTCACAACAAAAAATTAAAAAGAAATGGCTCAGTATCTTTTTTCGCGAATTTCTCTCAAGCCATTCATTTTACAGAAAATACGCCCAGGTTATTTTATACCTCAAAAATTGTTCTTCAAAGCAGTTGTAAGTATATGTCATCAGTTTCATAAAAAGTGTCTTTAAAATGTGTGCTAATATATGAAATATATTTGGAAAAAAGAGTCTCTTTTTATCTGATGACATAAACAGAAATGGGCTTAACAATTTGATGGTGTGAGATAACTTCAAATATGTATGTATATCTCCAACCATCATGGTCTGTTTTTATCCACTAAAGTTTGTAAGCTAGTGTAATATTTGCCATTGGGCTATGCATATACATACATACATATATATACGTATTATTAAAGGGATATTTTTTGTTAAACTTGAAAACCGAAACAAGTTTAATCAGTTTAGCTCTGGATTGAATGAAACTGCTCCCAAGTGTTTTATTTTGGATCTTAGTTTTAAGGGAGCAGGTCCAGTCATTGCCGTGAAATTTAGAGCATTTTCAATAATTTTTTTTTTGGTATTAATTTAATTTATTTAATAAAAGTGATAATGTGGAACTATTACATAATGTTTTAACTTGACTTGACGAAAGTTTAAAAAAATAATATTAAAAATAAAAAAAGTTATGGCTGGTTGTGTTGGACCCTGTCCCATACATAGTGTCTTGCAGTGACCATCACAAATCCTTGGAAAATCATCCAAAATCAATCGGATGAGAAAAATTAGTTAGATAAATAAATAATCTAGTGCTTTTTTTTAGAAAAAAATTCAACAAAATGGCGGCTACAGGAACGTTTACCTCCAGATTTTCGGTAAAAAACCAACAATTGTTCATAAAAAATTGATTTTCAAAAAAAAAATAAAATTCTTCGATCAGGCACTAGATTTTTAAGTTTTTCAAAAACTGTGTAAATTTCATTGAAATCTATGCAGCCGTTTTCGAGTTACAGTGGTCACCGGTTCCGAAAACATAGTTTTGAGAAAAACGCATTTAAAGTTTTACACTCGGTACTCTTACCACCGAGAGCTCTTTGGTTATTGCCGAATAACTCCACAAGTAATTGTCGGATTGACTTCAAATTTTCAGGATATATTTTTAAGATATTATACTTTAAATTGCAAAAAAAAAATCGATTGCTCAAAAATCATGACTGGACCTGCCCCCTTAAAGCGGAACCAATACAGAGTGGTGTGACAAAAGTAACTATAAAACTTATTTCTACTAAGTATAACTACTGAAAGGAATAAAACAAATCGAAAATTTAAATAGGGAATGAAAACTTATGCATTGCTATGCCATTATCATAATATATGGAAACTCATACCAAATTTTCTAGAAATTAAGAATAGGCTTTTTATCATGCTTTTCTCTATTACTATTCGAAGTATTGTAATAAGGGCAATGGAAAATATAAAAGCTTGGCATCGTTCACCATTTTTCGTTAGAGCTATTTATATTTTTGAGGTGGTTCAGAGCTTTTTAAATTCGGTTTTTCATATTATCTATATGAGGATCTACGCTTTCGAATAATAATTTCAAAGACTATCCATAACATGTTAACAAGCAAACACTCCCTCTTTATAGATACACTCCTGTATGTACATCTATACCTAATGGCATAAACAAAAACTTTTGTATTATTAATAGCGAATATTTTAGTCAAAACTTTTAATTGAATTACAACGCTTGAACAGAACTTGTTATTCCATTTAAATTTCTTGTAACCGCAAAAGTACAACGTCACAAGTAGACGTTGTGACTCAATGTTTTCTCGTATCATATAAAAATATATATAACACATATTAGGCACGTTGGGCAAAATTAGCTTTTTAGTGACTTAACACAATTCCATAAAAAATGCCATAATGGTTATATTTTGTAATATGTCAGCATGTCAAATCAAAGCTCTGGTTCTCTGCAAGATCTAGTGGTGTAAAAAATCTAAGCCTGCTATACGATCCTGTTTACTTGGACATACTTACAACCGTAGCTTCAGACAAAACAATATACAAACTACAAAAACATTTTTCTTGTGTATCATCTTTTGTTTTTAAAATTAATCACTGAGTATGTGTGTCTATAGCAGGATCCAAAAGCTTTTTATCTTTTGATGGGACAATTTTGATGATAACATATTCTGCTCTATAGGTGGGCAAAATTTTGGAAGCAGGAGCTACTTGAACAAAAGCAACAGTAATAATAGAAAAAACCACACCATAAATTCAATCTCGATACCGGAAAAATAAATTCTGCAATAACAAGAACAACATGAGTGTAGAAATAAAAGTACATAAACTGGACAAACGAAACGAAAGAAGCTGTCCACAATCTACGAATTATTGTTTCCATGTTCGTTCATTTCGGGTTTTTTGTTTTTTTTTTCTGCATTATGCAATAATACCGAATTCCGTGCATATAGCTTATAAACACAACCACAACGATTAAAATGTGCGTAGCAGTGATGAGTACATGTGTTTCTAGTTATGGTTATTATTCTTAAGAAAATCGAGTGTTTGTTGTAAAGAGCTAAAATTGGCTCATTTTTCCTATTTTGCTCATCACTGATTTAAAGGACCACATCAAGGAAGTTTTCCTATAAAACTTGTTAAATGGACACAAACGACATTTGAACAAAAAATAGGTGAATTATCAAATGTAGAAATTTTTTCCAACTCAACGTAACAATTCTCTTTCATACATAGATAGTATGTACATGTAGAGCGAATAGTGATTTATTTTGTCGAACCAAACCACATTTTCCTAATGAATATTGGGCCGCTTAATCGAAATCGGAAGTCTCATGAGGAATCAAATCGTAATGCGCGCCAATCAATCTGTTCGGACCATTTTGCAATCGTTAGTCCGATCAGATCATTTGGCTATTCGCCTCAGACTTTTAGATATTCAAATATTGGCCTGACTATAACTTACTACATCGATTCTTTTTTTTTGAATTCTTAACAAAAAATAATCTCCAAATAAAATTTAATATTGGCTCTCGGAAATCCGACCAGCAAGGGGGATGAGTTAAGGCCGCAATGCTAAATTTATTACCACTCAATTGGAGCTTAAAGGAAACTCTTTTGATTGTACATAAACCATTTTCACCGCACTATATTATATTTGCATTAAATATGGAATTTGAATAGTCAAGCAATTGTAATATATTTGGTTTGCCAAATATTTTCGTTACTGACTAATTTCTTTCTACAAGACCCGCGGCTGTCAATACCTTAACTTTATTTATCGTTGTTGCTCCAGTTGGTGCTTATTTCTACATTGTAATAACTTTTATTATTTTTTTCTATAATTTTTCTTGCTTTCACTGTTGCTGCCGCTGCTGTTGCCAAAAATGCTTGACACAGACTTCCCACCATGGATATTCTACAATTGATGTTCTAATTATGCCGCCAATACTCCAAGAAACAACTGAGTGTTCGCGGGCATAAATGAATGAATTAATATCGTTGCCATACTGGTTGCTATAGGATAGAAAGGGTATAAATCAAGGACAATGTAGCAAGATTCTAATTAATTTATTCATTGTAATTTATTTGTTTTATTCTTATAGTTGGTTGGTTGCTGCATGTTCCTTGAATAAAAATGAGGTCTTTTTCTAACTAATTTTGCAAGCTCCTTCCAGAGCAAATAAAAATATTTTCCACGGATACAAATGCTTTTCTACGACTGTTTTCATTTCAAGTCTGAGAAGTTTGGTTTCTAAGTTGGTGAGTTGTTTCTCAAGAAATGGTATGAGCAACATGCCATAATCCCTAGTGCCAGGTGACCCACTACTGTTCGGTTTTTCGTTTTGAGGTTGAAAAAATCGAAAAAATATGCAATTTGTTGAAAAAAGTTGACCAACATTGAATTAGTTGATATATTTTAAAAAAAATTGAAAAGAGTTGAAAAGCCGAAAATAAATATTAAGAATGTTGAAAGAGGTTGAAAAACGTCAAGAAAGGTTAAAAGAAAGGTTGAAAAAGTCGAAAAAAGTTTAATAACGTTGCCAAATGTTGAAACATTTGAAAGAAATTGAATAACTGAAAAAAAAAATTAATGAGGTTGAAAAGGTCGAAATAAATTGAAAGAGGTTCAAAAACTCGAAAAGAGTTGAATATCTCTAAAAAAATTGAATGAGTTTGAAAAAGTCGAAAAAAGCTGAATATCTTAAAAAAAATTTAATGAGGTTGAAAACGTCGAAAATGTTGCATGAGTTTGACAAAGTCAGAAAAATGTTGTAAACAGTTGAAAGAGGTCAAAAAATGTTGTAACAGTTGAAAGAAATTGAATAACTCGAAAAAAGTTGAATTTGGTTGAAAAAGTCAAAAAAAATTGAATAAGGTTGAAAAAGTCGAATAAATTGACAAAAGGGTGAAAAAACTTGAAAGAGGTTGAAAGTTTCGAAAAAAGTTGGAAGAAGTGGAAAATCTCGAAAAAATCCCTTTAAAAAAATTGAATAAGGTTGAAAAAGTCGATAAAGTTGAATGAGTTTGACAAAAACGGAAAAATATGGAATATGTTGAAAACAGTTGAAAGGTTGTAAAAGTCGAATAAATTAAAAAGGGTGACAGAGGTTGAAAGGTTCGATAAAAGTTGAAAGTGAAAAATATCGAAAAAAATTTGAACATCTTAGTAAATTCAATTAAGTTGAAAGAGGTTGAAAAAGTCGAAAGAAAAGTGTTGAAAAAAGTGTTTTACTTTTATGGGAAATGCCACGCTTACTGCTGCAATCTCGTCGAAGTTCAATTAATTTTAAAGCTTATAGTAACCGACACCTCCATACCATTTTTCATTAGGATTACTCTTATAGTTCACCAAAACGTTTTTTGCTTGCATAGGAGGTGCCACGCCCACTAACAAAATCCTGTCGAACTCCATTTAATTTCAAAGCTTATAGTAACCGACATCTCTATACTAATTTTTTTTAGGATTACTCTTATAGTTCACCAAATATTACACAAAACGTTTTTTGCTTGTATGAGAGGTGCCACGCCCACTGATGCAATCCCGTTGAACTCCATTTAATTTCAGAGCTTATAGTAACCGACACCTCAATACCAAATTTTAAAAAGATTACTCTCATAGCACACTAAATATAACATTTAACGTTTTTTGCTTTTATGGGAGGTGCCACGCCCACATGTACTATTGCGACCATTTTTTGATATAAAATACCTTATAGCAAATATATCTACGATGCTGTGCCACGCCCTTCAACGAGTTTTGCCAGTATAGTGAGATAGCATGTTATGATGACTGCTTTTAGTGGTATTATCTATAAAATTTTTATGAAAATCGTCAATGCCTTTTTCGAGTAAAATTGAATCAAAATTTTCAATTATTCAAAAGTGCCACGCCCACTTTTTTGATTCCGCCTACTTTTGGCAAAACTTAAGATATTTATGATCTGCATCTGAGTACTAAATTTCATTACAATATCTTGAATGGCTTGCGAGATATGACGTTATAAAAATTTAAGTTGAGGGCTGTACCACGCCCCTGTTATAGTCTTTAAGTCTACCTCGACCTTAGTTTTGTTTACATATCCACCAAATTCCCAAATTTTATCAAAATCGCTGCAGATGTTTTCGAAATAAGGTTCAGCCATATCCATATATACATACATATTTATATCTTTATATACATATATAATTCTACTGTACGTGTGTACGTTACTGACCTCCTCCTAAACGGCTGGACCGATTTGATGAATTTTTTTGTAAGCGTTTGGGTGGCGCCCTGGATGGTTTAGATACACAAATCAGCAGATGGCGCTGCAGTCGGTATCTAGGTTATTTATCTATACTGCAACTAAACGGCTGGATTAGGGATAAGGATAGGGATCAATTTTAGGTGGTACAAAGTTCACCGGGTCAGCTAGTATTTATATATATATTTATATATTTACATACAATTATTGCTCGTAACATTACACTCCTTTATAATTAGCACGCCTGTTATTTTCAACTGGCCAATACTTTGTCCAAAGTTATTATTTTAAAAAGATTTTCATAATTCAATTGATTAAATTTTTTTCCTAAAAGTCTTGTTTCTCTAACTTGATGAACAAATTTGAAATGACTAAGTGTAAGGAACTAAGTGACTTACCCAACAGTTTAACCTTCACTCAACACTTACTTAGGTCTTCCAGAGTTTTTAACTTGTACAGGCTTAGTAGCTATAAAAGCTTTCATAATCAACATTTGAGATTTGATACCAAAAATATATAATTAAGTTTATGATTATTATGATGATTGTAACGAATGCTGCAAGCGAAGGAACTAATGATTTCCACCGCATGGTGGTTGTCTTAATGCTTGAGCTCAGCTATAATTTTCCTAAAAAGCAAATGGATTTTTATAGCAGACTTCTTACCTTTAAGCTCAAGTATTTTTAATTAATCTTGTAATGGTTTGATTTTACTTTCTATTGATATTGGTTAATAATTTTTAAAATGTAAATATATTACATAAGTTATATAAGTAACTTCATTAACAATAAAGGATGTGTTCAGGCCCGTGCCTACTCTGCCTGTATGGTGCGTGCCTAGGGCGGCAAATATTGGCGAAAACTTTGAAAAATTGTTTTATTCTTGGGAGTTTAACTTCCCGCCTAGGCGGAAATCCGGCACTGATGCTACTGACTGTAATAAAATAAAATATTTGCTCTGAGAAAGGTGCATTTTATTGATTGAAAAACTTTTCGTATCAAACTTATTCCACCATTAAAGAAGTTTTGAGGCGGGGCGGCCATTTTTGCAACTGCCTAGGGGCGGCAAGTTTCTAAATCCGGGCCTGGATGTGTTAATTGTCCATCACGTATGGTTTGTGAGGAAAAGGGGGCATAAGCCCCTAAAAATGGATTTTCTGGCCCCTTTTGGAAAAACGTGGGCACTTATCTGACCTTATAGTGAATATAGCGAACGGAGCAAGGGATTTCAGCTATCAAAAAAAAGGTCCAAAATAAAACAAAAGGTTCAAGACAAAACATAGGTCCAAAACAAAACAAAAGTCCAAAAAAAAAAACAAAAGTCCAAAACAAAACAAAAGTCCAAAACAAAAGGTTCAAAAAACAAAACAAAGGCCCAAAACAAAACAAAGGTTCAAAACAAAACAAAAGGCCCGAAAAACAAAACAAAACAAAGGCCCAAAACAGAGGTTCAAAACAAAACAAAAGGTTCAAAAAACAAAGCAAAGGTCCAAAACAAAACAAAAGGTCTACTTGAGTAGAGATCATGAATTTTCTCCTTATAAATAGGCTTAAAAAATAGCAGTGAAACTTTTTTTGATACTTCCATAACTTTGCACCAGGAAAAGGGGAAAAAAAACTTTAAAATATAATTTTATATAAGAAAAAATCTAATTATTTTTATTTTTTTACTCAAATTTTGGAAATGGTAAATTTTGCAGCAGTAGTAACAACAGCAGAATTTTTTTTTAATGAAGATATACTCGAATATGAACAAATTTTCGAATTCATTCAAATTTTGAATGTACAAAAAGTTGGATTAACAGATTCAAAGCTAGGCATATTATCAGATTCGGCCAGATAAGCGGAGAGTTATCATGTGTTAACCAAAATTTAGTTACAAATAGCTTATTACTGTTTGGCCAAACTTACGAAGAGATTTTGGTATTGATGAATAGTATGTAATCTGTATATAACGTAGTCCGCTTACAACAACGAAATTTTTCGCTCCCTTGGATGTCGCTATAACCGGATTCTACTGAAATAGCATTTTCGTGCCACATGCTAATTGATTGTCATACCACGGGATCTTTATCTATACTCTCTAGTGGAACAAACCAGATTTTGTAATAGAACTAAGTCATTGACCTAAGACTATCCAAGTCATCAAAGAAAAACGAACCAAACATCTTATGCCGTTTTCCACCAAGTGCGGGCAGGAGCAAAGTAAATGTTTAATGTTTTCCTCCTTAACAACTGACGAGACACTATGCCAGGTGCGGGATATCAGTTCTAGGGAGCATCAATATTCCATTTCGATCAGATTTGCATTGTTCTATTGCCAGTTGACCCTTGAGGTCCATCTTGTGGTAGTCTTTTTTAGCATATCGTCTTTCAGTCGTCCTAGTCCTACGGAATTCGTTAAGTAATCCCTATCCCCCCAGTTCGTCAGCTTTGAAATTGTCATCACAGTCCTTATGCTCAGGCACCCAGTCGAAAATTACTAGCAACTTGTTCATTTGCATAAATGTTTCTCCACAGCTGAAATGATTAATCTTCTGTAGCTGGAAGCAGGAAGAAGGTAGCCGCTTTCTAACAGTACGACAGTAGAGAGAGTGGAGCAAGGAAAATCTGTAATTTGCGTTTCGTTTTATAGGGTCGACCTTTTGGCGGTGCTTAAGTTTTTAATATATTTAATTTAATGCTAATTATACATAATTTAGAAACCCATTATTTTATATGTAGTTGTATACTTTTCATAGCGAATTGATTTTACTTCTATTGTTTTCATATTTCCTATAAAATTCATAATTTATGAGCCATGGTATTTTCAAAATTGAAAAGCTAATGAACGTTACTGCGGAAATTCTATGAAGTTTTAATATGTATTTTACAGAGCTGTTTATTCAGTAAAAAGAAACAAAAAAATGGGCAACGAGCTGCTTATACTAGTTTCCATGACGCTACGTCACTTCATCAGTAAGCTTTGTCAGCCGACGTTTAAAAGTCTGCTTGCACACTATACTTTATTTTCTGCATTGACTAGTTGAGAATCATAGTGCACACACACATTCTTTCCTCCTTCACATGCAATTGCTTTTGTAGCTCTTTTGATATTACACGTTTCTTGACGCTCCGTATGAAGTTTTACCGCTGAAATGATGACTTTTAAAAACAACTTTTTGTGTATATTTGAAACACATGTGTTGTTCAGGTTTGTTAACAAAAAAAATATCTATACATATCAGTGATTGCATTTTCGGTACATTTGTACTTTTTTCGGTACATTTGCGTCCTGAAAATTCATTGTCAGTACATTCGACAAGTTTTCAGTACATTCGGTACATTTGGGATATTTTCAGTACATTCGCCAAATTTTTAACACATATTCAGTACATTTTCGGTACATTTGGACAATTTATAATATTTACGTTTTTTTTTGTCTTTTAGTAAATGAAAATAACCGCAATGAGTAGATTTATAGTAATTACCTGTATATAATATTATATTAATTATGTTTTTTTTTTTGTTTTTTTTTAGTAAATGAAAATAGTCGCGCAATGTGTAGATTTTATAATTAATTTAATGTGAAATATATATCATTTTGCTAGGGTTTTTGAGATGGGAAAAGTGAGAAATTTTTGGCATCCCACATTTATGGCGGGGTAATAATTGCTCCAGCACCGTACCATCCCGACTTTCTCCTTCCAAAAATACAAATTTGCAACCAAAGGAGATGCGTAAAGGGGGCAAAGCCCCCTCTTGCCCAAATGGTGGGTACGGGCCTGCTATGTGTGCGTGATTGGTGGTACGTCCACACCTAACTACCGCCTTATTTTGATCTTGGGGTACTTTGAATATATAAAGGGTGTCCCAAAAACCACACAAGTAGTAATTTTTATAAAAAGCGCAGGTTTTTAATTAAAAATTTTAATTTTTTCATTGATTCATAAAGCAAACTTTTGTTGAAAATTTCCATGACCATATAATTGGCACATTATTTTTTTTTTTCTAATTAAATGTAACCACAAAAAACTTAAAAGATTTATTGAACAAGTCTTTATGATATAATTACAATGTACTCTACAATACAAATGTCAACAGTATTATTTTTTTAAGATTACAATGTTTCGAAAATTATGCTACCACAGGCTAACAAAAAAGAAGTTCATATGCGGCACATGTGTGTACCGATTCGATTTCCAGAATTCAATCATTCACTAGTCCAATTCTAAGTGTTTTAATGCTATTGTTTCTGGTACTGTTCGTTATACAGTACAAGTTTTATTTTCTATCGAGTATTCGTTTGAATGTTTTTGAAAAATTAGTAGGGTATCTGCGATCTGTATTTTGCATTATCGACTTGCCTGTATAATACTTGAGCTATCACCTATAAATACTCAGACTTGCTAGCTACATCGTCACTGTGATTTTTCAACGCGGAGTAACTAAGTAAAAATTGCCTAGAGTCTTGTAAGCTTATTTGTACGGTCAGTGAAATAAATAACGATGAAATATTTACTTCTATTATGTGCCATTTTTAGCACGATATTATGGTGCAGCGCAAATCCAGATGATAAGTCAGGTTTCATTGAATTACAAACTATTGATTGTTTTCTATTTCAATTATTTATTGAATTTGTGTTTCTAGATTGCTCGTCAGCTAAATTCAAGGGCACTACTCACATGGTCTTTCATCGTTTTTGGTATAACCTTCAGACAAATCAATGTGAGCACTTCGTTTGGGGAGGAGGAATATCCAACAGGAACAATTATGAAACCAAAGAGCAGTGTCAGGTGGCCTGTAAAAAATAAATAATCATGATTCAATTCGTAAATAATATGTATATAGCGAAACAAAAAAACAAAATTTATGTTTGTGTTTTGAAGCCCATTGAAAAATAAAAAAAAGTATTTATATTACTTTATTAGTGGAGTGTAATATCCTGAATCAAATTTCTCTAGCACGTCAGGATTTTTTATGGAAATATGTTAAGACTTTTCGGCGCTATCAAGTTAAAAATCTGTTTCAAGCAAGTGCGGAGCAGGAGCAAAGAAAATGTTTATTGTTGTTCTTTTGCCAGTTGATCCTTGGGGTCCATCTTGTGTACGCTTTTTTAGCATATCGTCTTTCAACAGCAACATACAAGTGGCATGTCAACATCTTTCTAGTCCTGAGGAATTCGTTAAGTAGTTTCTATTCCCCTTAGTTCGTCGGCTTTGCAATTACCATCACAGGCAGCCTGTTGAGGTGAATGTAAAAATGCTGCATCATCTCATTAAGAGACTTGCTGCATTTTCGGGTAAGTAGTGAGTTTTGGAAGACTGATTTTAGATAGCAACTCATCTCATCTGCATAAATTTTTATTCCGTTTTGAATAAAACATTTCTCTTCAGCAGAGATGATCCTTATTCTGTAGTTATAGCCTCCACCTGAAAAATTCCGCCAAAAAATTTAAAAAAAAAAAAATTATGTCGTCGCCGGGGTTAGAACCAGGAGCTTCCCTGATTAGACAATGGTGGTTACATACGCAGTTTAACAACATAATTTTAGTATGTCTTAAAAATGATGTCGGTGGCTGAGTTGGATAAGATGAGCTTCTTTGAACAGTGGCATGGCGCAGAACACAGGTTCAATTCTCTGATCGGGTGACAGGTAAAAAAAAATTTAATTTCTCCTTTGAAGTTTTAAAAACGTATTACAATTAAAATAAGAATGACTGACAATAAGTACCAACAAATAAGAAAATACAGGAAGAAATAGAGGGAAAAAAAAGAAATAGAGGAAAGTAAAAAATCAAAAAAGAAAAATTTTGTTTGCGAATTTATTCTAAGTTTCAACAAAAACTTTAGGAAAATTAACAAATATTTTTTTGAAATCAACTAATTTATTTTAAGTTTCAACAAATCATCTTTTGTTATATCAGAGAAACTTTTTCTCTGACTGAAAATCACACACAACATTCGTTGAAATCGGACCCGAAATTGTTTGATATCAGCGAATCTTTTTTTTAAACTATGTAGGATATTATTATGAGTACGCTGTTCTTCTTTCGTATTAGCGAAAAGTTTAGCTATATCGATTGGTGAAGCAAGCTATCAACAGCTTATCTAATATCTCAATGTGAAATAGATGAAAAAGGAGTCAAGCCGGTCGGTGTCATCCTGAGAGCACCGCCGATGCACATGGAAATGCTTCTTTGTACTTTGTGCAATTGTTGGTAATAGGTTACCTTGTCTAATACCGACCATTAATGCCATTTAACATAATTTGTCAAATGACGGCTGTGTAAAACCAATGAATGAAACGAGGGGATAGCCGTCATCTTCCACCAACAACTTTTAAAATGTCGACAAAATTGAGAGCAAAATTCTTTAACAAGGTATAAAAAATACCATCACTACCGCAGCAATAATTATTTTTTTAAGGATCTTATAATAATGAGTTTTGTGGGCTGTAGGTCAAAAATTGAAAAGAGTTATCCTTTTGAATTTCTTTAATTTATTTTTAGTTGACCAATATTTCGAAGTCCATTGGATGTCATCTTCAGAGACTATATTTTAATAAATTAACTAAAAAGCATAAAAACAAAACATTTTAACCATAGAATTTAAACAAAAACATAAATGACTGAAAAACCACCAAAAAACACTAGACAAGGGACATACAAATATTGCACGCAAATATTTCACTTTCTTTTTAGCCCTTCGGTTGTTTAAGAATCTTATTGTACACCTAATTCTGTTTTTACGCGAATTTGATTTAACGCAATTCCGAAAAAGTGTTGCGTTCTGTGTTACGCGAATTGATTTGATTTAACGCGATTTAACAATACATGAGCTTGAAAATTAAGTTGAAATTCTGAGTGATGACTTGACATTCAAGTTTCTCAAAAAAAAAAAAAATGCGCGTTTTATCAGTAAATAATACCGATTAAATAATGATTTACAATATTTTTTACCTGTTTTTATTTTATTAAAATGAATTGTTTTTTTTTTGTTGATTTCTTATAGGTTGTAAGAATTTTCTTTTTGATTAATTAATATTTTTATTGCATTTTTTCTTTTTTCTATGTAATTTATCAATAAACATATGCATTTTATAAACTACTTAAATAAAATAAGTCACAGCGCCTGTAAAACCGATAATTTTTTATACTTTTATGATATTATTTTTGTTGAATTTTCAAGTGTGGAACCAATCCCCTACTTTTATATAGATGCAGTATCTTTTTTACGCGATTTTTTTTACGCAGATTTTTCAGGAACGTATCTATCGCGTAAAAACAGAATTGGCTATATCTGTTCAATCTGAGAATAAACGAATACTTTTTGCGAGATATTTCCTATGTGTAGTAAACGCTCATTTTTTGTTATCAATATATTTGAAAGAATTGTTACGAAACTTGCTGTAAAAGCAGAAACTGATACAATCATAGTAAGAAAGAAAGGTGGATATATTTGGACAAGTAGGTATGAAATCTGTCAGAGAAAAAAAGCACTTAATTAAGCACATCAAGACAGTTAGGTGCCACTAGTGAAAAACAAATGTGTAAGCCAAAAATGAAAAACAGTACGACAGTAGGAAGAGAGGAGTAAGGAAAATCTAGAACTTGCGTTACGTTTCATGTGGACGACTCTTTGGCGGTGCTTTAGTTTTATGCCAATTATACAAAATATTGAAACCCATTACTTTATAATTATACACTTTTTATAATTATACATGGTATTTTCAAAATTAAAAAACTAATGAACGTTGCTACGGATTTCCTATGAAGATTCACCGATCGATAATAGCTGTTTAGAACAAAAAAAAATTTTGAATCAGCTTAATATGTACATATATATGTCAACGCCGAATCGAAAAATTTCAGGTCTATTAATTTAGAAAAATGCAGATATCTTGGTTTTGAAAGAAGATATTGATATGCGGTTTACGGTTTAAAAATAATGTACCACTAGATCGGCGGTAAAGTATTATATCAAGATTTTACAACTTGAAAGGTGAAAATCGGCATTTTTAAATTTTTGCCCGGACAATTTCCAATTTTTTTATAAGAAAAAAAGAAGAAGATGAAAAACTGATCATGGATTCGAATTCCTCGATCGATAATAGTTTGAAAATAATACCCACTTTGTTGCAAAATTTGATAACCTCTTTAGCTTGCACCATTTTCTAAATCAATATTTTCGAAAATGGGTAGGCAACTTAAAGCAGGCGGCTGCAATCCAGTTTTCAAAATTGATGAAA
Organism: Meiosimyza platycephala; assembly: GCA_963662105.1. Taxonomy (NCBI): domain Eukaryota; kingdom Metazoa; phylum Arthropoda; class Insecta; order Diptera; family Lauxaniidae; genus Meiosimyza; species Meiosimyza platycephala. The sequence goes on along the minus strand of OY759209.1, from coordinate 66,720,466 downwards.
ATCCTTATGGGTTGTTTTGTCAAGACATATAGGGCTATAGTAATCCACTGACACATCGTAAAAAAATCAAAAAGTTTTTTTTAACCGCTCTTAATGTATATAAACACCGAGACATACTCAAAAAATCGTTAAAAAAATAAAAAGGTCGAAAAAAAAAACGGCTGGACGTTCGATTTCGCGGTTCGCGGATTTTGACACTGGAAGGGTCCCCCAACATTATCCCTGAAAAAAATCGAGGGTGGTATTTCGAAAAATTAAAATTTTTTAAAGACCACCGTGCGTGTTATTCAGGTGTGTTAACAAGGACAAACATACATATTGTAAGTATAATAAATAATTTTCATCAAGCTTGCCAAAGTTCTTAATAAAATTTAATTTTAGATATCCCAAATTTAGCGAGGGATAATAATTCTTTCTTCCAATAATTCAATAAATTGTTGACTATTTTGTGCCAGATTTGACACAGATTTTTAATTAAAAAAAAGTTTTTGCATTTTTGATTACTTCGTTAAATTTTGTTAAAATTATCCAAGACCGTTTTGAATGTATGTAATTGAATTTTATTGATTAGCATTCGATTTCCTCCTGCAAGGTGTGGGTGTATGTGGGAATAATAGAAATAATAAATGAAATCTATAGAATTCAATTTTTTCTTAATTTAATATAACCACAGAAGCTTTATAGATTTATTGAACAATTCATTATGATATAACGCAAAGTAGTCAGCAGTATTATTAAGTTAAAAATTTACACAAACGTAAAACTATAGATTTTTAAGATTACCACAGACTGTCAGTGCACAGAACAGAACAACAGACAACAAAAACAACAGAACAAACAATTTCGGGTCCGATTTCAACGAATGTTGTGTGTGATTTTCAGTCAGAGAAAAAGTTTCTCTGATATAACAAAAGATGATTTGTTGAAACTTAAAATAAATTAGTTGATTTCAAAAAAACATTTGTTAATTTTCCTAAAGTTTTTGTTGAAACTTAAAATAATTCGTTGATTTAAAAAAAAAATTGTTAATTTTCCTAAAGTTTTTGTTGAAACTTAGAATAAATTCGCAAAAAAAATTTTTCTTTTTTGATTTTTTACTTTCCTCTATTTCTTTTTTTTTTTCCTCTATTTTCTTATTTGTTGTTACTTATTGTCAGTCATTCTTATTTTAATTGTAATACGTTTTTAAAACTTCAAATGAGAAATTACAATTCTTTTTACCTGTCACCCGATCAGAGAATTGAACCTGTGTTCTGCGCCATGCCAATGTTCAAAGATGCTCATCTTACCCAACTCAGCCACCGACATCATTTTTAAGATATACTAAAATCATGTTGTTAAACTACGCATGTAGCAACCATTGTCTAATCAGGGAAGCTCCTGGGTCAAACCCCGGCGACGACATAATTTTTTTTTTTTTAATTTTTTTATTTTCTTAGACGGAAATATTTAGAGGTTGTTGTTAAATTTAATTTAAAAAAATACGTATTTTTTAACGGCGATTCCTCTTAAAACTACACCTCCTACGGAAAAATGACCGAAAAATTTAAAAAATCGAAAAAATCTATTTTTCGTCGAAATTTTCAAATTTATCGTTCAATTATTGTTATTAAATAATAAAACCATTAAAATTTTATTGCTTTGAATGTAGCTGGAATGTAGAAAACCCAATTGCAATTGCAATAGTGGCAAATGTTCGATAGTGAAAATATTCTATAGCCTTAGAAAACCATCGATAGTGCCAACAAATTTAAGACTATCGATAGTATCGATAGTGCTATCCATAGTTTGCCAACACTAGATCAAACCCCGGCGACGACATAATTTTTTTTTTTTTTAATTTTTTTAATTTTTAATTTAAAAAAAGAAAAAAAGAAGTAGAGAACTATATATACAGTGAAAATATCTTGAAAACTGCCTTTTATATTAAAAAATAACGGACTCGTTTTTTATTATTAACATAAAAGGCAGTTTTCAAGATATTTTCAATTTATACAAATACAATTCTCTACTTCTTTTTGGTTTTTAAATACCTTAAAATTAAAAAAATAAAAAAAAAATGATGTTATTGCCGGGGTTTGAACCAGGAGCTTCCCTGATTAGACAATGGAAGTTTTTTATTTGCAATATCAGTGAAACATTTTGCTGATTACGCTAAAATATTTTGTTGTAAAATCAGATAATTTGAATTTGCAAATCCAAAGAACAAAGGGTTTTGATTTTGCAAATTTTTTCTTTGATTCAAAGAAATGAATTGCTGAATTCCACAAATTTTAATCATAGAATTGTAATTCTTTGATTTTACCAATCTTGTTTTTTTCTGTTTGGTGGAATTTCCGGAATTACTCCATCATGTCAAGATTTCGAGACATACAACACAAATATTATATCATTCAATAAATCAATTCTAAATGTTCTAATTTCTGTTTCTGATTCTCTTCGTTGCACAGTAAAAGTTTTCTTTTCTATCGAGCATTCGTTAGAATGTTTTCAAAAATAGGTAGGGTATCTGCGATTTTGCCTTATCGAATTGCCTACAAAATACTTGAGCTATCACCTATAAAAACTCAGACTTGCTAGCTACATAGTCACAGTAATTTTTCGACGCGGTGTAACTAAGTAAAAATTGCTTAGAATCTTGTAAGCTTATTTGTACGGTCAGTGAAATAAATAACGATGAAATATTTACTTCTAATGTGTGCCATTTTTAGCACGATATTATGGTGAAGCGCAAATCCAGGACATAAACCAGGTTTTTTTGAATTACCAACTATTGTTTGTCCTCTATTTTAATTATTTATTTCATCTGTGTTTTTAGATTGCTCATCACTTTTTGACAGCGGCGATCATAAAATGGACATTCCACGTTTTTGGTATAACCCCCAGGCAAAACAATGTGAGCAATTCCGTTTTGGAGGTGTAAAACCAAAGAGGAATGTGAGTCGGCCTGTAAAAAATAAATAATTATGGTTGAATTCGTAAATTAGATATTGCAGCGTATACATATATGTTTATGTATTAAAGTCCTTTGAAAAATAAAAAAATATATTTGCATCACTTTATAAAATCAAAAGATATTACTTTTATTGTAATATACTGAATCAAATTATGGATATAATTGTAGACCAAATCCATCTCAAACCAAGCAGTCGAAGTGACTTATTGCGGAATTGGTTGCCGATTAAATATGTCCCCCGATTTGATTGAAAATTATTTTTTACGAAGTTATGCCCATTTAAAGTTTTAGTGTCAGAACTTGAAAAACCGCTAAAAATTGGTTCAAAATAGTCGCATTTTCATACAAATCAAAATAATCAATTTTTGTCTTTTGATTCTAATAGAACTTCTGATTCTCTGTCAGAATCTTTAAGAAATTTTGAAAGTTCTTCAAAATTGGCGGAATTATAGCGCTTTTTATGAAAAAAAAACAAGGCTGATTTTCTCAAAAACCCCAATGTTTTTTACGCTTAAAATTTTACTGTGGATTTTTATTAATATGAGAGTAGGGTTTCTATCCCGGGATTTCCCGTTCCCGTTTTCCCGGGAAATCTACAAAAATATATATTCCCGATTTCCCGAGAAAAAAATTCAATTCCCAGGATTATTTTAAACATTTATTACATAGCATAACTGGAAAATAAATATTTCAAAACTACTTGTGTTAGTGATTTTGCTGATGCGCAATACAAATTTTTAAAAATTGGAGCCTGTGTGTATCTTTATTGTCTTTATTTTAAAATATTAACCCTCTAAAGTAACGTGACCAGATATTTTTGACCAAAACGCGGAGCAGGAAAAAGTTTATGATACTTTTTTAAAGATTCATTTGTTTTAACCAAAAAATTTTATGTACTGAAAAATAAAAAAAGTCCTCACTTTCACATCCCGAAAACCGTAGCAAATTATATATTTCCTATTATTTTTAAGGAAAATTATATATTGGCTATTTCCAATTACATATTTGTATTAACTACAAAAAAAAGGGTGCTCACTCACCGAAAACCCTAGCAAAATGAGATTTATTATTTCCAATGATAACGCGGACTTGCTCCGTAAAAAGCGGATCATATGGTCACGTTACTCTAATGCGTACCACCGCTTTTAGGCGGACTGTAGATGAGTCGGTAAACCTACCACACCTACTTTCTTTTTTGTAGTGTTCGCTCAGTACGGCTCCTGGCTTCAAGGGGAAGGTTTCAACTTATGTGTTGGTGCATGAATTTTCTTCTTATCATGCTTCGTCTGACAGTTACGTCAGCACAAAGGGAAAATTCATCAAAAAACACTAAAACAATCTATGCATTAGAGGGTTAAAACAAGCAAACATTTAAGTACCACTAGTTTACAAATTTGGGCCTCATCTCGAGATCTGGTTTCTCGGAGATACAGAATATAAGGCTTTATTAACAGAGTTTGATTTTTTTGAAGCCAGTAAAAAATTATGAACAATGCTCTACTTTGCATTAAACCAACTTCAGTGGAAAGTGAAAGAGAATTTTCGACTGCTGGCTTTTTGTCATCAAAATTAATACACGACTCAACGACAATTCGGTTAATGCACTAGTTTGTCTCAGAATTCATTTTAAGAACTCTTCTGATAAATAACTTTTTTTCTGTGGATACTCACAAATTATAATTAAAATCTTCCAGATATTACAACTTGATTTTGTCATGCATTGAATACTTTGACATTAGAACTTGTAGCTCTAATTTCAGAGAGTTCTTTATTTTGAGGTTTTTTGGACATTGGAAATTCTAATTTTTGTTTTATAAACTTCAATAAAATAAAACTAAAAACGAGGAATCACCATTCTCGTATTTTTTGTCGCACTCTATATGCGTATAGTTGGTCATACGCATATGAATGTATATTACACATGTAAATATTCGAGCAGTCTTGATTGAAAAGTGAAAACGAAAGCTTATTAAAGTGAAAGTGCTAACTAAATATGTCTAATATACATCAAAAAATACTTTGTCTTTGGAAAACAAGTTAAGACTTAAAATTACAGTTTTTTTTTAATTAAATTAGCTCTCTTTTTTCAATTTTTCTATGAGAAAAAAGACTTCCAGAAATTAAAAAATTTCGGATATTAGAATTACCCGGAATACAAAGTGGTTCTAATTTGTGAGTGTTCACTGTACTCCTAATTCTGTTTTTACGCGATAGATACGTTACTGAAAAATTCGTGTAAAAAAAATCGCGTAAAAAAAGATACAGTATCAATATAAAAGTAGGGGATTGGTTCCACATTTGAAAAATCAACAAAAATAATAACATGAAAGTATGAAAAATTATCGGTTTTACAGGCACTGTGACCTATTTTATTTAAGTTGCTTATAAAATACATATGTTTATTGATAAATTACATAGAAAAAAGAAAAAATGCAATAAAAATATTAATTAATCAAAAAGAAAATGCATACAACATATATGTATATATATATATGCTTATATATAAGAAATCAACAAAAAAAATACAATTCATTTTAATAAAATAAAAACAGACAAAAAATATTGTAAATCATTATTTAATCGATATTATTTTCTGATAAAACGGGAATTCTTTTTTGAGAAACTTGAATGTCATTGTCGTCCCTCAGAATTTCAACTTAATTTTCAAGCATTTTCAGCTACATGAAAAATGTAGATGTAGTTTGACAACAGTGGGTGGCATCTCACATACAAATAAAATACTTAAAACACTATATTTTCGCACCTAAGGCAGACTTTTTCTACGTTTTAGCAAGTGGTTCTTTTCGTAAAATTTCAACGAAATCGGACATAAACTCTGTCCGCGTCGTTTACAGGTTTGTGATTGGAAGCTCAAATATTGAGACAACTATTTTTATTCCTCAAGCTAAAATAAATGCAAAAAAAAATAAAATACATCTCCAAAACTTTGAAAATAAACACCCTAGTATACATACATATATGTTACCGGCCAAACTAGTTTTTAGGATAAACTAGTTTTTCCTAGGCCAAACTAGTTTTTCCTAGGCCAAACTAGTTTATCCGATGCGTGTTAGGATAAACTAGTTTAGCCTAGGACGAACTAGTTTGTCCTGATAAAAAAATTTATCAAAACTAGTTTGGCCTACGATTAACTAGTTTTTTCTGAATCGAATGTTTTGAGGGTAATTATTTACTTTTTGACCCATTGTCACAGGGAGTGGGGGTTGCGGGGTTCGTTCACAAGGGGTACTCTGAACATAATTCCGTTGGATTTAGCCGGCAGTCACCCCTTGAAAAATTTTTATGATATATCCAACACCTAGTTTTCTAGCCACAATAATTTTACATAAGAGTAGGGATAAGCTCAGAATTTAAAACTCCCAAAAATCCAACACCGGCTTCGCGGCGGCCTTCGGCCGCGGATCAGTCTAGAAATTAGCCGACGGCAACTCCTTTAAAAATATTATGGAGCGTTAAAATTTCTGGTAAAATTCGATGACGCAGGCCGCATTTTAGTATGTCAACGTACATGGAGCGATCCATAATTTTATCAATCCTATGAATTGGTCCAATCCCATGACCAAAGAAGACCCCGCAGACCATTACATTTCCACCTCCGTTCTTTACAGCGGCTTTGCAATACCTAGGATTCAATCTATCGCCTTTTGCTTTGCATATAAGCCTTATTCCACGTTCATCTCAACTTGAGTGTCCAAAAATGAAAGACTATGTTGTTTTCTGACAAATCGAAGTACAGCCTGAAAGATTCGGATGTACGCATACTAAAAGGAGAAGGATTGAATCTTAAGTATTGCAAAGCCACTGGTAAGAACGGTGGTGGAAATGTAATGGTCTGCGGTTTCTTCTTTGGCCATGGGATTGGACCAATTTATACACTGAACCAAAAACGTACATAAATTTTTAAGAAAAAGTTTCTTAAAATTATTTACCGAAGGAACGTTCCATAAAATTAGATTTATCATCTAAATCTTTCTTATAACTTTAAGTATGCGGTTCATAAAGTTATTGAGTATAATTCTCCTCAGGTTATAAGAAAGTTTTCATATAACTAATATATGAAATCGCGTTTTAGAAAAATTTATTGTCCAAGCATAAGAAAAAGTTGCTATGGATCTAGGATTTCTTCTTAAAATTTATGAAATGTTTATATTTCAGCATACGTTAAAAACGTTTGCTCATAATCTAAGAAATTTTTCTTATTCGCTAAGAAATATATATCTATCTGCCTTTTCGACAAACAAAGTGTTCTTTTCATATAAGACACGTTTCTTGGATCTTAAGAAAACTTTCTTAGCGAGCACAGCCTTTGTCATTCTCTTTGTCATTCGCTTTCAAAAACGTTTAAAAGTGTCGACTTGTTATTAATTCATAGGTCTAAGTGAGTCAGTTTGCAACTGACTGCCACTCCTTCCTAACCTAACCTAACCTATTAATTCATTTAAAAGTGTATCAGAAACTGAAAGAATATGAAAATTTGGCCCGAATAAGGAAAACCATCTGTATACAGACTTGTAAGTAAGATGAACGAGCAAATTGAATTCCACCTAATAATATATTTATGTACAGATTGATATCGACTTTAAATTTCTAAATTTAGGTGCGAACGATTTTCTGGAAGTGTGGGTGGCAAAAATGGCGAAACTCTACAATTTTTTCTAAAAACTGAATGCTGCTAAAGGAGGACCAAATTTTGTACGATTTAAGGAACTACCCACGCAGTCAGTTGAAAAAGGTAAATAATCCCTCTTGCTACTGTGAAATAAAAAGCCATACAGAGCAGGAATAAAGTTTTTAATTTATTTATTTTCAGGACCAATTTGTATATAAATATGTTTTTAAATGCATACTAATACACTTCTTATGTTTTTATTTTTTCAAAGGAGAAACATCATATGTATTCGCCACGCTCTTTTTTCTGCACGCGTATCTCTACCTAATCGGTAAAGTAATGCAAACAGACAGTACTGGTAAGAAATCTGTAAAGAGATATACCGTAAACGATTCATAGGAATCCGTATGTTTTGTGGGGCCAACTAGTCCGCAGATTGAATAGCATATAAGTTTTTTAAAAGAAAAGAATCAAAACGTACAACCTTTTATCCTGGCAGTTGGTGAATCTGACTACAATTCGTTTCAACAGTTCTTTTTATATTTGGATGGTCAAAAGTTAGTCTTCAACCATTTTCTCCGCTGCTTCGATGTATGCTACAAATGTTACCATATTTCAGGTTGTACTTCAAATAGCCGGATGCATCAAGCCATTTCTGGAAATGGTCGCCTGAATTTGGCGATTCGCCTATGGCTCTGTATTATGGTTGGCGAAAATACAAGTTCGCCTTCAAAACAATGCTGTCAAATTGCAAAACACAAATTGACGACTGAAAAACTTCAAATTTGTAATTTTCAAAATATTGAACTTACTGTTTTTATAAATGAAAAAATAAATACGATGCTGTGGATAACAATATACAAAGAATACGGCGGAACATTAGGGACAGTTCGAACCCACTCGAGCTGTCTAGCCGGCTGCAAACAAATTCATTCCTTAAATATTGACAAGAAGTATATGAAGAAATTGTTTTTCCAGATTTGTGTCTTACTTTAGGGTTAATAAAGAAGCTTTTGTGGTTTTGTTGGAAAAAATCGAAAGCTCATTCAGATCATACCGTCATAGTGCATCAATCCCACCGATTTTAAAACTGGCTTCTGCAGTACGCTTTTTTGCTGACGGCTCCTACCAAAAAAACGTTGGAAATGATTTTGAGTTTGTCTCAACGGTCCAGTTGTTTTAAAAGAAATGCTGGACATTTTTGAGACAGTAATTTGCCATGCGTGGATGAAAATGGAAATGACAGACGACGCGAAGCAGAAGGCAAGAAGTTTTTTTATAGAAAGTTTGCAATACCGGAGTCATTGGTTGCGTTGACGGAACCCATGTTGGTATTGTTGCTCCGGATCAATTAAAATATCAATATTTCAACAGAAAGTGATTTTACAGCCTGAATGCAATGATAGTATATCTCAACTGGAATAATGTTATCTACGTTATCAATTCTAATATATATAATAATAAATGAATTTTTCAAAAAATTTGGCACACAAAATCTGGCAAACGAAAGTTAGGCGACTCGCTTACAGTAATATGAAAATTTTTGACATTCGCGCTATTTTGACGTTTGAGACGAAACAGCAGGGCGACTCGCAAACCGTAATTTCAATTTACGCGAGTCGCTTAATTTTTCAAGCGACTCGCAAACGATGATAGGGCTAATAATAAATTGTATGAAACATTTCTTGCATTATAGGAAAATTTTCTTAAAAAACTATCGATATGTAACTTAATGAATACTTTTTCTTAGATTATAAGAAATATTTCTTTGGCTAGGTTTTTATGAAATTTTCCTAGTACATATATAAGTAGCTTTTCTTAACTGATAAGTACATTTTTGGTTCAGTGTAAGATTGATGAAATTATGGATCGCTCCATGTACGTTGACATACTAAAAGATTTGATGCTACCATATACCGATGAAGAGATGCCACTTAAGTGGAGGTTCCAACAGGACAACGATCCAAAATCACCCCTTAGATTTTTAAGGCGTCGCTTCAGAGTAATAGATTTGAATTTCTTAGTTGGCCTGCCCTGACCTGAATCCTATTGAGAACTTGTGGGAGATCGTTAACATGAAAATCAAGAGAGAAAATTGCAAAACCACGGCGGATTTGAAATATCCTGGGATGAAATATCGCAGGATATCATTAATAATGTAGTTTCCTCTATACCAAAAAGATATGCGTGTGTCATCCAGAATAAAGGGTTTGCAACTAAGTACTAATATTAAAAATTTTTGTTGACTATATAAAAGGGGGTGCTTTAGTTTTGTACATTAAGTTTTCTGGCTTAAAATGTTCCTTTGATAATAACTTTTTATTTATAAGACGTTGAATTTTTAAAACTTTTGTCTGTTAATAATAAAGGTATAAATATATATAATAAATGCACAACACGGTTCAAAAACGTCGTTTTCACAAAAAAATTATGATTTGAAAAAAATGTACTGAGGGGGTGCTTAAATCTTGGCCAATACTGTATATATTCAGGCTTTATTTCGAAAACGGGTGACGCGACTTTGATGAAACTTGGGGGTGAGGTACATATCGCTCATTTACTTCAAGAGTGGCATAACTCAAAAAACACAAAGTGGGAGAAAAACGCATTTAAAGTTTTCAATAAGTTACTTTTTATATGAAAATTCAAAAAAGTATGTTTACATAAACTCTTCTCACTAGACGAGTTTATAAGATACCTTTCTGAGTTTTTGACACAAAATAAAACATGAAATGGCGGATATTTCTGCATGATTAACTCAAAAATTACGTTTTTTGAGTTATGCCACTCTTCAAGTAAGTTAGCGATATGTAAACAAAATTCAGACTGGGCTTGGTTATAAGTTTTCAAAGACCCTTGCAGGGGCGTGGCACAGCCCTAAACTTTTATTTCCATAACGTCATATCTCGAAAACCATTCAAGATATTGTAATGAAATTTGATAGACAGATGCAGATCATAAATATCATAAATTTTCCCAAAAGTGGGCAGAATAAAAAAGTGGGCGTGTCATTTTTCAATAATTGAAAATTTTGATTCAATAATTTTCGAAAACGGCTCAGACGATTTTCAAAAAAAATTTTAGGATAGTACTACTGAGGACAGTCATCATAACAAGCCATATCACTATACTGGCAAAACTCGTTGAAGGGCGTGGCACAGCTCACAATATTTAGAAACGATATAATAAGAGAATTAACAACGCAGCCGTTCTAAAATTTTAGATGGTAGATATACTTGATATAAGGTACCTCAAGACCAAAAATGGGTGCAATAGTACCAGTGGGCGTGGCAACTCCCATACATACAAAAACGTTTAATGTTATATTTCGTGTACTATGGGAGTAATTTTCTTTAAATTTGGTGTAAAGGTGTCGGTTACTATAAGCTTTGAAGTTAAATGGATCTCAACGGGATTGCGTTAGTGGGCGTGGTACCTCCCATACATACGAAAAACGTTTAATGTTATACTAAGTTTATTAAAGGAGTATTTTTTTTAAGTTTTTTGTTCCATTCGATAGAGGAAGCTCGAAAAATAGTTGTGGACATCAGTAAGGGTGGCTCCGGACCCTGGAAAGGACCGTTTTTGACCTATTTCGTCGAAATTTTTTTTGTTGCAATAGACTTTTAATTACAGTGGTGTAGTGTTAATATTGTAGTTGTCAGTTTTAATATTTGACCACTTAGTGCGTCCTGAGCGATTTGCGGAATTTGTTGATGGAAGGATATTTTCCTTGTTCTTTGGATTATCCTGGTGGTTGTTACTCCACAAGTGACTACTCATCGAGGCGGTCTACCCCGAGTCACTTTTGGTCACTTGGAGTCACCGAGGTGAGTAAAAATTCTGATCTTGCGATTTTTTAAGAATTTCACCATAACACGTATAGGCCATGCCGATGCAAGGGACTTATTGCACCTTATTATATTTTGAATTTGTCGCTCTTTGACGACAGGAAGCAGTGTAATGAAAGCTATATCGTATAAACAACTTTCTTAATTTTTTTTAGCTTTTTAAACCTTTTCAAATTTTTGAAGTGAGAACTTCTTTAGGCACGTTGTGCACCTCCGTAAGAAAGCATTTGCGGCTGAGGAAAAATGTATAAACTCGCGACAGGACACCGACATCGATGACGTCACAATAACAATATTTTTAAAATTATGTAGCATGCTTTTAGATCTATGTTGATAGATCAGTAGCCAAGACAACAACCATGACGTCATCAGTTGGTATATGGTAATTTTATAAATTTGCTGCGTGCTTTTGGGCATGGTTGTTGTCTTGGCTACTGATCTATCAACATAGATCTAAAAGCATGCTACATAATTTTAAAAATATTGTCAGGTCACCACAATTTTGGCTAGTAGTGTACCGACTATTTTAAATTTATTGTATTGTATTGTATTGTTTATTTAAATTTAGCACTTACAAGAATGAACTTATAATTAAGCACTAATTACAAAGTGATGTATGTGTACAAAGTAACATTAAACTGTAATTAATAAAAATCTAAAAATATTAGTTAATAAAATAGAACAAAAAAAAGAATAAAACTAAACAGACATGAAAAATCGAGCAGGAATTTGTGCGACCTAATCGTTCATAAATGGATAGAAACCAAAACATAAGAGAATTTTTCTGCAGTCCAGCTGCAATGGTAGAAACATAGGTTATGTTTGCTACAAACATTATTTAAATTAATGCGATGAGATCACACTTACATGAAAAACGATTAAAAACTATTAATAAATTAAATTAAATTACAATGAAATTACATTATGCTCATAAATTTCGAAACCAAACATAAAACATTAAAATGCACAACTACTCTGAAGACAAGAACTTATATAGTTTAGATTTGAATTCTATTGTATTGCATATACGCTGGAAGTCGGGTGGAAGTGTGTTCCAAAGACGTATGGAATTAACAAAATACTGCCGTTCGGATGATAGACTGGCATACATCGGTTGAATTAAATTATTACCACGATTAGACTTTAAAAATTTCAGTTTTTCATATAAATATATAGGCTCCTTAGTGAAGATTATCTTATACAGTGTTCCAAGCGCTTTGAAGTTCAATAAACTATCAAAAGTTAAGCCAAAAATTTTCTTGGCGTACTGCGATACGTGGTCACTACGTTTCAATCCAAAAACATAGCGAGCGATGTTATTGTATGCCACATTAAGTTTGCGTTTGCTTGCAGCATCACAGTATGCGAAAATTTCGGATCCGTACAGTAAGGTTGGTACGAGATAAGCTTTGGCCAGCAGCATTCTGATTTTGATTTTAAGCGGAGTGAAATATTGTGTAGCCCATAAGTTTCGTAACACTCCGCAAATTTTTCCTACCGTAATATTGACATGATTTGTCGAATTCAACGTGCTGTTGAACGTAATACCAAGATTTTTGGACGAGTTTACAACTTTAATATATAAGCCATTAAGAATAATATTAGGTATAGTTGGGATATTATTAAATTTTTTGCAAATGATTAAACATTTAGATTTATTTGGATTGAGGCAAAGACCATTTGCTGTTGCCCAATCGTTGATTCTTTTTAAATCTACATTCAAATTGGCGATACAGCTTTCAAGGTCGTTCTTGGGACAGGAAACGTAAAGTTGTACATCGTCTGCATACATATGAATGCTACAGTTTTGTAAAACACTCGGCAAGTCATTAATATAAGCTGAGAACAGAAGTGGTCCCAGTATAGAACCCTGCGGAACTCCGCGGGCTACAGGCAAAAAATTTGAAATAGCACAACCAATATTAACTGCTTGTGATCTATCAGTTAGATACGAGTATGTCAAACGAGTGGCGTTAAGCGAAAAATTGACATTTTTGACAGTTTAGTACAAAGGATTTTGTGATCGACTGTGTCGAATGCTTTTGAATGGTCTAACAGAACCAAAAAAGTAATTTCGTTGCGATCAAAATTATTTCGGATTTCATCAGTAACGTCTAATAACGCTGACACGCAACTACGTTTTGGCCTAAACCCCAATTGTCTGTCAGTATGCAAGGCATTTTCCAGTAAAAATGTGTCTATTTGTTTGTACATCAGCGTTTCAAAAACCATTGACAAAAATGGCAAAATAGCAATTGGGCGATAGTCGTTACCTGCTTTGGGGATAGGAATAATTTTAGCTTTTTTCCAGAAAGTGGGATATTCTGATTTTGTTAAAATTGTATTAAAAATAAATGTGATGAAGGGAAGCAATACAGGAAGCAAAACCTTGATGAATTTGGGATGGATTTCATCGAAACCGACCGCATTAGATTTGATTCCTAAAAAACATCGTAGAACTTCAGAGGGGTCTACGCATCTGAAACTGAAAGCATTGTTCAAGATTAATGTACTAGAGGAGTTCGTGTAAATGTTTCCATTGGCTGTTGGCATAGGAATATCAACGAATTTTTTGTTTAATGCTTCAATATCTGCGTTTGCACTAGCGGTTGAAGCTTTTTTCCCTACCCCAATTTGCCGAATGATCCTCCAATTCTGTTTGCTATCAAGAGCAGAGCTAAATTTGTTTTCATAGTGTGACATTTTTGCAGCCTTCACAGCCCTGACTACATCTTTTCTGCATTCTTGAAAAACACTGTAAGGTTCCGGCGTTTTAAAACGCTTCCATCGATTGTAAGCCATATCACGTTTTGCAATGACAGATTTTAAATTGAGCGAAAACCAGGGTGGTTGATTAGATTTGATAATTTTGGTCTTAAGGGGAACGTATTTATTGAATAAGACATTCACATTTTTTTGGAAAAAAGACAACTGATCATTTACAGACAGCATATGGAAAATTTTAGTCCAGTCAACGCTATGGAACTCAATTTGAAGGGAGCAGTAATCAATGTTTTTGAAGTCGCGATATTTTATTATTTGCTCTGATATTTTCAGCTGAAAATCGTAGGTAAGAAAAATCAAGTCATGCTTAGAGAAAACACAGGCAGATAATTGATCATAGAGTAAGACTTTTTTAATATCACCAACGAAAAACAGGTCTAATAACGTATTTCGATTATTTGCAAAATGAGTAGGTGTAGTATAATTTACAGACGTAAGACCTAGAGCGCACATGTCCTCATTTAAATGACTCTCAACCAGCAAGTTGCTGTCTAAGTCACCGGATATGATTATATCAGTATAGGAGTTTGCAAATAATTCAATTTTTTGTACCAAGTCAGTGGTACTAATATTACGATTCGGCCTGTAAACATTGCCAACAAGCAGTTTTTTGGAATCACTTATCAAATCAATAAAAATGTATTCAATTTTATCATTTGCGTTAGATTTACTTTTCAAATTGCATGTAATGCCCTCCCTAACAAAAATTGCAACACCACCAGCATGAGATTCACGATCAGCGCGAAAAATTTTGTAACCATTAACATCAAAGACGCTATCTTGAACTTCAGGCAGAAACCAAGTTTCAGAAACGCAAATTACGTCGATTACTGAGTTAACAAAGAGGTAACGAAACTCATCAATTTTTTTGTGTAGGCTCTGCGCGTTTATATGACAAACCTTCAATCCATCCTTTTGCTTGCTTAAAATTCGAAGCATAGCATAAATATTGTCTTTGGAACCACATCGACTTTTATCTAACATATTGATTTTTTTAAAAATTCAAATTTGTGAAAATGCGTATTTGCAACACAAAGATTGGTATAATATTGCACATAAGTTGAAATTTTAGTATGGTTTCTCAAAAAAATTAATTTAAATGAGTAAAAAGATTGTTTGTAATAAAATTGGATTAAAAGTAATAACAAATAAAACCTATTTAATAAAATTTTAAATGGTGGCAGCGTCACGGAAGACATCGTTATGCTCATCAACATGAGACTCACGAAAAAGACTGCGCTGTTCAGTTTGCAGTTGTTGTTGGACGAACTGATCCAGTTGTTCAGTAGTTTCAATGCGTACAGCCGCGTCGCCACTTTTCTTTTTAACATGAACAAGCCCACGCATTATAAAAGCTGCGAAAAATGATTTTTGCTTTTTTAAACGGAGAGCAGTTTGAAATATTTTAAAATTTGTTGCCGTGAGGCTTTCATTTACATAAAATGGCACATTTGAATTAAAGCCGAGGAGATTTATGCGCAAGAAATCGTTTTTAGTACGTTTAAAACCGGCAATCGATTTCATAAAATAGTTTTTATCTCTCGGTGATGCAAGTTTGACCAAAATCGGAGCATCAGGCTTATCGTTTTTTATATTCTTAAGTCGAAAAATATTTTTTATTGTTAGCGGAGAAATACTAATAGTACGGCAAAAACTACTAAAGAGTTCGTGAAGGTTTTCATTGTCGACGTATGGAACTCCATTTATCCGAAGATCACAAGCTACAGCAGAGTTCTCATGTCGAGCGATCTGCGTTTTTAGATAGTTAATATCCGCTTTTAAGCCATTTATTTCGCACACCACTGGCTCCAAGCTATCAACTCTTGTTGTCAAACATTCACGTTTAAATGCTTGAAACTCAGCTAATTCAGTTTCAATAGACTGAACTTTTCCTGTAATTTCAGCACATCTATTATTTATCGAGTCCAATTCGGTTTCAAATTTCACTGTGAGCTTTTTTCTAGAACAGAAAGCTCCGTAGATAGCTTGTTGAATAGTCCTTCAACGTGTGATTGCAATCTCACCTCCATTATTTTCATTTGTGAGAGAATAGTGCTAGACAGATCATCATCACTTTGCAGGACGGGAGCCTTTTCAGCATCAGAAAAAAGTCTTTGTCGACGTTGCAGGGTATCTCTAAGCTTTATGGCTGCTGGCGAAGACATTATTAAGTTTCTTACTTGCGCAAGCTTTGTGCGGTATGTGTGCTTAGTGCTTAAGACACAAGACACGATAAAAACAAATAAACACAGGTGTCGGTGGTAAATCTGTTGGCAACGCGAAAATTCTGCAAGTTTTTTGTTTGACAGATGGCTTTGTTTACCTTTTTTTCTTAATTTTGTAAAGTAATTTATTTATCGCGTTTAAGCCACTTTACAGTGATTACGTATGACTTTAAATAAATGGAGGAAAGCTAATGTCAAGTTTTCAGCTTTTAAAATCCAGTGTCATCCTGTGTCGGTGATGACGCATCCGATGTCGGTGGCCTGTCGCGAGTTTATAAGTTATAAATTTGAATAAAACAAGCACAAGTTGCACTTATCGATGTCGAAATTTTATTACTTCTTTGGTTTACAAATTTGGGTTCTTATATATTAAACTTTAGCCTATTCGTATATGAACACATACATACTTAAAATACGCTTACATACATATTTCTTATGCATAGCTTAAAGAAAGAACAAAGAGTTGCATTAACAAAAATAAGCAAAGCAAGCGAAAGCATTTGGCTTTGATTGTTTTTGTTTTGTGAGCTCTAGTTTATTGCTGAGCCCGAATGTTTACATTGCGACACTCAGAATTGGGTTGCTGGCGAATGTTTACATTACGACACTTAGGTTTTGGTTGCTAGCTTTCTTAAAGAAATGCAGTGAATGTTTACATTACGACACTTAGGTTTTGGGTCGCTGACTTTCTTACTTTGTTGCAGTTTAATGGGATTGCAATAAATTACGAAATAGTTCTGAATTATTTTCATATTTTACTGTAAGCATTTTATTATGAAATGAAAATAATGAAAGTGGTGCAATTGAAATTAAATTATGTGAACAGGGGCGGATGGTACATTCTGTACAGTTACAGGCGCTGATTCTATAACTTTCATACATTTTTGCTCAGCCGAAAAAAAAAGTGAGAACTTCTTTAGGCACGTTGTGCACCTCCGTAAGAAAGCATTTGCGGCTGAGGAAAAATGTATAAACTCGCGACAGGCCACCGGCATCGATTGCGTCATTTGCACTTAACTTAGTTTTGTATAGTAACTGTAATAATACTGAAATGTAATGTTTTTTAAGTGAAAAATTCTTATTTTATGTATAATAAATGAATATTGTAATTTACCCAAAATTTATAGTAATTTCTATTGATAAATAAAACAATTCGTAAAAAATTATTCCATAAACATTACAAAACATCATGAAAACAAATTTCAATTATATTATTTTAAGTTCTCACTTCTGTCGGCACTCCCAGAGTGCAATCCGCCGTTTTTTTTTAATATATCAACTTATTCAACTTTTGTCCACAAATTGCATATTTTTTCGATTTTCTCAACCTCAAAACGAAAAACCGAACAATGGTCGGTCTCCTGGTACTACTTTTCAAACGTATTCAACAAATTTTTGTGACCAACGACGTACACTGCGACAACAAGAGCTCCACTAAGATATTGCAGTTTATTTTTTGTGGTCATTAGAGGAATTACTATGTATATAAAATGTTTTCATAATTGGCAGCTCCTTATGCGAATTCTTCTCTATCGTTACAATCGTTGTAAGACGACTAGTTTGCCGCTAATTGAACAAAACGAATTAAATTTAAACAGCCTAAGCTCCGATAAAATAAAATATGATGGATTGAGATTCAGGCTTTTTCAACAACTAAACTATATTTTTCATTTCATTTGTTACTCTAGTGCTTAAATTTAGTACTAATTTTTTAGTTATGTTCTACAATGAATGTAATTTAATAATGAAGTAATTTATCCAAAGGTGGTTTCAAAAATTAACCAAAATATTTTTAATTCTTAAAAATACCTTGGCAGCAACCGCTGGTAGTTAGTTGCGACGCGCTTATTGGTGTCAATGGTCTGGAGTTGAGGACCGCTTCGACCTCGACCAACGTCGTCGTCATTTCTTCGGCGGTTGGTATCGCGCACCCGATTGTGCGGAGCAGATGATGTTTCGCCGATTTCACGGCTGCCTCCCAGAGCCCACCAAAATGCGGCGCTCGTGGGGGAATGAAGCAACATCTGACTCCTATTAGAGCTGCGTATGACATCATCGCGTTGTATTGTGCGTTGAAGGCCTTCGATAGTTCTGCCAGTTTTCGGTCTGCGCCCACGAAATTCGTGGCGTTGTCCGAATAAATCGTCTGAGGAAGTCCACAGCGGCTGACGAACCTTTTAAGACAGAGAATAAAACATTCAGTGCATAAATCTGATATGATACAAGTTCTAAATTTGCTACTTTCGAAGCGAGTCAAATGAAAGGCACTATATACATTTTTACGGGTCGTCGACCTCGGATTTTTAACGTTGTATGTACCGGTCCGCAAAAGTCGACACAGCAAATTAGAAATTGTCGGATTCGCGTTAGTATTTTAGGCTTGTATGGGAAACAGTGAACGCATCGCCTAACTATTTTGCTACATGCATCACGTGCATTTACTAGCCAAATTTGTTGGCGTAGTACTATAGTCCAAGTAATACTTTCGGCCTAGGATGGCAATTCGAAACGTGTAAATGCCGTAAGTATATTTGCACGAAACGTGAATTTTTTGGCATGAGCAATGGAAATTTTGCATATAGAGTATTATATACAAAACGAGAAACTTTCAGATACATTCGAGTCCGTCTCAGGTGTGCGCTAAAGTTTTTTGCTGTCACCAATCTTATTTCTGATAGAAATAAATCTGATAGTCATTTCTCCTTCAGAAGGAGTAGATCTGAAAATCAAAATAACTAACCCAACCGGTGTCAACAATAGATTTATAATAGGCGAATCCATCAAAGAAGTGAATCACTTTTAGTATGGGAGGCAGCGTTGCATTTTGCGAAGCAATTTCCTCCCGCTTAATTTTTTTTGCAAATGATAGCTTATGTATAGCTTATGATTGAAATAAGCGTCAGCCAGCCGACTAGGCCTGGTTGTGAGAGGCCGACAAAAAAAGTTTTGCGCAATAACTCGAAAAGTAAGCCACAAGTAGAAAAATATATTAAGACCAATGCCTCCGGTACTATTTACTTATTTAAGCCTGTTGCATGAATTGATAAAATCAAAGAATTGCAATTCTATGAATAAAATTTCTGGAACTCAACTATTCATTTCTTTGAATGTGAACCAAAGAAAAAATTTTCAAAATCAAAACTTTTTGTTCTTTGTATTTTCAAATTCAAATTATCTGATTTTACAACAAAATATTTTAGCTTAATCAGCTAAATGTTTCACTGATAGTACAAATAAAAAACCTTTGTCTAATCAGGGAAGCTCCTGGTTCAAACCCCGGTGACGACATATTTTTTTTAAATTTTTTAATTTAAAGGTACTTTTAAATTTAAAAATTAAAAAATAAAAAAAATAGAAAAATAAAAAAAAATTATGTCGTCGCCGGGGTTTGAACCAGGAGCTTCCCTGACTAGACAATGGTTGTTACATTCGCAGTTTAACGACATCATTTTAGTATGTGTTATAAATGATGTTGGTAGCTGAGTTGGGTAAGATCAAAGAGAATAAATTAATTCTCTTTGGTAAGATGAGCATCTTTGAACAGTGGCATGGCGCAGAACAAAGGTTCAATTCTGTGATCGGGTGGTTACAGGTAAAAAAAAATTTAAGTTCTCCTTTGAAGTTTTAAAAACGTATTAAATTAATAGATTGACAATAAGTACCAACAACAGCATTAGAGAAATAGATGGAAAGAAACATGCCTTTTTTGATTGAAACCAACGAATTTATTCTAAGTTTCAACAAAAACTTTAGGAAAATTAACAAATGTTTTTTTGAAACCAACGAATCTATTTTAAGTTTCAACAAAAGCTGTAGGAAAATTAAGAAATCATCTTTTTTTAGTTGTTTTTTCGAACAGAAAATAGTTTTTATATAGCCGTCATCAGTAACTTTTAAGCCGATTAGTAAGAGTTTGGCTAGCCTTATATGTTCCATTTCTTGCATAAATCTGATGAGAATCTAAGCAAACTAAGCCAAACTCTTACTAATCGGCTTAAAAGTAACTGATGAATTTTCTTAGCAGAAAACGAAACTAGTATAACTAGCTTTAGCCCATTTTTGCTTTTTTGTTTATCTTTCTAAGAGTATTTTTTTTTTGGTTTTTGACACAAAAAAGTTATTGAACTGATTAGCTCAATAAAATAGCTATAAATCATCTCTTGTTATATCAGAGAAACTGTTTCTATGACTGAAAATCATACGAAAAATTAATTGAAATCGGACACGAAATTGTTTGATATCATAGAATCTTTTTTTCTGTGTAATAACACATCCGTGCTATAATCAATAAAACGAAAGATACCTTCGGTTTGGCAATCTTCGTTCCTTTCAACGACAACGTCTCTTTGAATCTTTGAGTCAAACGTGAAGCCAATTTTTTTGTACCGTAAAAACCTGATTTCCATTCAAATAAATGGCGTAAATGGAAATGGATTGGACACACGTTATGGAGCGTTCTATGCTCCGTGCGAAGATAAAGGACACAATTGAAGGCTACAAGAAACAAGATGGCAAACGCCATTTAAAATTTATGCCAATCCGCAGTGTCTAAATGAGTTGCTAACTTATCAAATGACTCGATGTTAGTTTCAGTCGTGGTAGTTAGTGGCAGCAACTTGGGTTGAGCTCTCGGTAGCACTTTCGTCAGTGTTACAGATGCTTTCTCCGTTATTGCTCTCAAAATTATTTCTGTGGGCAGAAGAACTTTTGTTGGAAGCAAGCACTCAGTAAATAAAACAACATGAATATATATTTTAATTTTTCAGTTTGAGCTGAAAAACGTATGTACTCGATCAAGGGTGCTTATGACCCCAACATCACAGTGGCAACGCTACCAGTGTAATTAGACTTGGGATTTAAAATTTTAGGGATCAATTTGTCTAAACATAAGCTACTTATGTATGTAATGAGTCATTCAGAACTCATTCAGATACATTTTTATTAATAAATAATTTCTCCATACAATTTACATGTAAAACTAACAGGCTTCGGCGCAACCTTATAAAATTGCACTACAGAGCTGAATTTTCGTGAACTTTTTCTTCATATCATAAACTTACTTTTTAAGCAACAGCACCTCAAAAAAACAAAAAGAAAAAAAATTGAAATCACCCTAATGTACATATGTATATGTCACCGGCCAAATTAGTTAATTTGAAGGCCTGAAAGTATGCAATTTAATTTTAATGTAAAAGCACTGTGAATAGTGAAGCCAGTGTTGAACATATTGTATTATAGACTAAGCCGCGAAGTCACTGTTGGACATATTAGAGGATGTAAATCCGGAATCGCGGTCGTAGGCCGCCCAATTACCCTCACTTACCACTTGCCAAGTATACAATGAAATTGACAAATTTTGTTGTCTGACTTTGCTACTGTCGTAGACTTCACAAACCACAGTGCTGTAGCATTAAAATTTCATTGCACATCTTTAAGCTTAACGTAACTACTTTGGCCTAAAAACTAGTTTGGCCGGTAACATATATAAAACAAAGTCGGGTTAGTTACACCATTTATAACTCAAGAACAGCTAGACCGATTTTAATGATCTCTGATTTGTTGGATTGGGTGCAGTAGCGTCACTTTACCAAAACCTTGGGGGGCAAGAATTATAATTCCACCACTATTAGATACTTTTATTGAATTGTTGTATTGAAAATTCCTAGTATCAGATCCTTGGGGGGGGCAATGCCCTCCCCAGCCCTAACGAATTGACGCCACTGATTGGGTGCATATTTAAGTTGGCTCTCATACAAAATATTTTTAAAACACAATTCTCACAAAGACCTTATAATCGATTCACATGAAATTTACACCACGCGTCTCTATATTAAGACGCATAGCCTAGGCTAGGGTTGACCATTTGGCCTCCCACGGTCGCATGCAATGAAACGTACGCCGTGCAGTTGCTGGGGCCCTACTCTGTAATTCGATTCGAAAGGCCAATTACTCGAATTCGTATAAACTCCACTCTGCAATCTGGCTGTCGTTTTTATTTTTTGCCGTCTTCGGAAATGCGAAAGTTTCCGAACTTAGCAACTCGAACGGAACTGCCGAACTTGTTTACTTTTCGGATTTTTGTTCGATAGTAATTTGCTGCGAGGATGTAAGTTTTTAACTTAATTTATAAATAAAATCTTAACATAAAATAATCATGGGCATAAAAATATGAGCACCAAACTACACCAATTCGAAATTTTGGCCGATTTTTTATGGACACAGATTTGGCTAAAGCTCAAGTAAAAAAACAAGCAACAAGAGTTGTGAAAAATTTACAAAAACACTGTGTATGCATATTATTTTATTACCTTTTGTCAATGAGTCCCAAAACATTAGACTGACCTCTAATCAATTTGCGCTGAACTCTTTCATCTCCCATATCATCGTCTACACGATGGTCTTTAAAAATTTTAATTTTTCGAAATACCACCCGCGATTTTTTTCAGGGAAAATGTTGGGGGACCCTTCTAGTGTCAAAATCCGCGAACCGCGCAATCGAACGTCCAGCCGTTTTTTTTTTCGACATTTTCATTTTTTTAACGATTTTTTGAGTATATTTCGGTGTGTATATATATTTGAGCAGTTCAAAATAAAAACTTTTTGATTTTTTTCACGATGTGTCAGTGGAATACAATAGCCCTATATGTCTAGACAAAACAACCCATAAGGATTTTCATCAATTTTGAAAACTGGATTGCCGCCGCCTGTTTTAAGTCGCCTACCCATTTTCGAAAATATTGATTTAAAAAATGGTGCAAGCTAAAGAGGTTATCAAATTTTGCAACAAAGTGGGTATGCTTTTCGAACTATTATCAATCGAGGAATTCGAATCCGTGATAAGTTTTTCTTCTTCTTCCTTTTTTCACATAAAAAAATTGAAAATTGATCTGACCAAAATTAAAAAATGCCGATTTTCTACTTTCAAGTTGTATAATCTTGATATAATATTTTACCGCCGATCTAGTGGTACATTATTTTTAATGTACCTTTATTTGCTTAAGAGAAAACCGTAAACCGCATATCAATATCTTCAAAACCAAGATATCTGCATTTTTCTAAATTAATAGACCTGAAATTTTTCGATTCGGCGTTGACATACATATATACATTAGGGTGTTTCACTTTTTTTCAAAGGTTCTCCAAATTCAAACCTTAAACCGAAATTCGATTTATTATCAAAAAAAAGTAATTCATGAATTTTTTCAGATTTTTTTTGAGGTCATTTACCACTCGCCAATCGCCATTTTAATAAAAAAACTCGCACAATACATTTTTTCCTTTATAATTTTTTTCCATGACTTCTAAACTACATTTTTTCTTGTCTAAATATTAAGGAATAATAATATCTTTGGGTTAGGTATCGAAAAAAGGCTTTACCTATCTTCTAAGTGTGAAAATTGGAAGAAATGAACAAAAAATTGCCTAATTTGTGCTTTTTTTGCTTTTTTACTTAAAAATATTAGGGAATTTTTTGTACATTTCTTCCAATTTTCACACTTAGAAGATAGGTAAAAACCTTCGAATTGGGCTATCGAACAGTATTGCCTTTCGAATCGAATTACAGAGTAGGCCCCCTGATCTCTATGTGCTGGTTCGTTTGTCAAATAAATATTCAAGATACCCAGTCGGAGTCAAACGTGCAAAACAAAACAAGTGTGCGCAAATGAATTGCGCAATGCCAGTTGAGAAAAATGCAGGTCAAAAACATTTGTTTTTATTGACGAATTTTGAGCTTAAAAATTGTTTGTGTAGCCATGTGATGCTTTCGCATTTTTTTTATGCAAACATTTATATTTATTTATTTACATCAGCGATGGACGAATTTCTACTGGGTAATGTTTTGATTTCGTTTAAATTTCTACACACATTTACACACATACTAGCGCGAAATTCATGTGATAGAAGTCAACTCGCTGTCGACTTTTGGGCAACGAAGTTGAGCATCCCTAGCTTAGGCTATAAAACTTTAACTCAGACTGCATATTTAGGGTGGCTCTAATACAAAAATATTTTTAAAATATCATTTTCACAAAGACCACGTAATCGTTTCTCTTGGAATTTACACCACATGGCTTTTATATTGAGAGGAACAGCTTAGGAGACTGTCCATTAATTACGTAAGCTAAAATAGGGTTGGAGGGGGGGGTTCGGCAAAATCTCACCAAATCTCATCAAATGAGGGAAGGGGTCAAGGAAAATCTCACGTCAACTTTTTAATGCATAGAATTTACATTAAAAATTATAATTCAAATCTCACGTGAGGGAAGGGGGGGTCCCGCCAGATCTCACCAAATCTCACCGAGGGGAGGGGGTCCGAATTTTAAAAAAACACCTCACGTAATTATTGGACATCCTCTTAGGCTGTAAAAATGTTATTAAGGATGCATACTTAGGGTGGCCCTCAAACAGAAGTATTTTTTAAATTTTCACGAAGATTTCATAATTGTTTTTTAAATGCTTCTCATGGTATATGGAAGATTTTTGGAAAGTTTGGTTTTGAAAATTGAACGATGACACGCCCTCCAAAATCAAACTCATCATATCTCATCAACTACTTTTAGCAGATGAATGGAACTTGATATAAAAGATAGCTTAGCTAAAAGTTAACACGACATTCATTGATTGTTAGGCGGTACGAAGTTCGCCGGGTATGCTAGCTTATACATATATATAATTTGTATTGTGTTTGTAAACAATAATGCATGAGAATTTACAGAATATGGTCAGACTTAGTCCGACAATTTTAAAGCTTTACAAAATGCTGTTTTTTTTATTATAAAAATATTGGTAGATTATGTACGATTTTGTTGGTTTCAGGAAAAACTTGGTGGGAATGAAATTTTCTCAGGGGAAACGCTGTTCAAAGGATTATGCTACCTTGCCATTTCCCTTTTTTTTTTAGTTTAAATGGACGTCCGAAAATTCATCTAAGTCTTATTTAAATTCAAAAAGAAACCATTTTTCAAAACAATTTATTTGTTTAAGTTTGCTTTTAATGTAACCAATTAAATAAAGCACACTAAATTAACTACCTTTATTATTGAAATGTATATTATAGTAGCAACTTCGTAGCACTTTCAGTTAATTTTGTGATTTTTATTTTGAAACTGATTACTACATTTTAATAAGTTAAGCTGACTGACAAGTCAAGTTATTTGCCACCACAAGACACACAATACTTCGATATCGGGCTAAAAATATAAAAGAATTAATTAATAATTAAGTTTCTGAAATATTGCAGGTAGCTTATAATTAACAATGAGTAGAAAAATTTCATGAAAGCGTTTGACAAGTAATAAATTAAGACTTTAAAGTAAAAACTAAATAAATTCAAATAAAAACTTTTAAAAAATAATTGTTTTCTCTAAAAACTAAATCGCACTAAAGTAGAATAAAATTTTTGATAAATTTAGATTTTAGAAAAAAATATTATTTTTAAAACGTTTTTTATTTTAAATACTTATTTTTTTAACTTGGTGTACTGATGGCTAACAGAAATGAACTAAGTTACTTACTTAACAGTTTGACCTTCACTCATCACTTGCTTAGGGCCTCCAGTGCTTTTAACCGGCACAATCTTTCGGGCTACAAAAAATTACATTTGAGATTTGGAACTAAAAATATTCAATAAATCTTATTTTGTACCACTGCTTGTTATGATGATTGCAGCGAATGCTGCAAACAAAAGAATTAATGATTTCCACTGCATGGTACTTGTGTTAATGCTGGAGCTTAACTATAATTTTCCCAAATAGCGAATAGATTTATATAGCAGAATTCTTACCTTTAAATGCTCAAGTATTTCTAATTAATATTGTAATGGTTTGATTTAACTTTCTATTTGTATTGGTTAGTAATTTTTAAAATGAAAATTTGTTGAATGGAGTAAATGAGTCGCATGAACTAGGAATGTTATAAAAGCATTTGAATCTCCAGAGTCTAGGATTAAAATTTATGCCGAACTAGATTTTAATATCGGAAATTGTTGACCTTTGAGCTCCTTCTCCCTACTTTATTTACATCTTACATCATCTCTTCCGAGATGACACTGGTATAAAAGAGTTGTGCTAATGAGAAGCGACAGATTTTTGCACGTTTACTGCGAATCTGCGCTCAAACATTTTTCATCACGTATAGTTTTTGAGGAAATGGTGGTTTAAACCCCTAAAAAGGCGTTTCTGACAATGTGAATACAGTGAAAATAACAAAGGATTTGAGTGAAACAAAAAAAAATGAAGGTCTACTTGCGCAGAGATCATGCATTTTTTCCTTATACATACATATATCAGTGATGGCATTTGGATTTTGTAAAAATGTACTGAATCGAGACTTCAAATGTACTTTTTAGAGCCTGAATGTACTTTTTTGTCTTGAAAACCCAATTTTCCTAAAATGTACGAAATTGTTCTAAAATTTACTATCAAAAAAAGAAAAAAATGTCCTCCTTCCCATCTCAAAAAACCCTAGCAAAATTAGATATATTTCACATTAATTACAAAATCTACACATTACGAGATTATTTTCATTTACAAAAAAAAAACGTAATTGATAGTATGTATGTAATAGGGTAATTATATTATATACAGGTAATTACTATAAATCTACTCATTGCGGTTATTTTCATTTACTAAAAAAAATAGTAAATATTATAAATTGTCCAAATAAACCGAAAATGTACTGAAAATGCCCCAAATGTTCCGAATGTACTGAAAACTTGTCGAATGAACTGAAAACGATTTTTCAGGACGTAAATGTACCGAAAAAAGTACAAATGTACCGAAAATGCCATCACTGACTTATATAGGCTTAAAAAATAGTGTTAGCAATTTATGTTGAGTCTTCTTTATGTGTACAAAAGGAAAATTGAAAAAAATTTCAAAATTAAAATTTTGCAGCTCTGGTACCAACCCTAGGAGTATTTTACTTTTTTTTTAAAGATATATATTATTATTATACTCGAATATGAATAAATTTTCGAATTTCGAATGTGTCCGAAGAATTCTAGAATAAGAGATTTTTTTGAACATGTGTAGTGTATAGAGTACTTATAATAAAGGTCCATAACTAAATATAAAATGCTACTGCAAAAATAATATTAAGTAAAGTAAAAGCATTTTCGTGACAAATGCTGATTGATTGCCATACTACGGGATCTTTATCTATACCCCTTCGTGGAACCAACCATATTTCGTAATAGAACTAAGTAGTTGACCTAAGGTCATCCAAGTATTTTGTGTTGTTTTCAACCAAGTGCGGGCAGGAGCAAAGAAAATGTTTAATGATTTCGTGCTCAATAAATGACGAAACACTAAGCCATGTGCAGGATATAAGTTCTAGAGAGCACCATTTCGGTCAAATTTGCCTTGTTCTATTAAAATTTGATCCATATAGTCCTTCTTGTGTTAGTATTCCTCGGCCTAGTTAATTCGTCAGCCAATTTCTGTCACAGTCCCTATGCTCAGGCACCCAGATGAGGTGAATGTTAAAATGCTTAGCCATCTGATTAGGAGACGAGTATCATTTCTAGTGTGTGTGTTTGGATAAGACATTTCTCCTCAGCCGAGATGATCCATATTCTGTAGCTAAAGCCTCAGCCTGAAAAACTTTGCAGTGGCTCAAATTTTATTAAAAATTAATAGGAGAATATAAAAATTAAAAGCTGAAAACAAATATTACTCTTTTACAGTAAATAATAAAAAATCATTGTTAAAAATTCTATTCTAGTTTGTAATTACATATTTTCATTTTATATCTACTATTATTAAACGAGCTAAAATTGTATGTATATATATATATACAATATATATATTTTCAGACTTTATTTCCAAAACGGGTGCAGCGATTTTGATGAAACTTGGGGGTTAGGTACATATGTGAACAAAATTAGGATTGGGCTGGGTTTTAACTTATCAAAGGCTCCTGGAGGGGCGTGGCACAGCCCTAAACTTTTATTTTCATAACGTCATATCTTGAAAACTATTCAAGATATTGTGATGAAATTTGGTACACAGATGCAGATCATAAATGTCTTAAATTTTGCCAAAAGTGGGCGGAATCGGAAAAGTGGGCGTGGCACTTTTCAATAATTGAAAATTTTGATTCAATATTACTCAAAAACGGCACTGAGGATTTTCATAAAAATTTTATAGATAATACCACTAAGAGCAGTCATCATAACATGCTATGTCACTATACTGGCAAAATTCGTTTAAGGGCGTGGCACAGCCCACAATATTTATAAACATTATAATAAGAGAATTAACAACACAATCGTTCTGAAATTTCATATGATGGATATACTTGCTATAAGGTACCTCAAGACGAAAAATGGGTGTAATAGTACCAGTGGGCGTGGCACCTCCCATACAAGCAAAACAGGTTAAATGTTATATTTATTGTACTATGAGAGTAATCTTCTTAAAATTTGGTGAGGAGTTGTCGGTTACTATAAGCTTTGAAATTAAATGCATTTCGACGGGATTGCTTCAGTGGGCGTGGCACCTCCCATACAAACAAAAACCGTTTAATGTTATATTAAGTGCACTATGGGAGTAATCTCATTAAAATTTGGTACAGAGATGTCGGTTACCAAAAATTTTTAAGTTAAATGGATTTCGACGAGATTTCGTTAGTGGGCGTGGCACGTCCCATATATACGAAAATCGTTGAATGTTGTATTTAGTGCACTATGGGAGGTATTTTCTTTAAATTTGGTGTAGAGGTGTCGATTACTATAAGCTTTGAAATTATATGGATTTCAACGGGATTGCGTAAGTGGGCGTGGCAAATCCCATACGTACGAAAAACGTTAAATGTTATTTAGTGTACTATGGGAGTAATTTTTTTAAATTTTTTGTTCCAATCGATAGAGAAAGCACGAAAAATAAAAAAAAAATTTTTATTCCAATAGACTTTTAATTACAGTGGTGTAGTGTTAATATTGTAGTGGTCATTTTTAATATTTGACCACTTAGTGCGTCCTGAGCGATTTGCGGAATTTGTTGCTGTAAGGATATTTTCCTTGTCCTTTGGAGTATCCCGGAAGTAGTCACTCCATAAGTGACTACTTATCGAGGCGGTTCACTCCGAGTCACTTTGGGTCACTTGGAGTCACCGAGGTGAGTGAAAATCGCAATTTTGTGGTTTGCGTGCGATTTTGGTAGAATTGGTCTATAACACCTATAGGCCACGTTGGTGCAAACTCTTATCGCACCTAATTATGTTTTGCGATGCGTGCGATTTTTTGGATATTATTGCTGTAAGGATATTTTCCTTGTCCTTTGGAGTATCCAGGAAGTAGTCACTCCATAAGTGACTACTTATCGAGGCGGTTCACTCCGAGTCACTTTGGGTCACTTGGAGTCACCGAGGTGCGTGGAAATCGCAATTTTGTGGTTTGCGTGCGATTTTTGTAGAATTGGTTTATAACACCTATGGGCCAGTTTGGTACAAACTCTTAGCGCATCTAATTATGTCTTGCGGTGCGTGCGATTTTTTGATTTTATTACTGTAAGGATATTTTCCTTGTACTTCGGATTATCCCGGAGGTAATCACTCCATAAGTGACTACTCATCGAGGTGGTTCACCCCGAGTCACTATGGGTTACTTGGAGTCACCGAGATGAATGAAAATCGCGATATTGCGGTTTGCGTGCGATTTTTGTAGAATTGCTCTATAACACCTATTGGCCACGTTGGTGTAAAAACTTTGCGCACCTAATAACGTTTTGCGGTGCGTGCGATTTTTTGGATTTTATTGCTGAAGGATATTTTCCTTGTACTTCGGATTATCCCGGAGGTAATCACTCCATAAGTGACAACTCATCGAGGTGGTTCACCACGAGTCACTTTGGGTTACTTGGAATCACCGAGATGAGTGAAAATCGCGATATTGCGGTTTGCGTGCGATTTTTGTAGAATTGGTCTATAACACCTATTGGCCACGTTGGTGTAAAAACTTTGCGCACCTAATAACGTTTTGCAGTGCGTGGATTTTTTTTTTTTTGGATTTTTACGAATTTCGTGAACCAAAGTGACTTTAAGTAACCCAACGTCACTCGGGGTGAACCGCCTCGATGAATTGTCACTTATGGAGTGATTACCTCCGGGATAAGCCGAAGAACAAGGAAAATATCCTTACAGCAATAAAATTTAAAAAATAGCACCAACCGCAAAACGTAATAAGGTGCGATAAGTTTTTGTACCAAAGTGGCTTATAGGTTTTACCCCTCGTACTAACTGTACAATCGGTTGCGCTCTTTTATATAAATGCTGCGATATCTCAGTCGATTTAGTGTCCAATTTAAATGAAATCGAGCCATTTTGCATTATCCTTTTCATTTCTATTCACTCTTGGTCCCAATCCACTCTTTTTATAAACACTTTTGCATCAGACCACAATTTGACGAAACTAAAAACGAAGCAAAATTGTTGAAAAAAATGGAACAGAAAAAAGTAAAGAGAAGTTGAAGCGTGAAAGTGAAAAGTCAACTTTTTTCAACAAATTCCATATTTTTTCGATTTTTTCAACCTCAAAACGAAAAACCGAACAGTGGTCGGTCTCCAGGTACTTTTTTATTAAGTGCATATTAAAAATTATTTTCTTCATTTTATTTATTACCTAAAAACTTTGAAATTATTCAAAGAATTTCTTAAATTTTAATAATTTGCGACATTACAATTTTTACATATTTCATATTGTAATATATGATTCCCGCATTATAATTTATAAAAAGAAGTTATAGAATAATTTTTTCAATATTAGTAATTTTTATTATATTGAATTTTATTTCTCTTTTGTTTTTAATTTGTACTCTGTTTGAGTTCTTAACATGTTTATGCAAAAAAATAAACATATAATCCTTGCCAAACTCATACTAATTGGCTTAGAAGTAATGTGTTGAACAGAATTGGGACGGGGTCGGGAAAACGGCAACAGAAACTCGCTGGCCGTCCCAATTCTGTTGAACACATTTCTGATGACTCATCAGTGATGAGTCTTCCTAGCAGAAGACTAGTACATCTAGCTTTAGCTCTACAGAGCCAAGACTCTATTGTAGAATTAACTAACCCCACTTATGATTCAATTCAATATAAAACTAAAAGATTACATAACTGAAAAACTTTAAAAACTAATTTCAGTTATTATTATTTCATAATAAAATCTATATGCATATTGTACTTTTAAAAAATATAACTTACTTCTTTAATGAAAAAATAGTACAATCCTTTTAAAATATAATAAATTATTGCAGAAATCTTAATATCTACTTTGTAAAAATTCAAAACTTGCATTCGAAAAATTGATGCCTACTTAGTTGCAATTTTTATATTATGCTTAGTAATTTTTAATAAAAACTCGAACCGTTTCTAAATTACTAAAAAATAATTTTTCTTAAATTTTGATTAATATTTACAAGAATTTCGAGTTTCATTTTTTCCGTGTAGTAACCTCGCAGCATTTATTAACATCAATTCCTTAGAGTAAATAACATTAACTTTAAGAATGTCGACAAAGTTGAGACCAATGTTCTTTTACAAAATATAAGAAATACCATCACTATCGCAGCAATTAGCAGTTTTTAAGAATTTTATTGCATTTGAAATTTTCAATTTGGAGACACGCTTGAAGCAATGACTCTTTCTGTTGGAGATATAATCTAGGCAGAAAAGTCGGAAGCGAAATGAAACCAAAATATTGATTGAAAGTGTTGGCTATTTCTGCTCAATCTGAGAATAAACGTCACTTTTTTGCTAT
Organism: Meiosimyza platycephala; assembly: GCA_963662105.1. Classification (NCBI taxonomy): domain Eukaryota; kingdom Metazoa; phylum Arthropoda; class Insecta; order Diptera; family Lauxaniidae; genus Meiosimyza; species Meiosimyza platycephala. The sequence goes on along the minus strand of OY759209.1, from coordinate 66,688,263 downwards.
CAACATTTTCGAAAGAATAGCTTGGTACAAAAGCACATTCTGAAGTAAAAATTAATACACATGGAGTAGATATGGAATCTGTCAGTGAATAAAATCACTAAAATAATCAAGACAATTAGCTGCCCCGAGCACCATCAGAATTAAAAATGGAAAGGTTCGTAAAAACCAAAGTTTCTTTCAATTTTATTAAACACACCTACATATAAGTATGTATACACCTAATTCTGTTTTTACGCGAAAGATACGTTCTCGAAAAATCAGCGTAAAAAGAATCGCGTAAAAAAATACAGTATCCATATGAAAGTAGGTGATTGGTTCACTTGAAAAATCAACAAAAATGATAACATAAAAGTATAAGAAATTATCGTTATTACAGGCGCTGTGACCTATTTTATTTAAATAGCTTATAAAATGCATATGTTTATTAATAAATTACATAGAAAAAAGAAAACAAGCAATAAAAATATTAAATAATCAAAAGAAAATTCCTACAACATATAAGAAATCAACAAAAAAACAATTAATTTTAATAAAATAAAAACAGGTAAAATATATTGTAAAGCATTTTTTAATCGGTATTATTTTTTGATAAAACACTCTTTCTTTTTTGAGAAATTTGAATGTCATTGTCATCACTCAGAATTTCAACTTAATTTTCAAGCTCATGTTTTGTTGAATCGCGTTAAATCAAATCAATTCGCGTAAAAACAGAACGCGACACTTTTATTAAATCGCGTTAAATCAAATTCGCGTAAGAAAAGTTCGCGTAAAAACAGAATTAGGTGTATTGTATCTTAACGTATGTAATTGATTAAAAAAATATTTATTATGCGTGAAAAATAAAGGTGTGTGCCATAAACGTATATAGTATGTATTTGTCATTACTTGTAAGTAGGCTTGCCAGATTCAAATTGTGCTTCACCTGGATATTTAAAAAAATAAACATAAAAAATCTGGATTTTTCTGGACACTTCAAATAAAAAATCTTGATTTGTCTGGACAAAAAAGAAAACCCAAGCTCAACTTTAGAAAAACATATATATATATTTCATTTAAACAAAATAAACAAAAATTAATTTTTTAAATAAGTTGAATTAAGCCCATAAATACTTATTATTAGATCGAACTGCTTCTATTAATTTGCTTCCTCTTGGTGTTTCTAAAAAGTTGTTAAATGATTGACAGTTTTCGCTAGAGTTTAATCTTATAATGAGTTCTGACTTTATGAGATCTATCAACATTCGATTTCTTTCTCTAGAGTACAAGCTATGTAAAAGGCTAAAATCTTTTTCAAAATAAGCGTTGGTTATCAGAATTGAAAAAATAAATCGATTCAATTTTCTTAAGTTTTTCACTTCGTCATTTTTAAATTTGGAAAAAAAACTTCCACAAATTTTTTCGTTTGGAATACATAGTTTTTGATAGATTTTCATACATATACTACGTAACAGTGGCGTCAATTCGGTAGGTCTGGGGAGGGCATTTCCCCCCCCCCTAAGGATCTGATACTAGGTATTATTCAATACAACAACTCAATAACACCATCTAATAGTGGTGGAATAATAATTCTCGGCGCCCCCCCCAAGGTTGTGGTGAAGTGACGCTCCTGCTACGTAAGCGATAACAGTCTGTATATAAGTCATCATTGTTTACATATTTTGTTTGAGAGATATCACATTTTTACGAGCAGTTCGCACATTCTGAACATAACGGATGTAAAGACATTTTTAATCCATGCAATAGATGTTTTTTGTACCTAGTCTTTTTATTTCTTTGTTCGAATTTTATCTGGACATATTTATGAATGTCTGGACTTCGGATTAAAAATCTGGACAATCCAGACCAATCCAGCCCATCTGGCTACCCTACTTGTAAGGGAAGCGAGTTTGGGCTTTGTAACACTGTAGGACAGTAGGAAGAGAGAGGTAAGGAAAGTCTGGAATTTGTGTTACGTTTCATGTGGGCGACCCTTTGGCGGTACTTTAGTTTTTAATATATTTAGTTTTATGCCAATTATACAAAACCCGTTACTGTATAATTAGGCACTTTTTATAACGAATTGATTTTACTTCTGTTGTTTCTAAATTTCCTTTGAAATTCATAATTTGAGAGCCATGGTATTTTCAAAATTGGAAAGCTAATGAACGTTGTAGCGGAAATCCTAAGTTTTTCCGCTTAAATGAAGACGTTTGAAAATGCACTTTCTTGTGGATATTTGAAACACACGTGTTGTTTAGGAATGTTAACAAAAAACACATAATAAATGATTTCCGTCAAGCTGGCCATAAAAATTAATCTTAAGTATCCCACATTTTGGGTGTGATAATAACACTAGTTTACAGCCAAAATGTATTTTGAATACCGTTAATCATTTTATATGTAAAATCGGCTGCTGATTCTGAAAATCACATTATTTTTTTTTTCTTTCACGTTTTCGATCATTTTCGGGTTTAGGACCATAAAAAAAGTTTTACTTATTTACAAATATCTTAAGAACCAATATCTATATATAAATTTGTTAAAGATAAAGATAAAGATAATTAAATTTCCTATAAATAATGCCCATATTACTTTTTGGTTGGCTTGTTAGTTTCGGTGAAATAAATTGATTTCTAAAAATATATTTCTTTTTTTCGAAAAAATGAGAAAAAATTCAAAATCAACTGCAAAGTTGTAAAAGAAAAAAAAATTGGTATATATATATAGTTTATATATATATGAAGAAAATAAGATACTATTTAAGAACATCGATTAAGAAATGGAAAAGTTATATAACATAATATTGAATAAAAATGGCCACAAGCTAATAAAAATCTTATAATTAATAGCACTAGTGACAACCGTAGTTGTCAAAATCCAATGCAAAATGTAAACAAATAAATTGAGTAGAAAATTTTTTTGACAGCTATGGAGCCAGATTTAACTGTCAAATTTTGATAGGACAAATTAATGTAACCTTTATTGTAATTTTCATGAATATGTTGAAAAATATAGAAATTGAAGAATGTTTTGATTTTTGTAAAATGATTTCAATTCTAGCTGCAAGACAAAAGAATTTTTGTTTGAAGCAGGCGCTCAGCAAATCAAACAAGATGAATATTAATTTTATTTTTCAGTTTGAACTGAAAAACGCTTGAAGTTGAACAAGGGATCAAGGAGGCTGAAGCCTCCAACATAAATATTTTTGAATTTTCAAGGACTTAAGCCCAAATAAAACTAACACGTCGGCAGTGGCATAAAATAAATATAAATATTTTTAATTAGTTTCTTTGTTAATTTTAAAGAAAGTTTAATTTTTTGGTATTTCAAAATTTGATTTTCGTGGTTTTTTAAATGCCGAATCACTGCAAGTGATTAAACTATTCTAATTTAATCTATTTAGGTATTAAGTTGTGTTAACTAATGATTTGTTTCAAGTAAAACATGAAAATATGAAAATATAAGTGATTAATTTCGTTAGATTAAAAACCCCTTGGTTAAAAATTCAGGTTGCGACAAATAGCAAAATGTGAAACACATACAAGCAAACAACAGGAATATAATATTTGCTAATTTTCATCTGAATTTTTCGGCTGAAAAAAAGCAACAACAATACAATTAACGGGATCGGTTGTAAACTACAAAAGAACAACAACAAATACACGCATTTTGCTAGGATTTTTTCAACTGAATTTTTCTGAATAAAAAATGCAACAACAACAACGCAAAAGACGCGGGATCGGTTGCAAATTTGTTATTTTGGAGAAGTCAAAATAAAAATCCTCCTTCTGGATTTGCTGGTTGCTTGGTAGCAATACAAATGAATTTTCTCAAATGCAGGTTTCAAAACAATAGATATTATTTATTAATTCAATTAAATACAATTTCTTAACATATAAAATGAAATTTCTATACGAACGAAAATAAAAACGATTGCAAATAAACGAGTTTAGTTAATTCTCCTTTTTCAATTTCGCCGTACTATAACGTATTCGCAAAGAGGATAAATAATAATATTATTTATCCTCTTTGCTCATAGGAGCATCAGCAACTCTTTCCAATCAATTCCGGCACTCTCATTGCAACGAAATCATTGATGGATGCAGCTGTCACAATCTGTTTTGAATTCGTTGGTATAAATGGTGATATGTAGAGTGGTCACTATCAAAAAGAAGTCACTCGTCGATATTGTTGGGTAGAGATAGATCTGCTCCGATTATCTAACTATTATTACTTTTACATTTCGCACAGTTATGTTTTATAATTCATTTAATATACGAAAATTTTACTTTTTCTTTTAAAACGCTGTTTTCGTTTTCACACTTTAAATTCTTTTTATACAAATTGAACTGCCACCTTTTTACAAAAAACCCTTGTCATATCAGTTACTCTGGGAAAATTTTAAGTTTATATTTTGACTCATTAAATAACTTTAACTTATCTTAAAATTGTCTTGCTATTGCTTGCTGATTTATAAGCATAATTTTACGAAGGGACGAATAGGCAAAGTAAGCAACTGGTGATATTTTTGAGTAATTTAAAAGTCTGTAAATTTTTATAACCACGTTCAAATTTTAAGATATCTTTGATTAAGACTGGAAAAAGAGATGTCTTGAAGTATTTTTGAAGTTATGCAGGGCTTGATTAAGGGTACAGCCAATGAGCCTTAAGCCTACAGCAGTAGATATCCGAAGGCGACAAATGTTGGGTAGATAGAGTTGGATATAATTGTCTTATTTTGTTTGTATTTGACATTTTTAGGCTCATATTCTCGACTAAACAGATGAAAAAGTTTCTTCTCGTTGTGTTGGCCATGGAAGGTAGGATTAGTATAGACAGGCGGCTTAGTACCCACATTGAGGCCAAGATTGGTCCATAGTGATACCACAGCAACTCGAACGTTGAGTCACTTATATATTTAAGGGCTTATTACGGAAAATTACTTAACAGCTGATTTGAGCATGAAGGCTTTGGATTTTGTTGCAAAGCTTTTTAACTACCGGGAACAGTACCAGATAGTTTTTCTTCGTCTTCGTTGCAGCAACTACATCTATTGTGTGAATTTCTATGTTAAATGCGCGTAGTAGTGGTTGGGACGTCATTTTTTGCATTTTAATTTTTTCTGCAAAAATATCAAATTTCGATTATCGATATATCCGATATTTCTTTCTCGATATATTTCGATACAGTTTGGAAATATCGATCATCGATATTTCGATAATATTTTTTTTTTTGCCCAACCCTAGAAGCGGACAGGGGAAATAAGGTTCAAGTTTCCAATTTCAGATATATTTGAATATGTTGTACTTGTATATGTCCTCGACACAGAAACAAAATATTTTTAGAATGGCAACACTGGCTTACAAAATATGGAACTTTGAAAATTTGAGAAATCGTAAGGTATGTACTAAGTCAAATGCCATTATTTAGTTAAAAAAAAGTCTGGTAAAATGAATTAACTACTGGATATTATACTTCATTTATTGGCCTTTTTTTGGATTTTAAAAATAAATAAAATATACACTGAAAAAAATGAGAAATATTTTTTTATCGTTTTTTACAAAGTTCGCCTAACAAAATTAAATTAATTGCAGGGAATAATTTTTTTTGACTTTACCACTTTTACTTGGAATTGAAGATTGATCTTTATAGTAAAATGTGAAGTTACATGCAACCATTTACCAATTAAATGTACTGAGCCTTATAAGGTTTCTTTAAAACAGATTATTAGCTGCCTTAAAATAAGAAGTATATCTCTTAGTAAAGAGTTTATATGAAAAATTATATCTTTTTAATCAGTGTCAGCAGCAAGCTTCGAAGCAGAAATAAAATTTAAATGCTGGTTACGCTTCAAGCTACTTAGAAACAGCCTGATATAGCTATTTTTTATAAGAATGTAAATAAGGTGTGAAGAATGAGGTTGATGGTGAACCAGACCAGCACAGACCATGAAGACTCTTTTACAATTGTAACATCCCTGGTTTATTATGAAATAACTGTGGATATAATTTTGATTTGCTCATTAAAAATAATTAATCAATACAAAACAAGTAAAATCAAGCCATTACCGAATTCATTAATAATACTAAATTATTCTGCTATATAAATCGGTTATCTTTTATAGAAAAATTGTAGTTGAGTTCAAGCATTAAGACCAGCAACATGCTTTTGTTTGCAGCATTCGCTGGCAGTGGTATAAGATAAAATATTAAACTTTTTTTTTTAAATGTCAAATACTGATTATGAAATCTTTTGCAGGCTCTACATCTAATAGTCTGCACTGATCTGCTCTGATTTCAAACTTTGGGAATCTTCTATTTGAAAGATACGTCCACCATTTTGAGTATAAAAAATCTGACCTTGAATTCGTGATCAGTGACCCCCAAGGCCCTCGCATACTAAATTCGGTGCGAGTCGGCTTACTTTTCAAAATTCGGCCACCATATTAGATTTTTCACCACCATATTGGATCCGCTATGTTAGATTTTGTCAACCTTACATGCCAAATTTTTTAGAGGCGTCCATCTGCTACAATTTGAGTTCAGTTGAGAATTTTTATTTTTAAAATCGTTTTTGGCTGGAAACTCGATTTTTCTCCGGCTTCCGGCCGCCATATTGGAGCCGCCATATTGTATGAAAAACAAAAATTCGAAAGCTGCCAGTTTTCATTGGAAAGCATACAAACATTTTGAGACCGTAAAAAAATTATTCCGCAGCGCCTATTTTTGGGCAGACCTCTGTCCCGGTTGACCTGGATGTCCCTCGATAATTTGTTGGATTTTCTCCAATTTTCACATATTGGAAATATATTGTCTCCAGTTTTACTGATTCTCGACAAATGAAATATATTAACAATATAATTGCTTAAAAATAATAATTCCACAACTTTAATTTTTTTTTGTGAAACACGAAAAGACTCACTAAAATGTTTTGAATCCACAGGTTCCCCCGTTTGTCTATTGTGCATTCCCATTGGGCTATAAATTTTATCCAGAATAGGTATTGACATACACCCATCCCTCAATTTACGCGGTAGATAGGTTTTTGAAAAAACCGCGTAATTCAAAACCGCGTAAATCGAGACAAGAATTCCATACGAATTGAGTGGATTGGTTTTCAGAATTTAAAAATCGCGTAAATCGAGCAATAGAACTCAAAAAAAATAGCATAATTGGTAAAAAAATCCGCGTAAACTGAACCCATAATGTACATATGTACGTACCTACCTAATGAAAAATTGGAGATTATATAAAAAATAATAATTAAATAAAATAATTAGATTTTATGGAATTAATTTATATTTTTAAATTCAATCACATATCCAAAGTATTGATTATAAAAAGTAAGAAAATTAAATAAAAAAGTAACATGAAAGTAAGACCAAAATATTTCCAAAAAATATTATGTTGACCATGGTGTTGAAGCCATTTTAAGAGCGTGAGAGTATTCGCTTACTTGCTTTAACTTTGACATTATAACATTTCAATTGCCCCTTCAAAAAAGTTAAGCGCTTTGATAAATTGCAGAGCTCAAGCATAAAGTTCTAGAAAACTTTCTGAGCGATAAGCTGCTAATGTTGCGCAAAATACTATAATTGTGACAAATATGGTAGCTGTTGTTGTTATTCAATATTAGAAAAGACTTATTAGTGTCAGATTGAAAGCGGATGCACGATTTAGCATAATTATTTATTCGCAATAGAATTCTGAAAAACCTAACACAAATACCATTTAGTAAAAAGTTGCTTCAAACGCTTCAAAAATGTAGGAGTTGCTAAACGGGACCAATAATGAAAAAAACTATATGTCAAAAATAAACGAAACACAATAAAGTCGAATTGATGATAAATGTCAATGTGAAAATGAATGAGAAGTGTCATAATTACTCCACCTTTGTTATTACACCATGACTCCACCTTTGTCTTTACACCATGATGTTTACTACATACATATATACGAAACTTCGTCATATTATTTATGTCCACGTGTTTTTAACTGAAAAAAATGTCTTATACGTGTTTTTAGCTGAAAAAAAAATTTAGTCAAATAAAATTTAGAAACCGCGTTATTTTAAAACCGCGCAAAAGAAGTACCGCGTAAATCGAGGGATGGGTGTAATTTAAGTAACTTTGAGCCTTAAACATAGCACCCATTTTTCATGAGATAGATCCGAAAATCATTTCAATCCATATCCCATTCTTATAATTGTCGAATTTTCGCTTGAGATTTCTCTGGAAACAAATCAGCAATGTCTTGAGTTCATTACAATCTATTACTATTTCAATGACTATCAATATTTAAGCCATAAAAAACTAATTCGAAACAGATTAATAATACATTTTTAATATTCTTCTAATTACTATAATTTTTTAGTGTTGAATTGGAATTAAGCGACTTTACTGTCACGGGATTAAGTGATTTTTTGATAATAAACAACAGATCTCTAAACGCAACATCCTGAGAGCGTGCGAATTTCGATGTTTTATTGCCACAAATTCAAGTTCTTGGTCAATTGAGAGTAAATCTAACAAATAATTCTATTTTTGAAGGAAGTGTGTTTTTGCTGGTTAACATTAAACTCTCAGACTTGCGCGTGTACTTTGACTATGACATAAACTTTAATGGAACTTTAAGAGAGCTCTTTACGACGGATGTGTACCTTCTTTTGGGAAATGTTGCTGTCAATAACTATATATTCGATCTCAGTGTTGCCGAAAATAATTTTTCCAATAAGTTTCTACAATACTCGATATTGTTTGTAGTTCAAGATTACATAGATGGGAGCAATTATCTATTTGAATCTCTTAAAGATGAATTATTGGAACCACTTGAAAATTTAACCATTGATCAGGCAATAAAATATTTGGATAAGATCCCTAGCGTATGCCATAGCCCCTCTTCTAGCCACAAGGTTAAACCATTGTAGAGTAATAAATGAATTAATTAATTTTTAAATTAATAATAATTATAATAATAAAATATTTTTAATACTTGATATGTTAATATAATATGTTGCAACTATTTTAATAAACCAAATGAAAATTATCAAAATCTCTTTTTTGGACATCCTTTAATATGACATCAGTTTATTTTGGTAAATTTTAGGAAGACCTACAAAGAGTAGGTACCGGCAAAAGATGTGGGTATCTATGTTGTATATTCAGGTAGTTTTGTCTAGACATATAAGGCTATTGTAATCCACTGACACATGGTGAAAAAAACTAAAATTTTTTTTTTTAACAGCTCTAATATATATGTATATGAAAATCAACGGACTTTTCTTTCATTCAATAGTTCTTAAAATGTGAAAACCAAATTTTTTTCATTTAAAATTGCTGATGAAAATACATGAGCAACGTATGAGTATCAACAACAATTAGGCATTAAAAATCGTATTGACTTTAATTATACACTTTAAAGTGCTTTCAACTTTTAATGCCAGCAATAAACACATCACAACAACAACACAAGCACATGCAAACGCAGACACACATCTACAACAATGCAGGATGTGTGTGAAATAAAGCAACAATTGCATATAACAATAAGCTTTCTTAATTACCCTTATCAAGCATAAAACAAGTTTAACTGCAACAACAACAGCAAAATGGAAAGGAATTGCAGCAACAGCAACATGATGAACAACAACAGCAGCAGCAACAGCGATATGTGAAATGCAATTTAATGTCTTTTGCAATGCAATATTTTGTCATTGTTACACACACATGCTAAGTTGAATAAAACAATCGTATGCAATATAAGCTGCCACGCCCCATGCACACAATGGACAACTCCCCTTCACCCACTTAAACTAAAGAAAATGTTGATTTTAATTTTTTGGACTTGCAATGATTTTTAAATTTTTTTTTTTTGATTTTCTTTACGTTTTATTCTTATTTTGTTCTATGCACATCCTTTAAATCCCTTTGTGTGCTTTTAATTTAAACATAACAACAATAGTAAAAAATGCAGCTCAATCAAGCATTTAAATTTTTGCCAAGTCCAAGCTTGTGAATATGCAGTTATTTACATTGCATCATTAATTTCTAGGATTAAAACTTGAATTCTGTATTATTATTCTCTTGCTCATAAAAATGTGACTTACTAAGGGGTTGTTGGTTGTGTTTATAATTAAATATTGGCAATAGTTTGACTACAAAAAACTTGAAGCCTTCTCGAGCTTAAAATTATGCAAAGTTTTTGCCAAAATTAAATGCCAATTTGACAAAAAAAAATTAACTAAATACACTCGCATAAATCTTTCAAATAGCTTGGCCCCAAAACTATTTAAGTACGTAACCCAATTTGAATTTGGTTGCATATAGAAAACAACCAACAAAGCTAATAACTGCCAACAATAAAAACAGAGAACTTAAAACAACTACCTGCCAACAAAGTGTTTTTACTTATTCATTCTAACAGCTTTTGTACAGTGCTTCGCTGACTAAGTATTTGAGCACCATTTGGTCATAGAAGTTCCAAATTAGAAACTTATCTTATCTTCTTAATTTCTGATAAAAGGATACTTTTTACACCAATTTTGTGGGAGGGGTAGAAAGTGTAAGAACATGCACCACTTATTTTTTCACGAAATGACATAATCTATTTAAAAATTAATCGAATTCTAATTGTTTCCCGAATACCTATGTAGCTTTAAAGTCAAGCTTTTATTAAAGCTACAATTCTAAGCCCACCCATTTTTTCTAATGCTAGTTAGTATCACTCATATGTTTATAGCATTTACTTCAGTAGATTCATCCATGTATTGTATTATTTCTAGTTTTTTTATTCATTTGATAACATTTGCTTAAATAGTTCAAAGTGCAACGATTTTATGCGTTCGCTTGTGTGAGAAGTACAACGCCCTATTATCAAAATCTGCTGACTTTTTGTTTAGCGCTTATCCGGGTCATTCCTATCATTTGTTTGAAATTTGGTTGCATCATTTGAATATAGCACTTTAAAGTCCTTGCTTGAAAATTGGGTTGAAAGCGCTCTTGTCATAAGATGTCCAATTTGTCTAGTTATTACCCATATATATCTTTCAGTATAGGGAATTTGGTTTTATGAAAATTGATTTAGTTACCTTAAATAACTCCTCTCAATATAGCATTTAAAAGTTGTTTCTTGTATGGCAGATACCACACCCTTTTATTGGAATAGACACAATTTCAGAACTTTTCCAAACCGTTTCTTGTATTCGTGTCAAATTTAGTTGCACTATCTTAAGTAATATTCTCAGTATTGCACTTTAAGTGTTTTACCCATCCGATGGTAAGCGTTTCCGAGAATTGACTTAGCCAATTTTCCCACGGACTTCATATAATTGAAAAATTTACCAGTGTGCCAAATAGACAGATACACAAACAGAATATACGAACATTGGTTTCAGAGCTGCACTGTCAAAAAATTTGATCGAGAATTAAATAATCGCGACAATCATTGAATAGTATGTATGTATTTTGAATGATACTAAATAAATGATCGTTCGGTATACATGTTACCAGCTAAACTAGTTTTTAGGATAAACTAGTTTCTTCTAAGCAAACTACTTAGTTCATATTTACTTTAACGGCCTCACTCCTCTTGAAATTTTAATATGTTGGAGTAAGTGGGCAGGCTTCGGTCGCGGCTCAGGGTTTCCTGCAATATGTTCAATACCTGCTTCTCGGCGGGCTTTCGGCTGTGGTTCAGTATACTGCTTATGTTAAACACGGATTTTGCTAACAAATCGGTGTTGAATATATTATAGTGAACGCCGGCCAGTATATTAATGGACTTACATGGCTTTTCCAATAACAAAATTATCATCAGAGTAGCAGAGCCCTTGAACTTATAACTCGTATTTGTGGGTTATTGCAAAGCGCTGAAGAAATAGAAAACTCCTATGAAATATTTTATTTTGTTCAGCGCTTTTGCAGCTGCTAACCATCTGTCTGTGACATAATAAATTTTACGCAACCTTTCCATGAAGAAATCAATTTTGAACGGTGGTAGCATTCGTTGTAAATTTGCTCAAGCAATTATTAAAATCAATTGGATATTCCGAATCACTGTGAAAGTTTAAATTTAACTACAAAAAACATAAGAAAAAAACGACAGCCCGCAATTTCTATAAGCAGACAGCTAAATTGCTGAGAATTACCGCCTGGGAATGCGGCAACTGTTGCATAGTAAAAATTTCTTCGTGTTACGCTTACTGCTTGCTGTTGCTATGTCTGAGACCCATTTAAAATTTTGCAATTTTATTTATTGCAATTTAAGCAGAAGTGTAAAGGAGCTGGAAGGTATAAAAGTTTTAAGATAAATGGGCTATAGTTTGGCTGTCAAAACAACAACGCATGCGCAAAACAATTTCAGAGCGTTAAGCACTTTATTAGAGCAATTTTGTTAAAAAAAATGGTGCAACTTGCATTTATGCCCTTAGAAGGATGCAAGCCAAGGCAGTACCAACTTTTTCATGAGAACGTACAAAGACGGAAGCAACTTAAAATGTTGCTACTTACCACCAGTGTTGCTGTTGCTGTTGCTGTTGCCACCCACTTCTCCTAGTTTTGAGCTGAGCTGTAAATTTATGAGTTGCAGACAATAAGCATGAATTTTAGCAATTGCTGTTATTTTTTAAAGCTTTTTGTGATTGTTATTTGGTTTGCTGCCCAGTATTTTTGTTGTTGTTGTTGTTGTTCTTGTTGATGATGATGAAGAAAACTTTTCACCTGAATGATGCAATTAAATAAGTATATAATTTTAACGTTAAAAGGTTGTTGCCGTCAAACTGCTCAACACTGCTATGGAAGAAAGATGCTGCAGGCTGGCAGTCTGTAACGTTAGTAGTTATTGCTGTGGTAGTAAGCAGATACCATTAAATGAAGTAAACGAAATTTGTAAGTATTTTCACAGACCGCAAGGCAATTTTGTGGATTTAAATAAGTACGATACAACAATAAATAATGTTGTATCAACTGTTGCTTATTTTGTTCTATGAAGTTGCTGAATTTTTCGTTATTTCTTAAAGGAGTAATTTCTTGAAAGGCTTCAAATTTCCCTATTTAGTATTAAAGTCTTATTTTTGACGAAAAAATATTGTGTTTAATAAGTTTGTAGGTACACATTGAACTTACTGCACTTGTACACGGTTCGCTTGAAGCAAGATCAAGATCGATAAAATTGTCAACCAAATCTAACAATGCACTATTATTATATAGTGTCTTGAGATTCCAAATACATAATTCGCAAAATCGGATCTGCTCATTTACTCGTTTTATGGCTATTTTAAGGTTTTACTTTGGCCGACATGGTTCGTTTCAAGCCAGATCAAAATCGGTAAAAATTGTTAACAAAATCTGACAATGCACAATTATTATTTAGTATTCGAAGATTCCAAAAACATGATCCATAAAATCGTACCTGATCATTTACTGGTTTTATGGCCATTTTAAGGTAAACGCTTTTACTGATAATATTGATAAAAATGCGTTCTAGGAAAAATTGAGAATAAGTCATTAAAAATTAAATTTTTTTATTTTGCTTTTCTTTGTGGACTTTGTAATCAAAAATACTTTTAAAACCCATAAAACAAAAATATATAAAAATTATTTTTCATTTGTTTTTAGGCCCAAAAGAGTTTCTTAAATTTTTTTTAATATTTTTGTTCATGAAAAACGGTGAATAACACAACAAATATAAAAAATTATTTATTGTTTTTTGGTGAGCTTTGTAGTCGAAAATACTTCAAAAATCCATAAAACAAAATTATAATTTAAAATATTTTTCACTGGTTTTAAGGCCCAAAAGAAATTTTTTTTTTTAAATTTTCAATTCTTTTCCATGGAAAATGATGAATAACATAAAATATATAAAAAAAATTTTATTTTTTTTTTTCTTCGTGGGCTTTATAGTCAAAAGTACTTTTAAAGCCCACAAAAGAGAGTAAAAAAAATTTTATTTTCACTACTTTTTCGGCCGACAAAAAAAAAATTTATTTTGAATCGGTTTTTTTCCATGTAAAATGGTGAATAACACTAAAGCGTTTACATAATTGCAAAAATAAATGACTTCATCAAGTTTAGCGACTCAAACTACATAAACAACAGTTATCATAGCATATTTTAAAATTTCACTTGATCTTAAAAGCACCAAAACCTACACGGTTAGATTCATAATTTTATTAAAATGGATTATGTATTTGGAATCTCAAGACACTACAGTAGACTTCCAATATAACGTTTAAAGATATAACGAATTTCCATTTTAATGAACAATTTTTCAAATTGAGGCTTTTCCATTGATGTCTCTAAATTAAGACCGCTAAAAATGTTTTCCGTTCCTAATAACGAACATTGTATAATTCAAAAATAACTGTTGAACTGAAATAACTTTTTTTACCAGTAAAGGTGATCGCCAGTAAGAAAAGCATTGCAAAATCTAATTTAAAGTTTATACGAGTTAATATATGCGATAATAAAAGCCAGTTTCTTTAATAAAAAAACACTTCGATATAACGAATTTTACGATATTACGACTGTCCCGTGCATTAATTAGTTCGTTATATTGAACGTCTACTGTATATAATAATTGTGCATTGTCAGATTTGGTTGACAATTTTATCGATCTTGATCTTGGTTCAAGTGGACCGTGTTTAGAGATGAAAATCCAAAAATGTCTTTTGTAAATATTGCTCATTTATGTGTTAGAATTATTAATTTTTACGAAAAGATAAAATTTACACATGTCCTTTTAATGTCCTCCAATTGTAATTATGTGCAATTAAAAGACAACAATAAGGCTATATTACGCTATTTTACGCTGTTTTAGCTTAATATATTGAAGATCTTATTTGAACCATTGCCAATAGCTTTTACATCTAGGCAGCAATGATAACAACAAGTGTTGAAAGAGCTATTTTTGCTGCACCAACATCATGGCCGGAGTCAGGATACTGTCAAAAAGGCCACTAATACAACAGCAGCTTTTAAGGGGTCGGCATATCGAATAGATTTTCAAATTGTAGTTGTCATATACAATATAATTTTTTTTGCCATAATATTGTTATATGAAAGCTTAAAATATGTGCCAAAGTTTTCGAGACCTATGAATTAATTGGACAACAACACTACTACCACCAATATTATCATTTTTGATCGTGGCACTATTTTTTCGTAGAAAAATAGAACAAAACTAAAAATAAGAACCGTGTATTTTTCCGAAAACTTTTTTCAAACGGCAAGCAAATTCTACTAAAAGTCATGTTGTTTTTAATAAAACTTAGCGTTATTTTTTTTTTTTAATTTTTTCTATTACACGTATTTTTATGAAGAAGAACTTACAGAAAATTTTTTATGAAAAATTTCTTTCCGAATGCGTGGCAAATATTTTTTGCATACACTTCCAGAAATTGTAAGTCCGGCCCTGAGCAAAAATTTTGTGACTTTGTATAGTTTTTGCCAACATATGCCCATGAATTAGATTTGGATTGTTGAGTTTTATTGCCATCAAAAAAAAAAAAAAACAAAAATCCAACAGTTTTGTAGTCAACAACAATGAAATAGCAACAGCAATATGTACCAACAATGCCAATAAATAAAAAAATGGTGGCAAGACAATTGAAACAGAAATTGTGCGAATTGTCAACATGACTATAGAAAAATACAGAATGAAAAACTATAAAAGAAACAGACAAAAAACAACACAAAACAAAATGATAAAGCAACACCAATGGACAAAAGGAAACCATACAGAAAAATGCACTTCCGGCTGCTGCGGTTGCAACAGAAATATTCTGTTGAAAAAAAATTGTAGCTGTTGTTGATTTTGTGTTTAATTTATTGCAATTGCATCGAATTTATGGCTTTAAGAAAGCGATTAATGTGAAAAATATAAATTTGACTGGTCTATAAAAAACAAAATATTTGAATGCTCGGGAAAATTAATGTACTTATTTTATTTACATTAAATTAAAACTTTGACCCAAAGAGTCGTTCTAGTTTTTAACATAAATATTGAAACAACTTGGTATTTAAATATATTTTACTTAAAACAAATATTTGATTTTTTTATTAATTCCATCCCTTCTTTGCTCTTTTTGACCTAAAACGAAACGCCTTGCTCAGAAATGAAAAAATCCATTCTTAGATTTTAATGAAAGTTAAAATCTCTTTATTAAAACTAATAGGAAATTAAAGTATGACATTTGAAGAATGTTGTATAAAATTTTCACGAAGAAATATTAAACAACAAGGCGTTGGCAGCAATTATTCGGACGTGTCTCAAAAAAAAGAAGAATTGCGGTGCCCCTCATAACTTTGTGCTGGGTCATTTGAAATAAAAAAATTAAAGTTCATTCGTTAGATAATAGTTTTCCCCAGGTAACGCCGAAATGGTTTTTTTCGAAATTTCAATTTTTCACTTTTTTGGGACACTTTGAAGGGAAAAACGCGATTTTTAGTGAAAAAATCGGCTAATTTGTTATTGTAAAATAAAAAATATTAACGAATTTTAAAAAAACTCTCCGGCGTTACCTCGTAAATTGTGTACAAAAATAGTGTTTCCAATTTCAAAAGAATCTGTGCAGTAGTTTTGAAGTTATGAGGGGCACCAACTTTGAAAACGTGAGTTGTGGGAAAAACGCTTCAAGGTTTTAAAAAATCTGGTATTAAAAGTTTATAAGCAAATTTTATCGTAGCTCACAACTTCGTCAATTTTACTCCAATCGACTTGAAATTTTAATACAATATTCTTAACATATTAAGCATTTATTTAAAAAAATAAAAATAAATGCAAAAAAATAAAATTTTAATACCTTACCTCCCCCTTAAACATTTGGCGAAATAGTATCACGAATCTTATGCTTTATTTTACTTTCACCATGCATACATATGTATCCAATTCAATTCTTGTCCAGAGTTTGCCGAACTCATCCTTAGTATATTTGTGAAATTTGGTTCTACTAGATTATAAAACGCCCTCGTGTTAAAATGTGCCGAGCCTTGACCTATGAGATGTTTTTGTGTAAAATTTTAATGTAAAATGTAAATCAGTAAAATGTTTCTGAACTTTTTGCTTGTATATGAGGTGCTACGATCTTTTATTTATTAATTAATATTTGTATGGGCGGTAGGCGTGTCCGTCAACCCACAATCCGCCTAGCTTACGAGCTTTGATTAAAATTGTAGACCGTGTTTTATTCAATTTTATATAACTTTTCCATTGCTGAATCGATTTTCATAAATAGTATCTTATTTTCTTCATAAATATATAGACTTTTCTTTTCTTTTCTTTAATAAATTTGCAGTTGATTTTGACTCTTTTTTTCATTTTTTCGAAAAAAAAAAAAATTTTTTTTTAACAACAATTTATTTCACCGAAACTAAAAAGCCAACCAAAAAGTAATGTGAGTATTATTTATTGGAAATTTAATTACCTTTAATTTGATTTATAGTAACTTTATATATAGATTTTGGTTCTTGAGATATTTGTAATTAAGTGAATCCAACTGTTTTTTTTTTTTTGGTCTGAAAATGATCGATATCTCAAAAACGACGTGAAAGAAAAAAAAATAATGTGATTTTCAGAATCAGCAGCCAATTTTACATATGAAATGAATAACGGTATTCAAAGTTCATTTTGGCTGTAAACTAGTGTAATCATCCATTTCCCAGGAAGTATAAAAGACAGACGGACAGAACTTTTCTATAATTGTCACGACCCCTTCTATGAAACGTTCAAAGTATTTTAACAATTTGGGCTCCAAAAAGGATTGCCAGATCCTCAAAGGTATTACTACTTAATTTGGTATCCTTTTCGTTAATACATACATATATATCCATCAAAGTCTTTAATAACCTTACTCTTTCGTTATTTAGTCATCATTCATGCAATCGTTGAAGTTGTCATTGTATGTATTGAAGTTGTCATTTACGAAGCATAGTGACCCTCCAGTACACCTAACTAGTGAGTAGTGCTTCACCGAGGCTGCGAGGCGACAGCGAGGCGAGAACGAGGCGAGGTGGAAAAATAAATTTGCCTCGCCCGGCCGAGGCAAAGCGAGACACACCGGTACCTCGCCTCACCTCGCCTCGTCGAAACCTCGCCTCGCCTCGGTAAAAAGCGAGGTTTTTATGAAAATGAAAAAAATTATACATGTATCAAGCCTGCATATGTACATTCAACTAGCAAAGTCCGACTCGCGTTACTACACCTCAAGAAATGAAATATGTGTTTTTATTTTGGGTGGATTGAATAATATATGATGATTGGTGAGATACGATTAATTTAATTCTTTTCTTATATGAGACGGCGTGGCATTGCCCATTTTTTCCAAATCAAACTAAACTACGAATCTTTTACAAACTATAATAATTATATGTACCAAATCTTATCCATCTACATCATATAGTTACTGAGATATAAAAAAAAGTTTTATTCACCTGTGTCAAGTAGTTGATAATACTGGTCAACAGTGGTTTTGTTGGCCTGGATGTCTCTGCGGATTTCTATAATTTCAGGTACTCAGATTACGAATATATTCAGAAAGTACTGAATTGGCTCTAGTTTTTAAGATATTGATGTATTTATCTATAAATATATGAAACAAAGTCGGGTTAGTTACACTCTGTATAACTCAAGAACGGCTGGACCGATTTTATGGTCTCAAATTTTTTAGATTTGTCTCCGCCCCGAAAATTACATTGGCTGCAAAAATTTTATTTAAGGTAAATATTTCGGGTGGCCCTTAAACAAAACTTTTTTAAAATTAATGATCTTTGATTTGCTGGATTCGTCTTCGCCCCAAAAATAACAAAGGCTATAAAAATTTTATTAAGGTTGCATATTTAGGGTATAATTTTAAAATATAATAGCATTTTCGCAAAGACCACGTGATCGATTCAAACCGAATTTACACCACGTAGCTCTTATATTAAGTGGCATAGCTTACGCTATAAGACTTTTAATTGGGGAGCATATTTAGGGTGGTTCTCATACAAAAATGTAAGAGATTGAAATTACTGTCAAAGGGACAGGGAATTTCGTAACAATTGGTGTCAGAAGTGGGATTGTGTAAAAAGAATTAACAATCAAATAAAATAAAAAAATAAAAAAAAAATGGTTAAGTTTGAAGAACTAAAAGTGGATCAACTAAAGAAAGAGTTGCAGCAGCTGAATCTGCAATCATCTGGCGGAAAGTTGGAGTTACAGAAACGCTTACGGCAGGCTCTTGAGGCTCAAGGGGTAGACCTAGAAGAGCATTAATTTTATAGTGATGTCTTAGAATCAACAGCGAAAATGGAGGAAGCTTCTGGAACGGCTGCAAGTGGTGAAGTTGTGGATATGTCAAAGTTCGAGAAAATGTTAATGGCGATGACGCAAACAATAAATCTACAGATGAATAACAATATTCAGGCCGTTCGAGAAGAAATTGGTCAGAGCTTAAATCAAAATGCACTGCAAATAGACCAAAAGTTAAGTCAGAATGCGTTACAGATGAATAACAATATCCAGAAGGTTCGGAAAGAAATTGACCAGAGCTTAAGTCAGAGCGCGCTGCAAATCCAGACCGTTCGGGAAGAAATTAGTCAGAACGTGATACAAATCCAGGCGATTCGAGAAGAAATTGATCAGAGCTTAAGTCAGAACTCGCTGCAAATCCAGGAGGCTGTTCGAACGGAGGTTGCCAAAATGGTAAATGGCCTCGATGCAAAAGTGACTGAGTTACGAGATGACGTTGAATCATTCAAGGATAAAGTTCAAAATAATTTTGAAGACGTTAATAAAAGGATTCAACAGTTGGAAATAAGCGGACCAACCACTCAAGTAATAAGAGAAATCGGCGCAGAGAGGCTTAAGGCACCCATGTACGATGGAACAACGCCATTTAGTGTTTTCAAGCTCCAGTTCGAAACAACATCTGCTCATAATCGCTGGGATAACGATAGCGCAGCAGCAGCGCTAATTGTGGCATTAAAAGGCGCAGCTGCAGAAGTATTGCAAACGGTTCCAGTGGCGGAGCAAAAGAATTACAAGGCGGTGATGGATGCCTTACAGCGAAAATATGGTAGTGACCACATGAAGCAGATTCACAGACTGGAGTTGAAAAGTCGTGTCCAGAAATCTGGTGAGTCCTTGCAGGAGTATGCTGCGGATATTGAACGATTGGCACACCTTTCATATCCTGACGAGTTAAGTGTCGTAGCTGAAAAATTCAAAATAGAGGCGTTTATTGACGGCATACGTGACTCAGAGACAAAACGCGAGACAATGAGGAACCCGAAGACAACATTTTATGAAACAGTAACGGTTGCCCTCACTGAGGAGGTGATTGCGTTGACATGCCGCCCATCATTGAAAACTCGTCGGATGGAGTTGGAGGCTGAGAGCAAAAATTCATCGTTCGCCAACAATAGCTTCAGCGGAAAATGCTATAACTGTGGCAAGCAGGGACACATGGCACGTGACTGCAAATCACGTCGTAAACGGTTTGCATCACGTTCACCAAGAAGAAAAATTGGAAATAGGGTGAACGATGGTGAAAATGGTAGTGAACAGCAGTCGTTTAAGCGAGTCAGTACAGCGGGCGTGAGCTGACTTCCACTTATGATTGTCCCAAAGTCTTAGTTTCGAAGCTCTGCCGAACTTCCAACTGCCTTACCATCGGTGGAAAAATCAACGAAAGACCATGTGAGCTGACTTTGGATACAGGCGCATCGTACTCAATTGTGAGGACAGATTTATTTAATAGACGACGAGTAATGCCATTAAATGGAATCCAATTGAGAACAGCGACAGGAGAAATTGCGCAAATAGAAGGAAAAGTTACAGCGAGTATTCTTATCGGCAACAAAACTGTGGAACATGATTTTACTGTTGCAAACATCACCGATGAGGTTATCATTGGCGTGGACTTCATGATTCGACACGGGTTCAATTTGGATCTAAAGAAAAAGACGTTAAGGTATGCCAATGTAGAGTTGCCTTTGGACATTGGCTGTGGACAAAAGTTAACAACTGCAGGACACTACATAAGTGAGCTCTGTCAAATTGAACCCAACACTGAAGAAACAACAAGTGAAGACTGTGGGATAGGCCATCTGTGGGTAGTGGAAGCAGATGAGAAAAATTTAGGGAAAGACCTGATGATTGGAAAGACCCCAGTAAAAACAAGAGCGGACGGCGAAATACCGGTGCAAATTTTGAATCCAACAAATGAGCCGAAATGGATGCAAAAAGGTAAACTATGTGAGAAAGTTACGGCTGTTATAAGTTGTGAAAATGACCAACAGGACACAAAAGGTACAACTTTAACAAAATCGTCGGCCTTATTGACGAAAGAATGGACGAAGGAGTTGTCTGCACAGAACAAAAATAAAGGGAAAAGGTTTCGGCAAAAGAATTGACGGGTATTTGCGTCCAAAGGAGAAAATAATGGCCAAACATCAGTTGTCAAGCATCGCATTGATACAGGTAACTTTCAGCCAATTCGTCAACCTCCAAAGAGGCTAGCACCTGCTAAGAGAGAGGAAGTAACGGGCCTTATAGAGGATATGGCGCGAGAAAATGTCATTGCCCAATCAGAAAGCCCGTGTAGTTCACCGGTCGTTCTTGTGAAAGAAAAGTACGGAGTAAACGTTGTTCCAGAAACGACCAATGCTGACGGTTACATGTCGCGGAAAAAGAGGAACAACGAAAACGTGAAATTGAGGCAAAAGAAGCGTCTAGAAAAGAATTGGAAAAGGAGGCGCAAGCTGTTGCAGAGAGACTCTTGTTCGGGAGGAACAAGTTTAAGCGGAGGGCAGTGTAGCGAAATTTGGTTTATGCCAGAAAATTCTCGTAATAATTATTAAACGATATTAGCTAGCATCACTGACCGTAGAAAAATACTTGCATCACTGACCGTAAGAAAATACTTGCATCATTGACCGTAAGAAAATACTTGCATCATTGACCGTAGAAAAATACGTGCATCACTGACCGTAGAAAAATAACACCATCTAGCGACATGTAGCATGTTTTCAGTACTATAAATGATAAAGTGGTACGACATTATCAACGTCGATAATCGCCATCTAGAAGACACTGGAAACGACATTCTGGATAATGGCGGATGGTACGACATTATCGCCATCTAGAAGGCACTGGAAACGATATTCTAGACAACGGCAGATGGCTCTAGAAAATGATGACTTTAGTATAAAAGGCTGTCATATGAGCAGCAGAGACACAGTTTATATTGAACAGTGGAACACAGTGGATCTTAAGTGAGAACATTTGAATTTAAGTACTAAAGTGATATAGTGGATTTTAAGTAATAAAGTATAACGTTTGTGTATACAATTTGAATATAAAGATTAAATAAACAATTGTACTGTGTAAAAACGAACGTTTGTGATTTAAATAAACCATTTTATAATTAAATAAAGATTGCGTTTTTCTTGATTATAACACAATCCAGTGATCGAACTCAGAAAAATGTAAGAGATTGAAATTACTGTCAAAGGGACAGGGAATTTCGTAACAATATAGTTTATTGAGTGATGTCCTAATCGGAAAATAAATAATATATTTAAATATACATATATACATATATTTACATATGTATGTATATAAAAATTCTATATTTTCAGGACATGATAAAATTTTCAATTTAGGTTATCAAAAAAGAAAATATATAGAATCTCACCTTCATATCAGCACTCTCTACTAATCGTAATTCTAATCTCTCTAACCAAGTTAATTAACCTAATGAAACTAAACAAAAACTTACCGCAGCCTTAATTTTCCACGCAGATTAGTCGCCTTAAAAAAGCAACCTCCAAAAGTACTTAAGAATGCGTTGCAAATTTTCATCACTCTACTTTTTGGTAGGAAAAGTTTTTCAAAAGTTATTAGCATAGTTTTTGGGGCCACAGAAAACATATGCGCGTCACATGCTGCCGCGCACAAATGACATTAAAGCGCGATGTTGCTGCTAAAGAGAAATTTGGCTAAAAACTTTAAAAGTGGCGGGAAGTGTTGCAGCAATAACAATCCGTTTTGAGGGAAAAGTAGCTTAAGTGCAGCTGTGTGTGCCATATAATTTTCTTTCAACTACTTCCGGCATTTACTTTCAGTGCGCTACTTTTTTTTGATTTTTTTCGTTAAAAATTATGTCAACTTGAAAATAATTTAGTTGCTCTTCTTTCCGATTCTTTTCCAAATGCTCAGAGGCACAAACACACTAGCGCGCTCTGCGAGTTGCCAGTTAATCTATGCAATATAACTTTTTTTTTTTGTGCCTAAAAACTTGTTATGACTAGGTAAAAACTTCACTCAGTTTAGTGCTCTGTGTTTATACTTTAGCATAATAAAACTAAATTTAAGTGAGCTGAGTTCTAGTTTCGAGTAAATTTTCTATCACTACTTTACTACACTAGGACTTCTATCATTACTTCCACTGTGGTTGCTCTGATTGTACGTGCAAACGCATTATGGCAACTTTTAGTTTAGTAGTGGAAATATCCGCACAGTATGAATTCTTTGCAGTCAAGTTTTTATTTTTGCGACAAGTTTTTTTTGTTGTAATCTATGCTGAAAGTAATATGTTTAATTGTATGTGCATTAGCTTGTTTTAAGAAAATGAAAGTGCGCACAGATACGCAAATGAATTAACGTGCGTACCTTTTGTCAAACTGTCCTATGAAGAAGGTCCATAATAATGATCGTTTTCTTCAAGTTTTCGGTAAACATATTGTTACGAAATTTCCTGTCCCTTTGACAGTAATTTCAATCTCTTACACTTTTCTGAGTTCGATCACTGGATTGTGTAACAATCAAGAAAAACGCAATCTTTATTTAATTATAAAATGGTTTATTTAAATCACAAACGTTAGTTTTTACACAGTACAATTGTTTATTTAATCTTTACATTCAAATTGTATACACAAACGTTATACTTTATTACTTAAAATCCACTATATCACTTTAGTACTTAAATTCAAATGTTCTCACTTAAGATCCACTGTGTTCCACTGTTCAATATCAACTGTGTCTCTGCTGCTCATATGACAGCCTTTTATACTAAAGTCATCATTTGCTAGAACCATCTGCCGTTGTCTAGAATGTCGTTTCCAGTGCCTTCTAGATGGCATTATTTTTCTACGGTCAGTGATGCACGTATTTTCTTACGGTCAGTGATGCACGTATTTTTCTACGGTCAGTGATGCAAGTATTTTTCTACGGTCAGTGATGCACGTATTTTCTTACGGTCAGTGATGCACGTATTTTTCTACGGTCAGTGATGCTAGCTAATATCGTTTAATAATTATTACGAGAATTTTCTGGCATAAACCAAATTTCGCTACAATGTATGTAATATTTTTCTTGATTGCTGAAAGAATTTTTGTCAGATCTTAATTGGAGGCAACTTCAAAACACACATTTCTGTGACAACATGTGCGGTGTGTTTTGAGTCATTGTCTTGCTCAAAAAGTAATTCCTTTTATTGTAGGATCAAAGGATGCTGTTCTTTTTGCATAATTCCATTGATGAGCACCAATGGTCCCACTCCATTTTTAGAAATACATCCATAAATCATTATTGAACCACCACCGTATTTCACTGTTTGGCGCACTTGATTTAGTTGGGTTGTATCTGGATCTTTCGTTCAATACTAAGCAAGCCCAAGCAAGAAATTTAGTTTGATGAGTTGCGAAAGTCCTACCCAAGGAAAGCACCTTAAAAGCACTTCTTACCCCACTTTTATCTACGGGGAACTTATGAATTGTAAGCAACTTCATTGCCAGCATTGAAGCTCACAATCAGCTCGTCAAATGATAAAGGATTCTGTACAAATGGCTCCTCTTTAAATTGCGTGTTTTCAAATTGAAAATGACATTTAAATTGCACAAAAATCGTTTACCATACAAATTCGATAATTGGAACCATAGAGAGCTGTCAATGCCAATCATCGTCATGTCGCATAGAATTTATTATTTTTCAATTAGGGGTTGTTGACTTTAATTAATGTTACTTAAGTATGGAATGCAAAGTCTAATACAAATCATACCCTATCTTGAATAATAATAAGTGTAATTAAGGGTTGTCTCTTTTCATTTAAATATCGTTCTTTGTAATTAAATTACGATAAAGCAATGTGTAATGATATTGTAGCGAAATTTGGTTTATGCCAGAAAATTCTCGTAATAATCATTAAACGATATTAGCTAGCATCACTGACCGTAGAAAAATACTTGCATCACTGACCGTAGAAAAATACGTGCATCACTGACCGTAAGAAAATACGTGCATCACTGACCGTAAAAAAATACGTGCATCACTGACCGTAGAAAAATAACGCCATCTAGAAGGCACTGGAAACGACATTCTAGACAACGGCAGATGGTTCTAGCAAATGATGACTTTAGTATAAAAGGCTGTCATATGAGCAGCACAGACACAGTTGATATTGAACAGTGGAACACAGTGGATCTTAAGTGAGAACATTTGAATTTAAGTACTAAAGTGATATAGTGGATTTTAAGTAATAAAGTATAACGTTTGTGTATACAATGTGAATGTAAAGATTAAATAAACAATTACACAGTGTAAAAACTAACGTTTGTGATTTAAATAAACCATTTTATAATTAAATAAAGATTGCGTTTTTCTTGATTATTACATAATCCAGTGATCGAACTCAGAAAGTGTAAGAGATCGAAATTATTGTCAAAGGGACAGGAAATTTCGTAACAATATTAATATAAATTTGTGTTTAATATGATAACTTAGGGTTTAATTAAAAAAACAAGTAGCATGGCATTCACTCCGTATAGCAATAAATTTCAAAAATTTGTTCATAGAAAGCACTCAAAGTCTTTGAGCTTTTGATAAATGCAATATCATTTTTTTCTGCATCATGAAGATTAGTTTTACTTAGTTTGCCTAAGCAACGCTCTCTCATGGTTACACAGCTTGCATTTAAAAGTTTTGTCTTAAAGCATAGTGCAAGGTATTTTATTAGTTTGGAAACAAAGATGGAAATGTATACGTGCCGTAATAATTTAAATGGATACTACCGATAGGTTCTGTATGCTATTTTCTGTATATTGGAAAAAGATATACTTATGTACATATGTATGTGCCTGAGGTATACCACATTACATAGATATGGACGAAAAGAAGGATACATAATTACTTTAGTTTTCAAAATAAGAGTTTGTAACTCAACAGTTTCGATAATCTGCAATTACGAAGGATGCCTAAGGTTAAATTTTTGCAATGATTCCCGTTACATGATGAGGCTGCCGAAATTACGTGCTTTAATATGACAAAATTTGGTGCAGGTTTAGAACAATTCGAATGAATTTATTACCCTACTTCGTATTTTCAAGTGCTGCACGGCACTTCAATTTTCTTATGTCTAAAAATGGTTGGAAGAGATGAGTCTAGGTAGTCAATTAGGTTGTGGAATCTATTCTATATATACATAACTGAAGTTAAGCATTACAGTAAAGTCCTGGCCTGAGTAGAAATGTTGTGTCCAAAAGAGGTTTTGTCAGGAATGTAACATTCATCGTTTGAATTTAGTTCACACTACACAAAGAATAAAAATTTCGTTAGTTAATTCTTTTTTCATATGCTTGTTATTCTTCCTTTTCCTTTTTCCTGTATTCATAAATGTGAGCACCATGTTTAATGCACCAATTGTTTTATCGTATGACAAATGCGCCAAAGTTTCCAAAAAAAAGAAAAAAGAAATTAACGATCGTCCAAATCTTGCTCTCGATGGAATAAACCGAAAAATTGATGAAGGTAGTAAGCTGCGACATCAGCGCAAAAAAACGAGCTTCCCCGGCTACTTTAACTGCTTCCTAGTGCTCTTTCTTTTCCGAAAGCATTTTACAAAAACTTATTGCAACTAATCGGTTATTCTGCTACTGATGATGCATGTCTGCCCTCTGTTGGTAGATTTAACTGATGCAGATGGCAACGCAAAGTCAACGCAGCGACTGCGGCGGAAATGTATACGGAAACAAAAACGGAAACGGAAACTTTTATTATTTTATTACTTAGCCGCTGCTGTTATTGTCACAGCCACCAACGCTACTGCTGCAGTTGTCGACATTTTTGGGACTGTATTGCATTCTCACAAAGCTAGCCGTGTTGCCAACTTGCAACTTTTTAGTGCGTGCAGTCGTGCATAACGCGCGTCTCGCATCTCTGACCAAAGGAATCCCACTTGTCACGGAAGATGGAGAAGCTGTTGAGTTTTTGTTTCGCATTTGAAATGGGAAGCACTGATTACGCGAGTACGGGTATGGATGTCTTGGTCAGGCAATTGCCACCCACAGACACACACACAAATACAAATAGCAATCGCAGTTGTTGCAAATTGCTTACATAAATCACGTGCGCTGACAAAAGTTTTGATTTGCGAAATCAAAAGCTATTTGCGCTGTAATCAGAGCAAACATTGTGCATAAAACTTTCAAATTCATCAGGATGCGTTCTACTAGTAGAGGGTTCTTTTTAGCTCATTTTTTTCCATCATAGAAGAAAAAATAATTTTGATGAGACTTTAATATCAAGTAAAACTTAAAATTTTATTTATTTACATTGGCCCGTAGTCATAGTCGCAAGTTAAAATGCGCTTTAGTTAAAACCTAATATTAAATTATAAGCACATTTTATTTATTTGATAATTATAGTCGTATAAAACTAGATTTTAACTATGTATGTATGTATAATAAAGTTATACAGAGTGATCCATTAAATAAACCGAAATTGTAGTAGACTATGCGTACATTATGAGATTTTTTTTTAAAACGGTCACCCTGTGTAAATTGACATAAGCAGCTGACAATCATGAATTGTAATTATGCGAAAAAATTGTCTGATGATGGAGAAGCAGCAAGTAAGTAAAATAGTCGTATTTATGTACTTATATCCCCATAATTCCGGTTAAATATTTTTATCTTTAGGAGTTTAAAAGATCACGAGAGGGAAACTGGTCGGTGGCAGAAAAGGCTTGCTTGCGAGAATGCATCAACTACCACATCAGCACAATAGAGAGTAAAATTATTGACACTGGTATGATCGCCCACAAAAACGATGCATGGATGTCACTTTAAAACCTGCTAATAAAATTGTCTTTGGAATTATGCTCGGGACTTTGAACTGGCCAGTCCAAAACACTTATTTTCTCTCGCTGGAGCCAGGGTTTGATGATATTGGCCGTATTTTTCGGGTCATGAAGGTCCATTTTATTGCCATAGAACGCTGCATTGAGCCGTCTTCGTATTAAGTTATGTGACACGCTAAGCCCATATTATGCATTCTATGCCAATAAAATGGACCTTCATGACCCGAAACATACGGCCAATATCATTAAACCCCCTTCTCCAGCGAGAGAAAATAAGTGTTTTGGACTGGCCAGTTCAAAGTCCCGACCATAATTACAAAGAAAATTTATGGGGTGATGTAGAGGCAAAACTATCGAATAAGATTATCAAAAATTTTGACTATTTGTGGACTGCAGCTCAAGAAACTTGGTGTTCATTCCTAAGGAGAGGCCTCAAAGGCTTGTGGAGAGCTTGAGCCGAAGATGCGAAGCGTTCACGCAAAATAAGGGACTTAGTACAAAATATTAATTATACTTAATCATTTACATGCAGTTTTTTTAGATTTCAACATTGAAAATAAAAAAATTTCCATATTTTAGTATTTGTGCTATTTATATGAACATCTCATAATGACTATGTGAGCCATTTCATTTGATTTCAATTTTTTTTGCTAGCTGAATTGGTAATAAATTAAGTTAAATTATGTATCTCCATAGTTCTGGAAAAATAAGTTCCTGCCAATAAAATTAACATTTTTAATCTTAAGAAAATGTGTGTTATTTATGTGATCATGGCTGTATATGAGGAGTTCTTTAAACTTTCTGGTTTTAGACGTGTTCAGATAACGGAAATTTAAAACTGAGGGCACACATCTGAAACCATTTTTAATTTATAGTTTGGACGTTTCTCAACAAAATGCCAAATTTGACACCCCAAATCTCGGGGCGGGGGGAACACCCCATTTCCCCCTACACCGACTAGTTTAATTGAAAACTTAATTCCTCTTAAAGTTGTTAACATAAAATTATAAAATTTGGTACACATGCTAACAATTCACACTTTCTATTCATGATAAAAAAAAAATTTTATAATTTTATTTTCCCAACTTTTAAATAAACAATCGATGATAATTTTGCCTCCCAATACGAAAAATTAAAATTTGTATTTTTGGTATGAGCCTTGAATATTGAAAATTGAATATATGTAAAAAAATTAAGGGTGCCGTCACTCATTTCAATAAAAAAAAATTTTGTATCGAACGACCTGCGACAAAATCCAATGTTTAGTTAAACAAATGGGAAAATAAAATTATTAAATTTTTTTTTATCATGAATAGAAAGTGCAATCATTTGTTAGCATTTGTACCAAATTTTATAATTTTATGTTAACAGCTTTTAGAGAAATTAAGTTTTCAATTAAACTAGTCGGTGAAGGGGGAAATGGGGTGCCCCCCCGAAATTTAGGGTGTCGAATTGGTCATTTTGTTTAGAAACGTTCAAACTATAGATTAAAAATGGTTTCAGATGTGTGCCTTCAGTTTTAAATTTCCGATATCTGAGCACGTCTAAAACCAGAAAATTTAAAGAATTCCTCATATATTTAAACCGCATGAGGAGTTTTAATATTAACTGATTCATTCTCGGAAATAATTTCTGCTTGTGTCTTTGTTATTTTTAATTTCTTTTCTATTGTTCTCTATTTCTCCTCACACATATGTCTATCTCTATAATTTTATCTTAGTGCGATGTCACACGACGGGCAATTGACAGCACTCAAACAATAAATTTTTACTCTTTTTCACTCTTTGAGTGTAGGCCAGTCACACGACGAAAACAATGAGTGCCGGTTAAATTCTGACGTTTATGTTTTTTGCTACTTTTTCTACTCCGTTTTGAAATAAATTGAAACGCCAGTTAAGATTTCAATAAAATGTTAATGCACATCATAAGAACAACCAACAGAAGTTTATCGAAGGCTATAATGTACGCAGTTGCAAAGTGACGGGCGGCGATTTCATGTATTTAACAACAAAGTTGTACGCAGGTAGCACTCACAAATATGGTTTTTTATTACGATGAGTGCATCAAAAAAGAATTCATGTAAAAGGCCAGTAAGAACACAATTGGTGCTTGAAATAGCGTAATAAAAAACCATATTCGAGATTGCTATCTACCATTGTCCGTCCAGTATATGGCTTTTTCATCGAAAATAAAAATTCACTTTTCTTAAATGTCTATTACACAGATATTAAGGAACATTAGCTTATTGTTATACTTCCCACTTTAAAAGCAAACTATTACCAAAAAATTCAAAAACTCGAACACACAACTCGCGGAACTCCAGCGAAAATTATTTAAAAAAAGGTGTTGTGTTTACTCTTTTTCTTGATGCTAATTAAAAAAGTATTTTTTAATGTACTTTTTTCACTCCTTAATACAATACATTTTTTATTTACTACCTCGCAACACTATTGTGAGTGGTGACTGCTGTCATGCTCGCCACTCAAAAATGAATTATTTTGCCCGTCGTTCAAAAAGTTCATTCTCTCTCGCTGTCAGTGTTTTTTTTTAAATTTCTATAGGAAGCAACAACAAATTTTGTTTGAGTGCTGTCAATTGCCCGTCGTGTGACATCGCACTTACTGGTTCTTCATGTCTATATAACTTTACCATTCAATATGCCTATCTCTCTTTTTGTTTTCTATTTCTCTATCGTTTTCTTCTATATTCTTTATATCTTGCCGGAGCATAGGACATCCACAAACCTCATCCAACGCACACGATTATTTGCAAACGATTCACTGACTTAATGTTCTAGCAGTTCATATACAAAACTACTTAGGACGCCAACGTCGCGTGCCACCCTGAAGTTTTATTCCAGTGCTTGTCAGTGCATTCAATTTCCATTCGGGTTTGGAAAAACAAGATCTTGTCAGCATTTTATGAACCTTTCGACAAAGTATAGCTACTCCACAATAATGCATGTGTTATTTATTTGACCTATATCCTGTATGTTCGTGTGATAGCCTGCCTAGTGCTTCGAGATATGTAAATGGCTCATTTACCTGACTAACACTTGTGAGGAGAAACTTTGGCGAGATTGATAATATTATGATGTCCCTGTTGTTCTAACAAAGCGATAAGTCATTATTTGTTGGAACTTTCAAAATGGTTGCTATGAGCAAGTCTTCAGGAATGCTTTACTAAATTTGTATGAGTACAATGCACTAGATTCAGCTCTGAACTCCAAGCAGACTTTAAACGTAAATCTAATTATGCGATCTGCATCTATTTATTATTTTTTTAGGAATGTTATAGCCTTTCCGATCTACGCTAATGAAAGCGGGCGCAAGACCACTCTGGTTTTCGAAAAATAATGTTTACAACGGATTGACCTTAGTAGTTAAAGGGTTCAGATTATTGAAGTTAATTTCAGATATTTTGATTTTGTGGAACACTTTTTTCCCTTAATAGTACAGTCATTTGGTTAAAAAAAATGAGGTTGCCTGGAAAGTTTTCCGGGAATTTTGAAAATTGGTATTTTTTATAGATTTCGATGTGCTCTTTCCGAATTTCAAATTTGCGACCTCGTATCTTTGCTGCTCGCGCCGCCATATTGGAAATATAGCGCCAAAAATCAGTTTTTTGACGATATCTTCTTTCCGACTCATTTCACGATAAAAACATGTACATGTATATACAAAACGAAACTAGAGAAAATTGCCTACAATTTATGTTTTAATCTTTTTTTTGTAAATCAATAGTTTTGGCGTACGAGCGCCGCAAAGTGTACTTCCACATACGTTTTGGCCAAAACACACATTTCCACACCACCTTGAGGTAGAGTAAGCGGCGCGTTTTTTTATCGTGGTATCCCCAGTAGGCCTAATCCACATGCAATTTAGTTTACCAAAGTTGAGCGCATTCTTCTTCGTTTCGCTGTTCTTGATGGACCAGGTGTTGCGAGTTCATTGTTTTAGAACCGATTGAAACGTCACAGACCGAAATTTCTTCCACATCATCCGCAATGGGATTATCCTCTTGGATCTCGATATCATCATACGATTGCCTTTATTTTAGCTTGAGGAAAAAAAATAGTTGTCTCAATATTTGACCTTCCTATCACAAACCTGTAAACGACGCGGACAGAGTTTATGTCCGATTTCGTGGAAATTTTACGTAAAAATCGACTTACTAAAACGAAGAAAAAGTCTGCCTTAGGTGCGAAGATATAGGGTTTTAGGAATTTTATTTGTATAGGAGATGCCACCCACTGTTCATCCACATTTTTCATGTAGCTGAAAATGCGGACAAAATACACCCAAAGGGGAGTTTTTTTTTTAATTTGCGGACATATTAGCCTATGTTTTAGCATTGGATTCGAAGTGAACCCTCCCAAAATTTCAGCTTTCTAGATCATACCTCTGAACGGCAATTCATATGGAAAAACGAAAATGCAGAAAAACCAAAGACCGTTTTTTTTTGCGTTTTCGTAAAAAAGTCATTTCTTCCATATGAATTGTATGGTATGATCTAGAAAGCTGAAATTTTGGGAGTATTCCCTTCGGATCCAATGCTAAAACATAGGCTAATATATCCGCAAATTTAAAAAAAAAAAAAAATTCCCTTTTGGGTGTATTTTGTCCGCATTTTCAGCTACATGAAAAATGTGGATTTAGTTTGACAACAGATGGCATCTCCCATACAAATAAAATACTTAAAACCCTATATCTTTGCACCTAAAGCAGACTTTTTCAACGTTTTAGCAAGTCGCTTTTTTCGTAAAATTTCAACGAAATCCAAAACTTTGAAAATAAACACCCTACTGTTTATATCTGGATATGAGATTTCGGATTCGGTTACAGATACGGATAATAAAAAATCTTTATTTCGGTTTCGGTTACGGTTACGGATAACTTTTTTTTCCAGATATCCGGTGGTTTCGGTTACGGATACAGATACGGATATCCATAACAACCCTACTTAATACAAACTTTATACATCATCAATATATTATACGAGTATATAAGTTCACACCTTACCATTCCAAGCTTTTGAATTTTATTTTTTTATAATTGTAGATTATTACCATTTTCCCAATTGTGATAACATGACAAAAACAGCATTTGTCATCTCAACAAGAAAAAGCATCCTTTTTGTATTTCGTTTTGAATTGAATTTCTTTTTAGATTCAAAATAAATACCAGCATCTTGTCTGGCACGAACTTCTTTACGTTCACCCTAATCTTTTTAGGTAAAGCAGATATTTCAGCATTTCTGCACCAGTTTGAATATCCATAAGACAGCAACAACATTTCTAGAGTTTGACTTTCACATATCAGTAAATTAAGTTAATTACTTTATAAATCGTTGGTCATCAGTTAACGGATGTATTATTTTTGAACGTAAAATTTCCCTCTAAAAGAAAACATTTTCCTTATCTCATCACTCGGCTCCACAAAAAACAACAGAAAAAAATTATGCCGTATTCTTCAAGGAAGAATAAATTTATAATCCAATCAGTGACTATATAAGCCATCTCAACCTGGAACACCTCTGGCTAAAATTGCAGCCCGTGCAATTTGTTTATTGAATCAAATCGTACATTTTGGCAATCGCAATTTGAGTTGGCTATAATAATTATTCTGAGCTTGTGAATTTTAGTAACAGTTATCCGATATAGTATACAAAAGTGATTTTATTTGAATGTTTTCCGACTAGCAAGTAGCTGAGCTAAAATTCTGACAGTAAATACTATACTAATCTGTCGCCCAGACTTTGAATCCTGTAGGCAATTGAAGCAACATTATACAGCCAAAAAATTGGAAAAGAAAGTAAAGTCAATAGCTCATATTGAAATAAGACTGGTTTTTGAGGCGTCTCGTTCTTTGATATAGAATTGCGCCAAGATATGGACGCGTTGCTGAGAACTGAACTGTCTACCTCTAATTGAAATTTTTAATGGGTAAACGAATCGACAAAGAGCCTAGCTACAGTTTTGTATACTTCAACTGAATTTCTTCTCTGATTCGTAGAAGATAGAAGGTTTGCTACGTTCCAATCGCTCTTCAACATCTTTTTCTGAAGAAAAGATCGACAAAGGTAAAGAGTTTGTGCTTGAAGATCGTCATTTGAGCTTAAGAGAGATGAGATACGAACTTATACGTCAAGACGCCGTAACAGTTTGTATCATATTGATCGATATATGGGAATGAGATTCTTCAGGCCTACGGTTTATTATAAAATAACTTCTAAAAAGTGCATCGCTTGTATGCAAACTTTTTAGCGAATATCATGCACCAAGCACCCTATTCTTCATATATGATCATGTATATGTTCTTGCTCCCAAAACTCAAATAACTTATGAAAACGTTTCTAGTATGACTTCTACAAGCCAGAGAACAAAATTCGCAGGAACTTAGGACCATAGCGGAAATTCAGTTTAAAAATGTTGCAATAACTGGATTCTCCGCTGGAAAAAGTGAATCGCTTCAAATGTGCACAGATTTTTTATATACCAGACTCATTTTTTTGTCACACCTTCTATCCACCGTATTCTCAACTTCCTGCATATAGGGTGTTGCATCAACCTGTGTGACCGATTCTTGTCATAACGATTGTTCTTTTTGTCGACGGAGTGGCAAACACAACAAAACCATCTTCTTATTGGTGTTGTCAACTGTTGAAAACCTGATATGCATGTACGTGCGTGCGTTCACAAGAATCTGCTGTCCTTCCTTCCTTCCTTCCTTCCTTTTGTTGTTGTTGAAATTGTAACTTGCAGACGCATTGATAAGTGTTATCCGACATTTCCTTTGAAGATCCGAAAAAGTCAAATCCAATGCGAATTTAATTCATGCAAATCCAAAAATGCATTTGTGACATCGAAAGATAAACGTTTTTGCATTTAGGTGCCACTGTGCTTCAAAACATCCTATGTAATGGTTTCATGTGGGTTTGTTTTTTACCTTTTTTTGTTTTCAAAGAAAAATAAACAATTTATAAGGGTTCAACAAGCGTTGTTGCTTAGAATTTGATCATTACTTTAAAATATGAATAGAAAATGTTATCTTAATCTTCTTTTTCATATAGTACCCACAACTCATAAAAAGACGTTTTATTTTCCTAATAGTTTTAGCGCATTACTTACTTGTGCAAAAAATATTACTGAAAGACTAAAAGAAACCTAAAAAGTACCAACAGCAACCAATGTTATGTAACAGACTTTGATGTATTGAATTTCCAATGTTACAAAGTTTTATATTTCCCTATATTAACTATACTCGTATACCCTAAAAGCACATATTCTGTTCTAGACGCAGCTATGAAATTAATAAAAGTTTGACTTTTAAAGCAGTGCCGCTCTTAGCCTTCGTGGCGGTAGTTCAAAATTCAAAACTTTCACCAGTAAATGTAAAACCACAAAAAAAAGAAAATAAGTGAAAGGTACAATTCCTAATTATAAAAATTTCGCTTTTTTTCTTATGGCTGGCTGGAGGCACACAGTATTAAAAATTGTTGTTCCTTTGCTTTTGACGGGTATGAAGAAAAATATATGCCGGAGTTAACTGACGGAAACGTAACATGTTACGCGTAACAATGATGCTAATGTTACATTGAAAACTTTTATCGATTTTTTACACTTTAAACCATGGCTTTTTGGCTAGTGAGTTGATTTTGACAAATTAAATTTTATTTTGGATATTAATAGCTCTAAAATCTGTTTTTGAACACTTTGTTCCAATCCACTCACATCTTTACATCCTTCGTTACTTTCTTCTTTTTGTACTTTTCTAGTCTTAACGGTTGTAAATGTTGAATTAATATAGTTTTGCTTTTTATCTGGGAGAGTTTCACTCTAAATTCATTTATTCGGACTTGCGTCATTGTCGTGCGCAAAAATTATTTGATGAGATTTAGCTCAGATAAACTTCTTTCTGCAGAAGGAAGAAATCATTCGTAATGCAATGGCCAAATTTAAAGAATAACCATACTGCCGTCAGATGCGAATTAGGCGTATCACAAAAAAACTCGTTTCGAGAAAATTGAAAAAAAAATTGAGAAATAGGTCATTTTCTTAGGCGATTTTTTATAGGTTTGAACTAAAATACCGACACTAGACGCAGTTCATTAGATGCGTAATTTCTTAAGCTATCCGATGCCATAAGAATCTCGAATATTAATTTTTTTGAGGTATGCCTATTTCGCTTCTGACGGCAGCATAGTGCCTTTCAGAGCAAAATTATTCAGCATTTTCTATAGGCTGGAAATAGTTGAATTCGGCACGTGATATCTGATTTTCTAAAGTAGAATTATGAATCTCAAGAAGAGCGTTAATTCGTGGAAATTTTATGATTTTTCTGTGTCAATCTCTAGCAGATTATGTAAAAGAATGACATGATCGTGTTAATCGTGAAGTAAGTAACTGCCTTAGATCCCCCTCTAAATACCTCTCCGTCTACTTCCAACTTTCCCGCTACTGCTGCTATAAATAACCCTCCACGCCTTTCCTCCACTATCGATACTCCTCTATCCATTTCTGTTATTCCTAATCCGCAAGGTGTTGTTACGACTGGTGGTTCTGTGGAACCTGTCTCCTTGCAAGCATTGCCAAGGTTGAAATCGATTTTCATTTCACGTCTTAATGCTAACACTACCACTGACAATGTTATAAACTATATTAGACAAAACCAAATTATTCCTGCCGACGCCTTCGTTTCTTGCAGGAAAATCGGTAATAAACCAACTCATTCATCTTTTAAAATTACAGTGGCATCTTCTCATGTTTCTGCCATTCTAAATTCTAATGCATGGGTGGATAATATCTTTATTTCAGAATTTAAGTCGAAAAAAAATAATAAGACTGTCCGTTCCAATTCAAAAAACTGAAGCGGCTATCCCTTTACTATCAAAATGTAAGGGGTATGCGTTCTAAGACGCATGACATCTTTTTAGCCACTCAGAATTTTTCTGAGGATATTATCGTTTTTACCGAAACTTGGTTAAATAACACTTTTCGTAATTTGGAACTTTTTGACAATAGTTTCAATGTTTTTAGAAGAGACAGACACTTGGAAGGCATTTCTTCTGTTGGTGGAGGCGTCTTAATAGCCATAAAAAATCATTTAACTAGTTCATTAATCGAAATTGCCTGCGCATCTAATATTGAACTATTATGCGTTAAAGTTACATATTGTAACTCCAATATTTATATTCTTAACGCTTATGTTCCTCCAAATAGTAGCACAGATGTCTATGGATGTCTTTCGATGTCCGTAGAATACATAATAAATGAACTAGACACTAATGACGACATTTTATTGTTAGGTGATTTCAATCTGCCTGACCTTAAATGGACTCCTTCGGATGATGGTACATGTTTTTATGCATCGTGTCCAAAAACTCGACAACAACAAATTTTTGCTGACGAAATACTTTCAAGTTTACAACAAGTAAGTTGTATAACTAATTCTCATGGACGACAACTTGACTTAGTCTTGGCTGCAAATAGTAGTAACGTTGTTGTGAGAAATGCTATCCATGCTCTTTCTACGGTTGATTCCTATCATCCACCTTTGAGTATTGTGTACCAATCTGACAATGAAAATTTAATTAATGCATGTTCTTCCATCAATATTTATGAATTCAATTTTAAAAAAGCTGACTTTTTAAAGTTGAATGAGAATTTAAGGAATAAATTAAACGACCTTATTATTTTTTTTAATAATACGAGTAATTCATTTGATGAGTGCATTAAATTTTTCTATGGTGAACTTTTTTCGGCCATAGCATTGTACGATAATAATTCCTCGTACCCTTGGTACACAAAGGATTTAAAAAAAATTCGTAATGGCCGTAATAGGGCGTGGAACAAATACGTTTGTAGCCAGGACCGAAATGACTTAGTTGCTTACCAGCGACTTTTCCATGAATTTAAGGATAAGTCGGCTTTAGGTTATTCTGAATATTTGAATGGAATAAAGCTGAATATTCTTCATGACCCCAAGCATTTTTGGGGTTTTATTAATACAAAAAAAAAGTCTGACGGGTTTCCATCTGAATTCAAAACAGTTGATGGGCTCACTAGCGACCCACAAATTATAGCTGGGTTGTTTGCTAATTTATTTAAAGAATCTTTTTCTACGGAATTATTTAGCCCTGAGATCAACTATTTTGAATATATGGATAACGACCCTTTAGTTTCGTTTAATGGGATATCTTTCTCACCTGAACTCATAGAGAAATATATCTCATCTGTTGATGATGACTTCAGCTCCGGACCTGATGGTATTCCTGCGACAGTACTAGTTAACTGTAGCTCTGTGCTGAGTCAACCCCTCAGTTTCTTATTTAATAAATCGATTAGAGATGGCTATTTTCCTAAATTTTGGAAAAATTCATATATAAGCCCCATTTTCAAGAAAGGGTGTAAAAATGATGTTTCAAACTACAGGCCCGTGGCGAAGTTATCATCGATACCGAAAATTTTTGAACGCATTGTGTACGATCAGGTTATTTAATCGTGACAAATTTGGTAATAAAAAGTTTAAATTTATTTAAGTAATTTACCATAAAAAGATCCATAAAGCGTTGTTTGCTGACACGGAATTGAAGATTTTCTGGAGTCATAAACTTAACACATTCAATCATTCTGCAGAAGATTTATTTCCAACCAGCTCACAGTGTTGCGTCTAGTGTATGCTAGCTGGACAAAATTGAATCTCTCGTTTAAAGAAAATAACGGTATAGTTTTACAGCAATTACTCTCAAAGTTAGGAAACCAACAAATACTTTCTTTTTCTGTAAGTAAATTTACAGTTTCAGACGGTTGAAGTGAGTGAAGTTGTTTTCTTCAACTTTTAATTTCTGAAAAATTGTGATTGAGTAGTCGTGGAAAAATATTAATTTTGTTATTTGTCAATATTAAAGAAAGGTTTTTTTTAATGGATTTCAAAGTTGAAGGTAAGCACTAATGAAATTAATATAAAAAGTGAAAAATAATTCTATAGTTTTTTATTGAAAACAACAACAAAAAGATGTCTTAATAAAGTTAAATAATAAATTTAGTTTCCTAACTTTGGGAGAGTAGAAAGTATTTGTATTCACGTGTATTCAGCCATTTTATTTTTTTTTAATAAAAGTTATTCTTTCACTGCTTCTTCTGAAAACAATATCTTTTTGCACACTTTTGCACATATATATTTTTTTTTTTTTGTTATTAGTTTTTAAAGTACATACATATTTTCTGTCAAAAAATGTGAGTTACACCAGGAATGGGAAAAATCCGCGAAAAACGATAAAAACTATTAAAATAAAAGCTAAGTGGCGTAAATTCGGTGTGAATCGATTAACCAGTCTTCGTGAAAATGATATTTTAAAAATATATTTGTATGAGTGCCACCCTAAATATGAACCCTTAATAAAAGTCTTATAGCCTAAGCTATGCCTTTTAATATAAAAGACACTTGGTGTAAATTCCATGTGAATCAATTAAGTGGTCTTTGTGAAAATTATATTTTAAAAATATTTTTGTATGTGGGCCACCCTAAATATGCACCCTAAATAAAAGTTTTATAATCTATGATACCCGCTTGATCGATACTAATATACTGTGAAAATTTCATCAAAATTGGCCGTATAGTTTTCGCGTCCATAAATTGACCCGTACCAGCTCAGGGGGTCGTTTGCGACCAGCCCTCCCATACAATTTTTTTTTTTGTTTCGATCCAACAAATACAAAAACGCAAAAAAATAATTTTGTCCAG
This sequence comes from Meiosimyza platycephala, assembly GCA_963662105.1. Classification (NCBI taxonomy): domain Eukaryota; kingdom Metazoa; phylum Arthropoda; class Insecta; order Diptera; family Lauxaniidae; genus Meiosimyza; species Meiosimyza platycephala. The sequence continues at coordinate 66,648,430 of OY759209.1, read as the reverse complement.
CTAGCTTGTTCTAATCGCAACACTGTGCAGCGTTCAGTTTCTGCTTCCAGAGTTTCCGGAACATGGCTGTCGATGGTTTTATCTGCAAATAATCTGGATTCACATTTTTTTTAACAATTAAAATTTTTGCTTCTTACGTGCAGGGGCGGACGAAGGTCAATTTAAGCTGCAGGCAAAAGCTTATTTGGCGCCCCCCACCCTATGTTGCAATTGAATTAAAGACATTGGCAAGTATCTAGAAAATGAGTACCCGTGTTGATAGATTTTAAAACATATTAACTTAACCCATTCCTAGCCACTGTACCTGCTTGGGTACTGCACATTCAAATAGCTGTAAATTCAACCAGAAAAAAAATGTTGCAAAGTTTATTTTGCAATTTCGTCATACACACCTTCGCAGTTTCACTTCTACCGCGTGTGGACTGCAGACATGTTTTTTTTAATATTTTGCTTTGTTTTGATACTTCATCGTTAGCGTACTTTGAAAAAATCAGTGTTCATTAGGCTGCGTCGGAAGCGTTTTGCGTAAAAATTAAAAAAGTTTGCGTTTGATTTACAGAGCAAAACATTTGAATTTTCATAGTTTTAACTTGTTGAATCAAAAAAATTACAAAAAATTTAAAGAATGTTCATATATTCTGCCGTTGTCCCAGTTTGGGACAGGCTTAAAAATCTACTGATTGAAATTTTTTTTATTTTTTTCATATTTTATAATCATTTTATGTTATTTTCATAAAAATGAAATACACATAGTCGATGATTTTTGATTTTAAAAGGTCTTGGCTCTTAATGGGTTAAACAATATTGAAAAATTTTACTTGAATAACACTAGTTTACAAAATTATTTTTTTATGTTCCTTTGATGAAAGGTTACTTTTCTTATGTATTTTTTTCTGTTGAGTTCGAAAATGAAAATAAAAATTTGTTGAATGGTATAGTTTTCGAGATATTGTGGTCTTTTAATTTTTTCGACCTCCTTTCACTTTAAAACCCATATCTTAAGCTAGAAATGTTCAATTTTATCGTTCTTGTAGCTTAGTGGATTTATTGTAGTAGTTCCAGATGGCAGCATCGGCGATTGGATAATTAGCTCTGGTTGCTCTGGTCCATTGATATCACATTCTTCACCATGTGTGAGAATCTTCTGTAGATTTCGGCAGTTTTTTTAAAGTTGAACTTGACCACAAAGGGATAATGCTTGGATATCATATAAAAAGGTAAAACTATCACTAAGACTTTTCATTTGCTGAAATCTGTCATTCAGTGATACGATAGCTAGATCCAGGACTGAATAGAAGAAATTGACATCAAAAGATTTCTTCCACGAAGTGCTTGGTTCATCTGACTGTCCGTAATCAAATTGCATTTGATTCTCCTTGGGTGCATATTCGTTTCTATCTCAAAATCAGAATTCGCATCAATCTGTTCACCAAGTCCATCAGTGATAACGCTATTCAAACCCTATTCTGATCTTAAATTTTTGAAGAAGCATCTCACCCTCTCTATTAGTTTCATAGCTGTTTCCAAACTGATAATTATTTTATGAAGATGCTTACTTACAAGGTTGACTTGAAACAATGCCAAAAGTATACAATTGAGTGTGTTTCTTTGTAGGCTATCCGAATGTGGCGTACACAACAATAGAAACTATAGCTTGTGAAACTCATAGAGAGTCTTCACTTCAGATACAAGTTAGGGCTTGGAAGGCGCTCTCGCTTGGTGCTTTCGTTTGGCTCAGTTTGGATCCCTCGTTTGGCGCTTTCGGCGCCCGCGTTTGGCGCTCTCGGCGCCCTATGTCCGTAGGCGGAGCAAGCGGTCGCCTGCTTCGCATTCGCCTTAGCACCGCTAGCTAGAGGGAGAGTGCTCCTTCATACACAATAGTAAAAAAGATGGCTTTTACGATCATTGCAGGTGAAGAAGGAAAAGGTTGTCGAAAAAGCCTTACTTCTCAAGCAATGGTTGACCAAGAAGAGGATATGTTAATTGAAGACCCCGATTCCCTGAGAATGAATTAGCTGAGCCCACATGCATTTCACACATTTCAGTACATGAGATCTTGACTAATGTTTTGGGTATGAGAAGCTATTGACAAGATGGGTTCCTAACTTTGAAACAAAATTACATTTGAGTGAAACTTTCTTAAGAACATTTGAAGTGTTATACACGTGATAAAGTTGATTTTATTCGTTGAATTGTAACTATGGATGAGACAGTGATCCTGAACTGCGACAACAAACCTCTCAGAAACTGAGCCCGGTTGTTTCGCTCCGAAGCTGCTCACAAATGTGTATTAGCTTGCTCTAAACTGGCCGTATTGCAGTAGGAATTGTTGGAACATCCACCTTATTCACGAATTCTTCCTCTGATCTGAACTATTCCCACACCTCAAGAGACTTCTGCGTGGAAAGCGTTTTTCATCTGCCGTAGAGGAGTATTTTGAAAGTTTTTCGGAATACCATTTGAGGGATGGGATACAGACATTGAAGAATCACTGGAAAAAAATGCTTGAAATTAAGCTGAGGGAGATTTTATTAGAGAAAAAAATATGTTTCAAAACCAAACTCAGAGTATTTTCTTTACAGGCCCGAAACTTATTGACTAGGCCATCTCAGCTATTTATGTAACAATTAAAAACTTTATTTTGTTGATACTTATCTTGATTTTTCAGAAACGGCCTATTATCGGATATTCAAAAGAATCAAAGTGAAGTAAATTGTTTTTTTCGGCCATGCTATTTATTTTATTTTATTAAGACAAAAATTAGGTTTATTGATGTAAATATGTATAACATGGCCTACAAATTTAAGTTACATTGGATAATTTTTTAATTTTTATGCTACTAGGTATTTGTCTATCTGACTTAAGCTTCGACTCATTTAATAAACATGTGCTCAAGTTTTACTTACGAGTGCATCGCTTTGGATTAGTTACGTTGTCATTCCGATATTACCTAAGACCAGTGTGCAGAGTCGCCAAAATAATGGGGACTCTTTTTTATAAAAGTCGTGTTATTTATATTGGAGAAGTATTGAACTATGCTTAAGACAATGGAGTTACGACAATAAAATTAACTTAATACATACATAAATTCACCCCCTTGTCCGCTACTCCAGAAGCATCATAAAAGCGAACATTGATGCACACCCTGAAGCAAAGTACAAGCGCAGTTGACACAATAAATGGGAATTAAAAATAATCGAAACAACGATTGAAAATGAAAGATCTACCGCATAATAATACCAGCTAAGTGAAAAAGAATAAAAACTTTGAATTGTGCTGTGCTAAATTTTTTGCTTCATTAATTAAAAATGATTATGACAAAAGCAAAATAAATTAAGCGGAGACATGACATGCATTTGAGACCCTAGTAATAAGTAGTGGGTCATTTCGTGATCAACGCAGATCGAATGCGAATCGCTACGATAAACATCTCTAAATCTGATCAGCATAGATGAACTGTAACATTTCATTTGTATTTCAGTCTTGATTGGGCTGTTGCATTCAACGTTAGTGCGATCATTTAAGTTCACATCTCTTGCAAGCTATGGTTGATTATTGGAATAGTAAGGTGGCCGTTGTAACTGGTGCATCGGTCGGTATTGGCGCCAGCATTGCAGTACAACTCGCTAATGCGGGAATGATTGTCGTTGGTTTGGCGAGGCGAGCAGAACTAATTGAAGTATTTGCCACTTCATTTTAAATGTAATTTTTATTGCGATACATAAGTGTAATATTTTTCATTTAGGGTCTCAACAAAAAAGTTACTGGTGCGGGTAAAATCTTTGCACGACATTGTGATCTTACTGAAGAACGTAGCATATTAGAATCTTTCAATTGGGTGCGTCTTAAATTTAACGCAATACATGTACTCATCAATAATGCCGGCATTATTAAGGCTAATTTTTTAACGGGTTTGTTAAACGCTACGTAGAAATTAATGCCAGTATTGCATATAATACTTTTGTATGTCATTTTAGAGTCTTCGAAAGGTGAAATTCAGGAGTTGTTCGACTTAAATGTAGTAGCCACTGCGATTGTATTACGTGAAGCAATTAAATGCATGAAAGATTCAGCTTAGAAGTCACATCATTATCTTAAATAGGTAAGTTTGTACACCTAATTCAGTTTTTACGCGATAGATACGTTCTCGAAAAATCCGCGTAAAAAAAATTGCTTAAAAAAGATACAGTATCCATATAAAAGTAAGGGATTGGTTCCACATTAGAAAAATCGACAAAAATAATAACATAAAAGTATAAAAAATTGCCGTTTTTACAGGCGCTGTGACCTATTTTATTTAAGTAGCTTATAAAATACATATGGTTATTAATAAATAACATAGAAAAATGAAAAAATGCAACACAAATATTAATTAATCAAAAAGAAAATTGATATATGTATAAGAAATCAACAAAAAAAAACTAAACCCCGGTTATATGATAACTGCTCACTTTGAACATTAACATAAAATTGAAATTTCGCACTATTTATCACAGATACACACATTTTGAATAATAGGGGAATTCCCATATTTTATGTATGGTCCATATGAATGTTTTTTCTTAAAAAAGTTATTTGAGTTGCAATTTTTGAATCGCGTTAAATCAAATTAAGTAATTCGCGCAAAAACAGAACGCATCTTTTTTTTTTTGAATCGCGTTAAAAAAATTCGCGTAAAAACAGAATTAGGTGTATATATGTACATATAGCTCAGACCTACACAGATACATATGTATAATCATCTGAAATTTAAAATTGCTTTCCAAATTCGAAACTCTCAAAGCTTTTGCATATCGAATGTGGGCATTTCCACAGAATGGTCTACCGGGACTGAAAATTCAAATGTTAATTGACAACTGATTTTTTCTAATATTATAATGAGAGAATGTCTTAATTTTTATAATATAATGTATTTACAGCTTATTTTAGTTGTTATTATGAGAAAATTGGTTTGAAAACTAAAAATATCTTTTTCTTGCTTTTTTCAACTTTTAATTGCATTTTCTCTTTGGTTTTTTTTTTTTGTTTAAATATTTGTGTTATGGTTGCACTCATCTTATGAAATCATTCTATCAACAACAAATAAATACCCAAAAACTTAAAAGAGACCAAACAAATGTCGATGAACGGTAAATTTTATTTTGATTTCATTGCGTTCTTGTACCTGAATCATCATTTGTTATCAGTACTTCGTGATCGTTCAAAGCAGGTGTCTGCCAATTTTAGTTCAAATCGAATTTAGTGACCCCAAATCAAAAAAAAAGTTACTGCGTATAGTAATCATGCTAAACATTTTATTTTGATTTTCGAAGAGTACAAGTCTGTCAAGTAATTGTTGGCAAAATAAATAATGCAATACAATTTTCCCTTTAATATTGCATCAAAATAAGAAATACAGTTAAACCTCCTACAACGCGGTGAATAGGCTCCTGAAAAACTCCGCATTGTAGGAAATCGCGTTGTAGCAGACTCTAACTTCATACAAAAATCAGAGTTTGGTTCCAAAGAAAGAAAGTTTTCAATAAAATATTGGAATTTGTATAGTAAAAATATGTGCTTAATATAATTTTGTGTATTTATTTGTTGAGTCATAAGAACATACATATTAGCCGTGTTTTATTCGTTTTGGTTAAACCAAAATTCCATACAACTGCGTGAACCAGCTCAATTTCTAGTTCAATTGATTGAACTTTTTTGTCTATGCTATGCTATGCTGAATTCGAAAAATAGATGTCGCACATAGCAAGTAGTTCTAGACACAAACCTAAAATAATAAAATTGTTTTGGCGGCATTGCTTGAATTTTGCAGTTACGGTTTTAGGACACGCGGGGCCTTATGCATGCGGTAAGTGCTGGGCCCAAATATTAAAATAAAATCACATAATAAAAACAAAAACAAAGATGAATCAACAGTCATTAATCGCTGCTTTGATTCTGCTTTCATTTTTCCTTTTTAATATACATAACGTCAAATAGATTTGTTCTTCATCTTTTATCGTCGATTTTTTTCTATCCTCGGAAAACGAAAGAAAAACATTGGTATAAGCGTCTGCGACGCTATAGATCAGTCCAAAAGCAATTGGTACCAATTTCTTGAAAAAAGGAAAAATATGTAATGACGCGTGAGGCCCCTTACCGTGCTAGGCCCCTTTCAACCATACGAGTTTGCCGGCTATCAAAACGGCTCTGATTTTAAAACAGAACACTGTCATGCCACCTAGTGGTCAGTACCAGAATTAAAAAAGTTTAAACTTTTGCGTTTTATTCACTTTTAGGTTTAACCAAAGCGAATAAAACACGGCTATTATGTAATTTAAAAACACTCCATTTATTTAAACAAAAACAATACAAAACAAAATAAAATAAAATTTCAATTCTACGTAAAATATTCAAGTTGAAAGATTTAATAAATTAAAGCCAAAACAGAACGATAACTTTCTACTCCTCCTCATCACTTAGTATGATTTCTTTCGAACGTTTTGTTCGTACTAGTTCAAAATCTGAGCTTGATCCACTATCAGATTCGGGCATTCTTTCGAGGATTATTGGTTTGAAAAAATCGTGCATTGAAGTTTGTTTGCTCTTATTTCGCAAATCTTTATAAATTTCTTGATAGGGAGCTATATTGTTTTGAAGATTTCGTTTAAATATTTCTGCTCTGTCACTTAAAGGGTCGTTCTCGTATTTGTTTGTCACTTTGTAAACACATGTTCAAGTGTAGGGTGGCAATGCTATAAAAAAGATAGGTATCAAAGTAAGAACAAAATGCAAAGAATTTTATTTGGGCAAGAAAACCTTTTTCAAATTAAAATAGTAAAAATTTGAAAAAATTTTCGTAAAAATCGCGTTGTAAGAGTAGTAGTAAGAAAATGTCCGCATTTTGGGAACCGCGTTGTAGCGAAACAGCGTTATAGGAAAACGCGTTGTGGGAGGTTTAACTGTACATATAATTTTTGAATTTTTTTTTTTATTTAAATCTTTTACTTATTCCTTATTAGAAAACAATAAAATAATTATTTGTTAAAAACAAAAACAAAAGTTTATGGAACATAAATGAAAACAATAACCATATCATGGTGTCAAATAATTATTGGCAAAATGCAAGGAACTCATGAATAAACTAAAAAATAAATAAGAAAAAATTCAATAATTGCTATTTCCACCACGAATACCAATCACGGCTTGTAGCTCTCTTGGAATAGGCGCAATAAGTTTTAGTAAATCATGTCCTTCCGGTTTTTTTATTGTCCACTCCTCCTTAATAACTCTTATTTGAGCGTTTTTATTTGTTGGAGCCCATTTTCGTCCTTTTTTTTAAGTGTTTCCATTAAATTTCAATTGGGTTCATCATATCGGGGCCTTGGGCTGATATGCTCACCCAGGACCTGCAGAAGAGTGATTTGGGCTTGGGATCAATGTCCTGAAACGATTTGTATCTTAACTTTTTGGCCTTTTGAGTGTCAGTAAAGCCGAAATTCTGAGCATTTTTTTTCAATTCTTTTTGAAAAAAAAATTATATGTATTTCTTATTTTGATGCAATATTAAAGGGAAAATTGTATTGCATTATTTATTTTGCCAACAATTACTTGACAGACTGTATGTCGCGTTCGCTATCGTAAGCCTAATTTTTTTTTAAATACAAATGTTTTTATTATTTTAACATTAAAGAACACTTAATCGATTCACATGGAACTTACACCACGTAGCTTCTAAATTAAGGGGAATAGCTTAAACTACAAAACTTTTATTTAGAGTGCATATTTAGGGTGGCTCTCATACAAAATATTTTTAAAATAGCATTTTCACCAAATTTATACCACGTAGCTTTTATATCAAGGGGCATAATTTAGGGTGCAAAGCTTTTATTTAGGCTGCATATTTAGGGTGGCCCTCATAAATAATTACTTTTTAACTAAAATTTTCTCGAAGACCGCTTTATCGATTCTCATGGAATTTACACCACGTGGTCCTCATATTAAGAGGCATAGCGTTTTAATATAATTTTTCTTATTCATATTTTTTTTATCTTGCGTAAAGCTTTTAAAATTACTCCGCTCCCTATACTAGCCACCTACCGAAAAGGGCAGAACAACGTCTGCCGGGACAGTTAGTTATTAAGGGTGCGTTTACTGTCAGGCGTTTTTTTTAGCGCTACACGACAGCTTGTCACTCCCGACGTTCAAATACATGCAAGCATATGGAAGTGTTTACTGTGAGGCGATTTTACGTAGCGTGACACGAGCGTCGGCAAGCTACGAAGCGCCGTCGCTTGCTACGAAAATCTGCAACCAAAACATTTTGATCTTTTGGAGCGACGGCGAGCGACAAAATAAAAATAGTAAGTGAAAATCAATGTTGGTGGCACTATTTCGATGAGGAAAGGTTGAAAATGGATTTTAATCGATGAAGAAAGGTCCAAAGTGGATTTTTGACGTATTTGGAACGGCCCCGAACCACGAAAGAAACCGTTTTGAAATTTTGGAAATTTCTTTTTTGCACCAATTGATGAGGAAAAATAGAAAATACATTTTTTAAATAATTCGGGTCGACCCCGGACCTCGGGAGTGAACGTTTTGGACACATTTAGGAAAAAAAATATTTGCACCAATCGATGAATCATAATTTGAGACGATCCCGGAAGAGACCTTTTTGGATCCATTTTCAAAAAAGTTGTTTACACGAATCGATCAGAAAGGTCGAAAATGGATTTTTAACATAATTTGAAACGGCTGCCGATCCCGGAAAAGAAAATTTTGGGCCCATTTCCGAAAAAAAATTATGAAATTCGCCATGACGTTTGCGTTCTCTATAATTGGATGCACATGAATTCTTTTTTTCCAATAATAAAACTTGCCTTATTTTAGCACGCATCGTTTTTATTCTTCCATTTCATAAACACGAATGAAACTAATTACCCATGGTAGAACTATATTGTCAAACTCAAATTATGCAAACTTTAAAATGCCTATCATATTGTCAAAAGTAAGTAAAAACAAATACAAAAGAAGCTGTTTTGACAAATTAAGCAGGTATACAAAAAAAGAAGAAGAACTGTCGCTGATTAAAACTGTCACTGGGAAAAAAACCGACGTGTCGCGCTACATGATCGCCTGACAGTAAACACTCACCTCGCTTGCGTTTTCGATGCTTCCGCCGTCGCTTCTGAAGCTGAACGCCTGACAGTAAACGCACCCTAATATTACTGACGTTAAACTCTCAAATAATATATATATGCGACGTTTTTGGTAGTTAATGTGATCTTGAGTTGAAAATACTTGAACAAATCCTTATTACAAACGTTATGGAAAAATATGTCGCGTGACAAATGTCGCGTGCTAAATAATACTTAAGCTTAAAAAAAAAGTATAAATGCATATATTTCAACATGACAACTGTCAATAGGACGCCAAATTATTCCATTTTAGTTTAAAATTAATCTCATTCAAATATTATGTTACGTTTCGCAGATATCTGCATTTTTCTAGATGAAGTCGAAAACGAGTTCCATTTTTTGTCGCGTGCTAGATCTCATGTTTATTGCTTATAATGTATTGGAAACCTCAAATCTACAGGACCTACCTTTTGCACTAAACGTAGTCCTACTAAAATGCTATCGAAAAATAAAAACAAAAAACAATTTCTTTAGTTTTCTTTATTTTTTTGCACTTCAAAGGCGTACGAATGTCACGTTCTCGACCGTGGAAATGCCCATATGTAAATTTTACCGAAAATATTTCTTTTTAATTTATAACACCTTCATCAAGAAATTTGTTTATGTTTTCTAAGAAGACCGTCACAATGCGCCCACATTCGATTAGCAGCATTTGTGATTAATATAAACTTAGCATCTAGCACCATTTTGATGGTGATCAATATGAAAGTTACTAATTGACCTTTAATGTTGATAGGTATATCACCAAAAATTCCTTCTAAATCATATACATACATATATAGAACTTTGTCTATTTATTATATTTTATTTTTTTTTAGATATTTATATTCTAAGTTTTATATTTTTACAATTTACATTAAAATTTTATGAAGATTCTTTTTTTTTTTTTTTTGGATTTGAGCCGAACCATTAAAAATGATTTGCGAGTACAATAAACTTACTATCCTTTTAAAATACATATGGTAATCCTTCTGATTTCTTTAAATTTTAAATAATTGAACCGAGAATTTTTAAGTTGCTACTTCAAAATTTACAATTTATTGAAACGAAATATAAATATTTCAATGCTCGGCTAGTACGTAAGTGATACATTTTGCACTACTGTAACGCTACTACTGCGTATATCGATATGATATTTTGGTGGGAGGTGGAGGAGGGTCGCTAGTATATATAGAAGTAATTTACGGATAAAGGACACTCCCAAAAAAGTGTTCTTATTCCACCCAACTACTCAATTAAAATTTTTAATAGTTGAGTTTTAAGAAAAATTATCTAAATTAAGAACAAGCAGTTTTCGAGAGTTGGGACTTTTACCAAATGTAGTTTAAGCCATTCTGTGTTGATGAAAAAAATGTCCACGAAAAAAAAACTTCACACATAAAATTTTTTTGAATTGAAAAAAGTGCAAATGTATTTATACAAAATCCATCAAATTAAGAAAAGTTTGAAAAAAAAATTATGAAATTACGTCGTTTATGGAAATATCGACGATTTGAAAAAAAGTCCTTTCAGAAATTTTCTTTTTTTATAGCTTTAAATTTCAAGCAAATCGATGAAATTTTAGGGGTTTGCCTTAATCGATTTCAAAATTAATGTGCCGTATATTATTGTTCTATTTCATTTAAAAGTACATATTCCCAATTCTCTAAGTTTAGAACAATGTAAGAATAAAATTTAACCACAAAATACATACAAAAAACAATATAAATTTATGGAAATTTACTGAAAATGCTCTGGATGCACCAAAAATCAGTCCGTTGTACCTTCCGACTTTTCAAAGTGCGAATGTAATAAAAATTCTATTACTGTGCAGTGTATGTAGACACAATATGCCTTGATTGCAAATTTTAACAGATTTTTAAGAGTCCTACATTTTTTTTTCTTTTTCCATATGTCCCGCATAGTGTTCTCGGCCATCGCATACCGGAAGTTCCCGTACCTTTGTTCAGCGTGTATCCAGCGACAAAGCACGCAATTACCGCACTGTGTCAAACAACGCGTCAGGAAATACATTTTCTCAAATTAAATATTAAATTAACGGTAAGTAAAATGCGCAGCAATCCATTGCGTAACAGCAAACGGACCAAAGGTAACGTTTTACAGACAGACGGAAAGACAAATATGCAACGTTGAGGTCAGCAAACCATCAGTTTAAGCAGATTTCTGAACGCATGGCGAGACTTGCAAACTGGCAGACGGACGACTGTACTAACTTTACAGACAGACATACATACATGCGCATATGTATATGTCAGCAACTATAAAAACAAAAATTTTATATATTTTTAATTGAATTGTTTTTTTTCTGTTGAGTTTGCACTTTTAAATGAGTTCCAGATGAAACGATGACAATTTAAATGAAAATAAAAAAACAACATCACCATCATATGAGTCTTACGCTGCATTTTATTGCACGCAGAAATTTAAATTTGGTAATTAAATAATCATTCCGTATTTTAAATAATTTAAAGAATACCGTAAAAACCCTTAAAACGCATCTTTGATTCTGGCGAAATGCAATGAACTACCTATGGTAGTAATTTTAAAGGATTTGATACAGTCCCCATAAAGCTGCAATTTATCTTTGCGGCATGACAGTATAGTCTTATTTTTTTTTTTTTTCTATTTCCATTTACAGAGTATTAATCCCGGCATGGTGGATACGGATTTGCTTAAGGTTTATTCCAATGCAGTAGCCAGTTTGCCGAAACTTAAGCCAGATGATGTTGCGCATGCAATTATGTACGCATTACATACACCCGATTATTTGCAGGTGCATATGACAGATATCTGCTCTGTGTAATGCGTTAAACAAATTTTCATCTTTTCTAGGTGGAAGACATAACACTTCAGGCCATGCGAATACCCGAAAGTCATGGATTAACTAATTAAAGTTTTCTATATTGAAATATGATACTTATTTAATGTATATAACATTGATATTTGCTGTGCATTTAGGTATACGAAAATACACAACTAAAACCAACTGCATTATATACATTAAATTTGAAGGAAGCATCAGACACAGGGCCGGGAGTATTCGATGTCATATCCTGGTAGTTTTGTAATTAATCATTTCCTAATAGCTATGGAGCAGACGAACATTTTAGGTATATAATTTTATCGTCGTTAATATTGATATGCTATGTAGTTCGCATTTAAGCGAATTATAATTACTAAAACTTAAGTGAAGATAGCGGCGGTTTTTTCTTAAATGAATTTTGAAACTATAAAAAAACTATACGTACGTATAAAATTATTTTATCGCGTCTGCCTCTGATAAATTGTGTAATATACATACGTACTTAGCATAGATAACGAAAATATAAAAGGCAGCCCTCCTTTAGAGCTTCCCACCGAAGATGTTCTTTCATGAACACGCGGATTCTGAAATTCCTACAGAACTAACTTTGCTGCTGGACCTCTAGGTAGGGTCTATCGGCAAAATAGCTCTGACTGGATAAGAGACAGACATACCAAGTACTTCTAAAAATATAAGTCGCTGGATATGTTTACCTTTGTTCCAGTCAGCGTTTACGGATGTATGTATGCATGTATACAAAGCAAAGTTGTAGGCTGATACATATATCCAATACATTGAACAACAGAGTTGTTGCCAAATTTGATTCTCTTTTGCAAGAGTAGTGTCTGAGAAGCTGATCAAGCGTATCAACACCAGATTTAGTATGATAATATGTAGAAATCAATTATTTCTGGTTTTGCTGTAAGCAACGGATTCTTCGCAGGTCTGTAACTTCTCAAACTATTTTTAATGGCTCGTCTGCGAACAGTGGGTAGACATCTTAATTAAGTGCCCGAACAACCTCTTTGGATGTGGCAAATAAATTTCGTTTGCGCATGCCACCAATTTTTCTGTCATCACGCTGCAATTTTGTCTGCGGCCGCCCACCGTAATGTACCGTTATTGAGTGTTTTGTGCAATTATACTTTTTTTTAGAATACAAATTATTGATCGGTTAATATTAAACAGTTTTGCAAGAGATATTTGCGATTTCTTTTTTCATATCCCGAAATAATTGAAATTTTAGAGGATTAGAGTATTTATCACGGACCATTATAAACTGAACAGCCAATGTCATAGCTAGTGCAAAAACTAAACTAAAATTAAAATGATATGACTCAGAGAGAACTTATACTTTACAATAACGGTACTTTTACGATTATTTTTAGGAAGTTCTGCTCTATTTTTCATTTTTCATGTTTTGTTGCTTTTGTTTTGCACACAGACAAATTGAATGTATTAATTAATTGTAAATTTTTTGAAAAATTATAAAAACTAATTTGAACATTATTTTATTTTTATATGATCAATGAATATATCCTTTGATTCCTATAACATTTTGTTGTGTGCCCTTAATATTAAAAGAGATACACGATTTTTAAGCGCCGCAATGATTTTGTTGCTAGTTTTCTTTTCCGTAGTAGAATTTCCAACTCATGTGTATTTAAAAAATTATAGGAGGTAATATTTCGGCTCTTCAAGTCTTCCACTCAGTCTAAATACTACGCGGTATCCTTGTTTGACTACTCTTTGACAGTTTTGGTCTCTTCCCGTATAAGTCTATAGCGGCCAAGCATAACTACTTTTTGAATCACAAAAAATTCATATTTTCATTCCATACTAAAATAAAAAATATTAAATCTAGTTTACTTAAACCAATCCAAGTGTATAGAATTATATAAGTATATTTTATATTTTTCGAAACAGATTTCCACATTAAAATTTATATTCCCTGTTAAAACATAGCTTCAATATAAAAAAAATCATTTGTTCAATTATATTTATGTTTATATTTTTAAGTACAAAAATAATAAAAATTTACGGTTAACACCATCAGATAGAGGAGGAAAAAATTAATTCAAAATAATAAAAGCAAAAAAAACCAAAAATTTAGACCTGATTTTTCATTTTGAATAAAAAAATTTCAATTTTTGACAAAATTTCATGATTATTTTCAGTTTTTACCACTGAAGGCAACAACATAATTAAAAAATAATGAGAAATTCGAATTCCTCAGTCAAAACTACTCCGAATGTGAGACTGAATTAAAAAGAAAGTTCACCTCAGCGATAACCACCATCGTTTTTAGGTTGTTGGGGAACTTTTTTTTTGTGCGAAAGTTTCAAGAGTAATATTGAAATCGCTAATCAGGAGCGCAATATTTATAAAAAATTTTTTACACAGCCCACTCGGGACACTTATGGGAATAGGAATCTGCCGGTGCCTCTTAATTTCAGAGACTTTTTTTTTTTTGAAACGGTCTAATGGTACAGGGCCGGTAGTATTTTAGTTGAAATACGTCATTGGGCAATTTTGACCCATGTATACAGGATAAGAGTTAAGTGTTGTAAAATAGAATTGAAACAATTTTCTGAAGTTAAGAACTAGTTAATTAGACTAAACATGTGAAAACTGAATTATTTTTTATATTTCGTAAATTTCTGAACAGGTCTAATGTACATGTAGGGGAGGGGAGGGGGGGGTAGTGTGGACAATTTTGACATAATTATAAAATTGTATATGTAGATATTTATTTTTTGTAATAAAGTTATTTTTAGCGATTACTTATACCTCTTAAGTACCTTCATAATTGCACCAACAGTTAAAATATTTTATTTTTATAAACGCATTTTTAAATTATTTTAAAAAGAGCTTACAAGACCTGGCAGCTTAACAGACCTGGCGCAATTCAACTATTCTATAGATTTTTCTAGGATTTTCAAAAATTTCAAATTATTCTTCTGTTAATTTAGAAAAATGTAGATATCTTGGTTTTGAAATAAGATAATGATATTCGATTTACTGCATTCTTTTAAGCAAATAAAATTACATTAAAAATATTGTACAACGGGATCAGTGGTAAAAAAATATGGGCCGATTTTGCAACTTGAAAGCAGAAAATCGGTATTTTTTGTTTTTTTTCGGTCAATTTTAAATTTTTTTCTAAGATTGGATTCAAGTTCCTCGATTGATAATAGCTGTTTAGAAAAAAAAAAAATTTGTATAAGCTTAATATGTATATATGATGAAAATCTTTATGGGTTGTTTTGTCTAGACATATAGAACTATTGTAATCCGGTTACCGGACATAGCCGCCACGGACATAATCCCCATATCGTAAATGGGGATTATATCCGCTAATTATTCGGACATAGTCCCCATTTTCGATATGGGCTATGACCGAAAAATTTAGTTAATACAAACAGTTTTGGGTCTTATGTCCGTCTTTTTCTCCGGTTATAATCCCCACTTCGCTTTGGAATTATGACAACTTCTAAAGATAGACATAGCGGTGTTGGCTTTTTGGGAGTTTTAAATCCTGAGCTGCAGCCGTAGGCCGCCTACTTACCTTAACTTTTATGTAGAATTACTGTAGCTAGCGAAGCCGGTGTTGGACAACGGACATAATTTCAATGGTGGCTTTGTTCAAAAAATCCCCATAATAGTGGTTATGACCAGAAACTGATGCGGACATAATCCCCATAGCTTTGGGGATCATGTCCGCTGTTTTATGGGGATTATGTCCGAAAATGTTGCGGTCATAACCCCCATCCCGAAAATGGGGATTATGTCCGAATAATTTGCGGACATAATCCCCATTTAAGAAATGGGGATTATGTCCGTGGGGGTTATGTCACGGCACCTTGTAATCCACTGACACATCGTAAAAAAATCAAAAAGTTTTTTTTTTGAACCGCTCTAATATATATACAGTAGACTTCCAATATAACGTATAACGATATAACGAATTTCCATTTTAATGAACAGTTTTTCAAATTGAGACTTTTCCATTGATGTCTCTAAATTAAGAACGCTAAAAATGTTTTCCGTTCCTAATAACGAACATTGTTTAATTCAAAAATAACTGTTGAACTGAAATAACTTTTTTTTTACCAGTAAAGGTGATCGCCAGTAAGAAAAGCATTGCAAAATTTAATTTAACGTTTATACGGGTTAATATATGCTATAATAAAAGCCAGTTTCTTTAATAAAAAAACACTTCGATATAACGAATTTTATGATATTACGACTGTCCCGTGCATTAATTAGTTCGTTATATTGAACGTCTACTGTATGTATGTACATACATATGTATATGTTACCGGCCAAACTAGTTTTTAGGCCAAACTAGTCCGTTAAGCCTAAAGATGTGAAATGAAATTTTAATGCAATAGCACTGTGGTTAGTGAAGTCTACGACAGCAGCAAAGTCAGACAACAAAATTTGGCAATTTCATTTTATACTTGGCAAGTCGTAAGTGAGGGTAATTAAGCGGCTTACGGCCCCGGTTCAGGATTTACATCCTTGTGGAGAAGTGGGCGTGTCTTATTTGGTTTTCTGCATTTCTATTCTATTTTTTCAACATTTTCCACATTCTTTTGACTTTTCCAACTTTTTAACTTTTCCCAAAATATTCCATATGGATGTTTTCCACTTTTTCAACCTCTTTCAACTTGATTCGACATTTTCTTTATTTTTTCGACTTGTTCATGAATTTTGAATTGTTTCAACATTTTTCAACTTCTTGCAACTATTTTTCAGTTTTTTAACCACTTTCAACATTTTCCACATTTTTTCGACTTTTTCAATTTTTTCAACTTTCTGCAAAGGATTCCATATATTCTAGACTATTTGAGTTTTTTTCAACTGTTTCAACACTTTTCAACCTCTGTGAACCTTACTACATTATTTTCGACTTCTTCAACCTTTTCAACGTTTTTTTAACATTTATTTGGAAAGTACTTTCAGTGCAGTGTAGGGTATGTGAGTTTCGGCCTGGCCGAAGATAACACCTTTACTAGTTTTTTTTGTCATGGACCCCAACATTTTCTTTAAAAAACATAACAAAAGGTCAGTCGATTTCCTTTGCGTATATATCAGCAACGTTTACTAAAAAAAACGAAGCTTATGCGTAAGTACAGCACACTTTACCAACAAAAAAAATAATTATTAAAAATAGTCCAAGTGTACCGAAAATGTACTTAAAATTCGCCAAATGTACTAAAAATTCGTCCATTGTACTGAATGTTTAAAAAAATTTATCGAATTTACCGACTCATATTTTTCACAAATCAAATTTACTGAAAAAATTAAAAATGTACCGAAAATGCCATCACTGTTGTATACCCTGCTACATAATAAAATTTATATTGAATGCACACACCGCTAGTCATTAAAAATAAGCAAAGACAGCAGCTTAAGATACTGCAAGAACCCATATTGGATAAAAAGAGTACAGCTATAATGACCGACTCAACGAAATATTAAGGTTATTATAAATATTATTGTGTACAAATCTTGCAAATATGACAATGGCATTTAATTCAGTTTTACACAAGTTATTGCCAGCAAATGCCTGTTGTAGTTCAATCATATGTAGTCTCCGTTCTTTCTCACAGCACTATAATGAACGGCACCGGATGTAAAGTTCTTCGGTCAAGTCTGGTGGGACTCAACGAATCGTTGAAATAAGACATTTCAGTTGACATATTTAGCCAGCTCAACCGCTTTATGACTAAGATTCTTCTGAACAGCATTTTTGTATATCGTTTAAATTACAGCTTGCGTTACTTATTTCACAAAATTTGTTCATGCACATACGAGGCCACGTGCATTTTGTAAGAGTGCAGAGTTAATCGCTTACAAAATTTTTAGGCAAAAACGAGGATCACTTTATAATGCAACAGATTTCAATCGACGACAAAATTGTTCATAGATTGAGTAGTCAGAGCAAACTATGTGTCATGCAATGCAAAGTTGTACAAAGTTTTGGACAGAGAGTTTTGATTTTAATTATTTTTGTAACTGCTGACCAAAAAAATAAGTCCTCATCTTTTTTCGGAAATAAATTTACATGTACCATTTCAAGGCCTATAACTCATTAAGACAAAGCAGTCTCAAGACAGTTTTGTTTTTGTTTCGAGGTTCATGTTTAGTGCGCTAACTAAGACAATTTGTTTCGCGACAAATTTCACGAAGAAGGTCGCGTAGTGTGTTCTGATTGAACGAACACAAAGAAAAAAACAAAAACTTTACTTCGTGCCAGAGATTTCGCGAGCTCGTTCACCGATTTACACGAATATGCAAAAAGTTTCTAGACAAAAGTTTCAAATGAGCGCACTTCATACGATTCTGTCTAACCACAGTGCTATTGGCGATTCTGAAACAGTTTTGTTTCGCAAAAGTTCCAGTGCCGCAAAACATAGTGAGTACACTCCCATATGTACTAAGGTGACGAAAACTGTTTTGAGACAGTTTTGTCTTAATGAGTTTAGGCCTAAGTGCTCTAATTGTTTAAAGCGCTAACGATGGCACTTATAACATAAGAGTAACAAGAACAACCATAGCCCTTAGCCTTTTGTCCTTTTTCAACGAATTAACGAGAGAAAGAAGAAACTACTGTCAATTTATTTTTTGAGCTTTTGCTTTCAAGAGCAAAGAAAAATTTTTTGCTTTGCTGTCGTTCTGTCGCATGTTGTAGTCTTCGTCGTCGCCGTTGTCATCGCCGTTTTCATTGTCGTCGTGTAAGGAAATTAATTATAGTAGAAAACGGAGAAAACGAGCGAGAATATATTAAAAATTTTACTGCAACCGTAGATAATTTTTAATTTTCTTTAAAAACTGAAGTTTACAATTAGGTAAATATGAATAACAACAAAAATTACAGAAGCTTAAAAATTTGAAAAAACAAAGTCATTGCAATCTCTACAACATGAGATTTGTTTCTACGCGATTGGTGGTTTATGGCAAGGCAAAATCTCGTCTTGTTCGTTGTGTTACTGGTGCTCCGTTAGACAACGATCAGGAAAAGAAAAAAATCAACTCCAGCGAGGAGAACCATTGCATAGCAAGTGCGATAAAGAAAGAAAATATTTTGGTGAGCGTGAAGCAGATAAAAGAAAAATACTTCAAAAACGAAAATCTGAGTATATGCGAGCTATCACGCAGCACCCATTTATCCGAAGGGTCCAACATCCATCAAATGGAGTGTTAGCAAGTTGTGCCCAGTGCAACTGTTGCGTCAGCCTTAAACCAGTGCAAAGTTCAAATTAATGTGTTCAATCTACAATCAACGGAGGGCATCGTGCGCTACTAACCAAAAATTAGTGACGTCAAGACTGAAATTTGTCAAAAAATGTTGGGTCATTGTCATCAGTGAAGTATTAAAATTGATTTTTCCTATATAGGCCAAACCACAGTTAAAGAAAAAATTAAGAATAGGTCAAAACAAAAAGTTTCGCAAAATGTTTTCCTTATATTTGAATAACAAGGAAACGTTGCCGTCGACTCAAGATGTTCGAAAATTGCCTTTTCGCCTATTTCTCTTCACCATTCGTTTTACAGAACAAGTTCCGGTAGTTAATGGTACTGGTTATGTTAGTTTCCAAATTTGTACTAGTATTAATATGGAAAAAATCGTTCAAAATACCTGACTGAGTTAAAAAAAATGTACATATGTATATACTTAATTGTCCAATTGGCGGTTTTTTTTTTAAGAAATGGCTCCAGTTTTCATCTGATTGATATTAAAATTATATCATTGGTGACATAGAGTAATGGAAATTGGAGTTACAGTTTTTCATATTACATACCGCGCATAAATTTTTTTTAATGAAATTAGTTTTTTTAACTAGATATCTTGACTTTTTAAGCGTCGTCAACTTTTTCTGACAAACTCGTGCTGCAGAAAGCGATGACACGTAGACTGATACTCCACTTTGACTTTTTAAGATGCGGTTTAGCATAACCTGATGTGTTTGTAGAAATAACGTATACATTCGTGGTATAAAACGCAAATTAACAAAAATGGGGCCTTGTTCACTCATGTCTTCAATTAGGCTATCTCTCTTCTATCCTCTATCACGGAGCATAGGGCCTCCAATTTACTCTTCCAGCGTGTACGTTAAATGACAAGTGTTTTCAATTCTCTCCAACATTATCCCGGTTCACGGATTTTCTGTTCTGCCGATCATGTTCCACCACGATTTATGACGGTCAAGTTTTTGCTACCCTAAGGGTTCCTTTCCATCGCGCTTGTCGACAGGCTTCATTTGGCGTCATTGGCACTGAGTTTTCCTTGCATGTCGAACAGCTCGGTTGCGTGGAGGTACTATAGTCGATGAAAGTTAAGATAAGTATTATGACGTCTGCTACTCATTTATCTGCTCCACAATAATGCGAATGGCATTAATTTGATCAAAACACGATCTATTCGGATAAAACCCTGCTTGTTTTCGGACAAGTGATTCTATTTTTCCGCTGACTCTGGAGAAGTGACAGTTTTTTCCGAGCTTAAAACTATCAAAACCTTAAATCGAGTGTTCAAAGTTTTGTTTTATCTTTTTTTAGATTTCTTAGTTGAAACACATATTTCGTTGCCCGAGGTCTCTTTTGCTCCATACGCCACTTTTTGACTTAAGACTTGTTCTATAGGGTTTGAAACATTATCTTTCGAATGCTTTTGTCGCAAATCAACTATCTGTTTTAGTTTCTGAGATATGCAGTATTCACTTTGTTCTATAAACCACATTCTTTAATTTTTTTATTTATTTATTAATTTGCTCCATATTCTCCATTACAATAGTTTCTAAATGCAGGTTTGATCCATATTCTACAAATAATAAGTTTTTCATTGATTTGTATTGTGGGGAGCAAACTGTACACTATGACTTATCTGATAATATATCATATATCTCCAAAAGTACTTTGGTCCCATTTTAGAAGAATAGCATAGTGCTACCCAATTTATCAACATACTGTTTAATTCAAATTTCGATGGTACTTTTTTGGACCAATTTTTTTCTTTTAAGGATAAAACTATCTTTTTCGATTTTCTCGGAATACACCTTCAGCAAAAGAGAATTCAGGCGACGATTTATTTACACTATTATTATTATATTGCAGTCATTCTTAGTGGATTCGCGGACTCTGCGATGGCATGTTCTTTGAATTGCTTGAAATTGAGACGGAGAATTTGTATTGATAAAGAATTAATCGTCCAAATTTTGAATATTTGACTTAAATAATTTCTTTGAAAACACATGTATCTCGATAGTTTGTTGCATAATTTATTTTTGGGTTGACACATTGCAATGGTATTTTTATGAACTTTGCAAGCGATTATTTTAGTATAGAAAATTCTCCCTGATGGGACGGCGGCTCACACCTGTTGCATAATTTTTGTCTTACTATATTTTTTAAACATTTTTTGTGAAATTTCCATTATCGCTAAAGCCATGATCACCTATATAAGCGGTTGTACTATAGGTAGGGTGCTTTAATTGCTTAAAAAAAAAGAACTGGTCACTGATAAGAACAGCCACTGTATTTTCGACCTTTGTTTTCTAAGAATTCAATTATTATACTTACAATAGTTTTTGGGATATAAAAAATTGTTTATAATTTAAACAAACCTTCCTTTAAGAACTTTTTTCTTTAGTATAAATATCATATACCATAATTTAAATAGCTTAATTTATCACCTTTAAAATGATATGACACATGCCCTCTTTGCTATGACGATTTAGCTACTATATGTATACGATGACCATCCGTCCCATTTTGTATTTCAACATGCTGTCCCGGTTTCTTTTTTAAGAAATACGGGACGTACAAATGTCCCGTATTTAATTTTTAGTCCCGTATTTGTGCCGTATTTTTCATATTAATTTTTTTGTTTAAATAATGCTTAAACATATTATTTTAAAAAACTCGTAATTTTTTATCACTAAGAAAGTGCAAATTACTTCAAGCAGTTGAAATTTTAAGTTGAGCGATTCTTCGTAATGTTCCTTCCTGGCAGGTGTAGTAGCACGCTTAGCTTTTGTGAAATAAAAGCGAAGCGACATAAAAATTGATAACTCCCAGTTGTTTAATTGCTTAAAATCTTTCTTAAATTTAGATAAAATAGAGATTTTTTTTCTCAGAAAAAAACATTTCTTTCGCAAACTCTAGAGTTTAGCTTTAGTCTGCCCGATTCAAAAGCTCTCACCCAGCTCAATGTAGAAACGCAAAAAGGTATATTGATTGTAAAGTGCAATTACAACTAAAGTTGCCTCGAATTCAAAAATTATTAAAAAGAAAACAACAAGATTGTAACAGAGATTTGCTCAGCCAACGAGTATTGAAAAAGGAGTTATATTCGGCAAAAATGATTTTTTGCGTCGTGAACTTAAAAGACTTATTTTTTTTTTTTTAGCTTTATGAAATAAATATATACATTCGTCATTTATTATCTAAACAGTACTGAAGGCTGAGTTCTTATACTTATTTAATAAAAACTTTGAGTTTTAAGGTTTAATTTTATTACGTCATGAAGATTTCATTATTGTTCAACAGTTTTTGTTTCTTCCTTTCAATAAATAATATATGAAATAATCCTATTGGATATAAGAGTTTTGTTATTATTCGCTGTTTGTGTGTTGTCGTAATTTTCCCTTTATTTTTGACCCGGGTTTCGCTCCTAAAAATATGGTCACCGTAAGTATGTGTGATTGATTACCTCTTAAACTGAGCATATTAAAAATTCACAAGCAAAAGTATATAAGTTTTATAAATTTTTTTGGTATGGAGATTTTGTGTACATTCTAGTATATTGGATTATTGATTTCTTTTATTGCATGTCTGTGGGCCCACATGCCTGAGCCTGTCCACTTTTCTGCGTATTTTTATGAACGTTTCCTACACCTTGTTAAAGATGTATTTCATATATAGCACTTAGGATAAAGTATTCTTAATTTTTGCCATGTAGTGGAAGTGCCACGCCCACTCGTCCAAACCAAAATCATAAGCTTTTCCACAAACTAAATGAAACTCATAATTTTTTGGTACATATGTTAAGTCTTAATCCAAACCCGAATGTAAAATAACTAACACGTCAAGTTATTGTGATCGCTAACATTAAAATGCCTATAGCAAATAAAATAAGTGTCAGTTTTAAATTGAACACTTCAAAATCCTGACGTTCTAGAGCGAATGATATAACTTTTCGTATATGTTTGTACATTCAAAGAAATTAGCGAAGACAGAAAGAACAAGAATATTCGCTTTTCTAAAAAAAATGTATGTGTGTGTAAAATAAAAGTAAAGAAATTCATCTAAAGTGTGTTTTAATGAGTTTTCACGAATTACGTTTTAAGCAGTGGGTCCAATAGTTCTTAAATTTAAGAGTTCCATACAAAGAAACATTTTACTTATACATTTTTTTTTATTTTTCTATTGCAGCATAATCTATAATACAACAAACACTCCCCTTATAGCAAAATGTTCATTTGGGACTGGTTTACTGGCGTTCTAGGATACTTAGGTAATAATTACTTTTTTTTATTAATCTATGTACACATGCCAAAAAAAAGAACAGCCAGAGAAATCTAGGAAAAATTTAAACTTATTAAAATGCATACACTTATTAATAAAAGAATTTATTGATAATCTGCCAACAAAGCATAGTGTGAAGGAACAGCAACGGTTTGACCAAATATAAAAACTAACGACCTAGACGCACTCTGAAGCAAACAAGCAAGCAAATACCAAACAAAACCAAAAGAGAATTATTAATAATAATTAAGTATTCAAAGCTAAACGTGTAAACAGCTTGTGCCGAATTTGTCTCTTCTGTTGACCTCTGATGTATTTTGACGATGAGGCGGCAATGAATTCGATGAGATGACCAGTTATACTGTTTTATTTTTTTATTTCATGGTCGAAGTTTTCAGAAAATATATTAATTTTTATAATGTTGGTATTTTTTTACAATTTATTTTGCATTTTCTCTTAACACTTTAATTTAATTTGTTAGTTCATAGTAACAATTAACATGATAAAAGTGAATAAGTAGGTAAGACGAATTACCTTGAAAATGAGTTACATGAGTAATAACGGATTGTTCCCTTGTAGTTATCCTAATTTCAGGAAATTTAACATTGTGTAAATCTAAATTTAATTTAAATGTTGATAGCGTAAAAATTGCATTAGTACGGACATGGAAAGTTTAGCCGATTTTAAGTACAAGGGACCCATGTGATAAAAATGTGTTAAGTGTGCCGTGCGTTCGATTTTTATGCTTTGAATGAGTTTACTATCTATATAGATAGAATATTCTATTCATCCAACTTCTTCACTTTTTCTAATTTTATGTTTTTTTAAAGGTCTATGGAAAAAGTCTGGCAAATTATTGTTCCTTGGTTTAGATAATGCTGGTAAAACAACACTGTTGCACATGCTCAAAGATGATAAACTTGCACAGCACGTTCCAACATTGCATCCCAGTAAGTCAAAAATTGGACTCATTAAATGATTATATCGAATTCATAATTATAATGTTGAATTTTTTTTTTTCTTAAGCATCCGAAGAATTGTCGATCGGCAACATGCGCTTCACTACATTCGATTTAGGAGGTCACACTCAAGGTAAGTGGTACATTTTTATAAAAACATTTACGTATTTAACTTTCAAGTGTTTACTTCAGGCATTTATGTTGAAAATGTCATTTAAATCTGCTAAAATCAGGGGCTCATAGAACTATGCATTTAACATAATTTAAGTTTCAATTTAAACAATTTTTCCTAAAAAATATATGCTTTAATTTTAACAGACATATATTTTTAAACTGGAGCTTAACTTTAATTTATGGCTTCATATCTATTCGTAAAAATATTTGTGATGCGATCTAAGAAAATGTCGTTCAGTGTCGAAATTGACAATTTTGAAACACAGTATCCGCTCGACTTGAGTTAATAACTCTCATTCAAGGGTTAGAAATGACAAGGTAAATTGAGTTTCATGTGTCGAAAACTTTAAACTTTATGTAAACTTCCGATCTTTAAAAAGAAATAATTTCTTAAATTTTGGTTTTATTTTCCTCAGTAATAGCTTGTTATAATGGTATGACTGACTAAGTTTTAAATTTTCGCTTCTGGCAAATTATTTTTACGTGAAATATCGAAATTTTCCTTCAAGTCTCAAAAATTCTGTTTATTTTCTTGCTAGCGTGAACGGTATTTATCTTTGTTTACATTTGCGGAACGACAAAATAGTTTTAAATGACTCGAAAATCGTATTTAGTCGATCACATATTGTGGCAAAATTTTCTGAAATAGTTTTCTGTGTGAGTGGTGCCATTCCCGCTTATTTAAACCCCACCCACATTATGTTCAATGCTTGTTTGAAACACCAAATGTTCCCGTACAACGTTTGGTAAAATCTTCTTGAATAGTTTTTCTAGCAAAGCGTACCAAAGTTTTTGCATGCATGGAAGGTGACATGCCCACTTGTCCAACGCTGCTCACTTCTTGGCAAGTGCTTGCTTGTATAACACTCAGAGCGGAATGAGTTTTCTAATAGTGAAAACATTTTTTAAATCAGTCTTGAAGTTCCTGAACCCATCCCTAACTTAAGTAAAAGCTCACAGACCCCCTGCACCTTTTTGTTATAGTATAGACCTTGCACCTTTTGGACGGAACCATTATTAAAAGAAATTTTTTGAGCTAAACACACATCTTTCAAATCAAAAGATTTGGATTTATGGCCAATGTCTTCTGAAATATTTATTTTTATAAAATTAAAAAAAAATTTCTTTGCGCTTAATCGTTGCACTTATACATGCGTCAACTTTTATGCGCAATTTCATGCAAAACACTTGAATAGTAAAATTTAGAAGAAATAACAAAAATTAGTGATAAAGTAGAGGGTAAAGAAACAACGCTACGCTACTCCATCAAAATGTTCATTCGATGATGATTAAGCAGATTTACTTTAAAAATAAAAGGTTTCATACGTAAATACATATATGGTACAATACACATGATACAAATACAATTGTGTGATTGATAACGAGCCAAGGAAAACTACTATTTACAATCAGAAAAGTGCAACTTGGTTGTCAATTAAAAGTGTGTTGTTTTAATTATTTTATTAATTTCCGTACAAAGTTTTTTTTATTTGCTTAAGCAAAATTTTTAGCGGAGAAAATTGTAATTTTATGAGGATTCTTAAGCACTAGCGGCGACTTCCCAAAAGTTGTCAATGCGTCCAACCTATAAGTAACGTGTTGTGAATAAGGTGTGCTAAAATTCGAATTTAACCTTCGCTTAGCCATAAACGATTATGCTTATTAAATGGTAATACAACTAGTAAAAATTTTCTCATCGCAAAAGATTATTGTCTCAACTTTGTCAAGCACTTAGAGAAATTTCGGCCGAAACACTAGAATGCTATCCCATGGATATGCCCTTATGCCAAAAATTTGCTAAATTCATGTGTTTATTTAAGTACAATTGTCCTTATTTTCTATTTTTAAGCTCGCCGCGTTTGGAAAGATTACTTCCCTGCTGTGGACTCTATTGTTTTCTT
Organism: Meiosimyza platycephala; assembly: GCA_963662105.1. Classification (NCBI taxonomy): domain Eukaryota; kingdom Metazoa; phylum Arthropoda; class Insecta; order Diptera; family Lauxaniidae; genus Meiosimyza; species Meiosimyza platycephala. The sequence continues at coordinate 66,621,885 of OY759209.1, read as the reverse complement.
AATAGATGCTTGGGATCGTGGCCGTTTCCAAGAGAGCAAAAACGAATTGGACTCCCTGCTGACAGATGAAGCCCTCTCAAATTGTCCCGTGCTTATTTTGGGTAACAAAATCGATAAACCAGGTGCAGCCAGTGAAGATGAACTTCGAAATGTTTTCGGACTCTATCAATTGACCACTGGCAAGGTACAGATAAAATTAAACACTTTTTTGCAACGAATAATATTTGCTTTTTTTTTATCCAGGGTAAAGTTTCAAGATCAGAGTTACCTGGACGTCCCTTGGAGTTGTTTATGTGTTCTGTGCTTAAGCGACAGGGGTACGGCGAAGGTTTCCGTTGGTTAGCGCAATATATCGACTAAACAAATATTAAGTTTTCTACTAAACAATATCCAACTGTAGTTAAACAAAAAAGAAAAAAAAAGGAAAAATATTGAAAAATTAACTCAAACTACGCAAACCAACCACAGAAGCATCAAAACAACAATAATGAGGGAAGAAGGCGCAATTTTTAATTTATTATTTTAATAAAAAATAATTCAATTCAATTAAAAACATTTACAAAGGATTAAAAAAGAAAAATAATTTCACAGGCCAATCACAGCAGGATGTGGAATGTAAAAAATAAAGAAACATTGTCAACAAGTTTTCAAGTAAAAAAAGTGTGTCCTTTTTTTTTTGTTAAACCATTTGTGTTAGCGTATTTATCAAATTCTGTTTGAAAGAAAAAAAAATTATTCTTGTGATGACTTTTCTTTTAGTTTTTAAATTTTAACCACAAGAAAATCCATTTTTCAATAATTCTATTTATAAAAATATATATATACAAGTATAATCCCAATTTTAGGACTTCATTTGAATTTACTTACGTGTTTTTTATTATTTTAAAATACAAAACTGAAGAATATGTCACGTTCTTACAAAAATTGACTCATTCACGTACGCCTCTAAATATGCAGAAAAACGTGGCGTGCACAATACAACAGCATTGCAGTTTTTTTGTAACCTTTTTGGATTTTACGAATATGTATCTACAAAATTGGATTATTATTGAACATAAAATTATAACCACACTTCCAGATGGTATAAAAAAGATTGATTCGGTATAAAGTCAGTTGAAGTCTTAACTTAATCCAATAAAAAGTGTGGTCAATAGACTTGTGTTATAATAAAATGTTTTATAGTAAAGTTTTATGAAGATTTTAAAATAGCTACTGAGATTGAAATAAACAATTAAATATTCCTGGTAAATAAATAAACCGTATTTTTGATTGCATCACAATCTAGAGGCCGAACTCTTAAAAAGCGATAACAATAATTTATAATATCGTAAAACTTGGTGGTATTGTGATAAAACGCAATGAAACAAAAAAGTAAGAAAATATTGAGTTGACCAACTTAAACATAAATTGCATCAGCTTAACGAGTGGTACAAAGGCAGAAATGCCAAACTGACTTCTAGAGGCTTTGGAAGCTTTGGTGTGAAAGAGCACGAGTTTACAATTGAGTCTGCGGAGATGAACTCAGCCTCTGAAGCAGCATCAAGTGGTGAAGTGAGTAGTATCTCCCAATTGATGCAAATAATTTCATTTCAGGTGGTCTGTGCAGATATAGATTTGGTCCGGAAGGCGAAATATAAGGTTAACGCGTTAATGACATACACGGAGCTCACCAAAGTTACTAATGCCTTTGGTGAAAAATCTTATAGCCTACAAAGCTGCGTATATTGAGAGGCCGGGGATCCTAGTAAGAAATTTTGTACAATATAGCCACATGGCGAGTACAACGCAATAGCGCTGCAGATTCTCATAACCGTATGCAGCACCATGTAACGAATTGCATTAAGTTTGTACACGGATGCTGCAGAAACGAGGAGAAAAACAGAAATATGAAGTTTTCAAAATTGGTTAAAAAAAGCACAATAAAAATTTAAAAGAAATAAGTGATTTTAGAAAAGACGAGTTTAATAGTCAACATTTGCTTATAACGATGATAAGCCATTATCATTGAACTAGCTTCTTGGGCTCCGACGATCCTTAAGGGATGATTTCAACCAATTGCACCATTTAATGGGCAAAAGAAAATTAACTTCGGCAGTCAGCAGGGAGTTATTGACACCTAAAGGAGATCCCCGTTATCCTAAAATGGTATTTTATACCCATTATTGGCAAACAATTTTAATGGAGCATTCGATAGGAAAAGTTCGGAAATAGATTGAAATTGTGAAATTAACCAATTTATTTTGCCACGTAAAAGTAAATTCCACATTGCAATCCTTAGAATGGAAAAAAATTTTTCAAACTACAAATTTTAATTTTTGAGGTAGAATCCATAAATTCAATTCCAATTCCTTGAAATGAGATAAAAACTTTTCAATTCCAAATTTTGATTCCTTGAATGGAATCAATTCCTTTGCCACGGAATTGATTAAATTGTTTCCAATTTTTTGAAATTACAGCTTTTGAGGAATTTGTTCCTACCCAGCTCAGTACGTACAGTGGCGAGGGCGCATTTGACTTTAGACAGATCTAGAACCCTTAAAAATACAGCAATCGCAAAATATAAGAATCTCATTCAAAATCGGAAAAATATTAACTTTTAATTCATATAGTAAAAAAACTCCAAATGCCCACTTTTGCACGTTCAAAAATTAAATGTTCAAAATAATATTTTTATACATACATATATAGTCCCAAGGCCCTTGGCTTTAATGACACTGTTAGTCTGGACATGCATTCAACCAGTTTCTCGATAAGTTGATGCGAAATACTGGCCCACTTCGTTTGAACATGCAACCAAAGCTCGCCAAAGTTCCTCGGTTGATTACACAGACCGACAAATTTTTAAACCAGACCTATCATACCCGAAAGACTTTGATGCGCTGAATCCGGATGCGATGCCGCAACCAGTTTTGGAAAAAAAATGTATTCGCGATGTAAAATAACCTCAAAACCGTTTTTTTTTTGCACTTTTAGGTTAGGATATCTCGAAAACTTGACGTAGAGGAGCAATTCTGGGCTGGGATTCGGATTCAGAGCATCAAAGACCATCGGGTATGCTAGGTCTGGTTCTGGACTTTCCTTAAATTTTGTCGGCCTGTGTTATTATAACGGTCTGGTCTTTTTTTTCCACACACATCTAGGCTTTGAGCTGACCATCGCACCGTTTGAAATTTTTGGCTATTGTTTAGGGTATCTATCCTGCTGAAAAATGACTTCGGGGTAGGCACTTTCGTCCACAAAGTCTTATATATTCAGCTCCAAAATACTGAGATAGACTTCTTTCATAATTACATTAATTTTTGTCAACGGCCTGATATTCCACCAAGTGAAACAGCCCCATACCCCGATCTAAGTGCAATCCATAATGAAAATATAAAATACAAATTTTTGTTTGATTCGTCGCCATAAATATGCATTTATTTGCTTTATTTTATTGAAATAACTTAAAAAATAAATTATTTTTATCGTTTGTTTTGTAATTTGATTTTTAAGAGTTGCATACGCTATCTTAACTACATAAGAAAACTAAGGTTTTTTTTAAGTAATTCCACTACTATTCATAATTTTTTTCATTTGATTGATGGGCATAAAAGTTATGAGTGAAGGAAACCAATGGTCCAAAATTTCAGAAGCTTCTCAAATTAAATTAAAAATAAATTTGACCAAGTTACGTTTCCGTGTTCATATGTGTAAAGCAAAGAAAGTAATCAATATCTACAATCAACAAAAGAAAAAGTTTCGGAAATCTCTATAAATATTAAACCCTCATCCTTTGTCGTCACTAGGAAAACCATCGCCCAATTCCGGCTCTGATTCACTACAATCTTTTGCCTCACCCAACCAACACTTTCTTTTCTTACTACGATAATGACCAAAAGGCCATCATAAGTGTGCAGACATCATGCCACCGCCTCCCATACGACGTTTCTTTTTCTTTTTGGCAGTGAGGCTCTCCTGCCCACTATCAGTGTTGGAACAGCTGTCGCAGTTACTATCCTCGCCACCACTTGACGAAGACGAAGAACTTGAAGATGAGCTAGAATTGCTTGAACTATCGGATGCAAAGCCAGTGCTCTGATCAACATTAATACTTTCGGCAATTTTGAAAAGATCCGGTTCCTTTTCTTGCAACACACGTAGCCACTTGCGTGACAATTTCGGACGACCACGTACCGTTTTATGCCACACAACGGGGAAATTAGTGCGACTACAAAAATTTTGTGTAATGGCAACGGTATCGTCCAGGTTGAGAACAACATGCCACCAACCACCAGGAACAAAAACAGTATCACCAGGCTTTTGGAGAATCTCAATGGGTTGAAATTCAGTTGGCCAATCCATCATTTTAGTTTTCGGATAAATGGCGCTAAACCAAGTAATTGCTTCGTCACGTTGTTTGCCTCCCAGAGAACCGGGCACTTTGAGCATATCTTTAGGCGTATTGGTCGGAAAGAGACACCAACGCTTATGCCCAAAAACCAATCCATTCCATGCACTAGTACCCAATGGATCAATATGAATTCCTGTCCCTGAACGTTCTGGACCCATAACGAACCATCGATACGGCGGACGACGCTCTTCACCACAGTACTTAAAGAGATCATCCTGAAAATATTTTGGCACCGCGTAGTCATCCAACAATTTTTTTCTGCGATGATGCTCCCCAAAGCTGCTATCGAAGATATACAATGGGCTATCATCTTTAGTGGTGCGCATATATTCAACATAATACTTCATTTTCATTTTAACGCTATAACCTTCATTATCCTCGCCGCACTTGAATTTTTGGTTGCGATATTTTTTAGAAAGGCGTGGCTGCGTCCATTTTTCTTGTGCATACCAATCATCTTGACAACCCTCAATCACCACTGGGAAATAAGGTTTCTCATACTTTCGTATAAATTCTTGGCAATCGACGTCGTTTACATGTATACGTTCCGCATTGTCAGTGAACTTTTTAAATTGATCAAATCGGTCAGAGTAGCGCAACGCCGTCCAAGCTTCGCGGTCACCCAATTCGGGACGCGCCTTACGCTTCACATCGCGCAACCTCTTGCGGGATCGTTTTGGCAGTTTAAAATCTTCATTCATTATTTTTTTATTTAAAATAACTTATTTATATAAATTTCTGCTAATTTTTTAAATTTTTTGGTATTTTTGCGACCTTCTGTTGAGTGAAGAAAAAATTAAAGTTTGACGTTTCGTACGTGACAATTTACTTCTGAGTTTTAAAACCAATAGCTAGGCTTGTGCAAAATATATCGATTATCGATTTTCACGATATTTTTTTTGATATTTATCGGTGATATTTTTTATTTTGATAGATCGAAACTCGATTTTATTTTTCCACTATCGAATTTCGATATTGTTGTTTAACCCTTCTTTGCATGGTGATGGAAATTTCCATTATACCGTTAAGTGACTTAGAAATGATTAAAAAAAGAGGTTTTTAATAAAATGGTCGTTATTGTAAGCTTTCTACATGACTACTGCATGCATTGAAACCAGTGATGGCATTTGGGTTTTGTGAAAATGTACTGAATCGAGACTTCAAATGTACTTTTTAGAGCTCGAATGTACTTTTTTGTCTTGAACACCCAATTTTCCTAAAATGCACGAAATTGTTCTAGAATTTACTATCAAAAAAAAGGTCCTCACTTTTCCCACCTCAAAAACCCTAGCAAAATTAGATATATTTCACATTTAATTACAAAATCTACACATTGCGCGATTATTTTCATTTACTAAAAAAAACATAATTAATAAAGGGTGTTTTTTTTAGAGGTTTGTTTTTCGAATAGAGATAAAACTGGGATTTTGTGGTCAAATCTGGCAACTCTAATGTCATTTATATTCAGTTTGGTTTGCCATTTCATCATGAACAGGTTGACGCATGAACAACGCGTCCAAATTGTGCAAATTTATTATAGTCACTAAAATTTCCACTTTATTTTCACTCAAAATTCACATGATTTTTGCAATTATGAAGTCAAGAAGGCCGCCTAGATCTTGTGATATCACACCTTAATTATTTTTTTTGGGGTTATGTGAAGCCAAAAGTATGCGTCGATAAGCCAGCTACGATTCAATACTTCGAAGCCAACATTACTCGCGTAATTCGCGATATACCTTGAAAATTGGACCTCCATTTTAGACTACGTCCGAGCTAGCCGTGGCGTTCATATGCCAGAAGTCATATTTAAATTATAATGCCAGAAGATTATCTTTCGAATAAAGTAATTTTCATGTCTATTTAAAAAATTCATCTTTGTTTTATTCCATTTTAAAGTTCTATACCTCTAAAAAAAACACCCTATATAATAGGGTAATTATATTATATACAGGTAATTACTATAAATCTACTCATTCATGTTATTTTCATTTACTAAAAAAAAAAAAAATGGTAAATAATACAAATTGTCCAAATGTACTGAAAATGTGCTAAAAATTTGGCGAATGTACTGAAAATGCCCCAAATGTACAGAATTTACTGAAAACTTGTCGAATGTACTGACAACAATTTTTCAGGACGCAAATGTACCGAAAAAAGTAGAAATGTACAGAAAATGCCATCACTGATTGAAACACAGCTGTCAAAAGAAAATCAAACGTTACTGTGTCATTATCAAGTTTGAACTTCAAATTACGTAGTTCGTTGCGATTTGAATAAAAGTGCAACTTCCCGACTGTTGTTTAAGTGAAAATCAAATTTGCAATTAGTGTTTCTGATAGCTCCGTATCCAATTGAAAAAGCACTCGTGTGCTCCTAGCTCAAAATATCTTCGACATAAGGTATCTTAGTTGATTTACAGAACATTTTATAAGCTTTTATTTGATACTAGAATTTATTTTGGAAAACTCACACATTTCGAGATATACATATGCAAAAAACTCATATAACACTGTTTTTTCGACTTTTATCAATTTTCGGCACCATTAGGCACGAACAAAATTTAAAAAAAGTTGTCCCATCAATATTACGTCATTATCTATCGAACAAAATTATGCCTAAATCAGAAAAATTTGTTGTTAACGGACACCCTAATGTATGATGATTGGATTTTCTCTTATATGGAAGAATTTTTTATAAAGCAAACTATTCTAAAAACCTTCCACAGACCAGAAACATTTTTTTAAAAAATAATAAAATCCGTTTATCAGTCTATATGCGACAGACGAACAGCATTTCATTTCTGTATAACCAAGTTTATTATTATTATTATTATTATGTACGTATACATTTAATAAAAATATTTTTATAAAAATGTAATACAAAATAAAATTATAAAAATTACTCTTCTTCTAGCAATTCGTCGTCAATATCAATTTTCTAAACTTCTTAGTGCGATGGGCATTTGACAGCGTGGAGATGGGCATTTGACAGCGCTCAAACAATAATTTTTTACTCTTTTTCACTTTTTAAGTGAAGGCCAGTCAGACGACGGAAAAAATGAGTGCCGGTTAAATTCTGACGTTTATATTTTTTGCTACTTTTTCTACTCCGTTTTGAAATAAATTGACACGCCAGTCAATATAATAATAGATTTCAATAAAATGTTAATGCACATCATAAGAACAACCAACAGAAGTTTATCGAAGGCTAATGTACGCAGTTGCGAAGTGACGAGCGGTGATTTCATGTATTCAACAACAAATTTGTGCGCAGGTAGCACTCACAAATATGGTTTTTTATTATGATGAGTGCACCAAAAATAATTCGCGTAAAAGGCCAGTAAGAACACAATTGGTGTTTGAAATAGCGTAATAAAAACCATATTTGAGAATGCTAAATACCATTGTCCTTCCAGTATATGGCTTTTCCATCGAAGATAAAAATTCACTTTTCTTAAATGTCAATTATGAAAGAACATTAGCTTATTGCTATACTTCCCACTTTAAAAGAAAACGAAACCAAAGGCAACGAGTGCAAACGTTCGTTCAGCTGCTATCTTCTCGTCACTTCCATTTTGGTTAAGGCTTATATCGAAAAAATGTCAAACAGTTGGACTATATGAAGCACCAACTTCGAATTAAAGGCCCAACTAAACCATGCATTCATTCAATGAAGTCAGCTTATACAACAGTGCGAATACACACAAACTGTATATTGAAACTAGAATGTGTCTAACAAAAAGTTTCGTTCTATTTCAACAAATGTCATTTCCATACGGAAAGAGCTAAACTTTCTCTTACTTTCTTTGCTTTCTCTACGGAATTAGCTGTCTATGCATTGTATACTAAAAAAAATTAAATGGAATGGAGCCAGAAGTGAAAAATACATTTTTATTGAAATAAGTAGAAAATGTGGAAAAAGAAGATAAACGCATTTTATTATAATCGAAATGTAAATGAAAGGGTTTGGAATGCAGTGGCAGAAATATGCATTTAAATGTACACAAATGCCGCTTAATTTTTCACCAATCAAATGTGGCAGTACTCACGTGAAACAAATGTCAAACGAGAAATGAATATTGAAATAAATCCAAACAAACTTAAAATTGAACGAAAGCGTTTTATAAAAGTCTTTTTCCTTCCGCCATTTCATTTTATATTTTGGTTTTAACTTTTTAAATTTATTTTTGAACGTTAGTTTCTGTTTTTTTTTGCCTGTTAACGTTTAGAGATGGAACTTTCTCGACTAAAAATCAGAGACTTTTCGAGACTGTGATGCCAATTCTCATATTAAGCAGCCCAATTGTGAATGATCCATCGCTTATTTGCACGATTAATATTTAAGCGGTGAATCTATCGTCGACTAATTTCTCAAACAAAAATTTTTTTAAACGGGTAGCCGTGTCAAAAAAACAAGTGAGCTATTTTGCTTTCTTTTTTTTTCTTAAAATTTATAAAATGATCATTTTAAGTATCTTAATTAATGTCATTCAATAACATTTTGTGAATGAACTCCATTTATTTAGGAAATATAAGAAATAAAATTTATGTAATTGTGGGAATATTCCATAGTGTTGCAACTATATCAACATCGTTTCTTAAGTTTATCGAAATACAACATAGCCACTAAAAAGTTTACTCTGAGTTTCTTAAGCACTTGACAGACTTTTCGTTCGAATTTGACAGTAGGTTAAGCTAGCCCATGCATGGTTTAGTTGGCCTTTTAGGCTGCGTGTGAACTATGGTAACTAGAAATAAAAAGGGAAGCGATATTTTTCATCGCTGCAACCATGTTGATTGAATAACGATATGAATTTGGTATTTGGGTGGTACCCTCTATTTTGAAGGATTTGACTGGGCCCTAATAAAAAAACTTTTTATTTGAACTGTACAACTTGACGTTTCTTATCAATTTTAAGGTTAGGTTATAAGCTGGATCAGCTGTTTCTTGCAAAACATCAAAAAAACTTTTGACATTGCATCACGCATGTCGTGATGTAAAAACAATTTTTTATTAAGCTAATTTTTAAATAAAAATTATATACAATTTTACTTTTAAAAATTTTAAAGAATGCAGAACTCACGACGCGGCATCAGCTTGCTTTGCTCGGTAACACAAAATTGTAGTTTTAAAAGTGTCAAGTTTTTACAGTGGAGCCAAAGTATAACCAGTTCTAAATGTGTGCACCTCTCCAGTTACCCCAGAGCTCGTGGCAGAAAAAATGATCACACAAATGTGTCGGCACTTTTTAAGCCGGTGACGGTACTACATGATGGTGATAATGTAGATGTTGGCGCCGAGCTTGTAGGAAGGCTCGATAAAGCAGAACTTCTAATGATTCTTAATAAATTTACACAAAAACGGGAAATTAAATTGCTTTGCTCAGAAAACGGCTTAGACAGTGAGTTTTTTAAAAAGATATATTGGTATTTAGTAAGGGTCGCTTAAGTCGGTCAAAAAGAAGAAAGCACATTTTCAATAGCCAATAATATGTAGTTAATGTAGCTATCGAAAAACCTACAGCAATAGTGAAGGCAGAGAACACATTTTCCGAAGACAATGATACTGTTACTGCGATTATCGAAAATATAGAATGTAACAGCTAAAACAGAAAGCACATTTTTAGAAGCCATTCTTTCGATTTTTAGACAGTCATAGTAACAGCGCATGATTGGCTTTCGAAAATATGTTTCCCGCTTTTACCATGATTTCGCTAAGTTTTTTATCTCTTTTGGTTGTACTTAAATGTATGAGCATCAGTTTTGTTATTAGAAAATATGAGAATATAAAACTGATATTATCAATGTGTATATTCTCCTTCAATTGCTTTCAGCTAATAAATTATGTATAACCCCCTAACTAATTTAAAATAAAATATTTAACTGATCGATTTTTATTTATGCCACAGCTTACCTGCAACAACAAGCTTTTGCCTCCTTCCGGCGCTTCTGTATCGAGGCTGAAAATCTTCCAGTCGACTTGCACATAATTTTCAGTGACATTCTCAATGAAGCTGGACACATTGATGATATTTTTCCTTACTTTCTACGGCATGCTAAGACAGTATTTCCACATCTTGATTGTATGGATGATTTAAAAAAAATTTCTGACCTACGCACACCTGCCAATTGGTACCCCAGCGCTCGTTCTATAACAAGAAAAATAATTTTCCATGCTGGACCTACAAATTCTGGAAAAACGTATCATGCAATGGAAAGATTTCTGACTGCAAAAACTGGTGTTTATTGTGGTCCACTTAAATTGCTTGCTACTGAAGTTTATAATAAAGCCAACGAAAGAGTAAAAGAAAAATACATTTTCAAAATCTTCAAAATAGTTTTATGTCTTATATTTATTTAGGGTACACCATGTGATTTGGTCACTGGAGAAGAACGAAAATATGGTGTAAATGAGGATACACTAGCCGATCATTTAGCATGCACTGTTGAGATGACTTCAGTTAATACACCTTGTAAGTTTTTGCCCATGTTACATAAATTATTTGATACAAATGCTCAATAACTCCTAACAGATGAAGTTGCTGTTATCGATGAAATTCAACAGTTACGTGATCCACAACGTGGTTGGGCGTGGACCCGTGCCTTTCTTGGCCTAATCGCGGAGGAAGTACATGTTTGTGGTGAGGCAGGTGCAATACCATTGCTGCAGAAAATATGTGAATCTACCAACGAGACAGTTGAAGTGTACTATTATGACCGTTTGACTGAACTCTCAATTGAAGATTCGGCGTTAGTGACGCTAGATAATATACTGCCAGGAGATTGCATAGTTTGCTTTAGTAAAAATGATATCTATTCCGTTTCAAGAGAAATTGAAGCAAGGTTTGTAAACAAATATACGCTATCACATTTTTATAAGTTTATTGTTATTTTTTATATTGTTTTTATAAAAAAGAGGCAAGGAAGTCGCTGTTATATACGGAGGCCTACCACCTGGCACAAAATTAGCGCAAGCTGCCAAATTCAACGATCCTGCTAATAGTTGTAAAATAATGGTTGCTACAGATGCTATTGGCATGGGACTTAATTTGTATGTTATATGCATGTACCATATACTATTTTCTAATTTTAATTAAAATATCTATATAGGAGCATACGTCGAGTTATATTCTACTCTCTTATCAAACCGACTTTAAACGAAAGGGGAGAACGTGAAATGGACACAATTTCGGTATCTTCAGCGTTACAAATCGCAGGTAGAGCTGGACGTTTTCGTACACAGTGGGAGCATGGTTATGTAACAACTTTTAAGTCTCAAGACTTACCAACTTTACAAAAAATACTAGCTCAGTCTCCAGAGCCCTTAAAACAAGCTGGCTTACACCCTACGGCAGATCAAATTGAACTGTATGCGTATCACTTGCCAAATTCTACTTTAAGCAATTTAATGGTTGTTATCGAAACTTTTTTGAAATGCATGTGTAATTTACTAATTTATTGTAAATTTTTATTTTAGGATATATTTGTGACGCTTTGCACCGTTGATGATTCACTTTATTTTATGTGCAATACAGAAGACTTTAAATTCTTAGCCGAAATGATACAACATGTTCCTTTGCCATTACGTGCACGTTATGTATTCTGCTGCGCACCTATCAATAAGAAAATGCCATTTGTATGCTCAATGTTTTTAAAGGTGAGTACATACAGTCCCAGGGTTATGAAATGATACATGCTCACGGTGGGCTTTAACCAAGTTTAAATGACAAGTTGAGTTACTACAAAAATTTGAATGGAGAATTATTTGGGATGTTATTTATAGTCAATATACATCAAAAGGAAAAAAATCCTTAGAGCTTTTTTTTTTAATTCCATATTTTCTGTTTTTTAGTAATATTACATGCGTATGAAATACGTGCAACTCACGTAAGAAATTTAAAAAACATCGAAATTTTGACACGTCAAAGAACCCTGAAAGATAGCTTCACAACACAAATTTCAGCTCCCTAGATAGTCGGAGTCCAGAGTACTGTTAGGTCAAAGTTTGAAAAAACGCAATTTTTGCGAAAACAGCCGAATTCAATTTCGAATATCTCTGAACCTGGTCAATCATTTTCACTGTGTGATATCCCATTTTGAAGTGTATAAAAATGTTAACAATTAAAAGTACAATATAATTTAAGTATTATGAGTAAGATCTCGATATTAGGCACAATTTGGAAAGTTGTCATATTTTACTAAGGCCATTTTCACTTAATTTGGTCGCAAATAAAGGTCTTAAGGCCTAGAAGCTTAAAATTATTTTTTGTGTATAGTAGATGACATAACAAAAAAAAGTGATATCCATAACTTTAAACTTAGATTTGTAGGCTTTAAGAGCTAAAATGTTTAAAACGTTCCAAATACGGATATTTTCAGGCCAAAATATTGCTCTTTCTCAGGACTCCGTCCACTTAGAGAGTTGAAATTTGGACTCTGGTGCTACCTTATAAATTTTTAAATTTCATACGTATGTTTTACATATGTGCTCAGGCTTGGGTATTTTTGAATTACATTTCTTTCAATTACAATTACAAATAATCATTCTTTTAATTCAAAAAATAAATTAAAAGTAATTGTAATTGAAATTTTTCAATTACATTAATTTCAATTACATGTAATTTAAAATTACAATTACATGCAATTCTAGTTACTTTTGTAATTGGATTAGTAATTCATGAAAATGTAATCTTTTAGAAAGTTGCATTCTATTACTTTTGCCAAGTAATTTGAAACGAAAATGTAATTAATAAAAAAAAACATTTTTCAGCAATTACATTTATTAAAATTTGAAAAAAATTTTCTTTCAAGCGATAAAATTCACAAAAAATATTTATGTTATTGCATATGATTTATATGGGAATGTAAAAGAAGAACTTGAGCTCTAGCCTTTCACCAAGTTTAATCCTTGTTGGAAATGTATAAATGACCTTATTACAGTTTGCTTAAACTTTTCACCACACTTGATTGAAAAATGGAAAAATATTCAGAATATCACATGAATACAAAAGTTGCTGAAACAGCTACCTTATTCAGCTTTATTTTTCCATTTTTAGAAAAAAAATTTGTCAACCATATTTCGCTGAAATTCGCATATTTGAGTATGCGCCTCAAAAGCACTTCCATTTTGTGTCACGTCCGTATCGCTTTATATGCATGCTCGATCGAGCCTGTTATTTTTCCTAAATATAGTCCTCCCCTAGTACTACACAATGAGCTAAGTTTACAATACATTGTAAAATAGTAAATATGGATTTTAAAAAAAAAGCTCTATGGATTTCTTATGTTTTTCATATATCGACTCCTAATTACATCCCAAATAATCCCAAATTAAACTTCTTGTAGTAACTCAGACTTTTATTAAAAGTTGGTTAAAGCCCACCGTGTGCTAAATAGTATTTAAAATTCAACTAATAATTTATTCATTTTCGATGATTTTATTCAGTCAGCTTAGAACTTTTAAATGATTCTATTTTAATTTAGACGTAAATGCATTTACTTTTACTTACATTTTTTTAATCCTGTTTGAAATAAAAATTTATGTAAACTCCAATTTCTATGTGAAACCATGCAGTGGCTATACCCTTAGCTTTTCTTAGTGGCTCATATGTACTGATCAAGCATTCAAAACGAACGAACACGAATTTTTACTATCAATACTAATTTTATCCACTTTTCAAACATATGTAGCAATAAAACATTGCTAAAAATATAAAGTTTAAAAATATCGGAAACTAAAACTTGTTTTTTCGTCAGTGTTTCGCCATTTAGAAGCGATGTGATGTTTTATGTAACTTTGAGCCATTTATAACTCATTGGAAAACAATAAAGTGGACAATTATATCTAACAGAGAGCGGGTAATGCTTAAGGGGGCAGGGGCAGTCATAGCCGTGAAAGTTAGAGCATTTTCAATATTTTTTTTTTGGTATTAATTTAATTTTTTTAATAAAAGTGTAATATGGCATCATTACATTATGTTTCAACTTGACTTGACGAAAGTTTAAAAAAAAATATTAAAAATAAAAAAAGTTATAGCTGGCTGTGTTGGACCCTGTCCCATACAGAGTGTCTTGCGGTGACTATCACAAATCCTTGGAAAATCATCTAAAATTAATCGGATAAGAAAAATTAGTTATTTAAATAAATAATCTAGTGCCTGATCGATGGCGTTTTTTTAAATCAACAAAATGGCGGCGTCAGGAATATTTACCTCCAGATTTTCGGTAAAAAACCAACAATTAATTGTACATAAAAAATCGATTTTTAAATAAAAAAAATCCTTCAATCAGGCACTATTTTTTTATGTTTTTCAAAAGATGTGTAAATTTAATTGAAATCTAGCGAGCGGTTTTCGAGTTACAGTGGTCACCAGTTCCGAAAACATAGTTTTAAATGCATTTAAAGTTTTACACTCGCTACTCTTACTACCGAGAGCCCTTTGGTTATTGCCGAATAACTCCAAAAGTAATTGTTGATATTATACTTTAAATCGATTTCTCAAAAATTATGACTGCCCCTGCCCCATTAAGTTTTCAACATTAATATGGCAGATATAATAGTGAATGCTAGAATACGTTTACATTTTGTCAATTTAAATACTTTTAAAAAAAAATCGTCATTCTAACCCATACAATTCCGGTATAGAATATTGATCCAGAACAAAAAAAAAATCCTTTTCATTGACTATCGGAAACTGCATGCCCAAAATTTCTGTGGCACAAAATGTAATAAATAATAATTCAACGTAAAATTTAGAAATTGTAAATTTTTTCTAAAAAACACAATTGTTGAATGTTTTTCTGTTAATTTTAAACAATTTCCTTATCCTCTTTTCGTAAAAGACATGAATAACAATCTTACGCGCCAAATCCCTCATGAATTTGGTGTGATGGGTTTGAATATTCTTTAAACGAGAACAGCAATGACCTTTTAATTTCTTATCACCACTGTATTTAATATTCTTAAATTTAGTAGTTTTATGCTGCTTGTTAAGACCAATACAGAGTTCGTAGCGAACTTGATATAAATTATATACACTTCACTGAATTGACAGTAATAGTGCCCGCAAGAATTAAAATTCGCCTTCTTTTTGTACAGTGATAACCTGAACCGTTCCTAGTGTTTTTTTTACACACAACTCTGCCAGTGTAGCATTTTGAAGTTTTGGCTTATTAGTCAATGGCTGATCCAACCCATTTCTTCCTTTTATGTGAATCTTGGTAAAGAAAACCGAGCTTGGAACGTATGTATAGGATTGCAAAGCTCATAAGAAAATAAAAACTGATATGAAGTTTTACGATCCAATACGTTCCAAGCCCGGAAAATCATTCCTTAATATCTAATTCTTTGCTCGGACTAACTCCTTCTTCAAAGTAAATGTAAGCTTCAAGCTATTATGTCTGGAATATAAATCAAGTGATTAACGCTATTTTCAGATAAAACATGCGAAAGCTACAGAGAACAATTTGTTGCTAAGTGAACTTGGGACTTTTAAGAAAAAAATGTTTTTTATCTCCTTTAGAAAATACTACCTTAACATATCGCTCATTTGCTCTTCAGAATCGGTACACGCACTAGTATACATATATTATATTTTTATGGACAAACGATTACTTTTTCCAAATAAAAAATGCCTTCAAGAGTTGTTTACATACATAATAAATTGATAATTATAGTATTGAATTTTCGTTTGCTTTAGATCGCACGGCAATATAGCAGAAATGAGGCTATTACGTTTGACTTTATAACAAAAAATTGCGGTTGGCCATTTAGTCTACCAAAGACTATTCTCGACTTGGTTCATCTCGAATCAGTATTTGATGTTATGGACTTATATTTGTGGCTGAGGTAATTTATATGAAATCTATATTATGTTGAATATGTTTCGAATTTTTGAGATTTTTCTCGTAGATGTTAAATTAGTGCTTTTAAATCAGTTGAACTTATTATTTACACAGGAACACACTAACTTGTTCCAGACTATATCCATTTTTCGAACTTAAGGGCTCTGAATCTGTACCCGGTTTCGCTTCATCACTTCAAATATTTCACACGCGCAAGTTATAAAAAGAGCCAAAAATTAAAATTCTTGTTTATTCCAGTGTAAATTTCGTCTAGTTTCAGTGTATTCCGGTGTAATTTGTAAATGTAATCTTCATGCAAATCCGGTGTAAAATTTTCAAAAAAGCCATGTACATTTCGGTTGTTTTTTGGTATGTTCAGACCACTAGGAATATTAATTTTGTGACTGAAACTGAACAAATATTGAAGTCATTGGGGAACGAGTCAGTTTTATTTGGCAGATGAATAAAAAACTCTCCCCTCACAATGATTACTTTTTATAGTGAAATCAACAAAATCTAAGTTAAATTAAAGAGAATTGATGATAATGTCACGGTTTGCCTGCCGGAGTCGGATTGAGGCCAGTGGAAAATTATCTCATGACTTTCCCTTTAGTAATTCCACTGTGATCCTTTGTTAACTCTCTATAATATTCTCAAACCTGAAAAATTATTTTTAGCTATCGCTTCATGGACTTATTTCCTAACGCTGCAGCCGTTCGTTCTGCTCAAAAAGAACTAGATGAAATCATACAACAGGGAGTATTTCAAATAACTCGGTTGCTAAAAAATTCAGAAGCCCATCAAAACGCAGGTGATGGAAGCGAATCTTCGTATTCAATACGTAAAGTAACTCAAAATAAAGGTACGGACAGTTTTTTTAAGTGTCATAATTGTATGATTTTATACTATGTTATTTTAGAGCCTCGTATTCCTGGTGCATCTCGTGGTCGTCTTACTGATCGTTTACTAGCACAAGGCCTCTTAACTCCTGGTATGTTGAGTGAATTACGCAAAGAATGGGATGCAAATCAGCAGCAACACTCGAATAAAAATTTATTTGATAGCGATGATGATAGTGATCCAACAAAAAAAATGCGTCGAAAACGTAGAAAATAGTATTGTCAATAATTTGCTTAGTGTATATGTAAATATATTTTAATATTAAAAAAATATTTGTTAAAAGTAAAACAAGTAGTCAAACTAAATTTATTAGTAAATTTTCAATTATTATAACTATCATTCAAGTTATAATAATTAAATTAATGGATATGCTTGTTTTTGTTTAAAATTGCTATTCAAACTTTATTTTTAAGTAAAAACTTTAGAAATTATTTAACAGAGAGTAATTTATGTACTCCTTAGGTGTTGAACAAAAATCCTGTTAAAATTAATTTCATTATATCGCGTATGTTGACATAAACTACTCTGATACAATACGACAGATATAAATAAGTTATGACTGCAATTAGACTTAGATAAATAAAAATATTCGCCAAATATAGGTTCTTTGGATTTAAAAAAAGAAGGAGATGCAAATAAAATTATCAAAAAAAAGAAATAAAACTATTGCAATAAAGATTTCTGAATCATATTGCTTTCTACTACACATGTAAGTATATATGTCACCCGCCAAGCAGAAATAGGCACTACATACGAATTGTGATTTTCAATAAAAAGAGTAAATTGATTTGATATATTTATGCTGAAATTTGGTAAAACTTTGGAATACCGGACAAAAATAATATATTTATGTTGGTGTAACTACTTTTTTAAATGCTTATGGTTAGAAATTCAAAATATTGCAGTAGAAATTCATCCGATACTTTTTTTCTATTTCGGCTATCTCTATTGTTTTTGGAAGCAGCTTTTTAAATGAAAAAGTAGTACGTGTATGAAGAAAAAAGTTGCTTAAAATTCTGGAAAAAAAATATCCCAATAAATTGAAAACAAAATTTCTGTTATTTTTAGTTAGAGTTTTAATTAATTTTTTTTTTTTTGTTATACTATTTCGTTTTTTGGCATATTAGTAACTAACAATTTCAGTTTTAAGTTATTTTTCATCCTTTCCGACTTGTATTAAAAGAGTTTTTTTTAAGCTTATATTACTTACGTTAGTACAAAAACAATATTTTTGAGTGGTCTAAAACATTCACAATCATTTATGTACATATTCAAAACATACTTTTTTAGTGAATATCGTCGCCTCGGAATCATATGTGATGTTACCAACCAACATAGGACCTTATCTTGTCAAAGTAAAATTTTCAAAGGAACGAAATTTCATTCAGTGTCAAAAAATGCGATTTTAAGATTTTGCATTTCTAATTATTACACTGGGTATTCTACCACACAGTATCAACGTCTTAAAACGATATGTAAATCAAATTTCAAGTTTGAAAACTTAAAACTCGATTTTCTCAAAATCGATTTGTTTAACTCCGATCTTGAAAAGCTCAACTTTTTAAATTTTGCGTTGTTTTATTTAAGTAAGAGCTTATTTTAATGTTAATACTATCCTCTATAAGAATATGGCTAAATCTCAATTCACACTTCGGGTAAGATAAGGTATCTTTACGCAGATCGTATCTATTTATATATGTATGGTTCGAGTAAATTGAATATTTTTTTTTGGTATGAACTGCAAAAAAGTTATTTTATTTTATGAAACTAATTCTTCCAAAAAATTGGCCAACTTACTTACATTAAGAGGTGACAAAACAATTGCCATAATCCGCTTAACACTTTTTTATAGATTTGGATCGCTGAGCCCGATTTTTTTTTAATTTCTGTAACACGAAGATTACTGTTGAGTTCCCTCTAAATGTTAAGCAAATAAGGCACTTGATTTTGCGAATATTAGTTTTTAATTATATTTGTACATTGGGGAGTTCTTTTTTTTGCTTTCTGAAATTTACATGATAATTTTTAAGTACCTATATATTAAAAGAGAAACCCCCACTCAAGGAAATTTTCGAAATCAGAAATTATGATATTCCCAATCACATTCACATGAAAAAGTCTTAGCGACCTTGATCGACTTCTATGTATTTGAGTTCGAAAATCAAATTCCAAATTCCTTGGGGTTAGATTTCTTTTTTCATACATACGAGTACTAAAATACATATAATTTAAATTTCAGAACAAGAAAAAACACCACATCATTTTAAGAATATATAAGTAGATTTGACAAGTATTTATGTTTTGGGACTTAATGCATGATAACTTTAAAATTATTTTTTGACAATGATGCAATATGCAACAACAATACAAAATGGTTTTTGAATTTCTTTAGTTATTAATTTTTTAAACAACAGCATTTGAGTTTTTTTTTTACAAATTATTTAAAAAAAGACACATTATAGTGAATAAAAGGCTAAATTAGCGTATTTATTAATTAGGGTGTAGTTTATATTAAAACGTTTACTTATTTTTCTAATAGAATTTTGTTTTAATATATTCAAATTTGTTTTTCGTTTCCAATTACGACAGTCTCAAACATTAATACACTTTATTTTAACAAAGTGAGCAACAGCGGCTTCTCCGAGATATCTTTATTACTATGTAACTGTCTTAATTTTTCTATTAATTTATTTAGAACTTAATTCATCGCAATTAGTGGGTGGTTACAGTTCACTTATATAGCTATAGATGTATATTATACCGAATCTCTTCCGGTCAAAGTGGTAATGGAAATGCTTCTGTGCTCTGCACAGCATTATGAAAGCACCATTTGATCCGGAAAGTAAACGCATTCTGATACAGGGTGACGCAAATTGACCTTTATGAATTTTTGCAAACAAGACTCATTGGAATTCATGCACAATAAAATTTCATGTAAAATTTCTTATTTGTGTACTGTACCTAAAAAAAACTTTTAATTTGCTCTGAAACAATAAATTATAACGAATTCAAACCATAAAGGTCATTTTGCGGCACACTGCACAGCTCTGGATATGAATTGAAAATTACTTCTACGGTGTTCAAATGAAGGACTTAAAAAGAGGAGATTCTCCACAGCAATTGGTTTACTTGGAACAAGTTCACAAAAATTGTCAAAATCTGTGTTAGAAAAAAGTTAATACCACGTTTACATTCAGCGTCAAAAATTGCATAGGAGATGAAAAAAAATTACATTAATAAAACTTAAAGTTCATGTCTCAAGCAAATTCGTATTTTTAAGAGAAGTGTTTTTGTAAAAAATTATTTAGGATTTTAAATTTTACATATCTTCGATCTGAACATTATTCCTAAAAAAGGTGCTCCTATTTCTTTTATTCAAGTCCTTCATTTGTACAAAGTGTTCTTATTTAAATAAATTAATGTTGTTAATTACTCCAGGTAACAAAATGGAAAAATCTGTTGACTTTACAATTTAATTCATTTTGTAACTTCAATTCAATTTAAACAATGAGCTTGTATTAATAGCGTTGATTAACCGCCGTAAGGCGAAACAAGTGTGTGACTGATTTTCGTCAGTCTATATATTGAAAGTGTAAGCCTCAACTGAAACTTATTTTCAAATTATGATATATAAATTCAAGCGAACATAAAAGTCGGAGCAAGTCGCTCATTAAAAGTATCAAAGGGTTGTTGTGGATGCGCTCACTCGCTTGTTTCGCCTTACATAATACGCGGGTTAAGTTTTTTTTGTCATCAATTTCCAATTGTGCAAAACAGACAGTTTTACTGAACTTTCAACGTACTTTGTTTATTTAAAAATTTATTAAAAATTCTTTCAACGAATTAGACAATAATTTCTCAATTTTACATATCGGTCATTCCATCAACAACTGCAGTTTTTTTTTTTTTGGTTTTCACATAGTTTTAGTCTATAGAAAACTTTGAAGCTTAACTATATGGGTTTTTAAACTAACTAAATCGTATGAAAATACTAAAATTTTAAAAATCTCTCCACAAACAAGTTACTTTTAATATAAATTAAGTCATTGCTCTTAAGCTACTGAATCGGATTCGACAAATAAGGTGTCATTCCCCCCATTGCCACCTTTGTAGTTTCCCTTAGAGTGTTATGCTTGCCGATTTATTCTACGTTTGTCGCACCATCTGATACTTTTCAACTTTTTTGAATATTTTTCGATTCTTTTCAGATTTTAGCAATTTCTGGATGATTTTCTATATTATGATGTAGATGTAGATGTAGGTATTACATCTAAGCTTCTGTTGACTTTTTCGATACTATTCGATATTTTTGACTTTTCAAATGGTTTTCTAATACCATCGATTTTTTGATAATTTTAGACTTTATCGACATTTTCAATACTTTTCAATGTTCATAAACTCATCATTTTTGAGATTTCGAACATTATGTTAGAACAGCAAACATCAATGTCAAACATTAAAAAAGTTTGCAAAAAAAAGTTGAATTTAGTTTTCGAAAGGTTAAATTTGAAGTGCAAATAATGAAACGATACACAAAATTGACCGATAACTTAGTCAAATCTTAACGTGCAGACTTCTGGGCCAGAACTTTATTTTTATCGATGTATTTTCCTTTCTACTATTTTATTTGTAACATATTTCATAGTTAAATATTGATTTTCCGAGAAAAGCAACAAAACTAAAAAAGTAGTTATTTTGGCAAAAAATTCGGTTTTATGGCAAATTTCAAAACATCTAACTCAATAAATTATTAGAAATCAATTTCTCCTTCTCTACAATTTTGTTCCCAATACATTTTCGATTATGATGCAAGCCTTTCGAGTAAATGAGCACAAACCATCCAGAAAAGAAATTTCCTCTTTTATAAATAATGGAAATTATAAATTTATCAATTTGGAAAAGAAAAACCATAATACTAACACTGATACCTATTGTTTTCAGAAGCTAACAACTTTTAGGAACATTTCAACTATAATTATGCTACAGAAATTTCTTAAATTCGAAACTACTTCTTCTTGAGACCTTTATTTCCTCAGAGCTTCCACAAAACTACAACATACATACATACATGCTTACATATCGTTACCTTAATATAGAAAGGCCCTAACCAACATTTTTTCCAATATCGAGTTTTTTTTTTTTTTTTGTTGATTTAGGTAGGCCATCCACTAATACACTATTGATAAAAACGTGTGTGCTATGATTGAAAATAAAGCATTTACAATCGAATAAAAAACAAGCAAACTACAAAGCATACATTTTAATTAAGTTTTTTCGTTCTCCTGTAAAGAAAAAAAAATGTTAGTTAGGGCCTTTCTATCTTAGGGTAACGATATGCACATACTTAAGTAAAAACCAAAATAAAAATCCTACGGAATAATAACAATAATCGATCTGATGTATGCAGAAATTATCCCAGTATCTCTTACTGCTTCGGCGGTTGAAGTTTGAAAATGTAAAAATTTTTCGACAGATTATATAGCGTTTTATACTTTGTTTGTATGTCGACATTATGGATTAAATTAAAAATAATTATGTATCTGTAGGGTATGCATTTTTATATAAGCAAAGTACATTAAAAATTCACGAAAAGTTAATATGAGTTTTCTTTATATTATGATATGATGGAGAAACTCTGAAGTTGTAGTTGTAAGCAGCGCATTATAAAATTTTTAGGTTTTTAAATCTTTACTGCCTATTGTTATTTATTAAGTTAAAAAGATACCTTATGTTCCATAGATAAATACAACAAAATTTAGCTTTTAAGAAATTTAAATTCTCGTTTTATTTTTTTAAAATTTATATCATCAACACCAATAATTGTGAAGAAGAAAAACATTTAGACTTCTTAATGAATGCACATTATTATGTAAAAAAAGTAATTGAAAAACACATAGTTAATATTGTTTATTTCTAGGCTTAATAGTAAAATATGTTTTATTTGACATATGTAAGCGTTTAGTTGATTATACTTTTATTTTTTCATAACAAATTTTACTCTTCATTCAAACTTTAACAAAAAAATTTTAGAAGAAAACATAAACATTATTAGTTCGATAAACTCAAGCGCCTTCATACTACACCAGACGCTATCTGCAGAAAGCTATTTTTTCCAGTGCATACTGGATCACGAAATTACGAATTCGGCCAAATGTAGTAAATAATTGTCGGGGTGCAAATGGTAATATGTATGTGGGTTATACGTGTTGCCAATTGTGAGTTTACCATCAAACTTTTAAATAATAAGCTTGTGAGACCATCGAAAAAATATTTGATATACTCTAGTACAGAGTTAAAAATATGTTAAGAATAAGCTAAAGAAAAATGTCTGAGATATACATACATATATGTATACATATACCTATGTATATGTATATATTAATTGAAATATAGGAGATCATCTTGAACTAGTGAAAGTATCCAATTGAAATGTTTGTTAAGTGGAAAGCATTTACTAAAAATATTTTTATGGTTGAGTCTGCACCATTTAAAGAAAAAACCGAACTTTTTTGATGACCAGTATTCAGAAAAGAGAGCTGTTGATAAATTCCCACGTCAGATTGAAGAAAACACAATTTTTGAAATTAAAAATTTTGTAAAGTTTTAGTCAAAATTACCGATTTTGATGCTGTACAATCTTTGTTGTAATTAAACCCTTGTGCTTATCGTGGCCTATTTTCGGTCTTTTCGACACCGCTAACCTATTGCTATATATGAAGGCTTTGCTTATAATTATGTTTTTTTCGTTTAATTTGATTTTATTAAATGTTTTCTTAATACATATGTAGTTATGACTATTTTGAAGCAGAAGTGATCTAAGAAGCATTTTACGATTGTTATTATTCAGAAACTTAGAACATTTAAAAATAAAATCCACAATTCAAAACTGCCAACAGTTTGTTAAAAAAAATGTTTCATTAGCAATGAAATTATTTTTACGCGAATGCTTCAAACTAGTCATATGTATATATATGTATCTGTTTTTAAAACTACTGTTTTTGTAAATAACTGCCAGGGGCAGATGCTGGAGGTGATTTTGAGAGTTCTAACCATGCTGGAATCGAAAAAATCGTAGTAATCGGTATCATAGAAAAAATTGTCTGGCAAACCACTTACTCCCAAAAAATTTTTTTTCTTTGCGTTCGCTCCCGTTGTAAGTTTATAAAAAGTGCACTATGAAAATAATATTTATTAGATTTTGAAACATAATTATATTTTAACAATTATGACAAATTATTTATTTATTTTGTACGTTTCAGTGGCGAGTAAATAAAGTTCTGAAAATTAGTCCAGTTAAATAAAAGTCTACCGAAACAAAAATTGATGCCAAACTACATATGTATGTAGTATGCATTGCCCTCAAAAATCTTCCCTCTACGTTAGTTGATCAATAGTAAAGTGAAAGATAACTCCTAAGACAAACGCACTTTCTTCTAGAGGTCAAAGCCTGTTCTCTTGCGTGAGTATGTAATGTGTATGAAGCAAAAAAAAAAAAATAAATTACGGGTATCAACAGTTGCGATTAGTATAGGGGGTATTTTAGACGAAGCGGGCAATGAAAATAAAGTGAGGTCAAGAAATTTGTTTATATTCCGGTTAGTTATACATCTAGTAGACATAAGTGTGAACACACAATTTTTTTTTTCGTATGAAGCTTAATTGCCGAGTTATGGGCTTCTGAAGAATTCCTGAAGTTTAAGTACTGTCATTTTTGAACGCTGTTATTGGAATCAAGGAATTTATAATAAAATATAAACAATATTGCTTTAACTAGTAAAAAGGATGCTCTTTTTAATTTTTTCTTCAAATTCGAATTTGAAATTTTTTTATGTACAGAAAACCGGAAGTAAAAATTTCAAATCAAATTTTAAGTAACTTCGGCATAATATTTTTAAAATATTTTATTTTTAAAAAAGAGCTTTGAGTATATAAATATTTCATAAAAAAAATTTTAACGTGATTTTTACGTGAAAAAATAAATTTCAAATCTGATTTCATAATTGAAAAGAACAGTAAATTTTCCATAGAAGCCACAATGTTTAATATTTTATTGAAAATTTGTTAAGTCCGAAAAATCCATTCGTCATATTACGTCAATTTTTGGAAGTCCATAACTTGACAACTAAGACTTCAAAGAAAAAAAAACAACTTCTAGAAGCCGAATATGAACAAAATTCAAAATATCAGTTTTTTTTTGCATTGTCCGCTTCGCCTGAAATGCCCCATAGGCGAAATCGGTAAAGAAACGAGAGTATAAAAGTTTTTTAAAATTGCCTATTTTACTTACTTAATGCTTTTTTAATTTTCTGCGATTCTATGATTTTGCATACCTACACCTGAATTTCCTTCCAAAATTATACTTAATTTTTCATATGAAATGAAGCGGTTTAAAATTTATCTATGGTGATTTTGTCTATACCTAACAAAGTAATTTTTTCAGAATTTTTTAAGAATTTATCTTATACCAAGTATTGTTATTCTCGTAACAAAGGTTATAACAATTTTGGTAACGATGAGCAAATATTTTTAAGGCAATGCATTTGGATTAATTTATGATACGAAGAAAAATTCACAAGCGTTCCTTCTTAACACCGTATTAACTGGACTAAATATAAGTAATATAAAAAGAGAGTGTTAAACGAGTATCCGAGCTTTAAGTCCGAAGTAGTTATGTGTCGAATTAGATGTCTTGTAAATAAATTTTATATAAAACTATATTTTGCTTTTGGTGTTTTAAATTGTGCGCATAAATAACTAATTTATCTTTAGGTACAAGTTCAATTTTCTTTTTATACTTTTTTCGTAAACACTTTAAAACTTCATTGAATGCATATTTGTATGCAAGAATTTATTTTTCCGTAGTATAATATATGTAAGTATGTACATATATAGGTTGTAAATGGGGTGTTTCTTAGAGTGTTGTAGTTTCAAATTGAATTGACCTAAATTTTGCCTTTATTTAGTATGCAATTTAAAGCCATTAAGCATTGAAATGGACGATATTGAGCATATGAGTGTTGCGACTGGCAGCCTGGATGTTCTCACCTTTACCAAATCCAAACAGTGTAGGCTAAGAACTTTTTATGTCCAATCACAAGATTTTGAAGGCCAATTCATGTCACAATTTCAAGAAATAATATGAGTTTTAAGTAAATTGAAAGTTGAAATATTCTGGATTTTATTTGATTTCCACAATTTGCAAATCATGTTGCTTTTGAGAAATAAACACTCTAAAGAACACCCAATACATATGAGCAAGGCTTACTGAACTACGATTAAGCTGCGAACTTTCCAAGGTTGCGACTTTTTTATCAAATATTTGTAGAAACTTAATAACAAGGTCTATAAATGTTCTTGAAATATTATTTATTCATCATTTTGAGCTTTAAATTAAATATTTTGCCTTGAATAAAAACGAAGAAATATTCATAAAACTTAAATGTTCGCTCACTATTTTTTCTTGATTTCAACTCAGCCGTGTTCGCTAATTTGCATTTTTTACAAATTCACAGCTCAATTCAGGAAGCATTGCACAACATTCATATTTTTGTTATATTGAGGTTATGTCTATTTAGTCCGATAAATTATAGTACAACTTTTGAAATTCGAAACCTAAGGCTCACTTAAACTGAACCGTTTTATTCTTCTTGAGAAAGTCATATCTAAAAAATGCACTTCATTTTAATATGCAAAAATTAGCTTTAATTGATTTGATCGTTGTATAAACAAATAACTAAAATTTTACTTATATTGTAAAAGAAAAAGTTAAGATATTTAGAGGTTTGTTACTGACACACGCCTTAACTACTGAAAGGATTTGGATGAAACTTCATGTTTAAAGACAATTATATTTTGAATTAGCATGTTGGCACTATATCTTGACACATGGACTATCTATCAACCAAGTTTTATCGAAATTTATCTAACAGTTAAGGCGTGAATTGGTAAGAAACATCCATATAATTAACCAACGATTATAAATATTTATCATTGATATGAGGGACTTTCTTTAAATAAATCTTTTCTTAAGAACTTTGAAAATGATTCATTGCAATTGCACTCTGGGATCGGATTTCTAAGTTTTTCATGTTCTTCGCTTAATTTACTGGACTAACTTATTTATTTATATAATTTTTTTAAAGTTTTCTTTAATATTCGTATAAAAAGTTGTTAATTAGTCTTAAATATTAAGTGTCTTATTCAGATTAATACATCATACTTTTTAATACAATTTAACTGCAAACTTGATTTTTTTGCAATAGTTTAACATTGAGCGTTAAATACTTTTAATCTAAAATCAATAGCAACAATTTTTCTTTTAATTTCAAAAGAAATAATATCCGAATAGCACTGGTCACAAAATATATTATTGGCTTCCGTAATTAAATTTAAGGTATATCCAAAAAAAAAAACAATGAAAAAATAGTTTAAACAGAATCACGGAAAATAATTGGATTTAATGGCCTAATGTTTTTCAAAACGTTTTTTCAAAAATTTTTTCTTCCATTTTTCTTATTCTTAAATCGTTGTTATTTAAGAAAATCAATTGTACTATATTTGAAGTAGAAATTTTTATCTAATTATTAAGTATGTGGCGTTTGATTCTAGAGGCTTAAAAAACAATAACAAACTCCATATAAAAATAGTAATGCAATCTTCACCTTCAGGGAAAAAAAGTTTCATTTGGTTTTATTAAAGTAAAGGAGTTCTTCCAAAGAAGATTTTATTGAAAAAAGGAGAAAACAAGTTTTCAAGTTTCCGCAATTTTTTGTCCATTAATTAAATCCAATCATTTTTCGGAGAGATAAATCCGTTTAGAAACAATTTCAACAATTTTTCAATTTACAGATTACTTTATCTTTTTTAAAACGTTTCATATTTTATTCAAAGACAAATTCTTGAAGAGATAACAATTTTATATTTAACTTATGTAAAACTAAAAAACCTTCAAAGGTATTGATATTTATTTTATAATTAAACGGTTAAATATTTATTTTTGTTTTTTGCATTTTTTTTCATTATGTATCACAAGGATTCTATTATTTTTTTCTTGATTTAAATTTAATAATTTAAAAAATTAGTGTTATATTTCAAGTATAAAATTTTCTTTTAATTAAATATTTCTCAAAACGTGTATTTTTTTAATGTATGTAAGATTAATTTGTTGCTTTAAGTTTTCGTTTCAAATTCAGTTTGCTGTTTAGACACTTTCTCTAAACAAAAGAGTCTACAACAAACTTTACAAAATTGTTTGCAAACACCCAAAAAAATGTGTTTGCTTTCCAAAAAAATTCCAACTTGATTTGATACGATTATACGAAATCAAGCTCCAAACCCGCTTCAATATCAACAGCAACAGCATCTGCATCATTCTTTTCGAATGCCTTGCTGTCCTCTTTCAACTTTTTTGCTTTGGACTTTTCCTTCGTTGCGAACCCGAGCAGTCCCAAACTACCACTGCGTCTAGATGGAAGTCCTAGCTATTCGAATCAAGAATCAACTAGCACATGCCATCGTGCTAGCAACTCACCTTTAGCCACTTCGCGAACATCTACCCAATGGGCAACTTCCTCTGGTCCGGAAGAGTTTAGACCGAGACTAAACCAACCGACCATTTCATTCTTTTTCATATTACGTTTTGCGTAAATAGAAATCATCAGCGTCACGTCGTTGAGCTGAAAGAGTGCCACCTAAAATAAGAATAATTGTTAATATACTTAAATCTGTATCTTGATTCATGTGATAACTATACTGATACATAAAAAACATTTATATTGCGTATCAACTACAAATATGTCTGATTTTGTATTTAGCTTTCAATTGTTGTCATGCAATTTTTAACATTGAACGCTTTCGGGGCCATTTTGGCATTGTTCTCAGATTCGTAAATGTTCTTAGCTGAATAATTAGGCCAATTACATCAAGATCAAAACTGTTTTCCCCCAATGACTGAATAGAATTATTCGCCCAGACTGTTTCATCGAAATTTCTCAAAATGAGTACTGGAAAAAAGGGAGCGTTTGGACAAGTGGATGTAGCACCTCCTATCAGCGCTGGATTGAGGTAGGGGCTAGGGTGAGTTGTAGAACTAGACTCGAGCTCAAGGAAGCTCCAGCTTCACAGGTGTTTGATTTTTATTTTATTTTTTAGTCAGCAAATTGAGCGCACCGGGAACAAAGCCAATTAAAAAGTCCGTCCTTGTACATAAAACTTGATGAATAAAAAATACAATATAACAATAATCTTATTGGAGGTGATTTGTGATTACTGATACTAATTTTGTTAACAATAATTTCTCCACAGAATATTCTTTCCGTTATGTATAGTCAACTAATTATTACAAAACATTCATAAATGAACATATTAAACTTATCAATGCTGACATACCTGAAACACAAATGTTTCCTTGAACAATGGATTTGGTTGTCCACGTCTGGTCGATGTTTTTGCGCGTGATATCTCCTGTCCAATGCTACTAACCAAGCACAGTTTAACATAGGTATCCGGAGCCTTATTCAAAGATAAGCTACGAAAATGACTCCCTTTAACCACTTCGACAGTTAAACGTCCAGTTGTACCGTTATAACCTAAGCCTAAAAGTAACTCAGGCACACCACCATGTTGCATTGATGTTGTTGAGGCGGCACTATCGGATCTAGCTAAGCTGAGCAGGTCACTCGAGGAACCCAAAGTCTTTTGTAAAAAAAAAAAGTTTTACTTTTTGTATAAATATCATCTAATATCATCAAAAGTATTCATACTAAGTAGTATAAACGTTACTTACCGATAAGGTATTTCTTGGCTCTAATGGCAACCATAAATTTGTTTCCAGCTCCAAATCAATGGTCGCAAAACTAACATAAGCCTCCCCGATAAGTCGTTCCTTGCGCATACGTTCACAACCATACAAACGTATACGTAGTCCCATTGAATTGACTTCTTCGGGATTGACTCGATGCAAAAGAAAACTTTCTACATACTGTGGATTTTCACCTGATCGTATTTTCGTCTTGTGCTTTTGCTTTTTATTTGGTAACATGAGGAGACGAGCCTGCGGAGAAAAACATAGTTTTTAATTTTTAAAAAGTAAATCCTTTACGCACTTTTTTACGCGTTATTATTACTTTTTTTCTTGAGAAGAAAGAGCTGAAGAAATTTTTTAGAGTTCTTGGAATTGATGGATTGATTTTTTTGTAACAAGTTTTAGAAAAACATCAGTATGTATTTTGTTCTTCAGTTAAGTTTTACCTGAGTATGTGTTTGCTGACCATTTTCACGTGACGGTAAGCCTCTAGCCTGCAAGACATGTACAGTCATTTTGCGCATTGGGGCATCATATAACAATGAAATCTCAATGCTTCCACTTTTACCATAGCATTGATTATCCAAGGCGATGTCATCGGATTTTAGAGAGCGCAAATCGCTGGTATCAAATAGTGGCTCCTATGATGAAACAACAGTTACATTAATTAAATTCAGTTGGGAAAGAACAATATTTTAGTGAAAATATTTTGCAAAGAATTTTCGATAAAAAAAATAATAAAATAAAAAGGTAAAGTGCTTACTAGCGATCCTTTCGATACCCCCATTTCAATGGTTCTTGAGTCAAACTTTCTGAAGTGGGAACACTAAAAACCAACTTATTCATCTTAAACTTTAAATTGTATAACTTTGAAGTTTTATTGAACTACATTAATGTTCTAAATTTTTTTTTGCAAAATTTGCATTTTTTAAAAAGATATGAACAAGTGAATTTTTGTATACGTATTTTTTTAAATTGCGATTTCTCGGTAAATATTGGGTGAAAGCTAATGAGATTTTCATGGTAGGCCTGGAAATATTTTGCAATTTAGATGAAATGAAGTTTTCATAAAAATTTTAAATGTAATTTAAACAAAATTAACTTTTTAATAAACAAGTAGAAATTTAACAAACTTCTCATATGTACAGAAACATAATTTTTCCACAGAATTGTTCTGTAAAGCTTACACCATATTTTCCAGAAAAAAAATTTTAGTACATTTCATAAAAACAAAAGTTACGGATGTTTAAGTGTCGCCAGATTCAAATATCGTTAATATCACAGGCCGACAAAAATAAAAAAAGTACATAACCAAAGACCAGACCTATCATACCCAAAGGACTTTGATGCGTTGAGTCCGAATCCGAGCTCAGAATTTCTCCTTTACGTCAGGTTTTTGAGATATTCTAACCTAAAAGTGCAAAAAACACGGTTTGCGGCTATATTTGAGGTTGTTTTACATCGCGAATTAAATTATTTTTCAAAAACTGGTTAAAGCATCAGAAAGTATAACTCTTACCCTTCCAAACCCTCTTTATATTTTGTCGATATCTCTTTTAATCACCGAAATATCATAAATTTAAATTTGCTATGCATCCTGCCATACTATTGTAGAGTTAATGTAGATCTGTATGTAGGCCTATGGAATAAATTTCAAGTTACGATATTTCGGAGACAAAAAAAGTTATCGATATAATCTAAAAAAGGTTTTGAAGGGTAAGAGTGATTCTTTCAGATGCTATAATCAGTTTTGGAAAAAAAGTTTATTCGTGATGTAAAATTACCTCAAATATAGCCGAAAACTGTGTTTTTTGCACTTTTAGGTTAGAATATCTCAAAAACCTGACGTAAAGGAGAAATTCTGAGCTCGGATTCGGACTCAACGCATCAAAGTCCTTTGGGTATGATAGGTCTGGTCTTTGGCTATGTACTTTTTTTTATTTTTGTCGGCCTGTGATATTAACGATATTTGAATCTGGCGACACTTAAACATCCGTAACTTTTGTTTTTATGAAATGTACTAAAATTTTTTTTCTGGAAAATATGGTGTAAGCTTTACAGAACAATTCTGTGGAAAAATTATGTTTCTGTACATATGAGAGGTTTTTTAAATTTCTACTTGTTTATTAAAAAGTTAATTTTGTTTAAATTACATTTAAAATTTTTATGAAAACTTCATTTCATCTAAATTACAAAATATTTCCAGTCCTACCATGAAAATCTCATTAGCTTTCACCCAATATTTACCGAGAAATCGCAATTTAAAAAAATACGTATACAAAAATTCACTTGTTCATATCTTTTTAAAAAATGCAAATTTTGCAAAAAAAAAAAATTAGGACATTAATGCAGTTCAATAAATCTTCAAAGTTATACAATTAAAAGTTTAAGATGAATAAGTTGGTTTTTAGTGTTCCCACTTCAGAAAATTTGACTCTCTTCTGATTTGCAATAGAAAAACGTATTTATTTTATTAATGACCATTTTTATTTTTTGGTTGCCAATGTAATTTTTAATTTTTTTTTTTAAATGAAAAGGAGCCCGTTCTCAGTTTTTAAGCCGGCATTTGCAATAAAAAATTTAAATAATACATTGTAGAGTCATCAAAAGTTAAAACTTTATTTTTTTTTTTCTTAATAGTTTATTTTCAACTCAACCCTTTTCCCAGAATTAAATTTTTAAATTAGGGTAAGTAAGTAAGAACTCCAATAAAACAGCAATTAATACAAATTTTTAAGGAAAATTATGCAGGCATTTATTGTTTAATTAATTAGAAACAAAAAAAAAAATGCTTCAAGTTAAATAAAAATAAATAAGCTGTTTTTTTTTCAAATTTATAAAATGCTATAAAACGCCAAATCATCCGAGACTGAGGGTGATTTGGCACCCTAAGTGCTTCTTAGTTTTTTTTTTTGTCACAATTGTTGCATGTGTTCACATTCTGATGTGACCAAACGGCACATAACGCATTGGATCAAATCATCTGCTGAGCAAAAATATACCACTTTTAATTTTTAGTATGGGAGATATGGCAACATATCCATACCATGTGGTGCCACCATATGTGCATTTCCACAGGAATCGGCATTTTAGCTGGCCTCGTTTTCGATTATTTTTTTTTTTTTTTTGAAGCACATCTTCAGCCATGGTATTTCTTGAAGCTAAGACTGTCTTGAATTAATATTCAAGGTCGAACAATTAAAATTCAGATAGATATTTTTTTAAAATGCATTTAAAGCAAGAAATATGTGTAACTTTTCATGTTTTTTAAATACGATTTCGCTTCAAGCAATATCAAGATCGGAAAAAATTGTCAACCAAATCTGACAATGCACAATTATTATATAGTGTCCGGAGAATTTAAAAACATAAATCGTGCCTGATCATTTACTTGTTTTATGGCCATTTTAAGGTAAACACTTTCACCGATAATTTTAATAAAATCATAAAGCCGTGTACAGTTTTTGATGCTTTTAAGATCAAGTGAAATGTATATTTACTTTTAAAATATGCTATGATAATTGTTTCTTATGTATTTTGAGTTGCTGACCACGATGAAGCCTTTAAATTTTGCAAATATGCAAATGTTTTTGGGTTATTCACCATTTTTCATGGAAAAAAATCGATACAAAAACAAAAAAAAAATTTTTTTTGTCGACCTAAAAACTAATGAAAAAAAAAAATTTATGTTCTTTTGTGGGCTTTAAAAGTATTTTTGACTACAAAATCCACAAAGAGAAAAAAAATAAAAAAATTGTATATACATACATATGTTATTCATCATTTTCCATGGAAAAGAATTGAAAATATTAAAAAAAAAATTCTTTTAGGCCTTAAAATAAGTGACAAATAATTTAAATTATAGTTTTGTTTTATGGACTTTTGAGGCATTTTCAACTACAAAGCTGACAAAGAACAATAAATAAAAAAACTTTTATATTTGATGTGATATTCACCGTTTTTCATGAAAACAAAAATATTTTAAAATTGTTTTGGGCCTTTTTCACCTAATGAAAAATAATTTTTATATATTTTTGTTTTAAAGGCTTTAAAATGATTTTTGATTACAATGCCCACAAAAAAATCAAAATAAAAAAACTTAAATTATTGATGTCTTATTCACAATTTTTGGAACGTATTTTTATGAAAATTATCGGTAAGAGTTTACCTTAAAATGGCCATAAAATAAGTAAATGATCAGGCACGATTTTGCGGATTATGTTTTTGAATTCACTGGACACTAAATAATAATTGTGCATTGACAGATTTGGTTGATAATTTTTTCCGATCTTGATATTGCTTGAAGCGGAACCGTGTTTAAGAAAAATGAAAAGTTAGACATATTTCTTTCTTTAAATGCAATTTATAAAATAGCTATCTGAATTTTAATTGTTCGACCTTGAATATTAATTCAAGACAGCCTTAGCTTCAAGAAAAACTATGGCTGAAGGATGTGAACAAAAAAAAAAAAAAACCCAAAAAGGAGGCCAGTTGCACATATTTCCTCTTTTACATATACCGAATAAAAATACCGCGACACCAATAAACATCGTCAATCGCGCTTGATTTCTCCTAAAAACGAAATCACTATTTAATTACACAGGCACTCAAAAAAAAATCTCGTGACTTCTAGCCCTACATTTTCGAGGTCGCTAAATCCGAATATGACCTCAAAAATGGTTTTAATTGCCAGTTTTCCAGCTACCACCCCTTTGGGGGTCGAAATTCAAATTGGCATACAAACTTGAAATGGATGTGCATTTCTACGTTTCTTCGCATGCTAAAAAAGGATAACAAAAAGGAAAAGGATAACAAAAAATAAGTTCGACCCTTTCATAACCCCCTAGCGCTCCTTTACTACCCCTAGAAAGGGGTTGAAACTTGAATTTATATGAAAAAAGGGGGTGTTAAGTGGAGATGGGAAGTTCAAATTTACTTTTCGTTGTCATTTTCAGTGCCAGTGCCCCAAAAAACATAGAAATACACATCCATCTCAATTTTGCATGAAAATTGAAGTCTGACCCCCTTTAAAGGGGAAATGAAGGGGCGCTACGGGGTGATGAAAGGGTCGAACTTATTTTTTGTTATCGTTTTCGGTTTTAGCATGCGAAGAAACGTAGCAATAACGCACATCGACCATTCGACCCCCAAGGGGTTGGTAAGGGGGTGGTAGCGGGAAAACTGACAATTAAAACCATTTTTGAAGGTCATATTCGGATTTAGCGACCTCGAAAATGTAGGAATAGAGGGGTCTACCCTCTGGGTAACGAGATTTTTTATTTTTGTGTGCCTGTGTTGTCTACGTTTACATGAAAAAAAAAACAAAACTATAGCAAATACTCACCGCTACGTAGCCTCTCGAAATATATTCAAAAAAAAATTTGTGCACTTTTTACTTGAAAACTTTTCTTTAAAAGCCCGCACACAAGTAGCTATAGCAACTACGACAAAACGGGCTGGTTTCTACGAAGTCTCTCGCACAACTATATTAAATTTTGTCAATATTTGAATGATACGAAAGCTGCAAGTATTGAAATTGAAGGAGGTGCCATATCACTTGGGGGTACCATATTTTCCGAACTTACCCTAAGTACCTCAATTGTGGGCATGTACATAAATTTGAAAAAAAGTTTTCAAACTGAAACATTTTTCCATGAAAAGTTCATGCTTCTCATGCTAAGACTATAGTTAGAATTTGTCCATAAATGTAATAACTCTGAGCCACATGACTGACTGGTCACGGACAAAAGTTCTATCTTCGTGACTCATATGTAAATATGTATGTCAGAATCCTCACGTGCTCTAAAAATTTCGAATTTAGATTTGGTTTTAGCAGCTTAAAATCTTTAGGACTGCCGTTACTGACATCTCAAATGCATGATAACACTTTTTTTATGTGGTAAGCATTTTTAATGCTGATATGTTTTTTGAATTTGGTTTTGTGGTGTCAGTTTTCATGGTATTTAAATATACAAAACAGATGAAATTGCCAAAAGTATCATGTACCTATGTAGGGTTTTCGCGGTAAGCAGTTTATGTGTTTGTTACTTTAACATTGTGTTATCAAAAACTTACATCTTCGTTGTTGTTGTTGCTGTTGCTACTGTTTACATTTGCCACATCATCCAAACTTTCACGTCGCTGCTGCGTACTTGTGGACGAAATTTTTGATTGATATTTACTGGACTTAGCCTGTGAATCCCCAGAGCGATTGTCAATACGTGATTCCTTTATCGACGAGGATATGCTACTGCCATCTGGTGACTTCACACTGGCTGCATTGTGATATCGATCTGTGAAGAGGAGAACAAAATGTAAATACCAAACTTAGCAAATAGACTTTTTCTATTGTCACCAATATTAATTTAACTTTTAAACACTTATCGATTCAAACTTTATTTACAATCTGTTTGATCTTGTACAAAGTCAATAGAAGGGATAAAATACTTTGAGTAGAGAAAATAGTCTGTATGAGAAGTTCCAACTCGAGGAAATTGATAACCATTGCAAAAAGTTAAAACATCTGGAGCTCCTATGTAATATGAAAATGACCTTTTAAAACAATGAAGTATACTTTTATCAAAAATCTATCCAGACTTTGAGCAGATTTTTGTCATCTTCAAGGCGGATAGTTATAATAACAATGTTAAATTATTTTATTATTCAACAATATTGCAAACTTTGTGGAGGAAAAGGTAGCTTTAAGCTTTCTTAAATAATCCAAAATCTGATTACTGATCAACAAAGAATTATACGTATGTACACTGGAGCAAAAAAAAAAAAACAGAATATCCCTTAGTGCATTATTTTTCTATCAGGACATTTTCAGATCTAAAGAAACCAAAGGAGATTAAACTAGATTCAAAAATTTCGTTTTGACAATATTCCAGATTGAGGTTCTCTATTTTTGAATTCGACTAAAGATATGTTTCAATACATTTTAACGTACGTATTCCTATCCACAAGATAGGATACAAAATCTATTTGGGCAAATACATTTTAAACGTAGCACACCAAACCCCATATAACGTATTCAGTGTGCATTAAGATTTTCGCTTCAAGCATTTCGGATTGCATATGGTTTTGGCTCTTCTTCTGCCTTCGTCGTAAGCCGAAGACCAAAAAACAAAATGGTCTTCGCTCTTCCATCGAAAGAGTGTGCAAAAATTAGCACTCACTTTCCGAAAATATTATTTCGCTCTTCCAAGATCCTTAAAATACCGAAATCAGGTCGTGGTCGAGGACGTGCGACATTTCTGGGAAAAATTCAAGAAAATCAAATCCAAGTTGACTATACGTTCAACATCTTCTGACCATCTTATTTAATTTTAGGAATCACGCCCAGAACGAAAACAGATGACAGAAAAAAAAAAACACATCAGCATGGATTGTAAATGATTTTTTTAAATAATTTTTTTTCCAAAATTTTTCTATTTAAGTTCAAATCAACATAAAGTTAGGAGCAAATCCCTAATTAACACTTTGACACGACTGTTGTGAATGTGTCATTTTAAGTCACACACTTGTTTCGATATACGATACATATGTATATAAAACAGGGTATAATTGGTACGTGAAGGCGAAATTTTTACCATATTGTTGCATAGTGCTTCTTTTCGATATTTCAATCCTAGCTGGGCTCAAAATTCGTCTCTCAGAAAACTGAAGTATTACTGTACAAGCAGACAACGCTACAGCTAAGGGTATCTTCAACTTAAACCGTATTTTTCGATAAAAAAGAGTTGGAGCCTATATAGAGAAATAAATTTATTTATTTATTTTAGATACCTTTCTTTTCTCCCGTCAGAATACCAGTTTGACTGTCAATTGATGCCTCAATCGAATCGTTAGAGCTACACTCACTATGCGACGACGGTATACCAACTTTACCACGTTCAGCTATTGCCAATGGATCCCTGCAGGACTCACGTGGCGTTACTGTCACGCGTTGCAATTCACTTTGATTATAATGAAAGCTTTGCGATAATGGATTCTGCTGATTGCTGATACCATAGCTGGCAAATTGGCCATTTGGAGGTATAATGCTACGTGACTGCTGCAAACGCAAGCGACGAAGTATATCTTCCTCAGAGTCTGAGCTGGTGTTGTCATAACGTCTTTTATGTGCTGTAATTTTATAAATATACATATTTAGATGTACATACTTTAGCAAATGTTCAATGTAAATATTATTGATTTAAATAACTTACATATTTTCTGTACATATTTTGATGTAAGATTCTTTTCATCACAGCATGCAAAGCCATGTCGAGAATGAAAGCACCATTTTCGATTTATATACAGAAAAAAAACTAACATTAATGCTACGACACCAAAAAGTACACCCAATACTGTTGTAATTTCGACAGTTCCTGAAAACAAATAAAAAAATTTTAATTATTATTAAGGTCTCTACGAAAAGATTTATTACAATATTTTATTATTCATTGAAAAAGCCATAGTTGACCATTCAAACTTGAAGTCAAATAAACAAATCAGAAACCAAAAGTCGTTAATGATTTGTATTTTTTCTTTAATTTTTTTTCGTGTTTTGTATTAGAAAAGCCAATTTCAATATTAAATATATTCAGTAATCGATGCTATTAACTTTTTGGAAAAACCCACAAACTATGACGAATTCAAGAACTAAATGTCCGAATTAAATGAATGACGTGTGACAAATGTGCGTGTATGTTAATAACGTTGTTGTATATATAATGTGTGGGAACATTTTTTTCTCCAGTTTTATAAATACGCAGCAAACTAATTAAGAATCCCTTTTTAAGGCATTAGGAAATAATGTAATGAAATAACTAATCAAACCTTATTAAAAGAAATTAACTATCATCATCGCTATGTCAAAATCGATCATTTATTATATTAACAAAAGCGTAAAGGATGAGGGTCAATTTCACAAGATTCCCACTTCATCATAATCGTCATGTACTCATTATGTCTTAATTCCCAATTGCCTCAAGAAAATAAATTTATAACAGCTAAAGTATATGAGACGGATTACATTTATTGGATTGTTGGGATCAAGACTCAATGAAAACTATATAAATAAGCCATATTTTAAATTTGTTAAATATTTGTGTGAAGATTTCAAAAGTACCTTCATTTGGAATAGAGAAAATAAATAAACTGTATTTTTTAATTCATCACAATATAGAGATCGAACACTTAAAAACCAAAAACAATAATTTAAGAATTAAATTTCATGACAATATCATCGAGCAAAGAGTACAGAGCCAATAAAACAGGTGAAATTAATATTCTGGAGCTGAGAATCGATGATATTGAAAAATCCGCGAATACCAGGCCCGTGCGCAAGGGAGGGAGGCTTTTGGGGGTTCTAACCCCCCCCCCCATTGGAAATTTTTTTATATAGACTTTTATTGACAATATGTTCTTACTTAAATGAAAAACTAAAAAGACTTGCGCCTCTTACGAAAAATTTAAAATTGTAAAGGTATTCCTGAAAACTCGAAAAGCCTCGAAAACTTGAAAACATTTTCGAGCCTCGAAAATAATTTGTATGAAAAAAAGTTTACGCAACTCTCGAAAACTTTCGAGGCAAATTTGATGCGAAAGTAGCCTCGAAAGTTGGAAAATGAATAATTTGAGCGAGAAGAGCGCAATTGTTCTCAAAAAGATAAAAAAGTGTCAAAAACGAAAATTAAATTATGACGAATTTTCGATTTTCGAAACAAATTTTAATTCACTACAAACTTTTTATTTTGATTCAGTTAAGCAGTTTTATGTTTCTATTTAAACAATATACATAGGTATCAGTTGATAAGTAATTTATTAAGCTATAATATTAGTGTGAAAAATTTTCAAATCGGTCCATCTATAATCAAGAAGAATGGTTTAAAATTAATAAAAAAAAAATGATTTTTTTAACAAATTAAAGTTTTTTATTTAATTTTTTTGATTGACAACTAAGACACATGTTGATTTCTCTCACACGAGTTAGGCAGTTTGAGGCAACAAAAGGCGTTTCTCATTCGTTTGCACGTTTGCATAGATTGGGGTGTTCCCTTAAATAAGCTCGAAAACTTTCGAGGTTTCCATGCTTTCGAGTTTTCGCGTTTAGAGGAATACCCTTTTTATGAAAATAAAAAAAACTCACATATGTACATATGGGCTATTATCACGAAATGGGTGTAATGGATGTCTGTGTATAGTTTGGTCAGATGCAAAGGCTCAACAATTTTTTTTTTCTTCGCAAATTATTCTCAAGATGAAGTAATTTATTTTCCATCATACGCATCGATATTAAATTGCTCTATTAAAAAGTTATAAGGCGAGAATCTGCAGATATGTCGCCTCCGTAACCTGTCCATTTCCCATTTCAATACACTAACGGTCTGCTCGCGCGACCCCTCGTTCGAAATTTTGCGCGCGGAATTTCTAAAATACTAGTAGCAAAAAGAGAATAAATAATTATTTATTCTCTCTGTATTTATTCTCTTTGTATTCTCTTTGTATCCACCACTATCCAGAATACGATTTCCGGTACTTTCTAGATACTACGCTGATGCTCAAACTTTAGCATTTATAGTACAGAAAACACACTACAAGCCGCTGGTGTTCTTCGGTCAGTGATGCTAGTTAGTACAGAAACCACTCGAGAAGCCGCTAGATGGTGTTATTTTTCTACGGTCAGTGATGCTAGCTAGCATTGTCTAACTTTTATTTCGAGCATTTTCTGGCATAAAGCAATTTTCGCTACAATATGTTTGGACGAGAACCGTACAACGATTTCTTGATTCAACGTAAATTCTACTTCCATTTTAGAAATTAATTCACTTCGTGAAATATTCAAAAGCACATGACTTTGTAAATATCAATTTGAAAAATCAAAAAAGTGTGTATGTCGCCAAGTTGAAAACAAGGAATGAACGATCTTCCCAAAATAAAATACCAGGTTTACTTTAGCTCACATTCTCCAATTTTTTTTATGAGTGTCAAAAGAAAGATAGATTAATGCCCTACAATAATGGAAGTCTTTGAAATATAACCTATAATTTTGGAGATATGACGATTTTTCGCGCGCGCAGTTTTTAATAAAAATTTTTAAGTTTTATATTGAGAATCGTCTTTTAATAATCATTTTTGTTGATTTTTTATTGTTTTTGTCCATAAATTCATACCTTTCATAAGAATTCATTGAATAATTTTTTTTTTCGGTCAAAAATTTAGAATAAACGATACACCATTTTAAGGGGAATAAATTAAGCTTTCTTAACAAGCTAAAAAAGTTATAGGTTAATACATTTTTTTGAAAAAATAACGGTTTTTAAAAAAAAATTGGTCAAAAAAAGAAAAATCGTCATATCTCCAAAATTATAAGTTAAATTTCAAAGCTATTTTTGATATCCATTCAGCGGTTCTCAACTTATAATGATTTTTCCAAAAGCTATATCCTCAACTTCCGATGACTATATCTCCGAAACCAGATCCAAGTGACTTTTTTTGATTACATATTTCTTCTTGGAATTAAAAAGCACATAAGAAAAGTTTGGTTTTATAAAGATTGGCGAATGTGAGCTAAAGTAAATTTAAGCTTTCCTTAAAATGGTAACAGCTAAAATATATTTGGTCCGAAATTTTTCAATTCCTACAAGGCGCTCGGCTTTGACATGTAATTAGAGGCTTGGCTGCGTCAAAAGCGGCCACTTGGCAAATGTGCTCATCATAATAACATTACCAAAGCGAAGAATCCCCCATATACTTTTCTATACCACCCACACCCCCTTCTATGCGTTGCAAACGGAATGACAAAATGAATATGCCTTGTATTAAGCGTAGAAATAAAGTTTTTTTTCGCCCCAACCTAGACCGGTGTCTTTAATATTGCTGTGCTCACTTACCATTTAACGAGTAGCTATCAATGCCGGAAATTACTATCATTTTCAATACAATGGAATATATCTGCTTAACATTTAATTACGTTCACAATATATGATGTCAAGGGTTAATCTGCCTTTTTTCTAAATTATTGATGACTGCACTTGTACATATGTACATATATTTAGGATTATCAAACTGCGTATCGTAGATAACATCACATAAACCAAAACAAAACTTAAGTTTATCAATATTTACATTTGTTTTTCCAATAACTGGAAATTGGAAACTCTTAAAACAAAAGCTTTTTATGACGAAAATCGTTGTCAGGTGTGAAAGGAT
The DNA here is from genome assembly GCA_963662105.1 of Meiosimyza platycephala. NCBI lineage: Eukaryota > Metazoa > Arthropoda > Insecta > Diptera > Lauxaniidae > Meiosimyza > Meiosimyza platycephala. Next base: position 66,579,749 of record OY759209.1, on the reverse strand, counting down.
ATCAAAAATTATGGATCGATTTTTCACAAATACATAGAAACATATTTAAAATTTTCAAATAATGCGTAGAAAACTTTGAATTTTATAATATTAATTTTGTTTAAGATGGAAAGCAATTTTATTTATTTTTTTGTTTTATTTCGCGACTTGTATTATTTATGTATTTATTTGTATGGGTGCATATTTTTCACACCACATTCACTTCTGCAGGTTTCGTTGAATTTTAAACACAAATTTTTAAAAATAATCTGGTTCACGTGCGTTTAGTGTAAACTTTTTACGAATCATTTGTTTGGATCTAAAAATATAAAAATATGTTGTATTCGTTTTGTTAAATTTTCTAAATAACAATTTGAATATTTTAAGAGTTTGAATATGCTTAATGATATATTTTTAAATTTCTATTTTCACAGTTGTAGGATGTATAACCGAACGCAAGCAAAAGGTATCTATGTGTGACTCAGTCCTTTGGCTATGTCCTTTTTCTTCAAGAAAAGTTAAGCTTTTTTCGTAAAAGCTTTAATTTTCCTTTAACTGTTGCCACACATGAAATATGGTATTCGATGACAACTGTTGCTTTTTCCATAAGAATGAACTACAATATGTAGTTTTAATAGGTCTACAGTTTGTGGAATTTTCATTAAGAAGTAGCATAGTGGTTAAAATCCACTTTTTGTCAGGCTATAAAAACAAACAATGGAAATAAATCTGAACTGAATAAAAGGTTCGAGCAAAACTATTGAACTACTTCAACTACCTATTGATCTGAAAATGCGACACATACTTTGATCCCATCTTTATTTTTAACATTGTTTTTAACGAAAATCAGCGACAGGACTAAGCACATCCTGTCCAGTGCTTGTCTATTTCACAAATTTAAGCATAATTTGCACAAATAGTTTTCTGCACACAGGGTTTTAAATCACGCCCACACCTTGGCCAATGCTTGCTTGTACCACCAACTGTTCGCGTACAAAGTTTGATAAACTTTGTTTTTTTGCACTGCTCCGCCCACATTTTGTCCAGTACCAAATGTTTCCGTATCAAGTTTGTTAAAATTTATGTTCTAAAATTGTTTATTTAGGGAGGTTACACGATCGCTTTTCAAACTCACCCATACACCCAAACCTCGTTTTACGCGGTAGATAGGTTTTTGAAAAAACCGCGTAATTCAAAACCGCGTAAATCGAGACAAGAAGTCCATACAAATTGAGTGGATTGGTTTTCAGAATTTAAAAATCGCGTAAATCGAGCAATAGAACTCAAAGAAAATAGCATAATTGATAAAAAAAATCCGCGTAAACTGAACCCATAATGTACATATGTACATACCTAATGAAAAATTGGAGATTATATAAAAAATAATAATTAAATAAAATAATTAGATTTTATGGAATTAATTTTTATTTTTTAAATTCAATCACATATCCAAAGTATTAATTATAAAAACTAAGAAAATTAAATAAAAAAGTAACATGAAAGTAAAACCAAAATATTTCCAAAAAATATTATGTTGAACTTGGTGTAATAACAAAGATGAAGTAATTAAGGACAGCCATAAGTGTTGAAGCCATTTTAAGAGCGTGAGAGTATTCGCTGACTTGCTTTAACTTCGACATTATAACATTTCAATTGTCCCTTCAACAGAGTTAAGCGCTTTGATAAATTGCAGAGCTTAAGCATAAAGTTCTAGAAAACTTTCTGAACGATAAGCTGCTAATGTTGCGCAAAATACTTTAATTGTGACAAATTTGGTCATTTGTTGTTGTAATTCAAAATTTTAAAAGACTTATTAGTGTCAGATTGAAACCCGATGAACGATTTAGCATAATTATTTATTCGCAATAGAATTCTGAAAAACCTAACACAAATACCACTTAGTAAAAAGTTGCTTCAAACGCTTCAAAAATGTAGGAGTTGCTAAACGGGACCAATAATGAAAAACAACTATATGTCAAAAATAAACGAAACACAATAAAGTCGAATTGGTGATAAATGTCAATGTGAGTCTATTACTGGTCAATATCCAGAAAATGATGAGAGAAGTGTCATATTATTTATGTCCACGTGTTTTTAACTGAAAAAATGTCTTATACGTCCTTTTAGCTGAAAAAAAAATTTAGTCAAATAAAATTTTGAAACCGCGTTATTTTAAAATCGCGCAAAAGAAGTACCGCGTAAATCAAGGGATGGGTGAATTTCGTTTGGTGCTGGGCTGAGCCACGAAATGTTTCTGTGTAAAGTTTTCTACACATTAGCCAGGCCCGGCCAAGTCCGGTGTCAAAGCCAGGGGCCTGATAAAGTTTAATAGGGCCTAACAAGGCAAGTTCATTAGATACATTTTTGATTTTTTCACACAAAATAAAACATGAAATGGCGGATATATCTGCGTCAATTACTCAAAAATCGCATTTATTGAGTTATACCAGTCTTGAAGTAAGTGAGCGATATATTGCCAGCCAAACTATTTTTTAGGAAACTCTTCCATTTACCCTAATATACCTACTAAAATTTCAAGAAAATTGGAAATGAGGTCCTTAAAGTAAATAATTACCCTAGCTCATCCTACGCTTCAGATTAACTAGTTTGACCTAAGAAAAACTAATTTTTCCTAAAAACTATTTTAGCTAGTAACATATGTACATAAACACTTACTATTCTTATCATTTTCAGAGCTGATTTAGGGGGCCAAGAGGGCAATCGCGCCGGGTGGCAGTTGTTTTGCGACGGTATTTTAGCAGATTTTGTTTTCTATAGATTTTAATACTGTCAACAAATTCCTTTTCAATCTACTTTTTTTAATACTTTTATTTAATTTTCTTTTAATTTATTTTATTAGTTTTTGTGTTTTGTAAAACTTTATATATAGATTTGATATCAGAAACAAATCATAGCTTTTTTTAACTCTGCATAAAATGATCGCGCGCCCGATTTTTAATAATGATGTTTTCATTTAAAATTTAAGTTTATATTGAAGTAAAAGAGCGCCGCAATTTTTAATAAAAATTTTTGAATTTTATAATGATAATAATAGTTGATGTTGCTGTTGTTTTTGTTGTCGTTGTTGTTGTTACTGAGTTTTTATTGGTTTTGTCCATAAATACATACTCTTCATAAGAATTCATTGAATATAATTTTTTGTTTTCCGATAAAAAAGAGTTGTAAATAATTAAAAATTTAGAACAAACATATACCATTTTAAAGGGAATAAACTAAGCTTTCTTATCATACTAAAAAAAATTATAGGTCGTTAACACATTTTAAAAAAAAAATGTTTTTTAAAAAAAAAATTGGTCAAAATTTGAGAAAAATCATATCTCCAAAATTATAGGTTGAATTTCAAAACTTTACTCAACATTATTGAAGCCCAATAAATTATCTTTCTTATGATACCCATATTTTTGGTATCGAGACAGGGGTTCCCAACTTATGATAGTTTTTACGAAAGCTATATCCGGAACTTCCGATGGCTATATCTCCGAAACTAGATCCGAGCGACACTTTTTTTTTCATACTTTTTATTTATTTTTAGCCCCCTTTTACCCCTAAAAAAAAAAAATTTGGACAATGTCAGCTAAAGTAAACCTGTTCCATAAAATATAATAACAAAAAATACAAAATAGAAAATTATACAAATAACAACTGTCTGTTTTTTAATCTTCATTCATCTATTATTTCACTTATTGTATGTATAAAGATATTTTTTATTTTTTTGTTTTAAGAATAAAGTTCAAGTAAATATTCACATCAAATGCTTCACTATTGCCACTAAAACGGTTCTTCCACAGCCAAGAGCTTCACCACGTTCACAGTCCACTAATGTATTGCCGGTCATTACCAATTATGTATATTTCTACCTTATTTTTAAACTGGAAAAACGTTCTAAGACGCTTAAAGTCTAAAACAAAACAGACGTGACAAGACGTAACGAGTAAATTCGAGAATATGGCAAGCAATGTTCATAGCCAAAATGAACGTACTTAACTGATCGAAAGTGAACGAAACGTGTTGTTGACGAGTAGGGTTGTCAGATTTTTGAAACACAAAATCAGTATATTCAAGTATATTCAACGCAAAAAATCAGTACAAATCAGTACAAAATTTTTTACCTCATTCATTGTCAATATAAAAATTACAGCTTAAGTCACATTGCAAAATTTTGTATATACAAAAAATAGGTCACAATTTTTCGGATTCCACAAAACCTTAGCAAAATAACATATTTTACACATTACGAAAACTTCATGGGGCCTACACTGTGCAATTTGCTGTTTTCATTTATGTAATACTTAAAAAAAAGGTATGAGTATACAAAATTTAATTTAATTAAATATGCTACAAAACAGGGATGTTGCGGATGCGGATTTTAAGATTTTTTATAAATTTCTAATTTCTAATTTCTATGGGTGCAGAAATAAAATAAGAGAAGTAAATTTTATTAATTTTATTAAATATTTATTATTTAGTACGAAAAGTTAAAAATTGGAGCATTATATTTAATAAATAGTGAAATTGCCGCTTTTTCGGGGTCAAGCTTATTGCGCATAGACTCGTAAATTAGACCCGCGCTACTAAACAGTTGTTCGCTAGAAACACTGCCAGGTGGTGTCGATAAAAATCTGCATGCTATTGGTGTTAGCAGTATTAACTCTTTTCGATGAACTCTTCACCATTTAAGAGGATTTAATGCGGTAAGCAATTAATTATTTCTTGAGTATAACTTCAGCACTATAATTTTCTGGTATTTCTTCACTCTCATCTTCACCTGATGAATCTAACATCATAGCCAGCTCGCTTTTTAAGCATGGTTTTTTGGCTATACCAGATGTCCCTTGTCCGACTGTATATTCAGATTCACAATACACTCAAAAATTGAACAAAGTTACGAAAAACAAACGTGCTGAATCCTGTCACCGACTCATCGCTACTATTAGTCGCATTGATTATTGCGGATGCAGATGTCCAAATCTATGCGGAAGCTCCGCAATTTCGGATGCGGATGCGAATATTCGAAACATTCCTGCTACAAAACAAGGATCATTTTACTTAAGAAAGTACGCTACTGGTAATAATTAAGTATGAAATGTAAAAATTATTTAGTGATTCAAATAAAATCTAAAAATCACTGCAAATCAGTACTAATCAATACAAATTGGTAAAAATCAGTAGATTTGCGTACTGATTTCAAAATCTCGAAAAATCAGTATTTTTAAAGAAAATTAGTAAAAATCGGTACATGTACTGATGAAATCAGTACGTATGACAACCCTATTGACGAGACGTGTTGTTCCGTAAGAACCGAATTTGAAACCGTCACTACTCCTCATAACAGCTGCTTTGATTCGTTGGCTAGCGTAACATTTTGGGTTAAATGTCAAAACAGACGTAACGAGTGCAAACGTTCGTTTAGTTGCTATCGTCTCGTCTCGTTTATTTTGGTTAAGGCTTAAGTCACAAGTTTTGTACAACGGTTGCGAGTTTTCTTTTGGCTTCTGAACTCAACCTACTAAAAATGTATGGCTTGTGCTGTGTTTACACTTTAGTAGAGTCGAAAGTCAATCGTTGATAGATTCATAAAAAGTATAATTTTTCGAAAGTAAGAAGTCAATTTCCTTTTTGTTATTATATTAAAATGACAGAGGAATCCTATCCCAACTTTAAAACGCTTTGCCGCTTATGTTTGCAAGCAAGAATCGCCGAGATAAACATTTTCCAAAAAGAGAACACGACTGCTTGCCAACTGTCGATTCCCGTACGCATAATGGCATGTGCTGCACTTGAAGTCCAGTCCATAGACGGTCTACCAAAATCAATTTGTGCAGAGTGTCGGTATCAACTAGAGAAGTCTTACTACTTTCGAAAGCGTTGTCAACTTTCTGATAGCCGATTAAAAAAGCATCTGAGACTATTGAATCTCGGTAAGAAAAGTCGCATATTCAATAGGACCGAGGAGGATAACCTTGAAGATGAGTTGGAATTTGTAGATTCGTTGGACTTCATCAGGGAACAAGATGCAAACCGTGCCAAAAGGGAGGAGCTGAAACTGGATCAGTGGAAAGATGATTATAAAGAGAGAATCAGGAGTGAATGCCTAATCGAAGTACGCGCAGAGGTGGAAAACAAAGTAAGAAATGAGTTGAAATTTAGTGTAGTGGACGAAGTGAAATTGCTATTGCGAAGTGAAGTGAGAGAAGAGGTGAAGCATGAACTACGCAATGAGGTGTGGCAAGAGGTGAAAAATGAAATACGCCGTGAAGTGTGGAATGCAGTCAAGACTGAATTATGGCAAGAAGTAGCGACGGAGGTACGTGAAAACATTAAACTGGAACTGCGCGACGAGTGCTTGGTGCAAGCAAAGTTTGATCTGCGAAATGAAGTTAAAGAAGAGTGCCGTGAGGAAGAGATGAAAGTGTTGCTGGAAGAACTAGGCGATTTTTTTAAAAGCAAGTGTTTGAAAAAGCAACAACAGTGCAGTAAAAATGTGCTGGAGTCTGATAGTCAACAAGATGTTGGTATTTCTGCAAAGCAAAAACTATCAAAGAATGACGCAAAACCTAATAAGGCTATGAAGCAAAGTACTGAAGCAGATAGAACAGCACGAAAACCAAAAGTAGATGTACCAAGTGAAGGTAATGTTCGTGTATGTTTCAAAAATAAAATCCATATGATAGTTTGATACTGAATGAATTTTTATAATGTTCAGATTAAATTGAAATTAAAATCTTGTTTTGAGATATTTCTGTGAATACCCAGTTTGTAATAGACCATGTTTACATGCGTATCATGAGGCGGAGTAAATTTCATGCTCCATCAATTGGATATTTTATATGAACGCTTAGTTAAATAAGAAAATTTCCAACATCGTGCAAATAAAGACACCGTAATCTTTTTCACGAAATAACGCACTTTCAAAGATTTTTTCACGAACAAGGGCTCACATTTTTAGATTATTTATGAATGAAAACGTTCAATATTTTTTCACGAATCAAGATCTTTTCACGAATAGAGAGAGGCACATGGGTTCAAGCACTATCCATAAATTATTTTTTCTTTTTAAAATGCGAAACTGAAGCTATTTTTTTTTTATCTACACGAATCCTTTGATTTTTCACAAAAATTAAACTCAATTTGAAATTTTGAGACACACATTTTTAACTTAGGTAGACATGTTTCTTAGACGTTTTGAATATATTGGCGGTTCTCGTTTTTAATCATGCCTCAAAAAGTTCCTTAAAAATAAAAAAATCGACGTACCTATCACTTACGTGTTCGATTTAAATAAAAAGAATTGCGCATAATGATATATTTTTATTTATTGTTATTGTGTTATTACAAGTCTGTTAAACATGTCTTCGTCTCTTAGTCAGTGTCGGATGTGTGTTTAAAATGTATTGTGATTTGTTCATATTTGCTTAAAATCTTTCTTAATAATATTTTTCTATATTTGTGTTTAATTCAGTGTCGTAGCTAATTTAAAATTGCTTGAAATAATAATTTTGCGTAAATTTTGTGCATTAGTTTACTTGCTTTTGTTTGCAGAATATAAAATTTAAATTAATACATACATAAATATCGATACGTCCTACGTATAAGTTGGTAACTCGAAAATCGTCATTCTTCAGTATGACCATTTTAGTATTGTTTTCGTTATAAAAAGGAAACAAAAAACCAAAATTGAGTACAGATTTTTGTGTAATGTAGATGAAATGAAGGTCTTTTGACTATTAAATCACTGTAGCTATTACAAGCAGATTTCGTGAGAGATTAACAACTTAAACTTATAGTTTTAGACAAAATAATAATCATGTGAGTAGTTACTAAAGTTACCAACTTGTCTTCAGCAACATTATTATATTTGAAGTTGTATGTTGAATTATAAACATTTTAAATGACTTTCTTTGTACGGAAAACTTGGTATTTAGACTAATAAACATATTACATAGAGAAGTTAAGTAAAATATTTGAGCAATTGGTACATATGGCTTAATACCATACTTTTTTTCAGTAAAATTAGCTAAAAACTTTGTATATGGGACAATCGTACACTTTTAAAGTGGAATAAAAGTCAAAGTAAAACACTTTTTTTTCTTCTGTTACTTAAAGGAATAGCCCTTTGGTAGCACCATATATAGTGGTAAATTTGATGGCAGACGTACTACCGGTTCCAAGATAAAGGCAATAAAAGAGCGATTCGAATGGGACAAAAAATGGAAGTGTTTTTCATGGCCATTTATAGAAAAGCATAAGTCAGCGAAACCTACCAACATTTTTTAACGTAACTAATTTTAAAATGTTATGGAATAATAGCACTTTTTATTAAATTTCGTTTAATTGAAAAATCTTTTTTATTGTAAGACAAAAGGGGAAACATGATCGCCAACTCGGATGCCATACACGAATCTGATTATTTTATTAAAAATAATTTGAATTTTTTTTGTGTTATATCCCACCGTACCAGAATAAATTTCAAGACCATAAGTTATGTTTGACATAAGCAGAGCATGAGCAACTTTATATTTAATATTTAGGGGAAGATAGATGCCAAGACTATATATTTTTTTTTAAATAACAGTAGTTTTATTGCTCAGTAAGTTAACATGGTGTTCGAAACCTAATTTATGGTCCAAATATGTACAATAACATACTAAAATTGCAGAACGATCGGACTACCAGTTTTTTTTATCACGCCCGCCAACTCAAAAAATGTGGTTTTGAGAAAAACCTGTTGCAGCAAAAAAACAGGCCGGAAAAATCCGAAAAAAATTTTTATGTATACTATTTTGACTAAATAATACATATATGTATGTGCAAAGTTTCATTACAATATCTCTTTTCTTTCATAAAAAAAAAAAGCATTTGAAAAAATTTTTTTTTTCATTTCCAAGGTGTACTGTCCCCTTAAAAGACAAGAAAATTTCTCGTGTCGATTTAGTCAAAGACCTAGGTATATATTTTGATGTTAAATTAACTTTTAATGAGCATATTAATCAAATTTGTAAAAAATCCTCATCTCTGCTTGGCTTTATTAAGAGGTGGGAAAAAGAATTTAATAGCCCTTTAGTGACGGTGACTTTATATAATACAATAGTGCGTCCTCACTTAGAGTATGCCAGCCAAGTGTGGTCACCATTTTATAATATTCATACTAATAGAATTGAGAGAACTCAAAAAAAATTTATTCGTTTTGCTCTCAATGGCTTAAACCTCTTTAAACCTTCCTCCTTATGAGGATCGTTTGAAGTTACTACATATGCAGTCTTTGAACTCGCGTAGAAATATTGCTGATATACTTTATCTGCATCAACTTGTAACTGGGTCTCTTGCTGCACCAGAGCTACTTAATTATATTCACTTAAACACTAATCGCAGGAGTAATCGTAACTCTTATCAATTATTTTACCAACCTGTCAGTAGAACTAATTATATGGGTACAGCTCCTTTTAATCGCATGACTACTCTTATTAATAATTGCGATGTATATGATATTAGCTTGTCAAAAGGTCAACTCAAGCTTAGATTGAAAAATAACTATAGCTAATTTTGTAGCTTAATGGTTGTTGGTCTATATGTTTGTGTTGTCCGAGCCCCACAGCATGATGGGTAAATTTTTTCTAACATTTATGCCTTGGACCATATTAATAAATTCATACAATTACATTCATGCAATTGTATGTTTATATACATATGATCTGGGTGGGTATGTTGAGAAAATGTGATAAAGCTAAGAAAAAAATATAAAAATATAACAAATTAATTGCATGTATAATTTTTTCATTTCCATTAATATATAAGCTTTTTACTTGGTTTTAAAGCTTCAAGCTAAATTGCTAAGAAAGCTAATAGCTGTAGCAGCTAAACTCTATTATTATTATTATTATTATTATTATTATAAAAAAAAATTTTCAAGTCATTCGAATGAAAATTGCGATTTATAGCCGTGTTTCAGTTGATTTGGCTGAGTGTGCGGAGTACTTGTCATTCTCGTTTACCTCAATACCGTTCGATACATTCATCCGCCTAGGTGAGGCTTTTGATAATATATTATCGAATTGAAGAATAATAGATAACAACAGGTTCTGACATGCTAAACATAAAATTATTGCTGTGCCAAAAAAAAACCTGTTTTTGAAAAAAAGTTTCGCGGACGTTGTGCTTCAATAGGGTTCTTCCAGTTTCAAAATTTGGGATGGCACATCAATTTTAAAACGACAGATTGTTGAATCATTTTGTCCAACCTAAATTTCATTATGTAAATGCCTCAAAAAACTACACACAAAAAACTGAGAAATTTGCTGAGTGCACAAAATCGAGTATCGCTACTTTGAGTGCTTAATCGTTATGAATCATTGAATGGCATTGATATTACGCTTATGAATTGCATTTTCATTGCAAAAGGTAAAGTCTCATTAAAATTTCAGAACGATTCATTAACGCCTTAAAAAGTTATCTAGAAAAAGAAAAAAATTATTTGCAGAGTATCGCTTGAAAAAGTGTAAATTTCGAGGTTTTTCATTTTTTAAAGCTTTCCAGAAACTTTTTATCAACTGTCGTCCTTATGCATATCATCAGATCGGATAGTCGTGTAGGCGAACTCCCCTATGAGAAATTGAATATAATTATGTACATGATTTTTATTAGATTAAAATTGACATGAAATGAAACTTTTTTTAAATAAATTACCGTACAACCATATCCCATATAGGTAGTACTTCGGTAAATGAAATTAGCTCTACAGAGCAGGCCATGTCACTTATGGTAATCGAAAATGAAATTGTGGGTAATACTGAAGATGAAAATGAATCAAATTTTTTTATTATCGAAGACGAGGAGGAAGAAGAAGAAGAAGAAGAAAATGCCACTGAGCAAAAAGTCCAAGATGCAGCCAACACCTACTTTGCTGAAGATGAAAGTGGTAATTGTCAAGCGTCAGAATCTTCTGAGGACAGCACAACATACCAAAGTAAGCAATTTATTTTTGTAGTTTATTTGTATGTATGATATATCGTTTGCCGGAGTAAATGGCCTCAAATTTAGGCAATATCACAAAAATGCTAAAATAAAAAAACCTTCAGAACTTATAGATTTTCTTTTATAATGAATTTTATGCTTTAGTTTATAAGAATTTTAATATGAGTTTTACATAACACCAATAATTGAAAGAAGTGGAGTTATTGATTTTTTACAGCATTTTTCATAATCAATATTGAAAATCGAGAAATACTACGTATTTGCTTAAAAAGTTTCCGAAAATTTAATTTTGCAATAACTTTGGTAAAAAAACGTATTTATTCGAAATATGAGGCGTTCAATTTAAAAGTGGTGTAATTCCATATTTTGAAAAAAACCTTTTTTTGCATAATGGTATCACATTTGGTCATACCTTTCATTATAAAAGTGATGTAACTCCAATTATTGCACTGGAATCTCATAGATGGCATTATTTGTTTACTCATGCTCATATGTTTACTGCTCCATATTCGTTATAAAAGTGAAGGTATTTCAAAATTCAATTTCAAAGAAATAATATTATAATGAACGACACATATTTGAATGGTCAAATAGAGCTATTGTTTCAATAAACAAGCCTAGCAATAATTTATTTTTAATTTTCGTACAGTTGAAGAAAATGGAGATATAAAATTTTTTAAAAAAGAAATGGATTCTAAACCGGAAGCTGACGAGACCGAAGAAGGTGATACTGAGCAAAATATTCTAATATTCGGTGGTGACTTTGAACAAGATGAAAGTGGAGATCACATAGTGCAGTTTGTTGATATGACTTCGAAGGTAAGCGCATATATTTTTCGCTAAAAGTGAAATGCCTATATATATAGGGTGTCCCATTTTAACTTACACAGCTGAATAAGTCAAAAGTCAAGTTAGAAGACAAAGTGACCCCTGAAGGTCATTTCAAGGTCGAATTAGGATACTTAGGATACTGTTTTTCGTAAGCAATTGTTATAGTATGAGCAGGCCATACAATCTACAGTCACTAAACTTACAAATGAGAAATCAAATTTGTACCTATGTAATCGTTTAATAAAAAAAAACTCAATAAACTGCATACATATGTACATTTAATTATTTATGTGTACATATATACCTATCAATTAATTTTTATACTATTTTTACAGAAAGAAATTGTAATTAAACGAACAAGTGATCCTTTCTCTTCCTCATTAACTGTTGCTTCACCATCTAAATATAGAAGACCACTAGTTTTACGTACCAATGATGTAACCAAAACCTTTCAATGCTCAGACTGTCCACAGCTTTTTGCTACAGAAAACTCAATGTATCGCCACATGATGATGCATAAAAAGCTCGAGAAAAAAGGTGTCAGCTACCAGTGCTCAAATTGTCACGTATTCTTTTCATGTAAGAGTTCATTAAATCGTCATATGTTAAAACACACTGGTCGACGTCCATTCGCTTGTGAAGAGTGTGGGAAGTCTTTTATACAACGCGAAATATTAAAACGACACTTGTTAACACATTCTGGAGTACGTCCTTACGAATGTCCGCATTGCGATCGTTCGTTCGTGCAAAAGCTTAATCTAAAACAACATATAGATAAACTTCACACCGATAACCCTAAAGTACAACAATATCCCTGCCATTTGTGTCCAAAGGTATGTATAATTTGGTATAAATCTTGTGTATCCTTATATTCATAATTTAAATCTCTTATTAGCGTTTTAATCATGCTTCTGGGCTAAGCCGTCACTTGGCTACGCATTCTGGTGTTGCTTTTCAGTGTCCTGAATGTGAACGTACCTTTAGTGATCGCTCTTCGGTTAAACGGCACATATTGCATATGCATAAAGAAATCTCAAGTAACCAGACCTTAACAGAATTTGAAATAAAAAAAAATGAAAATTCAGTTTAATTTATACGAATCCCCATTTGTGTTTACAGTATATTAATAGCTCTGGTCACAAGACAAAAAATATTAAACAACTATCTATGATCAAAAAACAATATTGGTCGGCTATTGAGCTATATTGTTTTGCTTTGTAATCAAGCATACATATATGAATGAAGTGAAAACTCATTGGCCTGCTTAAGAAACTCAGTTTTATTTTGAAAAGTAAGTATGTACCCACTAAGCAATAACGTTTGGAAAAAACATTTGCCAAGTTTAAATTCGTAAACGAAATATTTGAAAAATGTTTGTTAAGAATATTAAAAATGGTTGGCAATCCCTGAAATTATGTATGTACTTTTTTTGGTTAGGACAAAAAAAAAACTGTTAGAAAACGTTTTGCTAGTGAAATGTATAAACAAAAACGCTTCTTGAATGTAAGTTTATCTTTTATTGGGAAAAATATGTATCAAAAAATAATAAATTACTAAGGCAATTACAAACAATGTAGCTTACTCACAGCGCTAAACTCTTTTGGAGTTTTAATATTCTGGCGTACTTTCATTATGAACCGAAATCATTGACCTTATGTAAAATAACCCAGAAATTCTTTGAGCTGATTTTTACTTAAGAATTTTCGTTAACGAAATAATTCACAAAAACTGAAAGTGTTGGGCGCTGTGTTTTAAAATATGTACAGCAGAATCTCAATAAAAGCAACTCCGATAAAAGTAACTTTCCAATAAACGCAACCTCTTCAAAGCTACCACGTGTTACTCTATAAAAGCAACTTTTGGTTGCAATTATAGAGCTTAAAAATTTTTTGAGCATTTTTCGAAGAATTTTGGAAAATTTTTTGAACTTTAAAAGTTGAAAGTAATCTAAGTAGCCATGCAATTCCAGGAACTCTGTGCAATGATTGTATACAGCGTAGTTGTTTCTTGTGATTTTATTGTATTGTGATTTGTGTGTGTGTCGATTTCAATTAAAAAACAAGCAAATCAGATTAGATTTGAATAAAAAAGTAGAAATCTTAAAAAAACTTGATAGTGCTGTGAACAAAAACACTTTGACCTTTTTACTAAATACATATCGTTACCTTAATATAGAAAGGCCCTAACTAACATTTTTGTTTCTTTACAGGAGAACGAAAAAACTTAACTAAAATTTATATTTTGCAGTATTGAAGTGAGTTTGTTTTTTTTTATTCGCTTGTAAATGCTTTATTTTCAATCGTAGCACACACATTTTTATCAATAGTGGAGTTTTATCGGAGTGGCCTACCGAAATCTACAAAAAAAAAAAACTCGATTTTGAAAAAAATGTTAGTGAGGGCCTTTCTATATTAAGGTAACGATATACATATTGTATGTATGTATGTATTTCATTTATTTGTTATAAAATTATCTCTTATGAATTCCTAAATATTGTTTTTCAATAAAATATGAATATACTATGCAAAATGTTACATAGTTTTGATTTTTTTAAATCTGTTCAGTAATTGCAACTTTTCGATGTTTGCAACAACCCCTGGGACAGTTTGGTTGGTTTTATCGCGATTCCACTGTATATTGATTTCAGAAGGAAACTATTTATGTAAAAAATATAATTTTATGTTCTCCATTAAAAGTTTCAACTAGTTTTGTTATAAACCCAAACGTTTTTGTGGTACTTAATAATTAATTTTTGAAAATGGCGACTGAACCCGTGCCATATTAATTGTATACTCAGAGGGGATTCTCACACATTTCCAATTCAGAAATCTTATACGAAGATTATTATGATTTGATTATCTCAAATTGATGATATGTACACTTAATGAGTTAAAATTAATTGATTGTAAGAAATTGGAAGACAATTACAATTATTGTCAAAATAAATGTCAATGATTTTATCAGTAAACAAAAAAAAAAGGGTCGATCCTGTTTATTAGCTAGCTTTTTCTCAATTTGCGAAATATTCCGAAACTCGGAAAGCTAACAAACTGACGAAATGTTATCTTCAAGAAAAAAATTATTAGATCCTTTTTCATAGAAAATTTTATGTTCCTTTAAGTGTCTAGTAAAACAAACATTTCCCATGTAATTTCCCTTAACTCGTATTCTATGGTGAACTTTTTAAATAATGTTTTCTGATGAAGCATATACATACATGCCTTCCAAGGCACCGGCCAAACCTTTCAAAACGAACTATTAAAAATTGCCGCAAATTATCGTTTTTAATTTTTAAATCGGTAGAACGTAATTTTATCAATGGTTACAGATCATGTGGTAACAGGCTGCAGTTTAAGAAAATAAACTCTATGTGATACTCTTACTACCAGGCCGAGAATTTTTCACTTCTCGCTGTTAAATAAAATAAATGCATGTTTTATGATAAACATTTGTATTTAATGAGTGTTGAAAATTTAATTTCTTTTTTTTACATTGAATTTTGTTGTATAATATCAAGTTTAATTGGTTAAGTTACATATATATTATTCAATATATTTGTGTATTACAATATGTAAATATATTTCGCCTAAACTAAATTATTTTAAGTATTTTTAAATAATAATTTATATTTAAGCTGTTAAACTTATATATTGTATAAATATCAAATAAGAATTTACACTTGAAAACTTATAGCAAGTACAAGAATAAAATTAAAACTTATATGTAACATTCATGACTTTTAAAATTAAAGAACGAAAAGAATGCTTTACGAAATACTTGAGTTTTTACTAGACAAAATTTCATATAAACTACTTAAATAATTACAAAACAATAAATTTAGAGCACTCTCATAATAATATCAATATATGTATTGGATTGGCAACCGGGATTCTCAAAAATTAAAAACAAACAATTTACGGTTGGTATGGTATTTCCTAACGTTACGAGTTAAACAAAGAAATTAAATTTCTTCTTTTTTAACAAAAAATCTGAGATTTCCAAATTAATTCTACTAATATTGTATTTTTAATGATATTACATACGTATTATTTTTTAACAATTTGGCAAATAAAATTTTAAACGATAATAAATAGCTATTTGTTTTAAAAATGCACTTTTTATGCTTAATATAACATTCATACTTGATTTTGTATAAATATAAAATAATATATTGTATTCTAATGATTAAATAATTACGTATGCATTTAATAATTTACTGTACCCATTTTTTATTGTTATTTTCTGATTGGTTTGTTTTCAACTATTTGTGTTGCGATTTTCATTTCATTAATCAGAATTTGTCAAGGAAGAACGTTGCGACTCCAATGTATTTGTGTCAGTACGGTTGCGTAACATTCGTGGTTGACTTGATGCGAAATTTGAGAAGTCTTTCATAACATCCTTATATGTTTCATCCTCACCATTGCCCTCATCACTTAAGCCAATTTCATCATTTAAACGAGTCAGTCGTAAACTATCGAAACATTAAAAATTTTATTATTTTGCAAACTATGTAGATAACAAATATTTTTAGCTATTTCTTTTTTTAACGCCCACTTTTATGAAAAAATATACACTCACGGTGATTGATATCACCGCGATTCCAAAAAAAAATTAAACCTAATGGAAAGGGTGAATTTTTTAAACATTTTTGTTTTCTTAATTACTTTTTATCAGCAAGTTCAGATCAAAAAACTTTTGACTTGATTACTATCACAACGATTGATTGTAAAAATTATTTGAAATTTCTTGTGCATAATTACCTAATCTACAATTTTCATTGGATGCAAATCAATGTCCGACGTATAGGAAGCGCGATTACGTCATATAAAAATTTTTTTTGTTATTTTTGATCCTTAATTTCGCGAAAACGGTTGTTTGACCCCCAACCCAATTCAAATAAATTGAAAAATAAAAGTTAATTGAAAATCTTTTTTTCTGAATAAAAAAATATTAACTTTTAAGTTCTAATTTTTTCGCCTTCTTCAAAGTGTATTGTTCTTTAATAAAAAGTATGTAATTTGAGAGAGATAATTACTTACAGCGTTACAATATCAGCATTCCTTTGATCTACAGCTATATCAAGTGGTTTTTTCCCATCATTAGCTTCTAAGTCATATTTAGCTTTGTGCTTTAGTAGCAGATAAACTTGCGCAATGTAGTTTTTTTCTGTAGATATATGTAGAGCGCTTAAGCCATTCGAATCCACCACATCGATTGGAACACCATTCAGTAATAAATATTCACATGCCATAACAGAACCCTGCGTAAAAAGAATAAATTAATACCCATTATAATATCGTAAATACTATTGCTTACCGATAGCACCGCTTGATGCAAAAAAGTTCTGTTACGGTCATTCTTATTTCTCCATAATTTATTAGCACCTAAGGCAAAAGACATTGCCATGACGGGCAAGTTATGTACAGCCGATGCTTTATATAATAAGATATTCGAATCTAAATTTGAAAACAGCTCCTCATCGACTATTTCAGGCTCAGCTTCACCTTCTGTCGATTCCTGATCCGATCCTAATATTCCCGGTGTTTCGTATGATTCTAATTCTAAATCATCTCCAATCATCAGCAAATCTTCACGCGATATGCTCAACGACATTGAAGGTATGTTTATCGATTCATCATCTTCATCTTCGGCTGTGGGATCTTCATCCGATTTGGAACTTGAGCGATGTCGTCGACGGCGACGGAATTTTTTGACAGCCCACTTACGTGCACCCAGGCTTAATGTTGTAGTTTTACCTAGGTTACTGTTTGTTTCAGCATCACTTTTTTCTTCAATTGAGAGTACTTCAGCCGTTTCACCACAAAGTAGTTCGTGTGGTTTTGGCATTGCGCACACAAATCGTTTCTCCACATATTTGGCTTTTATCCATGCTTCTCGTACACTGATATCACAGTTCTCTGTGGCTGGTTTCAATTCACATTCATCTCTAATGCGTGCCTCATAAATGCGATTAATTACAGCGTTACCCAATTCCATCATCACTTTAACGTTTTCCATTTCCCAAGCGTCTAAAGTTAATGAACGAACTTTACTATAGTGAACACCGAGACTACGATGTACACCAGAGCATTCAATGCAAAGTGTAATGCCAAGATTAATAGAAGCCCAGCGAGGTTGAGTACCACGACAATCGCAACATTGTGAATTTCCCGGAATTTTTAAGAACTGCTCCCAATGTCTATAGAAAATAAATAATAATTTCAATGTCGGTCTGATTCCTTTCATTTTAATCAAAATTACACTTTTCGCTTGATATTCAAAGGATTTGCAGTTAACGAGGACTGTGGTCTAGAATTCTGAGTGTCATGTTGTATAGCAGCGCCAATGCCACTATGTAATGCCGAAATCCACATCGATAACATTTCAGCAGAGTCTGCTTGGAGTATGTGCGATCTGTATATGTATAATAATAATTGTCAATGTGATAGTTCAGAAAAAAATATCAAGTCTTTTCATCTTACTTTGTCGGTGATATAACCTCGAAACAAAATCTACGATCTCCATCATTAACCGGCCTTACAGTACATATACGCAAATCCTCTTCCATGACTGAGAATGAGTCTTCATTACAACGTTTTCTGTAATGCGAATCCAAATCACTTCAACGGTTACAAAAAGACAACAAACAAACGTAACGTAACGTAAAAACGCATAAAGACGCAAGACACACAAGCGAAATAAAGAATAACAGAAGTAAGGAAAATTTAATGTAAGCATGCTCAGTGGTGAGTTAAAACAATAAAAAATTAAAATGTTATTTGATGACAAAATGTTAAATAAATATTTTATTCTAAGCCAATGTTACGTTTATAAATTTACTAGAAGGAGAAATAATTATTTATAGCTCACCTATATACCAATTGATTATCACTTAAATAAAACCAACGACGGCACCATGTCTTAAATCCTTTGGATTTTTTCTTGAACAAGTAACCTTCGATTTTATTGGATGTACTATTAGTATTTGTATCGCTAAAGCTATTAACGCTCATGTGTCGGTTTTGCATTGATTTTTCTAATTGTTGATACCCACCACGTAGTACATTTAAGTCTTCAGTAATGTTTTTAAAAAATTCATCAAAATCGTTGCACAAGTCGAAACCTTGGTGATAATATGTGACGCAAGCTTGATAATAATCAAGTAACTAGAAAAAAAAATAAAATATTATGACCCATATATCTCATAATAATAAGAATAGAGTTTAACTACTACAGCTATTAGCCTTCTTAGCTATTTAGCTTGATGCTTTAAGTCAAGTAAAAAGCTTTTTAATAAATAATGGATATATAAATAGCACACATTTTCTTAAGTTTAAAAAATTTTATTTTATTGGCAGGAACTTATTTCTCCAGAACTATGGAGATACATAAATTTAACTTAATGTATTACCAATTTCAACAAATTGTCGAAAAAATTAATATACATATTCAGAAAATGTTACATTGGATTCTCTCATTCAATCGCTTCCAACGTTGTCATTTTATGGTCGATTTTCTTTTGGTATATCTTAATTTTTGCGTAAATGTATCAGCTCTACGAGCATGAAACATAATTATTTTTGCTTATTTTATTTCTATTTTTCCGTGGCCATTAGACCGTACCACCTTACAGGCAAAAAAAAATTCACCGTACACCAGCAAATCCGAAGCATTTTTGCAAGGTAATTTCGAAAAAAAATTTTTTCTTTTTTTTTGGACGAAAATAGAGGTCGCGAATTTGAGAAAAACAACATATCTTCGGCATTTACAGTCCAATCTTATCCCTGGAAGGATAAACTTATTTTAATTATGTTACGGTTAATCCACGTCGCATCGACGAAGTACTTTCACAAGCCTTATTTATGGAATATATAAGTAAATTCTGAATAAAAAGTATACTCAGTTCAACACTTTGATTTAAATTGATCCAAAATAAAATGCCAACTTAGGTGTAGTTTAGATTAAAATGAGCTTAACAAGTGCAACTTGTGAGTAGAAAAATTGAAGACAGCGATATGTGTTCGTCGATTCGACGAAGATTATACATCCAGGGTTAATGTATGATATAACAATGTTTTTGTCTTGAGTCGACCAACTTTTTGATCCAATGATCCTTGACATCAAGTGCCCCGTTTTTGAACTTACTCAGCTCCTACCATCCTAATGTACCACCCTAATATCAGAAAATAAAAGCTTGCAAAAAATCATGAAATTTTTCCAACAAAAGTATTTCGATTACTCCATTAGAACTATTTTTAAAAATGTTTTTTACCGAACGAAGGGGCCGCCTTATTAAATTTTTCGTCATATCTTCGGTATTTATAGTTAGTAGTGCTAAAATGATTTCTAATCGAGTGATAGTTGGAATAATACCGTTATTACTCTCTTAATGTATTTTATTATTGCTGTTCATTTTACCTGTGAGATACATATCAGTTGTAAATGCGTCTATATTTTATTCCACTAAAGCTATAAAATTTAATTGAATGTTTTGTTATAATGATAACGAACCCAAATCTATGTCCGGATTTAGAAATTTGCCGCCCTAGGCAGTTGCTAAAATTAACCCCTCCCCCCTCAAAACTTCTTCAATGGTGGAATAAGTTTGGTACGAAAAGCTTTTCAATCAATAAAATGCACTTTTCTGAGAGCAAATATTTTATTTTATTACAGTCAGTAGCCTTATAATCATGAAGTATGTAAGTATATGACCTATGTTAATCAACAATTACCATTATGTATGCGATTGGTTTTTGTGGAAAAATTATTCCTTATTGGTTTAAATTTTTACGTTTTGATTTTCGGATGACAGAGCCATTGCTAATGTCATCACAATCTGAAGACATGAGCAAAGCTGACTCTATTGTTAGCAAAGCAAGTGCGTTCAATCGTTCTGCAACCAGTTTTATCTCAAGTAGTCTTTCACTAGCCGATCGCTCACCAATGTTCAGTTATAATGACATTTTTCCCTTTTAATGTGGGTAGGTCTGGCAACGAAATAGGCGGGAAATTCAATTCCCACCAATAACAAATTTTTTTAAAAGTTTCCGCCAATATTTGCCGCCTGTATGGTAAATCCGAGCCTGCCCAAATCCGCAAGTACATTCAGATGGCTATGAGAAGATTTTAATCGCCCGCAAAGAAGGATGCATTCGTCAAATGTTTGGTCCACAAATAGATCATTTTATAAATTTTTAGAATTACTCATATTTCAATATGATCAATTGGCTCAAATTCGAAGTGCTGAGCCGCCATGCTTGCAGTTCTTCACGCAAGATCAGCTGGAAGCATTACAATATTCAAAAGAAATAATCAAATTAGGGGCCGATCAAGTATTACGTAACGCACTTAGAGGGAGGTTCGAACAACGCGATACGCTGTAAGTTAAAAATCTTTTGTTATATTTATTAACGCGACTAAAACATAACAGAAGTAGCTAAAATGACTTTCCGGTACATTGGGCAACATAATTATGACTTTTAGGTAAACATGGTCACTTGGGTGATAACGTAACGTTTAAGGAGAGAGGGGGGAGGTCAAATATCTTCAAAAATTGCGTTACATAATACTTGAACGACCCTTTGTGCAAGAAAATAACTTTATTTCACAGCTTTCTTTGCTAAACTTAATTGTTTTCTCAGTTTATCCATTTCTTTCTCATAACACAGAGCGTTTTGTTCAAGTAGTACATGAATCTGCAATGGTGGTCACCGATGAACATGATGTTTTGTATGGGCCATATTTTATCTAAGCTCGAGAGCCGCCAGAAATACAGCCAACTTGAATCACGTCGAAATATGGTCGATTAAAATTCTATGCTTTTTATAACGAATTCGATGCCACTGTAAAACTAGATAGAAAGACAACAGTAGAGCTTAAAGAAAAGTAACTTGATAAATAAATTAAGGTTTTAACATACATAAATAAGTTTTCTCACTATAAAAGCTCCATGTTTTGTTTAAATGATAAGAAGAGTGAATGAAATTGTACCGTACGGTGAACTTTTTCGAGATGCTGGGCAACGGCTCCAATACACTTTATTTAATTTTTTTAATACATGTTGTAGATCTGCTGTGTTCTTAAAGTCAATGACTTTTGGAGCAAAAAAAAATTGGTCTCCTGGAGACAAAAACATCATGTTTAAGATCCGATTCTAAATACCGAAGATATGACGAAAAATTTAATAAGGCGACCCCTACGTTCGGTAAAAAACTTTAAAAACATCTTTAAAAATAGTTCTAATGGAGTAATCGAAATAGTTCTGTTGGAAAAATTTAATGATTTTTTGCAAGCTTTAATTTTCTGACGTTAGGGTGGTACATTAGGATGGTAGAAACTGAGATATGGTGGGTAAGTTCAAAAACGGGGCACTTGATGTCAAGGATCATTAGATCAAAAAGTTGGTCTACTCAAGACAAAAACATTGATATATCATACTTTAAGATCGGACTGTAAATGCCGAAGATATGATGTTTTTCTCAAATGCGCGACCTCTATTTTCATCAAAAAAAAAAAATTTTTTTTTCGAAATTACCTTGCAAAAATGCTACATAAGAATAGTAAATTTTTATCAATGGAACATTTTGAGTGTAAACTAGTGTTGTTATTTTTTTATAATTTTTTTTTTTGCTTTATCGCACTTTCTCAACATACCCACTCAGACCATGTGATTGATATTAAAATAATTATATGTAAAAATTTAAATGGTCCATGGCACGTTAGAAAAAATTTACCCTGCATGCTATGGAGCTCGGACAACACAAACATAAAAATACAGACCACCATTGAGCTACAAATTTAGCTTCAGTTAGTTTTCAATCTAAGCTTGAGTTGACCTTCTGACAAGGTAATGTTATAAACTTCGCAATTATTAATAAGAGTTGTCATGCGATTAAAAGGAGCTTTAGCCATATAATTAGTTCTACTAGCCGGTTGATAAAATAATTGATATGGGTTACGAGTACTTCTCCGATTAGTATTAAAGTCTATGTAATAAAGAAGCTCTGGTGCAGTAATAGGGCCCAGTTACAAGTTGATGCAGATAAAGTATATCCGCAATATTTCTACGGGATCTCAATCACTGCATATGTAATAACTTCAAACGATCCTTATAAGGAGGAAGGTTGAAAGAGTCAATCCAATTTTAGCGATTGAGAGCAAAACGAATAGAATTTTTTTTCAATTCTCTCAATTCTATTTATATGAATATTATAAAATGGTGACCACACTTGGCTGGCGCACTCTAAGTGAGGACGCACTATTGTATTATATAAACTCAGAGTTACTAAAGGGATATTAAATTCTCTTGCCCACCTCTAATAAAGCCAAGCAGAGATGAGGATTTTTTACAAATTTGATTAATATGCTCCTTTAAAGTTAATTTAAATTCAAAATGTGTACCTAGGTCTTTGACTAAATCGACACGACAAATTTTCTTATCTTTTAATTTATAATCAAACTCCACATTATTTTTCTTCCTGGTGAAAATCATAGTTTGGCATTTATCAGGATTAAGATGCAAGTTATCTTTAGAACATCTAACCTCGAAGGATTTCAAGTCAGACTGAAGTGGAGTAGTATCACCAACCCGTTCACGTTTTCATGTCATCTGCATATACGAACAGATGAGAGTTTTTAATTACATGTGTAACGTCATTAATTGATAAAATGAACAGGAGCGGCCCCACGTGGCTTCTTTGTGGAACATCTGATGCCGCGCTAAATGGGGAGGAAAACACCCCCCGAAATCTTATTTGATATGAGCGATCAGATAAATAAGGTTAAATCCAGCTGACAAAACTTAAAGGAAATTCAAGCTTCTTTAACTTTAACAAAATCAAATTATGTGGTAATTTGTCAAATGCTTTACTGAAGTCAGTGTAGATGCAGTCAACTTGCCCACCACGCTGACGAGTTGTTATGACTTCACCACAGCACACCTTAACGGATTGGATTTTGATACGCTATTTGCAGAAACTCTTGAAGCAAATTTCACCAAACTTGGCACGTGATTATTTGGTGACACATGCTAGCACTGGACAAAATGAGTATGGGCTTCGGCGTAGCGCATCCAACATAAATGAAATCTTTGATACGTAAAACTACCAAATTTAGCTTGTTATTTATAAACTAAGTTCAATTAAATTTATTTTAATTTGCCTAAATTCCATATTGAGACTTAAGGAATTTTTTTATACACCTACTCATTTTTCATTTTAACCATGAAATTTTAAGACTATTTGATTTTAAGACCTGCTGATTGAAACTTGGCCAGGCTCAAGTTTGCGTATATATTTAAATCAAATACAGTAAAATTTAGCATCCAAGAATTAAACAAAAAACATCAATACATTAGTTACTAAGTATACACTTAATAATGCAATTTTTAGTAGTTAACCCTGGTTGCGCATTTGACATTAATCTAGTTGGAGAAACATTTCTAATAATAAAAATATCTAATACTTACACAATACAGAAATATTTAAAGTGGTTCTTCAAATAATTTTTCAAATTATAAATTAAATCCTTACCGTCGATAATACCGATGGGACTTTACGCGATTGTACTAAAGTTATATAGTTAACATAGTCTAGAGCAGTATGTTGGAAGCACGATTTTGTTGCCGATAATATATTAGCAGCCTCCTGAACTTCTTGTGGTCGATTTTTGCTTGCCTGAAAAATAAAACAGCAGTCATTCCAAATTTAAAATCGAATATTTAATATCAATGATAAGCTTACTTGTGCGTTTTTCATTAATGCATTATCATAACCTTCTGAAACCTTAAGGAAATGTCCTTTATAGTCTTTCACCTGATTTATATCTTCTTTCACAAAAACGCTTAAATTTTTTAAGACTGTCCGACTTGCTTGATCCAAAAGGATGGTGTGAAATTTGTTCATTTCCTAAAATTTAAAAATTAAACATTATATCAGTAATCTTCTTACTCATACATTTATTCAACACTAACCTGAAAGCAATGAATAAGTTTACCCAACGCGTTGTGCGCATTTTTATTATCAGAAAAGTGTTGTTGTAAGTCCCACAAGGACATTGCAAAAGCGCTGTACGTAGTATATATATAAAAATAAATTTGAGTTTTGGAAAAACAATATTGTAATTTGTAACATAACACCAATATGAGTAAATGCTGTCTTCTCTATCACACTCTCACCTTTGGTTCTTAATATACTCTTTGCCTGAATCAACAGCAACGTTGCATTGTTTTATTATTTTTTCCAAACGTTGCTCCAAGTGTTCAATATCAGTTTCCTCCTTCGATATGAACTGCCTGCAAATGCAAATAAACCAAAATGTTAATTTTTTGCAAAAAGTTAAAAGAAAAAAAAATAAAACACAAAATAAACAAAATGTTTTTAGTTTTGTAAATATCCTACACTCTATCCGGTGTCAATATTTAATTTACCAATTAGAAATATTTATGTAAGACCAAAGTCACAGGATACAAACTTTTTGGTGGCAAAATATTTTATTTTATACATTTCAATTACAATTTATACGAAACCCACATGTCATAAAATAAAATATATAAATCCTCCTAAGATAGCACTTTATTCACTTTCGTGAAGTATCGTATATATATTACTACTATGGAGCTACGTATCTTGTTGCCTTCGCTCACCAACACCACGCCTCTGCGTATCTCGCATCGCTCACTAGGCTTGGGCCCGTCCAAACTTTTTTCCTTTACAAAACATTCACAAATAACGTAGATTAACGTTTCGACGACCTTTTTTTTTTTCATAGAGCATAAAACATCACAAAATTTTTCAATCCCTACCGGGCACCCGGCCTTGATATGAAATTCCGGGCAAACTCGGCAGCCGTGTTTGTTATTATTTATTCAGTGCTTCAGTGCTTTATTTCAATGGAAGATAATTTCAATAAAAAATAATTAATTGGATAATTCAAAATCTACAATTCTTGTAATGAAATTGACAAAGCTGTCATTATTTTTACCATGAAGTTGAAAAAGTCGATTCCGAAGGAAATTTTAAAATTCTGAATTTTGATTCCTTTAATTGAAAGGAAAAAATAATTACATATTTCTATTCTGGAGCCCTGTAGAAAACACAAATTAAGCAGCAAAAAAAAATAATATTGAGTGGCGAAAACATTAAACTAAGTAGAACTTAAGAATCGACGGATGTACTTTACTTAGGGTTGTTCATACTAAAGGATTTTACCCTTAGCCACGAACAGAGGGCACTCAGTTTCTACACGAAGCCAGTGTTAAACATACATATGTACTAAAGAATGTTAAGCTACTCTTTTGTTTTATTATCTTAGATCAACCTGAATTCTAGTTTCCGAATTATTTGTTTTCCGAAAATTTTATAGCAAAAAAAAAGCCTGAAAACACGTGTAATATTTTTGTTTTTATAGCGTTTCGCTCGTTTCAGTTTCTGTCAGCCTGAATTCGAGTCTTCCTGAATGGCTCCGCTTCAAATCTTTTCGAAAAGTCCTTTTTGTTAAAAATTTCTGTGTTAAAATGTCTTTCTATGTTTGACCAAGCAGCTCAAACTAAACTGCGCATCTTAACGCAATAGAAACACAAGCCTAATTGCACAAAGTGTTAGAGCATATAACATGAAGATATCAGGCCTACAAAATGACTTACAATTTAAATATGCACAGTAAGTTTGGTGTAGGGTGTTATGAGAGTAAACAAAACAATAGAAGATAATGTATGCAAAATCACTGTCAATTTCATTATTAAAGTTCGGAAGAAACTTAATTTGCTTATTTTTAAAATGTATACATACATTCATATATGTATGTATGTATACATAATATTCAAAGAAAGCAGAGTTAATTCAATAAAAATGTAGAAAAGACACGCAGTACACGGCCGGCAAATGGGGGAGTTAAATAAAAAATTCACTAACATGGTATTTTTTTGAAATGGTAGGAGCCATGACGAGAATCATTAAACAATTTTAAAATTCATTTCTGTCTTTGACATTTTTTTAGCATAAAATTTAAATTTATTCAAAATCTATCTAAAATAACTGGTGTATTTGGAATAAGTTAACAAATCTATATATCCGACTCCATTTATGTACAGTGGCTCACATCAAAAGTCGGGCAAGTGTTCGCAAAAAGTTATTATACTTTTTTAAGTATTAAAAATAAATTATGTATATAGAAAAAATATTAATATCAGATTCAGATTTTGCGCCGATAATTAGTAGTTACATAAAAAAGTTAAGGAAATTGATTTTTTTTTTTTTGAAAAAAGTTAAAAGTACAAATGGAAGGGTTTTAAATTTTACTAACCTCGACCTAAGCATGATTTCTAAGATGCAAACAATAATCATGTTACTGAACTTTTCATTTAGATCCTCCATTTAGCAGCCGTGAGTACCAAAGTACGAATAATTGATCCGATATCAAAAATAAACAAAAAAAACTTATATCAACAGCAAGAGATTGGCTCTGAGTGTTAGTAAAGTTGGGTCATCGAATATTCAGTTTTGTTTATAGAAAAGTAAACAAATGATGATTTGAAAATGTGTTAACTTCGAGGTTTTCTTTAATACACATTGATTGTTATTTTTTGCTTGCAAGAATTCATCAAAAATATTGCGATACATACACGCGTTTTTCAAATAAGCAATCATACCTAAATACAGAATTTAACATTCTTGCTGTTTAAGAAATCCAAAGTTTTTCTTTTTTGTAAGACACACGCACGGTGTTTTAGAAATTATTTGAAAAAATCTTGAATGTTACAGTAATTACAGTTTATGTCAACAAACTTTAAACGTGTTTTTTTTAAATTCTTCTATTTTTTTTACTTAAAGTGTAGATAATTCTGGAACTAATTGTGTCAAACTTGCACACTTTATTCACATGCATGTACCGCTTATATTTGAAACTACGAAGCAAATTACTCTGCCTTTTTTACTATAAATCAACAAATATTTTATAAAATAGCATATATTTCAAATTTTTCTTATACATAAATCAAAAAGCATTTTATTAAAAAGTTTTGTTGGATTCGCAGATCATCCAACAAGAGGTGTAATTTTTAATTTCGTGCCATTTTCGAACTACTATCATGATGATGAAAATTTAGGATCGACACACACTCGCACGTGCTGAAATAGTGTAAGTTCATTACAAATTTCCAGGATGTCTGATTTTTCGAAATGGACACTTCAATTGGCCGCCAAGACCGTGCAATTTAACACAACTTAACTTTTTTCTTTGGGGCTATTTTAAAGATAAAATCTATGCCAATGCTCCAACAACGATTCAAGTACATGATAAAAGAAAATATCCGAGTTGTTGTTCGCAAAATATAGCCGCAATTAAAAATTTCATCAATAGAATGACCATTTATATGAAGAGGCAAATATTGTATTTTATTACTATTTCAGAGTTGGTACTTAAGGTTAAAATAAAAATATCACTAACTACACAAAAATATTTGGTTTTTCCAATGATTTTTTGAATTAAAAAATATAATATTAGCTTTAAGTCTGGGACTAAGAAACATCGAAGAAAACGAAGTACTTAATTTTGATGTAATTTGGCGGTTAGGTCTCGATATTGCGATATGCGCAAAATGTGTCCAATCTATTATCAACATTTTATTTGGACGGAAATCGGACAAATTCGACGCTGCCCAAGTAAGTGAATTAATTCACCCATTCTATGCTGTATTCATCTATCACGAATTACTGCTAGAACTGGATAGACTAGCTTTTTGTCTTATAAATCTTATCATAAGATATATCTTTTCCGAAATAGACCTCAGATCAAAGATTGACTTGTATGTTGAACTGCTTGGTGGCGAGGAGATAGATTTCATTTGCATAAGCACTATTGATTTTGGACCAAAACTTAGTTAAATATTTCTTAGCTGATTTGGATTGAATTCACAGTATTTTCCAGCACGTTTTTGAGAAAAATAATTCTAATTTCAAAGCATTTAGTTTACGGACAGTTTTTTTTATTTAAAAAGTTGATAGTACACAATCCCTTTTTAAGATATTGTACTAAATTATAAAAAACGTATTTTTAAATGTTATATTTCTTTACAACTTGGTCAGCGATTAAGACTACAGGAAGAATAGTTAGGTATTGTCAAACTGTGTATGATAATGAGTTGATGTTTTGATGAACTACATACTTGCAAAGTACAACCTTTGCGAAATATTGCAAAATATGTACATATGTATGTGACGTGGAATTATGTGAATGTAGTGCGAATTAAAACACTTCAACTATGCAAAATCAATTTAAATCCTTTCGGAACTATTTCACTTTTAATATTTTTGATTATCTTTATTTAACATATCTTCATAAAAAGAAACAAAGCTATACTGCCCTTAGCAGCGCAAAAGCCGTGTCTCAAAAAAATGCGTTTCGAAAAAATTGATGTTTTGTTTATGTTAATTGAAATAGTTACCTCTAAAATTGAGATAAAGGAAATTGTCTTAGAAGATTTTTTATAGGTTGGAACTAAGATACCGGCAGTTGGCGTAGTTCATTAGATTCGTATGACCACTCATAACGATGGACATAACACCCATGGGTGTTATGACCACTTTCGTTTTGCTTGAAAATACAAGACGAAGAGGGAGAGTGGGCGGCCTTCGTCCAAGGATTACATCCTCGAATATGTCCAACAACGCTTCTACACAAAAGTTAGGGTAAGTGGGCGGCCTGTGGCCGCAGCTCAGGATTTAAAACTCCCAAAAATCCGACACCGGCTTCGCGGCGGCCTTCGGCCACGGATCAGTCTATAATATATCCAACACCAGCATCGCTACCCACAGCAATTCCAAATAGAAGTTAGTATATTATGCGAAATTTTTTATTTAAAATTCATTTATTTTGCTATAAGCACCCAAAATTATTTGGCCTTATGTCCTCATGTTTTTACAAGTGGTCATAGTCCCAAAAGAAAAAATGGGGATTATGACCGGAAAAAAACGGACATAATGCCCAAAATTATTTTGGGGATTATGACCATTGGGGTTATGACCGGGTACCATAATGAACATTGTTTAATTTAACAATAACTGTTATACTGAAATAACTTTTTTTACCAGCAAAGGTGATCGCAAGTAAATATAGCATTCCAAAATCTAACTTAACTTAACAAAAGCCAGTTTTTTTAATAAAATAAACACTTCGCTATAACGAATTTTACGACTGACCCGTGTATTAATTAGTTATGTAGTTATATGTTTTACAATATTGATTTCGAGGGATGTTGAGAAAAGTCAAAAATAGGAAACAAAGATAATTTTGAAATACAAGGAGTGAATAGTTAAGTAGAAATGTTTGAAAAATAAAAAAAATTTAATGAATTTATTCGACCCGAGGCCGAATTGCAGGCGGCTGTGAATTATCATCATTGCTCTCACTGGCAACATCTTGGTCATCGCTGTCATCATCGGAAAGATCGGTTAGCTCGTCCAAACAATATTCTGAATCTTCATTGCTGTCTTCCTTTTCCTCTTCTTCTTGTTTTTCGAAAGACTTTTTATACCACCAACGAATTTATACGAGTATAGCATCTGGAGATTTCTTTCCTCTGTACACGAGGCGAAAATAAATTTCAATGTTCAATATTTTTCGATCATCGTATTGTTGATAGTCCGATTCAGTTGGCAACTGTTGGGCGAGATGTTCGAGATGGTGATGCACGAGATGAATTTTAAACGATATATTCACTCAAATTTTGTCGAAAGCTGACCACATTTTTGCGACAATCGTCTAATAATTTTCAGCACGAGGTTTGCCCAAAAGTCATTTGATAACTAATTTGATTTCAAGCCTTGTAACTTTTTCCCTGCGCACCAGAACCTCATCAAAATTTGTACGACTAATTAATTTCCGTTTGCCGGGACCATTTACAACGCCTTCCTCTAATTTGGCTTTGGTGAGACTTGGAAAAATATCTTTTAAAATTTTGAATACTTCTGGTCTGTTCGCGACACATTTCAAGAAATTTTTCACGATTCCAAGTTTAATGTGGAGCAATAATTGGTTTCTGCGGTTTTTACCTTCACCATATCGTGAATCCCAGTCGCACAAAAAGCATGGATACTTTGGACGACCATCTGCTGTTAAGCCAATAATCAATGACACATCTTAGAGGTCGGAGCAAATGCGCCATTGATGTCATCATATTTTTATTTTTTTTGAACTGGAATTGCCTCTGAGTGTGCTAATGGTAATTGGACACTTGGTACTGCCTCATAAACTTTAAGCATTGCTTTCGATTTATTTAAACCATAAGAAAAGTTGTTACATCTGTAGCAATTTTTCTATATTGTGCTCAATGGGATTTGTCCAAATCATTGCAACACCGAAAGGCATTTCAAAAGAATTGTATAGCAATTCAGACAAACATTTTTCGGTACCCATATTTGGTCTTTGGTCATATCGGCTGTACGTTAGAAGTCAAAAACTGTACATAAATTCTCTACTCGGGTGATTTCTAGTGAGCCGAATGTCATACAACATGTCACTTTTTTTGTGAATTTTGTGCTCTAACTTGCCGAAAATACATCCAAAAGGTTAGATTTGTTGGTGAAAGTTGTAGATATTGACGAGAAGAACAAAACCCCACCAGATGCAATAAAACTGTTTGCTTACGAGATATATCGAAAAAACCACATAAATTGATGTTCTGAAAAACTGTATCAAGGCGCAAAATTCAAATGTCCGTTTCACCAAAATAAGAGCCAACTAGAACAAACTGAGCTAAATGGTTTCTTATTTTGGCCTATATTTTCCTGCAGCGTCAGATCCGAGTAGACTTTTAAAAAAAAAAAAATTGTTCCACAACGAAATCTTAGGAATCAGTTAGAGTTTCAGTAAATGATATTTTGAGTTTAACTTGCAAATTGGCAAAACTCAAATTTAGCTATAATTAATTTTATTTATTTATCAAAAAAAAAAAAAAAATGTATCAAAACTAAAAAGAGATGTTAATGCTTTCTATTTATTTGCACTAAGAAAAGAGCAAAACCACGTTGATGAAATCGATACCTTTTATAAAAAATGGGGCATTGAAATAAATTACGAAAAGTCTAATTGCATATTCTTCAGAAATGCTAGTGGAAAGGGTAAAGAGGGAGTAGTAAGAGAAAGCCGAAATCTCAGTTTGAGAATTGACGGATTCTGATACCATTCAGAGACAAAATTAAGTTTAAGGAAAAATGCCTAAATGTAAGGAAAAATGTCCTTCAATACGAGCTAAAGCCATGGGTGGTTCCTCAAAATAAGTACAGCTGTGTTCACGAAAATAGTAGTGCCGTTGGGTCCTGGTTGTTTTACTATCAAATTAAATGATGAGTACAATTTTCATTTAAAGTTTTGAAAAAATAGTAATCTATATTCATTTCCGAGAATATTTACAATTTCTTTTGTTATAAACTTTTATTTATTTTAAAGCTATGGCTTAATCAAAATAAAATTCAAAAATAATGCGGTTCACGAAAATAGTAGTGGTTACTAAAATTAAAAAAAAGCGACACAACTTAATTTAAACAACATGTTACATATGTTTGTTTGGGTCTAATATTTCATGATAAACACTTTATTGTTTATTACGACTTTGCATCGACGTGGAATAGAGTCAATAAGGTCCTCACAACGCTTTATAGGATTTCAGCCCAAGTCCCTTTAAACATTTGTCAAAGCTGTGTTCTATTTGATGGCTTTGGTGTTGTTACGATTCGTTTGATATCTCCTCACAAATTTTCCATCCGATTAAGGTCCGGAGACTGACCTGGCCATGGCATCACGTCGATTTTTTAAGATACAAACATTCTTAAACTAGTTTACTAGTGTGTTTAGGATCGTTATCCTGTTGAATCGTCCATTTTAAATGCACTTCCCGACTGGCATTCGATAGCATTACATCCTTCAATAAATTAACGTACACTGCTGGCCAACGCCAGTCTAGCAAAAGTAAGCCCATACTATAATGGTCAGTCCACCATGTTTAACCGTCTTGGTAGTGTATTTGGGGTGGTATTCTGTGTTTGGTGAACGACGAACATACTGTCTGGAGCCTGTTCCACCAAAAAAAAAAATACGTTGCTCTCATCTGACCATAAAACGATGCGCCAATTTCGGCATTCCATTTCATATAATCTTTTGCAAATTGTATTCTTGTAACGACGTGCTTCTTCGTCTAAAGGCATACCTTCCTGGAACTTCTTGTATTCAAATTATTTTCCATTAGTCGACGTCGAATTGTCACAGCACTGATCGACAGATTTGGCTAAGTTTTTATCATTTTTGAGGATGCCGAGGGCTTAGTCTTGCAATATCGTGCACTTCGTCTGTCGTCTAATAATGAAATCTGGCGGTTACCACCACGATTTTTAGGTTTCTTACAATAGGTAATAGCATTAAATATCAGGGGCAGTGCATCCAACCATATTTTCAGTTTCCTTGAAGGTCTTACCCTAATTCCTTAGCCTAATTATTGATTCTATCTTTTCGATTCAGCAATTCCTTCCTCTACCCACCAAAAACAGGAAGAGTACCTCGATTGCAATAAATTCATATTATCAAATTATTGAATTACTTAATTACAGTTACTTATGGCGATTTTCTAGAATTTTTCAACTAATTACGTAAAGCACTACTATTTTAATGAACAGCAGAATTTTGGTGCAAATATGTAAATGGATCACAAACAAGACAACACGAAACAAAACTAACGGGATTTTTTTGCTTTTCTGTTCTTTTTATTCAGTCCTACGAAAATTTTACTAAGGAGTTCAATTTGTAAGGCAAAATATTTTAGAAAAGGGATTTAAAGGTCATGTCCTGCAACACTACTATTTTCATGAACACAACTGTAAGTTGGATTCCTTAGTACAAGTAAATGTTACTGCTTTGAAATAAGGAAAAGTTTACTCAATGTGAGGACAAGGTTATAAAACTGAGGAAAATTTTACTTTTTCTAAGGATGAAGGTATCCTTAAATGAAAGAAATTTACTTAAAAAAAATTCGTTGATTTCAAAAAAAAATGTGTTAATTTTCTATTTCCTCTATTTTCTTATTTGTTGGTTACTTATTGTCAGTCATTCTTATTTTAATTATAATACGTTTTTAAAACTTCAAAGGAGAACTTGAATTTTTTTTTACCTGTCACCCGATCAGAGAATTGAACCTGTGTTCTGCGCCATGCCACTTTCAAAGATGCTCATCTTACCCAACTCAGCCACCGACAGCATTTTTAATACATACTAAAATGATATTGTTAAACTGCGCATGTAACAACCATTGTCTGATCAGGGAAGCTTCGGTTCAAACCCCGGCGACGACATAATTTTTTTTTTAATTTTTTTATTTAAAAAACAAGTAGAGAACTATTAATATATAGACAAAAACAGAATACTTACGAGAAGAATAGATATTAATTTCAGCGAGTAAAGCAGCGAGTGTTGCCACTCATTTATTAAGGAAAATTTTCCTACGTTATAGTAAATTTTTTGAAGAAACTAACTAAAACTGAGTACGATTTTCCTTAAACAAAACATTCCATTAGATTGAGGAAATTTTTACTCAAATGAGGAACAAGTTATCCTCAAAAATTCCAAATTCCAAAGAAAAATTTACTATTTCAAAGGAAAGTTTTACTAAAACCATGAACTCTATATTTGAGGAAGAGCTTTGACTTGCTTTAATGAAACATGAACTCATTTCAAAGACTCAATTACTAAATGAAACGATATTTTCATCAATATGAGGAAAAACAACTAAGATTAAGGAAAATGTTTACACTAAATCGGAGGAAGCAGTTCTTCAAATTTAGTACGGTCTTTTTTTTTCGGTGTACCTAGGTGTAAACTTTAACCCCTTATTTAAATTCAACCAACATGCTAGGGGCAACATTCTTTTCTAAGGCTCGAAGAATCACCTACTACTGCTTTATAAGACCATTATAAGACTTGTGCTCACCCGCCCAGGTTTTCCTTTTCTCCTGCTGTGGCTTTAGAGATGGGCCGATTGTTGAGGAAAGTTCTCAGATTGTGTATTGATAAAAATTTATAGTCCCGATTAAAAGATACTAAAATGAGTTTGTGTATAGAGAGGCAAACATCATACCAATCATGAAGTACGCATTATTGGCGATGAAAAAGTTCTTCACGAGTATAAATAACTCTGATAATGAAAATATCAAAGAAATTTATACATCTCAGCTGACTTATGATTGGAACAACACAGCATACCACTCACCAGTGGGAATACTATTTGTAGATTTAGATTCGGCCGCCGATGGGTCTACTGCCAAATTTTATCACAAGGCCACTCCTTGGCAGAATCGCGGGTAATTATTATAATTATTTGTTTTATTTTTTTCTCATAATGTGGTTATTTGTTGTGATGGACCAATTTTAATATTTTGTTATTGGAGGGCAGAACACTGGTTACTGCATACTGGTAGATTTTGTACCCACTCCTCAGTAACCATTTGATTATAAAAGATATGAGATGTTGGATCAAAATGAGAAAATTTATGTCCAATGTAAGATTTTTAAAAAGTTATTTTTTTTATATAATATGTTACACATTCAATATTGTATTATTATTAGTTGACTCGAAATAGTAATCTCATTTGAAAATAATAATGTATATGTATATAAAATTGATGTACATACATTGAAATGCATTCGATTGTAAGGGACAACGTTAATGAATATGTGTTAAAAAACATAGTTTTCTTCTTGTTCACTGTCGTTAGCTTTCTTGTGTAAACTTTAAATTTTAGTGTTTAAGTCTGTATGTAACTAACGTTAAAAAAGAAAGGATATATGCTCCGCGAGCAAGAGCTAAATAGCCTTTAAAAAAGAAAACGAAAGCTATGTAGCATTCGATGAAGCTGGAGGTAGCGGTAGGCAAAGTATTAAAGATCATAAGCCTCCACCTATTTTCTTGCGTGAGCGTAACTCTAATAAATTATATTACTAGTCTAATAGGGAAAGATTCATATCATGTAGTTTCACTTACAAGAGGAAATATACATGAAACAAAAATCCAAATTTACGCGGAATGTAATTACCGTACTTTAGCACGTGCAGTAAAGGTATTTCTGTAGTACTTGAAGGTATTGAATCTGATTTAGACGTAATTGAAATAAAAAATGCTCTCGAAGAAAAAGGTTTCCATGCCAAAGCAGTTATTAACATTGTAAATAAATATAGGGTTCCGCAACCTATGTTTAAGGTAGACCTACTCCCAGATGCTGCCAAGCTCAAAAAAATGAAACGCATCCAATATACAAGTTGAAATATTTATTACACCGACAAATTTCTGTCGAGGAGCCCCACAAACGTAATGGGCCGGTCCAATGCGTAAACTGCCAAGAGCATGGCCATACTAAAACTTATTGTAATCTCCGTACTGTATGTGTCGCATGTGGTGAACTCCACCACAGCTCTTTACGCTCCAAAAAAGCGGAAAATAGTACAAGCTCCAAAAAATGTAGTAATTATAATGGAAACCATACTGCTAACTATAGAGGCTGTCCTGTATATCAAAGCCTATAACAGAGGGTAACTTTACTTAAACAAGCTGCTCGCAATCCAACTAAAAATGTATTTACCTCTGCCGCTTCTGCCCCCCAGCAGTTCTCTGCTGCTTCTGCCCCCCAGCAGTCCTCTGCCAACCCTTATTTACCAGCTATTTCTTATGCTAATGTTGTAAAATCAGGCTCTCAAATGCAACACCTAGCACCACAGGAACCAAACAATAACCTTGAGCTAATGATTTCTAATTTTACTCAAAGCCTATCACACTTCATGATAGCCATGCAAAAATCTTTAGATCGTATCGTTGAAATGCAAATCCAATTAATGACTGCTCTCCTAGCCAAGTTATAGGCCTTATAAAGATTTGCGCATGGAATGCAAACGGCGTAAGCCAACATAAACTAGAGATTTCAAACTTCTTGTCTCGGGAAGATGTAGATGTAATGCTTCTATCCGAAACCCACTTAACAAATAAATATAACTTCACTATTCCAGGCTATATATTCCATAAAACCAATCACCCAGACGGAAAAGCCCATGGCGGTACTGGTATACTAATTCGAAGAAGGCTTAAACATTCTTGCTTAGGGACTCATGCCCAAAACTATCTACAAGCTACTTCAATTATCTTGCAATGTAATGGCAAAGACCTTTCTTTATCTGCAGTTTACCGTCATCCCCGCTTTGCTGTATCAGAGGCGCAGTTTATGGACAATTTTAAAACTTTAGGTGATAAATTTGTAGCAGCCGGTGACTATAACGCTAAACACATTTTCTGGGGCTCCCGTATTAATAATCCCAAAGGTATTCAGCTGTATAACGCAATAAATAAAAATAGCAATCTGGATATTGCTTCTCCCGGAAAACCTACATATTGGCCAGCGGACCGCAACAAAATTTCTGACCTAATCGATTTTGCCATCACCAAGAGTATTCGCAGAGATTTAATTTCTGTCAGTACAAGTTTTGAGTTATCATCTGATCATTCCCCTGTTATCATACAAATTTTTGAAAAAGCCAAGCATAGAGAGGTACCACTTACCCTTACAACTCCTTATACAAACTGGATTAATTACAAAAAACACATAAGCACACATATCCACACAAATTATACGATAGGATGTAAAGAGCATGTTGATGATGCTGTTGAGGTCATAAATTCCATTTTAACTACAGCAGCAAATAACTCTACGCCTAAAAATTCAATTAGTAGAAGGAAAGATAGATTTTCTACTAATGCTGAAATAGAAAAATTAGTTTCGGATAAGAGAAGGCTTAGACGGGAATGGCAGAAATATAGGTCCCCAGCATCAAAAATAAAACTTAGGGAAGCCGAAAAGAAGATACGAGCTACTCTTTCTAGAGAACATAATAGTCACCATTATAGTTTTATTCAAAACCTTTCTCCAAACAAAACTAATAAATCGTCTCTATCGAAGTCTAGCCGCGTATTTAGAAATCCTATTGAGACCGAGCCTCCTATAAGGGATAGTAATGGCGATTGGGCAAGAAGTGATGAGGAAAAGGCATATGTTTTTGCATAACATCTAAGCCTAGTGTTTCATCCAAATTGTGTTTCAAACAATACTGATCTGCCTCCGCAAATAATTAACACTCAAAATATTAACATGCATATTACTCCAACTGAAGTCGCTAACGTCATAAAAAATAAACTTATCTGTATAAAAGCACCTGGCCATGACTCCATTACTCCCATAATGCTCAAAAATTTACCCCAAACAGCTGTAGTTTTCATCACCAGGCTCTTCAATGCTATAATTAATTTTGGCCACTATCCCGGTGAGTGGAAAAAATCAATAATTAAAATGATTTCGAAGCCCGGCAAAGATTCCACCTTACCATCTTCATACAGACCTATTAGCTTGCTTCCCTGCCTCTCAAAAATGTTTGAAAAGTGTTTTTAGAAAAGGTTATGCCTTACCTTCAAGATCATCATCTCATTCCTTCACACCAGTTTGGTTTTAGGGAAAAACATGGAACCATTGAGCAAGTGAATAGAATAACAAACGAAATAAGAAATGCTTTTGAACACAGAGAATACTGTTCCGCCATATTTCTTGACGTTAAGCAAGCTTTTTATAAAGTGGCATGAGGGCCTAGTTTACAAAATCAGACAACTCCTACCACAAAATATCCACGCAGTCCTAGTGTCATATTTGGCAAACAGGTGCTATAGTGTTAAATATCAAAGTTTTAATACAACTGAGTTCTCGATTGGCGCTGGAGTTCCACAGGGTAGTGTTCTTGGCCCGTTTTTATATATCTTATTCACTTCTGATATTCCGACAAATGACCAGCTAGTTACCTCCACTTTTGCGGATGATACGGCTATTTTAAGTCGTCACAAAAATGCTGTGGTTGCCACCAACCAGCTTCAAAATCATCTAGTTCTTATTGAAAATTGGTTATCAAAATGGCGTATCAAGGTGAATGAGCAAAAATGCCGAAATGTTACATTTACATTAAATAGAAACCCAACACCAACCATAAAATTAAATGGCATTCACATAGATAAACGCTTAACTTGGCGTAAACACATCGAAGCCAAAAAAATGCAAATCAAACTCAAAGCTGCAAGCTTGCACTGGTTAATAAACAGTCACTCTCCTCTAAAATTGGAATATAAAGCTCTCCTATATAATAGTTAGTGTTATTAAGCCTATATGGACCTATGGGATACAACTATATGGATTCGCTAGTTCATCAAATATTGAAATTCTTCAAAGGGCTCAAGCAAAGATACTAAGGACAATAACAGGAGCACCGTGGTTCATTAGAAATGAGCGTATCCATAGCGATCTCCATATACCCATGGTAAACGCAGAATTTGAAAGACTGAAAAGAAAAACTGCAAAATCATATCAATCCATTAGCTACTCCACTAGCTAACACTTCAACACATTCGCGTCTAAAAAGGACTGACCGCCCAGCTACTACAAATGGTTCTGCATAATGAACTCCGTAATAAATATCCATATCCATACATATATCCAATTTCAGACCAGCAAAAAATATTTATTTTTATTTATTTTTGAGTCCCGCAGAGCTTTAAATTACTTATTATAATAAATATATCACTTTATATATAATTTATAATAGTGTTAATTAGAATTAAGAGCTTACAACTTATTGTTAGTCTTTACAATGTAAAGAGATCCAATAAATAAAAGAATGCAAAAAAAAAAAAAAAAATGTAGCATTCGTAAATAAAAGTAAAAGCAGGCCTCACATTCACAGCCGCTAATGGAACAACAAAATATTGATACCTGTTTTTTTTCAATCCTTAATATTAGTTCTTAAAATTCCTGCTGTAAATATTTTAGAATTAGTTCTTTAAAAATAAAATTTTACATTTTACCAAACACTTTTTTTTATCAATAAAGGACATATTTCACTTTTTTTGCTAAATATAGATGTTTATGGAGTGGTTTTTCGACCTACAGCAAAATATTTTCAATAAAAATTATTTGCTTTTCTGATCCTTGCATCAGTTTTTTGAATCGATAAAAAATTTAGATCCTAAAGAATTTTATTCAATTTTTTTTGTTTGTCCGTATTTCACTGTTCGCCACTGTACATATAGCATCTAGCCTAGACATCACTTAAGCTATAAAAGTAACCTAACGATTCAATGCCTAACTGCACTATTGAAGTGATTTCTAGGAAAGGCGCCTTCACTAACTAACTACTAATGAGATTAAAATTTTATTAAAGTAAATTTTTAAAAACAAATTTGGGAGATGTAACGAAATCCGTAGCGCCGCGAGCTGACTATGGTTTTTGATAGGACATGTCTCGGCCACAATAAGGATTTATTTTTCGTCAATTAATAACAACAAAAATATGATTATCAAAGCTATAATAATAATTAAAATGATATGTTCCAATTTCTTTCTTTTTATCATCCAATTTTCTTAAATTAGAAGAGATGGAGCAACATTCGTTAAGAAATTAACCGTCCTTAAAAGCTAAGTTTCAGCGAATGTATATCCCAACCTGTCAACGCTTTAAACAGAATTGTAGGATTTAGGACAAAGGTTCAACATTTATTTTACTCAAAATATTTTGAATAGCGAAAAATGTATAAGTGCGGTGAAATTTCATAGCCACAAATCGACAAGTAATGCAGAGAACATCATATACAACTACATACCTTTAGTAATTACTAAATACTTAGTAACAATAATATTCATGTTAACAACAATGACTCGTAAAATAATGAAAAAACAAAACTGCTACGTTATAAGCAATATATTAAAATAGAATTTTGTTTTTTTTTTTTTTTATTCGTTACTAGTTTTTCACAAGTTCTTCTCGCTTGACTTTGGTGATGACGATTAACCGACGTCGACAACATGAACGACTCAGACAGATGTCGAAATCAAAAACAAAATCCGATTCGCGACCGCATTTTCATCATAGAGTTTTGAGCAAAAGAGTGTATTAGCGATTTTCACTTTTGATGTTAACCATTTTTAGGGCGTTACACCAATGGGTTTTTAGAATTATCTAAGCGGGATGAGTTTAAGCGTCACAGAACAAATTACAAACCTGAATCTGGGCGAATCCTTGAGACATTCCTCGAACTCTATAATAGATTTCATTTTGCCGCAATTTAATTTCCTCGCTTGTTTCACTTGATTACTGTTTGGTTTCACTGTAATTTTCACTTTATTACCGTCCTATCCTTGTTTTTTAAGTAATTTAATTGTATTTAATTTATAGCTCTTTTTAATTTAACACGTTAACCCACATTTTATTTAATATTTTGTACTGTGACTTTTGTTTTAGAAACTATACAAAGCGACTTATTTTTTGCTAAATATGAATAAAATACTTTAACAAACGACGACGTAGCGAACTTTCACTAAACTATGACAATTTGCAAACTAGGGATGTGTAAGAAGATGACATGAATAACACGCTTTGAAAAGTACATACAAAATTGATATTTTTAATAGTCACATCGTTTGAATAAAGGTTTATCGCAAAACTAATAAGGGGACGTCCATTAATTACGTGAGCTGTTTTTTTGAAAATTCTGACCCCCCCCTTGGTGAGATTTGGTGAGATTTTGTCGGACCCCCTCCCCCTCTATTTTAGCTCACGTAATTAATGGACGTCCTCTAAGCAATCATCAGTAACATCGAACCTACTCAACGAGTCAAAGTTTTTATTGTTCCATTAAACATAGTAATGAGGATATATGTTATTGGCATGGTTCAATTATAGTGGTTATTGCCATGTAAAATGCAATTTCTCAATGTTTTTTAAATAGAGCTTAAACTTAGTGAAACGGAACACGTTTGACCCGACTACTTGGAATTTTGAAAGCAATGTGCTTTTTTAATACTACAGGTAATAACTAAATAAGACCCAGAAAAGTTTTTACAAATAACAATTATTATGATTGTTATAAGCAATTTAAGTTTTAGATGAGCTTTTTTTTGGAAAGTCATATCTCGAAAAAAAAA
Organism: Meiosimyza platycephala; assembly: GCA_963662105.1. Classification (NCBI taxonomy): domain Eukaryota; kingdom Metazoa; phylum Arthropoda; class Insecta; order Diptera; family Lauxaniidae; genus Meiosimyza; species Meiosimyza platycephala. The sequence continues at coordinate 66,537,912 of OY759209.1, read as the reverse complement.
ACTTTCCGACTCCCCTCTTGCCAACAAACAAGGAAACTTTTCTTCAAGAGTTTCCCTGTGTAAACGCCGAGTTACACTCTGTAAAAATTGAAGTTGTTGCAGAGGTTTCGATCATGATTTAACTAACATGATTATACCATGGTTTCGATCATCGATAACCATGAGAAGAGACTCACCCTTTGATACCGAAACCATTACTGTCATTACGTCTCTAAGGATGCAAGAATAGTTTCCATACTAATCGATTAAGTAAATTATCAAATAAATTGTCCCATCAAACATTCCTTTTTGTTTGATTTGATCATTGCGGTATAACATAAGCGGGGACATGTAGATGGCTTTTTTTGCAGATTAAAGTTTTTTTGTATATCATAATTTGTATTCTTTTGTGTTTTTTCACAGTATTTTATCAAATACATAATTGAATGAAATGTTAACCTATATTAGCCGTGTTTTTTTGGCAAAAGAAACAGCTTTCGCCGCTTAATTTTTTCGTTAATCAAATTTGGCAGCATTTCCGTGAAACAAATATAAAACATGGAATGACAATTGAATTAAATCCAATCAAACTTAAAATTTAATAAAAGTGTTTTATCAAAGCCATTTTTCTTCTGCCATTTCAGTTTTATATTTTGGTTTTAACTTTTTAAATTTACTTTTGAACGTAGTATCTATTTTTTTTTTGCCTGTTGTCGTTTAGAGATGCAAGTTTTTCGATTAAAAACTAGAAACTTTGTGAGACTGTGCTGCCAAATCTCATATTAAGCAGTCCAATTCTGAATGATCCAACGTTTATTTGCACGCTTAATATTTAAGCGGCGATTGTATCGCCGACTAATTTCTCATACAAAATTTTTTTTAAGCGGGTAGCCGTGTCAAAAAAAAACACGGCTAATATTTAAGCGACAAATCTATCGCAGACTAATTTCTCATACAAAATTTTTCTAAGCGGGTAGCCGTGTCAAAAAAACACGGCTATTAGATTGGTTTTGGCAAAGATATTATTACGAACACTCGTTTACATAATTGATAAAAAATTATGCATTCGCTCTGTAAATACTAATCAACGCTAATGGCTGCAGCAGGTACGTTGTTAATATGATGACAGGACCAAATATTAACGAGCAATGGCACTGGGAACAGTAATTTTTTCAACCTTTAAAATGCAGCTTCCTGTTTATTATTTTAACTTTTAATTTTGCAGTAGTTATATCTCTATAATTCTTGCGAAACCAGGATCGGAGATTTCTCTCGACGTTGGCAAATAAAAGTTTGATGGTGCAACAATACAATAAAAAACTTCAATAAAAATAATTCATTAGAGCAGCAATTCTTAAACTGTGGTCCACGGACCCCTGGGGGTCCGCGAAATCATTCCAGGGGTCCGCGAAACAATTTTGACATCAATAATTTTACATCATCAAATTTTTGGCTTTATTTCAATAGCTCATTTATTAAAAAAATTCTACATGGTCATTGCTTTTGGAATGATTGCACATATTTCTAAATAACAAAGTGTGCACTTACTTTTGTTCAAACCCGGGAAGCCCAACACCTAACTGTTTCCACTCGTCCTACTGCTTGACAATATCATCAATTTTTTTAAATTTCAATTTGAGCCTACAAGGTGCAGCTTCAAATAAATTTAAAGTTGAATATAAAATAGAAGCAATTATAAAAAAATCGAGTTATGGTCAAAACTCATTCAAAAGTGTATGTATGAGTCTTTTACAACACTCAGCGATTTTACAGAATCTTCTAATATAGTGCTCCGTAGTAAAACGTCTCTGCTTTTTGTTGAACATTTAATGCTAACACATATGTTAGTAATGCTAAGCAATATTCGACATTAGAGCAAGATATGCTCGTGGAAACCTCTTGCGATACTTCTTTGAAACTAAATTTCAATAAAATCGAACTAACTTTTGGTTACTCCTAAAATCCGATTACCCGCATTTGCAAATAAGGCCATCCAAAACTTGATTCCGTTTTGTACAACTTATTTGTGTGAACAAGCTTTTTTGGTACTATATAAAATCACAGTATAGAAACAAGCTTAATGTAGAAGCAGACCTAAGAATAAAACTTCCGAATATATGTAGAGCCCAACATTGTGAATTTGGTTTCAAGAAAACAAACTCATCCATCTCATGAAGTAAAAAGTTCAACAGAAGAAATTATAACAAATTTCACTTACAAAATAACCAATAATCTCCAAAAAAATAATTTTCATTATAAGCTTTATTATTATGTATTATATTATTTATTAAAAGGATATGAAAAAAAATAATTTTCTAGGCTTTATTTTGACCAAGTAATATTTGTCTGAGTTTAATGTACATATTTTGACATGAAAATTTTTTAATTCTTTTACATTTCCACAATTTTTATTCATTTTGTATTTTAATTACATAAAAAATGTTTGACTCTATAAATGCGAAAGATTTGTTAAAATATAGAGAGATATTTCGCTCATTTACTTCAAGAGTGGCATAACTCAAAAAACGTCAAATATTTGCCATTTCATGTTTTATTTCGTGTCAAAAACTCAGAAAGGTATCTTATAAACTCGCCTTATGTAAACATACTTTGTTGAATTTTTATATAAAAAGTAACTTTTTGAAAACTTTAAATACGTTTTTCTCCCACTTTGTGTTTTTAGAGATAAGCCACTCTTAAAGTAAATGAGCGATATGATCTAAGTATCAATATTTATTAGAAAGTAGTGTCTGCAGTAGTTTTCCAACTGTTGGATCTTCAAAAACCGTACATATGTACATAGTATTGAAAAGACCTTTAAAAACTGGAAAAATTAAAGCAAAATAAAAATACTTGGTTCCTTAACCTCGTCAGATAACCGGACATTTTATGTCTGGTTGAGTTTGACATCGGTTGGCAAGCCTGAGTGTCTTTGTTATTATTGAACCAGAAATTACGCTTAGAACGACGTCAAATGTTTAGAGTTGGGATGGGGTCCGCAAAAAAAGGGGTCCTCGGACTACATAAATTTAAGAACTCCTGCATTAGAGGTATTCATCTAACTGTTCGAAACCCTCTCAAACTGCGAAGTTTGGAATTTATTGACAGTTCGTTTGCAATTTGTTCAAAAATGCACAACTTGCACGGTTTGCGAGGTTTTGGAACAGTTAGATGTATACCTCTATTATTTTTACCAGAATTGTGCAATACGATATCACCTTACTAATCAGATGTTAAATGATAACGAAACCTACGATTTTTGTGTTACTTATGATGTGAAGCAGTATTAAAACGTTTACATCTGGCTTGGATTCAGCATATACTAACGTAAACCTGTATGGTAGCGCTGTGAAACATCGTATCTTCAAATCGCGATCGTTCCAGCTGTCAGTGCATCGAACTTCAAAAACACAAGAAGCTGGAAAACAAAGAAAAGAACAATAGGAGCGACGTATTTTTTTGTTCTTCATTTTCATATTTTTAGTCCAGTGTCCAATTTTTTTGTGATGTCTACGAGAGAACAAAGCATTTGCGGTATTTTATAAATAAAACCCCACGAAATTTTCAATTAAAGTAAACAATTCGAAAATATAGATAAGGTAAACGAAATAAAGAACAGTCTCCAGGGGGTGGAACGACACGAAGGCGTTTTGTAAAAGAATTCACGAGACTCAGAAAATTTTGATAATTCTACTCACGTTTCCTATTGAAAAAACAATTCATATAAAAAATAAGGTCTCTGTCGCAAAAATAAAGAAAAGACACGACCCACAGGATCATGCAGGAACGGTTCCACTTGGACTCCATTTAATATCGTCCTTATTTTCTATTTTTTCTTCGTTTGTATAAATACACACACTAACGCTACATCAATTAAATTCCGATTGTGGGAATTACAGTGAAGCAACGCAAAAATGTGGAAGTGTCACAAATGTGGGAAGCCCGTTTATTTCGGTAAGATGAATTTCAAAGCAAATTCTGACGAATTGAAAATGTTTATTTTTTTCGAAATTTAGCGGAGCGCAAGCAATCATTGGGTTACGATTGGCATCCTGAGTGTCTGCGCTGTGAAGAGTGCGGTAAACGTCTGAATCCCGGACAACACGCCGAGCATAAAGGAGTGCCTTATTGTCATGTTCCCTGCTACGGTGCCCTTTTTGGGCCCCAGCTTTTTGGTCATGGTACACGTGTGGAATCACATAAAAGTTTTGGCGTAAAAGGCGCACTTCGTCCAGGGCTTAATAATGGGCCCAGTTTGCCACGGGATCATTTAGAATCCAAACTGAAGGTATTTCGGCAATGTTGTCCTTGTCACTAGATTTAGTTTTGCAATTGCTTCAAAATATATACATAAATAGTTTATTGGGTGTAACTCAAAAGTGGTAAAAATATGAAATTTTTTTAAAAGTCTAAGTAGCTACTAACATTTTATATGCCACTACCAATTTTTTTCGGAAAGTTGTTATGTACAGAGATAAAAAAAAAATTTCATTATTTTTCAAAATGTATGACAGCAAATGAGTTATTAAAAAAAACTAAACCATTATAACACCTAAAAAATTCTATTATTGTTTTTCAAATATTTTTTATCAATGTAAATATCGTATATGTTCGTCTTCAAATTTTTATCTCCTAATTGGTAAATCCGATGGATCGCAATCAATGATAGAAATGTACCGAAAATGTACAATCAATCAATCAATAAAAAAGTCTAACGTTATTAATGTGCAGTTCCTCGTGTATCGAACACGGGACAAATGGCCAATACAAAAAAAAATATCAAAACTTGAAAAACATCAAACATGAACCCATTTTGGATCCTCAATTTTAAGAGAGCGAGGGTAAAAGACCCCGCCCGGAACCATTGATGCCCGGAGTAACAGTTTTTTCAGAAAGATAGACCATCAATATCGGTCGTTCTTTTTCAGACCACTCAAAATTCAGTAAAAAAAACCTCGACTTCTCCAAATGCGATGAAAGTTTTTTTCCTGCATTTTCTAACAAATTCAGTTGACCCATGTTTTTTGATTTTGCTGAAATTTTTTTTGTTCCAAAAAAAAAATATCCACATATGAAATTTTGATAATTGGCTGGATTTTGTCAAATACTTCATACTTGAAGTCTATTATCTCCAGTTCTACTGATCCGATCACTGTCGGATTTTTTTATTTAATAGTCTATAATCTGAAGGAATCCAAGAGTGCAGCGTGCGACGAATCAAAATTTGGAAAATTTGGATTCCTTCAGGAATTCATGACTTGCGGTTGAAAATATTTAATAACTTCCGATCTAACAGAGACTCCACTTTTTTGTTAAATGGGTTTTGTAGATAAAAGAATAAGGAACAAAATGTTATTTTTTTAAATGTAGTCTAGTTGGGGGGACATCATGTTAAAACTATTTAAACAATTAAATTGTTATTATTTTTTATTTGTTGATAACATATTTTTTGTTTTAATTTATTGCAAAAGCTAACGTTATAGGCTAATAAATTAAAAAAATTCGACATTGATCGACTCAGTAGAACTGGAGATAATAGACTTCAAGTATGAGTACATTTGACAAAATCCAGCCAATCATCAAAAATTCATAAGTGGATATTTTCGAAAAATAAATTTTTTCAGCAAAATCGAAAAACATTGGTCAAGTAATTTTATTTATATAAGCTGTAAAAAAAAAATTCAGGCGATTCTAAAATACCAAATCCAAAATGCTGTGCGGTTTATAAAATAATGACCGATATATGAAAATGAAATGCTATCCAATCGAGTCCACTTAACTCACGAACGGCATGACGGATTTGCTTGATTTTTGTATGTTTTGTTTTAAAAGCAATATGTGTCAGTACATAACAGTTGATGATCATTTGTGCAACAAGTACCAAATTATTCCCTCGTTTCTCGATTTCATTTGATGACCACTTACATAAGAAACCCCTTATTGGTTGGTATGCCTCATTTTGACTGTTGGCCAGTATTATTAAGGAAGCCTTCTCTTCGGCATTTAATAGTTTATCAGGCTACTGATATTGAAATAGAAATATTTAAATTACTAAAATGGCCAATATTATTTTACTAATTAAAAACTTTCGTTTATTAGGTATATAATCAATTCTTTGACAATAAAAGCATGGAAATACGAAGCCGTGAAGTTAATAACCGTCTAATACTAGAAGGTGCTCTACGTGTATATTGGGGCGTGCAAGCAGTCATTCATCTCAAAGAGGACGATGACCAGCGTACCTTTGTGGTGCGCAAGCGTAACTCGTGTCGTGTTTCAAAAGCAGCAGATGTAAAAAAAAATTTAATACGAACTCTTTTTCTTTATATAATTTTTTTTCTATGTTTAGCAAGACAGTACTTCAGACAAGGAAAATGATGTCAGTGATACAATAGCCCCGACAACTTCTACTGCAAGCGAAGTGGATGGATTATCGACTGACATTTCACTATCGGAAAGCATGACTTTTGATTCATGTAGCTTAAATGAATACCAAATTTCTGAATTGCCTACAACACCTGAAGATGCATCAGCCAATACTACAGAGGGAGGTTGTGGTGGCGATAGCGCAATTTCGAATTGCACTGGTGTTCCACTTGAAAATGGAGAAATTACTGAAAGCAGCAGTACGTTATGTGGATCTGATGCTACGTTGTCTACTGCGACAACCAGTTGTATTTCATCAACTTTGCCATCAAAATTAGATAAGCTTGAACAATTAGATTGGGATGAAATTGATGATTTGCTGCAGGTACACTCGGAAGTGTTTTACTTATTATATCTTTCTTTATAACATACGCTTTGTTTTTCTAGGTTGAAAGACGTGTAAGCGACAAGAACAAAATATACGAAACAATGCCAGTGAAGTTACCATCGTCATCGCAATCATCTGCTGAGAGCTCACCAACTAAGACTATGTCGGCACATAATAGCACTGAAAGCACGACTACAACAACTGATGGTGCTACACCTAATTCGAACAGTTCTCCAACATCCTCTTTGTCTACGACGACTTCGTCAGACAACTTTATCACAGCAACGGCATCGGTTACTTCAGCAACAAGTAACTCGACAAATATAACAGAGACTACTGCAACAACGACAGACAATTATGAAACATCCGATGATGTTACTTTAAAGCCGATTGACTTTGAAGACTTTAAACGCAGTGTTCATCAAGATTATGTAAATGGTGCAAATTCTTTTCAAGAGCCAAGTGATGACACTCTAAAGCGAAATCAGCCCATTGATCCCTCTCGCATTAATGACTCACTTAAGTTTTATGGTAATAATCCTATGAGTAAAAGTTTTAACTGTGAGCATGCATTGCGTTCTATTGATCCATCTATGACTAAGGATACGCTTAATATAAAAAGTGGCACAGTACACTCGGCTCAGCGCATTTATGCATTGCAAAAAAGTGGCTCAGCTACCAATTCTACTGGTGGAAATAATTATTTACCACATTATGCTGGAAGACAAATCTTCGAGAAGGGCATCAATCGTTCTAAATCTGGTCCATCATGTTTTGACTACTCTGACAGTGACGATGACGACGATTCTACTTTGAAACCACATCGTACGGCAACTGTACGACGTAGTGATATTCCACTACGTTATGTGAATATTCAAATGAATTGCTATCCAAAGGAAGATAGTGGTTTTGCTGGAGATAAATGTGGCAGTGAGTGTGAGTCAAATTCAATAACAAGCAGTGGAGCCATAGGTGGCGATGAATTAACACAGACAGAGGATTTGATAACAGCTAACAGCGGTATAGCGAGTGAAGACATTAGTGGACAGTTACTTCATGTAACTGAAGATGGCGTTATTTTGCGTCGTCCACCGCGAACAGGTGCAGCTGCAATAAAGCGAAGAAGCGGCAATAGAAGGTAAGAGAGCTTTGACTGTAATCACAGATTATTTAAAGTTACACAGAAGTTTTGTAAATAAATAAAAAAAATTTGTTAGTTTCAAATAGTATATATTTTGGCAAAACAAACCATAATTTTAAGTCCTATATTTATACTTAATAGCCAGCGATTGCCGTTAAAAAACGTTTTTAAAATATTTTTAAATAGAAAATTTCACTTGCAGGATTTAACCAAGAAATTCAAAAGTGTAAAAGTCACACATTTTAGTGTGTGAATACAGCTATTGTATTTAATTTATTTATTTAGTGTTGGCTTTATTGCATACATTACTGAAAATTTATGAAGTTATTTTTATTAAAACAAATTAGGTCTCGAACTAAACTAAAACGTCGTTGTTCAATAAATGGGCATTTTTATAATCGCGAAACTTCATTTTTTACACCGCCCTATGGTTCGCAAATGTCTGTTTGGGTAACATCATTGGTGACTACACAAGAAGTTATAAATTTGGTGCTGGAAAAATATAAAGTCGAAAGCCCTGCTGATAATTTTACACTTTTCATAATACGCGATAATGGAGAACAAAAACGTCTTAAAGATAACGACTTTCCACTTATAACAAGGGTTATGATGGGTCCACACGAAGATGTAGCGCGTTTATTTCTTGTAGATACAAGGAAAACAGACGAAATAAGGTAAAAAGTATAGTAAAATATGTGTCAAAATATTGAGTTATCAGCATAATTTTTTTGCAGCAATGAAGTTGCTCAGTTTTTGAATTTATCTGTACCAGAGTGCCGTGCAATTTTAGAGCGTTACGATCAAGAATTGGAACGTGAAATCGCCAAAGTTAAGGAAAAGTATGTAAATAAATGTTTGCAAAAGTATTCTTAAATATTCTTTATTAAATTCTATACATTTTTTTAGATATGCTGAATTGCGTCGTCGTATTGTTAGTCGTATGGAATCTCTTAAAGTTCATTTATAAAGTAACCAAAATGGTATCAAGCAGTTGAAAGAATTTTTAAATATTTTTCAAACCCCTTAATTCTATTATGTATTATTAAACACTTAAACGTATACAAAAATAATGAGCTTAATTTTGTTCAAATTTTGATTCTTTTATGAATATTTTTTTTATTTTAAATTGTATTAAAAAAATTTTTAGTAAATGTTTCATTACATATTAGATTAACTCCATTAGAACCAAAATTTTTCAAACTGTCTTTATGAAACATATCTTTTAAGAAAGCCATCGAACATATATTAGACATCATATGTAATCCCTTGTTTATTTTTTGAAACTATACTACAATGTAGTGGCCAAAAATATAAATTTCAATAAGTATTTGCTTAAAGTATTTTTGCGACAATGAAATGTAAATTAAAGTTTAAGTACTCTAGGATTTAGAAACATGATGCTCTTTTTTATCGAGGTCGGGGACAAACGCAAATTAATTTGACATGAAATGTTCGCTATAGACTACTAAAAAATTTCATTACCATTCGTTATATAGTAAACGTAGTGAAAAGTTATGTGCACTTGTACGTGTTTCGGTTTTGGAAAAATTTATATGTATCATAGGCGGAATATGTTTTTTACTTTATTTTAAATAACATTATTCCAAAACTTGCCACTTGACATTCACTTTGACATCCATAGAAATACATAATAAATACAAGAAATAATTCGGTCTAGTATCAGACATAAAGTTGGAAAATTTAGAAAAGAGGGTGCGGCTAATACAATCATAAGCTTCAAAACGCTATATAGAGAGCTATTTCAGTTTATTGTTTAGTCAAACTAGCCAGCACGTAGCGTATATCATGTTGGGTTCGATTAGTAAGCTTCCTTAATGAAATTTCATTGATTTATCTCGTAAAATGTAAGAATAATTAACTTATTTTGGTTAATTGAATTTTTGGTATTGCATTTAAATGCCTTAGAACATGTTAAAATTAGGAGGTTAGACTATTTTCTAGATTTGGAAAGAGATTTTAGAGTGCCGTGTTGAAAAAATAAAAAAACATCGTTTTTAATCACTTTGCTATATATAAATCTACCCATGCCTCTGGGTCCAATATTGCTGTTTTCCTCTTCACAAACTTCAGACAGGAACACAAAATAAATGTCACAATTTTAATGCTTTATCGTCTTCTTTGATTTAAAAAATATGGCCTTTCTCAAAGCAAACAGCTAATACTTATCACTATTGTTAAGATTTGAATTAACCAAATATTTTACTAGATTTATGTTGTTTATATTTAACAAGTACTAAACCTGTTTATTTTACATTAACATTTCATTTTGTTGTAATTTCGTAATACGTTTTTTTTCGATAGTGATGAACAAATTTAATAATGAGCTGTGCATTAATTACGTAAGACGTTTAGAGGAGCGTTTTGAGAGTCAAACATTTTCTTATGTTCTTAGGTTCTTTTATAACCAAAACGGAAAATTCTGCTCTGATTTTGTCGTTTTTTTTTCAAAACAACATCTAACGTAATTAATATACAGCCCATAAATGTAAAATTTAAATAAAATTTTTGATTTATCAGACTCTGAAATCATTAAAAGGTTTTAAAATCAATGACATCAAAAATTGTTATGAATGTCAGACTTGTTATAAAAACATAATACCGATCAAATAAAATTTATAATAATGCAATCAAATGAAATACGTCTTTCAGTTTGAATGTGATCGTAATTGTAAGTTACGTAACACTGCGGCGATTTTGAATTGAGTATACAATTTCTGATATGTTGTGGAAAGGATAAATACCCTGTACCCGAAATTTTCCGTACAAGCGAAGTTAGTGCAATTTGTGAACTTAGATTTCATTATTTCAAAAATCATTAAAATATGAAGACAACATCCGATTTAAGTTATTAATAAATCCAAAAGTTGAAGTTTTTGCCACCACTTTTCAATATTTATATGTCAGAAGAAGGTGAAGGATCAACTATCAACAGTTTAAAGTCAGAGTATCTCCTATCGATAACGATAAAATTGCAGATTTGAATAAGAAACCTAAAGAATTTCGAGTACAGCAGCATCAATTGCATCCACAAAAATGCACTATTTAAAGCGGTGTTATTGTTCCGGAAGGTCAGTCAGAAATAATGACAGAATAATGCTTAAAATCTCTTTAAGGCAACCGTTCGAATAAAATCAGGAGTTATGGTACAAACAGAATGGAGCTATTTTGCATGTGAGGCGTGGATGGACCTACTGCGAGAAATGCATTAAATTTTTTAATACCTATATACACAGGAGTATAAGAAAAGAGCGGATAGTTCCATTCCATTCGGGTAAGAATCGAAAATAATTTTTAGACATGACAAGAGCCGCTGCAGGGCCTAGTTACGGTCAGTAAATGTCTTATTTCTGAAATGTTATTTTTACCGATTAGCTGCTCATCTGTAGTAGTTAAGAAGCAGCCGTTTTTGCATTAGATTGGTCGATTGTGTCTGAACTTATAGCCTGCCATAATTAAGGGAGCTTTACTGCTCTCAGAAGCGAAATGGGCGTTTCTAAAAAAAATTCATGTCCGCGATTCTTAAGGCATCGGATAGCTTAAGAAATCACGCACCTATGAACGGCGTTGCTTCATAGCGCCCAAAATCATAACGCCCAAATCTCAATAGACATAACGCCCAAAATGTGGCACAATGCCCAATCCTCAGGAAAATTATGACATAAAGCCCAAATGAAAACAAAAAAAAATAATCGAAAAATGACAACGTATTGCTTGTGAAGAAATTTGTTGTTGGCGAATTTGGGCATTACGACTTTCAATTTGGGTTCTATGACTTCCAGTTTGGGCATTATGACGTCGGCGACTCAATAACTTTTATGAGAAATTACAGTGGCTAGCAAAGCCGGTGTTGGATATATTATAGACCGATCCGCGGCCGAAGGCCGCCGCGAAGCCAGTGTTAGACTTTTGGGAGTATTAAATATTGAGTTCCGGCCGCAGGCCGCCCACTTACCCATACTCTTATGTAAAATTACTGTGGCTAGCGAACTAGGTGTTGGATATATTATAGACTGATTCGCAGCGAAGCCGCCGCGAAGCCGGTGTTAAATTTTTGGGAGTTTTAAATCCTGAGCTGCGGCCGCAGGCCGCCCACTTACCCCTACTCTTATGTAAAATTACTGTTGCTAGCGTAGCCGGTGTTGAATATAATATAGCCACTGCATATCCATAACCGGCTTCGCTGGCCTCAGTAATTCTACTTAAAAGTCAGGGCAAGTGGGCGGCCTGTGGCCGCAGCTCAGGATTTAAAACTTCCAAAAATCCAACTCCGACTTCGCGGCGGCTTCGCCGCGGATCAGTCTATAATATATCCAACACCTAGTTCGGTAGCCATAGTAATTTTACTTAAGAGTAGGGGTAAGTAAGCGGCCTGCGACCGCAGCTCAGGATTTAAAATTCCCAGAAATCTAAGACTGGCTCCGTTGGCCATAGCCAAATACCAAAATTTTTTTCATTTGGGCAATATGTCCACTTATTTGGGTGTTATGAATCTTTCCTCAAAGTTTTGGGCACTATGCCTATTGTTGCGCCTAATGACAACTTTATTTGGGCATTCTGACAAATCCATGGCGGCGTAACACCCAAAAATGTCATAGAGCCCAAAGTTTAAATCGAAATGTCGCAATGCCCAAATAATTCCGCAACAACAATTTATATGGAAAATGCTTGGGCGTTATGTCTCAATGGGATTTGGGCGTTATGATTTTGGGCGCTATGATGCAACGCCCCTATGAACTACGTCAAATGCCGGTATCTTTGTTTAAACCTATAAAAATTCTCCTAAGAGAACTTCCTCTATCTCAATTTTACATGTACATATTTTTCACATGTAATATATAAATTATCTCGAAACCCTTTTTTTTTAGATACGCCTATTTTGCTTCTGAGGGCCGCTTCTTTTGCCTATTGTCTCTTATTCGCGTTTCATCTCTCGTGCGTTTTGCAGATCTTCTTTTTTCTACGATATCTCAAGGCTTTTTGCTGTGTAGGGGGTTTCGTTAACTATGAAGCCTTTTAAAAAAATGCTTTAAGCCTAAAAATAATGTAATCGTTACAAACTAAATTTTTACTACACGGGTACCATTTTTCGAAATGTCCCAAAGTTCATGGGATAAAAATTGGTTTGATGCCATGAAATTATGAATTGTATACTGCCGTCAGAAGCGAAATAGGCGTATCTCAAAATAACTCGATTTGAGATAATTGATCTTTTGTTTATGCCAGTTTGTTAAAATACATGTAAAATTGAGATAGAGGAAATTCTCTTAGGAGATTTCTAATATGTTTGAACTAAAATATCGTTATTTGGCTTAGTTCATTAGACACATAATTTCTTAAGCTATCCGATGCTATACGAATCTCGAATATCAGTTTTTTTGAGATACGCCTTTTTCGCTTCTGACGTCAGTATAGCCCTGCCAGAAAATCAATATCAAATGAGTAATTGATACTAAAGTGGTTGTCTAAGAGATAAAAAAATTTACGAAAGAGTTCAATATTAGGCAAGGATTGAGAGCACCGAGACAGCGTATGGACATGCGCACTTTTTTGTTGAGTGTCATTTTTTCAATTGAAACTTTTACTCTTAACCTTGCACTCCTAATGTTTCATACAGAGAAAAATATATTTCTACAACGATGCGACGAAAAATAAATGGGATAAAAAGGACGTAAAATAAAATTCTAATTTATGACTTACTTCCAATTTAGGACTTTTAGGCACGATGTAGTGAAAGAAATAAAAATTAAAAGGATTTATGGATCTATGATTTCCTTATGTAATGTAAAAATTGTTTAGTCATTGCATGTAGCACCGATATCTGGAATAAGTTGTAAAAAAGTATAAGGTCGAATGCAATGAAACTTGATAGTTAGACAAGACATTAAGTAATCCAATCACTAGTTTGACAAAAAGTAGATAAACGTGACACGTGACGTGAAAAAATCGCAAATGCAGTGAAACTTCAAACATTGTCACCGAAAAGGGGGCATGATCTATTTTTTGCGTTCATTAAAATGTACATGCCTTTTATGCAATCCCGCACACTTTTATTCCAGTGAGTGCTCACTAAATTTTACTGTGCCTGCTTTTACCCATGTCACGTTGCTCCTGAGATGATCAAAGTTTTTATTACTTAATTCGAATAGTGAGTAGTGACAAATTATGCCCGAATACCTCGAGGTGTTTAAGACCTCTACAGGTAGTTTAACAAAGTTTCTTGAGCGTAATACTTACAAGCAACGATTATCTCATGACAAAAGTAATAGAGCTAAAGCAAAAAAGGTCAGTGAGTTCCATTACGTAATACGTTGCATATTTTTTAGTAGTACCATTTTTGTCATTCGTGTTTTCAGTTCAGATTTATCGCTTGTTCAAGTAAAAAAAATAATAATTTTTAAAATACCGTAATAAAATGAAGTTTTCGTATACACATATTAGTGCAACATAATAATACCTACAAGTTCAGCATACAAAGTACCTTAGTCTTCAAAGCTTATGTTACGTTTCATTAACGTTTCAAATAAAATCAGAAGGCAGACATGCTTTTCTTTACTTTGTAAGATTTTATATGAAAGATTTCTGAAAGGTTTACGAAACAATATATGTATGTACATATGTATGTCGAGTGGGTACTAAGAGTGCGTGAAAGCGAAATTTCCAGTGAGATGAGCAAAAGATGCGTATATTTTCGTTATGATCATTTGACAAATTCGGAATGCTTATTGAAATTCTCAACTTCTGAGTTTGTCTGAATCGTACTGCTTTGAAAACACTGAAGAGGTACATTTACCCTAACAATTAGTGAAACCGTGGTGGTTAGCAGTAGAAAATAAAGTTGTATTTTTATTCTGCACTCGCTTAAGTGCCTTCCATATGTGGTGTATCCACAATTTCCTTCTAAAAGAGAGTGTAAGAGAGTAAATTCCTAAAACTACTGTGAGTACGTTGTGACAAAATCAACGAATTCCTACAAAGTCTTGTCTCAGTTTTCATTCGAACGCGACGGTGTTAAAAAGTCTCTAGGAATCTTACAACAGAAATAAAGTACTAATACTATAACTATAAAAACAACAACAGCAAAAGCAATAGAAAAAGTAATACAAAGGACTAAAACCAAAAGCCAAGAGTGGCATGTGTATTTGTATGTGCATAAATGTACATACATATACGAACGAGTGTGTTTCTGTGTGTATGCGTTTGCATTAAGGCAGTGGCAAATAAATTAAATTTATGGATTGTTTATTTAACAGATATAAAGACAATTTTTTTTTTAAATAATCGAGAATGAAACATGAGTGACATACAAAACTGTAGTGTCCTGTTCTGCATTGTGTTTGAGGATACTCATTTTTTTCGTAAAATAAATGCAAAAGAATACATTTTACATATAAATACGACCACATACCATAGCGTGTCACTCAAGTTTCGTCTTGATGAAAATCATTTTTGTTCCTTTCTTTGTCATTTTTTGGTTAAAAGAAAAATACAAATTCTTGAACACGGAAACGGATATGAAGAAAATATAAAATTATCAAAAAAAAAAAAAACAAAAACTTTAAAAGTAATCACATTATCGTTCCAGTCGTAATCGTTAATCGCCGTGTCGTTGTGGTTGTCCCCTGTCATAAAATGAAGTGTTTACTTTTGATAGCAACGGTCTGTCTGGTGTTGATGTCATCCCTGTTGGTGGCTGGTGTTGATGGCAAGAAAAAGAAATACGGCGAAAATGGTGGCGATTTTGAATTTATCGATGAGGTAAGTAATGGTGCATTGATTTCTTCTATTCGTTAGTCGCTAAATTTCCTCCCTTTGACTTTTCAGCTTTAGTTTTTCTTTTTCGACTACGCCCGTATGCGTAGCTCGTTATTATGCCGTTTTTCCGCTTCTTTTTTAAGCTACAGCTTTCCACACCTTTTTGGCTCGAAAATGGCCAAGTACCAATAGTGACTAAGGGTCGCGTTGTGCACTATTCTGTTTGTTGGTATTGGTGTGACTTAATGGCAGGTGTCATTAGTTATCTCCCAGTAGGTAAAAGCAGGAGTAATAAGCAATGATTTCTTTATTGTTAGCCCAGTGACTTTTACCACAATCTCTTTCTTTTGAATTTTTTTTTGAAGGACTTGCTGGCAATTATTGCCTTGTCTGAATCGTGATTAAATGTAAGAGAGAAATTTAGGTCTGATCTGGAGAAAATAAGAGGTGAAATATCGATGTGTAGAAATATAAATTCATTTAAAATTGAAACCGTTTTATGCCGATATTTTTCAATTTTTTGCATCCTGTATCGGATATCGTTATTAGATATAATTGGAGTTCTAATCAAACTTTGTTTGTGACATTTCTTTAAATTAATTGAAAATTAGAAAAGAAACAAGTCATTCAAATAAAAATTAAGAGCAGACTTTATGGCTTCTAGGTCTGATGTTGGAAGGTAAAATAGCAAGGAAAATGATGAATGTGCTAACAAGGTCACTTTTAGAAGGCATATCTACATGAAAACATGATTTTGAGAAGGTCCTATAACAGCACTAACTAATTAATACAGCTGTCGTTTCAAAAAAAAAACGTTAATGCTCGAATTTGGTTTTTAGGGTAATACTTTGTGAAAATGGGTAATACTTTACTAAGATGTATGTAAATACTCTTATAATTAATATAAATTAAATTAGACATAACACGTACTTGTAAATGATGTTGCGTTTTTGACCTTACTAAAAACCTACGTTATAGTATTATAAAATAAATAATTATCAAGTTCGATTTACAACATGGTAATTTTGGAGGTAATTTTTCATTATTAGCAATAGAATAAATTCTATCAAGCGGAGGATCATCCAAGTACGGTAGGGTAGTACAAGTGGCACAAACGTAGTATTATTGTAGTACAAATGGCAAATGAAATCTGCTAGCGCCGTCTCCGGAAGAGGCCTTGCACAATTGTCAACTGGGTTTGTACTCAGCCTCTAATAGACTCACACACACACACACATACACTTACCCACTTGAATAGGCCACAGCTTGTAGTCCACCCCCAAACTCCCCATTAGGTTAAGAAACAAAATAAAAAAAATGCGACGAAATCAGAAAAGCAGAGGAATGCGAATGAAACAAGAAGAAAATCGATACTATTTAATGGAATGTTTTTCGGTTCGTTTGTAGTAGCAGAATTCAGTTGTCGTCGGCTGTGTTGTTGTCACGACTGTCAATGGGGTTACGATATTTTCTTTCAATTTGCCTTTAGACCATTTATAGATTTTCTAGTTGTGTTTGAATGTATGTGTGTATGTGTGTTCTATAAAAGATAAATGTCTTACATTTGTAGTCCTAGGTTTTTAGGTTGAAATATCAGTGCCGTTTAGCTTAGCAATAATGCATAAATTAACTTTATTCATTTCTCGTTGATAAAATATATTTATCTACATAATGTGAAAATTCACAATATTAAAGTGTGATTGTGCTCGTGTCACTGATGGTTTTGCCTTGATTGAAAACGATTGTTTACTTTTCGTTTCTTTGTTTTAATAAAGACAATTCAGTCACAATTGCAGTAGTTTTATATGGAAAAATACTGGTTTTTGTACAAAACGAGGCCTGAGACGAATTACGATCCTTTTTTTGGCAGGTTTTCGACTCAAAAACGAGACAAATAGAAAACGCGCTGTTTTTGATGGAAGTATATACGAAAAAAAATGTTCGATCAGAGTTGGATTCTATAGAAGGAAATCTATTAAATAAAATAAAGGTTAAAAATTACATTATCATCATTCTCCATCACGTGAGATGCGAAATCCAAATGCAACCCAGTTTTTTTTTTCAGTTAGAGCTAAGGGCTAGTGAATCCCAATTATCGGATTTCACTAAAATTTGTTGAGTAGTTGCCGTGATATATGGATCAAGAGTATTATTTTTGAATTTTTCAAGCAAATAGCTTAAGCATTTTGTAGAAAACTTTAACGCAAAGTTTGGAGGATTTGGATTTTAAAAATTTTCTGAAAATTTTTGGTTTTTGCGTTAGTGACTAAAACAGTTTTGGTTGAAGTTTCACCTTTAATTACTTTTTTCTCTTATAATCACATTGATGTTCTTAAGATTGATCAAAATATTCAAAAAAATATTTTCCTTTTTAATTGTAAGAATTTTTGCCATGACGTCATAATTTTTTTTGGTCTAAGCAAGAGGTTCTCAAAGTGGTCCAGGTGGACCCCCAGAGATCCACGGGTGACTCGACGGGGGTCTACGTTGGCGTGACAAAAAAATTGGGGTTTACAATTCGTTAGCGGTGGTCCACGAAAATTTATTTGCTTTCGATAGTGAAGAACTTAAATGTTAGCTTAACTTCACCTATCAATGTAGGCAGATAATAATTTTAATTATATTACTTGCTATCATATTACATTGTAATATGTGTAATAATTACATATTTGAATAAATACAACACAAAAAATATACTATTTTTTTTTTTATTTTTGCTACTCCGAGAATTGATTAGTTCCTTGAGCTGTGAGTAAATGTCAAAAAAGTAAATTTGGATGGAATCACTTTTTTGATTGGCCAACTTTACTTTTTTGACATCAACTCACATCACAATCAATTAATTAACTATTTATTTATTTATTTTACATCTACCGGGTTCAAACCCTTACAGATTTCATTTGTGATATTTAAAAGTAATATGATCAACATAATTATAAATAGATTAAAATAAAATCATTAATTTTACCTAATAATATCCTCAAGTTCTTTTCTAAAAGTATTTCGATTAACACTTAAATTTAATTGATTTACAATTTCGTTGCAATTCGAGAGGCATCTAGAGGTGGGCTCATTGAGTCCATAATTAGTTCTATGGAAAGAGACATACAAAAATTAGCCGCTCTAAGATTTCGAGCTGGGACATTGAATGAAATAAGTGCCAATAGATCTGGAGAAGCTATTCTACCATCAATTATGTCTTTAATGAACATAATGTTATTAAACACCCATCTATTAGACAGGCTACTAAGATTTAGTAGACGACACCTTACCCAATAAGTAGGCATATCCTCCCATGAATAAAGACATCCCAAAGCAAATCTACAAAATACGGTTTATGGACACTACGTAAAACGGGTTCCAGATAACGCTCGCATACTCCAAAAGAGATCTAACTAAACTATTATAAATGATCCGAGGTGTAAGAGGATCTAAAAACTCTTTCGAGTTTCTCTTAAGAAAGCCAAATTGCGATTTTGCTTTAGAGATTAAATACTGGACGTGAGTGTCAAATGAGAACTTTGCATGAAAGTACACACCAAGGTCTTTGAACTGATTGACTCTGGAAAAATTATCACAACCGTTGTAGGTATAGATAAATGAAATGGGCGTATGTTTTCGTGAAAATGTAAGAACTTTGCATTTATCAAAGTTTAAAAAGAGTTGATTTTTTTCACAGCAGTGAATCAGAGAGAAACTCTCCTATTGAAATTTTTCACAGTTGCTACGATCATTAACTATAAGAAAAATTTGTTAAATCATCTGCGTAAAGAAGGCAATCAATTCTCACTTTTTTTTCGAAAACTATTAATTCGTGGTTGGAACTCAGCCGCAACGCAAATTTCCATAGTTAGATCAAATCTTCACATTTTTATCGAGTTTTGGGAATATGGTAGAAATGTAGCTGCAAGGGGTCCACCAGAACCAGCTATGTTTTGAAAGTGGTCTATGAGAAGAAAAAGTTTGGGAACCTCTGGTCTAAACGAGTAATCCTTATAAAAATTTCAAAGAGTAAAAAGTTCTTAATTTTGGTCAACACACTGAACATTTTTTTTATTGCGACATTTTTTCAAATTTCATACAAAATCTATTTAATTTTTTTTAGAGTTCAAATAAAAGTTTAACTGGATAATAGGGAAACGATTTAAAAAGTTCATACTAGAATTCGAAAACTTTTCCCTGCATTATTTTCTATAACTCAACATACTACGTATTAATGTACATTTTTTTAAAATATTTTAATGAGAATAGCTAAATGAAACACCCTGCACTATACATATGTATGTCAGGGTGGTCCTTAAAAGAAAAGTTGGGGACACCCCCTTAATTGATTCGAAATAGGATAAAAAAATTTTAGGAATTTATTCAAAGTTTTATCTCTAACCTTTCTGACTCTATTTCAATGTGAAGTTTGGCCCAAGCCACCATTTTTTTGAACGACTTTTTCTTACGTGGTTTTTAATTTTAAAAAAGAATATATAAAAAATAAATGTCACTCACATCTAGTTTCCGAGATATAGTCATGGAAAGTTGCGGATATAGCTTTTCTAAAAATCAGTATAAGTTGGGAATTCCTTAATAGATTTTAAATATATTGATGTCATATGGCAGGTAATTTTACAGTTATATAATTGATGCATAAAAGTTTGAAATTAGTTCCATATATTTACTGATATGGCGGTTTGGAAAAGTATTTTACCATTTTTTTCCGTTATTTTCTCTAAAAATTGTATTAATAATTTGTAATTTTTTTACGGTATTAAGAAAGCCCAATTAATTGCCTTTAATTCAATATGTTATTTGTTACTAATTTTTTTCTTTTCCAAGCGAATTATATACAAAAATAATGAACAAATTGGTGTCTTTTTATTAAGTAAGCAAAGTTTCACATTGAGATAGGGTGAGTTAGAGTTAAAGAAAAAAATTTTAAATAAACTTTTAATTTTTTTTATCCTGTTTCGAACCGATTGGGGGGCGTCGCATTTGATTTTCGTAAAAAATCCAAATAAGAACCACCGTATTGTATATACATACTTTAGTAATATATGACTCTAACACGGACATATACTCACACAACCAAACAATTAGTGGTATCAACACTTCAACACTTCAATATACGACTGAACAGAAGCGCTTGATATACGACTACATTTGATGGTGGGAATACAAAATACCATGTGCCAAACAATATAATGAAAATGGCAGCAGCATTTCCTGATAGAAATTGTAAGTATGTAGTTAAAAGCGAGATTGTTGTTGCATTAATTACTTGATGTTGTTGGTAAAATCAGTACATTATTAATCTTAGTGTATGTACAATTATGTTCTTACGTATGAGCGTGCGAAACTTGTAAATATATGCACTGAAGTGTGATGAACAAGGAAACACAAATATTATACACACACATACATACATATACATATGTATCACTTCAATGCTGCATTCCTGGCATACTTAATAATCCTTGCAAAGGAATAGTAAAAGAATTTATTACAAATATTATTTTATTTCTCTTGGTAAACTGGACAGGAATCTTCCAATCTTTTTGTGTAGGCTGCGTAAGAAAAACATACCACTTTCTCTTCTTAAACCAGCTAAGGCTATGATTAGAATATATACAAACATACATACATATGTACATACACATATATTATGTTTTTTTTATGACTTTTCCATTTAATTGAGATTTTGAAAAAAACGTACTTATATATATAGGTGTCAATACATCCGGTTTAAGGTATATCAGTTGTATGGTTGATGTCGCACCCTGTGGCCAAATCACGCCCATATTTTTCGTGTGGCTGAAATTGCAAACAATATATGTACATTCGAAGAGGTTTTATCTTTCATCTTATTGGCCTATGTTTTAGTATTGTATGATACCTAAAGAAACTCTCCTAAAATTTCAGCTTTCTAGATCAATCCTGTGAACGGCAAAAACAGTTTGTTTGTCATTTAATAAATCATCAATTAATCATTCCGAAATTTGGAGTAATGAGGTTGATTGCCAGATCGGAATATGACAAAACACGCTGCTACCTATCCTAACCTTATTCAGAAAATTACGATTTTTTACCTTACTTGTTCTGAATTTGACGAAAATTTTTAGGATCCACGTAGATTATAAGCTTCGTACCATACTTTAGACTCCTGATTTCAGTGGTTCCCAAGATATACAGCCCTGAAATGTGAAGAAAGCATAAAAACTATTACTATCTTACTGTGTCTTTATGAAGTTCATGAGTTTTATAGATATGTTTCTTAATTCTAGTGCATTGCCAATTGACTCTCTTTCAAATAGTGAAGTCAATGAAGCATACGTAAAAGCTTGTTAGCCAATCGCATATATGCTATTGGATAATACATGCTCTGAGTGCGATCTTTATTTAGTACTTTAGAGGATGAGCTTAAGATAATTTTTTTTCTGTAATTTTTACAAAACACGAGGAACCCTTTTCGACAGGAAGCTTCACTTCATATTATATGGCTTCGGGAAGAGATAGAAGTAATTGCGAAATAAGGTGGGATCAACTTGCGCCAAAACTTGATCGGGTAAAAGTTTTCTAGGAGAGTTATAAATTCATTGCTATAAATGCGGAAAACTTAAAAAACCTCCAAATATTTTCTGGGTGCATAAACAAACTATGATATTTTTTTCAGTTCGTTGATTCCTGTACTTTGCCATGCCGATTGTTCGCTTCAACCAATAACAAAAAGGAGATTAATATTGAAGTCGTAAAAAGCAAATCTTAACATCTCTTCTACCTTCCCTTAAGCATGTTCTTTCTCGTAATAAGTTTATTTCGCTTATGTTTGTAATTATTTTAGTTTATTTTTCTGCATATCTTGATGAAAACAAAAAACCTTCAGAAAACGGAGAAAAGCATTTTAAAATCGACGTTTAGCTCCTGCAGTAATAAAAAGAAAGTGTTACTTGGTTCTAGGGTGTATTCCTATTAAAATCTGATATAAAAATGATTATTTCATTAAATTGTCGTTTGTAGAACAAATGGCACATAATTGAAACAATTTAATAATAAAACATTTTGGAAGAGATAAATTGATAATTATTATTCCTGCACTTAAAAGTGTGCATTCTTTCTCAAATTTCTAATAATCTAAATATGCGTCAGTCCACAGAAACTGAAAATAAAATTTGCTCAATAACTAGGAAAGTAAGCAACAAGTTGAAAAATACATTAAGAACAATGTTGTAGAAGAGATGAAAACACATTGATTTCATGTACAAAAAATCTCCATACGATATGATTTGATCCACCTTTAAAATTTGAAATATTTTTTTCGGCCTCTCACAGCCAGCCCAACCACTATTAAAGCAGCTGACGTTAAGATCATCATATTACAATCCAAAAGGATTAATTTAAAATAGGAAACGAACGGGATCAAATGATTATGATGCACTGCTAGAGTTTATAATGCTGCATTATCCACAGCTAAAACGTTGAAATCGGCCAATCGAACTAAACACTTTGATCAAGCAGGGTTGGTGAACACATACGCGAACAACCTTGGCAGCGATCTTACAGCAATATTACATATAATGTATACAGTATAAATACCAATTATATCATAAATTTTATACTAACTGGCACAGCATAAAACAATAGACGAGATATCGAATTAGTTATAGAACTGTTGTTCAAGCCCTATGTTCGTAATGGAGTCTTACAATATTTGTAATATAGAGTAAGTCATGTATGTAAGTATGTAGCTTCAAGTTATGCAGGAAACTGCTTTAGAAACTTTGCGGCCAAATCAATTTTATTGTTTATAAGCTTTTTAAGGCTTTCAAAAGGCTAAGCTATTTAATGGTTGCTTTTAAAAAAAAAGTGTAAATAAAGCAATGGATTCTATTTCAGATATTTTGTATGCAAAATTGCAGTAAAAACTCTGCGATATAACGCTATAACAACGTTACGAAGAGAAACACCCTCACAGTGGGTAAACTAAATTGAAGGATTTGACGAGAAAAAAAGAGGAAATTTGTTTTGCCAGTTACATTTTCTGTTTTGGCTGAGCGTAGTGCGGTAATTGCGAAAATGCAAAATATGCCTTACAATTTTATGTTACTACAAGATGTGGCAGAAATAACAGCAGCGACAAGCAAATACGTATTCCACTGAACAAACTAAGCGGAAACGTAATTTTTCATTTTCTAATTTTTCCGTT
The DNA here is from genome assembly GCA_963662105.1 of Meiosimyza platycephala. Classification (NCBI taxonomy): domain Eukaryota; kingdom Metazoa; phylum Arthropoda; class Insecta; order Diptera; family Lauxaniidae; genus Meiosimyza; species Meiosimyza platycephala. The sequence continues at coordinate 66,514,074 of OY759209.1, read as the reverse complement.
TTTTTTTTTGAGTTTTACTACTTTCAGTATATTCCTTTTAGATTTCTTTTTCTTATTTGAATTTCCAAACGAATGTATTCTGATGAATGCTGATGAAAGCAATGAAAATCAAATTGCGTAAACGTATTTTGGTTTAATTGTTGTTCTTGGGCATTTATTTTTAAGGATAATGATTTTGTAGATTTTAAGGTTAAATTTAAACGTTGATGCTAATTTGAAATAACGACTAATGTAAGGATTTTGTAACATTTATTATCAGAGCTGAACTCACGTTTCTAGATTTGAAATGCTAGGCACGTATCAATTGTTAAATGTACATATGTATATACATACTGTATGTATGTAGTTGTAAAAAGTAGTGCCAAACACTATCCCCAAATTTGTGACTATTTTCTGCCATATTATGGATGCCAATAGTACGTGAATTGGGTTTTATAGTATTTTGTACGCGCTAATACAATACAGTTATATAACAAATAGCAGTGTACTATATGATCCGACGATATAAGTTTCTTGAAAAATTTCTTGAAATTATGCTATGAGATTGATTCCTTAAAAAATGTTTATAAATTAAATATTATTTTCATTGCTACGTTTGTTGTGGAAACCATGACATATGAGTAACATTTAATTAAGCGCTGCAATCAGTAGATAAAAATTCCAATAGTTTTCATGTTATATTTTGACTCTATTTATAGTTTCAGTTGAAAATAAAATACTATAAAAAAATAAAAAACTGATTAGGGTAGAACTTATATTCTTATTGAGATATGTACATTATGGTGATTCAAATTTTTTACTTTTTGTTTTTTCTAGGGTGTTGTTGCTTAAAAAGAAAGTTTATGATATGAAGAAAAAGTTCACGAAAATTCAGCTCTGTGCCTCAATTTTATAAGGTGGCGCTGAAGCCTGTTAGTTGTACATGTAAATTGTATGGAAAAATTGTTTTTTACAGAAAATGTATCTGAATGCATAGGTGATTAATGTTGTTGGGCTGAACAGGGTCGTTTTTCAAAGTAATTTTTGCGCTGAATCTGAATCTGCCTTCAGAATTGACCCATTATATCAGTATTCTGAAATATTTGAGGTTAAGTACCTAAAACATAATGTTTTTTGTCTACTTTCGAGGTCATGTATAGGATTCAAAAAAATTTCATCAGCTTATTTTTAACAAAAGCGTCATTTAGTACCGTCCTTGCCCTTTAAAATGAGCTTTCAACTGATGATCTGTAATGTTTGTTTACAAAGTTACAGTCATTTCAAGGTGACATTAATTTGAAACCCGTTGGGTGATATTGTTGGGTTGCAACCCAAATGCATGTCACTTTAAAATGGCTATTACTTTGCAACGAAACAGCATATATCACCACTTGAAAGCTCATTTAAAAGGGCAATGGCAGTACTAAATGACGGCTTTGTTAAAAATAAGCTGAAGAAATTTTTTTGAATCCTATACATGGCCTCGAAAGTAGACAAAAACATCATGTTTTAGGTACTTAACCTCAAATATTTCAGAATTCTGATATGATGGGTCGATTCTGAGGCCAGATTTAGGTTCAGCGCAAAAAATACTTTGCAAAACGACCCTGTTCAGCCCAACAACATTAATCACCTACTCATTCAGATACCTTTTTAATAAAAAATAATTTTTCCATACAATTTACATGTAAAACTAACAGGCTTCGGCGCCACCTTATAAAATTGAGGCACAGAGCTGAATTTTCGTGAACTTTTTCTTCATATCATAAACTTTCTTTTTAAACAACAGCACCCTAGAAAAAACAAAAAGTAAAAAATTTGAATCACCCTAATGTATATACATACTATGCATGCATGTAGTAGTAACAAGTAGTGTCAAAAACTATCTTCAAATTTGTGACTATTATTTATTTATAATACAATACAGCTATATAATAAATATCAGTGTACTATATGTTCCGAGGATATAAGCTTCTTGAAAAATTTTGTGCAATTACGCTATGAGATCGATTCCTTAGAAAATTTCTATAAATTTAATATTAATTTTATTGCTACGTTTGTTGTGTAAACCATGACGTATGAGTAACACATAATTAAGCACTGCAATCAGAAAAAAAAAATTCCAATACTTTTCATGTTTCGATTCTATTTATCGTTTCAGTTCAAAATAAAATACTATAAAAAAATAAAAACTTTGATTACGGTCGAACTTATATCTTTATTGAGATATGTATGTACATTAGACCTGTTCAGAAATTTACGAAATATGAATTTTTTAATGGGCTGAAAGCCTATCTGAAGCTCTATGAATTTAAATAAGATTTGCATAAAAGAAAATTGAAAAATATTTCTGTTAGATATTGCGCTTTTGGCCGGAAGGTCGAATTCGGGTGTTAATCTGAATTTTATAAGGTTCTCTCAGAAACACTTAAATAACTTTTATTTTAGAAAATATTTCAAGATAAAAATAATACAGTTTTCCTATGTTTAGTCTAAGTAACCAGTTCTTAAGGTCAGAAACTTTTAAAATTGTTTCAATTCTATTTTACAACACTTAAAACATCTAATTTTAGATTTTTTTCAGAAATTCCAACTTTAACCTTAAATAATTCCGAGAAAAAAATTTCCAAAAATTTTTAAATGTGCTTTGTGCTTAATTGAAAGAAGCCAGTTATTTTTGACCGTCTTTAAATTTCTTCATTGAAAAGAAAATGTACAAATTGATGATGTTACATATTTTTGATATTATTTTTACTTGCCCTACTAATATGCTATTGATTTTGTATTTGAATAAGGATCTAACCCTTTAAAAGTATTTCATTGTCTTATATGTTCAATTGTACCCTAAAAATGATAAATCCAAAAGTGCAATTAAGCTTCGGCTTGGACTTTTGAGGACTGTGGAAATTTGTTCATTTTTTTTTTTTTTTTAACTATAACTCTAAAACTATACATTTTTAATGCCTACACATCATATAACTTTTTGTAGAGAATCAGATTTCCTATCAAAATGGCACTTTAATAAGGTCAAAAAACTTATTTTTTAAATAAGTTAAGTCAAAAAGACTATTTAAAAAACCCGAATATTTTCAATTTGTTGTCCTTATTTGAATTTTTGTATATAACTTTTTTCTGTGTGGATTTAGGCAGAAAAGAAAGATGACACACAGTGTAACATTAGCGGACATAAAGAAAAAAAAAGTTCCGAATTTCTTAAAAACTAATGCATAGATCGACAAAAAAATCTTCAACTAAGAGCAATCTATAAGCATTTTCGAAATATGAGGAAATTTGAATGAACAGCATGCACTTGAAGTTTTATTCTAAAAATTTACAATTTTAGTTTTATGCAATTCAATATCTCAAGTTTAGCTGTTATTATCTCCAAAACTATGCAGTCAATTTACAAACATATACACATTTTTGAAAAGTTTGAGTTTGTGTTTTCCAAAAATAGTATTTTTGAGAATATTGAAGAATTAGTTTGGCTTCAAGGTCAGTTACAAGAAAACTTCTTTAAGAAAAATAAATTTGCAAAACTTGACAAAGTTAAGCAGAGGGAAGCAAAAAATATATTCTTCGATTTTGCTTAAACTTCTGTATAATAATAATACATTCAATACAAATAGATAATAAAAATATATATTTGCACTTTTTTGTTATATATGTGTGAAATTCAATAATATCTTACACCACATTTTCGTAGAAAAATGTCTGAAACCGAAATATGCGAATGGAGTGAATTATGCGAATGTTTGGTGAGTAATTTCGGATATTTGTTTTCACTGATGCAGGTCATGTTATATATTTTTTAAAAATATCTAAATATCTCTAAAGTTTGCATAATTTTATTGAATGGTTTAAAAGCAGTTGTGCATTTCGATGTTCTTGATATATAGTAAAGTGAGTAAAACTGGAAATGTTTCTTAACTTTAAGTGTGAATAGCAAAAAATATAGTCTTCGATTATGCTTAAACTTCCGTGTAGTGATTATACGTTCAATACAAATAGGTGACAAAAGAATAGACTTTCTTTTTTACGTAATATGTACAAAATTCAATAATTACTTATAGTACTTTTTTCAAGAAAATTGCCTTAAATGACCACATAAAAACGGTTAAATTGCTTTAAATTATGTTGCACACATAATTAGATTTTAGTTGTGCACTCTCACTTCTAGTTGTATCAAATTCGAACGAAAACCACGCCTACCGCCCATACAAAGTGACCACACAAATATGGTAAATTCTATTTAAAATCCATACAAATTATATGTTAAGTTTAAGAACTTCAAATTTTGTACATCAGCTAGGGAAAATTCGAATCGTGATCTTATTGTTTCACTTTTAATTAATTCTTGAAGCTTAGGACATATACTATCAGATTCCACCTTTGAAAATTTCAATATGGCAGTTCCAATATGACGGCCGGAAGCAGTATCTCCAATGACGCCGTAATTACGGTAGATCCACCGTAATTTGGCCCAATCTACCGTCTACCGTAAACATCCATTACGGTGTCGTATTCCACCGTAATTTCGCTTACGAATAACCAAGCGGCTTTTTTTAGTTTTATTGCTCAGTGTGCTCTCTCTCTGCCCCACTCTAATGCAGAATGTGAGCGTATTGTCAGTCATGTCAACGACATTAAGACGAAAAAAAGAAATAATTTGTTGACGAAGACAATAAAGGGCAATATTTTCGCCCAACAATCCATAAAAAGGATTGGCAAAAATTGTGTTGATTTTAGGCCAACCACTACCACGATCCAAAAAATTAAACTTTCCATGTATGAAAAAGATGTTTCATTAGAAGATTCGGACTCAGAATAACTGTAAGTAGGTTTCTTCATTTAGATATACATATCAGAGATGTGCATGAATGCATTCAAACGCAATTGTGAAACACTCACACAAAACGAATTGTGAATCAACACTAAGCATCAAACATGTGAAACGAATGAAAACACTGCTCACTCAAAGCGAATGCGAATGCTGCCGTGCTGTACTTTTTCTCGCATTGCTGTTGCTTGTCCTTGTTTTCCTTGAAGGCAACGAACACACTACAAAGACAAGCACTATTCACTCAAACCTCAATCATTCATTTCTATTTCTATGCAACGAATTATATGGCTATGCAACGAATGCGATGGCTATGCAACGAATGTTATTGCGCAGCATTGAATGCTTTTGCTATTGATTTTAGTTTCACTACTTTTTTATAAGACAAATAATACCAAGAAAAGTACTACACTACTTGAGAGCAATAAAAATGGATGCACGAGCTCAAATCATTAATTGCATACGAAGCAAATTAGCAGATTATATGAGGTATTCGATGCTGCGCAATAGCATTCAATGATGCGTAATGGCATTCAATGCTACGCAATAACATTCGTTGCATAGCCATAGCATTCGTTGCATAGCCATATAATTCGTTGCATAGAAATAGAAACGAATGATTGAGCTTCGAGTGAATAGTGCTTGTCTTTCGTGTATGTTCAAAGAAAGCAAAGACAAGCAATGGCAATAAAATTAAAAGGCATTGCACTGCAGCATTCGTTTTTTATGTTGTCGAATGAAAGCACGGCAATAGCAATGAATAAACGAATGGTAAATTAAAACGAGCCACTCATTGCACATCTCTGATACATATGTGCATTTCCACAGAAATTAACATTTTAGTCGGCCACGTTTTCGATTTGATTTTGGAGTACATCCTTCAGCCATGGTTTTCTTGAAGTTATATTTTGAATTAATATTAAATTTTAAACTATTAAAATTCACAAATCTATTTTTTAAAATTGAATTTAAAGTAAGAAATACGTGTAACTTTTTGTTTTTTAAAATTGAAATTTTATGTTGACAACTAGTCACAAAATCTAGTTTTTCTGATTCTGACCACTATATTGCTGTGATAGTGAATTTTATGAAAATTAATAAAATAGTTTTACATATTTAAATTTTATAAAGATCACTTTTTTAGAAAAGTTCGTTTTTCACCTTATTAAAATAGTTTTACGTTAATTACATATAATATTCTATTTTTATCCTGTACAAATATTCTGAGCAGTGTGTAATAATACCATAATTTACACCGTAATTTACACCGTAATTTTTAAACTGATGCACCGTAATTAACTTCAAAACACGGTAATTCAACCCTAGAAACACGGTAATCTAAAATTTTTAGTTGGAGACACTGGTCGGAAGCCGGAGAAAAATCGAGTGTCCAGCAAAAAAATCTTGTAAAAATAAAAATTTCCAACCGATCGTTTTTTGGCTCAAATTGTAGCTCTTAAAAAGCGTGGCGTGAAAGGTTGACAGAATTCATCATGGCGGATCCAATATGACGGTCAAAAATCCAATATGGTGGCCGAATTTTTGAAAGTCAACCGATTTGCACCAAATTCGGTATACAGGGTCTTCGGGGTAACTGATCACGAATACGAAGTCAAATTTTACAAAATCAAGATGGCGGATTCAAGATGGCGGATGTGTTTTTTAAAAATCAACCGATTTGTACCAAATTTGGTATACGGGGGTTTCTGGGGTCGCTGATTACGAACCCAAGATCAGAAATTTAAAATTCAAGATGGCGGACCCAATATGGTGGATTAGGGTATTGAGTTTCCGCCATATTGGGTCCGCCATCTCAAATTTTAAATTTCTGACCATGGATTCGTATTTAGCGACCCCAGAAACCCTCGTATATATGTATATTTTTCAAAAAAATAACAAAAGCACGTGAAAGCTGTTAACTGGTATTAAATGGTTTTTTATTTCCTTTTAAAGAAGGTAAAAACTTGACCACATTTTTTTCAGCCTTATTTTTAAAGAAGAAAGATACCTGCTTGTAAAATTTTGTAGAAAAAAAATTTAAAAAAAAAATGTTTTTTTGTATGAGAGCTATGCTTGATTAAGAACCGATTTTATTAATTTTCACAAAATCTCTTAATCTTTACAAAAAACAGTCCATGCCAAATTTCACTGCTCTACGACAACTTCTTATAGTTTTGGCTGTGACGTAGTTTCCGTCAAAATGGTGATCCACAAAAGAATTTTTGATGAAAATTGGCTGAGATATGGTCGTTCAAAGCTTTATACTATGGTATGACTTTACCAATTTTTCACCTTTTGTTATTTTTAATTTTTACACACAAAAATAATGTTTATTCGGTAAAAAAGTTATCTTCATCTTTCGTTTGAAAAAATTAAAACTAACAAAAGGTGAAAAATTGGTAAGGTCATACAATAATAGATAGCTTTTTTTTCATTATTTTTCAATTTTCATCAAAAATTCTTTTGTGGATCACCATTTTGACGGAAACTACGTCATCTTTCTTTTCTGTGAACCAATGACTATTCCTAAATCCACACAGAAAAAAGTTATACACAAAAATTTAAATAAGGACAACAAATTGAAAATATTCGGGATTTTGAAATAGTCTTTTTGACTTAACTTATTTCAAAAATATGTTTTTTGACTTTATAAAGTGCCATTTTGATAGGAAATCTGATTCTCTACAAAAAGTTATATGATGTGTAGGCATTAAAAATGTATAGTTTTAGAGTTATAGTTAAAAAAAATAAAAAATTAACAAATTTCCACCGTCCTCAAAAGTCCAAACCGAAGCTTAATTACACTTTTGGATTAATCATTTTTAGGGTACAATTGAACATATAAGACAATGAAATACTTTTAAAGGGTTAGATCCTTATTCAAATACAAAATCAATAGCATATTAGTAGGGCAAGTAAAAATAATATCAAAAATATGTAACATCATCCATTTGTACATTTTCTTTTGAATGAAGAAATTTAAAGACGGTCAAAAATAACTGGCTTCTTTCAATTAAGCACAAAGCACATTTAAAAATTTTTGGAAATTTTTTTCTCGGAATTATTTAAGGTTAAAGTTGGAATTTCTGAAAAAAATCTAAAATTAGATGTTTTAAGTGTTGTAAAATAGAATTGAAACAATTTTAAAAGTTTCTGACCTTAAGAACTGGTTACTTAGACTAAACATAGGAAAACTGTATTATTTTTATCTTGAAATATTTTCTAAAATAAAAGTTATTTAAGTGTTTCTGAGAGAACCTTATAAAATTCAGATTAACACCCGAATTCGACCTTCCGGCCAAAAGCGCAATATCTAACAGAAATATTTTTCAATTTTCTTTTATGCAAATCTTATTTAAATTCATAGAGCTTCAGATAGGCTTTCAGCCCATTAAAAAATTCATATTTCGTAAATTTCTGAACAGGTCTAATGTACATACATATCTCAATAAAGATATAAGTTCGACCGTAATCAAAGTTTTTATTTTTTTATAGTATTTTATTTTGAACTGAAACGATAAATAGAATCGAAACATGAAAAGTATTGGAATTTTTTTTTTCTGATTGCAGTGCTTAATTATGTGTTACTCATACGTCATGGTTTACACAACAAACGTAGCAATAAAATTAATATTAAATTTATAGAAATTTTCTAAGGAATCGATCTCATAGCGTAATTGCACAAAATTTTTCAAGAAGCTTATATCCTCGGAACATATAGTACACTGATATTTATTATATAGCTGTATTGTATTATAAATAAATAATAGTCACAAATTTGATTGATTCAAATTTTTTACTTTTTGTTTTTTCTAGGGTGCTGTTGTTTAAAAAGAAAGTTTATGATATGAAGAAAACATACACGAAAATTCAGCTCTGTGCCTCAATTTTATAAGGTGGCGCCGAAGCCTGTTAGTTTTACATGTAAATTGTATGGAAAAATTGTTTTTTACAGAAAATGTATCTGAATGCATAGGTGATTAATGATGTGGGGCTGAACAGGGTCGTTTTTCAAAGTAATTTTTGCGCTAAATCTGAATCTGCCCTCGGAATTGACCCATTATATCAGAATTCTGAAATATTTGAGGTTGATTACCTAAAACATAATGTTTTTTGTCTATTTTCGAGGTCATATATAGGATTCAAAAAAATTTCATCAGCTTATTTTTAACAAAATCGTCATTTAGTACCGTCCTTGCCCTTTAAAATGAGCTTTCAACTGATGATCTGTAATGTTTGTTTGCAAAGTTACAGCCATTTCAAGGTGACATGAATTTGAAACCCGTTGGTTAATATTGTATGGTTGCAACCCAAATGCATATGCATGTCAGTTTAAAATGGCTATTACTTTGTAAGGAAACATCATATATCACCACTTAAAAGCTCATTTTAAAGGGCAAAGGCGGTACTAAATGATGGCTTTGTTAAAAATAAGCTGAAGAAATTTTTTTGAATCCTATACATGGCCTCGAAAGTAGACAAAAACATCATCTTTTACATAGAAAACTTCAGAAAAGAAAATTTTACAGGAAATAAGGAAAACAAATTTCTTCACCTGCAAAACTAAAGTTCGGGTCAATATAAATTTCAAATCTCTGAATTGGATTCAAGTTTTTCTAAGGTGAATTTCTTAGACCAATTCCAGATTACGCATTAAAAAAAAGTTGGAGTCGACGAGTATTGAACCCACGTACTGTGAGCTATGAGTTCATAGTCCTAACCCCTAGGCCACGCTGCCTGCTTTATAGCAGATTTTTATTATGCCTTTTGTTCACTGTGTCTACAATATTTTGTGTCAATTAAGGATAATCTATTTTTAAAAATTTCCTCATAATTTAATAAAAGCTATGCTTTTTTTATGGGATCACTCTGTATGTTCGATTTTAGGTAAAAACTAGGTTTTAACTTAAAGCGCTCTTAATTTTGCGACTTTAACTACGGGCCATACTGTTTGAGGCAGGAGTGGGAATTCAAGTTTTATATAGACTTTCAAGGAATTGCAAATTTTCTAATTATGAATATAAAAAATTCTCTATGTTTTTGACCGATTTTCTAATTTTTTTTTTATTTTTTGTTTGAAATGAAATACAGTACTTAAAGATCGTAAGTATTTTCTAAATGAAGTGGTTCAAGAGATCATCTGGGGACAGGTGACAGCTAAGTTTATTCACACCTTCGTCTTATATACATATATTTTGAATTTTTGAATAAATAATCAAATCAAGGCTGCTCATAGAGGTTGCGCTACAAAGCAATTCGAATCTGTATAAAGTAAGTAATTTGGGAATCACTTAAAAGACTTTCAACAATCCCCCCATCTTTGAGCTTTTTCTTTCTTCATCCACCCCTACGCAAGTAAGTGCGTATTTTAGTGTATGCGCATGTGTTTCAATGTGCATTTGCAACTTGTAACAAATTCCAAGTTCGGAATAAATCAAAGTGAAAAATGAAACATTTTTTTTTATATCATTGTTCTTGTTTTTTGCTTTGGCATCTTTCATTGCAATGCATTGATTTGTAAGCTTATTTGGCAAAAAGGACCCAATTTTTTCCTGCCAACTGCTGTTGTTAGCTCTTTTTTTTACCGCATGTTATAACATTAGCATGTACCCAGCAAACATTTGCAAGATTTTTGCATCTGCCATCTTCCAGGTGATGAAGTTTTGTGTAACTCTTTTAGAAGAGTAAAACTGATATTCAGTTAAATTAAATTTTTCATGTTATATTATTGAAATTAAATTAAAATGTCACAAATTTCAAGCAATTATCCATGCAAGTTACGTAAATAGAATAGAACAATAATTTCAGGTCCTCAATGACTTAATAAATACTTTCATATCGTCTTTAACTACTTATCACTTTACATCAGAGTATGTGCTCGCACGCGATTAAAACCATCAGCACCGCAATTGTAATATGACTCTTTCGCCATTGAAAATGTTTGCTGGGAGGTGCAAATCGGAGATATGTGTGTTTGTGTGCACTATGCATGTGTGCAAGAAGTGCTGTTGCATGCAAATCATGGCGCCTGGAGGTTTTCAACGAAATGATGCAAATGCGTACACCATCAGTTGATGATACGGATACGTTTTTTACAGCATTAAAATCAATCAGGAACAGGATTTATTTTTGCTGACTAATGGAATGTGAGTTGGTTGAGTAATAATTGTGAAAAACAGATATTTTATCTAAATGTATACTGAACAAAATACTGTTGACAGATTTCACATCATGATGAAAAATTGTGTGAAGTGAGGAGTTCAGGTTCTTAAGTCAAATGAAAAAGTATTTAGTTATCTAGTACAGGGACCCTTACTAAACTTGCAATGATTTTCTAAGGATAAGCATTTTTAACAAAAATGTATTGAATCGTAGTCCTTCTGGAACGCAAATCGCTTTGTAAATATTATTGAAGAATATCGAATTTTAATTTTTAAATACTTAAGCTACGAGTATAAGAACAAGTTTCTTTCAATACCAATGGGTAAAAAAGTGACTTCATATAAATAAATTGAAAACTAAACAACTTCTCAACATGTTGGGTATATTTTAATGATACTACATTAAGCGTCCGTTTATCAGACATTTTAAGCTCAAAAGAAAGATACTACTGCTACTCCTATTCTATAACGCCGTTACGAGCAAAGGGACTGAACAAAATTCCAAAAGTTATTTCGCTCATAAGTTCATTGTCCTATGTCGTGCCTGCCTGTTCCGATTTTTCTTATATTGTCTGGGAATTTCCACAGCTCCGATCGAAAGATTTCCGAGTGGCAGTGCCGGATTGACTTTTCGAGGACCGGGCCTTAAAACTGGAAAGGGCTACGTAGAACTAAGTATCAAAAAATTATATGATCAAAATAAAAAAGGTGATTTTCGTTCCAAAAATTATCAGAAAAACAAGGTACTCCTATTTATGCATTAATCCACACAACATCTTGCCATGTAGAAGACCGTCTTGATCTCGGGGTCCGGGACCTGAGCTTTTTTAAACATCCTCAAAGTGCTGTTGTGGCTGAGCCAAAAGAAAAAAAAAATAACGACTGAAGAGTTTAAATATTCTGAAGTGATAATCTTTGGACAAGACGAGTTCATGTTATGATTCTTTTCAGATGGTATTTTTCTCATTCAAAACTGTCCCAATTTTTTTTGCTAAAAATTCTAATCCCTCCCTTATTATTAACAAAAATTACCATACATTATATAAATATTAGAGGTTTTCTTACATTTTCGGTATTTATGGGTAAAATGCCACAAAAACCTTACTCAATAGAGACATTTTACGACTTAATTCGGGAACACAATACTTACTTACAACGTACACTTTACTTTTTCCTTAATTTGCAAGTTAAGGACATAAAACTGAAAAGTCCTGATTTTTAGTCCCAACAATCACGGGATTAAAAAGTGTGTCCAGAATTAAACTCCCTAGTATGTGTTTATGAAGCAAAACATTTTTAAATCTTTTAAACTAAAAAAATAAAAACTTTTTTTTTGCGGAGTAAGTGCAAGTGAGAATTTATTTTAAAGTTTTTGTTTTAATATGGTCTCTCGAAGCTTTAAAATGATATATGTTTTCGTTCAGCACTAAAACTGCTATAATGGAGAGCCTGTGGGCAAAGTTACAGTATATTTTCACATAAATTCTTTTTGCACGCAAAACAATGTTCGGTGTGTAGTGAAAGAAAGAAAAGAAACTAAACTTTAAAAGGTGAAGTAAGAAATATCGAGAAAAAACCTAAAAGAAGGAAATAAGTTAAACTCGCCACTGCCAATGGGTTAAGTTTTTATGACGAAATTCGCGTTTGGCTTAAATAAATTATAACGGTTTAGGTGATATAATAGCATCACGTTCAGCAGTAAAATGTAGAACCACACATACCTACATACCCATATACCTTACGCACACTAATGCCATTTCTTCGTTGCCCACTTGGAACTGTCGAGTGCACTCGAAGTAATGACATACTCGTGTGTCATCATGTCTTCTTAGTGAGCAATAGGGTGGGTCGATTTTGGACTTTTTTCGATTCGAGATTTCTAATAGTGCGGAACAGTTGCCTTATTACTTCCTGATTCCAATGCAATTTTCCGTTTTGAGATCGGACTGCATCTTCAACCCCAACTTCGGCCTTGAAATTTCGGAAATTGATCATGGCAAAATGTTTGAAACAAAAGTTGTTTGTCGCGTTATTAGCTACCGAAATGGTATACATGATCATGGCCGTAGGACGAACAGTTCCCGAGATACGAGCGAAAAGGCGGCGCGCCGCAACGCAAGGTGAAAATCGGCTTGCGGCCACACTTCTCCCTGAATGCGCCAACAATGACGTCTGTAGTGACTTCATACCAACACACATAAACAACAACACATAAGAAACACTATACACAAAAACAACTAAAATTGTTGTTTTATATGTTAAAAAATTCAAAATAAATCTAAAAAAGTATATAATTAAAAATTTAAATAATATCAAAAATAAAAGTTAAATAAAAAATAAAATATAATGAAATAGACAAGGCTCTATAGGTCTCCACACAAATACTTTTTCATCGAGTTCCTTCACTCTTGTAGGGGATTTCGCCGAATGCTATCACTTACATTCTCTCAACAGAACACAAAACTCAACATGTCTGTATCTAAATTTAAATTTAGACAGAAATGTCCTGTGTTTGGCATATATCCGTACGATCTCACTGAGTCCCAGCTACCCAGTTACCAGGATGTTCTTTTGTGTTATCAGTTTGAAAGATTTCGTATAGGGCGACTCCGAGGCGACAATTATGAACCTAGGAGTAAAGATGTTTCAGAAATAGTTGCAAAAAAGGTTGAAAATATTTTCAAAAAGTCATCTATTCCGATAGTCTCACACACCAGAGTTCTACAAATGCTCACCACATATCATAAGAAATTTCTCACACTTAAACAAATGTTTTTAAGGAACCAAATAGGTTTGCGCTCTAAAAGAGACGACTTTGTCTCTTCTGCCGCAGAATTATTTGACATCGCTGCTTGTAAATGCATTTCTTTTTCTTCATGCAATTGTTCAAAGGAAAAGAAAGTTCCTATCATTGAACAACCATTTCTCTTGGACCAGAGAGCCAGAAGAATTGGCCGCATTGGAAGTGTTGATCTACCTGAAACAAAAAAGACTACAAAGAGAAATGAACGTAAAGAAAAGCTTTCAAAACGTCATTCAATATCAACACTTACCAGAAAAGTATCAGCTACAACACGTGACCATTCAGATCAACCAGACACTCACACAGATGACAACAATGTCGGTGCGTCACACATACAATAGATTCTTCCAAAAACGATGCTGATGCTGAATTTTCTCTTCCATCCTCTAAAATCAAACAAAACTCACTATTATTAGAACACACTGCTTTAGCTGCCCAAAGATTCGGATTAAGTGACAGAGCAGCGACCTTGATTGTTTCATCTGCCTTTCTGGAAGCCAAAAAAGCAGGTTTGATAACAGAGGATCAGGCTAACTTTGTCACTGACAAATGCAATATTGGTCGAGTAAAAAAAAGTGTTGGAATTAAGCTCGAAAACACCGAAAGTATTGACTCTGTATACGGGCTGTATTTTGACGACCACAAAGACAATACACTCACCCAAGTCCGCGAAAGTGAAAAGTACTACCACGACACTGTCATAGAGGAATATATTTCTCTTGTAGCGGAACCTGGTTTTCATTACTTTGGCCACGTCACCTCTCCTTCCGGGTCAGCTGAGGATGAGATGCAAGCTATATGGCAACATTTACAAGACAATTCAGTAAATGTGGAACATCTAGAAGTTGTCGGTGCTGATGGCATCAACACGAACACAGGTGCCAAAGTTTAGTACAAAATCTGATTTTATCAATCAATTTGATACAGATTCAGACTAAAACAAGCCTGACGTATGGTTGGTTGGTTGGGTTGGGCGTGGGAGGAACCCGAAGTGCAGCCACTTCCACGTGGTGGGTTCTGGGTAATCAACACAGGTTAGCTGAGAGCTGCAACAATTTTCACCTTGCGTTGCGGCTCGCCGCCTTTTCGCTCGTATCTCGGGAACGGTTCGTCCTACGGCCATGATCATGTGTACCATTTCGGTAGCTAATGACGCGACAAACAACTTTCGGTTCAAACATTTTGCCATGAGAGGCATATTTCAGGCGCTAGGTAGGAAATTTCACGATTTTAGGCAAATTTCCGAAATTTCAAGGCCGAAGTTGGGGTTGAAGATGCATGCAGTCCGATCTCAAAACGGAAAATTGCATTGGAATCAGGAAGTACTAAGGCAACTTTTCCGCACTATTAGAAATCTGGAATCGAAAAAAGTCCAAAATCGACCCACCCTAGTGAGTAATGTGTCGAATAGCCGAAAATAGAGTGCTTTTGTAAAGTTGTTACCTCGGAGATTGAATTCTACTCGAATTTCATTTGACCTATATTTTCAAAATTAGCTATATATACTGCACTTTTGGCTATTGCAGTAAAGTTTGATGGTGAACGCGTGATGCTGATCAGGTATATACATATGTACTTTTATGTACCTATCACGCGCAAATACCTTGAGTGTAGGGTATAATAAACAAACGCTAAGTATTTCATTATTTTCTCTCAGAGATCTTACACATAAGTTTTGCAGTGAATTCATGGACGTCAACATAATTTCGAAGAAAATTCCTTACGACATTGAACAACATAACATTTTAAAAGGCAAAAACTTGGAGAAATATTCAAATTTGTGTGGGTGGAGGGCGTGTTTTCAATACTATACAGTATAGTCGAAGAGGTAACCTAAATATTAAATTTCATTCATTTATTGCGCTTCATTTTCACATAAACGTGATTTCCATAGACAGTCTGATGAGCTTGGCTAAATCGACTAATGAGGTTAAGCTGTTCAAAAATATATATACATAATTATCTGTTCTGATACTCCCCTTCTAAGGACAATATGAATATACCAATTGGTTGGGTAGCTTGTATTGCGCTTATAACCACCGCAGCATTTTATGAATAATAAGTTAGTAAGCTGCCACTTGATGTTAGCAGTCATGCTTTTGCTGTTTCAAATCCAGAAAAATACTAGGATAATTAGAAAGAAATTAAATTTTTAACTCTCTTCTTCCAACTCTATCAATCACTGTGTCATTTTTTTTAAACAAAAACTTAACCACATAACCTGGACCATAATTGACCAAATTCCAATTGGGTAGCGCCAAAACTAAGTATCACACAAAGATGCCAACCTACTAACAAAAAGAAAAAACATCTCTATTATTATCCTTTGCACTCGGTTGCAGTGTGGCAGCTCCAGCAAAGAGTTCTATCACATAAAATGGTAATCATCCACATATAACCAGAACAAAAACCCTAAGAAAACTTGAAAAGATAAAAAAGGTGAAAAAAAAAGAATTATATGGGCGGTAACACAAAAAAAGGGTTGCCACCAGGCGCACAAGGATATAAGGCTGCTGATAACAATGGCAACAGAAGCAGGAGCAGCAGTGGATACAAAGGTTCTTGGATTAAGGAATTGAATACAAATTATGCAATTATGTGGATAACAGAGGCAGAAACAACAAATTTATACGAAGAAAACGAGATGAAAATGTTTACAAATAATGTGTTGTGGTTAAGAATATAGTTCTTGTTGTTGTTTTTTTGAGTATAAACTCTATATTGTAGTACTTTTTTTCTCTTGTTGCTGGCTTGCAAGTAATTTCAAAAGACTCAACTTTTTTGTATTCTTAATATTAAGTAACATTAAACCCTTAGTTTGTAAATTATTGTAGTAGGACCTAAAGTCAAGTCAAGATTGCTCAATTTTCTATTTATGCGTGGAATATTAAATGAAGATTTTCGTTGTTATAAAAAGAACTATAAAACTTCTTTAAATATTTAAAATACGAGGCTTACATATCAATTGAAGAATTTTGCATATTGACTATGGACATGAAAGGATTTTGTAGCGAATCGAGGACTTTCAATGTAAATGATTTCGAAATAAAGCTAATACTTGTATCATTTTAATACTTTAACAATTCAGTAGTCTAAGGCAAAATAGCATGCCGCACGTCACCAAATGTTTTACAAAATGCACACATTGGCAATTTTTTTTATTGGTGATGACATTGTGATACTAGTCCTCAAGTCAATAGACTTAAATAGGTAAAGTCCTTTCTAACAAATATTTAAAAACAATACCACCGTTCTCATTGAGAATGATACATAATTTCGATTCGTTTACTATATCGATTTCGATTACGGCGTTAACCCGAAGACTTCAGAGCTTCAAAAAAAAAATTTTAAACTTTTTTAATAAATTATATGAAATCTTTAATTACACTTGCCGACACCAGAAATGTTCCATGATATTTCTTAATTTTTTATGATTTAATAAGGTCCCCTAAGTTCAAAATAATTTTTGATAGATTTTTCTCACGGTTAGTTTTTTTTTTTAAATTTATTTTAGTGTATTTTCGGTGTATTTTCAGTTTTTAGGCTATATCTCTTTCAAATATAAACCGATTTTGTTCGAATAAATTTTGAAAAACAGGCAATAAAATTCCCCACAAAGAAAATAAAAGTTTTGGTTTTAACATACAGGTTACAAGATAAAAGCTGACACATTTGAAAAATTTGAGCTCTTTAATTACAAAGAGGAAACTCTTCAAAAGAAAATAATACCAAGTTTTTGAAAATCCGTTCATAAATGCCAAAGTTATAGCCAATTTAGTGTAAATTGTCATAATATCATTTTACCATTTTTACCAATTTTTCAGTTTTTTTTTATTTATAGGCTATTAGTACAGTCATTTGGTTAAAAAAAGATGTTACCTGGAAAGTTTTCCGGGAGTTTTGAAAATGGGTAATTTTACAGATTTCGATGTGCTCTTTCCGAATATCAATTTTGCTACCTCGTATTTTTGAAGCTCTCGCCGCCATATTGGAAAAACGGCACCAAAAATCAGATTTTTTGACAATACTATCTCCTTTCCAACTCATTTTAAAAAAACGTATATACAAAAAAGAGACTAGAGGATGCCTTCGTCATTGAAAAGGGATAATGAAAATGGAGCAAGTTCGTACGTAAGGAAATTTTCAAGTTCCTTTTCAAATTCTTTTGAAACCACATATTCTGCACAACAATATTTTTCAATTGACTACACAATAAGTTTCTAATCATCTCTTGATATCGAGCTGCATTCGCCGTAATTGCATTGCCATTTTGAATTGATGTTCTTGGCTCTTTAGTTAGTAACACTTGTGCTAACAGCTGTGAACGACCACTACGATGATAAATTCTGCTTCTCTGATCTTGAACTGAGCCATTTAAATATAATAATGATAAGCTTAATAGCACGGTTTGTCGGAGCATTTTCTCTACCGTTTTTTGAACGAAATGTTTTTCCAATTTCTGAATTACTTTCACCATATTTAAAATAAGCTTTAATAATGAAAACTCGTTGTTCATATCTAAAAAAAAATAGCTGTAATCTAGTACCTGTAAAAAACTGACGGCAAATTTAAAAAGATACCTCAAATTTATGTATTATATGTCTGGTTACGAATTCGAGAACCCACCACTTTATCGCATTACGTGACAGGTAAACGATTCTTTATTCGGTGCAAAATTTATAAAATTCTATTTGAAGAGCTCGGCATATTTACAACAAAGTGGAATCAACTTTTTTAAAATCAAAAGAAAAAGTTTATTCGAAAACTTTGATATATCTCAGAAAGTAAACGTTATAGTAGAGGAGCCCACGATGCTAAATGTGGAGTTACTCGAGCGTCGCGGGGACCTATTGGATTTTGAAGATTAGGTGGAAGGAAGAAAAAAAGGTAATATAATGTTTAACCCTTCACCGGTGGGGGAAGTCACTACAGGCTTTCAAAAATGTAAAAAAAACATGTACATGGATTTACTCGAGCGCGTCAGATATTGATGGTGTATATGCTGGGACATGCCTCTGATGACGGAGATATATTAATCTGCCGATTTGCATGGTGGGCGTAGCCGTACGGATGAGTTAAAAATGAAAAAAAAAACATTTACTCGAGCGCGTCAGATATTCATAAGGGATGTTAAGTGATCCCAAACGAAGCTCCCATTCCTTAGACTGACGATTCGGATGTGACGCAAGCGAGTGGCCACCTTTCGAAAATGCAAAAAAAAAACGATATTTGTAGTTACTCAAGCGCGTCAGATTTTTATACAGACGGTTCAGCTTGATGTCCTGGTCATGCTGATCCATAATCTGACGATTATCTGGAGGAGTTTGCTTAATCTAACCGTTTGAAAAATTTTTTTTTCATGATTTTTTTTTTTCTTAAATTTTAAAAATTTTAAAAATCCCAATCAGTGATGCCATTTGGGTTTTGTGAAAATGTTCAGAATCGAGACTTGAAATGTACTTTTAGAGGCCGAATGTCCTTTTTGTCTTGAACACCCAATTTTACTTAGATTTATCTATAGTTTCTAAAAAAAAAATCTCATTTTGCCACCTGAAAAACCTTAACAAACTGACATATATTTCACACATTGCGATTATTTAGAAAAAAATTTTATTATCATAAACTGTCCAAATGTACCGAAAATGTACTGAAAATGTCCTGAAAATTATTTAAATGTACTAAAAATAACGCACTCGCTGAAGAATGGCGTATGAATAAAAGCCCTTTTGCAATCCTCGAAACGTTTAGAAACAGATGCTCATGACATCTATTAATCAACCTTTCTCTTTTATACTAAAAATAGGTTATTGATAAATTTCGGACATTATCTTATTTTATAGCGGCAATATAAATTTCGAAATTGGTAATACGTACATATTGAATTTGTCTTTCCTCCTATGTTCCACATACATTTTGACGCAAACGAAAATAGTACCAAAAAAGATGGGTTTCCGGAAAACCGTACTATGGTATTTTAGCTATGAAAATAGTATCAATTTTGGTACTAAAGTACCGTCTGTGCCAACACTGGTGGAGACGGTGCGTGAGTGTGAGAGAGATAGACACGGAGTGGGGAATACATAAGGTGACCATCCGTTCCGTATTTCCCGGCACAGTGTTGTATTTCAGTGTGATATTTTGGATTTTTTTTTTTTAAGAAATACGGTACGTAAAAAAAAAGAAGAATAATGAACAGCTAAAAAGAATAAGGAACAACTAAATTATTTGTATATTAAGTTCCTAAAAACCAAAAAATTTAGCTACACGCGCTAAACTTTAATGACGAATTTTGTTGCTTCGGCTTGTGGAAATCGGCAGATTATATGTTTTCCGTTATCCTTGAATTATTTCCTTCAAAATAAAAAAAAATTTGACCGCGCTCGAGTAAATCCAGGTGACGTTTTTTTTTTGCAAGTTTGTGACCCTGCCACTCCCTTGCGTCACGGTCATATCGTCAGATTAGTGAAATGTAGGCTCTTTAGCATGTAATTAACCCACCATGTCTTAATCTGACGCGCTCGAGTAAATCCAGCTATCGATTTTTTTTTACTATTCTGACCGGCTCTCCTACACTAGCGGTGTAGGTGCAAGGTATCCCCCATATCTTAATCTGACGCGCTCGAGTAAATCCCGAAATCCCCGCTTGGGCTCCCCTACTATTAGAAAGTTTTGCAGCGCACTGTCTTACATTCTCATTTAAAAAATTCTTCCCAAATACAACGTGGCGTATGAGTAACTTTAAATTCACATGGTTAATAAAATCACATATTCGGACTGCGATTCACGATAAAAAAATAAGCACGTATGTTGTTCACATATACGTACTACTTTAAAAGTAATTTTTTAAACTTAATTACAAGTCCATTAAAATTAAATTCTACCATAATTGATTAGCTAAAAACCGAGAAAATAGTATATTACATATTGTCGAAGCGCTTCAGAGCTTTTCTCTGGCAATAGACAATCCCATCAAATAACAAATAAAGTTTCCTTATTATAAGTTCTGAAATGTGTTCTTCATTATTACTTCGTGGACAAAGAATATGTAGCTTAATTAAGTTCGTCCAATGGAACTTTTACGTTTAGTATCCATGTGTTTATTTGAGTAAAAGTTATTAATTTGAGATGGCAGCTATGTACTTAATTAAAGTTTGGTCAGTTGCTGATGTATGAACATAAGGGCTCACAAATTATTGCAACACCCAGTAGAAAAAAAATTATGTGTTAAAATTTGCAATATTACTAAAGTGTTTGAAGAAAATTTATATAATGTTTTATGCCTAATACGCCTAAAACATTGAGAAAACTTTATATAATTATTCAAATATAAACAGCATGCTTAAAAAAATGGGTGCTTCAAAAAATGTACTTGAGGTGTCCGGCCAAAAAATTAATAAAATCTGATTTTTTTCGCGGGCCGATTTAGTTAGCAAACCCATTATTTTTTAATTAACTACACTGAGAAAAGAGCATGCTTCCTTTAAATAAATGTATTTGGTTGAGAGATTTTTAAAATATTTGTTAACTATCAATAAATTTTGGTGGTTATTACCATGTCCTTAATCGAAATTTAAATGGTTGCTTATTGGGCCAAACGTTATATTAGTTAGAGTCGATTGAAACAATTTGTTTGCGTTGAATATAATTTGTTAATTCTATTTTTATTTGATTTCACTTCTCATTAAAATGAAAACTTTGCAATTCACAACATATTCAAGTAATGTACTTACATAAGTACATTAGTACGCAATTTAGGTATTTATGATTGTATAAATAACAACGACTTCCTGTCTAAGGAACATCCTTATATTGGATGGAAAATCGTTTTTGGTCATCGATTTTTAGCACAAATCGATATTAATGAATGTTTGCGAAAAAATTTTTTTTTTATTCAAATACATGATTTAGTGATTATTAACAAACGAATGATTGCTATTAAATAATATGTGTTTCAACCAAAATATGATTTGGTAATTATTACCAAATATGTATATAATTGACCCAATGTGAGCATTTTACAACAAGAGACGCATTACTCACGCAGGTTTACATTAGAAATGCTTCACATAATAAACACACCAACACAGAACAGACTTAACTACAAAAAAGACACGGATAATTGCGCTCACATATACAAACATTTAATAAAAGTGAAGAAACTCAAAAGCAAAACATTAAACAGCTGATTTATGCCACAATATTTACAAGAAGAGACAGTTGACAACGAAAGGGCTAAAAGTTTAGTGCAATATTTAGTTTTGTGCAATATTTTTTCCCGCTCGATGTTAATTGTTGTGTGTTTTTGCAATATTTACATAGTGACGTCAATGTTTTGTTTTAGTGTTTTTTAATTTATTTAAATACTGTAAGTTTTTTAATGTTTGTGAAAAGTTATGTTTATATTTAAAAATATGTTTATGTTTTAGTTACATCCTGAAGATGACTTCCAAAGGAAGTCGAAATATCGATGGAAAATAAATAAAATAAATTAGAAATTTAATAAATAATTTTTTAATTTAAAAAACCGACCTGCAGCTCATAAAAAACTAAAAAAAATTAATAACAAAAAGGTCATCAAATATCAAAAATTGACCCAATTATATTATTCAATTCACTGTAATATGCGACATTTTAACATATGTATATCAAATATTTAATTCGCCTATATCAAATATACTATTTTTTAATTATTACCAAATTTTGGTAAATATAATTAAATTGTTTTCTCAGTGTAGGGAGTCCGCCTTCTGCACGCTTGAAAAACATTTTTTTTTGTTTCACAATTCGGGCTTTGATGACTTTTTGTTGGTTTGCTTTAATCAAAAAAATTGTTCATTTCCGACAAAATTTGCGCTGTTTTTGAACAAAAAAATTCAATTTAGGACCACTGTACACCATGCCCATGGTTCATAAGGGTATTTTAAATAAAGAGAAAAAAGAATTTTTTTCGAGATGTAGATTAAAATTATTTTTTGAGGACCATCTTAATAAAAGCCTTGTGTAAAATACCGATCAAAATAATCAACTGCCAATTTGATATTCGCGTAAATATCTCAAATTAAAAATTTTAGTTTATTGTAACACCAACAACATTGTCATCATCTGCATAAAGTCCAATTGGGTATTCAACAGCCAGTGTTCATTTAATAAGAGAAAAGTGCGCAATCCAAAGCTAAGTTTCATAAGAAAGTGCCTCTTAACTTTTATTATAAATTAAAGTCAAAAGAGGCATTCAAGCATAAATTTTTCTACGTAATTAAAATCTCAAATCACTTAAGCCTCTCATTAAGCGTCATTAATCTGCTCAGTACAAAACATTTTATTTGCAATAATCTTTCAAAGTGTTGAGTGGAGCTAAAGATGGTGAGTGCGATTATCAAGTGTATGTATTTGTTTAATAGCAATTCATACACTCTCATATGGATAGTCATAAACACGTACACTCGCATAGAGCTACAAACGTTTGCTTATATGTACACCACAAATATATGATGTTGTACAAAAAAGACCCAACAACATTTTCAAGCTTCTACTCTTATAATTTATTTTATCATTTACTTAACTCATAAGCGTTTAACTCACATTCCCACAGGCATGGAAGAATACACTAGAGATAAGAATCGATGGTTTAAATTAGTGAAATTTTGATATTGAAAACAAAAAATTAAATTGTTACATTGAAAGTAATAAAGTTTTATTTGTTATTAAAATGTTAATATTAAATGTTAAAAGTCGAAGATAATAAATAGTACACGTTTAATACAATAAATAAAAATTTCTAAAAATTAAACTAAAAATATTAAAAAATCGAGACGTATCGAAAATGTGCATCGAATAGTGTTTAAAATATCGATACCAAAAAGTTCATGATAGCGTCGGTGAAAATGCATGTTGATATGTATCGGCAATGGCTATGTAGCTATCTATTCAGGCCCTTTCTCGGAAGTCATCTTCTCAAGTAATATGAGTCTCTTGAATAATTTCTATTTCGATAGCGTCATACCTATATATTCTAAGAGTTTTTTCGAAATTTTTTCAATGTTGAGCTGAAGGAAGCAAATTCATGACTTTCTCGATTCTTCGCACAATCAACAAAAAACTTAGTAGGTATATATTATAACTCGTATTGCTGAGCCTTTAAAGAATAAGGATCGATACATGAAAAAATAGCCTGCACATGAATACCAAAGTCAAATTTTTTGAAAAATCTCTTACATTTCAAATAAAAAAAGGTTAATTGATTGTTATCTCGCAACGCTAACGACCAGTGACATCAGTAGATTTTCTCCAAATTGTAGATCATAAGACTGCACGCAGTGTAATGTATCAAAGAAGTGCAAAAAATAAGACGTCTTATTCAAAGCCAATTTATGCCTGGATTATTTTTCATCCAATACGCACCTTGAGATGTTCATCCCTATTCGAACGTATGAAAGTATTCTACACTTATTATATATAAAAATTTCAGTGGGTGTTCTTGCTTAAACCTTCTAACATACGTGTGTATATAAAAACCAGGAAAATTTATTTGTAATTAACTCATTAGATTGTAAAGCATTGGCAACCCTAAAACCAGTGTGAAGCAGCTTATTGCTCATTTTCGAGCAAAGTTATAAATCACTAAGCCAGAGTTAAGCACCACAATGTGAGATTGCGTTGAATGAACAAGAGCAAAAACAACAACAGCAAGAACGATAATTTTATGATTGTTGCTATTTGCCAGCTTTAATGAATATGCAAAAATATACATACATATAAAAATACTTATAAGCTTAGCCATATATAAAACTGAATCCATATATACATTCATGCAAGAAACATATTTACAAATACACAAACGTGCACAGCCATACAAAGAACATGGAAACTGTGCAGACTTACAAGTTGCTACTCAGTGTTGCGTGTGTTTAAAATAAATCCATAGACAGGATGAGCGGATAAGTTCGCATATCTGTCTGTCTGCAATTGTGTGTGAGTGTGTATATCTATCGAATGTTCAACCATCTGTCTATCTGTCAGTGCGTCTATCCATCTAACAGTCTATTTAATTCTGTATTCAACAAAGTCCCTTTCTTTTACTTTTGCAATTTTGTCAAAGTATTCCATTTCGTTTAATCCTCTAAACAGCAGCAAAGCAAAAAAAAAACCATTGCATATGCACCAGCGCTCAATGCTGTAGATAAATGTACGTAGCTATCTATGTGTTGTCTTTTCGTTTTCGTCTTTTCACTTTATTGGCTTGTACCGGAAGAGAGGAAGCGACGCCATTATGTCGCGACTTTTCGACTCATGCTGGCTACATCCTTTGAATGGGTTGTTGCCATTCTGGTTTTTACTTATCATCGATGACATTCGTTTGTGAGATGCAATTCTTAATGTACAATGGGGCGTATACGTAACACGATTTCTTAAGATTTTATTTTATTCAGTAGTAGTGCAGTTGTAAAAGAACTCAAGAATTAAACTTTTATTTGAGTTTTTCTTCAAATGCAAATGCATTTTTACCGACTGAACATTTTTTGTTTTTTGCTGTTAAATTTTAAATTTTTTACTTAAAGGACCAAAGTTATGAGCACAACCAATTAGTAGTTTTTTCCCCCCTTAAGCAGTACATACTAAATTTTAAATATAAAATTATTAATATCCAACTTTTTAACAATGTTGTACAACAAAAATTAATGTACAAAACTTAAATGAACTCTTATGGAAGCTGAACTTTTTCTTTTATTTTATTTTTAATTATGTTGAAAATGCAACTTTTAGTTTTCAATACTTAAGTAAAAGTTTACTTCTTAAAAAATTTTTGCATAAATGTTGCAAACACTTCAGCGTTTAGTTGTTCAAAAAGTAGTCTTTGAAGAACTTAAAGTAGCGAAAAAATAAAAAAAAATGTTCTGCAACACTAATTGTTAAGTAGAGGGTAGAAAATATATGCGCTGTAGGCGGTGCAAAGCATTAAAGTTGAAAAAAAACTTCGAAAAATTTTAAACTTTAAACAGCGAATGCTTAAGCAAGTGCTGATAGAAATTTCCAAGAATAAGAATGAAATTTACATACAATCACTTGAAACTGAGGTAAAATAACTTTTAGTAACGGTCCAGTAAATAAAAATTTTTTTAGAGTCTGTAGTTGGAAAAATTAATCTGTAGTTCAAGCTCAGTGAAAATGTTTGATTAGTTACTAGCAAATTAAGTCAAATGTGGGTATAGCGCTAGAGTTTGTGAACTTTTAAAGCGTGGTTCTTAATTATAGCTAAGCGTAACTTTGTACTCTCACATATCTGAAAAATTACCGTTCTAAATGGCTAAAAATTTGTTGTTTTTTTTCATTTCATTTACTACTGGTTAAATTTATCAGTAAGCATTGAATGATCCGAAAAAAGTTTTTGTTCCAAACTTCCATAAAACTTAGGGTTCCTCTTCCACTTTCCACTATTTTCGAACTTCTTGAGGTATTTGTAGAAATAACCGAAAATTTGGTTTTGCCTCATATGAACTAGTCACAGTGGCGACTAATCGTTTCTCAATACTTAACACATTGATTGATACCCAATAAAAGACCATCCGGTATATGTTGTTTATTTTAATTCAAAGTACTATCACGTTTAAAAAACACCCTTTATGTTTCATAAAAATGCATGGTGTTGCTTATCATTCAACAAATACCACTTACATTAACATACTTTAAAAAGTAACAACAATTTCGGAAATGTAAACTGCAATAACAAGTGTAACACGAAGGATCTATCAACTTGAAATGAGTATTTCCCAATTTGTAGAAATTTGTTGCTGCAACATATCCATAAGAAAATGCCATATGGAATGCAATTTGTTTTGTTGTTGTTTGTAGCGTGAGTAAATAAGAAGTGGTTATTCAACAAAATGTTTACTTGTCGTCTTTACTTCATTCATTCAAGAATTCAATATGCAAATGATGCAAACAATTTCATATGCAAGCAAACTTTAGCTAAAAGGCTAAAAGCTACATATGTTTATAGACTTAAGACTAAAGTCATAACCAAAAGTTAAATGATTTCTTCTATTAAAATTAAATATTGTAAAGAAAAAGTCATAAATTTAGTTTTTAATTAAAGTTATATACATAAAACATGGCTTAAATCAGGTCAGAAGTTTCATTTGTACATAATAAATACGAGTATGTACAAGAGATGTAAAGATTAATTAACGGATATGTGTCTAAGATCGCTTATTATTTCAGTAATTCAAAATATATTTTTAAGTTGACATTAAAGCTTTATGCATGCAGTTTATTTCTTAAATGATGATTTAACAAAAAATAAAAAACAAAAAGTGGCGGGCCAAAGAAAACCACCTCGGTAAAAGATGTTTTTATGGCAATAGCTGAAACATCTTCTACATATTATGTATGTGATAAATCGGTTTATATTTTAAAATGAGAGCCCTCTGGTGCTTAAAGCCTACAGGCATAAGCAATTTGTGTTATTGCATATGTAAAAGTGTTTAGTATAACTCATTTTCGATATGCTCTTTTTTGGGTCGCTATATAGGGTATCAAATTTTTTTCTTTAAAAGGTAATGCGGTTGCATATTAAAAACTTTGATATAAGACTATGCAAAAAAGTTTTCATTGCTTTAATTTCGGCTAGGTTTGTATGCTTGAAAAATAATGACCTATATATGTAGGTATGCAAGTAACTATAAATACAATGCATAGGGGAAGGCGGGGCAAAGTGATATACCTAACGGGATAACCAAGTTTTCATAAAAAAAAAACTTTTCGTACAATTAAAACATGTAAGTTATTAGGTCGGTCTATATTGAATCTATTAAGGTTATTAGGCTCATTATTTTCACAAGAGAAGATGTTTATTATTGCAAAGCAAAAATAAGTACGTGTCTACCGCTTTGCATCTCAGGAGGGGTAAAGCCGTAAACGAAGTGCAATACATAAAAAATGATGTTTTAAAAATTTTTTAAAATAAAAATCATGTTTTTTGTGTGTGATGAATGGCCGTCAAAAAGAAGTAGGACTTTTCTGTTTTTCGAAACTTCTGAAAACTGAATAAAACCAAGTGATAAACACTACCGCTTTGCCCCTACCATTCTGCCCCCATGACCTATGTAAAATTACAGACTCGCGAAACAAAAACTTATCAATATAAACAAATCATTGTCAACAGAAATGAATGTCACTAATATACATACATATACTACGTCGCGACGTAATACTTTGCTTTTTTTTAAACGATTCGTATGAAATTAATTTACTTAAGTCGAAAATTCTCGAATTTTACATCGAACGCCCTCATTTTGATGAATCTCGTGGTTCTCGAAAACGGAAAGTCAAAATGTTGCTATAACCTGGCAGTTACATGAGCTCTACTCAAACTCAAATTTCTTATGGCGTTGTAATGCAAGGATAAATATACCCTTTACCCCGTATATCGCTCTGCCCCGTCTTTCCCTATATGTATATAAGCAAAAGCATGAAGCGTCATTACCTAATGGCTTTAGGCGTGTATCCACGCACTTCATATATTTTATTTAAGCAAAAGTTTGAACTTTCTCTTAAATTTATTTTGTTGCAATGGTGTTTACAACTTTCAACACACACACAACTACAAAACTTTCAGTCAACAATGTGTTAGAGCATATACTGCATAATAAAGCACTTGTCCCAATTCATATACTCAAACAAACAAACAAATATGAATGTACATACACAACTGAAAATTAGGGTGATTAAAAAAATCAATTTTTAAAGATTAAGTCAGCGCAGATCGGCTCATGTTGTTCAAAATGGGATAAGCAGTGTTATTAGGTTAATTTGAAGTTATTTTACACTAGTGGCAATAGCTACAGATAGTCTAAGCATAAAAGAAGAATCGCTTTTCTCTAATTTAATGCATAAGCTAACATTATATAACAATTTTGTTTGTACTTTAAACGACACGATTTTAAAATTTAAGACATATTTTTTAATTTTTCGATGCAGGGTGGCGCAAAATTAACTTTATAGAGTTACTCGTTATATATAGCTTTTCGATTTCCGAATAGAAGCTATTTTGTATATACACTGTTTTTACGCGAATTTTTTTTTACGCGAATTCGATTTAACGCGATTCAAAAAAAGTGTTGCGTTCTGTTTCTGCGCGAATTGATTTGATTTAACGCGATTTAACAATACATGAGCTTGAAAATTTAGTTGAAATTCTGAGTGATGACAATGACATTCAAATTTCTCAAAAAAGAATGCGAGTTTTATCAGAAAATAATACCGATTAAATATAATGCTTTACAATATATTTTACCTGTTTTTATTTTATTAAAATGAATTTTTTTTTTAAATTTTTTTAAATGTTGTATGAATATTCTTTTTGATGAATTAATATGTATTTTATAAGCTACTTAAATAAAATAGGTCACAGCGCCTGTAAAACCGATAATTTTTTAAACTTTTATGTTATTATTTTTGTTGATTTTTCAAATGTGTACTTTTGTATGCATACTGTATCTTTTTTTACTCGATTTTTTCACGCCGATTTTTCAGGAACGTACCTATCGCGTAAAAACAGAATAAGGTGTACAATGATTGAGGCAACAAGCCTTTAGGATCTTCTGCGGAACTCTTCTCTGCTACTTTTCCACAACGAAACGGATCGTTTTATTCATAAAATTTTGTATTAATATTTAAGACTTTGGGAGGACATATCGCTCATTTACTTCAAGACTGGCATAACTCAAAAAACACAAAGTGGGAGAAAAACGCATTTAAAGTTTTCAATAAGTTACTTTTTATATGAAAATGATGAAAAGTATGTCTACATAAACTTTTCTCATAAAGCAAGTTTAGGAGATACTTTCTGATTTTTTCACTTAAATTAAAACATGAAATGGCGGATATTTTTGCATCATTAACTCAAAAATCACGTTTTTTGATTTATGCTAGCCTTGAAGTAAATGAGCGATATGTACAGTCACATAATAAACACGGCAGTAAGATCAGTGGTTTGCACTGCTTTCAGTAAAACAATTTTGTTCAAATTTTCAATATTCATAACGGTAAATATTGTTAATATAATTACATAAATAAATCATATTGTCAGCTCGCTCTACGCCTCAAATCAATTAAGGCTTAAAAAAATCTGTTCAGGTCAACGCGGCGTATGATTAACACAATTGTGAATAGATTAAACTTCTATTAGCAATTCATTTTTTAATAATATTTATGATAATATAAAACTTTTAAAAAGTAATTCACATGCTACAAAACGCAAACTGCCTCACATTGAACTTAACAATAAAAAAATTCTTCAGAGATACACATACCTATATGATAAATAGGCAATATGTAATAACTATATTCTCAAATTTAAAATAATTCATTTCCCGTCGGGTACTCTAAAACTCACGCAAACTAAAACTTCTGTTAACAAACACATACATACAATGTTTTACAATACTTTACTCCAGTTTGTATATGTCAGATCTGTATCTGGGCTAAACTCCATCATGGAGCATTAAAAAACGCTATAGCATTGTTAATGAACTTTTAACGACATTCGAATGTAACCAAAACAAAGAAAAATATATTTGTGTTCCCAAGTTGTATTCAAGTCGCATCAGCTCATTCCTATACAACTTAGACACATACATAGATATATAGAATACAAAATATGTATGCTTTATATTGTTAAATTTGTACATGTGTACAAATGTGTAAAACGTTCAAAAAAATATGTTTAAGTGATCAGGGGAAGACTTATACTATAAAACACATACAAGTGTTTTCTAAAAATAATTTTTTTTTTTATATTTTATTAACACTGGCCAGTAGCAGCTTAAAATTTGAAAGAAAAATAAAAAAAAAAATTATAAATCTTTAGAAAGTTTAATTTTATGACTAAAGAATGGATTAAGATTTTTAAGCGCTTTCCGTTTCCGAAAAATTAAAATATCGTAATGATTGTAACTAAAATTTTGTTGCTATGAGATCGCAGGATTTTTATGGCTTACAATTTATGAGGCTATTTTTGGTAATTTTAGCCCTTTGAATTTGAAAATGACTTTCATTTTGCTAATTAAATAAGTCGAAAGCCTCATTTTTGGATAATTTTTTGCAATTGTTTTGGGCACAATAATTTCAAAAAAATAACTATTAAATATCAATAAAAAAAACAATAAGTTTCAGAGTGCGATGACGTTATAAAATTTTTATTTTTTTCCCCCTTTAGATAAAATCTAACAAAGTTTCTGTAAATCAAATCAAATTTAATCAAAAGATGGACATTGACATATGTGTAGCAGAAAGCTCCCTGAAATGAAAACGAAAGATTTCTGAAAAGTAATTGAACTTTTGTAAGATTTCATTTAAAAGACTTCAGAATGCCTTAGGAAACGATATATGCCGAGTGGTTCGGGTTATATTGTAGTTTTTCCTTAACGTAACTTTATCAGTTGTAAGTCATATCATAAGGATCTACTACTACCGGCTCACTTGAGTTTTGGCTCTTACTTCACTATATGTTCAAGAAACCAAAATATCAAAGCAATAGCTTGGTTTTAGTAAAAATGAAATTAGAAAATATTTACTATAAAAGAATGATAAGGCCTTTAAAAATGTTGTGCCATTCGTGAATAATGCGCTTATTAATTTAGAAGTAAGTGTAACGAATTTAATTAAGTATTAAATAATAAATAAATAAATTTTTTTTGAGTTTCGAAATGAATAAAAAAACACAATTTAAGTGGTATTAAAAGGAACGACCCAATTACAATGATTGCGAGACTGCGTGACGAAAGCGTCGCGTGAAAAATGAAGAAAATTCAAATTTTTTTAAATCGCAAACTCTAGCCGTCACGCAATTCCTTATGCGAAGATACGTCGAAGCATTGATAATTTCCATTTTTTTTGATATATTAAGTAATATATATAATAATAATAATGGTATCTTATTTTAATTGCTAAAAATGTAATTTCCGTAAGAGAAACTTTAACCGTTTATTTAAATTAATTCACATTTATGTGCAATTCAAATTTATGTTACAAAATTCGCTTTAGGTTGTTTCAAACATTGTAATTGTAATATTTGATTGAAACAAAAACAGCTAATTATATCCAAATTTCCATTCTAGAATAATATTATAAATCGGTCAGCTCATCGAAAGCAGGCCCGTACCTACCATATGGGCAAGAAGGGGATTTGCCCCCCTTCCCCCACGCGTCGCATTTGGTTGCAAATTTGTTTTTTTGAAGGAAAAAAATAAAAAATCAAGCTATTGGAATTGCATTTATCCCCCAACGTAAAGTTGGGTTGGTACGGTGCTGATCGAAAGGTAGGTTTTCTGTGGTGTATTGGAACAGAAATTAATTGATAGTCAATCACTGAGATATTTTGCAATTTAATCGTGCTATTACGTTTTGACTCACCAAGAAAATACGCGACGAAGTTCCCGTAAAAAAAGTTAATGAATTACAACTACAAAGACACACAATAGGAAAAAGGGTTGTTGTTGCATTGTTTCACTTCTTGCTTAGGCTCTCAACAAATCTATGCAAAAAGGGAAACATAACCAGAAATTCTCACTGCATCGTCTAAAAGGTCACTGATGATTCCGTTTGGCAATTAATGAAAGTGATATGACTAGCTATTGCCGTTTATTTGTTGCTTTGTCTTTGTTTGGTGCTATTTTTTTCTTTGTCCAAAAATTTAATACTATATTCCAGAATTTTAGTTTCAATTAATTTATTAATTTTACTGTTTCTCAGTTGTTGAGAAATGCTGTCAGTCCTTTGGGCGAATCTGTCAGTCCCTTGGAGCTATATTTTAAAAAAACTTTAATATTTATTTAGTAACTGCTCATTTCAAATACAATATAACCAGTCCATTAGTCACCGGAAACGTTTTGAAGAAACAGAAATAAAGATAAAAATCAAACTACAAAGTTACACTATTTTCCAAGAACTACCCACCTAAAAATTGTTGGCGAAATTTGTACTAGGATAGCGTATAAAGTATATTGCACATACATAATTATTCAAAAGAGTGTAGGCACACAAATTCACTGGAATACTAACGAAGGCAATTTTAATATCTTGTAGAAAAGTTGCTTTGCTTTAACCTTATCAAGGACACACAAGCTCAAATGCTAAAACGTTTGTTGTTATTTTTGTTATGTAAATTATAAAATTATTTTTGTTTTTTTTGTAGTTTTTTCCTTGTAAAATTACACGCGATATTTTTGGCATTTAAAAGGTAGGAAAGTACAAAGCCTTAAAAGAGAGTAAATGCAGCAAAATCAATATTTTGTGAAAAACTATTACTTTTTCGCTAAACTATATATGTTTATATAGAGGTGTTCTTTTAATGTTACGGCCGGACTTTTAGATTAATTATGTGTTATTACTAAATAAATAAAAATTTGTTTTCATCTCTTAAATATGTAAATAAACTCAATATTTTTTCTTTTGCATTTTTGTAACCTTGCGGCATACCTACATATGTATGTATGAGTTACTTATACTTATTTTGATTTTGAAACACATGGGGATATCTTACTCCGTAAGAACACTGCGACAGCAGAATAAGTTTGTTATATCTGAGACTTGTTATTTATGTATGAAGTATTGATTTGCTTAATTTTAGCTAACAAAAATAGCTAACACTATTTTTCATTATTTAGTGTCAGTTAGAAAGGGTATAGCTTTACAATATAAAACCTTGATATTGAGTTTTTTAGTCAATACATGTAATTTACCAATTTTTACATCAGTGGCTTGAAAATCCAGAAGAGATTATAGAGATACAACTGTATCCTCGAAAAGGAACTGTGTGAATTATATGCGGTCGGAATCGTTGGAAATTTTAACTCTTTAGATATCAAACTGTTTATAACGCGAATAGGAAGCTATGCCTGTAAGCAATATTTTCTTGCTAATGGACGGTACCACGGTAATAAAACAATGACTTTATTAGATACAGCTAAGATACTTATTAGGCATATTGGTGGGATAGAAGATTAATTATATCGAAATGTCATCGAGCATTTAGACAAGCGAATGGCAATGTGACGCAAAAGTAATGGAACTCATTTGGTCGATTTCACAAAGAATACATTTTAAAGAATACATATTATAAAAAATCGAAAGTATTTTATATAGAATAAGAAATCTTAATTACGTCAGCATTTCAAAAGAAAAATTACGCCTGATATAACCCACACATATTTCTTCAAATCTGAACCCCTATTGTATCCGCTAATTTCTTGTCCAAATACAACATCAATTGATGTCTATATTTCATTTAATTTTTCCATCCTTTAAAAAAATATTCGCATTTAAAAACAGCAGCCACGATAGCAACAGCAACAGGAACAATGCCAATGACAAATACGTAAATCTTCTTACCAAGTCAATGGAGCAGTCAAGTGCCAGAGAGTCATGAAAAGAAACGATTTTTTATTTTTTTTTTGTTTTATTGTCAAAATTCCACTTTGCTGCAATGCGCCCTACTTGAAAATTGTGAAAAAAATAAGAAAACAACAAAATATGTACAAAAAAAGGCAATTACTCTTTGGAACACCAACAGCGCCTTCTATGGAGTGAACAAAAGTTATGATAAATGCAGCCAGAATAGCTAACGGCAATATTGCTTGTCATTTCTCATTTCTCTGCCTGAACGACGCAGTCACAATCAACATCACCATCAGTGACAGCGTCACACTCAACATTGCACTATGGAGAGTTTGAAAGATTTTAGTAGGCAAAAGTCATAACTTTTTTAACCTCAGTTTAAGGCTCAAAGGATGTAATTTACTGCGTTGGCTTGAAAGCTACATAGTACGAAAAGTAACCTACAAAATCACTCTGTGTATGACGTAGAATTTCTCAGCAATTTCAGAGCCCACATTTGCGTTTAATGTAAAAAAACCATCTCAGGCTGAGTTATTGTATTTTCTCCATCCACTTGCAAGTACTACGACTTTAAAAGACATTTTACATCGAAATGGTAATAATATATTCTTGATTACAAAGCTATCTTGAATTGTTGTACTTAAATGCCACATCGGCAAAAAATTGTGAATTTCTCACAGAATCGAGATTTAATTTAGTCACTCTAAGCTCATAATACATGAATTACAAAGCTTGCACATTTATAATATTTTGACTGGTATTATTTGTTCATTTGTCCACAGTACTTTTCTATGCTGCTCGTCCTTGTTATCCGCATAAGCTCCGATGCAGTCAGTCACAGTCAACAGCAGGTCTTGACACCAGCTGTCAAATTGCATAAATGGTCGAAACCTTTTTGAAGAACTAAAAGCCGCGCGCCTCTAGATGTTGTGGGAGATGATGAAAACAAAACATTTTCCGCTTGTTCTTCATTGGTGTTTTTGAATGTTGCTATTCATGAGATTTGGAAAAGGAACAATGTGTTCCGTTATATTTTAGAGATCTCTTATTTATTAAATATACAAATTACAAATGAAGGACTAAAGAGCATCTCAGAATTATTGATTAAAATTGTATGTTTTTGAAGTTTTTAGCGAAAATTGCTATTAATTTTTTGAATCCAAGATAAATCGGTTGAAACTTACTAATGAGCAGAAGGTTGGTAATTTTTTATTTTTAATTTATTTTACGATTAAACTTTTGAACTTTTTGTAATCAATAATTTTCACCAGTTTCTTGATACCGACTTTTACTAATAAAAAAGGTCTGCATTCTGAGAGTAATGTTAACGGCGGTCACATGACAGTCTTAAATGAAAGACTGAAATACAAACCTTCTTTTTTTTTTGAAAAATGTAATAAACAACGTTCACTATAACTTCAGTGGCCGCTGAAGTACTTCAAAAGAATTGTTGACTTTGATACAAGAGCACGAAAATTATCAAAATCTGTGTGATTCAAAATATTTGTTTCCATTTATCTCCTAAAAGTTCGTCTTGTATAAGTTCAAGTATACCTGAATTCCGAAAAACTGCATCGACGAAGTAAAAAGCCTCAAAGATACTTACCGGCGGACTAAATGACAATACATCTATTTGTCATTTATAACAGCAAGACCGAACATACTTGGCCTTACTCTACAAAACATAAAATCCTTGATGAGGGACTGGAAAAATGGAGAACTACAAAACGCGCGAAAGATGAAGCGTAAATAAGAGACCCGAGGCAAGCAGAGATGTGCACGAATGTATTCAAACGCAGTTGTGAAACACTCACATAAAACGAATTGTGAATCAACACTATGCATCAAACGTGTGAAAAGAATGAAAACCCTGCTCACTCAAAACGAATACGAATGCTGCCGTGCTGTACTTTTTATCGCATTGCCGTTGCTTGTCTTTGTTTTATTTGAAGGCAACGAACACACTACAAAAGAAAAGCACTATTCACTCAAACATCAATCGTTCACTTCTATTTCTATGCAATGAATTGTATAGCTATGCAACGAATGCGATGACTATGCAACGAATGTTATTGCGCAGCATTGAATGCTATTGCTATTGATTTTAGTTTCACTACTTTTTTATAAGAGAAATTATACCAAGAAAAGTACTAAACTACTTGAGAGCAATAGTAACGAATGCACGAGCTCAAATCGTTCATTGCATACGAAGCAAATTAGCTGCGCAATAGCATTCAATGCTGCGTAATAGCATTCAATGATGTGCAATAACATTCGCTGCATAGCCATAGCATTCGTTGCATAGCCATATAATTCGTTGCATAGAAATAGAAATGAATGATGATGTTTGAGTGAATGGTGCTTGTCTTTCGTGTATGTTCACAGAAAGCAGAGACAAGCAATGACAATAAAATTAAAAGGCAATGCACTGCAGCATTCGTTTTTTATGTTGCCGAATGAAAGCACGGCAATAGCAATGAATAAACGAATGGTAAATTAAAGCGAGCCACTCATTGCACATCTCTGGAGGGAAGACGCTGCAGATATATATAACACCCTAAACACGAAGTATAAGCTGTCTGTAAATAATACCAACAAGAAATATTCAACGACTTCGCAGTCGCAGAAATCAGATATCTTCACGAAAGATGGCTGCCAAAAAATTCAGAAAAATTCACTTAAAAGTAAAAACAGGATCGCATGAACAACTACAGATGACCAGCTTGACTGTTGGAAAGAATATTTTTCGAAGGCCATCAGCCGTGCACATTCATCCGCTAGTGCTCGATATATGCCACGCCTGAGAGAAGCTCACAGCGAATGAACTTGTGCTCGTCTTCATTAACGGATGTAACAAAGATCAGAATACCTGAAGACTGCCTCATAGGAATCCTAGTGAAAATCATAAAAGAAAGGAGACTTATCAATATACCAGCATCAATATATTACTTATTAGTTCTGTCCAAGGTCTTGACAAAAATCATCCTCACCATAGTAAGCGGCAAAATAGAACCATTTACCCGAAAACAACAAACAGAATTTCGCCCAAACAGACCTTGCATTACCAAAATTAATTCCCTATGAATTATGGTAGTACAGTTAAATGAGTGGCATTTGTGCTTATGGTACATTCAAATATTATAGTACCGCTTTTGATAGCATTGACCCCAAACTTCAATACAACCGGAACGATATTGAACGTTCAAGATCAGTACTGGTGAAGACAAGGAGTTAAAAAACAAGTTTGCAGAGGAGCAGTACAATAAGTACTAATGAAATTTTGGTCAATATTGTTCCGTGCTTGGGTCAAATCCTTCTTCAGCGGCTCCATACTTGTGTATTTTTTTCACAATTTCGACGTTAACTCGCCTAGTTGTAGTGCTTTGAAAGTAATAACTTCAGGTTGTGGCGAAAAGCAATAACCACTTAAGTCGACTTAAGAAAGAATTGAATTATGTTTGCCTCCATATTCCATATCCCTATTTCTCTAGCAATGTTTTTTAAAAAGATATTAATAAAAACGTACTGACTAAGTCGCATTGAAGTTTCATTACATTTACAATAAACGCCAAAATATACCTATGAAAATATTTCCGTAAAATTTTATTTTATTTAAATTGCCTATAACGACATAAGCTGTTTTTGCACATTTTTTTTAAATAAAGTATCATACTTAAGAGAGTTGGTTTAAGAGCCAAAGTATAATTAAGTAATTGAGAATGAAATTGAAAATGTTTGTTGGGACGTTTTCAAGAGAGCGATGTCAACATATTCTTTCCATGTTCGTACTTTAAATTTCCCATAAACACTTATATTTCTTTTTATTAAATATCTTCTAACCAAATGAAATTTTCATTATTTTTCTCGAAAACATGATTTTCGACTTAGGCTGTTATTGCTTTTTGCCACAGAATTGTAAAGTATAAATGCCGGAATAAGTGTAAAATAAAAAAAAAAAAGAGTTTTTAGAGAATAATAAATTGTAGACATCAGGGCTCATTTTGTGATTAAATGAAACTGAAAAAAACTTTTTTTTTTATTTCGACTAAACTTTGATAAACATTAACTATTGAGTCCAATCTTGGGGATCAAAAATAATCCAGTTTGGTTCATTTTCAGCAACATAGCATAATAATGTATTTTTCAAACTTAAATAGAAACAAAAGTACATTTTGTAATATTTTATTAGAAAAATAAAAAGATTTCGCGCACAGCTTTAGATTGCACTTTGTGAGCTTGTTTTAAGCGAAAGAAAAGTAGAAGAACACGAAAAACACAAATGCACTTTTGTAAAAATAAACGCAAGTGCTTTTATGTCAAATTGTAGTTTGCGTGCAAAAAGAGAAGAAGAAACACGAACTAAAATAAACCGTTAAAAACTTTTTCCCATAGTCAAAAAGAGTGTGCGAAAAAAGTAATGATTTTTCTTTTTCTTTTTTCTGTTGTTTTCTGTGGCTAAAACAAAAGAATTATCCTTCTGCTGCGATTGTGTTAGTGACTTGGTGCTCCAGTGAGTAAATGAAAGGCTTACAGACTCAAGTGTTGAAGCGAATGATGCAAAAGCGTTAACCATAATGGCGCTGGTGGTAAAGAGATAAAAAATAAAAGCACCAAAAACAGTAATGAAAAGAAACAATAAAGGGGTGAATATATAAAAGGAGATTGCCTGATTTTGGATCTAAGCTGTCCTCAACTGAGCCCTATGCCAATGTGCTCTCTCAAAAATCATAAAATACTTCAAGTCGGTTTCGAGAACTTCTCACAATGCCGTTATGATTTCTACTTTCTAAATTGAAGTCAAACTAAAAGTTTCTGCCCACAATTTTAAATGTACCACATTTGAAAGGTATTTCTTAATATAAGAACTTTTTTACAAAAAAAAAAAATTTTAATTTTATCATTTTTGTGCATCACACATTACTGGGACTGTGCTGGCACTGGTCCCATTTGTGGGCAGCTTTAGTTCAAAATCAAGCAATCTCCTTTGTCAGTTTACTGATGGTCGTAAAATGAGAAATGTAGGTCAAACATTATAATAAAAATAAATGCATTCAAGATACTGGAATACGACTATAGGCCAAGAGATAGTGTGGTGTTGTCATTTGGTTTCCTTAGCTTGTTACAACTCAAATTTTAAACGACATTTATACTTTTGTAGGCAAAGTATTAAACATTAATTTTCAATATTATTTATATGAAAACTTAATGAGTTCTTTGGTGACAAAATAGTTATTATGTTTCAAGAAACTGTAATATAGATTCAAACGTCCTAAATTTATGTATTTAGCTATTAAATTAAGCACATGTGTATAAAAATTAAGAGCATGTAATAACGGCAAAATCATAAATGCCGGCGACAAAAATCCATCATATCCAAGGCAATTATTATTTTTACTAACGATGAAAATTTGTTAATAACTTTTATATGCAATAAAGTCAATTGATGGATCGCGTGGTGGGTTAAATGTTGAAAGAAAAAATACATTTGGTTTTTGTAACTAAGTGATTTGTGTTATATTAGAAAAACCTAACATGGACTCTTTTTCAAAAGGTTTCCATCTCCATTCGAACGGTGCCCAAATAAAACAATTAAACATAAAAACTTACAAGATCTGTCCGAAAATTATTGTAATACTGAGAGGCAAAGATAATTTTGTTCTATTTCTTGTAATTTCATATAGCGGAGCCGCTCAACAGTCAAAACAGTAGACTTTTACTGGCAAACACGCTCCAAAGGAATTAAAAAAGGTTTCATTGGCCTGAAAAGCTATTGACGCAGTATTCCGGTACTTATATAATATATATGAAATATATAAAAAGGGTAAAATTATGACACTACATTTTGTCGATTTATTGAATCAATTACATACTGATTCCTCATTTTTCAAAGAAAAACTGCTGTATTGCATGGGCAAAATTCTATGAACTGCTTCATCATCAAGCCCATTCTACAGCCTTGTAGGAGGAGGTTGCATGTGAAAGATTAAAGGATTAAACTTTCATGGAAAAGCAGTATTATATTCATACAAATTGACTAGCTAGTGTTGCAGACCTATTTCTATACAGAATATTTTAGGAGGAAGATTACAAAAACAGTTTTTCGCTATAATTTGGACAAGTCTGAGCAAAAGTTATTGATTGGACAATTTTCTTGCTGACGTTATTTAAAAATGAATTGAAAAAGGTACACCTACTCGACATGTAACGTTTCGTAAACCTTTCAGAAATCTCTCACGCTTTTGAAATTTTACAGAAACCTTGTAAGACTAAGGGAGGAATAAATAAAAAAAAATTATTACGTCATCGAGCTCTAAAATTAATGCTTGTTACCTTGCGTTGAAACTTATAATACGCAGACAATGATTACACAAAACTATACTTAACAGAGAACCAGCCTGGCAGCATTTACATAGATTTTTACTAACCATGTACCTGTCATATGTATACAATGCAGATAGCAAAAAATTTATATCGAATTATAATATAATTATATTATTATATAATAATTATGTATATTAATTAGATTTTATTAAAAAATACAGTAAACATTAAATTTGGAACGTCTCGGAAATACTTCAGAATGATTACATCTGATACATTACATTCAATTTCCGCAACTTTTAGAAGCCATAAGTAAAAAAATAATAGAGGAGGATAAAATAAACCGATAGCCAAAAGTTCTATATACGATAAGGCTCGACCGAGAAATGACATTTTAAAAATTTGAAATTAAAACTGAATTTTAAGCAGAAGATGTTCTTAAATCTAAATATATATATTTACAAAGTTGTAGAAGACACTCAGACCCCTCTCTGTATTGTCATTATGGACATCAGCTACATATTAAGTTTAATTCAATTTTACATAAAGCCAATTTTTCAATGAAAACTGCGGAAAGCTTTGTATTCATATAAGTTTCCCATAAATTCAAAGTTGGCGCATTAATTTGCTGCAAATATTTGCAAATTAATAAATCAGTTCCATTGAACTTGATGCGAGGTGTTTCAATTAAGTAAAAAACAAAACTCCACAGTTGGCCAAACGCTGACCACACAAAACTTAATAGTTAATGTTATTAAATCCCTATTTGACCCAACCTGAATTAAATGGTCACCACCACAACCTGTGCGGTTTGATTGGAGCGTATTAATTCCTAGTTACAATGCAGTAAATGCGGTTTACACTTTAAAATTTCCCACGTACATTTCATATTCCAATGCTGTGCCTGAATATCTGTGAAAAAAGATTACTGTATGATCGGGTACCTACATATGTGTATGTGAAGTAAGCAATTGTGTAAGTATGTGCAATGTGTGAGTATAAATTATTCGCTTGCTTCGAAGATGCATTAAATCCTATTTTGTTGGCACAAACGACAATCATATATCACTGGTCAGCACTCAGCCGTCACTTCCTTCCCTTTCAATTTTGCCCATATCATCAATAACTTCCTGCCATTACCTACACCACATGCAATTGGTTTTTGACCATCCACCCCACCCACATCAACATCAGCGCAATTACGTATTCGTTCCTTGAAAATTTGTTCGACGGCCGAGAGAAACCACTAAAATTTTTTTTTTAAATAAAAAAAAAATAAAATTTAATGAATGTTGTGCTCTGTCGGCTTAACGCTATTGAAAATTTGAGCCGAAAGTGCCTTCACGATTACGTATGTGTTAGTTGTGGATCCAAGTTGAATGTCGTTTGAGCATTGCAGAGCAGCAAAAGCCTTTCAACCAACAAAAAGCTTTTAAATGGTTTCAATTTCCCAATCAAATTGAATTACGCTTGTGTATGTGAAACGATGGCGGTAATGAAACGAAAATGGCAGCGCTGTTTATTGCACAGTGAAATAGATTTAAGATACACGTGGTCTTTTTCCAGCGTAAGTATTCAATAATTTGATACGTTTTCCAATGTTTGATCTAGAAAAACTATGTAGAGGTTTTAATGTGGACAAGGTTCAGTCCAGACGTCAGCGCAATTTCCATAAATTTGCTATAGTGTTTACATGAACAATCCTAGAGTTAGATCTTTAGATTAATTAAAACTTAACATTCTTCAGCCCAAATCGTACAAAAAGGTCATCTAAAATACTCGTGGTGGAAATTTGAACATTAAGACAAGGCTTAAACGATATCTATATAAATAAAATGACAGCCAGTTCCATCGTTGGATAGATTTTGATTAAATTTTGTAGTTTTCTTATCTTCAATAAAAATTATCACGACCAGTGGATATGATACTGCCCATAGAGAAAAAATCTGTGTATGTGATATTTCTGTGAATGAAAAATCACTGTAAACTTTTAAAAACATTTTTTAAGTTCTGCACTATGACTTTTAGAAATACAATTATTTGGAGAAATTTATTTAAGAAAAATGTTGTCCCATTGTAAAATACCCTTTTAGCTGAAAATACTAGTAGTACTAGTAGAAGTAAAGTGCAGGATGTATAGTGATCATTGCTTTAAGGCTGCACGAATAGATATCAAACTATTGTATTTGAAATTTGCAGCAGGAGCTCACGGCATATTTTACTTATAGGTCTAATACTGCTACACATATTTACATTAGGGTGCTCTATTTAATTTTTATTTTTCAAATTTACATAATAGTTTTTTAGAATATATATGAAAATTAGTTCATATCTTTAGAGACCGCTCAAGGTCGATGAAGTTTTTTCTTATAAAAATTTATAGGATCATCATCATTTTAGCTTGAAGTGAAAAAAACTTTGAAAAATTTTCAGTTACAAGTACGGTAACTATCCGTCGTTTTTTTAAGGACAGTCCTTTCTTTTTGCCAACACCAACAAAAATGTCCATGATCCTTAATAAGTCAGTTAATGTCCTGCCCTCAAAATCATCATTCAGGATTCAGAATCACGAAAAAAGGCAACAACAATCACAATCTTTGAAAGACACTTTCACGACTTTGAACAGTTGACCTACTATGTTGCAGGGCCTATATACAGTACCGATGGAATTTGTTTTCTATTTTTGATTTTATGTATAGTTAAACTGTGACCGAGTTTAAGACTGAATTTTGCAGAAACATCATCGAAAATTACATCAAAAGGATTCAGCCTTTGCAGGAGGTCTCATATATGTATATAAATTGAAAAAATTATTATACAAATTTGAAAAAAAAACCTTTTTTCCAAAAAAGCATACACCCTAATGCATACGTATACATATATCAATATCTTGCACATACATACATAGGTACATATAAACACTCAACAATATGTGCAGCATAGTGTCGAATAGGTTATGATATAAAGTTTATATAGACATACATACTCACAGTGGCACAAATATATAACACAGGATATTGCATCCTTCGGCATAATGTATGACAGTGTATGGTGGACATTAAAATGTTGTAACTATGAAATGACGCGATTTATGGCCCTCATGACGATGCTACTCCAAGTTTGCACTAACAATATTGGGTAGTCTCGCGTTTGCTCAGTTGATCCGCTGCTCAAAATTTTATTCGTCTTTTGCCTGTAAAATAGAAATTTAATTTATGTGTCAGTTTGTCAGTCTGTTTTTTGAACCAAAATCACAATCTATATTTTTTATTATTGTAGATTTTTAATAAAATAAAAGATAAAATATGGCCAGTGTCACTTTTATGCGCGAGATAAAAGTTTTATTCGAGTTATGAATTTGCTACATAAATTTGGGAGTTTTTAAACAAATTCATATCTAAGAGAAATCCAATTTTGGCGTACTATGAAAGAAAGATAATAAGTTAAATGTGGATTGATTTGAGATGGATTTTGAGATATTTAACCCTTTAGCTTCAAAGTCGAAACTTTTGACCGTGACTTGAAAGGTTTACTATTTTTATAAACTAATTGAGAGTCATAATTTCTTAAAGATTTCTTTAAGATAATTAAATATTAAAAGCCGATAATGACATTTTTGTCTGTGATCTGTGAAAATTTTCATAATCCAAATGAGAAATAATATTTCTCATAAAGTTTTTATTGCAGGATCTAAATTTTGCCACGAAATTCCTCTAGCAAGACGGAGTTTAAATATACTTAGCCCATCTGGACCAACATTTTGCATTTGAATAGTAAAAATTTTAATGTTTTCAGGTATGAAAATGGTTTTTTTCCTTCACAAAACTCTTCCCACGTACGCGATTAGTAGCGAGTGCTTTCAACTCTCTCCAACATTTCCAGCGAACGTTTCGCTAGAG
Source organism: Meiosimyza platycephala (assembly GCA_963662105.1). NCBI lineage: Eukaryota > Metazoa > Arthropoda > Insecta > Diptera > Lauxaniidae > Meiosimyza > Meiosimyza platycephala. Next base: position 66,469,677 of record OY759209.1, on the reverse strand, counting down.
CAGAAAGTACGTGAATAGAGGAAATGTTGGAGAGAGTTGAAAGTACTCGCTACCTTAAGGGGTTACACTTCATTGTTTGCTGACAGACCTTAGTTGGTGATTTGCACAGCGTGTGCCAAATCCATTTCTACTTTCGACTTTTGATTTGAATGGAAATCGGATATTGATGGCATTTGGTGAGCAAATCGACATGGAAAATGGGTCTACGGTGAAGACCGTTTTCCAAAGAAATTGTGCGGGGTGCTTTTGGTAATTTTGATAAAAATTAAGCTCAAAAAGGCGGAAATCGATGAATTTTGCTCTGAACTATTTTCTCCCCATAATTTTATTCGACACCAAAGTAACGAATTCTCGCATTATTTACCTAGTGCTGCAACACGATTAATTTTCAAATATTTTGTTAAGTAAACTAATAACTTCAGCTCAATAAAGCGCTTACATTTCGTGTAATTCACCAAAATCATCAAAAAAGGTTTCCCAGAAGGGAGCAAGATAAAATTCAGTTGTTGCATTGACAGAAATTTTCTGTTGATATCAACAAGCAGCAACTTTTCATAAAAGTCCGGATGCAAGAATATGTGCCAGTAAATTTTCTATTTTTACTACGCCATACATGTTATGTGGTTAAGAGGCCATCACGTACGATTGTGACGTACTGACACAGCATCCAATAGCTAGTCAACCCATAATTCAGTTGGCATGCAGCAACGGATGTGCTAAGTTCAGGTAAAAGTATTTTGCAACCAAAATTACTTGTCATTCATTCTAAATAACAAAATCTGACTGACACAGCATTGACGACCCACATCCATCTGAATTCAACTGTATTTTCAGCTAAAATTTAGAGCGAAAAAGTTGCATTTGTGGGGCTTATGAATTAGAAGGGTGTCTTCAAATAATGGCTTTTGATTGACTGTTAAATGAAAAATAATGGTATGTGACTTATATGTATCTATTATACGTCATCACTTCAAAATAACATTGCGTGCCTCCGGTTTTTATGATAAAAGGAAATGTCTGATACAAATATTATAAATTTCTCTTCATTTTAATTCCATTTTTCTAACTTAAACTTTTCACTAAATGCAAAAGTTAAGACTTTCCACAAAATTCTTTCTTAAGTCCTAACTCATGAATAGAACAAACGTATATTTGATGGTGCCATGTCATAACCCCAATGGTCATAATTCCCAAAAAATTTTGGGCGTTATGTCCACCTAAAAAACGGTCATAGTCCCCAAAAAAATTTTGGGGATTATGACCACTCATAACAATGGACATAACACCCATGGGTGTTATGACCACTTTCGTTTTGCTTGAAAATACAAGAGGAATTTTATACTTAGTGGAGTGGGCATCCTTCGGCCAAGGATTACATCGTCGAATATGTCCAACAACGCTTCTACATAAAAGTTAGGATAAGTGGGCGGCCTGCGGCCGCAGCTCAGGATTTAAAACTGCCAAAAATCCTTCGGCCGCGGATCAGTCTATAATATATCCAACATCTGGTTCGCTAGCCACAGTAATTTTACATAAGAGTAAGGGTAAGTAAGCGGCCTTCGGCCGCAGCTCAGGATTTAAAACTCCCAAAAATCCGACACCGGCTTCGCGGCGGCCTTCGGCCGCGGATCAGTCTATAATATCCAACACCAGCATCGCTACCCAGAGTAATTCTAAATAGAAGTTAGTATATTATGCGAAATTTTTTTTTGAAAATTCATTTATTTTGTTATAAGCACCCAAAATTATTTGGCCTTATGTCCTCATGTTTTTGGGGATTGTGTCCGTTCTTACAAGTGGTCATAGTCCCCAAAAAAAAATGGAGGTTATGACCGGAAAAAAAACGGACATAATGCCCAAAATCATTTTGGGGATTATGACCATTGGGGTTATGACCGGGTACCATATTTGATATAGAGCAATCAAATGTTTGATTGAGTTAAACATAAAATGATTCAACCAACATTTAACATTATTTTATCCAAATATAATATGTTTGACTCAAATAAATATTTGATTTCTCTAAATGAAATATACGTTTGTTATATTCAAACAAATAATTTTCTCAGTGTATTCAAAATAAAATTTTTACGCTGTTTTCTTTTTCTTTCCTTCACAATTATTCGTATCAAGTGATTGGAAGATATTTCTGGCTGCCGCTTCGAACTAATTGTGGCATAGACTGAGGGTTTTCGTATTCTTCTCCAAGTTTTACGGCATCTGCTTGTGAGCCATTTGGAAAGCTTTCGCACCAAACTTAATTATTTTTTAAAATTCATGACAATGGAATGGTCAGAAACGGTGTCTTCAAAAGGGTGAAGTACTTAGTGTTTCACTTTATTGACCATTCTCGGATTTTTTATCAAGAAAATGCCTATAAGTGAAATAATGTCGTAATACTTTTGATGGGATATCGAATAACCTTAACTCAATGTAACATAATCAATTCAAAATAAAAAAATTTTGCTTTAGAACACCCTAATGACATACATTCAAATATTTTACGATATGCGAACAAGGCTTACGATTTTGTGACCATAAACACTAACTCTAGATCAATACCGGTCTGTTTTATTTTTGATTGAAACACTTTTTGTAAAATTTTTGTTTTTGTTGTAATATACAGTATCTACAACATACATAAAGAACTGAATTTTGCTTTATGCATTTTCTGTATGGTCGTGTATTCTATGGCAATTAAATCAGGACAACAACAGCAGCAATAACAAAACAACTACAACTGAGTAAATATTGTAACACAACAATAAATATCCCTTTACATAAAAAAAGGAAAAATATACAAATTAAATTGGACAAATATTTAAATAAGACCATTGTTTTTGTTGGAAAATTTGTATTGGTGTTTGAGCTTGACCACAATGTATCAGAAGTTGTTGTTTCTTTTAGTGTTGTTGTTGCTGTTGATAATGATGTATGTAGTTACTAGTGCTACTGTAGACATAATTTGTTAGTTACTAATTTTAAAAAAATATAAATATGATATCTTAGATGAGAAATATAAATGAAATAAATTTTATACAGTTCATTTTCAAAATAAATTTATAAAATGTTGCCATATAAATATATTCAGAGCTGGGCAGGACCAACGTCTGATAGAGAAAGGGTCTTTGCCCCCCAAAGTTATAGTATGCTAAGACGTATCCATCAAACAACTTTTCATTTATTGTTGTTCACTTCAACTATTGGTGGTAAAGTATAAATGACTATTTCCAATCTAAAAAAAAAGTCTGAGCTAAACTAAACTGAGATAAAAAAATTATGAAACAAAAACTTTAAGATTCTTTCTAGTTTAAGAGCAAGAAAGAAAACGTTGTTGTCATCAAAAATTAACTTTGTGCTCACCCTGTAAGATTACGGTTTTGCACTTACCAATATATTTGCAGAGATTTCTGGGCAATAAGCTGAACCCACTGAATTTCACTGGCTTCTTTTGAACCCAACTAATTATCGTATATATATTTTTTCATGTTACTTGTCATATCATGTAATTTCTTTGACTGTATTGGATTTTGGTCTTATTGTGCAAGTTTGATGTTATAAGTTCAGTCATAATCGTCATCAAGTATATTTAAATACATTAAAAATTTTAAAAATAAAAAGCTCCCAAAGATTAGTGTTTCTAATAGCAGCAATTTTTCAAGGTCGTACGAAAAACCAGCGAGATATGGTATGACAACACTTTGCAGCAAAGTGAAATTACTGAATGTCACAAAGTGGCCTTTACTATATTTATAATCTATAATGCTTAGCTTAATAAAAAGAGCAACATAAATATGTATATGTAAGAAGTGTTCTTTGCCCAAATCAAAGGAGTTGAACCTCCACGTCTCCGATTTTGCTAAAAGAATAATCAATTCTAAGAAAAAATTGCTTGTACATCAAATGCAAAGTATAAATTGGTCTTTTAAAAACAATCTTTTAAAGTGTTTATACCTTATACTTAGGGTTAGTGATATTTTGAGTTAAACATGAAAATTGGGCAAAACACAAACTTCAATATTTTTAAATTTCCACAGACATCGGAATCTCTATTTTCAAAGTTAATTCAAGGTATATTTTTACTTTCTTTACACACAAACCTATAGTTTTTATTGTAGATTTATATTCTATGAGAAAAAATAGATATGTTTTGCATCAAAATTTTTTCTCTAGGATTTTTAATTTTTGCGGTTTGGTTAAAACACTCCTACTCACCTTTACTCATTTAAAAAAATATTCATTGTATTTTTTGACCAATTTTAAAAAAAGTTATTAATTCAATGAAATTTTAATTGAAAATTGATAGATGAAGAGAAAAAATTGCATGTGAATAAAGCTTATGATTTTTATCTTAATAAGCTTTCGTTGTGAATTAACTTTAGATTTTTATGAAATATTTACCGGGCGAAATTCAATAAAAATTTTGTTTTGTAAATTTTTCACTTAGTAAAGCAAATAGTTCAGAAAATTTTGTCTTATCTATTTTATAAAAATTGGATATTATGTTATTACTATATATATAAATTTATAAATTCACTTAAGCAATTAATTTGGTTTTTGACGTGAAACAAAATATACAATGTAATTTTTATTCTTCAATTTGTACAAAAAATGGATGCGAAAATAATTGAATCACACTCGATTAAATTTGATTTATGCATTTACTTTCCCTATCACTTTGATGTTCAATTTGCCTCTTAAAACGAATTTACCGCGGTGATAAATTGCACTATAAATTACGTTAATTCAATCAATATAAAATTTGTAGTTGCATACTTATGCTACTAATATTTATGACGTTCGTTTTTAAACATATCCTGCAGTAAATGGAATTTTTATATAAACGCATAAGGGAAAAAAATGGGGTTTTGATGTATAGTCTAGTTGTCAGACTACGGTCGTTTTAAACTGTGATGGTAGTTGTTTATGCCAGATGGCAACACTAATTTCGTCATCTGAAAATAGCTCGCCACTCACCTTCAGATGGCGTTTATCTAAATAAATTAAGTACTAAATAGACTTCGTATTATTTTCGTAATTTTCGACCTAAGTTTTTAGCAAGGTGATTTCTCGGTCACTTTGCTGTAATTCCTCAAACCTCTAACACTAAGCATAAATCCTGTAACCTTTTGGTAAGATTGCTATTCTGCAAAATAAAACTCAGAAAAATTTCTAATCCTAACCATTTTGTTTTATTTCCAATATAAAATCTCAAACTTTTCCGAGCTTGAGATTTTATCATTCTTTCAGCTGGTTTTCTTCACCCCATTCAACTAGGCTTCTTCTAGCAAACCAACACCCCAAGATCCCCCACATTCAGTAGTGAAGGTAGAAAGGCAGCAATGGACTCGCTTATAGTAAAATCGATTCCCTGGTTCATTGTGAGTAAAAAATTGTGTGAAACGGAAGCTCTATCTGGAACACCCTCTGAGTTTTAGGGTGTATAACAAAGTTCCTTTAGAATAGTACTTGCAAAGAACGATTATCTCGTTACTTTCTAAGTAATAGAGCAAGAGCAATAAAATATGTGTGGTTTCATGAGGTAATCATTTCACATATTTTTTTAATGACAAAATAATTTTTGTTATAAGATAATCTTTGTTTGTAAGTAATACGTTGAAGGAACTTTGTCAAATACCTTATAACTCAGAGTGTGCTCCATATAATCCCCGCCAACCATACAATTTTTTACTTACAATGAACCAGGGAATCGAATTTTTTAGTGCGGCTATTCAGAACCGGACCACTCTTTATACGTGTACGTATATATCAATATGAGTATTCTTCATTAAGACCCACGACTTCAGAAGTAGCGCCGTCACCGATGCATTGGAGAAAATTTTTTTTGACAACCTAAACGATACAGTGAATGTACCCATTGTTTTCTTCACCCCATTCAACTAGGCTTCTTCTAGCAAACCAACACCCCAAGATCCCCCACATTCAGTAGTGAAGGTAGAAAGGCAGCAATGGACTCGCTTATAGTAAAATCGATTCCCTGGTTCATTGTGAGTAAAAAATTGTGTGAAACGGAAGCTCTATCTGGAACACCCTCTGAGTTTTAGGGTGTATAACAAAGTTCCTTTAGAATAGTACTTGCAAAGAACGATTATCTCGTTACTTTCTAAGTAATAGAGCAAGAGCAATAAAATATGTGTGGTTTCATGAGGTAATCATTTCACATATTTTTTTAATGACAAAATAATTTTTGTTATAAGATAATCTTTGTTTGTAAGTAATACGTTGAAGGAACTTTGTCAAATACCTTATAACTCAGAGTGTGCTCCATATAATCCCCGCCAACCATACAATTTTTTACTTACAATGAACCAGGGAATCGAATTTTTTAGTGCGGCTATTCAGAACCGGACCACTCTTTATACGTGTACGTATATATCAATATGAGTATTCTTCATTAAGACCCACGACTTCAGAAGTAGCGCCGTCACCGATGTATTGGAGAAAATTTTTTTTGACAACCTAAACGATACAGTGAATGTACCCATCATTTACATGGAGCTGTTTACGGAAAGATCAGGGTGATTTTCCTGGAAGATATTTCCTGATTTCGAAAAATAAAATGATATTGGTTGTTGATAGTTTGTTTCATGAAAAATAAAATTTTATTCAGTCTTATATCTATACCTTATGGAAAACATTGCCATTAACAGAAAGTAAGTCTTATGAATTTTTCTTTCTTTTCATTGCAGATAAACAAAAATTCACAGTATTCGCAAAAATCCCTCCTAGAACACAAGAGATGGATACATGACCCAACAAGTAAGTTTATTTCAGCATTTTACGATACTAAAAATTTTATTAATTCACAAAAACTAAATTCAATTATACAGTTGTAAACCTAAGAGAAGTTTATTTCCTTTCTGTATTTGAAAAAAAAAGTAAAATATTAAAAATTTCTCATAACACTTTTATTGCCATGAAGTTGGCAATGCCTCTTGTTTTGAGTTTATGATGCGGTAAATTTTATACCATATCGTTTAGAGTCATAATAAGCTCAATAAACCGTCCTACAAAAAATTTAATTTATTTTACAGGTGACCTCTGCCGACCGTTGAATTGTAAAAAACGTGAAATTTGCCTGCTAGAAGATGAATTCAGCGCAGTTTGCGTGTCAAAGAAGGAATTGCATAAGAATCGGTAAGCATATGCTGGTATGCGCAAGTGAGGTACCCAGTGAGAAAATTGCATAAATATTGGCTTTTCAAATCAATGGATTACAGCCACTTAAGCTATCAGATTAGCAATTTTGGATAATGAATAAACCAAACACAATAACAACACCCCAAATTATGCATAATTATGTGAAACGGATTTTACACTGGCATCAAAAATAAACCGATTTTTATTTATCTTGTATTGTATCGCGTTTTTAAAAATAACTTTCACACTGGCACTATCAAGCTGTGGCTAATTTCCTTTGCTTCGCGTCAGCTGTTTTGCAAAATTAATATTATTTAGCGAAATCGAATAAAAGTGGACAAACAGGAGGGAGTTTGTTAAAATTCTATAAAGTTTGTGGACTTCTTTCATGGATGATCACTATATACGCAAAGTTCAATAGTCCTTATTAAATTATCCTTAATACCACAGGTTCTTGTGATAAAAAAGTGTTTTTTGTTTTGTGGAAATCGGTTTTCGAGTTGTTATATATAGATAGCGTAAAAATACGATATATTAAAAATTATCCGTTTTGTATGTATTTAAAATGTACCTAAAAACTTTCTCATGGGGTGCTGCTGCTGCACTTCCGCTACCATTATTAATTTAATAATTTTTTTTTTGTATCTAACACTTGCAAACCAATTCGATGGATCAACAGCGATGAAATTATCTCAAAAGTCAAATACATGGAAGAAGAGGCCAAGCGTCGCGTTAACCAAGAAGATGATGAAGACAACAAAAGTTTAAACTCCAATGAAGATTCCAGAGAAGATGATGTGTTTTATGAAAACAACAACGCTAATAACGACAAGGAGCAGGAAGATGAAGAGGATGAAGAGTGAGTTGAATGGCTATTCAATGCTTTGTAATTTTGTCTGCCAATTATTAAACAATGAATTCAATTATGTAGATTAAAAGGATTAAAGTAACTTCAATATCAAAGGTTAACTATAAAATAACAGAGGGAGAGCGCGAGAGAGCGCCTTGACTAGGTCACGTCAAGCATTTAATTATATGTAGTCGACGGGTGTTTATGTAGGTTACGCTAAGGTACAAGGGCTCGTCTGAAATTTTAGTTGAAAGTTTGTGAAGTTTTAGCAAAGTTTGTAGCACGCAGTTGTTGTAAGTGTTCTTTAAAAGGGTCATATAATGCAGAAACCATAGAGCGAACACGCCATTTGAATGAAACTTCAAATGTAAATTGTGTTGCATGTCTTGTGACCTAAACCGAAATTGTGACCTTACACGCAAAGCGATATTTTTATTCCCCAAGCATAATATATTCGTTTTTTTTTTTAATTTATGTCTGAAAACAATTTCAGCCTGATATCTTACAGTTTGGTATCTTTCGACTAGCGTAGATTCAATGCCAAAAAGCAATTTTTGATGTAATCTTTGAAAGGTTTTCGGAGAATATTTTTAAAAAGTACTTAAATTAATGTAAAATTATTCAAAAACTCTAATACTGTTCTCAGTTTATGAAAAGTTGAAACTAAACGCTTCACCTATACATAACCACCAGTAAAATTTTTATATCCTTTTTCATAATTAAATCCGAAAATCTTCTAAGTATCATTGGGCATTGTTACAGAAATAAAATTTTGAAAATCAGTGTAAATATTATGTTTTTGTTGTACCTAAATCAGCCAGAAATTATAATTTACATTGAAATTGAATGCAGATATTTATTTTTGCCAGCAGTTAACTTGATTTTTTTTCTTCTTTTTATTTGCTCTTGTGCCTCCTAACAGCAATTGCAAACCGTGTCCTGTGGCAAAACCAACTTTCTTATGCGGCGCCGATAATAGAACATATTCATCCTTATGCAGATTGGATTATCACAATTGCATACATTCGACATCAATAAGGATTGCCTGTAAAGGATTCTGCCCATGCAAGGGTAAGTCCATTAGAATAATTTTTTAAATGCTTGAAATTTCAACAAATGAATGAAATTGAAAAATTGTATTTGATTCAAAGTGGAATTGAATTATTCGAGCTTCGGAATAGTACGAATAACTCGAATCATTTGAATGGTTTGTATTAGGTGCGAACAACTCGAATAACCTGAATAAAAAGTATATGTATATACACAGATTTATTTAAATAGTACGAAGTTTGGATAATTCGAATAGTTCGAAAAATTAAATGCTTTGAGTGACTTGAACTATTCCAATAGTTAAAGAAATATATCAGTGCAAAACTAAACCTTAACCTACATACTAGGTCATGCTTACATTATACATCTGTTTATCATTTGCGACAAAGAACTATTCACTGAAAGGTAGTCAGTCAGCTATGTTACAGCACTTATAGATATGGCTGAAGATATCCATATTGGTTAGAATCACAATAAGGTCGACTTTCTAATCTTCTTACATCATTAAAAGGCATTTAACATTACACTATCCTTATGTTTTGGATCATTAGTCAATTTATGATAATACTATGTTATAATAAATGATGTTCATCTAAAACCTCAATATTTGATTCCACTTTGTTTAACAATATTGCAACTCACATTACAAAAATAACAAAATAAATTAAAATTTGATTGTGGCAGCCAGCCTGTAGGGAAATTATTATAGAGCAAAAATTAAAAATTGAAAATTAGTTTTCATGATTTTGTATGCATAGAAGTAGCAATGCATTGGCATCGCAACATCACGCACGCCGCATTGCATCAACGAATTGATATTAAGTTATGTACACATTGCACAGAAGCGATATTGGATGCGCTGCAAATTGGCGCATGCAGTAATTTTTAAGACAAAATATTTCACCCATTTCACGTCAAATGAAAAGTTGGCCTGGCTCAGCACATGTGATTTTTGTAAAATTCCACTCATAGACTGATAGAAAATACGAACTTCCTTGTTCCTTTTATGAGTTGTTTTTTAAATAATTTCAAAAATACGTTGCCCTCGATTTTCCCTTAAAGATATTTTACGCACTTTTAAAATAACGAAACCAAATTAATATCTATTGTAAATAAAGTTGAACAGTATTGAACTATAGTTTGGTTGTGGTACTAGTTTTAGTTAAACTTTTCTCAACATTTTAATTTTTAAATTCTATTTTAGTACTTTTCTAAGGATATATAATACCCCTTGCATACGCCACCTACATATGTATGTTTGAACTATGGCGACCAATGTAAATATACCTTTTGATCACTTGTGCAAAATTAGAATCGGTTTGGGTTTATTGAGCCAAAATTGTCCCCTTTCCAATTTGGAACAAAAATTGTACCCAATTTGAAATTGAAAAGAGTTATTGTTCAAGTTTCCAATTTGGAGTTGTGACAACTGTCGTCGAATGAACCTAAAAAAGAGTCATATTATTTAGTACCTACACGGAAAAAACACCAGCTCAAATTTTATTAAAAATTAATAGGAGATTATAAAAATTTAAATCTGAAAACAAATATTACTCTTTTATAGTAATAAATAGAAAATCATTATTAAAAATTCTATTCTAGTTTGTAATTATTTTCATTTTACATTTTTTAATAAGTGCATTTTAAAAATTAGTTTCTTCATTTTAATAATCACATAAAAACTATGAAATTTTACAAGGATTTTATTAAATTTCAATAAATTGCGACATTAGAAATTTTACATATTTCATATTGTAATATATGATTCCCGCTTTATAATTTTTAAAAAGTAGTTATAGAAAAATTATTTTAAGATTTGTAATTTTTATTATATTGAATTTTATTTCTCTTATGTTTTTAATTTGTACTCTGTTTGAGTTCTCAACATGTTCATGCAAAAAAATAAATATATAAGGCTTGCCAAACTCTTACTAATTGGCTTTGAAGTAATGTGTTGAACAGAATTTAGACGGGGTCGGGAAAGCGGCAACGGAAACTCGCTGGCTGTCACAATTTTGTTCAGCACACAAAAAATTTTAAAAATCAATTTCAGTTATTATTATTTCATAAAAAAAACTTTATAATGTACTCTTTAAAAAATAGTCCTTTTAAAATATAATAAATTATTGCAGAAATTTTAATATCTACTTTGTAAAAATTAAAAACTTGCATTCGAAAAATTAATGCCTGCTTGATGCAATTTTTACATTACGCTTAGTAATTTTTAATAGACACTCGAACCGTTTCTAAATTACTAAATTACCTACTAATTTTTCTTAAATTTTGATTAATATTTACAATAATTTCGAGTTTCGTTTTTTCCGTGTACTAGAAACCAAAAAGTATTTTTACGTGCCGCCATAGATCGGGCAAGGAGTTAAAATGGGTTATTTAAATAAAAATTATGATGATGACTTATTTTAATGAACTAAGAGATATTTTATATTTCTCAGAAAAAAATTAAATTTGAAAAAGCACCAGGTTTGAAAAATTTTAAGTTTAAACGTGACACCACTCAAACCTCAAAAATTGCGCTTAATATATCAATATAGAATATTGCAATCTAAGTTAGTGAGGATTATAGGAAAATATCATACTATATGAAATTTCATTATAATAGCTGATATAAATATGTACCCAGTAGGCAAGGGCAGGAGTGAGCAGCGCTTCTAGAAGGTCTTCCTTGGGACTGGCTTTCCCAACTCCTTCCAAACGTATTTTCTTTTTTATATGAAATGTCCCACTAAAACAGACCATCGTAAGCAAACCTAATGGAAATACTCTTCAATCTGATCTTCCTACTTCGCTTCCGTCAAGATGTCTTCTAAGACCGATTGCCGTAAGAAGGACCACAGAAGTACTTGGAAAAAAGAGCAAGGGAGAATAGAAAAATTTTACTATGTCATCGGACGGATTCTGAATTAATTGATATTTTTATAAATTTCAAAAAATATCTAAATGGGGTCCTTCTTCCATGCATCTTCATATCAGGCATTATAGCACGTCTGCTATGGGAAAGCATAAGAGCACACCTGATCTCTGAGGTATGAAAATTGTTTTTCTTTTATTCTTATTGAAATTTATAAAAAATTCAGATCCCCTTCTAAGCATTTTGTACCTTTCATAATCACGTTTTATGACAGAAATTAATAGAAAGAATAGAAAGCGGCAGAAAAAAATCAATTAATATTTCAGTATTTACCCGAGGAAATATTACTAAAAGTTTAATTTTAACTAATACATGTTCATGTTGACACTGGACTAACATTAAACCGATTATGCTGACGTCAATACATGATATAAAATAACTTCCTTGTGACTTTCAGTTTATCCTTAAAAAATATATCTTCTTAAATCGTCTACACATTTTTTAAGCTTTCCAAGGACTTATATTTTCTATTTTGTCAGGAACAGCAAAACTTCTACCATTCTCCCTAGCTGCTACAGCAATACACAGCAGCATTAATTTTTAATTTGCCTTGACGAGTCATGTATGCTGTTAATATTGAATTGAAATTAAATAAAACTGTAACTTGCTTACAGTGTTGCCACCACTTTGCGGGGAATTTGAAGCCAATTGGCTAATATGTGGGGAGATCTTTGCTCTGGGGAAAATGCACGGAATTTACAACTACATATCTCGATTTCATTGGTGCAGATTAGAGGTCTGCATGAGTACTCGCAACGATCATCATATAAACTTCCGAATGCAATAAGATGTATTCTCATTCGATTATCAAGAACAACTAAACCAGATATTATGATCAATCAATTTTTGCAATAAAAGATTTAATTCTGTGTATTTTGATATTTTGAAAGTAGAAGTGGAAAATCTTTTAAGCATTTAAACTGCTTGAACATAAACTATATCAGATTCTGTGGGAACATTTTAAAAGCTTACACGTATAGGATATAATGGGTGTGACAACTCAATCCGTTAATGGGAAGCAAAAAGTCTATTTTCCATTTCAAACCTTTTTCACGCATTTGCGGCAACTCAAAATGCGCCAAGATCCACCAATATCGATCGCCATTGATTGCTTTACCAGCTTTGAATAAGAATAGCCCAATGATGGTTTTGAGCCGACAGCGACTCAAACAAACACTTTCTTATCGTACAGTGATGTTTCGAATATTATGTGATGATTATGGGTGTACTAAAAGCTACAATTTTGTTTGTTGACTACGCCAAAGAGTGTAAAATGAGCTGCGTCGTTCATCAGAATTTGCTGTCAAAAATTCGGCACAGCTTAAACCATTCGAATGACAATATTTGCGAAAGCCAAGCGTCTTGGTTTGTCTGTTCCCAATAATCCATGACTGCACTGCATATGGGAAGGTCTTGCTTCAAAATGTCAAAGTTATTCAATATATCCTTTGATATGATTAAGATAGATTACATATTTTAAAGAATCTGGCAATCGATAAGCGAAGTACGTTATCGTTATCGTAAATATTAAAATATATAATACTGATATTAATTTGAAATTTTGGTTTACATAAGTAGTGGGGACAATTGTAGGAAATTTCAATTTTAACATCCACCGATTTTCGAATTCTAAGCAACGATGTTTTGGGTGTTTTAGATTATTGGCATTGGCAACCATGATTGTTTATTGAGCAGTAAACAACAACAACAAAAACATTGGCAGCAGCAATTTATTGCATTTCTTTCTTCATTTCATCGCTTTCCTTATTGCAGATAATGTTGACAGTAAACGTTTGCAGCGCATATCCGAGCGACAAAATGCTTTTAATGCGAAATACAAGAAAACATTGCAGCAACAATACAAAGACAGCATTAGTGCTGGTAGCAGCAGCAGCTTCAGTAACAGCGGTAGCAGTAGTGGCAACAATAATAACAATAACAACAACTACATTAGTAGCAGCAATGATAATAACAGCAACAACAACAACAACATAAACCCCATCAAAGATGTAAGTTAGAGATGTGTACTTTATATATGTAGTAAGAATGTGTTTTTTTGCTGCTTACGACAAAGTATGTAGTATGTATGAAAAGCGGAAGCTTGTATTAACCCATTATAAATTTCCTATTCCTATTTCCTATTTTTTAAGTAAAAGAAGAATTGAAAGGAAAACTGAATCCGTTTCAGAAATGAAATGAAATATTTCTGAAACTTAACTGGAACTTTGTAAGATTTCATGTAAGAGATTTCTGAAAGGTTTATGGAACGTTACATGTTGAGTGGGAATGTAATAACACTAGCTTACAATGTTTTTGTCATTGATATGAAATGTAATTTTTTCTTCATGATTTTGGTGCCTTATGCTGAAAAAAAAAATAATTTAAAATTTCCATCTAGTCAATTTTTGTTATATGGCATATTTCGCATCTCAAGCATGATGAAAAAATATACTTAAGATGAGGTTGTATTTAGCACAAACATATCTCTTCCACTATTTTAGTCTGATTTCCTTTTTATAAAATTTGTATAAAACTTTTTTTAAATATGATATATATTATAAATTTGAATTTTTTAATATAAATTAAAGTTTTATGGGAATACTTTTTTTTATATTTAATTTCGGACGGTAAAAATTGCAGCAAAAAACACAGCAGCAGTCTAAACATAAATAAAGTAGGTAAGGTTAGGTAGGAGTGGCAGTCAGTTACCAAACCGACTCATTCAGACCAAATGTGATTATGATACCACAGGGTGTCTGACTATACCCTCTCGTTGAACCAACCAGATTTCGCAATAAAACTAAATATCTGACCTATACTAACATGTCTAAGATCATCCAGGTCATCAAATAAAAACGAACCAAATGTTTTCTGGCGTTTTCAAGCAAGTGCGGAGCAGGAGCAGAGAAAATTTCTCTTCTTCCACATCTCCACAACTTCTACAAAAGTCAATGGACCTAACACCTAATCTCTCCGCATGTCTGCCGAGGAGGCAGTGGCCAGTTATGACTGCAACAACTGACGAGACGCTATGCCTAGTACGGAAAATCAGCTCTGACGAACGCTTAGGGTCCCATTTCGGCCAGATCTGCCTAGTTATGTTGCAAGCTGACCCTTGAGTCCTTCTTTTGTTAGCATTCACCAGATGAGGTGAATGTTAAAATGCTGAGCCATCTCATTTAGAGACGAGCGGCATTGTTGAATGAATGAATGAATGAATAAAGTAACAACTATACAAATGCAATCTCTACAATATATATCCCTTATGTTTTCTATTTTCCTCATATGCACATGACTGACCTATTGCCTTATGTTATGCTTTCATGATTTTATTGTTATCACCCTTTCTTCTCTGCTCAGGATAAAGATGATAACAATCGGCATTACAATCATATTAATTCGCAATTCACTTTCACGCCAGAGGACATCAAGTATGACAACAAACACTACAAATATCTCAAATATACGGCATACAAAAAGGTAAGGATTTTGAATGCATGATTACATACCAGGATATGCATAAATATAAATGTATTTACACGTCTATAGGGTGATGGCTCATAATATAGGCTAGTAGTTGGTAATTTTGGTATAAAGAACAGTGCTTTAGTAAATGCTTTCGTTATCGATCACATTTAGTTTGACGAAGGATCTGGAAAGCGACGAAATCGAAGGATTTTCGAAAAAAAAACAGTCAGTTTCAGTGTATTCGAAAAAGTATTATAATTTGCAATATATGTACTTGTGATGTGTGAAATTAAATTCTAAAAGTATTCAATCGCACGATTTTTGCTGCCAATGGTCTAAGTTCAAAGAAACTAAATAACCGATTTTGTGTAGTTATTTGAACTTACAAAAAAATTTATGTGGCCAATCTCTAGCGTCATCACCCTATCTGAATGTGTTGATAAACATAACAATTTTATCACTACAATTCAATAGATAAATGCTGAGCGGCTATTATCGGTTGAATTAATTTTCTAGCTTCTGAGCATATTCAATAATACATTGATGCGATTTCATTTACAATATATTTTACAGAGCTTAAGGAAATCATTTTGAAAAAAAAAAATCATTATAACTTTTCTTTATTATAGCAGGACAATCAATTCCAGGACGATAAACACAAAATTCGTGGCTACAATGAAGTTGTGGATAAACCACAAAAATACACGAAAAATAACAACTTAAATAGTGGTACCATATTGAAATATTTTCATATTTGTTTCTAAAAAATAATGTTTTTATTAATTTTACAATTTACAGGTTATCCATCTAAGTCACCTGAATGCAAACCACAACAACTCACCGCTATTGGCAACCGCCTGCTTGATTGGTTCTCTGTAATTATGGCCGACAGCAAGAAACGTCGTCAACGCAATCAAAAGTCCAAGGCTCATTTCCCACCTGCATGTAAAACTGAAGCTAAATGGATGTTCGGTCATTTGGATCTAAACAACGATGGTTTGCTCTCACTGCAAGAGATGTACGATTTGGAACATGACCAAAATGAACGTTGCATCAAACCCTTTATTGATACCTGTGACTTGGATCAAGACAATTCGATTAATACACGCGAATGGTGTCGCTGCTTTGAAAAGACCGATCGTCCATGTGCCGCGGTTCGACGAAGAATCGCTGGCGATTTCGCAGGTGAGATAGGTATATATGGATTTTATTTCAATTATACTTTTTTTCTAAATACTACTCATGTAAGCTCACATTTGCATCAATATGGAACAAAAAAAACATGCACACATTAGCTTGTATCCTTAGCATAGGCGTGGCCAGGAATTTTTCGAATGGGTTCCAATACCGAAAATTTCGCCCTGTATAAACGTCTTAACCCCCTATATTCTTTTAATTTTTATACCATGAAATTTTCATGAGATGATGAGAATGCATACTTTTTTTTTAATTTTTAAACAAACATATTAGATTTACTACTATTTTTATATACAGAATTGAACACACAAATAAAGAAAATAAATTACTAATAATTAGATCATGCATTGAAACTTTCAGTTGTTCGATTAAAAAGAATATAAGATTATAGAATTGGATTGAATTAAAATAATTCTAAGCCGCATATAAAAATAATTTGAGCTCAAAATTTCAAAAATATACGTGGTAAATTAAGGACATAAAAAATTCATTATAGGTCTAGTTTATGACAAAATAAGAAAATAAAATGCAATAATAATTTAGATTGAAATAAAAATATATTGTCATAAAATATTACAATATCAATCGTCGCTGGAACGGTAAAGTTTTTTTAAATTCTTCAATCACTCTTTCTTTATAAATATTTACTGCAAGATCTTTTTGTTTAACAAATGGCAGCAGTAGATATTCCAAACGGTCCTGCAGCATTATTGATCGAAGTTTTGATTTAATTATACTCAGTTTGGAAAACTTTCTCTCGCAAGTATAACTTATTACCGGAATCGTCGCAAATTTTTCCATTAGATTACTAAAGACTGGAAACATAGATTTTCTAATGTGCTGCGACATCCTTTTGAGCCAGTCAAGACCTTTCGAAGGTGGAAAATGTTCACTTTTCTTTGTTTTTAAAAGATTTATTTCGGCTTGTAACTCTGAATAATTTAAACTAAATTGTTGACACGTATATTTTAAATCATCGTTCTTATTCATTTGCTCATTAATTTTTAAACTTAATGACATAATTTTGCCCACAGAATAAACAATCTTTTTATTTCCTTGGTTAAATTTGTCATTTAATGACTGAATCATTCGATCTAAAGTAATATAATATAATAAAACAGATTGTGTTGTGCCTGTCATCAATAATTTTTTAGTGAATTTGTATATGATTTTTGCGCCCCGCAAAAGTTAGTGTGGGTTCCAAGGAACCCACGGAACCCACTGTGGCCACGCCTATGATACTTAGGGAGGAGGAGGAACGCGACCTAAGTACGAAAGTATTAGGAAAGTGCTTTTTTCTAGACTTATTTTTAGCACCGAAAATAGGGTATTTCATGTATCTCTATTGCTACAAAAAATGTGCAGCAAGTCAGTATATGTATGGGTTTTTCTTCATTTGATAATATATCGGAGTTATACCACTTTAAGCTGAAATTGGAACTATATTTTGTTAACTGTTTACATTCGGATAATATAGGGTGGAGCTGCATTTTTTCAATTTGAAATTTCTCTTCTAAAGCTTGAAAGCTGCACATATGATCGGGTAAAAATACTTCAATATATACAAAAATCAAAAGTCCCTATAAATTTTATGTTATCTTTGTATCTAATTCGATGTTAATAACAAGATTGGATTCTGTCCCGGAAATCAAATAATCGAATCAACCTAATGTCTCATATTACCTAAAATTCGTAATTGTAGGAAATATCGGTGCTCAGGCCCGGATTTAGAAATTTGCCGCCCCTATTCACTCGTGCATATGGAAATAAAAATTTTTAATATCCTTTCTTTTTTTTTACTTGCCAACATTTTGTTAGGTATATTCCCACTTTTTTCCCCTTTGTAAATCTAACCATCACCAATGCATTACCACTTCAAAAATTAAATATTTGCCGCCCCTAAATTCTTGCCGCCCTAGGCACTGGCCTAGTGTGCCTCTAAGGTAAATCCGGGCCTGTCGGTGCTACATGCAAGTAGTTTAAATACGAGAGCATGATTCCACATGCCACGAAATGCCTTTCTAATATCAACATTTAAAGAAACAACCATACTCTCATCGAAAAGGTTCCACTTCTCGGTGAGGAATGTCATTAAGTCACAATAGTTGACTGCTATCTGTAACATTTTTTGCAATGATGCTAGCGAAAAGATTAGCTGTATCAATAGGTTCAGTGAATATTTAGCCATTTATTAAAGGAGTTGGAATAGTCGATTATGTATATTTTTCACTCTCTTAACAAATGATTAAAAAGTTTTGCTAACTTTCGGTAGCGAATGAATTATTTTGTGCATTTTGTTCGTGATGAAACTTTTTACGTTGAATCGTGGCATTTTATATTTTATCCTAGCGTCTATGCAAAGACTTTTGGTTGCAGCATTTTGACGTCAATTCCGAAAAGCTTGTTCCTAAGTCTGACTGCTGTCCTTCAAGTCTCATTAAATCAAGAATGGTCTTTTGATTTAATGACGATTTTCTTAAAGGTATGAAAGATCGCATACTTGATAAACTTATATCCTGTATCATGAAAGCAGTGACAGTTTTTTTTAAATAATAGGAAATATTTTGACCTAGAAGGCCACTCAAGTAGGACCCATAAACTTAGTAGTTTAATATTTTTCGATTTTTCGAACTTTTTTTTTCGAAAAACAGTTTCTGATTTTCAGATTCAGATTTTGTGACCACTTGCATGCGCTGAAATATGTGTTGCAGCTGGCTGTGTGGCAAAGAGTTATCTCTAACCTTAGATCTCTTGAAATTTATATTTTTAAAATACAATCGATTTTGGTTAAAGACAACTTTTCTGCACGAGAATGATTGAAGTTGAAGAGAAATTGTAATTTTTAAAGCATTCGCACCGCTCATACTCGCACATACCCCAACTTATATCTACAGCTAAACTGACAAAAATTTTCTTTGAAACCAATTATTGCAAACCAATTCCACATTACCACATTTTCAACAAAATTATGCTTTCATTTCGTATTTTTTATTTTGCTTGCCTCAATCTGCATAAAATTGAAAACAAAAAATATAAAATGCTTTGCCAATTCTAATGGAAGTTGCTCACCTGCTTTTAATTGTTCTCGGTATCTCTCGCATTTCTCTCTCTCTCTCTATCTCTTTTGTTACTTAATTATTTAGGCGCATATGCACCCGACTGTGATGTTCAAGGATTCTATAAGCCAACGCAATGTCATAACTCGGTTGGTGTTTGCTGGTGTGTGGATAAACATGGTGTTGAATTCGCAAATACACGCACCCGAGGAAAACCTAATTGTGGTAAGTGTTACCAAAGTATACAAGTTTTCAGATGCAGGTACGAGTATGTACATATGTATGTACATATATGTATGTTGTATGTAGCATACATAGGGTATGAGTTAACTTAAAGGAATTGTGGCTTGATGGCTGGCGCATTTGTAAAAACCTAATAGGAAGTAGATAATGAAAGTTGCTTCCTAGGGAATAAGGTTGGAAGCGTTAGTTTAGATCAGTTATTTTGGCTTCAATGATATAGATATTGCCGGTAACATTATGTCCCATGCGTTGATTCCAACAGTATAGGCATGTGGTTGCAAAAGTATAACAAAAAACATTAAAATCAAACTCTTTCCACTATTCTGCAATATCTTACAATATCTATGCTTTCAAGGATAAGCTTCACCGCAGGTGCTTTGTGTGAATTTTGAAAGCGCATCAAATTCTTATGGGAAGCTTTATACATTGTACAAATACAAATATACACATGCTCTGAGGAATGACATTTATGCGACTGAAAGAATGTATGTACATATGTTCATGAATCTGGAAAATTATAATAAAAATTTAATGTGCATTCAGTGTGAGTTGCCTGTCTTCTTAAGCTGATTTGTAGCAAAGCGTGAAATATTTCTTTAAATTCTACAAAATCAGTGATTAAATAAAATCTATACTGAGAAAACAATATGTTTATTATAATAAACGTATATTTCATATAGAGCAATCATATATTTATTTGAGCCAAACATATTGTATTTGGATCCAATAGTGATAAGTGGTGGTTGAAGCATTTTATGTTTGACTCAATCGAATATATAATTGCTCTATATGAAATATGCGTTTGTTATATTCAAACATATTGTTTTCTCAGTGTACTTAGCTACTTAACAGCATAAGCTTGAAAGCCCCAATTTTTAACAATGCAATTTTCTCGAAAGAAAGACAAATATTGTCTAGTTTTTATTCTACACCAAATGTATACGATGTGATTTTGATGTCAATACCCATTTCTACCGCAGTTGAAAAGAATTTAAAAATTAAATATAAAAGATATTGCCTCATTTTTAATCAAGATCAACCACAACTGAGTCACATGTTTGTAATTATGTGTGATGCTTAAAAATTTCAAAATTTACTAGTACACACATTCCAAATTATAATAGTGAGCGCAGCAAGCTTGAGAAATATTCATAGGCCTCAAGTAGGGTTGCCAGATGGTCTGGATTCGTCTGGATTGTCCAGATTTTTAGTCCCAAATCCAGAGTCCAGACAATCAAAAATATGTCCAGATAAAATTCGAACAATGAAATAAAGGAAAAGAAAAAGGACTAGATACAAAAACATCTGCCGGACGCATTAAAAATGTCTTAACATTCGTCACGTCCAGAAGGTACGGACTGGTTGTAAGAAGTTAAAATTTTTCGAACAAGAAAAGTGGATTTATAGGGATGTCATAAGATGATTTCGCTAATTTTGAATATAAAAATCTTTTTCGCCACGTACCAACTCGATGGCTCTCTTTATTTCCTGCTTTAGACCGACTAATTTATTATTGGCCGACTGTAAAATGATATTTTCTTTTGAAAGGAAAGCAAAATACTCGCAAAGAGTTGTGGCAGTTTGTGGAAAAGAAATTAACCACGTCGGAAGTTATCAACGGAGATGAAGAATATTTCCAAGATGGATATCAGAAGCATATTTATATTTCATACACAATGTTATAGAATTCCAAATTTCAATTAGCGGTTAGAAAGTGATGGGTGTACAATTGTAGATCTAGATACAATAATGAGAAAACCATAGAATAACTTAGAAAATAGACTGAATGATAGTTATTTTAGAAGCAAATCAAAATCTATTTCAAAAAAACTGTCAGATCATGAAAAAGAAGTTTTTCATCACGAAGTCAAAAGTTCTTAAAGAGTTGTCTTAACTATATAGTGACGCTTCAATTAAAAAGCATTTATCTTTATTTTATCTTAAATATAAATTAATTTCCTGGGATGGACTCTAGACAGCAATAGGTGTTTTAGGTTTAGAAAATTATGTCAACAACGATGAATTATGTATATACAGATTATTGTTGATTGCGTAGTGTGTAAAGTCTACCAAAAAATATTCCAAACGATAAAATTTAGGGGAGTATTTTCCAAATTAAAAAATGACGAAATAAACAACTTAAGAAAATTGATCTCATTTATTAGCAACGCTTATTGTGAAAAAGTTTTTAGCTTTTTAAACTGCTGGTACTCTAAAGAAAGAAAACGAATGCTGATAGATCTCATAAAGGCAGAACTAATTATAAGATTGAACTGTACCGAAACCTGAAAATCGTTTAGAAAATTTTTAGAAACACCAAGTGGTAATAAATTGATAAAAGCAGTTCAATCTAATAATAAGTATCTACGGACTTAATATAACTTATTTAAAAAATGCACTTAATTTTGTTAAATTAAATAAAATATGTATTCTTCTGAAACTAAGTTTTAGTTTCTTTTTTGTCCAGAAACATCAAGATTTTTTTTTTAAGTGTCCAGAAAATCCAGTTTTTTTTTGGTTTTTATTATAGGTCCAGGTGAAACGCAATTTGGATCTGGGAAGCTTACCCTTAAATATTTTCAAATTTCTTCCTAGCCTGGGAAAAAAATTCTTTGTGGCACAACCTTTTTTTCGAAAAGTGAATTCATAAGATAATGGATTTCCTAATAAAAATAAAAATTATAATATTGACTAACTTCAAATTATGAATAACAGCTCAGAGCTTAGAGTAATTCTCGAACCTATAGTGAAATTTTGGTGAAAACGAAATTTTTATTATCTACAAACCTGGAATAAAATTCGACTTAATTGATTTTTCGAGTACAATGTAGTTCATACAAAAATTAGCAAGGCCTCCGGCAACCTTAGAAGCCGTAGAAGTTAAGATCTGGTTTTAAGTAGATGTTCACCTGCTTTTGATTAAGTCACAGATGTACGAATTTATGCAAATAAATTATTCATCTTTGCAGTCCTATCATATTTTTAATTAAAATCAATTTTTTTCAAATGTCTCTTTTACAGAAAATGTGGTAAATAACGCATCATCTTTGACATCAGACGATGAGGATGAAGAAACCGACAATGATGACAGTGCGGAAGGAAGTGCTGATCAAATGTTGGTATTTTAAACAAATTTGCGCAACAAACGACGAAACAGAGTTGCCAACACTACAGGTGCAACATGAAAAGCCGATTAAAGGAATAAAAACTAAATAGATGAATTATAAGAGCAAAGCAAGTGTTTATTACTTAGGAAATAATTTATTTCTTTAATTTATAAATTAAACGAAACCATCTTATTTAAGGTAGATTTTAAAATGCTATCAAATGTTAAATACGACTGAGGCACAGTTAAAACTTAACAGATGAGCATTGAAAAATGGATCTTAATTAAAGCATAAAATAGAAAAATCAAGAATCACTTTTGGCAATTAAGATATTAAAGAATTAGAAAAAAAACAAAATTTACTTCAGCAAAAGAAAAAACACAAAGAAAATGTTAAACTGCTTACACTGGGAAAAATACAAGTAAAATGTAAAAAAAAATGTTTTGAGTGAAAATTATTTAGAAGCAAGGCTAAGTGTTTAAATGTAGATTAGAAAATATTTGAAGGGACAATGCTTCCACCTGTTTTTTGAAAATATAAAAAGTTTTTGTTTAAAAAATTAACAGAAAAAATAAATAAATTTTTTGCAAGTTTTTAATATTTAAAAGTCCCAAATGAAATATACTCGTATATCATTTTTCATAGTTATATCAGCACGAGCCATCATCTTTAGCTTTAAAAGTAGCCAAAATTCAGTATGAAAAAAAAAAATAATCTTTTTTCTTATAACTATTAATTTTCTTTTTTTTATAAAAGTAAGCACATTTTTATAAAATGCCATTTTTTATTTCAAACACAAGCAAAAATTCCGCCCAGTAATGAATTTTGTGATAGGTTTTGAAAATAAAAAAGAAATATAGAAAAAAAAAATTAAAATAAAAATAAACTTTTTCTGCATTTTTTTTCTTCACTACTCTATAGTCTTTATTTTCCTCACTTACTCACAGTTTAATGTAGTTTATGCTAAAAAAATGCTTAAAATGCCATATAACAATACCTAGCGTATAAATTGCAAAATAGCTGTAATTGCCACCTAAGCATAAAAGTGTTGCCAACTACATACAGTTTAGTTGAAAATTCAGAAATAATAGATAATGGGCTAAGGATGCAAATACTCGTATGGACGTAATGCAATACGTGCAAAATTTAAATGAAAAAAACGAAATCGAAATTATAACGATTTTGTCTAATGATAAGAAGTAAAAATCAACAAGAAAAAATAAACGATAATAATAAAAATAACAAACGAAACGTAAACTAAACGAATTTTTCTTTTTGTAAACGAAAATATTTCTGTGTTGCAAAAATGTTACTCGTAAAATGAATAAAACGTGCTTCACGAGTATTAATGAAATGTAGCGTACTAAGTGTACTAAAACTAAGCAAGTTCATTAAAAAAAAATTTATATGCAATTCAGATATCAGTATGCAGAATATTTGTTTCAATATCTGTATAAACTTCATAAATTAAAGATAAGATCATAAATGTCAAGATCATAAAATTTTGAATTTTGTTATAATTTCGATTAGTCTATTCTAGTAAAAAAATACATATATTTTACTTTTTAATATTATATTTTGTAAAAAATTTTATTTGGAAAAAATGTGTTTGTGACATATCTGCTACATTGCCTGATATAGAGATTATTTTATGAAGTATGAAACAAACGGAAGCAATTATTATTTTTGTTGTAGCACAACCCTACTCCGAATTTCTCGCCTTTGTTTAGCGCATCGTATTCTCTTATCCATCCATCTGCCTAATGGCCAATCTAATCTTGCCGAACTGCTTTTGATGGAATATTTTCAGCAGGTCCTTTGTATCTCTTAGCTTTAATTTCGGGTTCAATGGATGCTCTGGTTTTCAAGTTTGATTTTGTGTTGAGTTTACACAGCATTATAGCAACCTCAAGACAAAATTTAGCAGAAGATATAACTTTATCGCTCGGATTTATCGATTTTCTTACCCTTTTATACAAAAGCCACGACAAGGTCTGATAAATAATAAAATAATCTTATTTGCCATCGTTTACTACGGACAGATATTTTGTATCGACCCATGATGCTATCAATAAGATCAACACCTCCCATGTGGCGATTATATTCCGCAACGATCAGTGGGCGCTCAACTTCAATGTACCTCTTTTTGTATTTTGCTATACCTCTGAATGGTTAACTTTGGTTGTTCACCAACAAAAGTTGAGGCAATGTAACATTTCTGTAACAAACACAAAATCTCAAGGGCGCAGTTATACATATTCAATTTTTGATTACATTTTATAAATTCAAACTAAGAACTAATTTACCTGTAGTATTTTGTGAAAAAAAAGATAATTTACAGCCAAAATATTTATTTAGGAACATTTGATTTTCCTCTTGTAACCACACTTTTAAACTGCGTACAAAAACTTTGTCTCTTTCCTTTTTTTTGTCTCACTTACTTTGTATGGTTTGTGTCATGATTTAACCATGGTTTGTGTTTAATATTTTTCAATGATTTATTTCATACAGTAGCATTGCCATACACATATATGGGGAGAAATACGTCAAATGTCCTAGCGCGGTGCGCGAGCGCTAAATTCTGTTGTTTTCAACTCGTGCTGGTGGTACATAAATGTACCTAAAAAAATTTTCCGACACATCATTTCGATGTATTTTTTCCAGATTTCCCGAAATTTTCCATTTTCTTGGTGAAAAATCACAAAACGTGTTATATCTCAAAAACGGTATTTTTAATATTTTTTTTAATGCTTTTAATCGAAAGCTGAGGTTTTTTTACACTAAAAAAGTTATTTTTCAAAGAGTGCTTTTGCAGTTTGCTGTGAGAAATACAGCGCGAAAGAGTATTTGCGCATGTATTTTGTTCTAGTGACTTGAGTAACGGCAAGAGTTAAACGAGTCGATGCGTTGAAGAAAAAATTACAGGAACAAAATACATGTGCAAATACTCTTTCGCGCTGTATTTCTCATAGCAAACAGCAAAAGCACTCTTTGAAAAATAACTTTTTTAGTGTAAAAAAACCTCAGCTTTCGATTAAAAGCATTAAAAAAAATATTAAAAATACCGTTTTTGAGATATAACACGTTTTGTGATTTTTCACCAAGAAAATGGAAAATTTCGGGAAATCTGGAAAAAATACGTCGAAATGATGTGTCGGAAAATTTTTTTAGGTACATTTATGTACCACCAGCACGAATTGAAAACAACAGAATTTAGCGCTCGCGCACCGCGCTAGGACATTTGACGTATTTCTCCCCATATATGTGTATGGCAATGCTACTGTATGAAATAAATCATTGAAAAATATTAAAAATACCGTTTTTGAGATATAACACGTTTTGTGATTTTTCACCAAGAAAATGGAAAATTTCGGGAAATCTGACAAAACCATTGGAAAGCTGAGGAAAAAATACATCGAAATGATGTGTCGGAAAATTTTTTAAGGTACATTTATGTACCACCAGCACGAGTTGAAATCAACAGAATTTAGCGCTAGCGCACCGCGCTAGGACATTTGACATATTTCTCCCCATATAAGGTTTGTTACAGATCTGTCACACGGCCATATAAAGGGATAAGATATTCCAAAGGTGACACTTTTATACCCTACACACAGGATATATTCACTTTGTCTTAGGTTTAGAAAAGTATAATGGCATCACTATCTTAGTTGATCTGGTCACATCCTTCGTGGGTCCGTGGAAATCACGATTAGAAGAAACTGAAAGGAGTTACAGTATGTCAAGAAATTCATTGCAAAATAAAAACATATGACATTTTTTTACTTCAAAACTAAATTTTGAAGAAAAATGCGTTTGTTTTACCATAATTTTTTTTTTATATCATTCTTTTGACTTACTTGTAAATAAAACTCAACAAAAAAATTATTTTACACGAACGAAACCGAAATAAAAAAAAAAAAAAAAAAACAAAGCAACGGCACTATTCTTCGCGTCAAGAAATTCATTGCAAAATATGAATATGCATGCATAGAAACGCTATAAAAACTAACGGTTCTTGATTCGAAGAATTTTTTAGCTTGAATTCGACTGCGTACTGCACAAGAAAATTCACATCATATCATTTGAAATATGCTGTTTACTGCGTTTCGTTAAAATAAAATTGGAAATATGACCGGCAACCGAACAAACGATAATGTTATACAATTGGTATATTTCAATTATGCCAAAGGAAAAACAGCTAAAGAAATTGCAAAAATTTTTAACTTAAAATTAAGGACTGTGTATAACATCATAAACCGCGCTGAAAAAGAAGGAAGACTCGAATTAAAAACGACAACAGGCAGACCAAAGAAGCTTAGTGGAAGAGAGGAGAGGAAAATAATTAATACAATTGATGAAAACCCCTTCGCAAGCTTACGGTCGATAGCTTTTGATCTTCAGAAAGACTGCAGAGTTGATGTCTCTCATGAAACCATTCGGAAGACGCTAATAGATCACAAGTATTCATCGAAAACGGCCAGAAAAAAACCATTGCTGTCAGTGCAAAATATATCAAAAAGGCTAACATTTGCTGTTAAACATGATTCCCTTCCCACAGAGTACTGGAATGATGTAATTTTTTGTGACGAGACAAAAATAATGCTCTACACTCATGACGGTCCTAACAAAGTGTGGAGGAAACCTCTAACAGCCCTTCAAAACAAAAATATTATTCCCACCGTAAAATTTGGAAAATTATCTGTGATGGTGTGGGGATGCATATCTTGCAGAGGCGTTGGCGAAATCAAAATAATTCCTGAAATTATGACAAAAGAGGTATATTTGGATATTCTAAAAAATCAACTAATATCCAGCGTTCAAAAATTTGGCTTTGTTGACCCGGAAAATCCTCAAAAACTAAAATATAAATTGTATCAGGACAATGACCCGAAGCATAAGTCGTATTTATGCAGAACTTGGCTACTCTACAACTGCAGTAAAGCAATCGACGCTCCACCACAAAGCCCCGATTTAAATCCTATTGAAAATTTGTGGGCTTATTTGAAGAAAAAGGTTTCAAAGCGGGGTCCAAAAAACAAGAACGACTTAATTAAATTTGTTACAGAGGAATGGCAAAAAATACCTCAAAATTATGATTTACAAAATCTTGTTGCGTCAATGACGAGGAGACTGCAAGCTGTAATTCATGCCAATGGAGGCCACACTAAATATTAAACTCATTAATTTGTTTTTGTTAGTTTTATTTATTTTTCTATATACATATGTTCCATGTAATTTTGCAATGAATTGTTTGACAATATGAAATCTGTCGTTATTTCTTTTTTATTTTTTTTTACACTTATCTTTGTTTGTAAGAAGTATTTTTTTAAAAATTCTAATAACAAAAAACTCAAAGAATTGAAATAAATTTTCTTTTTTTGAAAAATATATGTAATTCTTTTAGTTACTGTGTTTTTAACTGGAAAAATAATAAACTTTTTCATTTTGCAATGAATTTCTTGACATACTGTATGTTGATGAATTTGTTTTGCGTTTACACACGAAAACTAGAATTTGTTTGTGCTTGAAAATGCCAAAGCAATTACTGCGTCAACCCGCCACAACGAACGTAAATGCAAAGCATAATATCAGCGAAAGGACAGAACGAAAGAGAATTTGCAGGTACGAAAAACTGAGTACACCACCCTTGCGTTTTTCCCTTCCTGCCAACAAACAAGGAAACTTTTCTCAAGACTTTGCCTGTGTAAACGCTGACTTAGAGAACGTATTTTAAAGGGGCAGGGATATTAAACTCTGTACCGCTTGCTCTATTTGATTAAATGCAACCAAAGTTTATACAAATACTTACTACAAATGATTTCGGCAAGTATCAAGTAAAAGTTGAAAGTATTTGGACAAGAAGGCGTGACACTTACTATATAAAGAAAAACTTTTAGTTAATCAAGGTAATGCAACTAAAATTCGCAAGATAATAAGCATGGCTTAACCAAATACTGGACAAAAGTTGAGCTGGCTTTGACATAGAGAGCGTGGCACCTCCCATGAAAAAAAAAATTTTAAATCGCTTTACTGAGATTGTTGTATATGTAAGCAATTCCAAATCCAATGCAGTAACTATTGGTATAATAAGCAAGCGATGGATGAATAGGGGGTCAGTTTTTATAAATGGCTGTGGTAACTGCCGCTTAATCGAAAAACTTTAAATCCTACATTGTGAAAGCTATTTAAGTTAATATTATAAGACTAGAATTGAGAAGGTCGAGATCTATAAATAGACGTTTCTCAAAATACGGTCACCTGATTAATTTGTATTTATATGTATGTTCCTTTTGGTGACGCATTCATATCAAATAGTAAATGTAGAAAATTTCTTTCCAAACTCAAATCTATCTAACTTTATTTTTGGTTAGAATAATCTATGGTTACTAAAACATTTATTTTTCTGAAATTAGAGACTATAAAGTCTCTAATTTCAGAAAAATAAATCGGGAACCACCAAAAGGAACATACATATAAATACAAATTAATCTGGTGACCGTTTTTTGCGAAACGTCTATTGAACTTAATAGTCATTGACCTCCAAAAAGTACATTCACTCTGAATTCAGCATATTCACAAAAATTCTGAGTGTCATCACTAATTTGAACTTTTTCTGTGGTTTTAATTGAAATTTGTTCTTAAATTCACTTTAGACTTCTTGTTAAAAAGGAGAAAATATATATAATTTCTTTTTCATTTCTTTTTTTATTAAAATTCGAATAATAGGGCTATTCACAGTACCATAGTATCTACTGTTACTGTCAGTATTACACTGGAGTAATTTTGCAATAATTCGTCAACTTGTATGATGTTTTCTTATTGTTTACCAAAGAAACATGAAATAATATGTACGTGTTGTAACAATTAAACTCATAATTGCAATATTTTATTCAGCTGTATATACTACATGGCAATTTTACTATGATCCTGTGAATAGACCTTACACTTACTGCAACAATTATCATAAAACAATTACCATAATACCGAAATGTCACACTTTTCAAATTTCATATTCATATATAGAGATATTTTTTTCTAATATGCCATATTGAAGCAAAAACAGAAAAAAAACAAGAAACTCCACAGTATTTTTCATAAACTTTTGTTCCTTTAAATCCAATCTTTGACATGAAAAACAAAACTGAAAAAGAAGGTATTTCATATGAAAATTTACTGACATTAATTTAAAGTTTATTATTATCATAAGAGAAGAATCAATAAGTAAAATTGCAACTCAACACACCGTGAAATGTTTACAAATTAAAAATCTTATAAATAAATCATTATCATAACTAATAATTGTGTTAAACTTAAATATAAAGCAACAAAAATTGCAGAAAAAGTAACATTATTAACATAAGCCTATACAAATTCCAAAGAATGAAAAAAAAAGAAATTTTAAATAAAATTTATCAATTACTAGCATTTAGCTACATATATAGTAATTATTATTGCTAATTTGATAATATGTATAAGGAAACAGCAGAATCAAGATGATAAAATAAAAAAATATTTACATGTAACTTGAGTACTCGTAAAATAGTTTAAATATTTAAGTAAAATACAAGTACAGCTTTTTTGATGATATTACGAAAAAAATTTAAAAAAACATTAAATTAAAATTGAGAAAAAAAATTATTATGTATGATTATATAAAATGTTTAAGAGCAAAATTGTAACAAATATGTAGTAAAGCGTGAAAAAAAAACAAATGATTTTTATAAATTAAAAAAATTGTAATAAATGGCAAAATAACTAGCAAATTGTATGCGTTCATCTGAAATGATCTACGTTGCGTTTTTGCTACGAAATTAAAAATAAAACCTAAGGGCATTTTGCTATAAAACATCATGGTACATACTAAATTCATTAATTTTTCTTAACACTTTTCATTTTCTCGAAGGTTTTTTTTTATTTAACTGACTCAAGTATGTGTAGATATATTTATTTCTATTGACCCAAAAAATTAATCATACTTTGGGGTTATTAGAAATAAAAATATCTACACCATGCTGTCGAATAGAAGTATTAATTTTTTAGTATAAAAACTTTTTTTTTCTCCAAACTAACAGCTATAAATTTGTTTTGTATTAAAATAAATCTATAATCGTACCTAATCCCATTACTTGTACTCATACATAAAAAATATATTGATTATTCTATATACAAACATACATAGGCATATATTATTGAAACCGATATATATTAAACAATAATTAAAAGTTATTATAATTCAATTATGCTTTATTATTACTATTATTAGTAATTGATTATTTATTAATAAACTATTATTTTTTATGAACATATTCATTTGCTAAATCTCAAATAATAAATAAAAATCATTTAATGCTAAAAAAAGAACAAAAAGACTTTAATTAGTAGGTACTTATAAGGGGAAGAGGGTATGGAATTTTTACAAATATTTTTTAATAAGGGTATGCAGTATACATGCACGTTATTAAGTCAATACTAAGGTAAGTAATAGTAGCAGGCGAGTGTATCCAATTGAGTCCCAATGTGATAAACTGTCCAAATATGTTTCTTACAATGCCACATATAAATATTATTCCGATTAACTATTAACACGACAACAATCAGCTATGTTGCATTGATATTTGCACAGGGGTGTTGTGGTAGCCACTATGAATTTTTCGTTTGTTGCAAACAAAAATGTTTACGACAACTCTAATTTGCATAATTCTATTGAAATAATCTGTAAAGTTGCATAAAACGCTTGGATACATTTTTTTCATTCATCCACATAATAGCAGCGGTAACAAATGCAAAAACAATAGTAGCGCAACTATAGCATAGCAGCGACAACCCTAGCGTTAAGTTGACATCGCATGTTTTTGTATTTTGGCATTTTTAATTAGTTAACTTTAATATGCATGCAGGTTAACTTTTATTTTCATTTAATTATGTGTGTTTCGGTCTAAAATAACATAGAGGTTAGCTGTGCACCACTTTGATACCGGGAATATGGTTCAAGGTGAAATTTTAAACTTTGTGGATGTTTGTTGTAACTAAGTTATTCACTAAGTGCACGCGGTGCTTTATGAGCTGTTATGTTAATGTTTTATTATATGTATGTAGTTGTGCCTACAAACTATTGTTTTGTTATTTTGACCCATATAATATTTTAGTTTTACTTTTACTTTTTTTTTTTGTTTTCTTTTTTTAAACAATTTTCAGCAAAATTATATCAATATATATATTTTGGATTACACAACTTAGAACCATGAGGAATGAAAAGCTTAGATTACGCAAATTTTTAACTGCCTCAATAATGCAGCGATATGTAGCTGAGGTTCTTTCAGTTGTAGCACGATAGAAATTGCGTTTGGCTAAAGCCAAAGTTCCTTAATGAACGGACGTGGCTCTCTAAAATTACGCCACAGGAAGCTATGCTCAATTATTAGACTATTCCCCCATTAAAAAAGAAATAGATATAAAAATGAGGAAAGCACATCCAAAAATGCAAAAGAAACAAATGCGAGAAAGTCGCTTTTCAAGACTCGTATATTTTTATCCATAGCAGTTCCAGAACTTGACCATATTATAATCTTTTTTCTAATAATTGTTATTTTCCAATGCATTACATATTTCTCAGGTACAAAATGTGTCCGAAAACAAATAATCTAGAAATCTCAAACTGATATCTAACATATTTTTTAAATCTATTTTGTAGGTTGATTTTCAGCTTTCTTTCTATATTCACAAGACCATTTGTATAAAGCCCAAAAACCCTAAATCTCAATATTTCGAAAATCATGGAGATACAGGAATTTTTTCTTCAAGAAACTCCATTAATTTATCCATAGCCGTGAAAAATTCGAATTCATATTTTTAACACAAGTGTCTCCTCTTTGAGAGTAGCTTATAGGAGTTAGGTGGAAGCACACGGAAAAATTATTACATTTATGATTCAAAATTTAAGGGATAATGTTTTTTTCTAAAATTAAGCTCACTGATGTATTTTCGAACACTTTTATTTCAGAGATAATTTATGCCATCTTGATGCTATAAAGTGTCTCTGAAATCTCTGGCCTTGATCCCCATGTCGATTTTCATAAATATTGTTACAATGTTCACTTAAAGTAACGTTTACATTTTTTATGCTCATGGCAGGTACCACGCTCACCCATCTAATTTCATCCAATTGAAGAGCTACGCTATAATAACCGATATCTTCGTACAAATATTTTATTATAACACTGTGGAACAAAATTTTTTTGCAAAAGTCTACTCGGATCTGACGCTGCGGGGTGAAAATATAGGACAAAACAAGAAACCATTTGGCTCAGTTTGTTCAAGTTGGCTCAAATTTTCGAGAAATGAACATTTGAATTTTGCACCTAGATTCATGTTGTGTTTTTCGATATATCTCGTAAGCAAACTGATTTTTATTGCATCTGGTGCTGAGGTTTTTTTCATCTCTTCCATATCTACAACTTTCACCAACAAATCAGATTTTTGGATGCATTTTCGGCAAGGTAGAGCACAAAAGTTTGCTTACGAGATATATCGAAAAAAACCTCATGAATCTAGGTGCAAAATTCAAAAGTTCATTTCGCAAAAATTTGAGCCAAGTTGAACAAACTGAGCCAAATGGTTTCTTGCTTTGGCCTATATTTTCACCTCGCAGCGTCAGATCCGAGTAGACTTTTGTAAAAAAAATTTTGTTCCACAGTGTAACCGTTCACATTATACACTCAACGGTTGTTAGCTTATAGGGGGAAGACACGCCCAAAGATGATATTCCTCTCTTCCTTTGTATTTAATTTCAAAATAACTTTAACAATTTTTTTGTGCATGTGGGATGTGCCACGCCCACTGATGCAATCCTTTCTAATTTCATTTACTTTGAGAGCTTACATATAGTAACTGACATCTTGGCATCAAATTGTTTTAAGATCACTCTCAAAGTACACTAAACATAACATTTAACGTGAATGGGAGGTGCCACGACTTCTGATACTGTTTCGCCTTTCTTGGCTTGTACATACATACATACATACTTTACAGCACGTAAGTCTGCCATATTAAATTTCATAATGATTACTTCATTACTTTTCTTATTATAACGCATAAAAGTTTCAGCCGTGTAAACATTATGCAAAATTAAAATCATTGAGCAATAATAAATCAAATTTTACAATTGTTGAATAGTGTCACGTCTACTTTTCCAATTCTGCCTTATTTGGATTCGGAAATTACATGATCACATCGTAATATATTAGCATGGTTTGTGAGATAAGACGCAAAAAATTTTAAAGTTTTGGGGTGGCACGTCCCCATAAGAGTATTAGCAAATTTGAAACCTGACACAATTCTAGTTTTGTTCTCATATGCACCAACTCGCTAAGAGTCATCGATGTCGCTAGAGTTATAATAATATTTATCTACACATTTTGTATATACTTATTCATTCAAAATTATGACTCGTTTAAGAAGATAAGATTTACAGACCTGAGCTGAAGCGAAAAATCCGAAAAATATACTAATTTCTCCAGTCTCTCTAAGAAACAAAATACATTTGGGGAATATCGATAATGGGCCACTTTAGAAATGCACTCTTTGAATAATGATATCACCAACATATTATTGTAATTTCCTGCCGATTATATCATAGCATCTTTTAAGAAATGAAATCATAAAAAAATTAGATTTAAATTTTGTCCATGACTTCAATATTTAATTAGCTACACATTTCATAAATATCGTAGGTGGAGCCTATGTTCCAAAAAATTAAAGTTATCTTTTTTCAATTTTCATTCACTCGCACATCCATGTAATGAAAATATCACAACAGTGCGATACGCCTAACCTTGCAATATGAAAATTTATATGAGTATGCATTACTTATTTCCCACATCAAATCAAACTAAGGGTAAACTTAAGATATAAACAACGCTTATGCCTGCCGCATTTACTGAATACCACAATATCATTTAACAAAAAGTTACAACTGAATAAACACCAATCTACCGCATGCCTATGGCACGCACCGCAAAGTCTGCGGCAATAATGCGCCTTGTAATAATTACACCCGTTTACGCTAATGAACCGTTGACGATGTGACATAAAGACAAAAGTTACAGCATGTGCATATCACTAGATGCTACGTTTAAGGTAGCTATATTACCACAAATTTACTTGAAAAAAAAAATAACAATAAAAAACATACCGTACCTACAATATCCAGAGAACACAAATATTTAAAATACTCAGAGCGTATCCGATCTCGTAAAGTACGGATATCTAACATTTCAAACTTTTCCGCACACACGTTTGTATCTATCTACTTGAAGTTACAAAGGTGAGGAATAGTCGGTATAAACAAGCGCAATCAAGTAGTACAGAATATTGACGATGAGAAAAATTTAATTGAGCTGAGCTGAGCTTGGCTGAGCTGAATCGCATCGAGTCTTGATGAGCTCAAATCCAAAAACAAATTGCAGTTGAATTTTGACGGTTAAACAAAACGTTTGAAAATTTTTTAAGTATTCTGTGTAAAAAATTAAGAGAAAAAAAGTTATAGATTTGCAAATTTAAAAAGAAAATTACAGTTTGCAAGTTACACAAAAAAAAAAAAAAAAAATACATTCTACGCTTTTAATACTAAACAAGAGCTTAAGTTTTGAAACATACATACATATCTAGCTTCAATAAAAGTAAAATTTAAATATCTTAGAATATACATATGTACATACATACGTAATACGTATATTTACCAAAGTGCAATTTTCGCATCATGTGATAGCTGTAATGCATCCAACGTATTCTACAATAGTTTGAAGCACCCCCCCCCCCCCCCCACCGTATTTGTGTAGTTAAAATTCACATGTCTTTTGATTTAAAGTGTTAATTGTGCCAGATTTTCAATTTGCATATTACCTGCAAAATAAATGAGATAAAAATATAATACATATTTACAAAAGGAAAATTGAACAAACATAATGGACGTTATGTTGCAATGTTTGCAACAATTGTTAATAAATTGAATGCTTCAGCAGTTCCATTCAAAAATTGTAAGCAGATTTGGATAAAACGTTCGCACACGCAATGGATACGCGACATCGTTTGCTCATCAAATTCACTATCGTAGTAATTTTATTATTTTTGCAAACCGATCGCCGACATTGTGGTGAGTTGTGATTTTTTTATTGATTGTTATTGATAGGTATTCTCAATAATTATATTATTATTCATTGTTCTTTTTTTTTGTAAACTGTAAGTCTACAGCCATCGTATTGTTATTATTATTTATTATTATGCTCAAGATAATTGATGATTAAAGATTGTTGTGAAATATTATTAGATAACACAGTATTTTCGAATTTAATTACGAACGTTTTTACGGTTTATTGAGTAATTACCTTAGCCTGTCATCCTGTAATCTATACCCGACAGACGTTGTTCTGTCCTCTGTCCTTATCTCCAGCCCCAACAACACACAATTGCAAAAGCTGTTTTTAATTTAATCTCGCAACAACATTTTAATCAATCGAGTGCATTCTCGAAAATCCGATTTTTTTTTTTTGATTTTTCCAAACTTTACTATAAATCTTGCCTGAACAATTACGAACACTACTAAAAAATATTTATTCAAATCAGATGAGCCATTCTCGAGTTTTTGCTAGACTAATGTACGGCAATTGTTATATATAATATATGTATCTATAGTGACGTAGTGAGCATTTTTGGCGTGTGGTGCGAACACTTTGAATTTGAATGCTGCCCCCCGTAAGTACCAAAACAATTTTGACGAGCAAAAAAACCTTTCACTTTCAAAAATGCTAGCAAAATTAGATATATTTCCTCAAAACTTCGAAAATTTACATCTATACATTCAAATTTCCTACATAGATTTACTTTCAATTACTAAAAAAAAAGTCCTCATTTTTGACTTTCACAAAACCCTAGCAAAATGAGATATGTATATTTCACGACCATTTTTCCGGCCCCCCTTCCCCCCGGCCGCACTACTCGCACCACCCTAGCTACGCCACTGTGTATCTCTCATTCTTTTAATAACTGCAAACAATTTTTGACGTTTTTGAACATTTCTTGAAACGAAATATCTCAAAAACTCTAATTGATAGGATAAAAAATTATATAATCATTTTTGTTAAGAAATACCATAACTTTAAAATTAAAAAGACTTAAATAAATTTGTTAAAACACTAATTTTTTTCATTAAAAAAATTGTGCTCAAAATATTTTCTATATAACATTTTCTGTTTTTTTTTTATTTTTTTATATGTTATTCTCGATCAATTCTAAGAATGCATTTGCTTTCAGATCGGAATTCCCGCCATAACTTTGGAAACTACGAATTTTTTACTGATGACGCAAACCATTTTTTTTAAACTAAAATTCGACTTAAATTTTTTTTAATATTATTTTCAATCAATCCTAAGAATGTATCTGCGTTCCAATCGAAATTCCCGACATAACTTTCTCTTAAAACTAAAGTTAACGACACTTTGGTATCTCAAAAAAAATTGTTCGTTCCGCAGAAAACACTCGAAGTTTTACTCAAACAGTGTAGTGTTTGACTGAGGGAACGTGGATTGATATATCAACGGAATTTTGACATTGCAAAGTTTATTGGCTCTGGTTTTATTAATTTTATACCCATCTCTTTTTGCCATTCAATAAGCTTTTACAGCCTGCAAAAGGACTTTCACTGTATGTTTAATTTTGTTCGTTTGAAACCAATAAGCTGTTGTAACATATTATGAATTTCACACCTCTAGATTAAAATTTTTTGAATACTTTTTTTTTCATTTGAAAGTTTTACTTTGTACCATGTCTTAAATTCTAGATGCACTGCTACTTAAATGTCCTATCCATCAAATGCACTTACAGAAGATTATAGGATTTCGACCCCCACTTGATTATCTGGGCGAAAGGAATTTAATGTATGTGCCAGAGAGTAGTTACAAAAATCGTGTATCAAGAGATGGATATACTGTGACGCAGGACAACAGAGAAATTGATAGATACGATGAACCAATTGTGAGCACGATATGTTGGCGTATCTGCAATGAAGATGACGACTGCATAGCATATGTGCATTTGTTAGATACAAATGAATGCTATGGTTTTTCATATTTCGAACGATCATCACATTATCGTACGATAAATACCGAACTACCACTGGTGGCAGATCCGGAAGCGATTTACTATGAGAAAACCTGCTTGAAAGGTAAGGTTTCACAGGAAGTGGTGGGCGGTTTGCAATAATGAATTTAAACTCAAACAATCATAATTTCCGCATCTATAGTGCCAGACATGTGTAAAGGTCGTCTGTGGACCTTGACCAAAATTCCTGGAAGCAGTTTAGTATTTCAGGGGAAAAAAACAATAGCGACGTTGGTCACGCGTCGTAGCTGCGCTGAAAAGTGTCTCTTTGAGCGGGAATTCAAATGTTTGTCAGCATCGTTTGCACCATCATATCGCAACAATCGTGAGAGGTTCGTAAAAAGGTTAAGTGTTTTATTATATATATTTATTACAATATAATATTAAAGTTTTATATCATTAGCGTGAAATGAATTCTAAATTTATGATCTCATTGCAAAAAGATGAGTAACAAACAATAACACTGTGGAACAAAATTTTTTTTGTAAAAGTCTACTCGGATCTGACGCTGCGGGGTGAAAATATAGGCCAAAAAAAAAAACCATTTGGCTCAGTTTTTTCAAGTTGGCTCAAATTTTCGAGAAATGAACATTTGAATTTTGCACCTAGATTCATGTGGTTTTTTCGATATATCTCGTAAGCAAACTGAGTTTTATTGCATCTGATTCTGGAGTTTTGTTTATCACTTCAATATCTACAACTCTCACCAACAAATCAGATCTTTTGGAAGCATTTTCAGCAAGTTAGAGCACAAAATTCTCAAACAAAGTAATATTTTTTCGGTTAGAAAGGGTTAATGTCAAAAGTGTTTGTTAAAATGTTATATCGTATTAAAAGGAATAATTTGAGCTTAATAAATATGTTAAAAAACTATAGACTAAAAACGATATTTTTTTAAAAAATAACGGTTTTTTGAAAAAAAATCTGTCTATATTCTAGAAAAGTCGTAATATCTCGAAAACTACGAGGCGGATTAGAAATATTTTGAGATTAATATTGTAGCTTATTATAATA
This sequence comes from Meiosimyza platycephala, assembly GCA_963662105.1. Taxonomy (NCBI): domain Eukaryota; kingdom Metazoa; phylum Arthropoda; class Insecta; order Diptera; family Lauxaniidae; genus Meiosimyza; species Meiosimyza platycephala. The sequence goes on along the minus strand of OY759209.1, from coordinate 66,430,446 downwards.
CCTTTCATATGACACCCTTATTTTGGAAATCAATGCAGCCATTTCTGACTTATATAGATTTTTAGAAAAGCTATATCCGCAACTTCCGATGGCTATATCTCCGAAACCAGATCCGACCGTCGCTTTTTGATTCCATATTAATTCTTAGAATTCAAAAATATATAAGAAAATATTTGGCTTATAATTTATTCCTTTCATCAAACCAAATAAATACTATTCAAAATTAGAGTAGCTGAAACTAGCTGAAAGTAGCTAAAGCCACAAGTACAGTTGAGCACACAAACGAAATTGATTATAAGCCAAATATTTTCTTATGTGCTCTTGAATTCTCAGAATGAATATGGAATCAAAAAGTGACGCTCGGATCTAGTTTTGGAAATACAGCCTTCGGAAGTTGCGGATATAGTTTTTCTAAAAATTTATATAAGTCAGACGCGCCTACATTGATTCTCAAAATAGGGAAGTCATATGAAAGGTAATATTATAAGCTACAATATTGATCTCAAAATTTTTCAAATCTGACACTTAGTTTTCGAGATATTACGACTTTTCCGGAATTTGGACCGATTTTTTTTCAAAAAACCGTTATTTTTACAAAAAAAATCGTTATTAGTCTACAGTCTTATTAACATATTTAGAAAGCTCAATTTATTCCCTTTAAAATGATATAACATTTTAACAAAACTGTTTGACATTAACCCTTTATAACCGAAAAAATGTTACTTTGATTGATAATTTTGTGCTCTAACTTGCCGAAAATGCATCCAAAAGATTTGATTTGCTAGTGAAAGTTGTAGTTATTGAGGATATGAACAAAACCCCAGAACCAGATGCAATAAAAATCAGTTTGCTTTGGAGATATATCGAAAAAACCACATGAACCTAAGTGCAAAATTCAAATGTTCATTTCTCGAAAACTTGAGCCAACTTGAGCAAACTGAGCCAAATGGTTTCTTGTTTTGGCCTATATTTTCACCCCGCAGCGTCAGATCCGAGTAGACTTTTACAAAAGAAATTTTGTTCCACAGTGTAATGTTCCCTACGAATTTAACATTAAATCAATTCAGTTTATAACACTAGACAACTATAAAAAAAAAACTCATTATAGAACAAATTGGTGAACTTGAAGTGCAAGGCGAGTGAAATTATTTGTTTAGGGTGTACCATTTTTTTGACACTTATCTAGCGACTATATTGTGTCACAGATATTCATAAGTTTTCACGTAGATTTTCGGATCATCTGTCCCTTAAAGCGAATAACTTTTCGGTTTATGCTCATGTATCCAGTGTAATAGCCTAACCAATGGCACTAAATGAGATTCAGTTGTGTGTGGGGATGCAGATCCACTGAAAATGTATGTACCGGATTTTTACTTACTGCCATTGCTCTTCAAATTAAGCATCAGTGCCAGCAGCCACTGATGACAACGGATGCCGATCTCAGCTATATGTGGTTTAAGTTCAAAGTTCAGTCACACAAGTAATAAGTTGGCTTCCTCTCTGAGTCGATTTTCAAATTTTAGAACCGTATCTGCAAATGAAAATGTTATCTATTTGTAATTAATATCCGCAACTACAATTGGAAATTCAACGAAGCTAGAATTTAATTTAGTATCACGATTCAGTTTGTAAGTCCCAAATAGCAATCATAAGCTACCCTACGTCGAGAGTAAACCTTTGACAATGTCGACCATTTACGTTCCAATAAGGGCAGTGAAAATATTTCTTGTAAGTTTCAATATTTGCGAAGCCTTAAGGGGGCAGGTCCAGTCATGATTTTTGAGAAATCGAATTTTTTTTTTTGCATTTTCTTAAATTATACTATCTTAAAAATATATCTATATTTATATATTATATATATATTTGAAGTCAATCCGACAATTACTTTTGGAGTTATTCGGCAATAACCAAAAGGCTCTCGGTGGTTAGAGTACCGAGCGTAAAACTTTAAATGCATTTTTCTCAAAACTATGTTTTCGGAAGCGGTGACCACTGTAACTCGAAAACCGCTCGATAGATTTCAATGAAACTTACACAGTTTTTGAAAAACATAAAAATCTAGTGCCTGATCGAAGGATTTTGTTTTTTTTTTTAAATCGATTTTTTATGAATAATTATTCATAAAAAACTGTTGGTTTTTTACCGAAAATCTGGAAATAATTGTTCCTGAAGCCACCATTTAGTTGATTTTAAAAATAAAATAAAAACCTTCGATCAGGCACTAGATTTTTTATTTAACTAACTAATTTTTCTTATCCGATTAATTTTGGATGATTTTCCAAGGATTTGTGATGCTCACCGCAAGACACTACCAGCTATAACTTTTTTTATTTTTAATATTTTTTAAACTTTCGTTAAGTCAAGTTGAAACATTATGTAATAATTCCGCATTATCACTTTTATTAAATAAATTAAATTAATACCAAAAAAAAATTATTGTAAATGCCCTAATTTTCACGGCCATGACTGGGCCTGCCCCCTTAAGGCCTAATGGCACATCCGCCTATGTGTTGAGAAATTTTCGACCATTACACAATCTCTTTAATATATTTAACACTTCTGGTGAATTTTTACCATGTTGGAAGGCAGCTAATATTCAAGCAGTTCCCAAAAAATGTATGGTGACCAATCCCTATACCTACCCTACGCTTTGGAGAGCGTAATAAATTTTCACCAGTGAAACAACTAGGATTAACGAATTACTTATAAAACGCCAATATGATTTTCGCAGAGCTGTGCCGGAGATCTAATGGTGTTCCTCACCGATATGTGAAACCAATGTATTCTCGGTGAAGCTTTATTGTCATTCTAGATATTTCTAAGGCTTTTGACCGAGTGTGGCATAGTTTTAAGTCAAATAAACATTCCATCAATAATGGAGTCGCACAGAGTGTGTGACATCTGTATGTTTAGGACGTACATATATTCAGAGATATTACTTCGTCGTGATATGTACGTTAGGGGTATGACTTTTAACAATTGTTTCGAATACAAAATTTTATATGGCCAAACATGTTGAGAAATGATAATGATACAAATAGCCGTAAATGTAACAGTTTTTTGAATTACAAAAAAAGTCCCGCATAAATCAAAAAAACACTTTGCATGCACATTTCAAATATTTCCCTAATAAGAACAAGAAGGCGTTTCTGTACGAATATAACTTTTTTTTGTTTTGTTTTCAATTTCTCTTACTTGTATTCTGTACCTAAAACAAGACAAGACATTAAAAAATGTTGATATGGAAAAATAATTTCACACACTTTGACTAAAATAAAACTAAAAGAAGAGAAATCGGCAGACTGTTATAATATAAGTACTAGGCTGATTGAAAAGTCCCGGGTCTAACACAGAGAGGGCGCCACAAATGTCGAGTCCTTATTATTTTTGACGGCACCTATCCTTCAAATGGCTACATGTGAAATTTCATTAACATCTGTCAAGTAGTTTGGTTTTCACAGCTGTCCAAAGTGCATCACCTCTGAGTTTTTTTCAACTAACTATGGAACAAAGTGAATTTCGCATTTTGATAAAACATTGCTTTGTGATCGAAAAAAACGAGAAGCGAACATTTAAATGGCTCTAAAAACATCACAGCACATCTGCTCTGTCGAAAACAACTGTTTACAGATGGTTTGCATGAATTTAAAATGGGTCGTACGAGCACCAGTGATGCACGACGTTCGGGCCGGCCGAAGCATGAGCATTTCGAAATGAAAAAGATGTGCGCGCGATGATTGCAGCGTTTGCTGACAATTGGTCAAAAGGATGAAAAGGTCATTGCCGAGACGGACGCCTATTTTGAGGAACTTGATGACGACTACTACAAGAAAGGCATCAAAATGCTTGAGGCCCGCTATACTCGTTGTATTGAGCTAAAAGGAAATTACATATATTGAATAATAAAATCAAATTTTCCGAAAAAAATGTGTTTTTCTTTGTTAGGCCCAGGACTTTTCAATCAGCCTAATAATATATAATGTTATAATGCATTTGCGAATATGTACTGAAAAAAAATAAAAAAAGAGTTCAGATTGAACAAAGGCAGCAGTGACAATTAAAGGTCTTAAGGAAATTCTTGAAAAATTTCAGCTAAATGGCCAAACTAGTTTTTAGGATAAACTAGTTTTTCCTAGGCCAAACTAGTTTATCCGATGCGTGTTAGGATAAACAAGTTTAGCCTAGGACGAACTAGTTTGTCCTGATAAAAAAATTTACCATTTTAGGACAAACTAGTTTGGCCTAGGATTAACTAGTTTTTTCTAAATTAAATGTTTTGAGGGTAATTATGGACTTTTGACTCATTGTCGCAGGGGGTGGGGGTTGCGGGGGTATTTCACAAGGGGTACTCTGAACATATTTCCGTTGGATTTAGCCGTCGGTTACCCCTTCCAAAATTTGTATGCAATATCCAACACCTAGTTTGCTAGTAAGGCTGGGAAAATATCGGTAACTATCGATAGACTATCGATAGTTGGCGACATCGTTAACTATCGATAGCTTTTTGTTCTTATTGATAACATCGGTAACAACAACTTCTTTTTTTTCGACAATTGGACATATGGACTTTTTCAATTACCATTAAATTGAGTTTAATGGTAATGGAAATTTTTCAATTATCAATAAAGTTTAATGAAAATTGAAAATTTTAATTAATGGTAATTGGTCCAATGGTAAATTTCCATTATCACTACCACTAACACTGTTAAAAAAAACAAACATATGCGTTGAACAAAATTGGGACGGAGTCGGAAAAGCGGCAACGGAAACTCGGAAATTTCAATTACCATTAAGTTTTAATGATAATAGAAAAATTTTCATTGGCATTAAACTCAATTTAATAAAAATAGAGATTAAATGCATTAAATATTTAATGCATTGCCCCCATGTCTGATAAATATACATGAAGTATTTATATTTATTTTTATTGAATTTTATTATGGACTTGCTTATTACGTATCAATTCAAATTTTTTCCTCTCTTGGCATTTAGATGGGGGAATTTACCGATGTTTGTCGATAATATCGATAGTTTTTTGAAAACTATCGTTAGCTATCGATAGTTTTCCCTACCGATTTTTCCCAGCCCTATTTGCTAGCCACAGTAATTTTATATAAGAGTAGGGGTAAGTGGGCGGCCTGCGGCCGCAGCTCAGGATTTAAAACTCCCAAAAATCCAACACCGGCTTCAAAAATCTTACATCACGTGGCATCTATATTAAGAATAATAACTTAGGCAATAAAACTTTAATTTAGGGTGCCCCTCATACAAACATATGCATAAACTATTATTTTCACGAAGACCGGTCAATTGAATCAAATGGAATTCACACCACGCGCCTTTTATATTAAGCAATTATATGTAGGGTGCATATTCCCATGGAATTTACACCACGTGGCTATTATATTTAACGGCACATACTTAGGGTGGCCCACATACAAAATTACTTTTGAATAGAATTTTCACAAAGAATTCATAATTGTTTTTTCAATGTTTCTAATGGTCTATGGAAGGTTTTTGCAAAGTTTGCTTTAGAAAAATAGGCAGTGGCACGCCCCCCAAAATCGAATTAATCATATCTCATCAAGTACTGGACGCAGATGAGTATGACTTGATATACAAAATACGGGAAAAAGTAAGTTTCACTGGTAAAATGACTGTTTCGCTTATTCATTCCGTCGCTTGAGTTCATACAACATACGGAACACCTACCGGAGAGGGCAGGACAACGTCTGCCAGGACAGCTAGTATAATAATAAATAAAATGTATTGTTAAACGAAATCCTCGATTTTTTAATAATTAAATAGATTTCATTGTCAAAGGAATTTTTTCATCTTATTCTAATTTTTTGATGACATGTAAGTTTTTTAATTGGCTTCATGCGGGAACTTTTTTTGATAAATAAAAAAAAACAAACTGTTTCATAGTTTTTTATTATATTCTCATAATGTGGTACCATGTAAAATAGTAAATGTTAGAAAAAAGTCATACCCCTAATGTACATACTTATCAAGTGAATTTTCGGTAAAGAACATTTGTATTTTTGTTGTCAAGTGTGATGAAAACAAAATTTTAAACTAACTGTGCTCATCTTCATTGTTACTCGTAATAATTGCAAGGTGTGTTCATGCAACTGTTTGTATAATTAAAACAAGTTATTCGAGTAAAAGCATGCAAACCCTTCACAAATCTATGTTATTATTGAAACGTTCTAATAAAGCGATTCTATTTTGAAATGAAATGATGTCACTTTTACAATAAAAAAAGAATTACTAGCCAGACAGAAATCAAAACACAATTTATTTTTTGGTCAAAATTTCTTTTATGAGTAAATATCGACATCGAATACGATTTTTGGTAAACAGCTTCAAGTTCTTCTAATTAAATCCCATTTATCTTGATTTTCTTTTATTCTATTTTCGAGAGTAGATATTTTATCATTATTGTTAAATATTCATAAATTTTTACTACATTTATTTTTGTTCAAACCATAACGGTCTCCTACCCTTAGGACACGCAACCACTACCTATTGCCCTGCCACCTTTACTGAATGCAATTTGGGGTATTGTCCCTGGCGTGCTCAAATTTATCACCAAAATGAAAAAGGTTTACTCTTTGAATTTAGAAAAGCCCTATGAAATAAAAGTCATTCTTCGGTTGTCAGCTTCTTTAACTGCAATATAATACGTCCTCAATTGGTTCTTGGTAGTCCTCTTGGGGTCGACGCTCAGCACTATACCCCCTTAACAATATTTTAATCCGACACTGTGTTGAGGGATATACGATATGTTGATATACAAAGCAGAAACATTTTATTTTGAAAGGTTTTTTTTTTTTTGAAATAAATAGCAAAATTATTATTAGCTCCGTTTTCTCTGCAGAAATTATTGCTTTACATGATGCAGTCATCTATGTCAAAAATAATAGCGGTAACTTTGCAATATGTTCAGTCTTCCTTTCAGCTATTGATTCAATTTTAAACCTGACAAATAACAACTTTTACTCAACCCAAATTAGAAACTTTTTGATAGATAATTACCCCAAGATCACTCTGATATGGATTCCAGGCCACTCAAGTATTTGTGGTAACGATTTTGCAGATCCGGCAGCAAAATATGCAACTACTGCTCCATTAATAATGTCAAACAATTTCAACTTTGCAGATATTAAAAAATTTATAAGCAGATATCGACATTTAACTCCTCCTCTAACTGGTACCAATCTGTCAACTCAAACAAATTTACAATTAATGATTTTCTAAAAACAATGTCGTTGAAAAGATTCGACTTGGTCATTCTTAACTTACCCACAACTTTTTGATGGAAACTAATATAACATTACCCTGTTCATGTTCAATTCTTCCTCATAACTACCTTACCCATATGCTCACCAACTGCTCCATTTTTAATTTTTCTAGACAACTTATATTCAAAAACAGAGTCCCATTCCTTCTAATTGCAAATCCCTCCGAGAAAAACATATATGGCATGATACATTTTTTAAAACATTCTAATATATATTCACTAATATAAACTCCAATTTCCACTGGATGAGCTGAAGGAAATCGCTGCTCTTGTTTACTCTTATATTAGCTTTTAATTTTGTAATTAATTGTTAATAAATATAAATAAATAAATAAATAAATATTAGTTGACAAGGGGAAGAACTATAATGGGCAGACAGTCAATGGAAAAATATTTCATTATGCCAGAGTTTTTTCATTTAACTTAAGTTTTCTTATTTATAAGCGGGTAGGCAAGTGCCCTATATTTCCACCTTGACTACGCTATAAAAGTTAAATCGTTGAAATCACAAAATCGAAATGATGAGTATAAATACTTCAGATAAAATATTATGGCTTATTTTAAGGAACATAAATTATTTGTTCCTTTTTTTTTCAATGTTCGTAATTAGATTTGGCCAATTAATGGCGCAACCGCAAAATCAACATGAAACTCTCGGTCGTTGTATACTGAGCGATAAAGACAAAATGATACAAACTGATGCCTTTCGTGCTGCACCTTACGATGAAGAGTATATTGAGAATCAATGCTACGAGCGACCAGCAGAAAATGACAACTGCTCATATGAATTGTATTCCAACAGTAGTTTCATATATGCGGAAGCTAAGTACACAGGCCTAACCCAAAAAGAGGTAAGTCAATTTGTGTTAACACAAAAATCGAAAATCAGAGCAACAAGTTCAATCCGAATTGAATTGATTCTGATCGCTAACAACATAATCTTCCATCATAGTGTCAGTCGCAGTGCACGCATGAAAACAGATTTTACTGTCAGGGCGTTAGTTTTGCCGCTCCGCAAGATGATCTATCGCGTTCACAATGTTTGCTACACTCAGAAGATATCATCTCAATGGGACCACGTAGCTTGAAATTGAAAGCGAACTCAATCTACATGAGAAGAGTAAAATGTTTAGATGGTAAGCACTTAATTATATTCATACAAATGTACTCATTTAAACGAGTATATAGTCTTATATTCAATTGATTTGAAATTGATTTTTTTAGTGCAAGTTATTTGTTCACATGATGAAATGGCCATAAAATATACACCTAAGGATTGGTTTCGTGGTAAAATGTATGTAAGTTCACACTCTGAAGATTGTGTGAGTTTGGGTAATGGTACTAAGAGTACACTACTCAGATTGCCAATTGGTAATGAGGCTAAAGAAAATCGTTGCGGTGTATTGCGAGCCTATGAAGTAACGAACCAATACCAAAGGTTTGTCTTGCAAGAAAATAACTTTTTACGGTCAACAATTAAAGTGTTTTCAGAATTTTTATTTCAGCATTAATTGTTATACAAAACAATGCAAACGTACAAACGCAGGGTGATCGCTTGATTAAAGTTGGCTGCATTATGAGTAACGCTACTTTATCTGATAATCATGATTATACAGAAGATAATGTAAATCGTGAAGAGAATGTACCAAATGCTATTGCACTGGAATCATCGCTAGAATTTACCAAACAGTGAGTTTAAAATTTTTTTACCAAAATATATTACATAATTCCGATCTGTACGTTCGGAAATTTTAAGCGGGAAGAGCTGTTGAACTAAAAAAAAACATATACAAAAACATATTATTTGAGGTCTTTAACGTTTATCTCCAAAGCCTACGTGATAGAAGATATGCGTTGGCAAAAATATCACACTGATGCTGATGATGAGGAAGACGGAAGTAAAAATACTCAGAACGAAGAAAGTGTGCTATGTAACAGACACGAGAAATCAATTATGTAAACTTTGGACTCTTATAATATAACAAACAATCGCTGATTCCGGAAAACACCAGAACAGTATAGAATAATATCGAAAAATGCTGAAAATGTCTATAGAAGTCGAATAGCATATATAGTGGAAAGTTCAGAGAGACATCGATAATGTCGAAAAGTGCGGAATAGTATTAAAGTTGAAAATTTGATAGATTTATTGATAAAAGTAGTAGAATTTACTACTCTTTCAAAAAGTCAATAGCCAGACATGGAGCACAAAGTTGATTTTTCTTTATCATTAATTCATTTTGTAGTAGTGAAAACTATCACCGAGATCATTTAGCAAAAACAATGAATACTTTTAAGATATTATTAAATTTAGTGCTTCACTAGCATAGTGTTTGTCGATAGCACACGAAAAGTTTTTAGTATCAAAAAATATCTAAAAAACCAAATGACATCAAAATAATCGAAAAAATACTGAAAGTCGATAAGAATAGAAGGATATCAAAAAAATGCAATAAAGTCGAAAAGATTTGAATAGTATAGAAAAGGATCGAATTACATTGAGCAGTCGAAAAGTATCGATTCGTATCAACAATTATTGTATAAGTTGAAAATACCAAATATCATCGAAAAAGTTGAGATATATTGATATAAGAAATAGGAAGCTCCAATTTTTGGGACAGTGATTATTATAATTTTAAAACCTCAAGCAAAAATATATGGAACAAAAAAATTCAAACAATCAAAAACTTTTCAAATTAAACACCCTAATACTATAATAGAATCATAATTTTAAATTTTACATTTTTGCACTTGCAGAAATCTTCCCAATGAAGGCACCATTCTTTTTAATACCTCAGACGAACAGTTTATGCCACGCATCAAACTTCAAATTGTCGATTTGTCACACCAGCATGAAACCAACGATGTACAAATTGGTCAAAATCTCGAATTGCAAATAATCGCAGAACCGCCACATCAACTGGAGTTTACAGCACTTCCACTTTACGATATACGCGCTACATCGCTGATAGCAAAATCGCCAGATAATCAAAACTACGTACTGCTCATTGACGAACGTGGTTGTCCAATAGATGTCACTGTATTTCCGGCACTTGAACATGTACGCACTGGCACCAGGAAAATGTTGCGTGCACGTTTTCATGCTTTTAAATTTGCTGGCACATCGTTGGTTAGTTTTGATGTGAAAATTAATTTTTGCACAAATCACTGTCCGGAAGTTAATTGTCTGCCATATGGCGCTGGCGCTAGTGCAGCAAAAGAAAAAAAATTGAAGCGCAAACGTAGAGACACACTCATACAAGATCAGAATAAACACATACAAGTGAAAAGTCCAGTTTATATATCTACGGTGATGGATGTAGTGAATACAACAACAGAAGATACCTTAAATTCTATATCGAAGGAAAGCGGCGTAAGACAAGAACTTGAGGTTCCACTAAATTTTAATTTACGCGTTCGTGGTCCCGATATACCCGATACCAATAGTTTCATTTATGGTGAACGTGGAGTTTTGCTCATCGCTGGTATAGGTAGGATTTATTCAAGCACACATTTCATGTAATTTAAGAAACAAAATTTAAATTTTCAGATGACCAGCTTCACTCCGATGGTGTTTACGTCAATCAAAGTCTGCTTATTGCACTTTTGATCTTCTGGCTGTGTTTTCAAGTTGCACTTTTGTTCAGTTGTTGTTACATTATACAAAAGTATAAACGTTTGGCAACTCTAGAGGAGGAACGTCGCAAAATTCACGAAAGCTTGGAATATCTTGAGGGTCGTCGTGTGCATTGGGCAGATCAGGGTGTTTATACGCTTTAAACCCGAATACCAATATAATCAATACGAACTCGATCTGTACAGTATTCGAATCAAATTGTTATAGATGAGGGTCATTTTTTCAATACTAAGATTTATTTCAAACAAAATATAAAAACGTAAATTATAGTGACTAGTATAAATAATTTTTTATATGACTCCTGCAGAGTATTTTAAAATCGGCTCAAGCTTGTATAGAAATGTATTTATTGTTGATATAAATTTGAAATATTACAGATTAACTAGTAAGTTAAAAAATAATTTGCGCATTTAATAACCAAACACTAGAATTGTATATCTTGAGAATTTTTTGTGGCTCCCAATACATTAAAAGTTACAGCTTAGGTCACTGGTGCCTCACTCTATCGTTCTCGATTCACCGCATAGTTTTTCAGTTGGCTAGACAAAAATTGTTATCCATCTCCTAACCGACTTTATGTTTGTTTCTTATGAATTTTAAAACTAGTCTTTTACTACGTCCCAATCCGGTCAGGTATGTAATACTCACTTTTTTCAACATTTCGTTATTTAAAGGACGATCTTCCATTTGACTGCGTAAATTTCTGGACATGTCTAATACACATATTAAGATGATTCAAAATTTTTTTTTTAGTTCAAATAGCTATTATCGATCGATGAACTTGATTCCGTGATCAGTTTTTCTTTTTCTTTTTCTTTTTTTTTCTTATAAAAAAATTTAAAGCTGGCCGGACAAAAATGAAAAAAATACCGATTTTCTGCTTTCGAGTAGCAAAATCTGCCCATATTATTTTACCGCCGATCCCGTGATACATCATTATTGTTTTTTATTTGCTTAAAAGAATGCGGTAAGCCGCATATCCGTATCAGTGGATTACAATAGCTTTATATGTCTAGACAAAGCTGCTCATAAGGGTTTTCATCAATATTGAAAACTGGATTGGCGCCCCCGGTTTGAATTGCCTACCCATTTTAGAAAATATTCATTTAAAAAATGGTGCAAGTTAAAGAGGTTATCAAATTTTGCAACAAATTGGGTATGCTTTTCGGACAATTATTGATCGAGGAATTCGAATCCGAGATCAGTTTTTCTTCTCCTTCTTTTTTTCTAATAAAAAAATTGAAAACAGACCGGACAAAAATTAAAAATACCAATTTTCTACTTTCAAGTTGCAAAATCGCCCTATAATAATTTACCGCCGATCTAGTGGTACATTATTTTTAATGTACTTTTATTTGCTTGTGTTATATTATTTTTAATGTACCATTATTTGCTTAAGTGAATACCGTAAACAGCATATCAATATTGTAACACATAAACTTAAGCAAATGATGAATAACCTTTATGAGTGATAGCTTCTCTGTCATTCTTTATTCTGAACGTGCCCTATTTGACAGATGGTGGTTTATTTTAGAAAAAAGGCTACTGTGGCCAACTTAAGGCAATTTCCGGCATTGTAAAACTTGCAAAAAGCGAAAGCGCCATTGTTGTTAATTGCGATACAGGAACATAAAGAAATAAAAACAAAAATCAACTATCTTCAAGTTTTTCTATTTACATCTCAGATGTGGGGTAATAGCCTCATCGTTGGACAGTAGAAAAATTAAGGATTTTACCCATTTCAAGTGTTTAGCAAATTGACCGACGCCATTTTCAATTGCGAACAATCGTATACGAATAATTCACTTGTTTGTGAAAACGACGCCATTGTTTAATCTATCCGAAAATACGATCATAGCCGAACAGCTAAGGCCGAACTTATCGCTGCACTACGAGCTGAGAATATTGAATTCCCAGTAAACGCTACGGCTGCAGTCCTTCGCCGAGTTTACCTGGAACAATTTCCTCCAGACAATGAAGCTGTGCAACATTTAGGCAATGAAAGAGAGCGGCAGCCATCACCAACTCCAAGTGAACATTCGCATCATAGTGATGTAAACGACGAAATGAATATTGATGACGCTGCAAATGTCCATCGTCCGTCAGCGCAACTTGAAAATCTTGATGCTGAAATTGTCAGACTTCAAAAATTGACTGAAATAGCACAACTTCGAGCCCAGTTACGTCTTTTAACCGATCATGAAACCGAAAAACAATCACTGAAACTAAGACGAATGGAATTTTCCGATATAGAGCACGCTATTCAACCTTTTACTGGAGATGATAGTTACAGTATCCGTAAGTGGATCGATGATTACGAAAGCATTCTTGCCTCAGGTTATTCCGATGAAAGGGATAAATTAGTTTTTGCTCGCCGATTGCAAAGGGAACGGCACGAATGTTTTTGTCTACAATTACTGTAACTGATTGGACATCACTCAAAGAACAATTATTAGTTGAATTTCACCGTCAAGTTTCTCGTTCTGATGTTTTTGCCGAATTAGCTCATAGAACTCTACGTAAAGGAGAAAAACTAAAACAATATATTCTCGAAATGCAGACGATCGCACAACATTCTGATGTTACGGATGCAGAATTGCTGCGAGCCATTGTGGATGGCATTCGTGACACCGGATCCAGTGCTGCAATATTATACAGTGTTTCATCCGTATCAGAGCTGAAGAAAAAAGTTCCCGAATACGAATAGCAGCCGTCCGTCTATCTTATACAAACCGACCGATAAATCCGACTACAGGAAGTAACCGACCAACGCAACCACAATTTTCAACAAATCAACTGAATAATCAACCCAATAAAGGGAAAACCGATCCACAACGCCGTCCTATTGAACCGAATCGTTGTTCAAACTGCCGTGAATTCGGACATCAGTTTTCAGCATGCCCGAAACCACGCCGACCACCGAACAGCTGTTTTTATTGTTGGGAAGTTGGTCATTTTCATAATGACTGCCCAAAGAAACGTAGACCAGTTGCAGCTATTGCTGACTCTGTTGAAGCCGATTCATCCTATCTCGAAGCTAATGATGTAACTAATGAGCTAGCGGCACTTCAAATGGTGAGTGTTTTCTTTGCAGTTGATGAATTGAACAAAATAGTAATCAAACATTATTTCTTACATTATTCGATACTGGAAGCCCGGTGAGCTTCATTCGTAGATCAATCGTACCGGATAAATATTGCAACATTAATTTAAGTGATTCTCGATACAGTGGGTTAGGAAATAAAAAAATTTATAGTTACGGTATGATTGTGTGTCACATTCGTTTTCGTTCACATAGCATTTTTATCATTCCAGATACGGTGTTACCAACTCCAATACTTCTTGGACGTGATTTCTTGTGTAAATTTGGAATTGAACTTCGGTGCACTTTACCGATACCTAAAAATTTTATTCAAAATAAAATGTTTAATAATATATCTAACACAAAATGTAGAGACACTGTCTGCAATATTTCCGATTCATTAAAATTCAAATTTAAATCTTATTACCATGCGTTCAATTTAATCAACCGTTTGTATGTATGTTTTAGTGAAGCTTCGTTGCCTGAATCCTCTTCCAATTGTTCTATCGAAACGCCTATATTACCATTGTTTCATTCGAATGAAAATTTCGATGAATTGTCATATGCAATGAATATCAAATCTGACTTTTATGTTTCTCAAAACTTCGATATTGATCATTACTTTGGACCACATTATTACCAACAGTGCTGTCAGTTACTTCAGACAGAATATATTAACGCTGACCGACCTACAGAAGTTCCGACTACACCTAAAATGAAACTTAGCTTAACTAATGACACCTCATTTTCATGTCATCCTCGCCGTCTCTCTTACAGGGAAAAATATGTTCTTACTCAAATTCTAGACGATTTGTTATCTAAAGGTATTATCCGACCCAGTAGTTCCCCTTATACATCACCTATTCAGCTAGTACCTAAAAAAGGCAATTAATTACGTTTGTGCATTGATTACCGTACTCTCAATAAGGTCACCCTCCGTGATAATTTCCCTTTACCTCTTATTGACGACTGTTTAGAATATTTAGACGGAAAAAAATGTTTTTCTTCACTCGATTTGAAAAACGGATTTCACCAAGTCACCGTCGACGAATCATCTATTCCATACACTTCGTTCATCACTCCTTTCGGTCAATACGAATATCTTAGAATGCCTTTTGGACTTAAAAATGGTCCAGCGTTTTTTTCGAGATTTATTTCATTTATATTTGATGATATGATTCGTGCCAAAGAAATCGTTATTTATATGGACGATATTTTAGTAGCAACCGAAACACCCGAAGAACATTTACGACTCTTGCAGAAACTTTTTAGACGAATAATTAAGTATAATCTTGAATTGAAACCGACTAAATGCCGACTTATGCAACAAACTATTAATTATTTAGGATATACAGCTGATATCCATGGAATTCGCCCTAATAGTTCTCATACCGAAACGATTAAATCTTACCCAATGCCAACTAACACTAAAGAACTTCAGTCATGTTTAGGACTATTTACGTATTTCCGACGGTTTGTTCCTTCATTTTCTCGGATAGCAACACCACTTCTGAAGCTATTAACAAAAAACACTCCATTTAAATTTGACAATGAGTGTCAGCAAGCTTACAATGTATTAAAGAATGCTTTAGTAGCTGCTCCTGTTTTAGCAATATATAATCCAAACCGAGAAACTGAACTGCATACAGACGCCAGTTCTCATGGTTTTGGAGCGGTTTTAATGCAAAAACTAGATGATAAAAAATGGCATCCTATTTCTTACTACTCTCGTCGAACAACTCCAGCTGAATCTCGATATCATAGTTTCGAATTAGAAACCTTAGCCGTTATTTATGCTCTTAGACGATTCCGTGTTTATGTGGAAGGAATTCCTATTAGAATTATAACTGATTGTAATTCATTGACCCAGACACTGGCCAAAAAGAATCTCAATCCGCGAATTTCCCGATGGGCTCTTGAGCTTGAAAACTATGATTATACAATCCACCATAGACCATTAATATGGGCCATGTTGATGCATTAAGCCGTGCTTCTATAGCGGCGTTTGTTTCTGCAGATAATGTTGATTATCACGCCCTTTTCGTTCAAAGTGACGACATTGAATTTCAATTGTCGGCCACCCAATCTCGGGATCCGACTATTATGAATCTTCGAAAGCAATTAGAGCAGTCTGAAGTTGAATCATTTGAATTAAGTAATGGAATAGTATATCGTCGAATGACTCAAGGACATCTTGCACTGTATGTACCTCAAGAAATGGAGTCAAATATTATTCGACAAATTCATGAACAAATTGGTCATTTAGGTATTGAGAAAACTTATGATCAAATTCGTATTCACTACTGGTTTCCTTCCATGCACCGTAAAATTCAAAGTTATATTCAAAATTGTATCAAATGCATTATTCATACTCCTCCTAAGCACGTAAATGAGCGAACACTACATAGTATCCCCAAAGAGCCCATTCCATTTGACACTATTCATATTGACCACCTGGGTCCCTTACCTTCCATTATTAATAAAAATAAACATATTTTAGTTATAATTGATGCATTTACTAAATTTGTCAAACTATATCCGGTCAATATTACAAGTACTAAGGAAGTCATATCCGCACTCGATAAATATTTCGCTTATTATAGCCGCCCTCGACGAGTAATAGCCGACCGTGGTACAGCCTTTACTTCCAACGACTTTGAAAATTTTGTATCCAAAAATAATATTGAGCATATTAAGGTAGCTACGGGTGCACCACAAGCAAACGGACAAGTAGAAAGAATAAATCGTGTAATTACCCGAATACTGACTAAACTAACTGAACCAATTAAACAGTCTGACTGGCCTAAATTACTGACCAAAACTGAATTTGCCATTAACAATTCAATTCATAGCTCAACTAAGCAAACTCCCAGTATTCTCTTATTCGGCATTCACCAACGGGGACCTGAACCTGACGAACTTACCGAATATTTGGAAGAACAACAATATGCAGGGGCAACCCTCAATTTGACTAGATTGCGTTCGACGGCAAACGACTTTATTCGCGAATCACAAAACAAAAATGAACTACAATATATTAAGCGAAGTGTTCCACCTCGAACTTACAGTATAGGTGAATATGTAGTATGTAGTATGACACTACTGTTGGTCAGAACAAAAAAATGATTCCTAAATATCGTGGTCCATACACCGAATTTTGCCAAATGATCGATATGTTGTTAAAGACATAGAAAATTGCCAAATAACTCAAATTCCATATAATGGAATACTGGAGGCTGCTCGACTAAAGTCTTGGAAGCGGATTGGTAACGATAGGGTTCTTCAGCAGGGGGCAAACGAATAAGAAAACACTCTATGATCGCGGCCGATCATCTGTCAGGATTGGCCGAATGTAACACATAAACTTAAGCAAATGATAAATAACCTTTATGAGTGATAGCTTCCCTGTCATTCTTTATTCTGAACGTGCCCTATTTGACAGATGGTGGTTTCTTTTAGAAAAAATGCTACTGTGGCCAACTTAAGGCAGTTTCCGGCATTGTAAAACTTGCAAAAAGCGAAAGCGCCATTGTTGTTAATTGCGATACAGGAAAATAAAGAAATAAAAACAAAAATCAACTATCTTCAAGCTTTTCTATTTACAATATCTTATTTCAAAACCAAGATATCTACATTTTTCTAAATTAACATCATGTCCTAAACATGGGTTCCCACTCGCTTTTGGGGCCAATTTTTCTTAAATAAGTGGCAACCCGTGTTTGGAACAGGATTCGACAAGGAAACACTTTATATTCTATTTAAACTCTTCGATCTCTATCATTTGGCACAACTTTCAAGCTGTTATCTTCTTTAATGAAAATTGACACAAAAAACCGGTGAAAACCCATGTATCGGACAGGATGCAACAATGCTGTAATATATGTAAATCTATTTAATGACGGCTATTTTCCTAAATTTTGGAAGGAATCTTTTATAAGTCCTATTTTTAAAAAAGGTTTAAAAATTATATTTCTAATTACAGGCCTATAGCCAAGTTATCATCAATACCGAAGCTTTTTGAGCGAATTATTTATGACCAAGTTAAGGCGTGCTGTAATGAAGTCATAACAACTCGTCAGCATGGTTTTGTTAATGGCAGATCTATAGTTTCTAACCATCTTGATTTTACGTCTTTTGCTTTAAGTTCAATTGATTTTGGGTTGCAAGTAGACTGCATCTACACGGACTTTAGTAAAGCATTTGACAAATTACCACATAGTTTGATTTTGCTTAAATTAAAGAAACTAGGACTTCCTTTAAATTTTGTCAGACTGATCGAATCTTATTTATTTGATCGTTCTTACCGAATAAGATTTCGAGGGGTGTTGTCATCCCCTTTTACAGCGTTTTCAGGTGTTCCGCAAGGAAGTCACCTGGGGCCGCTCCTGTTTATTTTGGCTATCAATGATATTACTCATGTAATCAAAAACTCTCATCTGCTTATATATGCTGATGATATGAAAATTTACAGGACTGTGAAGGTGGATAATGACACCTTTGCCCATCAGTCTGACCGAGGGTTGTCAGATTTTTGAAACACAAAATCAGTATATTCAAGTAAAACGCAAAAAATCAGTACAAATCAGTACAAAATTTTTTACATCATTCATTGTCAATATAAAAATCACAGCTTAAATCACATTGCAAAATTTTTTATTTACAAAAAAAGGTCACAGTTTTTCGGATTCCCCAAAACCTTAGCAAAATAACATATTTTACACATTAGGAAAACTTCATGGGGGGGCCCCATGTGCAATTGCTGTTTCATTTATGTACTTAAAAAAAAAGGTATGAGTATACAAAATTTAATTTAATTAAATAAGCTACAAAGCAGGGATGTTGCGGATGCTGATTTTTTTCAAATCCGCAGGTGCGGATGCGGATATTTGAAGGCTCACATCCGCGGATGCGGATGCGGATCTTAAGATTTTTTATAAATTTATAAGAAATTTTTATATATGGACTATATTATATAGGTGCAGAAATGAAATAAAAGAAGTAAATTTTAATAATTTTACTAAATATTTAGTACGAAAAGTTAAAAATTGGAGCATTATATTTAATAAATCGTGAAATTGCCGCTTTTTCGGGGTCAAGCTTATTGCGCATAGCCTCGTAAATTAGACCCGCGCTACTAAATAGTTGTTCGCTAGGAACACTGCCTGGTGGTGTCGATAAAAATCTGCGTGCTATTGGTGTTAGCAGTTTTAACTCTTTTCGATGAACGCTCCACCATTTAAGAGGATTTTCATCTAAATGGGCCCTTTTTTTAATGCGGTAAGCAATCAATTCTTTTTTGAGTATAACTTCAGCACTATATTTTTCTGGAATTTCTTCACTATCATCTTCACTTGATGAATCTAACATCATAGCCAGATGTCCCTTGTCCGAATGTTTATTCATATTCACAATACACTCAAAAATTGAACAAAGTGCCGAAATCTTGTCACCGACTCATCGCTACTATTAGTCGCATTGATTATTGCGGATGCGGATGCAGATGTCCAAATCTATGCGGAAGCTCCGCAATTGCGGATGCGAATATTCGTAACATTCCTGCTACAAAACAAGGATCATTTTACAGCCTCTTAGGTACGCTACTGGTAATAATTAAGAATGAAATGTAAAAGTTATTTAGTGATTGAAATATAATCTAAAAATCACTGCAAATCAGTACTAATCAGTACAAATTGGTAAAAATCAGTAGATTTGAGTACTGATTTCAAAAGCTCGAAAATTCAGTATTTTTAAAGAAAATTAGTAAAAATCAGTACATGTACTGATGAAATCAGTACGTATGACAACCCTAGTCTGACCTGAAATCGTTTGATGTTTGGTGTTCTAAAAATAGCTTATATTTAAATCCTGATAAATGCCAAACTATGATCTTCTTTAGAAAGAAAAGTAATGTGGAATTTGATTATAAATTAATGATATGAAAATCTGTCGAGTCGATATAGTCGAAGTCTTTGGTATACATGTCGATGCTAAATTCACGTTGAATGAACATATTAATATAATCTGTAAGGCCTCGTCATTACTTGGATTTATAAAGCGGTGGGCAAAAGAATTTAATGGACCGTTGGTTACAATAACTTTATATAATACATTTGTGCGTCCTCACTTACAATATACATATAGATAGAGTAGAACGAGTCCAAAAAAATTTTGTTCGGTTTGCTCTTAAGGGCTTAAATTGGAATGACCTCTTAAACCTTCCTCCTTATGAGGATCGTTTAAAGTTATTACATACGTATGCAGTCTTTGAGTACCCGTAGAAATATTTCGGGTATACTTTATTTGCATCAGCTTGTAACTGGGTCACTTGCAGCGCCAGAGCTTCTGAAATATATTCATTTTAACAGTAATCGTAGGAGTAATCGTAACTCATATCAGATATTTTACCAACCAGTCAGTAGAACTAGTTATATGGCTACAGCTCCTTTTAATCGCATGACTGCTCTCATTAATAATTGCGATATATATAATATTAGCTTGTCAAAAGGCCAACTCAAGTTTATATTGAAAAATAACTATAGTTAATTTTGTAGCTTAATGGTTGTTGGTCTTTATGTTTCTGTTATCCGAGCCCCACCGCATGATGGGTAAATTTTTTCTAACATTTATGCCTTAAATCATATAAATAAGTCCATACAATTACATTCATGCATTTGTATGTTTATATACATATGATCTGGGTGAGTATGTTGAGAAAGTGCGATAAAGCTAAGAAAAAATTATAAATATATAACAAATTAATTACATGTATAATTTTTTCATTTCCTTTAATATATAAGCTTTTTACTTGGTTTTAAAGCTTCAAGCTAAATTGCTAAGAAAGCTGTAGTAGCTAAACTCTATTATTATTAATATACTACAGTTTTAATTAAAACAACAAAATTGGCTGAAATTCGGGCATTTTCGGGCATCAGGACAGGCTTTGGCAAGGCAACCCTGGTAGGTTAGTTTCACCAAAATGCATTACCCGTAAATCTTATCCTGTAATCTTATACACTCGACTTTTCTACAGCGGACTCTCCGCCTACTATTATTTTACTGTTTTCTTCGTAAACCGTTAAAAAAATTCAACTTTTTTTTAAGATTTTTTTGGAAAGATTTATAAAGATTTTTTTCCGATTTTACTTCCTAAGCTATTTTTTACAAGTGGCAAGAAGTTGTAAGACGTGCTTCGTTTTAACGAAATTCAATGGAGATTTGAAAGAAAAAATTGATTTATTACATAAAATAAATTATTTATTAAGGCAACAATTTTTGAAAGCCGTCGGCCATCCTTTGCACATAAAGCATAGCTCAAGCATAACAATTTAATTTATTGCATTTGTTCATTATTTTGTTAAATTAGCATACATTTTGTTCGGAAATGTTTGACGAAAAATGCTTACGATTGTGAATTGTACGTTTCCCACTTGCGATGATTCAATTGACTAAAGTCTTCGCATTGCAGCGCAATATCACGTAAATATTTCGACAATTTAAGTAACTCTTTATCAGTGTCACGATTAAAATGCGCTTGCCTAAATGGACGTATTTTGAGACCAGACTTTGGATTCATTAAGAAATTTCGCCGTATATCATCGAACATTATGCTGTTGCGCGCGCTATATTGCGGATAAAGACCCCAAATGACACCCAATGGCTTAACATCAATGACACCGCGATTTGCAGTGTGCACCGATATCATGGCATTCGAATCCAAATAGAACATAATTTTATAATTGGGATTTGTGCCTACACCTAACAGCTTCATTTTCTCTTCAATCCAACGCATACCCGTGGCGGACCAGATAACAATGTCATAATGTTCATATGCCGATTCCAGAAACTCATGCAAATAGGGGCGCATTAATTCTGCACCAGACTCCGCCACTGAACGATGATCGAATAGCGTGTAGTCAATGTCAAGCACGAGCAAATGTTTGCCTTCACGTGGTGCATTTAATAATGTGATTTTGTATTCACGTATACGCTTTTGGATTTTTGCCTGATATATTGCTGAGCGCTCAACCGATTCATCTTTTTCTTCTGCGTCATCAAAATCATTTATAACATCACCTTCATCGTATGGACGTTGGCAAACATCTTCAATATCTGCTTCGGTGGAACCAACCATCATTAATTTGAAATTCGGCTTTAATTCTAGATGACCTATTTTAACATTGTCTGCGGCAATTTTACCTAAACAATCAAAGGATCAGTAATAATTTTTTAAGTCTGGGTATGTATTACCTTTGAATTTAAGATTAATAAGCTTCTGACGCTCAGGGCGCACTTGTGTCTTTTTAAAAATCTCATGGCGCAGCACGGCAACAGTGTCCTGGTCCGTGATATCTGTGATAGGGAACTCCTTGCCACTCCATTTAACAATCACAGTTGCCTCACGAATTTCATTCATTTTCTTTTTGTTGGAACACAGAAACACGACAATTTTTAAGTAAAATTTTTTATATAAATGTCTTAAAATTATTATAGTCAAATAAATACACAAATGTTATCAACGAATTGTCAAAATTGAATTATCAACAACAGCAACAAATCGTTATGGCATCACAAAACGGTAAAGCGCTAGTGTCAGCAGCAGAGGATTTAATTTACTAATCTGCCATAAGTCTTGTAGTGTCAATTTTGTACACCCTTCTAAAGCTAAAAACAGAATTGGGACGTGCGATTTATCTTATGTGTCAAGTCGCACCAAAAAATAGAATTATTGTATTTCTATGTCTCTGCAGTAAATTTTCTAGTGTCAATGTTGAACTCACTACAAACTTTTAGGAAAAATCTGAAATATATTGCACGTCCCAACAGTGTTTAACTCTTAACGTATGTATAGGAAAAATCAGGACAATATCGCACGTCCCAGTTGAGTTTAGCTTCTGAGTTCCGCTGGTTACTTTCCATGAGTTGACGCATGAAGACGTCTGCTGATTTTCATGACTTGAAAACTATGGCAAATTTATTAAGCACTTGTGAGACAATTTTACAGCTAAATCGAGCAATGGGTGCCAAATAACAAATCCTATATTTCTGAAACTATATTCATGTTCCAATTTTTGATTCCATATTCATTGCCAGTATTAAAAGTAGGGTTCAATAAAAAAGTAAGTGTGGATTCTTATGGGGTCCATACACGTTCAGAATTTTCATACTGTCTGACCAAGTCGTACGTTCGAGTCATATGATAGGATTTTCTCTTATAGGGCCCACACACATTCAGATTTTTTATCAGATTTTGACAGGTCCACACACATTCCGATTTTTCATCAGATTTTGACAGGTCTGATGAAAATTCTGAAAGTGTGTGGGCCCTATAAGAGAAATCAATTCTCATAGGGCCCATACACGTTCAGATTTTTCATCAGATTTTGACAGGTCCGAGTCGTACGTTCGCGTCATATGGTAGGATTTTTTCGTACGACTTGCAAAATCTGATGAAAATCTGAACGTGTATGGGCCATATGAAAGCGATATTAGCAGTCAAACACGTTGTCAAACTCTGCCGTTCATGTGAACTGCCCTATTGATTCGCCGGATAATGCAAAGAGAATAAAAAAAAATTATTATTTATTCTCTTTGCAACTGCTCAAAGTCTTGCAACTTCTTTCTATATACATATTCCTGCAACATAAACAGCTGTATTTGACACTTTTCTGTTATAAAACTGAGTATTTTACATGAAAAATATTGAGGATTTGCATTAAAAAAGAGCGCATGCATTCAATTTCGCCACGCGAATCAGCTGCATTTATTGTTACAAAGAAAAGGAATTGAGAAGTAAAATATTGGAAAATCATTATCATGGTCATGGAAACCAAAGACAGTGAGAGGTACTAGTATTTCCCGGCTTGAAAACACTAACTAAAGCAAGAATCATAAAAACAAAGAAGAATCATAAATTCAGTGAAAAGCCGAACATTGGAATTGTAACAGTAGCGCAAAGAAAAGTTAAATAGTGCGCAATTTAAAGGAGTTAATGATAAGAAAAAGTGAAAAAACTTAATAAATCGAAAACACCGCAAGTGTTTAATGTTATTGCGAAATTACAATTAATTTAGTGTTTGTGCAGATAAAACACAGCAAAGGTAGCAGTTAAAAATTTTTTTGCTAAAAAAAATTTATCTGAACGCAATAAGGTAGAGAATTTGGGCTGTCCTGCTCCGGCATCACGACAAACTCCTTCCTTTCTGCAGTTTTACGCATTGAATTACGTCAGCGTATAATGGCCAAAAGTTGCCACTACCAGCTCAAATATTTGCAATTCTTAACCATTTTGACCAGCCATAAGCGCAGCCAAGTATTCCTGGCCCCCTCCGAATTTCAACAGTACGCACAGCGAGTTCTGTGTAGCAGTCACGCCCGCCCCTTCATTATAAAATACACCGACCGTGAACTAAGCGGAAATTTTTAAATCAACTTCAAGACACTGAACTGGATCGAATTTAATTGGATTGTAGTTAGAGAAATTTAGGAAAAAAGTGCAGAATCGAAAACAGTCTGAACAGGTAACTTTAAAATCAACTGATTATTAGTTATTAGTTGGAAATAGTTTATTTTAGCAAAACCTCGTTTTTCCCCTCAAAATGAAGTATTTTTTTATTAAAAAAACGGAATATGTGAACAAAAATGGTCACTCGGATCGGATTTCAGAGATATAGCAATCTGAAATTGTGGTTATAGTTTTCTTAAAAGTAGATTAAATTTTGAAGGAACGAATCGTATTGACCGATTTTCAAAATATGAGTGAAGGCATGAAAGTGTTCTTTTAAAAAGGTGTGAAATTATTACATTCAAATTTAAATTTGTAGTATAGTTTACATGGTATTGACGACTTTTTTAAAGCATTGATAAATTTTTTTATTTTTCTAGAAAGTTTTTTTGAAAATCTAATCTAATGTTACAAGAGGTTTTCTCCGTACATATTCAACACCGGTTTCACTAAAATACTTCTGTATAAAAAAAGAGAAATCGGCGGAATTTGGCCGCGCATAAAACTTTATGACCTATATTATGTCCAACATCGGCGACGCTAACTACAGTACTTCTGCATAAAATAATAAATGATAAGTGGAAGAGAAAGTTTTTTTATTCCGCAAGATAAAAATTGTAGATTATATTAGTTCCACCCAAATAACTATTCAAATTTTCAAAATTTTCCGGACGATGTAAAACTCTGTTGGAAAATATCACATTCGTTAGATTTCACAATTGGTGTTTACATTAGTAAATTACATTTGTCACTTGGTAATTATTGAGAGAAATTCTAAAAATTTGAAAGATCCTGTCTCTATAAAGATACTAGTTATACTAGGTTCTTTCATTATACAGTCGTAAATTGCTTGGTCATTGAAAAACAAAATAACATATTACGATATTATGTTAGTTTATTTTTATATTTTGAATTACCTTTTTTAAATTGATTCTTCCTTTAAATAAAAATAGGCTAATAATATTTCTTTTAAAGAAATATGTCAACACCAAGCTTAAGTGGCGGCAGCGGCGGTACAGAAGATGATGAATCTTCCTCCAGCTCTTCTTCGCCGCTAGCTGGAACGCTTTCTGATGCATCAAATTCCATATCCAATGATTTTCGCACAGCACTTGATGAATTTCGAGACAATTGGCAGCGTGAGTTAAAACAAGAGCCATCGCGCCTGACGGCCCAAAACGCTGAAACTACTAGTCAATTTGAAACTATCGAATTTGATTCATGTGGTAGGAAACTTTTTGCTATCGATGCTGAGAACCAGGCACTGGCAAAGAGTCTTTTTCGGAAAGCAGTTGAGCTTGAACAGTGTGGAAAAGTTTATGATGCTCTTCCTTTTTATCGTAAAGCTGTGCAAATAGTTCCCAATATTGAATATATATTGCATGAAAGCGATAAGACAGTTATTGCTACAGTTACGGATCAAAATTGCCCAAAACAACTAAATAACAATGATGCACACCACATTGGCGACAGCAGCAACAACACTATTAATGATTCTGAAGATGAATTCGTTGAAGATTTATATGAAAAAATTCAAACAGATTTGGCTCAAGATTACGGAGGAAAACTGTTTTTGCATAGTCGTGATGCTGGCGTAATCTCAACTGAATTGCAAATATCAGATTTGCCACCAGAAATTCTTTTGTACATCTTGCGTTGGGTTGTATCCGCTCAGTTGGATATGCGCTCATTGGAACAATGTGCTCTAGTATGTAAGGGAATGTACTTGTGCGCTCGCGATGAAGATATCTGGAAATTGGCTTGCTTAAAGTAAGAAAATATGCGTGTAATAAAAAATGTTTTTAATTGCAAACTTAAATGACCAAGTTTTTAAAAGAACTACTTTTTCAGATCTAAATTAAGCTTAAATTTGGTTTTATTTCATTTTAATTACTTTGGTTCAATGTAGTGCGTATTATAAAAGTAATCAATTTAAACACATTTTAGCTAAATACATCTCATTTTACTTTCTTTAGAGTTTGGGGAGCTAATATAGGAAAACTTGGTCTTCCCATAGTTGCGTCTACCTGTACTAATATAACCCCAGTCGATAGTCCCCCATCAATTGTGTACACTTCCTGGCGTCAAATGTTTATAGGACGTGAACGTGTGCTTTTTAACGGATGTTACATAAGCAAAACTACTTATTTACGCATGGGTGAGAACAGTTTTCAAGACCAATACTATCGTCCAGTGCAGCTAGTCGAATATTTTCGTTATTTGCGTTTTCTACCGGATGGCACTGTCTTTATGATGACTAATGCAGAAGAGCCTGCTCAAGGTGTTATTAAGTTAAAACATTTGCAGCAAATACGCTCTGATGTTTTGCGCGGGCATTATCGATTAGAGGGTAATATAGTTACAGTTATCTTAAAAAAGAATCAGCGGCCTCTTAACGCGCAGTCATACATTTCACGTACGAGGCGAGGCAGCACAGCCATTGGCCACGAAGATTTGGCATACACAACTTATTGTATTGAATTTCGCATAATGAATACGCCTAAGCGCAAGTTTTGTCAACTTGTTTGGGTACACTATTCTTTGATACAGACGCGCAACGCTGTTGAAAAATCCTCAGATTTTGACTTGACGCCGTCGAAATATCCACCGTTGTGGTTTTCACCAGTACGCAGCTACCATTTGGATGCAGATACACCTTTGGCTTGAGGCTAAACAAATTTTTAAATTTACTGTTAAAAAACTATACTATACTTATATGTTAACATATGTATGCAGATATAAATATAAAACCTAATTTTACTGTTAATAAGCTCTAAAAGTTGTTAATATATTAAGACAGGAAAATAGGGGAAATAAAAAGCAAAAAGTTCGTATACATATGTATGTAGAGACCACATCCTGGTACAAGCTCGTTAAAATATATTTTTTAAGAGGTCAAAATATTTGAGTTATGGAGAATGAAAAAAACATTTGTTTTTGCAAATAACATAAAATCTAAATAGATACAAAAAGCTTTTTGTCGTATGTTTCTAGATCGACTGAATTTGGAGTTTTTATTCAATTGACATTTTTGATGCAAACAAATTTAAATTTCTCTAAATCCTTATGTGATAGAGTAATTTTGCAGCCACATGGGGCGGTATACAGTATACATAGGGGCGGATTTTAAAATTCTGTCGATCTATGAGAGAAATACGACCCAGTTTGTGAATTAATTTTCTGTAAAAATACACAACAAAGAAATTTCCTGTCGGTGCTTCTTCGTTTGGTGCATCTTTATTTTGAGTTGGCTGAATTATAATTATGTATCTGACCATTTTTCTTTATCTGGGTTTTGGAGCAAATGAATTATGAATTTAGGAGTACACCACCCATTTTTCAGATTCACATTTCAGCGCGTTAAGAAAAAATAATTACTGGGCTTAATTAAGACACGGAAAGCTTTCACCTAATATTTTTATTCAGTGCTTCTGTAAACCATATTTTAAAACAATTCTTATTCCTTGCTTTAACAGTTAGCTTCTGCATTGACAGAGAGGCCAACGTGTAGCACATGTGATTCGAGGATTAATTATTCGTTCGCAATGTGATTATACGTATAATATTGGACAGGAGCGCATCGCAACCAACTTCGTTGCAAGTGCTTTGCACGAAGCGTATCGTAGAAATCATTTATTGGAAATAATGTTTATTTCGCTTCTGAAAAATTAGTTTCTCTTTGGTAATTGCGATGGAATCGATTATTGTACGGGAGGCAGCGTTGCATTTTTGAATGTCATTTCCTCCCGTTTAAGTTTTTTTGCAATTGTTAGTTTAAGTAAGGCAGATAATGGAAATAAGCGTCAGTCGCCAGAATCGTAGTGGGTCTGGTTGTGAGAGGCCGACGAAAAAAGTTTCGCTCAATAACTCGGAAAGTAAGCTTGAAGTAAAAAATTATGTTAAGACCAATGTTGTAGAGGAGATGAAAACATGTCGATTTCATTCCATTATCAGCCTTACTTAAACTAACAATTGCAAAAAAAAATTAAGCGGGACTATTAAGGAATCAGTCTGATGAGAGAATGGATTTACGGCCCACTTAAATTTTGTATTTTCGTCCATTTCGTGAGTTGGTTGATTGCAAAAGTCTTGATAGAATGTCGAGAAATTCCAGAATTTTCGCTTCGTTCACTATATATTTTGATTGATATCAGACTTAATTAACATAGAAATGAGAATGCTGTATAATTTTAGTAAATGTAAAAATTTACATGATTGTGAATCACAAATGGAGCGATCCTTTGATCCGAAAGAAATGCGGCTCGAAGTGTTACGATTCCGCGGAATGAATTTTTGAGATTACCAAGTCTCATTAATTTATCGCATCTGGTTTGGTATTTTTTCGTAGATTTTGAATTTTTTTAATTGCTCAGTTTGATTTTTTTCGCCGCTCAAGTAAATTTTTTCACGCTATACCGCCTTATTTACATATAATAATCCCAACAAAAATACAGCAGTTATTTCTTTCGATTTTTATTTAAAACCACTCTTTGGTATGTTATTAATTTAAAGAATTCTAATAAGGAATTATTTATGAATAAAATTTAACTTTAACTTTTGATAAATTCCTTTTTGAAAAAAAAAAAAAATCAAAAAGAAAATTATAATAAGAATTAAACATATGAAACAATCATTTATTATTAAAAATTAGAACAGACCAAAGTGCTTTTTTTAAAGCTTTTTATTTTTTTAAATGCATGTGCTTGCAAAACAGAACAATAAGTTTTCTTAAAAAAAATTCAAGAGACTACAGACGTGGTACTAATTGTAAGATTAAACCAATTTCCTGAAAATTTAAATTAAAATTTCTCAAAATAGACGGAGTTTCAGCGTATTTAGGATGATGTTTGAACCTTAAGTGTATGTACATATTTCAATATGTAGTTTACATATTTCAAAACGATAAACATTATTTCTTAATAACTAGGGTTAAATTGACTTGGTTTTATGGTTTTTTAACGTCGTATTTCTTGATAGATTCAAAAGCTCGTGAATTTTGCAAAAACGTAAAACTAATTTAGAAATCTTTGTTAATTTATTTATCTTCTTTAAGAAAATTCTATGTAACAAATATTAAGGTCGTTCTTAAATCAATTAATTATATTGTAATCGATTTAGTTTTGATGAAAACTCAAAATTTAGGAAACTATCCTATGTTTTAAAGTTAAAGGTTTCTGTAGCCCTTTAATGAACTGACAAAATAAATAAAATATATGTGTATGTGGTTACATACGTTACATTTTTCCAATTTTTTAATTAACACAATACGTATTTACGTAAATTTAAAAAGCAACCATTTTGCTCTTTTGAAACTCTTTTAATCGATGCTACGTCTACCATTATTTTCACTACATATTATTGTAGTCTAAGGGCTATCAACGTCAAGTCATGAATATCAAAGTTTGACGGGTGAGTTGCTCGTTTCTCGGATAGGATCGAACCCTGACAACTTAAAGACATTTTTTACCAACGATATCTAACCATTTATAATAAGTTTTTTAGTACTTCAACTTTTGCCAATGGACTAATGTCATAAGCCATGTGTAAAAGACCAAACAGTTGAAATAAGAAAAGTAAAATGCAATAACATTTTGTACTGTTTCGTTTCCATCTCATGACTTAGGTTCTTTATCATAAGTTGAAGCAGTAAGAAAGTTCTCGCAAGATCTCGAGGTCCTACCAAAGGAACGCAGCATGATTCATTAATCAGACTTAAATTTATGACTTGGAAAAGTTGCGTAACTAAGATAGCACTTGAAATTTTCATTATAAAATGTTACATGTTTAAACGTTGCTAGCTTTTAGTCTATTGGTTGCAATTTATAGATAATTTTTTATTTTTTGCGCATTTTGGACAATTGACAATTCAGTTTAGTTTTAATTTCTGTCTTCAATAACGAGCAAATGTCTACATTCTTATTGACAGGGTGGGCCGATTCTGGACAGCAATACTCTAAGATTTAATTCATTAATTGTGGGTGAAAAATTGTATAAGAGGGGGTGAGTTACAGGGTGTTTAACAAAGTTGCTTTAGAGTATTACTTATAAAGATTATCTCATAACTTTCGAAGTAATATAGATAGAGCAATAAAATGAGTGCGTTTCATTAGGTAATTAACTCATATATTTCCCAGTAGTACTATTATTGCTAGCCATCTTTTCAAGTTGCAGTTTTTTCCAAAAATACCGTAATAAAATATGGTCGTCTTATCCATATTTATATGCACCATTATACTAACTTTTCCAGTTATGAAGTTGTCTTAAATAATACCCAAGGGATATTTTAGCTACCTTCGCCACTCAATTGATTTTTTTTATATACATTTTTTTTATAACAATCCTTTTTGTTGTTTGGAATCAGATTGTAAATTTATGCAATTTTCCATAACAGATAAAGGATTAGCCATATAAATGATTTATGACAAAAAAAAAGCTTTGATCTTTGTTTGTAAGCACTACTACACTACACTAAAGGAACTTTGTTAGCCAGCCTGTAACTCAGATGATGTTCAAAATTAAGCCCTTCTCCCATACAATTTTTTACAAACAATGAACTAGGAAATCCAATCTTGGAGTTTGGCTGCTCAGAACCCGACCATCTCGTAGAACAAAATAGATTAAGAATTTTAAATGGTTAATGCTTACGGTTATTTATTTAGTTAAAAAGTCATGCTTACATACATTATGACTGATTTAATTGAAGTAGTATTTTTGCTGTTTTAAGGTACTTAATAAAATAATTTTCATTTTGTTTAAATTCTATATAGTTCTTTCAAAGGTTAAAAATACCTTAAACTTTTTCTCTTAGACAAAAAGTTAGTATATAATAGAGCTACATAATAATGATTCAATATCTATGATACTATATCATAGCTACATATATGTATATATAATGAATGCATGTTCAAAATTAAATTAAATAACACAGTTGGTCTAGTTTTCTGCTTGCACAATTATTTTTTCATATCGCATTTTATCTGGCGTATCCCAGCAACTTTTTAAGCAAGTAAATGTTAAGACATTACCAAATTCAATTGGCGCAGCTTCACTATTTTGCTGTAGACGTAGCTTTGGAATTAAAGTGGGAAGTATTTGTACTTCACAAATAGTTTCACCATTACAATTTTGACATTTTGGAATGGGCTCGGTTAATGGTGCAGTAAGAATTGGAAGAGTGTCACGGGAGTACCTTGAACAAAAGTAGATTATTTAG
The DNA here is from genome assembly GCA_963662105.1 of Meiosimyza platycephala. Lineage (NCBI taxonomy): Eukaryota > Metazoa > Arthropoda > Insecta > Diptera > Lauxaniidae > Meiosimyza > Meiosimyza platycephala. Next base: position 66,398,707 of record OY759209.1, on the reverse strand, counting down.
AAATTATTATTTTAGTCCACAATTTTTTTCGGTCTGTTACATCTTTGACTATTTAGAAAATTTGGTAAACATTTTTTATCTAATTTTACTTTTTAAAGGCTCATAGCATTTCTTTCTATACAAATTGTGTGGAGAAATTGTTTCATTTTTTGTTTTGTTTCGGTATCTATTTAGAAATTTTACTTTTAATAACTTTTGATCCTTGTAGTATTAAATTCTTAATACGAGTAGCTTGACATTAAAATAGGTGTGAGAATGCACTTGGTGACAAGGTGACACAAAACTCAGAAAAGCAAAAAAACGTAACGTATTTCGAGAACGATTCCATATGTTAGGTCATCACCGTCGTAGCATCAACCAGAAATATACTGATGAGATTACAAATCAAACTATATGCCTATATTTAGGAGATGTCGTTCTTTGTTTTCAAAGTTTGTTAAATAAAAAGCATTGTATCAATTTGGATAAAATAAAATTAAATCTAAGTCGACGGTCAGTGGTCAAGGTAATATCATCAAGGCATTAATAGCCATATTGTTGTGTTCACTTCCGTTTTACGGGATGGCGGAAGGCACAGTTTGATACTGGCTCGAAACGGAGATGACTGGTAGGCTCACATGGGACTCGAGCGGAATATTTCTGTGGCCACAAGGAATAACAGCTAAACTCGATATTTGATGGCAAAGCGAAACAACATAAGTTATGTGTACATTGTACACATACATTGTTTCGCCTTGCCATCAAATATCAAGTTATGTGTATATTGTACACATACATTTTTTTGACGTGCCATTTTTATAACAAATTTAAAAAAACCCGATAGTTTGAAGAATATTGTTTTAGACTGATTTTTGCAAACTTAAAATTTTAGTTCCATAAGATATAAGCTTTGAATGTACATATTTTTCTTCTATAATACCTCAAGATTTGTCCTGGATTCTGTTGAATAGTGCTGACAAATTGATGAAAAATGACATCACCATGTGCAGGCAGCGCTTTCTCGTATATCTCTTGGTCTTCAGCGACTCCAGAACCGTTGCCAACTCCTCCCAAAGCGCTTAAATTTGGCGAAAGAGCACTTTCATCCTGACGTTTATATTCCTGATATAATTCTCTGATGTGATCTGCAGATAATGTACCACCATAATGTTCGTACTCATCAAGCGGTCTCTGTTTTACCTCAATATCAACAGCTATAAAGAAAGGCTTCACTGTTACATCGGTCACCTTAGCCAAGGGTCCAAGTGCTGCAGATGTTGGTGTGTGTTTGAGTAGTGCAATGAGATCACGTTCCGGTTTCTTTGGTGTTTCAACAAATACTACGTCGGATTCGCCACCCTCTATTTCAGCGCAAACCGTAGAAGCAGCTGCTGCACCAGCAATTGCCGATCCTCCTCCTACTGCTACAGCAGCAACACCACCAGCACAGTTCGCATTTGGATCCTCGCCGCCGGCGTTTTGTGCTGAGTGCATTTCTAAGTGACCAAAACCACAAATCAAATCATTTTCCATTGAATTGCTTTCTTCATCTTCATCATCGTCTTCATCTTCAGATACCCTTATAGCAGCAGCTACAGACGCACCTCCCAAGCGAGTGGGCGAATTATCGTTAGTTTCGATCACATTTCCGTTTTCTTCATTTTGTTGATCAAAGTTAAGAGCTTCGGCAGAGTCAGCCTCTGTATCCATATCCTCTATAGCAACACTATCACTTGCGAGAACAGTTCCCCAATCATCAGCGCCACTGCACCAAGAAATCTTTTGTGTTTGCATCGGTGCCACCGCCTGTTTAGTAGATTTTTTTTTCTTTCCAACATTAGCTACCATAGAATTTATACCCATAATAATTTCACCAGACTGACTAACCACATCCAAATGTTGCGTGCGTATACACAGCCAACTTTTTGAGTTTTGCGAACAGGTCGGATTCAAACATGCGAAAATATAGAGCGTTCGATGAAACTGACTCTGTTCCAGTGGTGCATAAAGTTGAACTATTAATGGACGTGCTGTTCCACACAGTGGACAAATGGTAACTTTTATATCGGTACCAGGCCAATCCTACAAATTGGAAAATTTGGGAAAAATCAATTTTTGATTTTCAAGTGACCTCATTCATATGTGGTAGTAAATATATTGCACACAGTTTTGACGTTATGCAATGCAAAATGTCCTGCTGTGTCCAGTACCTTGGATACCACTTCACTTACCGGAATGCCACCAACTTTGTTCACGTTGCAATGAAGAGAATGCAGATGCTTAACAGTTATTTCCTCATCCTCGTATCCTAAGTAGACGGTGCTTTTGTTTTTTGCCATTTTCCCTTTTTACACTATCGATTTTTTACTATTTTTAGATTTTTCCAATAAAATGCAGTTTGTTTTAATATTTAATTAGATTTTTTCCAAAATTTGCAGCAGCAGCAACTTAGGACATTTTGCATCGCCCTACGAAATCGAACTCAATGAAGCTTACAAAGATTTGACATTTGTAAATAGCCCGGCAGACTATAGTTTAACAGTTGTCAAACTCAACGCTGAAAATGAAGTCGATCATTACATGTCAAAATCATCGTTGTAATGGAAGTAGACCAAGTTAAGCAAACGCGGCGGCGTGCGGAAAAATTAAAACTTTCAATATTCTTCCTTAGAAACAACGAAGAAAAATTAAGAATTTGGTTCATGTAAAATTTTTTTTTCCATATTAAATATTCGCATGTGCAAATAATAACCTTAAGAACATTGTAAACAGCAATTTAGAAAAACTTTGGTAGAACTTTGACATCTGGAAAAGAAGCAAGGGTGCCGAACAGTGCTGTCGTTTCGAAAAAAATTTAAGTGCTCAATTTTATATTTTTGGGTATTTTTTTGTGAAAATGGGTAGTACATACTACACTAATATATATTTACTTACACTTACTCATATGATAAAAATAATTTGTTAATAAAAGTTTATATAGTATTTGTTGAAATTCATTTATTTTTGTACGAATATTGTTACATGAAGAAACATTTAAGTTATGACTAGTTTTTCATACATAACTAAACAGCCTTTTTTAATCTTGAATATATAAAAAAAAATAACATGAAAAAAATATAAAGTAAACGTAAATAACATATAACAGTCTTTTTTTAGTTAGTAAAGAACTAAACAACTATTTAACTCTAGTAACTGTAAACGAAAAAACAGCATTTTTCGTTGGCAAAATATAAAATATATCGTCACCTTAATATAGAAAGGCCCTAACTAACATTTTTTTCAAAATCGAGTTTTTTTATTGTAGATGTCGGTAGGCCACCCACTAATACAATATTGATAAAAATGTGTGTGCTACGATTGAAAACAAAGCATTTACAACCAAATAAAAAAAAAACAAACTCACTTCAATACTACAAAACATAAATTTTAATTAAGTTTTTTCATTCTCCTGTAAAGAAACAAAAATGTTAGTTAGGGCCTTTCTATATTAAGGTAACGATATATAGATTTACTCCGTACGTACATATGTACATTTATATTAAAAACCTTGTTTGTGGTATTTTAATAAAAGAGTTTTTGGTGGCACCCATTCCTCGCAGCTAGTACCATCCATTACTTCTTTTGCCATAAGTATGGCATTAACTGTTTCCGTATGCAAACAATTGCGTTTTCGGTCTTTTATTAAATTTACCTGTGAAAAAATTCTTTCGGCAGTTGCGCTGCTGTGAGGGAAACATAATAAGCTTCCTATGAAGACACGAATCATTGGATACATTCTTTCGTCCAAAGCATTTTTTATCTTAAAAATCTTATCCCAAAACTCTTCCAATTCTAAATCTTTTGACACCATTTCTTGTTGAATCAGCAAACGCCATTCTTCATTTATGTCTTCAATATCTGCGTCTATTAGGTTTGGGAACAATTGCACCAAAGAAACAATTGAAGATGGTAGATTTCGCGGATTTATTGCTTGTATTGCAATTAATACTTCATCATTGAGCCTTATGCGGTGCAATATCTGTTTGCATAATTCAATATAATATTGGCAGCATGTAACTTTAATTTCATTTAATTGATCATTATTGATCGTTTTCCTATCTATTATGACTTGCGCTTTTGCTCCAATATATATATTTTCAGATTCAAGAAATATGTTCTCTGCATTGAAATCTATTTCATTGTTTATGATAAGTTCAAAATATTGTAGTTTGATAAAATTATTTAAAATTGTTTTTAAATATGTTTTGAAAGTTGGTAGCAATTCATGGATCTTAGGACTTTCGGATTGAAATAGTATGTTGATCTTGTTTGTCATTTTTAAAATATATGCCAAGAACGAAAAGTAAATTTTATTGATGTCAGTCATTTGTTTTGTTATTGAATGGGCCAAATCGGCATTATTGTCTAATTCATACGAGATGAAGAAGTGTTGCAATGGGGTCCATTGTTCCAAAATTCGTGAAGCTACGTTTTCCATTGACAGCCATCGTGTTGATGATACCTAATTAAATAAAGAAATTAATTTACTGATCAAATAAAACGGAATAATTTGTCTTGTTATGAACCTTTAAAATTTTGTGATGCGCAACTTCGAAATATTCCTGAAATTCTTGAAATTCACTTTGCCGCTTACTACTATGAGCAAAAAATGTATATATATTTCTTGCAAGTGACTCCAAATGAGATGACATTTTTTTTGATGCAGCTGCAGAACACAAATGCAGCGAGTGACATGTGCAACCCATTACATATAAATTCGGAATTTCTTTTTGAATCAATGCTTTTACTCCTGATGATTTGCCCATCATAACTGATGCGTTGTCGGATGCGAATCCAATCAGATTTTCAAAGGGAATTTTTGCTTTGCTTAAAAACCCAGTTATTGCGTCATAAATTGCTTTGCTATCGCAAGAGCTCAGTCGAATCAAACCTAAAAATCTGTCCCTTACTTTTCCTTTTGAAAAATCAAAGTAGCGAACCACCAAAACTAAGCACTTGTTCGTAGTGACATCAGTTGTTTCGTCAATGATCAACGAAAACTTTTGCCTTTGAAAATTTGGGACATTTGGAGTATACCCTCCTCCAAAATTAACTCGTTGACAGTTTCCGTAGCTTTTGTTTTGGCACATTTCAGATCTTTACAAACTTTAGAATCTGATGCTACCGCTTTTATTAAAGCTACGATGCCAGTAACAAGAGAAAATGGCAGATTATGCTGCACCAAAAACATAATTATTTGGAGCTCAGATGTTTTGACTTTGGTAAAACTTTTAGCTTGAACGACCTCATCTATTACTGGCTGATTTTTTAAGCTGCGCATCATTTTGATGTGGAACTTAGAAGTTTCATGTCTCACCAAAAGCGTTCTGTTATTGGGTATTGAAACTAAACAATACTTACAAAAGGATCTTGCAAATTTTTTTGAATTCTTCCGCGACTCGAGCCATTTAAAGCTTTCTTGCCAAGCTGGTCGAAATTTTTGCAATCTTTTTGTACTGGAATCCGATAACTCAATATTTTCCAATTGAGCTTCTTCATTAAAGTTCAATACCTCGTTACTACAGGCTGGGGTTTCTGTTGCTTCTGGCCCTGAAGGTATTTGATGTACAGATTCTTTTTCCGCGTGAATATCAATTTTGGATAAATTGGCGGCTTCTGCTCTTGATTTTATTAGGAACCTACGATGAAAAATAAATGATTATCCAATCAATTTTTACCATGGTAAATTTGAAATTTACTTTTCCATGACAGCAATAGAAATAATTACATTAATTTTTACATTAATATTCCAAGAGACGCATAAAAAAATTATTGCGCAATTGGCCGCGTTTAAAAAGTATGAATCAGCTAAATTCTAATGGTTGATGTGATGTTAAAATTTTTTAATGTCAAAAGTAGTAAACCAAAATAACGAGTGATGATTTTGACACTTCAAGATTTAAATATGTCATCTTCAGGGATCAGTTTAATAACTTGCATATGCCAATGTAATTGAAGCATGATAGATCAAAGAACGGTGGGGTAGTACAAATTGCGGATTGGTTGGCGAAAATTTTCGGTAGTACAAATTGAAGGTTGGGTAGTACAGTAGTACGCTTGGCTGAAGAGTAGTATAAAAGTACTATAGTAGTACAAACGACAGCACTGGTGCCGAAGCAATATGAGTACTTTGAGTATTTATTTTGATATTATGAACGCGACCACTGACAGCGGAATGAAAAATTTGGTTTGCGTTTACACACAAATGGACGTTTTGGAAAAATAAAATTATTTTTATTCTCTAAAATGTAAGTTTAATAGTTTATAACTGAATTGGTATTAAGATTTGTAATATTAAAGTAGTTTACATTTAAAAAAACTTTTGTTTTGTGCAACAATCATTATTTTAGAGCGTAAAATTTATTTGATTATTTGATATATCATCGCAGTTGTAGTGACCCACCCATTTTTCAATTGCGAATTGATGCATATGAATGCTGCATCCGGAAATAAATTGATTTATTAACAATAAAATGTTACCATGTTTTTGACTATTCTAGAAAACTTTCGTATAAAATGACCGAAAAAATCACTTTAGCCGATGCGTTGTCTAACGTGGAGGTTCTCGATGAGCTGTCGCTGCCGGATGAGCAGCCCTGCATTGAAGCACAACCATGTTCCTTAATTTACAAGGCTAATTTCGATACAAACTTTGAGGATCGTAATGGATTTGTTACTGGAATCGCCAAATATATCGAGGAAGCCACAACACATGCCAACCTGGTAATTAACTAATTTTGAGTCATGCCAATTGCTGAAGTCATATGTAAATAAATAATTGTGTTTTGTAGAATGTGTTGTTAGATGAAGGACAAAAACATGCAGTCATGCTGTATACATGGCGCTGTTGCTCTCGTGCAATACCACAACCTAAATCAAATGAGCAACCAAATCGCGTAGAGATTTACGAAAAAACTGTTGAGGTGCTAGCACCCGAAGTTAATAAACTCTTGAATTTTATGTATTTTCAGGTAAGTGCTTGTTTTTTTGAAATATTTGTTTTGCACTATTGATGAAAATAAAGGAAACGTAATTTATTATTTACTGTCGTAACCGGCAGAGGTTCTGCTCCCCATTTCCATCTACGTCCTGGACCGGCAGACGTCCTGCCTAAATCCATCTAAATCAATTCAATCGCGAGTTATGGTGTGCATTCTTCATACAAAATCCCCATACAAAACACTACGGCTTTCCTATTTTCCTTTCGAATTTTTCCTAACTTTTTCTTGCTAAAAAAAATTAATTCGTCAAAAAGTATAAGGTGATGATGAGAAGCCAGGGTCTTTGAAATAAAAGAAAAATTAATTTTACTTAAAAAAAAACATGATCTAAGTTAACGTGATCATGTGATCCGCTTTTTGCGGAGCAAGTCCGCGTTTTTGATTTTCTGCTCGGTCCGCGTTTTCATTGGAAATGATAAATCTCATTTTGCTAGGGTTTTCGGTGAGTGCGGACGTTTTTTTTTAGTAAATACAAATAATTGGAAATAGTCAATATTAGTCGAGTGCAATTAGGTTTATACCTCGGAACCCAGCTATAGTGAATGGATTTGAAATATTTTTTTGGTTTGGATTTCTGATGCCATAAACTAAAAGGTTTACCCATTGGAAATGACCGCCGTTTCTAAAATCCGAAAACACGCCTAAATATCTAATTTGCAACTTGTGAAAGTAAGGAACTTTTTTTTTAGTAGGTAGTACCTACCTACTAGGTACATACAATTTTTTGCAGTTACAACAAAAGAATCTTTAAAAAAGTTTCATCAACTTTTTCCTGCTCCGCGTTTTGGTCAAAAATATCTGGTAACGTTAATCTAAGTAAATGATCAGTAATTAAATATTGATAATCATCTATTAAAATGATCTAAGATCCAAAATAAAATCAATTAAATGTTTGGGCGCAAAGGGGGCGTTCAAGTATTACGTAACGCAATTTGGGGGAGGGGGTCTTGTAAAACGTTACGATTCGTTGCAGGGGAGGGAGGAGGGTCGAACATTGTAACATTGTTTTTGAAAGTGAAACTTCTATCATGTGTAGTAATTAAATGTAAGATTAGTAGTAAAAGTTTATTAGGACAAATATTTTAAACCTAAGCAAATGTTTATTACATTATGTGTGATTGTTTATTAAATAACTATATGAAAGTTAGAAATCTCTTGTTTTATTCATTATTGCCGCAAACGCGATTAAAACAATAACAAACGTATTTTAGCGACTTTCCGGTACTATGCGCAACATAATAGTGACTTTTAGGTAAACATGGTCGCTTGGGTGTTACGTAACGTTTACGGAGGGGGTGGTACACAAAAACGTTGCGGCGTGTTACCAGGGGGAGGCTCAAAAATCTTCACAAATTGCGTTACGTAATACTTGAACGCCCCCCAAAGAGCGTTTAAGAAAAAGTGGGTTTGAAGATAATTCTACATATTTGAATTTTCCAAATTGTCATAACTCTGTAAATGCATTTTTAAACTTTTTTGTTCGAAATAGCCTTCTATTCCTCTCAAACTGTGCAATTATTTTGTATTTGGGGTTATAGCCTACTTGTAACTGCATTTGAAGTTTTTAATATGTAAGTACTAAATGTGAAGGAAATATTTTGAAATTGTTTAACTACTTTGTGAAAAAGTTTGCTGTACTGATTGCTTATTTTCAAGACATGGAAACTTTTTTAATGAATTCAAATCTTTAGATGAACCAATTTAAAACCTATTACTTCTGCTGAATCTTTTTAAGACTGAAAAATTGTTTTAGCCATATTCCCGTCGCTGATACTGCCAAATTCTAGCTTAGGTTTTTATACTATCCAAACAATTGTTTTACCATTCCGCCTATGTTATCGACGTCTAATTATATTGGAGAAATAGTAATCAAATAATTACTTGAATCTGAAACTCTCTCATCCTACAATATCTGTTTATATGCAGCTCATTCCGATGAGCGATGATATCCCCATTTTGTATTCAAAAAAAGTAAGGAAATAACCTCATCCAATGAATGAGAAAGTTTCGCCGATGTGTGATCTAATAAATCTTGTTTACAGATGATTCACTGATAACACGTGGGTTATTATGTCCCGGGACTAACATAGAGATAACGCCACCTCCTAATTTTTCTCCACCTTTTTTTTATAGCCCCGGCTTTCAGATGATATGTGTAAAAATTTTATGAAAATTTGGCGTTTAGATTAAAAGTTACAGTGGTTTTACTGAAGCTCTTTTTGTCTGTTTATAAATAATGAATGAAAAATAATTCGAGTGTTGATTTAATTGCTTTTTGATGGAAAAAAAATGTTCAAGCAAAGCAATGGCTCGATAAATGTTATTCGGACTCTGCTTTATCGACAATAACGGTTAAAAGGTGGTATGGACTTTAAACGCGGTCTCGCAGACACAAATGACGGTGAACGCTCAGGTCGCCCGAATTCAACAGTTGTCCCAGACAATATCAAAAAAGTTCATAAAGTCGTTTAGGACGATCGGGAATCGAAATTGCGTGAGATAACAGAGGAGTTGAAGATATCAGAAGGAAGTGTATTCACTAATTTGCATGAAAATTGTCAATGAGAAAGCTGTGTTCATAATGGGTGCCGCGTTTGCCCGTTTTTCCGATAAAAAACAACAACGCGTTTATAATTCAACGCCCTGTTTGGAGTTGTTTAAGCGAAATACAACGGATTTTTTGCATCGATATGTGACAATGGATGAAACAGCAGCAGGTGAAAGCTGTTTAAAGCGTCAAAAAAGGATGCTTCACTAAAACCACTGTAAGTTTTAATATAAACGCCAAATTTTCATCAAATTTTGGCTCATGTCATGTTTCAAGGCCAGATCTACACTGTAAGGTGGAGAAAAATTAGAAGGTGGCGTTATCTCTATGTTAGTCCCGGGACTTAATGACCCACGTGTTAGATATATTTTTCGGGTAGCATTTTTTCCGGTAACGGGATGTTATGGCCACCCAAGCAAGTAAGTAAGTAAGCATTTTTTTCGGGTCTCACATTGTGATAAGGGGGGCAACTACGAACACTTGCGCTTTTCCTAATTAATTCTTCTGGTGTATAAGGCTTACCTACGATTTCCTAGAAATTGTATCTTATTTTGTGATCATAGCTTTACATTGTGCAAAAGATTTCACACGACCATTTTTTCTTAAATTCATTTCAATCTTTAAGTAAATTTTCAGTTTTTCTGCGTTTTGATCGATCACTCCTTTCAGAAAAATTTGTAGAAGGTCTTTTTAACAACAAAACTAAGACCCTTATTAAGCTAGGTAGGATTGTAACACATTCAGCGCGCAAAACATTTTATACCTTAGTGACAATATTTTCGAATTCTTAATTGCTATCTCTTGAATTATAGTCTTTGTAATATTCGATCGTCGAAGAGATATACAACTTCTAAGCAGATAAAACTATAAATGTGAAGTATAGCTTAAAAACAACAAAAATTTATTTTTCCGAATTGAGTTTTGCCAATAATTATTTAATTAGTGCGAGTGTAGCACGTAGTAGCAACTAGAGTTAACACAGATATTAAGCAAAGATATGTAACTTCATTATAAACTTGACAAAGTAGTCTGATTCTAATGAATTTATAGCTTAATAAGATCAATTATAATTTAAGATTTAACTTGTGACTTTATTCTGGTTTTTATAATTAAACTGAGAAATAACTAAATCAATTCAAAATACACAGATAGGGGAAGGCGGGGCAATGCGGTACAGCAGTACAACAGCAGGATATATTTATTCTTGTATTACAACGCCATCTATTGTAATTATAAGGAATTTGTGTTTGAGTAGTGCTCTTGTTTTCGAGAACCACGAAGTTCATCAAAATGAGTGCGGTCGATGTAAAATTCGAGGATTTTCGACTTCATTTTATATAAACCATTTAAAAAAAGACAAAGCAGCACGTCATAGTATATATTAGTGACATTCATTTCTGTTGACAATGATTTCTTTATGCTGATAAGTTTTTGTTTCACGAGCCTGTATGTTTACATACACACCTGCTCAAAATAATAGGTACACTTCTCAGTTTATAGTTTAAGCTCTACTAGTATCGTATTGTGGTTGAAACTCGACCGTACCCACCAATTTTTAACTTTGGAAAAACTTTGCAGACCTATGACGAACAAAACGTCTTTGTCCATGAACCTCATTTTACCTCACCTTGCCTGTACCTCATGCAGCCATGAACGCGATCAAAATGCGTTGGTTAAAACGTTTTGTATGGGGAATCATGCGCGTATGTTTACGTCATTTTACCTGCGTTAACGGCACATATTACAAATTATTTTTTCTTTGTGCATATCTACAAAACAGTACCTTTCAAATGATATAAGTTTCATTCCCCTATCTTTAGAATAACTACTAAAAAAGTGTACCATAAGTTTCGATGTTCACGTATTAATATATAGATTTTGGAAATATAGAGGAAAAATCGTAGTGGTAACGTGAATAACGCAATTTGGTAGAACGATCTTCAGTAAAACAAATCATGTAATTCCCCTAAGTTTTGAACGTTTTTACTTACTGTGTATAGTTTGAAAATTTGCCTGCTCAAAATAATAGGTACACCTGCAAGTTGGTTCAAATTTTTGTTTGATAATTTTTTTTTTTAAATTTTTTTGAGCTTTCCTGAGAAGGACGGTGAGTTTTCTTTAATTAAATCTTAAAATGCAGTGAATTGACAGAAAAAAATTTTAGTTGAGATGGGTCGTAAGTCAAATTGATCTGCTGAGGAATACAGACTGGCTTTAAACTTGAAAAAAGAAAGAAAATCTCTTCGATGCAGCTTGCAGGTTGCTGAATATATCCCAAAATTTTGTGAGAAATGTATTTAAAAATAAACCGCAAAAAGAAGCTCGTGGTAGACCATCAAAAACCGCTCCAACAGTGATCTTCATATTGAAAGTATCGAAATAAAGGCATATTGAAATCTTCAAAGACAATTTTAGCAGAAATTGGGAACGCGGTTACCGCTCAAACAATTCGACGACGTTTACTAAAGGCAAACTTACCTGAACGCATAGCTAAAAAAGTTCCTTTGCTACGGAAAAAAAAAATTGAGCATGAGGCTAAATTTTGCAAGGGATCATGCAAACTGGTCATGACCTGAACGGCAGAAAATGTGGCGTAATATGTTAAGGAGAGATGAAACTAAGATTAATTTATTTGGAAATGATCCAGAAAAGAATGTGCTACGGCCTAGAAGCAAAGAGTTTCACGTTTGATTCAGAAAAAAAAAAAAACTTACACACGGAGGCGGAAATATTATGGTTTGGTGGTGTTTTCCTTAATATGGGGTAGGTCCTATATTCTGGACAAGGAGTAAAATGACAGCAGCCGAATACAAAGGTATACTCGAAAACGCAATGCTGCCCTATTCTGAGGAAGACATGCCCTTGCTTTGGATCTATCAGCAAGATAACAACCCAAAACACACCTCTTGTGTTTGTGAAAAAATGTTTTGAGGACAATAAAGTCAACGCGTTTAGCTGGCCGAGTCAGTCACATGATTTAAAGCAGATAGAAAACCTGTGGGGGGCCTTAAAGAAGAAAAAAAGCAAAAAAAAAAATTCAATAATACGGAGCGATTGTGGGAGTGTGTCCAAGAAATGTGGAATGAGATACCCAAATAAACCTGCCAGGCTCTAATCAAAAGTATCTTAAGAAGAGTTGCGAAAGTTATCCAAAATAAAGGTGGATACACTAAATAATGAAAGTATAAGCAAAAAAGTTCATATCTTTAACATTTTCTTTTGTTTTACTGTATATCTTTCCGGTGTACATAACTATTATTTTGAGCAGGCAAATATTGAGCAAATAGTATTCATTGACCTCAAATTTCGTACCTTATGGTAATTCTTAAAGGATTTCTACTTTTTTTTTTATATATATAAAGGCTGCGAAGATATCTGCATTTTTGTTTTCTTAAATATTTTGAATAAAAATTTTTTCTGTTGAGTTTAATTTTGAACCCTAGGGTGTACCTATGAGCAGGTGTGTAGGTCATGGGGGCAGAGTGGTAGGGGCAAAGCGGTAATGTTTATCACTTGGTTCCGTCATTTTATCCAATTTTTCGGAGTTTCGAAAAACAGAAAAGTCCTGCTACTTTTGGACGGCCATTCATCACACACAAAAAACACGATCGAACTAATAACTTACATGTTTAATTGTGCGAAAATTTTTTTTTTTTTGTAAAAGCTTTGCTTCACCTTCTCCTACAATCCCCTGGTTCACAATCCGTAATAAAATTTACACTGAGCACTTTTGAAACACGACACTTATTTCTAATCAGATTCAAAAAATTAAAGTCACGTGGTTTTGACTGATAATATTTGAAAATCCGCCTGTGTGCGATATCCAAAAAAAATCAAAAATTTACGGTTAGTAATATATCGAATATGATAAATCAATTCACTCATATGGAATGTCTTATCATATGGATGTACTGGACTACAACTTTGCCCGGCAAAATCGATCAGAACAAAGTCCTTTTTCAAGATTATGTCGTGGTTCAAGGGGTACATTTTTTCTCTTTGTAACGGAGTGGTATTGAATATAAAAAATTACATATATATACATATGGTATATGAAAATTTAGGGCGATATTCAATCAAAAAATGTTTCATTCAATTTAGTAATAAAAACATCTTATTTGATTTTGTAGCGTAAAGCTATAGAAGCTTTTTCGGGAGAAGTTAAACGCCTCTGCCATGCTGAAAAACGTAAGGACTTTGTCTCAGAAGCTTATTTGCTTACACTGGGCAAATTCGTCAACATGTTTGCAGTTCTTGATGAATTGAAAAATATGAAATCAAGTGTTAAAAATGATTACAGCACCTACCGTCGTGCTGCGCAATTCTTAAAAGTAATGTCGGACTCACATACTCTTCAAGAATCGCAAAATCTTTCTATGTTTCTGGCAACACAAAATAAAATACGTGACACTGTAAAAGAAACATTGGAAAAAATTATTGGATATGAAGATTTACTTTCTGATGTTGTAAACCTTTGTGTGCATATGTTTGAGACTAAAATGTACTTGACACCAGAGGAGAAGCATATGTTGGTAAAAGTTATGGGCTTTGGACTTTTTCTAATGGATAGCGATGGTTGCAACATAAATAAATTGGATCAAAAGAAAAAAATTCGCTTAGATCGTATTGATCGAATTTTCAAAAACTTAGAAGTTGTTCCACTTTTTGGAGATATGCAAATCGCTCCATTTAATTACATTAAACGTAGTAAACATTTTGATCCAAGCAAGTGGCCTTTATCAAGCTCGAATGCAATAAGTCCACAAGCTGACTTGATGGTACATTTACCACAAATACGTGAAGATCATGTAAAGTATATTTCAGAATTAGCACGTTATACTAACGAAGTAACGACGACAGTCAAAGAAAATCCGTCGGATGCTGAGAATCGTGCTACATCTGATCTTGCACTACGTGGCTTGCAGCTCTTATCCGAATGGACGAGTGTAGTAACGGAACTTTATTCGTGGAAACTTTTGCACCCCACTGATCACCATCAGAATAAGGAGTGTCCTGTTGAAGCAGAAGAGTATGAACGTGCTACGCGTTACAACTATACATCGGAGGAGAAATTTGCTTTAATTGAAGTCATTGCCATGATAAAAGGGTTGCAGGTAATACATTTTTATTAAACAAATAACTTTACCTTACCTTAATTTATTTTTAGGTACTTATGGCTCGCATCGAAACAGTTTTGTGTGAAGCAATACGCCGCAATATTTATGCAGAACTGCAAGATTTTGCACAGCTGACATTACGTGAACCTTTGCGAAAAGCCGTAAAGAACAAGAAAGATCTTATACGGAGTATAATAATGTCGGTTCGTGAAACTTCAGCAGATTGGCAAAAAGGTTACGAACCAACTGATGATCCGGCATCGAAGGGTAAAAAAGATCCAGATAGTGGTTTTCGTATACATGTACCCCGTTTGAATGTGGGTCCTTCATCCACCCAACTTTACATGGTACGTACCATGTTGGAATCACTAATTGCTGATAAGAGTGGCGGTAAACGAACTTTACGCAAAGATATCGATGGCAATTGTTTGATGCAAATTGATACGTTCCATAAAACTTCCTTCTATTGGAGTTATTTGCTTAACTTTAGCGAAACTTTGCAAAAATGTTGCGACTTGTCGCAACTATGGTATCGTGAATTTTATTTGGAAATGACAATGGGACGGAAAGTGAACAAATGTTTGGTACGTCATCAACATAATGAAGAATGCAAAGACTTGATTACTATGGAAAAACGAATACAATTTCCAATTGAAATGTCGATGCCTTGGATTTTGACTGATCACATATTGCAAACCAAAGAACCATCAATGATGGAGTAAGTCTCTTATGGGGATACATTCAGTAACTTTTTTAATCTAATATTTGCGTATTTTCTTTTGAAGATTCGTTTTATATCCTTTAGATTTGTACAACGACTCCGCACATTATGCGCTAACAGTCTTCCGAAAACAGTTTTTATATGATGAAGTTGAGGCTGAAGTCAATTTATGTTTTGATCAATTTGTTTATAAATTAAGTGAGCAGATTTTCGCTCATTACAAGCAATTAGCAGGAAGGTAAGCTATTTTTTGTCAGGAAATGTTTTCTTATACTTTAAATGAATCTTCCTTTAATTAGAATCTTTCGTAAAAATTAAAAATTTTTGATCTTTGTAGCATTTTCCTTGACAAACGCTTTCGCTTGGAGTGTGAAGTACTTGGTTTTAATTTTCAATCATATCCACGAAATAATCGCTATGAAACTTTACTTAAGCAGCGTCATGTTCAATTGTTGGGTAAGATGCAATTTACTTTTATAAATTTATATTGCACTTACAAGTTTCATTCATTGTAGGTCGTTCAATTGACTTAAACAAACTTATTACACAACGCATCAATGCAAATATGCACAAGAGTATTGAATTGGCAATTAGTCGTTTTGAAGGCAACGATATAACAGGAATTGTGGTACGTTATAAATAGCACGAGTGATGCAATATGGAAAAAAGTGTATTATCTTACCAGAGATGAAAATTGAGATTATTATAGAGAACTTCGTTTCGGCTCTTATAGAATACCATTTAAGCTATAAAACAGGCTCTTGCTTAGTCAAATCAACCCTAAATTCTTAAAATTTATGAGAAAATCGAGTTATGTAAATGTTAAAGAAAACAAGCTCGGAGTCAAAGTTCTCTTGGCTATATGTGGGCCGTTCAAACATTTTTGATTTGGCTGACATTTTTTTATGGGTTCTGTATCGAAAAAGAGGAGCCACTTATTCGAGGACTTTTAAAAAATTTTTTTTTTCTAAATAGAGCGAATTCAAATTTTAAGAATTTCGTGATTTTTAGATTGGAGGCTCACTTTCAAAAATTCATAACTCCGGTTCTGTTAAGCTAGAAAATTGAATTTATTTTCATTTTGAAGCTAAGAAAATGAACTTTAATATAAAAAGATTTTTTTAAAAATTATTAACAAATTAATATTGTTATAAACAATTTAAATTATTAACTTAATTTTTCGGAATTTCCCCCACCCTGTATCAAATTTTTAATATAACCATCGCATTCTACATCAAATTTTCTATCGAAAACGTTTTTTTTTAATGGGCAAATTATTATTTTTCTTAAATTCTGAGAATTTCGCGATTTATTGCCTGGAGACTCACTTTCAAAAATTCATAACTCCGGTTGTGTTAAAGCTATAAAATTGAAATTAATTTCATTGTAAAGCTAAAAATATGAACTTAAAAAAAAAAATAATTTTTTAAAATATTATTAACAAATTAATATTTTTTAATATTTGTTTATTTAAATTTTTAATTCAATTTTAAACAATTGCTCCCACCCTCTATCAAATTTCTTTATTAAAGATAATTTTCTTAGCTTTAAAATGACAATAAAATCAATTTCTAGCTTTAACAGAACCGGAGTTATGAATTTTTGAAAGTGAGCTTCCAAGGTATCTCTTCGATACCCATAAAAAAAATTTCAGCCAAATCAAAAATGTGTCGGGCAATCTCTTCTTTTTTGATACAGAACCCATAAAAAAAATTTCAGCCAAATCAAAAATGCGTCGTCCGAAAAGTGTTCGGTTTGTAAAAGACTGTCCCATGTACATTGTACATACAGTTGTCTTCATAAAAATAGTAGTGTTGCAGGACATGACTTTTAAATCTCTTTTCTAAAATATTTTGCCTTAAAATTGAACTCCTTAGTAAAATTTTCGTAGGACTAAATAAAAAGAACAGAAAAGTAAAAAAATCCCGTATCTTTTGTTTCGTGTTTTCTTGTTTGTGATGCATTTACATACATTTTTGCACCAAGAGGAAGGAATTGCTGAATCGAAAAGATATAATCAATAATTAGACTAAGAAATCAGGGCAAGACCTTCAAGGAAACTGAAATTATGGTTGGATGCACTGCCCCTAATATTTAATTCTATTACCTATTGTAAGGAATCAGGGCAATACCTTCAAGGAAACTGAAAATATGGTTGGATGCACTGCCCCTGATATTTAATGCTATTACCTATTGTAAAAAACCTAAAAATCGTGGTGGTAGCCGCCAGATTTCGTTTTTAGACGACAGACGAAGTGCACGATAATGCAAGACTAAGCCGTCGGCGTCCTCAAAAATGATTAAAAATCAGCCAAATCTGTCGATCAGTGCTGTTACAATTCGTCGTCGACTAATGGAAAATAATATGAATACAAGAAGTTCCAGGAAGGTATACCTTTAGACGAAGAAGCACGTCGTCGCAAGAATACAATTTGCAAAAGATTGTATGAAATGGAATGCCGAAGAGTGGCGCAACGTATTACAGTCAGATGAGAGCAAAGTTTTTTTTTTTTTGTGGAACAGGCAGTATGTTCGTTATCAACCAAACACAATACCACCCAAAATACACTACCAAGACGGTTAAACATGGTGGACTGACCATTATAGTATGGGCTTCTTTTGATAGACTGGCGTTGGCCCTATCCATTTGATCAAAGGTATTATAGACAAAGCAGTCAACGTTAATTTATTGAAGGATGTAATGCTACCTTATGCCAGTCGGGTAATGCCTTTAAAATAGACGATTCAACAGGATAACGATCCTAAACACACTAGTAAACTAGCTTATGAATATTTGTATCTTAAAAAATCGTCGTGATGCCATGGCCAGTTCAGTCTCCGAACCTTAATCCGATACTTATGTATATACAAAATATGAGTAAGTCATTATTGTAAAGGCTTCATTCTCTGAAGGTTTTATTTAACTGAGCAGTGACTTACTCAATTTCGGGTGGCGTTTTATTACATTTTGAGCAGCGTCTTATTAACCTTTGATTATTCAATAAATTTCATAAAGAGTAGTCAAATGTAAGTAGTGAAAAAATTATTTCAACCCATAGTAAAAGCCTGAGTTTTTCCTTGGGTCCTTTCATATTTTTCGATACGGTTATGAAAATGAGAATCCACATTTATTTCAGCCTGTAAATACCTCGAGGTTTTAAACGTAAATATTTTGTTAACCACTTTTCATTTATAAGAGTATCTTTTTCGACCATATGCAAACAAAAAATAACCATATATTTAATTCTACAAACAATGACAGGAACTCGAAGGGCTATTGGAAGCTAATCGTATATGTCATAAATTACTTTGCAAATACTTGGCTTTAGATAATTTTGATGGAATGATTAAGGAGGCAAATCATAATGTGCTAGCACCATATGGAAGAATCACGTTGCATGTATTTGTGGAGTTGAATTATGACTTTTTGGTTAATTATTGTTATAACGCAGCGACAAATCGGTAAAATTAATAAATTATACTCTTTGCTTGTGTGAATATAAGGTTAAAAAATATTATTATGTAGGTTTGTACGCAGTAAAGTTAATCTATCGTCATCACAGGCTATACAACGCGAAAAACCACAACAAATGTCACATTATTATCTCTGGGGCTCAAAACAATTGAATGCTGCTTACTCAACACAATATGGCCAATACACTGGTTTTGTTGGCGCACCACATTTCCATGCTATGTGCGGTTTACTTGGTTACCAAGGAATTGCTGTCGTAATGGATATTATACTGAAGGATATTGTTAAACCACTTATACAAGGTTCACTGTTGCAATTTACCAAAACTCTGATGAGCGCAATGCCCAAGTCCTGTAAATTACCGCGTTGCGAGTATGGTTCACCAGGCGTGTTAAGCTATTATCAGGCACATTTAACAGATATTGTCCAATATCCTGATACGAAAACAGAACTCTTCCAATCCTTTCGTGAATTTGGAAATTGCATTATATTCTGCTTGCTTATTGAACAAGCATTGTCTCAAGAAGAGGTATGCGATTTGCTGCATGCTGCACTCTTTCAAAATATTTTTCCAAGACCATTTTGTAAAGGTAAGCGTATAAATATTATATATTACTTATATTTTGTTTTTAACAAGTGTCTTTACAAAGAAAATGAAAAACCGGAAGCTAAACAAAAACGTTTGGAGGCTCAATTTGCAAATTTACAAATAGTATCGAATGTGGAAAAAATTGGCACAGCAAAAGTAAGTTTTATCAAAAACTGTTAAATAATTGAAGATTTTCCATCTCACACGACTCCAAAATTCATTCTATGGAAATATCAGATCGTTTCGCTCCGTAAAATCACAATAAATTTTTGATTTGAATTAATTATTAATCGACTGCATAACTCATTTTGCATTTTCAAGAAATTAGTCTTTGGTTTTATCTAGTCCTTGTATTTGTGCAAAATTTTGTAGTATAACATTAAAAATGTCTGTCAGTATAGCGTTTAAAAGTATTTTCTTGTATGGAAGGTGCCACGCCTTGTCAAAATGCGTTCATTCTTTGTCCAGAACTTGTCTGTATAAGTAGTGTAATTTAGTTGCAACAGTTCTCTCAATACATTGTATTAATGTTTTGGCTTATATGGGAAGTGCCATGCTCTGTCAAAGTGCGCCTACTTCTTGGATGATACTAGATCAAATCATTTGATTGCATATCTTAAGTAATTCTCTCAGTATAGTGTCTTAAATGTCTTATTTGTATCCTTAGAGCTTTGATTGAAGATGTAGTCTGTGCAAATTTTAAAATGAAGAATCTCTAACAACTACACATTTTTGTTTGGGTTTTCAGCAAGCAATGATTGCACGCGAAGGTGATCTTTTAACACGTGAACGTCTTTGTTGTGGTCTAAGCATTTTTGAAGTAATACTTAACCGTATTAAGAGCTATTTGGATGATCCAGTTTGGTGTGGTCCTCCACCAGCTAACGGAATTATTCACGTGGACGAATGTTCCGAATTTCATCGTCTTTGGTCTGCATTGCAATTTGTCTATTGTATTCCAGTACGTGGTACTGAATATACTATTGAAGAACTTTTTGGTGAAGGCCTTAATTGGGCTGGCTGCGCCATGATTATTTTGCTAGGACAGCAAAGACGTTTTGAGGCATTAGATTTTTGCTATCATATTTTAAGAGTCCAACGCGTTGATGGAAAAGATGAAGATGTCAAAGGAATTGTAAGTACTTTGAAATCATTTGGAAATAATATTTATCTTATAATAATTACAGAAACTTAAACGCATGGTTGATCGTATACGCCGTTTCCAAGTGCTAAATTCACAAATCTTTGCTATTTTCAATAAGTATTTGAAAAGTGGCGATGGTGAAGGCTCAAACGTTGAACATGTGCGATGTTTTCCACCACCACAGCATCCTTCAGTTATATCGTCTCACTATCAAGATCCAAATAAATTACGTCAGAGTCTGAATAACTGAATTAACTAAATTAGCAATTAACAACAATATATCAACTTTTTGTATGTACCAATTTCTTAGCCACATTAAAGTAATTATAAAGTTAATATAATTCGTAAGTGATATGTTTAGTAAACTTCATTATTCATTCGAAAATATTTTAATATAGCCTTAGCTTTAAATTATAAGTTGAGTACCTACAATTTAGTTAAAATGTGTCGAAACAAAGTCAATCAAAATTATGTATTAAAATTATGTCAGCTCTAACAGAAAAGCTAGAGTATTCATCTTTCAATGTCTTTTTTAAATAATCACTTACATTCCTACAATAATCAGAAAAAATAATTGAACCATGTGTGTTAGCTTTTATTAAGGTAGTTGGTTAATTTTTGCATTTCTTTCATACGTAGACTAATAAAATAAGAATATATGTTCAAAAACAATACAAATATCTTTCTAACAAAAGTGCAAAAATTACATTAAAAAAACTGATTTTAGTTTTAAAAATTGCATTCGCATTCAAAAATCGCATTCGCTAATGAGTGATTTCTAATTCTTGTTGAACATAAGTATAACTTTGATTATTAAGAAGGTAATTTTGTTGTTTCCACTACTTATTTTAGTCTAAAAGTCCATAATAAAAACTTCTGAGCTCAAAAAAAATGTTATAGCATAAATCATGCCAAAAATCGATTCCGTTGCTTATTGCATAAAAATAATAATCACTTTTAGGTCCATTTTTAAGTGTTTATCTATGGGGACTCCCAGGAAACCAAATATTCCGGAATATCTTCCCGATTTCTGTTGCGAAGATCGACACGATTTCTTATGCGAAGATCAATTTCGTAACGAAACTCCGGTACGAAATCGTTACGAACTCTCGGTACGAAATTGTAACGACGTATCTTTACGAAATCGTAAAAAAGTGTCTATGGAACTGTAGGACATGTTTTTACGAAATAGTAACGTGTCTGTATCATAACGCCAAATCCTTTTTTGCAATGCAGTAAACCTGCAACTTTAGCTGCTATTGGAACTAACTTTGTCAATACAAAATCTTTGAATTCAATATTATATCCAATGCGCCCTATGAATCAATCAGAGCAAAATACAAAAATCGAATCAGTGAATTTCATATAAAGACCATTTATATACAATCAACATCCGATTGCATTTACGAAATACGCGGCATCATAATCCCTACTTTAGACCATTAACTAATTCAATAAGTCATTTTTATTGAACACATACATAAGTATTTTTACTATGAGCTCTCTACCTAATTACTGAACTCTTAACATACATTTTTGTTATTTCTATTCAATCCACTCAAATAGATTCCAACAGATTCTTTTTAAAAAGCTATGCCATAATTTTTAGTAACTTACTTTATCACTATGAAATTGTCGGAAAACTTATTTTATTTAGAACTTTTAATTATTGTGTACTTTTGAACTCGAACGAAAGTTTGCTTTTGTTATTGTTAATATGAACATAATTAAATGAAAATGTATGTGTTGTGGAATCAGCTCGTCTTTAAAATAAAATCAGTATACATACATAACAGGTGGGCTGAAAACTTCGTAGGCTTACATAGTAAAACATTTTTTTTTTATAAAATTCTATTTTTTTATTCAATATAGTTCGAGGGCGATACAACGATTATAGCGATCATATAATTTTTCGATACCATTTTTCTAGTACGATTTCGCTTTAGCCTCAAAATGGGTCTCAGTTTCGGCGATTACCTCTTCATTAGTCTTAAATTTCTTTCCAGTAATCATTTTTTTGAGGTTCGAAAACAGGAAAAAGTCACTGGGGGCCAGATCTGGAGAATACGGTGGATGGGAAGCCACTTGTATCCTAATTCATGCAATTTTACCATCGTTTTCATTGATTTGTGACACGGTGCATTGTTTTGATGAAACAACACTTTTTTCTTCTTCAAATGGGGCCGTTTTTTCGTGATTTCATCCTTCAAACGCACCAACAATGCTATGTTATAATCGCTGTTGATGGTCTGGCCCTCTTCGAGGTAGTCGATGAATATAATACCATGCGCATCCCAGAATACTGATGCCATAGCCTTGCCAGCCGACTGTTGAGTCATTCCACGCTTTGGATTCGGTGAATCACGTGCAGTCTCCACTCCCGTGACTGTATATTGGACTTTGGAGTATAGTGATGGAGCCATGTTTCCTCCATTGTGATATATCGACGGAAAAATTCGTCCTTACTACGGTTGAATATTGCTAAACATTGCTCCGAATCATCACAACGTTGTTGCCTTTGAGTGAATGTAAGCTCGCGCGGCACCCATTTTGCACATAGCTTTCGCATGTCCAAATATTCATGCACGATATGTCCAACACGTTCCTTTAAAATCTTTAGAGTCTCAGCTATCTCGATCATCTTCACTTTACGATCATTCAAAATTATTTTGTAGACTTTTTTATGTTTTCGTTGGTAACAGCCTCTTTGGGGCGTCCACTGCGTGCATCGTCTTCTATGCTCATTTCGCCTCTTTTAAATTTTTCAAACCAATTTTCAACGGTTGATTTTCCTGGTGCAGAGTTCGCATAATGCTTGTCAAGCCAAGTCTCAGCAGTACTTTTTTCGTCAAAAAGCAATGGTTTATTAATACACAAAACTCTTCTTTATCCATTTTTTTCACAATATCAAGAGTTGCTTCACTCACAGTGCTATATCTCACGAACCAATTGTCCGACAGCTGTGAAATTTATTCACGTGTCTTTTGAATATTGGTACGAACTATAAATCATATGGTCTTAATTTTAGTAACGCCAATTATGTGTCAGCCTACGAACTTTTCAGCCCACCTGTTACAAATGAATACATTTCCAAGTTGCATTTAAGATTAAAAAATGTTTGTAGCTATTTTTTGTTGAGAAGAGCCTTTGCTTCGGGGACAATTTTCTTGATAAAACCTTAACTTTTTTTTTATTTTGCAACGTGTTATTAATTTTAACATTATGAGAACGATCTGATTGGATTTAAGCGATCTCTACATTATTACTAAAAAGCTTTTCGGAAAATTCAACAATCCTTCACGTTTAATCAAAACTAAATCGGCATTATACTAACATACGAATCCACGCAATTAGCTGAATAGTATGAACACCTTACTAGCACGCTAAATCCCATTGTGAAATGAAATTGGTGTATTTTGTAAATTTAGCATTTTCATCTCTGTGATTTGACCAATATACTTATAGTAAAAATGTTTGCAATAAAAAAATAAATTTAAAAAATAGTAGAGTATTAATAAAAACTTTCATATTTCTAAAAGCAAAAATATTTTTATTTGAACGATTCTTTTTAAAGTGTGTAGTGTATGTACCAATTTATTCACGAGCATTCTCAATAATACGAGTTAAAATGAAATTTATGTTGTCTTTTTTCTTTAAAAATATGATATGCTTAATTTAGTTGATTACATCAATGTTTATTTTTAATATAAAACCTATTTTATTTCAAATATTCTTTAAAGATTTTAGTAACCATGTAAAAACAGTTTTTATAATTAATTGCACTTCTATAAAAATATCATTTTATTAAAGTGAAAATTGTCTTTTGCTTTCTACTATTTTAAGTTTTTTCTATTATGGTAATATGTATGGTAATGTAACAGAATTAGCAATAGGCCAACTAACGGCAGGATGTATCACTATTAACGCAGCAACAACTTCCATTAGTGCCATTAACAAATGCTTCATTAGGCTTGTATGCAAACATGAGTTTATAGTTATCTTCATAATTACGTGGCAAGTTAAATTTAATGGTATCGGCACCTAAATAACAAGCACCAAATGCCATACATTTTGTGATTGTAATTAATTTTAGACCAAACGCTATTGGATTTTTACTAAGTTCTTTCAGAAATCCTTCTCGTAGCAACGTCCAACTTTTCCATACTGAGCCAACGCATATAATATTTAAATCACCCGAAGAAACCAATTCACTTTGTACTTTTGGCAAAAGAGACTGCACGGATCGCGCTATATGTTGACCGGCTTCTTTGAAGAGAAACAAACTCAGCTCATCACCTGATTCAGCGGCCTTTGCAAGTTTTACACATAACTTAGCGTAGTTAGATTTGTCAAAGTTAGCATAGCAATGAGGGAGTAAATCTAGTCGTGTTTCTACATTGAAATGCTCCTGTATGAGCTTCCATACACATTTTGTTGAATGTGGAGAAATGTTAAAACTGTCCATATCGTCAAAAACAATTTTCATAGCACGGTGTGAAATTTTAAATGCTGAAATAAAGAAGGGATTCCTTTAAAAATATGTAAACAGATCAGTAAAATTTAAGATAGTTTTAGTACGAGGGTCAGAACTTAAAGTAAGATTGTGTTAGTACATACTTTACTTTTGTATAATTCTTCAAGTAACAATAATTTATACAAAGATTTCATATCAAATGTAGGAGTATAACACTTGTTTCGTCTAAGACAAAGAATGAAATTATCAAAAATATATAACGCAGATCGAATTACTTAAAAAAAATTGAGTTCCTGGGCGCATTTTTTTCGAACACTTCAGTTTGAATTGAAAATCTTTGAAGCTTGGTATTCTAAGCACAACTTACGTCTTATTCCTGATAAATGCCAAACTATGACTTTTTCCAGGTAGAAAAATATTGTATGATTACAAATATAAAGATAAGAAAATTTATCTTATCGAATTAGTTAAAGAGCTATATATACATTTTGATGCTAAGTTGGCGTTTAGGGACTACGGAGGTACTTTATCTGCATCAGCTGGGTTTCTTGCTACACCACAACTTTTAACTATGTATATTCATTGAAATACTAACAAGAGAAATACTCGTAACTCTTATTCAATTATTTCATCAACCGGTTAGTAGAACTAATCATATGGCTACAGCTTCCTTCAATCGCATGACAACAATTGTTAAGAATTGCGAACTCTTATAACTTTAGTTTGCCAAAAGGTTAACACTAACGCTTATATTAGAAATTACCTGTAGATAAATTCTTAGCTTAATGGTTGTTAGTATTTTTATGATTGTGTTCTCTGAGCCCTACAGCATGCATTTTTTCAACATTGATGCCTTATTTTTACATCTATATTCATATAGTCTGTGGGGTGTGTTAAAAAAAGTGCGAAAATGTTGAGGAAAAATTAAAAAAATATATACATATGTATGTAGGTATACCAACAACCACAATTTTTTCATTTTCACAATTCAGTAAACTTGTTACTGATTTAATGCTTCAAACTAAATATAGCTTACATATTGTTAAAAATTTTATTTTCTCTGATTTTCTTTTTAAATCGCCAAATTTTCAAAAGTAGATATACATATATTTGGTTTCAATTGATACCCCAAAGATAGGATCCCTAGCATAACCAGTATCAGAAATGCAACTTGTCTACTTTTTTTTTAAATAATCAAAGCTTCTAATGGGTTGCAAGAATGGCGTTTTGTGCTACGGCTATGAATGCTGATTTTTTTTTTATTTTGAGAAAAGAATAAGTTTTTTTAAATTAACTTTAAAAAATTCCAAATTTGGGAAAAACATTTTTTTTTTAGTGACCAGAAATCAAGTCCAATTTCCTACTAGAAATCAAAAGGTACCTTTATATTGGGTATGACTTGCGTGGCGAGGAGTTTTATACATATATCGTGAAAAGTATTGACATGGGTTGTTTAAAAAAGTTATTAATTAAATTTAATTGTAAAAAAATTGTAACTACACTGTACAAGTTGTCGAGAACTCAAGTTTGAATTGAATTGAAAATTTTTGAAATTCCGCAATAACACAGTTCGAAGGAAACAAAAAATAAATTGGATTTTGAACAAAGTTTAAGGAAAAATACACGTTGAGCCGGGCCGACTTTTCCCTTGACGACATATTGAGATTCAAAGCTGGAAAACAAAAATATGATGTTTACTAATAAACTTTTATTAAGAAGCCTAATGGTCTACTGTGACTTAATTTTCAGTAAATACAAGTTCGGGAAACTAACTGTATGTAACAATATTTTTTATTTGCATTAGTTTTAGCAATAACAAATAACTTCAGATAGCTTTTTTCTATAGATGTAGATATAAACCTAACGTGACGTTAGTCATCATGAAAAACACAGCGCTAAAATACATTCAATCAATTTAAAAACACAAAATATGTAAGTTACTTTCATTTGATAACAGTATTTTAATGTGGCAAAAAGTGCCAAGCTAATGTTATCAGTTAACTGCGGACTAGCCCTACTTTATTTGCCTCACAATCACCAAAGCCAGTGTCAAGGGGTAAGATCAATAACAACCAATAAAAACATTAAAATTTATTAAAAAAAAAAACAAAATAAAACAATGTAAGATACAATAAAGATATCAATAACAAACTTACCGCTTCCCTCGTCACCCATTATATGACCCCAGCCTCCACAAGAGTAAGTGCTGCCATCAGGATTTCTGAGTAAAGTATTTGAACCTGTGCCGGAAATGGAAACCAAGCCGCCGATGGGCGAGGCTGTAAAAATGCTACCCATTGTGTCACTAGAAATTGCATAGTTGTCAGAAAGGTTTGGAAAAGAATTGCGCAGCTCTTCTTCCAATTTGCGATTTGTAGCTTCCTGTAAAATCGAATTAATCTTAGTGTTTGCAAAATTGTATGAGGATGACCTTGGGCCAGCATATGAATATTTATTTACGAATATGAGTATGTGTTTAAAAACAAAAATCAAAATTTAATTTAAAAGAAAATTTAATAACGGAACGATACCAGACCTGCTCACAACCGCTTAAACTTAATCCCAAACTGGTTAGACGTGTCTCTACCGCTATGCCTTTTTCGGTTTTGGCCCTCTCGATCATTTCTGCTATGCGTTTTGCACACTCCGGAATACCAACCATCCAATGATTTGTACCAAGTCCATCAGTTGAAGCGACACATTTACCACTCTCGTCAACAATGACCAGTCGAGATTGCGTAGCTCCACTGAAAGTAAGCGTTTTTTATGCTTAGTCTGTTTCAAACTTCCGGTTGTTTTAAAATAAGTTTATATAGACAGAGCTGTAAAAGACTGCAGTGTAGAATATTAAACTGCAGTTACTTTTGTGGAAATAATTGGGTCACTCAACTGCACATGTAGTTTTATTTTTTAGCCAAGTCTCATTAGACAACATCAGAAACAAAAAAAATTTCTCCCATATATTCTTAGTGTTGACTACCACTTGAAACTATGCAGTCACAGCTGACTGTTAGGGTAGCTGTTAACTTTTTATAATTAAGCATTACACTAGTTTACAAATTTGGGCTTCATCTCGAGATCTGGTTTCTCATAAAACTTTTACGATGTATTTTGGGGCGTAGATTCCAAAAATGCCATTCAGTTTTTTTTCTTAAGAATCGTTTTTGAGATATCCCCAAAAACCCGTTTTTTTGGCACTTTTTTCATTTATTTGCCCATATCTCCATTAAATTCTTTTCTACTCAAATATAATGTAGACCATTGCAAAGATATTTCTGTCTTCTTTCTAATGATTTGCTGTTTGAGTAAATCGAATAAGGTTTTCCGGAGTTACAAGCGATCAAAGTTTAAAAAAGTAACTTTTTTGGTCTTTTTTAAAAGTCACAAAATTTCAATTGCTCCGTTTGAATACAAAAAAATTAGCTTAAATTTTTTTTAAGGTTTAAAATGAAAGACTATTCTTTTACAAATATTTTAAGTGAAATTTGGTCCAAGTCGGACAAAAAATGTAAAAGTTATTCAAAAATCAATGGAAAAAGCTAGTTTCCATATTTTCATTCAATCTATTACTTCGGTAATGGTTTTTTATTATCTTATATGTTCAATAATACCATAAAAGAGATAAATCCAAAAGTGCTTTTAAATTTAGGCTTGGACTTTTTTATTTTTTTAATCATAACTCGAAAACTATACATTTTTGGTACATAGTGATTATCAGATTTTTTGTAGAGAATAAAGTTTCCTATCGCAATGGCATTTTATAAAATCAAAAATCTTATTTCAACAACAAAATAACCTTAAAAAACTGATCTAAAAAATCCGAAAAATATAAATTTTTTGAAGCTTTTTTCATATCTAAGATCATATATTTTATATCGAAATTTTGAATAAATACCTTCATAATTGTCATTGATAAGCTGAAAATAACTTTTTTATTGAATAAAAAATATTTTTGTGTGTAAAAATTGAAACTAGCATGGTGTAAAGGTAAAAATTTGTAAAATCATACAAAAGTAGGCAACTTTGAACGTCTATATCTCAGCCAATTTTCATCAGAAACTACTTTTATAAGACACCATTTTGACGAAAATAACGTCAGCTTTCTTTTTTGTGCTAAAACGGCCCTATTTCCAAAAATAATTTTTTTCGGTTTTTTAAAATAGACTTTTAAAGTTATTTTGGTGAAAAAATAAATTTTTCGACTTTATAGTGTCATTTTGATAGGAAATTTTATTCCCTACATAAAATCTGGTAAACAGTATCTCCCCAAAATGTATAGTCTCTGAGTTATAATTAAAAAAATAAAAATGGGACAAATATGCACCGTCCTCAAAAGTCCAAGCTTAAATTTAATAATACTTTTGGATTTATCTTTTATGGGGTACAATTGAACATATAAGACAATACAATATCTTTAACGAATCAGTTCGTTATTTAATTACATAGTCAATGGGCTATATACGGGAATGCATGAAAATATGGAAATTACCTATTTTCATTGATCTTGAAATAGCACTCACAGTTTTTGGACAACTTGGTCCAAATTACACATAAAATATTTGTAAAAGAATAGTCTTTCATTTTAAGCCTTAAAACAATTAAGCTAATTTTTTTGTATTCAAACGGAGCAATCGAAATTTTGTGACTTTTAAAAAAGACCAAAAAAAAACTTTTTTTAACTTTGATCGCTTGTAACTCCGAAAAGTCTTATTCCATTTACTCAATCAGCATATCATTAGAAAGAAAACAAAAATATCTTTGCAATGGAGTTCATTATATTTGAGTAGAAAAGAATTTGATGGAGATATGGGCAAATAAATGAAAAAAGTGTCAAAAAACGGGTTTTTTGGGGATATCTCGAAAACGGTTCTTAAGAAAAAAAAATGGATAGCATTTTTGGAATCTACGCCTCAAAATACATTGTAAAAGATTTATGAGAAACCAGATATTTTTTTGTGTAAACTAGTGTTATTAATCGAACTTACAGTCATTCAGCAAAGATCAATATTATTGTAAATTTTTACTAATTGATCAATGCTATTTTTTATTCAACAAACATGACAAAGATAACAAATGGAACAATTTAACCTAGTAATTGGTGAAATGTTTCGGCTATTACCAATAGCCTCATCAGACCAGTTTGGTTAATGCTGTACACGGAAAAAACGAAACTCGAAATTATAGTAAATATTAATCAAAATTTAAGAAAAATTAGTAGGTAATTTAGTAATTTAGAAACGGTTCGAGTGTCTATTAAAAATTACTAAGCGTAATGTAAAAATTGCATCAAGCAGGCATTAATTTTTTGAATGCAAGTTTTTAATTTTTACAAAGTAGATTTTAAAATTTCTGCAATAATTTATTATATTTTAAAAGTACTATTTTTTAAAAAGCACATTATAAAGTTTTTATGATGAAATAATAATAACTGAAATAAATTTTTAAAATTTTTTGTGTGTTGAACAAAATTGGGATGGCCAGCGAGTTTCCGTTGCCGCTTTCCCGACCCCGTCCCAATTCTGTTCAACACATTACTTCAAAGCCAATTAGTAAGAGTTTGGCAAGCCTTATATATTTATTTTTTTGCATGAACATGTTGAGAACTCAAACAGAGTACAAATTAAACACAAAAGAGAAATAAAATTCAATATAATAAAAATTAATAATCTTGAATTAATTTTTCTATAACTACTTTTTAAAAATTATAAAGCGGGAATCATATATTACAATATGAAATATATAAAAATTCTAATGTGGCAATTTATTAAAATTTAATAAATTCTTTGTAAAATTTCAAACTTTTTATGCGATAATTAAAATGAAGAAAATAATTTTTAATATGCCCTTATTAAAAAATGTAAAATGAAAATATTTACAAACTAGAATAGAATTTTTAATAAGGATTTTCTATTTTTTACTATAAAAAAGTAATATTTATTTTCAGATTTTAATTTTTATAATCTCCTATTAATTTTTAATAAAATTTGAGTTGGTGTTTTTTCCGTGTACATGGACTCGAACCCCTTGCTTGTTGTCATAGTCGTCATGCCATTGGCTTGAAAACATGCTATGATCTATTTTTAGAAAGTGACAAAAGATAACAAATGCCATATACGCACTTTGTACATTTCAACGGCAGTTCCTCAGTAGCTCAAGTGTTAGAGCGGCCGTTGCAAAATATGCAATTGCAATGCATGAACGGTCAGGGTTTCGAGTCCATGTACAGAATTAACCAAACTGGTCTGATGAGGCTATTGGTAATAGCCGAAACATGTCACCAATTACCAGGTTAAATTGTTCCATTTGTTATCTTTGTCATGTTTGTTGAATAAAAAATAGCATTGATCAATTAGTAAAAATTTACAATAATTTTGATCTTTGCTGAATGACTGTAATTTCGATTAATAATGTTTAATTATAGTAAATAATCAGTCACAAAAATTCAAAAATTTCTTGTTAACTTTTTAATTCAACTGGTAGACTGGGAATTTTAAAGTTAGCAGTTTAAGATTTGTTTCATAACTGAAATTTGAAATTTTCATTCACTTGACTATAACTGAGATAACTTAAGTGCATTTGACTGCAGTTTTACAGGTCCGATATTGTAAATAGGTAGTTGTGGTATTCAATCAACCGGTTTTAAAAAACATTAACGATTTTTGTTTTGTTTTATGTTTTAAGTTAATTTTTTTTTCTTGATTTAATCCTAGAA
The DNA here is from genome assembly GCA_963662105.1 of Meiosimyza platycephala. Taxonomy (NCBI): domain Eukaryota; kingdom Metazoa; phylum Arthropoda; class Insecta; order Diptera; family Lauxaniidae; genus Meiosimyza; species Meiosimyza platycephala. The sequence goes on along the minus strand of OY759209.1, from coordinate 66,366,911 downwards.
CATTAAGCATTGGCTTGGGATTCATGAACGTTTTTGATCATTTGTAAAAAAAAGTACTAAGCAAAGAATTAGCATTAAAGCGGTTCAAAAAATGTTTTTTCGAGTTTAAGTTTCTAATGGTGATAAAACATTAGCAATTTAAGTATGTAATGTGCATATGAAATATTTTGCAATACTGATTACTTAAGAGCCCGCATATCGACTTTGAAATTTGGTAATTTACTCTCAATTTGCTTTAGGTACTCCTCTTCTTATTGTTAGTTTAAATGAACAATATGATTACCTATTTCGGAGATCTAGCCATTGGAAGTCACGGATATGTGAAGCTTTTCTTTTTTTATAAATTGTGAACCTCATGATCGATCAAATATATGGGTTTCATATGAAAAATTGATAAGCTATAATAACGACGATAGAGAGTATAAAGTCAATGATTCACGGATATATGTAGCTCTCCAAAAAAACGGTTTAATTTTTCAATAATTTTAACGATTTTTTTTTTAAACCATAAATAGGCTATCATAAAAATTATAATTGTAATGAATGCGAAATGACTTTACAGCTCTATAAATATTTAAAAAAAAATATTGATTAAATTTATTTCATTAAAATCGGACAAATCTTTCAAAATGAGTTACGTCACTATGGAAATTAATGTGCGATATATAGGTTCATTGAATGTATGATATTAAGTGGTATCTATTAGTGGTATTTATTATCTTAATAGAATAAATTAACTGGTAATAGGGGTTCATCGAAAATTTATTTTTGATCACTTTATTTGATTTTATTTTGAATTTGTTTGTTTGGTCTTATATTGGTTAGAGGAATCGTTTTGCAGGATATATTCGGTAGATTTTAAATGTTAATACAAAAATACATATATTAATCATAAATATATTCAAGTAGTTTTCAGTATGGCATTGTAGTACCGAATCGTATGTGATATATGAAAAGTATTAAAAACTGTTAGATAATACGTAACTGATGTAATGGATGGATACTTTCAACTGAATAAGTTTATCTAAAAACACAGATCTTTTCATAAATCAGTTTCAAATCAATTAAAACTTTCCAAATAAAACACCTTTTTATTAAATTTATTATATAAAGTGCAATGAACTTTTTGTGAAAATTTATATTGAGTAGATGGTGTGGCACCAATTTCAATTCAATTTATTTAGTGGTTCAATTAAGAAAATACAGCTTCTCATTCCATAAAAAAAAGCAGAACATTAACTATTACATGCATTGAAGCAAAAATAAAAAACTCGTATACTTATGTAAGTACAATGCATAGCAATAAGATGTTCTGCAATGTCATGACAATTATTTACAGGGCTTTGTTAATTTATTACGATGCTATTAATTAAAAATACGGACAATTGTTTGTAACAAAAATAAAATCTATTACTGACTGATTAGAAAAACGAATTCCAATGAAGAATGTATGTAGATTAGAGGCAATATACGCGGGTACTTAACTACAATGCCGTTTTACTATGACTTTGTTTTAGGATTTGCCTATCTTATCAGTAGATATTATAGCAAGTATTAAACAGTCAATTAACAGAATAACACGAATTAATTGATTAATATGAATTAGAACACGTTCAGGTTGAATATTAAAGCAATTTCCTAAAAGAAATTTTAGTAACAATATGCATAGTCAATAAGGTCTATTTTAAACGCGAGCCCCAGTATTTATAGTTGTTTTATTTATGTGTTATACATACATAGTATTTATATATATCTTTATCCCTAATGTTTGGATGAAAATTAAATTTGTATATTCAGGATTGTTCTGATTCCGTTTCGGATTTACTTCGGAAACGAGATTGAAATTAAAAGTTTATTTCAGAAAAGGGTACGTCAAATTATTGGAACAATAACATCTCAAGTTCTTAGTTAAAAAAATCCATAGCAGATTCCGAGCATTCGATTTAGAACAGTTATTGACATACAACTTCTACTTCCGAACTAAATCGAAATCACAGCAGACCTGATTGAGTACTTTTAGGCAGGAAATGTTTTCTTGTTAAACCCACGGTTTTGATGATACTCCAAGGTCGAATATTAACGTTACTGTTACATGTTAACTTGTGCTAAGCTAACGTTCAACTTAAAATATTAAGTAAATAGCAATATAGTGTCCCCCAACTTTTAATTTGCTGGATGAGTTTTGTATTATTATTACTTTTACAACTTACCCTTCAACTCCTCCAAAATACTTCATTTTATAATAATATTATTTTTTAAGCAGCAAGTAATACAAATGTAATTTTAAATTGCACCCACGGTTGAAGCGTCTCTTTATAGCTTATTATAGTTTCAGGAAGTCCTGCGAATAGAACGAATAACTTATTGTGGTATGGTCAAAAATATGGTCAAAATGTGTCATTTGTTTTTTTTTTTACCCATCCTTAGCAAAATAATAATTACTTAAATATCTTATTTTTTCCCTTCTATAAGAAGGGTCGTGGGCGATATAGAAAACTAAAGCCAGTTGATGCTATATAAATCGGAATGGTAAGTGCATAGGCCTTAAAAAGTGCAATAAAATTAAAAATTTATGGCAATAATTTATACCCATGATTTTTGCTCACTAATTTTGAAAATTTTCACTTTTTTCTTTTTAATCAGCTACGGTTTTTTAGATAATTCATGGTTTTCAAAGGCATGCAAGAGCTGAATAGACTGAACTTTTTATATTTGTATATTGCAATTTAAAATTTAAAACTACAAAAGTTACACATATATATGTACCATATATCTCTGAAGAAAAAAATTATTTAAAATGCAAATTACGCTACTCTACAAATTTTCAAAAACTTTTACCACAGCGAATGGCGATAACATTTTCTATAGTGAAATTTTCCGTAGAATCCGAATATGCTAATGATTTTTTTCGATTGGCCTCTATTTTCCATATAAATGGTCAAATTCAAAAAAATGCACTGTTTAGAGCACACACTTCTCATAAATGCTTGTAAATCTTTAATTGTTAGCCAATGAAAATAAGATTTTTCTATATAGTAGATAAGAGTTCGAAAAAAATTTGAAGGTATGAAACGTACCAACAGTATTAGTAATATGGCTGTGATGATCGAAAACAGGTAAAAAAAATCTGTTTTTCGTTTTTTTTCAACAAATTTCAAATTTGAAATCCTATATCTGGAATTAATTATATGGGTTAGAAAAAGTTAGCCCTTCTATCTTATAGAGAATTTCATTTAAAAATTTTAAGCATGCATACATTTGTCAATAAAGAAGTTATTATTTACGAAACTAGAGCATTTTATTAACATCAATGCAAAAACCATTTTTTTTTTTTTATAAGGCAAATTATTTTTCAAATCGATTAAGGCAGACCCATCAATGTCATCGATTTGTTTAAAATTTATAGGTTTCATTCTATGCTGAATTTTAAGAGACTCGTATTTTTTTATTTCGCTGAAGAGCCACATTTTACAAAGTTGTCGTGATTTGAACATTGTGTGCTAAAACTAAAAATATGGAAAAAATTTCTGAAAGGAATTTTTTTCAAATTGTCGGTATTTCCTTAATAAATAATGGATTTTCATAATTTTTTTTTTAAATTCTTCATTTTTTTCATGGGTTTCATGAAAAAATAACGATTAGTGATTAGATTTTTTTACCTATTTTCGGCCATAGCAGCCATCTTACTAATACTATTGGTACGTTTTATACCTTCAAATTTTTTCTACACTCTTATTTACTATATAGATAAATTTTAAATTGATTGGCGCATAATTAAAGTTTTTACAAGCATTTATGTGAAATATGTGCTCTCAACAGTGCATTTTTTTGAAATTGGCCATTTATATGGAAAATGGAGGCCAATCGAAAAAAATCATTGGCATATTCGGATTCTACGGAAAATTTCTTTTAAACGTCATCCAAGCCAAGAGAAAATAAAGTTGTCTACTGAAGGACTTAAGTATTGAAAAGTTGTTTCAACAAATTTCTTCTTTTTGCTCACCAATTTGCCAATTTTTCCGCTCACGAATGTTCCGCTTTAAACTGAAAAAATATGATCGCCACATACCAAAATCCTGACTACGACGCTGTAAGGTTTTCATATGGAAAAATTAGTTCAAATAAATAAATTTAAAAGTGCGGCTCCGATTTTTTTTTTTTTTTTTTTTCTAGAGCAGTGTTATTGTTCTTATTTTTTTGTTTAAATCAATTCCGTGCAGCTAAATGGCAAAGGCAAGTGGGCTGGGAAAAGTTCCCCACTAAGTAAAATGCTGAATCAATGCATTTTGAAATTCAAAACAAACCAAATCAATGATACATATGGGTACAGCGAAACAACAACAAAAACAGGTAGGAACAGAAAAAATCCACATTCTTTCAAGTTTGCCACAATTAATTCCATATGAAATTGAAATTTTAAAAACAATGCAAGTTACGTATTGCATTTGTTTGTTTCTTTTTTCTTCATGAAACATAACTTCCATGTGGCCAACGTGTGGTTTTTGGTCCGAACCTTGCGTGCAAATGTTTTGGGCCGACATAAAAATGCTGAGCGAAAATTCTTAGAATTTAAATAAAGAAACTTTAAACTTAATTGGCAAATCATTTCTGACTTTTTGCGCAATGCAAGTAAAATTTTTATGAAAAAAATATATCTACATAAGTAGGTAGGTATTAACAATTTACTAATCTCATTTTAAAAACAATTTCATTATTCGCTGAGTTACCGCTTTATTAGATAGTAGGGTTAGATGTTATTACCTTTTGTTTAACACGTAAACAAATTTTATTTTTGTTGTTTTTATCTTGTTTTCAAATTTCGTATTTATTTCTTTCTGTTCCGCTCAATAGTTTAATACTATACTAAAGCATTAATATTTTTATATTTCTCCACTTTATATGTTGATTTTTTTTATTTATTAACTTTTGTTAAATCGGAAATCAACGCGGCACAGCGCAAGTGTTAGGCAAAAGCAGCTGATATTAAATATTTCTACTCCACTCGCTCCAACGTTTTAAAACTGAATGAACGTATGAAAGTGGTTTGGGTGACGTTGGCCCCAAAGTTAGAGAAAACGTGAAATAATAGGAGCACAATAGCACAATGTCGCTCTCTGTTATTGTGTACATAAGCTGTCGGGTCTCTTTAACAGCTAATTTAACATTGCATTATATTCGTTAATTTTTTCATTCATGAAACTATGTAAGATAGTTTTGTTTCGGAATGTGTGATTACCACATTTTAGGACTTAAATACATACGAGGCAAATGTTATGCTGGTGCTATAACATGAATGAAATAACAATTTCATAGGTTTCGAGTATTATTTTGACATAATATCGCATTAAACACAAATCAGCTACTATCCTTCCTTAAGATGAAACCTTCGTTTATGTCTGGACTTACCACCTAAACCAAAGACAAATCGAGGACGTTTGGAAAAATTTCAACTTTTTATCCCTATTAATAAATAAGGTAAATATTTAGAAGTGGCGCTCCAGCCCAAATCGGCTCCAACATTTTTTAACCATCAAGGATAATTTTAGGTGGGGAATGAATTTTTTACATGGGTAAATGGGCGGCCTGCGGTTCAGCGTTTACATCCTATAGTATATCTAACATTGGCTTCGCTAGCCACAGTGCTTTTGCATAAAAATTCCATATGTATGTCTATAAAATTTACCTTGAAGATTTTGCATTTAAGTCATATGTTTACAAAATTTTTTTTAAAAAGAGAAATTTAAAAAAAAATATAAAAAATGTCTTCCCCCATCATGAATTTACTATTTTAGGGTACCAAAAAGAACCCCGATAGCTAAAAAATGTTTCAATTAGGATTGGAACCTCATTTCTAAATATTAAGCATACGCAATTTAACGGATCTGTGATTTCTGTTCTTTCCCAACTTTTTCAAAATTGATGAATATCTAAGTCGAAGACATTTGCAAACAAATAACCTCAAATCGAGGACGTTTACAAGTTTTAGAGGACGCGAAGGCATCCGAGGACATTTCATCGAATTAGACGATATGCCCTTGAAACGTGCCTCAGCACTGACAGAGCCATTACGGAATATTTTTAGATTTCATATACATATATGATATGTGGGTCTTGATAGAAGGTTGCTGATGTCCAGCCAATTCAAAAACTGACGATGCAACGAACCCTAAAACTAACGTTGCATTGCAAAATGCACTGCGCTATCGCAAGTCATGGAAAGCGTAATAAACTTTTGCCTTGTGAACTATTTTAAGAAACTCAAAAAATATCCGAGTGAGATCGTGCAAATAGTTTTTTTTTAATGCCGGTAAAGCCTAATATTGTCTGTTGTCTCACAATAGAGATACAGTAGATATTACAGAGTCATCAGCTCATCACTCTGAATATAGCGATTTAATCTGATCTGAGGTGCACCGATCACATATTTGCTATGTCGAAAGAACCGACTAAGGGCCTAATTTTTTCAAAATATTGTAGAAATACTGATTTCAAATTTTAACTTACCTTATACATATTCTATTATATTTTCTTTAATTTCATTTTTGTTAAGTTAAGCTATATCCGTGGCATCCGTTGGCTATATCTCCGAAATTAACTACCTCATTCAACTTATTATTCCATATTTGTTATAAGTATTAATTACCACCTCATAAATTGATTTAATGAAAAAGCAGAGCATATTACTAAATTTCAAGGTCGATGTGCGATCTCTTAACGCGTGTGCGTATATACAACTTAATAGTTGTGCGACTGCGTGCCACTAGGTAGCTTTCAATGTAAACTCAAATTCAATATTTGTCTGTTATCTAAATTTTATATACCAATACATGTCAATTTTGACTTCCAAAGTTTTTATTACAAAAATTTGTCTAGGAAAAATTTCACTGTAAAAAGTGTCAGCAACGGACCTCTCATACCCTAAGTATGATCGCGTACATTGCCCTTCCACTTCTCCCTAATTATTACCATGGTTCAATTAAATGATTAAAGCGATGCCAATGCTTGCTCATAAATTTTTTGTCCGTCTAACGTTAAAATTAGTTGATGAGTCAAAGCAAAAAAACGATAATTTTGACGTCTCTGGGTAGAGTTTGAGATCACTTACCCAACATCATAAATTACATTAATTATATTAATTAAATCATGCCCCATATTATAATTATAAAGTTGATCGCTTTCTGAACTTCGTTACATTGAACACACCCCGAACAAAAAGGGTTTGACAGCTGTCGTAACTTCCGACAACAAAACAAACACTTGAAATCATCAACATAATCGCGTCCTATTTGTGATGAGTTGTTACTTCTTTGTCAAAAATACGGACCAATAGCTCCTATGGTATAAAAATAAATAAATTTAAAATTTGGAAAGTAAAACACAACGATGGACATGCAAAAGTACACGTTGCAGTCCACTAGGCAAGATTTGATCGATAACAATTTGCAGGCCAAGGCGATCATACAGGTAAATAATGGAACGTCTCAGTCATTAACACCCAATAGTAATAAATTAATTCATCTTAAGGACATACTTACATATCGTGGATCTATTGGAGAGCTGGAAGCACTCAACGAAGCTGGTCGGGCTAAATTAGCAGCGTTGCGCAAAAGTATTGAGCGTCTTGATGATTGGGCACGCGATGTAGGCGAACCAGATCTTTCCAAAGAAGTAGACACTCATCGTGATCAATTTTCAAAAACTTTGCAAGCTTTTCGCAAAGCGAATGTTGCTACTATGCTCGAAATCGAAAAAGCCAATCGAGAAGAATTAATGGCCATCACTGGAGAAACTGATTTACGGAAACGCGCTACTGGTGCCACTAGTGCCGGCAGCAGCCGACACAATCGTGGTAGTCTAGTCTCGCAAGAGAATAATGTTACCGAAAAGATGTTGGCTATTTCGAGGCATCTTTCGGAGACCACACAAAAGAGTGCAATAACTTTGGAAAACTTGGTCGCATCCTCGCAAAATGTCGAAGCAACTCGAGATGAACTGCATACAACAGCTGGGACAATTTCACAGTCAGGGAAGCTACTGAAGAAATATGGACGACGTGAATGCACGGACAAAATTTTGCTGTTCTTTGCATTTGTTTTCTTTCTGGTGTGTGTGTTTTATATCGTGCAAAAGAGGCTGTTTTAGGTATACGTACGTAGTTAATAAGGAATGTGCGGGGACTGATATTTAGTAAAATATAAACTCTGCGGAAACTTAGGTAAATGATAATACATATTCTTAGGACTGAGCAAATATTGAACTAAATCTATTTTGTTGCACTCAAAGCTTGTCCGGATAACTTTAAATAGGTATTTAATTCTTATTAATTTTATTACATTAAACCAGTAGTGTCGCTAAGTTGGATGTTACCAGGGAAATATTAAGGTGTTAGCTAGTTGAATAACTACTGATTGAACGGTCAGGAGAAAACAAAATTATCTCTTACATTGGATGTTATCCTCTTGGAGACATATTAAAGTAGCTGACTGCTCCTAAGCCTTCTCTCTTTTGGTGATGCCCCCGCTTGCTTAGTGTAAGCTTAATAAAAAATTGGTTACAAAATTTAAATTTAAATATGTACTTTGAACATTCTGAACTTTGAAGTATTCGCGCACTCAAAACATGGAACTACCTTCTATTAAGAAGTTGCTTTTTTGTTCAACTTTAGGTATTATGTATCACTCTGTCGAAAAAGATCAAACTTGCCTTGCACAAATATGAATCCACTACTAATTAAATAATTGTTGAGAAAATAATAAACACTACTTAGGTCTTAAAAAATATTCCTTATCTTATTATTCCAACAGTTGCAGATACATTCTAGATATATACTAAAAGTTCCAACAACTTTAATTAAACAATTTACAGTGCTATAATTTAAATGCTAAGCAATAAATGTGTATTAAATCCATCAAAAATGTATAATATTATTTCTAGTTATTTCAAAATATCGTAATCCTAAGTATTAAAAGTGCAAGAATATGTCGACATGAGACGCACCGATAATTTATAATATACATATTACTATTTCAATGTTTAAATTTCAAATAGAAGACCTTGCTTAACCTAAAGTTTTTGAATTAGCAAAAAATTATTCCAAAAAATGTCCTCTTTGTCCTTTTAAAATTCTAATAGCTTTAAGTTTAACAGACTGTTTCACAATTGCATTTTGAACGTGAGAAGAGGTGCACTAAAATTTCCTCATAATAATTATCATACTTAAAAAATATCTCTAAAATGAAAGACAATTTTGATGGTTTTCAATACCTATCAGGTATTTCAACACTTTTCGTGTTGTCTATGGATTTATATTTTCAAACGTAGGTACTCTAAAAAAAACTTAATAAAAGCTCGGAAAGAATATAAACATGAAAATATCATTATGATTAAAACTTGCCTATAGACTTGCGAAAATATCAGATGCATGTCATTATGGCAACTTGCGGTCCCAACAGGGTTGCTCAAGCAAAGTATCTGCAATTTCAATCACAAGTATTTTTGTAATTATTTAGTGGTGTATCGGAACAAAATAATTTATAATTTTTTTACTGAGCTTACTGTCCAGTACTGTTCGCGACAACACCAAGAAAGGACAGCACAACCAACAATTGATAACAATTTTTTTTAAGCAAGGAAGATTGGTGAAACTTTAGTAACAGTAACATTAATTCATCACGATTGTATGTAGTTTGCTAGTACTAAAATCCAAAAATTAGTTTAGGAGCGCAGGACCGTGTAATAAATTTTAATAAATACATAGGTACTTAAAAAATATTGTGATTAGATTTTTTTTGTCGAAATTTTCTGAAATTGAAAGGACATATTTCGTGCTACTTATATGTCACGAAACTGGTTGTACGTTGTTTAGTTCAGAATAATAAATTAAAAATCTGCTGGTATCATCATCCTTTGGTACATATTTATTCATTCTCATATGAGGCATATGCTCCTTGTACCGAATTTCGATAAAGGTTTTATTAAAATCGTATTCTATAGTTAATAAGTTTTTATTTATGCATATGAATAAAAGAATATACCACATTAATTGTATTCTCTTCCGATCTTATTGTTAGTATGGGCATTTTGGTACTCCGCCTGGATTTGAAAACCCATTATTGTTTACCAAACGACAAATATCATTGTACGATCTTTGATTTAGTGGCTTTTTAACCTGTTGGTAGTGTTGCTGTTGTTGATGTTGTCCATAATACCCCTGGTAGCCATAATGTGGGTATTGATAATATTGTCCACTATAGTATCGGTCGTAGCCAGGTGTTAAAGTGTTTGCAAATAATTTGTTAAGCAAAGGACTTCCAAATGTCTGTGTAAAGGAAACTAAAATTGCGAAAAACCAGAAAACTATTTTCATTTTAATAAGTTAGTTAGCACTTGTGTAATTACTGGTTGAAGCTTTCTATTTAAACTGTGATGCTGGAACTTTCGTTAATATTTACTTGCTTACTTGAATGATCTTATCAGTTTAATCATTTGTATTTTGAAAATTTAATACAAATTTAGTTCACGGTCATTTTGATGTTGATTTAATATGAAACATTAAAAAACAACGCGCTAGCGGAAGAAAATAAATATACATACATTTTTAAAAATAAGTTTCAAATGAAAAATTTAATCATTCACTAAAAATTAGTACAATTCAGGAAGAAATCATAATGGCTATCCAGTTGCGATATTAAAAGAAGCAAAATTTTCTCATCCGTTTTGAGCAATATTCTTTGTACCAAAAATTAATTTTTTTTCTCATTTACTTTTTTATCCGATTTACATACATATGTACAATGTACATACATATATATGTATGTAATTTCAAATATAGTGAAAATAGAAACGGACTTGAGCTATTAAACAAGAAAAACAACAGCTCTACTTGCGCATATGTAGATTTTGGATATTGGCTTGAGAAATAAAGGTACATTTTTTTTTCGGTACTTATGTGTACTAATAAAATAATTTGCTCATATTTCTGGAAAAGGCTTTCAATTTTAATGAATTTTATGAGGGTTGCCTTTTTCGATGTTTTTCCTTACTATTCTATGCTCATTGACTTTTATAAACTTCTTCGATTATAGCGAATTAGTCCAGTCAAATTAGGGTTTTACCTCGGAATGAGAGATAATAAGCTGTAAACTCGTATATACCTTAATTTTCATGTTATTAAAGTAGTCTCAACATCTCATAAGATCTCCTGTCTGCGTCGTTAGTTATTCAAGGTCAAAGGTCACAAAAATCCGTTTTTCGCGATTATCTCGGTTTCTATAGCTCCAATTATGTTAACAATTGAAGAGCATAAAATTTGCAACAAATTTTGTCTTGAAAAATTTTTCATACGCCCAACCGTTTTTGAGATAGAGGGCAGAGAGTCCGCAGCGTTCAGCCATACTCACTGTAATGTATTATTTATTAGCATATCCGATGGTCTTTGATGCGCTGAATCCGAATCAGAATTACTCCTTTACGTCAAGTTTTTGAAATATCCTAACTTTAAAGTGCAAAAATTACGGTTTTTGGCTATATTTGAGTTTATTTTACATCGCGAATAAATTTTTTTTCCAAAACTGGTTCTGGCATCTGAAAGTATGTACTGCTCTTCCCCTTCAAAACTCATTTTAAATTATGTCAATATCTTTTTTTTCGCCGAAATATCGTAACTTGAAATATATTACAAAAACCTACATACAGATCTATATTAATCCAGTATGGCAGGATGAATAAAAAACATTAATTTATGATATCTCAGTGTGTAAAAGAGATATCCACATAATTTAAAATAGGTTTTGAAGGATAAAAGTAGTTCTTTAAGATGCCAGAACCAGTTTTTTTTTTTAAAAAATTTTATTCGCGATTTAAATTAACCTCAAATATTGCTTTTAGGTCAGGATATCTCGAAAACTTGACGTAAAGGAGTATTCTGAGCAGGCCATACAATTTACAGCCGCCAAACTTACAAATGTGAAATTATCAAATATGTCTTCAGTAATCGTTTTAAAAAAAGACTCAATAAACTACATACATACATACATTTCTCTTTCATCGAACTTTTCGATGTTTCCCAATACTATTCCATTCATTTCGGTTTTATTATATCTTGCGATACTCTTCGATTATTATTGAATTCCGATGCTATTCGATATATTTTAACTCATTTCGATGCTATTCGGTGTGTCTCAATAATACTCGAAACTATTCGACTCCTTGGATGAATTCGATACTATTTGAAACTCTTAATTTTTTTCGACCTATTCGGTACTTTTTGTCCTTACCGACTTTTTTAATAATCGTGAATCAATTTAATACGGCTATACAATATATGCGAAACAAAGAAATTAATTAAAACATCATATGATGCACTAAGTACATTCTTATTGTATAAAATAACTCAAAGAACAAATTCCTTCTCACCGGATAAACATGGACGAAGTCGCAGGCAACAGCTAATAGTTTTATAAAAAATATTAAGTGTCGCTAAATGAAACTCTATCAGTTGGCAACACTGTTAAAGTTAAACAGATGTTTAAATATCGGCAAATCTGACATATGTACATTATACAATTTTTGTTTATACGCGTAAAAACTAAAATTCTATTGGCTCTTTAATTATTTAATAAATCCCAGTCCCAATAGCCTACAAATAACAATGGGACGCACTCACGAAATTATGGAAGAGTTAAAATCTTTTTTCAAGACACACAACAAGGTAAAAGAACAGAAAGCACACACTTCCAAGGTTGGTATCATGTAGGAAACGTATTGTAGCACATAAATTATTTAAATTTAATGTTAAAGGTTCATTCCGTTGGTTGGAGCTGCGATGGACGACGCTTGGCCTCCGGTTCATTTGATAAGACAGTCGCCGTTTACACGCTTGAACGGGAACGTGTTGTATGTGGCCATAATAAATTTTTTTCTTAGCATATTTGTAATAAATTTTTCTTTATTTAGAGCAAGGAAAACACTTATCGCGGTCATACTGGTTCTGTAGATCAGCTTTGCTGGCACGCTTACAATTCTGATCTTTTGAGCACTGCCAGCGGTGATAAGACTGTACGCATTTGGGACATACGCGCAGGCAAATGCTCTTCAGTCACCACCACAAAAGGAGAAAACATAAATATAACGTGGTCGCCAGATGGTAAAACAATTGCGGTCGGCAATAAAGAAGATCTGGTGACGTTCATTGACACACGGACAAACAAAATTCGTGCCGAGGAGCAATTTAACTTTGAGGTATTTTTAGTGTCAATTATTAAGGCAATAGCTTCAATAGCTCAATGGTTATTAATTGTTTTAAATTATGAAGGTCAATGAAATCGCTTGGAACAACAACAGCGATATGTTCTTTCTTACAAATGGTCTTGGCTGTGTGCATATACTTAGTTATCCTGGTTTGGACTTACAGCACGTGTTAAAAGCTCATCCAGCTACGTGCATCTGTATAGAATTTGATCCTACAGGTGAGTAGGTGCTTAATTGCACTGGTGCATAAATTTAAGATGTGCATTAAAATATTTTCCATATATTTTTCTTTTAAAATTAAGATTAGACCTTAAAGTTTTGTAGAGCAAGTATTTTTAAGTTATAGAAAATATACAAACAGAACTAATGTTCCATAGCTTAAGCAATGATTATTGCAGTCCAAAAGAACTGCAGTCAATTATGACTGAATTATAAACTGAAAAAAAAAATGTATGCCGTTTGTCCTCTTGGCAATTGGTGACTACATTTTATTCATAAATGAAAATAAAGTGCTGAAGTTATTCGCTCAACTGAAAGTTTATGAAAATTCGACCTGTTGAAAAACCACCATTAAAAATGTACACTAGTTAAAAAGATCTCAAAGGTAAAAAAGATGGCCTTGCTAGTAGCATTGAGCCTTCATGCCTTAAGTTACATGCTTTGTATAGAAAATGTTGGTTAATATAAAGCCACTAAAACATAAAAATTTCAAAGAATCATAACAAATCTTATCGAAGATTTTTTGACCATCATTTGGTATATTTGCTTACTTCCTCAAGTTTTGCACTTGTTATATATTTTTTCAAAGTTTTTTTACAAACAAAGCATTGAATCAACTTGTAAAATTTTACATGAATGTTGATCGCTGCTCAATTGGCTGCAGTTCATTATTTAATTATTATTAATATTAAAAAAAGTAAACAAACCAAAAATATTTTTATTTAAGACACAATTTCGGAGTAAATCAACAAGGTCTAACAAAAAAGTTATTTTGACAAAAATAAAACGTAGTTTTGACAAAAAAAAATACCTTAATTTTATGAATATGTACTTAGGAAAATATTTTGATGACTTACATGTTTTTTTTCTCGTTTTTTGTATTATACAGTAACAAATAAAAACTAAATTACCTTTTTTAGGAAAATACTTTGCGACTGGTTCTGCAGATGCACTAGTTTCACTTTGGGATGCCAATGAGTTGGCCTGTTTGCGAGTGTTGTCACGCTTGGAATGGCCTGTCCGTACGATATCTTTTAGTCACGATGGCAAACTAATAGCATCGGCTAGTGAGGATTTATTAATTGACATAGCGTACACCGAAACTGGCGAAAAAGTTGCAGATGTTGCTGTCGATGCAGCTACTTTTACAGTAGCATGGCATCCAAAACAGTATTTACTAGCTTATGCATGTGATGACAAAGATATCAGCGATCGGCGACGTGAAGCTGGAAATTTAAAAGTTTTTGGATTTTCCGAATAAGTGGCGAAATAAAATTTTATTGTTTTTTTTTATAATAATAATTAAAATGACATGAACATGAAATATTTCAATGAAACTACCTATTAGGCCAGACAACAAGTTATTTTTAGAAAGAATAATAGAAACCCGTCACCTTATCTGGAGTTTATGATCTTGCGAAATGTTGTGAACGAGATAATCTTAAACCAAAAACCAGAGTGCTAGACACATATTTAATCAAATTTGCAGCAATCCACAACGCAAACGATCTAATGTAATGCACACCACATTCATACATGCATTTATTAAAATTTGCGTTTCGATTTTTTGACGTTTTTAAAAAACGTACCTGCACACTTAAAGAATAATGTCCCTTCCTGTTCCTGATTCGCCATTTATTATCCTACATTCACAGCTGGACACTTTATGCGAATGTGTGTGCAGTCAATAGTGTCCCAAACACTTGGAAAGCGCGATCTATTAAAAAGTTTCAATTTAAAGGCGTTAATTTCATCCGCTTCCTTCGGAAACTTTTTAGAGTTTGTCATCTTCAAAACTATTTCTCTGGTAACATTTTTGAAAAGTCTACTAACAGTTGGCTGGGATAAACCGTGAAGATCAGCTAACAAATAGTAATAGTAAAGTTTTTATGGCAAAAATAAAATAGTCATCCTCGTAAACATAAAATCGACCAAAATCTCAAAATCTTCAAAACTATCAAAATCCCGTTGAATTTGCTCCATATTTTATTACTATTCCTTTTTCTGATTCTTTGATATAATAACTTAACAACTTAAGCTGAAACTATATTTTTAGTTATAACTAAGCAAAAAAGTCGATGCCAAATCGATTATGAATGACTAATGTAGTTACTTACATATATCTAAAATAAAGTTCTTCCTTAAGCTGATACCAAATATGACTATATGCACCATTAATTTTAAGCTATTTTTATTGGAGCTTAACCTTTTAATGCATATGGGTCAGAATTTACCAACTGGGCCACTTATTAAAAAAATTTTTATTTTTTAATGAAATGAATACCACTATCTAAGTGGTATGAGCTAGAAATTCAAAAATATAGGCAATTGAAATTCGGAGACAAAATTTTTTTAAAAGCTTATAACTTTTGAACGGATGCGACGATTTTTAAAAAATGGTAATTTGAGTCCGTTGGGGCGGTTTTAGGCCACTTTGGGGGGTGGTACCAGTTCCAAAAAAACTTTAAGCACCGCCATCGTGTTCAGCATCCTCGAAAACGGGGGGTGACAAATATTTTACCGATGGAAAACGCGGAATATGCGATTCCCCCATTTTGGGGCTGTTTTTTGCCATTTTAGGGGTGGGGTCAACTTCAAAAGAATTTTGAACACCACCATCGTGTTCAGCATCCTCGATAACTGGGAGTGGAGATGGTCTGGTTGCTGCTTTAAATATTTGTATTTTTCAAGTTTTTTTCCGACTCACAGACTATAAGCCCATTGTGCAGAGTTACAAATATGTATATAAATAAAAATTACGTCAAGAGCGATCCATTTTTTATCTCATCAGAATATTATACTTTAATATTTTGAACATTTATGTATTTTTTTTCGTTTTTCGATCGGACAGGGAAGGCTGTTTTTCATTAACATTTAATAAATAAACATATTGAAAACATTGAAAAAAACTTCACTTATACTCTACAGTGGCGAACAGTGAAATCCGGATAAACAAAAAAATTAAAAAAAAGGTTTTTAAGATCCCGTCAACCTCTTTGTTTTGTAGGTATGGTTTTTTGTTACAGGTATGGCGTAGGTAGGGCATTGATTTAGAGGTAGGACAATATCTTAGTATAAATAGAAGTTATGCTTTTAGTTTTTAATCATTCTTGTGATGTTGTGTTGGAAATGATGTCAAATCAATAAAAAAGTAACGAAGCGGATATGCGCGAGATTTTGGCGTTTCGATGCGATAGATTAACGATACTGTAAATTTCTGTTAGAGCAGGCTTCAGTAAGTTCTCAAACGCCGACTTTTTGAAAAATTATTCTAAAACTGGGTCGACAAGTCGAAAGGAAAGATCAGAAGCGCCAAAAAAGACTACATAAGCTGATGATCGACTTTTAAAAAAGATTACTTTTAAAAATCGGTTCAATGTGGAGTAATAAAAATTTTTCCAATGACTATGTGACGAAGGCTCCACGATGCTGGTTTATCTGCACATCGTTTAGCTAAAAAGCCTTTTTTGACCAATCAAATGTGTCGGAAACGCTTGGATTGGGCCAACCAGTACAAAATGTGAACTGTATCCGATTGGCAGAACGTGATCTTCTCAGATAAATCAAAGTTCAACATATCCGGCTCCGATGGAATGCTGGACGTGCGCCGAAAAACTGGAGAGCGTTATAGCGACGAGTGCACCCAAAGAATATTTAGGCAACCGATTAGTAGAATGGTCTGGGGATGCTTTTCTTATTACCAAGTTGGACAACTGGTCTTGATTGAAGAAACTGTCGAAGCAGCCGACTGTAAAAACATCCTGATAGAAAACTTGGCACCTTCTATTGAAGATCATTTTTCGCTTGTGGACGACGTGATTTTTCGAGATGATTCTGCGCCTTGTCATCGAGCGCAATTGGTAAGCATTACTGTTTTGTAAATTCTATTTTGTACTTAATAATTACCCACAACTTTCATCCGATCTTTCTTCTTCTTCTTTTACAGGTAAAGAATTACTTGAATGAACTTGGCATTTCAACTTTATCGTGGTCAGTCCCGATCTTAGCCCCGGTAAGAATCTTTGGCACATAACTAAGGTACAGGTAGCGAGCCATAAGTCCACTAATTTACGCGTGTTAGACAGAATAATTCAAAATTATCGCAAGATCTTTTGAAAAATTTGATCTCTTCCATGCCGCAGCGAGTTATGGGGGTCATAAAAGCGAAGGGAGGAACAAAAAAATATTGATACCTGTTTTTTTTTAATCCTAAATATTAGTTCTTAAAATTTCTGCTGTAAATATTTTAGAATTAAATTAAAAATATTTTATTTTACCAAAAACTTTTTATCAATAAAGGACATACATATTTCATTTTCTTTGCTAAAAATAGATGTTTATGGTGTGGTTTTTCGACCTACAGCAAAATATTTTCAATAAAAATTATTTGCTTTTCTGATCCTTGCATAAGTTTTTTGAATCAATAAAAAATTAAGATCCTAAAGGATTTTATTAAATTTTTTTTGTTTATGCGGATTTTACTGTTTGTCACTATATTTCAATACGAATCAAACACCGTTAAATTTATAAAAATCGTCGCATCCGTTCAAAAGTTATAAGCTTTTGAAAAAATTTTGTCCCCGAATTTCAATTGCCTATACTGCCGTCAGAAGCGAAATAGGCGTTTCTCAAAAAAATTGATATTCGAGATTCTTATGGCATCGGATAGCTTAAGAAATTACGTATCTAATGAACTGCGTCTAATACCGGTGTCTTAGTTCAAACCTATAAGAAATCGCCTAAGGAAATGATCTACTTCTCAATTTTATATGTATGTATGTATTTCAACAAATTGACATAAACAAAACATCAATTATCACGAAATGAGTTTTTTTGAGATACGCCTAATTCGCTTCTGACGGCAGTATAACAACAAAAAAAAATTAACTTCGCATTTTAATTTCTAGCACATACCACTATCTAAATAAAAAATTTAATTAAAAAATAAAATTTTTTTTTAAAAGTGGCCCAGTTGGTAAATTCTGACCCATATGGGAAAATTTTGTTTTGTATATTGCAAACATCTTTTCAAATATTCTCCAATTTTTGAAAAAATCAATGAATGTTTTATATACCACAGACATTGGAGTAAGTAGTTAATTAAAATGTTTGAACCGTTAAACGCGCGCTGTACTGCGCGTTGAGTAGCTACTGCACTGATTTTTAGTTTCAGTTTAGTCTTTTGCAATAAAATTCAAATTACATATCATGTTTTTTTTTTAGTTTATTCCCCAAACTATAAAAAAATTATCAACAACTATTTTTAAACAAAGAATTATATAGAAAAATGAGTATTGAAGCATATTCATTGCGCATTAAAAGTCAGTTCACTTTGCTTTTCTAGCGTTTAATTATTGTAAATTTGCAGTATTAAGCGGCAGAATAAATCAGAGAGAGTTTTTTTTTTAAAAAAACAAAAAAATATTTAATGTAAGTTTTTCAAAAAAAAAAAAAATGGAAAAATATTGAAAATTTTTTTTGAAATTGAAAAAATTCGCAATATTTTTGCGAAAATTTTTTCTTTTGCAAAAGTAGTATTTTTTTCGAAGAGTACACATAAAAACCTATAAGTGTTAGTATAAACAATTATTAATTGATAAAGTTTTACGTAAGCTATGAATTTTCCAAAAAAAACACTTTTTCTGGAAAAGTACAAAAATCATGAACTTCATACCCCCTTATACATAATACTAAGGCAAAATCCTTACGTAGTTTTATTGCTGGACATTAATACTACAATAATGCAGAATTTCAGCCAAATCGGTACCATAATTTTTTTCACCTGGAGTTTTCGTATGTTTTACACCGTATACACACGGGTCGCTTGAAGCAAGATCAAGATCCATAAAATTGTCAACCAAATCTGACAATGCACAATTATTATATAGTGTCTTGAGATTCCAAATACATAATCCGCGAAATCGGATCTGCTCATTTACTTATGTTATGGCCATTTTAAGGTTAGCAATTTGGCCGACACGGTTCGTTTTAAGAAAGTCATGATCGGTAAAAATTGTTAACCAAATCGGACAAAGCACAATTATTATTTAGTGTTCGGCGGTTCCAAAAACATGATCCGTAAATTCGTGCCTGGTCATTTGCTGGTTTTGTGGCCATTTTACGGTAAACGCTTTTATCGATAATTTTAATAAAATTATGAAGCGAACCGTGTAGTTTTTGATGCTTTTAAGATCAAGTGAAGTTTTAAAATATGCTATGATTACTGTTGTTTATGTAGTTTAAGTCGCTGAACACGATGAAGTCACTTAGTTTTGAAAATATGTAAACGCTTTTGTGTTATTCACCAATTTTCATGGAAAAAACCGATACAAAAAAAAAATTTTTTTTGTCGGCCGAGAAACTAGTGAAAAATACAATTTTTTTACTATCTTTTGTAGGCTTAAAAAGTATTTTTGACTACAAAGCCCACGAAGGAAAAAAAAATAAAAAAAGTTTTATATATGTAAGTAATGAAAATTTCAAAAAAAAAATTCTTTTGGGCCTTAAAACTAGTGAAAAATATTTTAAATTATAATTTTGTTTTATGGACTTTTTAGGTATTTTCGACTAAAAAGCTCACCACAAACAATAAATAAAAAAACTTTTATATTTGTTGTGCTATTCACCGATTTCCACGAAAAAAAAAAATTTAACAAACCCTTTTGGGCCTAAAAACTAATGAAAAATAATTTTTATATATTTTTGTCTTATGGGTTTTAAAAGTATTTTTGATTACAAAGTCCACAAAGAAAAGCAAAATAAAAAAATTTTAATTTTTAATAACTTATTCACATTTTTTCCTGGAACGCATTTTTATTAATATTATCGGTAAAAGCGTTTACCTTAAAATGGCCCTAAAACCAGTAAATGACCAGGCACGATTTTATGGATCATGTTTTTGGAATCTCCGAACACTAAATAATAATTGTGCATTATCCGATTTGGTTGACAATTTTTACCGATTTTGATCTTGCTTGAAACGAACCATGTCGGCCAAAATACAAAGGTATACTCGAAGACGCAATGCTGCCCTATTCTGAGGAAGACATGCCCTTGCTTTGGATCTATCAGAGATAGTAACCCAAAACACACCTCTTGTATTTGTGAAAAAATGTTTTGAGGACAATAAAGTCAACGCGTTTAGCTGGCCGAGTCAATCACAGGACTTAAAGCTGATAGAAAACCTGTGGGGGGCCTTAAAGAAGAAAAAAATCAAAAAATTTTTCACGAACACGGAGCGATTGTGGGAGTGTGTCCAAGAAATGTGGTATGAGATACCCAAAGAAACCTGCCAGGCTCTAATCAAAAGTATCCCAAGAAGAGTTGCGAAAGTTATCCAAAATAAAGGTGGATACACTAAATAATGAAAGTGTAAACAAAAAATTTCATATCTTTAACATTTTCTTTTTGAAGTGAGAACTTCTTTAGGCACGTTGTGCGGGTGAGGAAAAATGTATAAACTGGCGACAGGCCACCGACATTCATGACGTCACAATGACAATATTTTTAAAATTATGTAGCATGCTTTTAGGTCTATGTTAATAGATCAGTAGCCAAGATAACAACCATGTGATGACGTCATGGTTGTTGTCTTGGTTGTTGGGATATGGTAATTTTAGAAATTTGCTGCGTGCTTTTGGGCGTATGCATAAATTGAGTTACGGCTGAAAACTTGACATTAGTGTAAACTTTGCAGACGATAAAAATCTACCATTAATTTAATTTTTCAGAAATGAATTTGGTTTAAACATGTCAAGTGATCGCAATCTTAGCACAACAAAATACAAAACTACTATTGATGCAGTCTTTACAAGATATTTAAATAGATTCGAATCAAAACTGTTCGTATCCTACTTTAGCTACCATAAACCAATTGTATCAGTTTTAGAAATTGGCAATAATGCTGACAGTAACGATGATGCTAGAGCTGTTGAAATTATGGATGAAAATTGATTTTTTTTAGTGAACTTAACTTAGTTTTGTTTAGTAACTGTAGTAATACTGAAATGTAATGTTTTTTAAGTGAAAAATTCTTATTTTATGTATAATATGTATGTATAATAAATGAATATTGTAATTTACCCAAAATTTATAGTAATTTCTATTGATAAATAAAACAATTCGTAAAAAATTATTCCATAAACATTACAAAACATCATGAAAACAAATTTCAATTATATTATTTTAAGTTCTCACTTCTGTCGGCACTCCCAGAGTGCAACCCGCCGTTTTTTTTTTTATTGTATACAGTAGCGAGCATAAAAAATGCAACTGCGGTTACTGAGACACAAAATAATTATGAAAATAATTACGTTGGAGTATTATAACTTTATATGTACATGCTCATGGTCCCTCACATTCCTGATAAAAATTTTTGTTGAATTATCTGCATCCAGTATTCTGTAATGCATCAAAGTATAAGACAACATTAAAAGTTAAGCGAGCAAAAAAAATGCAACTCTTCAAAATTCAATTTATTTTAATAGTTTGAGAAGAAAAATATTTTAACTTAAATTAGAAAAATATTTTAACTTAAATTAATGCTTAGTGGCATTACCATTGTTGGCGATGACTGCACGAAATCTGGAGGGCATAGGATCCATTTAGGAGATTCTCTATGAAGTTGAGATCCACAATAAAAAACATCTTGTCAAGATCGACAAATCATATTGACGGTCAAAAATGATCCAAGGGCGACAGCAGTAGATGTTGCTGACTACATGAACAAAAGACTGTCGTTCTCATTGGTGTTCGTACAGTTTGACGGTGGTTAAATAAGGCAAATTTGTTGGCCAGACGCCCAGCTAAAAAACTGCTTGTTAGCAGAGTCAATAAAAAATAGCGGCTTGCATTTGCAAAGCGGTATATGCATTGGAAAAAGCGAACGACGGACTAAGGTATTATGGAGCGATGAAAGCAAGTTTAATTTGTTTGGTTCCGATGGAATAAATTATGTGCGGAAGCTCCCAAGACAACGTTACTATCTTAAATACAAAATGCCCATGGTAAAATATAGCGGAGGGTTCACAATGGTTTGGAGTAAAAAAAAATGAATGAGGATAAAAAATGATATTAAGCTATTCCCCGTTCTAAGGTAACATCTCCCGTAATGGAGTTGGTTCGTTGGTCAAAATAAATGGAATCATGAATGCAAGCGTCTATTTCGGGATCCGTTTAGAGCAAATACTGCAATATCTTATCGATAAAATGGCTCCCGGCAGCATATTTCGGCATGGTAATGACCCCAAACGTTCAAGTCGCTTAGCTTGGGACTTCTAAAGTGACGATAATGTTGGAAATTTTAGAGAGGACAGTTCAGTCACCGAATCTTACCTCCACAGAGAATCTACGGGAGCTAGTAGATCACGATCTGATAAAGAAAAACCCCTCCAATGTAAAGAACTTGGTAAAAATCCTTCAGGATGAGTGGAATATGACATCCATGGAGACTTTAATCCTAATACCAATAATGATACACTGTTGCATTTTTTATGCTCGCTACTGTATCTTTCCGGTGTACCTATTATTTTGAGCAGGCAATCATTGAGCAAAGAGTATTCATTGACCTCAACTTTCGTACCTTATGGTAATACTTAACGAATTTATAGTTTTTTTTATATACATATATAAAGACTAAGAATATATCTGCATTTTTGTTTTCTTAAATATTTTGAATAAAAAGTTTTTCCGTTGAGTTGAATTTTGAACTCTAATGTGTATTATTTTGAGCAGGTGTGTACATATGTATGGGTTTTAATGGGGTGAAAAAAGTTTATATACATACATAAAAGGTCCCTCATTTAAAATGTTTTCTTAGGATAATTTTCTGTTTTATTCTAATTGAAAACAACTAGTGTTAACCCCCGAAAATCGGGTGCGTGTTCTGTACACACTAAACAGATCTGAATTTTAGACTTAGCTTTTGACGAACCCTTACTGGCCTTTTCGGTCCCGGTGGAATTTTTCTGCAAACACAAAAAACTTAATGCAATTTCCGATTTCATCGCATTTTCATGGGAAATAAGAAATCTAATTTTGCTTTTTTCAAGTAAATACAAATAATTTGAAAATGCATAGTACATATGTGATTTTACAAAAGTAAGGAATTTTTTCTCCTTTTTTAGTACACATGAAATTTTCTTAGAAAAAAAAATGAATCTATAATAAAAGATTCATCAACTTTTTCCTGCTCCGCGTTTTCTCGAAAAAAAAAATACTCTATTATTCTAAACCCCTCATATATCACGGTAGGGGCTAACTATGTAATTTGTCCCTTTATATTCTCGGTTTTAAATGATTAGAATATGCGTTTAACAAAAATAAATAGTTTTTTCTTTGAGCCATGAGGTTTTTTACCAAATTCAATTAAACATTTCACATACATATCATCGCTCTCGGGTAGAAAGGCCCTAACTCATATTTTTGAAATTTCACAGAAGGAGAAAATACTTTAAAACCTTAAATAAAGAAGTTTTTTTAAATGCGATTCCCAAAATTTTTAGTGGGTCAGTTAGAGGAGGCTCTGACGTAAACGTTAGTGGCGAGAAATTCCCCAAATGTCATTTCCATCAATGATTTTTTGAGACTTGAACATTTGCACCAAAAATTGGCATATTTGACATATACTAAAAACGTCAGCATTTACATCAAGTTTTGAATTCCATAATTATAGCCCCTGTAATTATATGGCGTCATCATTTTCAAAATCAATACAGCCGTTACAGAATTATGGACATAAATGTAAACATAGATTTTCCCCCTTCCATTCTTTATATAATCATCTTCCTTAAAGATTAGAGAGTAAATTTTAAATGCGTTTTTTAGCTTAGACCTTTACTTAATTATCGACAAAAAAGTAAATTTCGAGAAAAATTGAGGAAGGGCCTTTCTACCCGAGAGCGACGATATATAGCTTCCTCCTTTAAACACGGTCTTTCAATTTTTGTGAGCCATTATATAGGAAAAATCAATTTTTACATAAATTCATGAGAAAATTTTATGTGCCCTATTATCGAATGGTTTGATATTAAAATATTGTTGTTATATCATAAATTTATAGCTTTATACTAAGCCTTTTTATCAGGTATTCTGCCTTCAGAAGCGAAATAGGCGTATCTCAAAAAAACTCGTTTCGAGATAATTGATGTTTTGTTTATGTCAATTTGTTAAAATACATGTAAAATTGAGATAGAGGAAATTCTCTTAGGAGATTTTTTATATGTTTGAACTAAAATATCGTTATTTGGCTTATTACATTTTTTAAGCTGTCCGATGCTATAAGAATCTCGAATATCAATTTTTTTGAGATACGCCTATTTCGCTTCTGACGGCAGTATTCCTTCTGAAATTTTATTTGAATTTTTTTTTTGAATTGTGTCACTTGGGACATGCCACGTTAAAGGCTTTTTACCATAAATATTCATCGGAGGGTTCTTAAAACATGCAGTTAGAATTTTTTAAAAATGGAGTGGAATGCTCAAGAGTAGACGTGAGAAAATTGGTTTCAAGAGTAAAGTCAAATTTAGTTCAAAGTAATGCACCGCACACAAAAAGCGAGAGTTTTTTACAATCACCCATGTTCGCTCGATTTCAATGATTTAGTTTTAATAATAAAAAAGGCGAATCTTACCAAAAATATTATTTACATCTTTCAAAAAAAATTCACCACATCTTCCAAAAATATGAATCCAAAATAAAAGTTTCCATACAACAATAACATAACACGAAATTGTTTTTCATTTACTCTTTCTCATCACATATCAAGCTCCACTTACATTATGCACACACACACTTATTCATTGCTATTGCTTTTTATATTTTAGTACCAACAACGCTTAAGGGGACGTCCATTAATTACGTGAGCTAAAATAGGGGGAGGGGGTCCGGCAAAATCTCACCAAATCTCACCAAGGGGGGAGGGGGTCAAGGAAAACCTCACGTCAACTTCTTAATGCATAGAATTTACATTAAAAATAATAATTTAAATCTCACGTGAGGGAGGGGGGGTCTCGCCAGATCTCACCAAATCTCACCGAGGGGAGGGGGGGTCCGAATTTTCAAAAAACACCTTACGTAATTAATGGACGTCCCCATTAGAGAGAGAGAGAGAAAGAGTAGTAGGTATGTAGATTTTTTTCTCCTCGCTATGGCAAGGCTTTGCAGTTAATCAGTGCTATGCTTGTAAAAATTAAAAAAAAGGAAATCTTTCCAAGCTGATATCTCCGGTTTTTTTTAACCGATGTCGAATCTGATAATTTTGCCGAACTCTGCTTGATGAGCACTTCATATATATATCTATATATAAAAAAATCTAGAAGATATAGCAGAGTACATGTGAAAGACTGTTAAATTTCCTCTTAGAAATTCATTCATGGTAGTCTCAAAATCGTTTGTTTTTTAAGCATAATCCAACGCTCAGTGGAGAATGCTCCCGATACATACAAATCACCGATATATGGAATACACCAAATTCTGTTCTTATGCGATAGATAAGTTCTCCAAAAATCCGCGTAAAAAAAGATACAGCATCCATATAAAAGTAGGGGATTGGTTCCACATTTGAAAAATCAACAAAACTAATAATATAAAAGTAAAAAAAAGATTATCGTTTTTACAGGCGCTGTGACCTATTTTGTTTAAGTAGCTTATAAAATACATATGTTTATTAATAAATAACATAGAAAAAAGAAAAAGTGCAATAAAAATATTAATTAATCAAAAAGAAAATTCATACAACATATAAGAAATCAACAAAAAAAAAATTAATTTTAATAAAATAAAAACAGGTAAAATATATTGTAAAGTATTATATTTAATCGGTATTATTTTCTGATAAAATACGCATTCTTTTTTGAGAAACTTTTTTTGAATCGCGTTAAATCAAATTCGCGTAAAAACAGAATTAGGTGTATTCTTCGTGAAGATTTTCTTAAACTTACCGATGTCACAACTATCGGGGAAGACAAATGCAGGCAAAATGTTTCACAACTTAATTGTACGGCCGACAGACTAAAAAATTGCCTCTATTGAGCACCGGTGTGACGTAAAAAAGATGAGCCTGATTTGCTGCGAGAGAAAATTCGGACTGATGGAACAAATGATGAAAATGGTTGCAAGGCAGTCGATAGTACAGACGATATGGTCTCACCTATTAGTTTCATTAACTACGATGAACTATATCTTGCACCTCCAATGTGGTTTTTAGTCACCTCTCATTAGCCCCCACCTCCGGACACTTTGCTTCGGTTGTGGGCCCTGGTGTACGCTGCTGTACGAGCAGAACCGGGACGGGCAGCTAGTTGTAAATAAGAGGTTAACAGACAAAATAATTGCACTCTTTTGCTTTAAATTTTGTAAACTTAAACAGATGCAATAACAACGGCTTAAGTCATTTTAAATCTGGTATTGTATAGAGTTTCTACCACTGCTTCAGGCTTTTCTGCATATGATTTTCTTTTATTTCAGGTGAGCACTTTTAAGCTCTCTTTGTCAGCAGTTCTGCATTTGTAACAAGAGCGTAACGAGTTCCATAGAAGTATAAAACAAGAGGAAATCAATCTGAGCATGTGTGTACAGTGTACACTCTGCAACCCCACTCCCAGCAAAGGATTAGATACGAAAATATTGCATGCGATTTTTATCGAGGTATTTTATTTTATATGGAACAAAGTGATATAAAATGCACTTCAAAATTAACCAACATATCGACTGATAATTTGCGAAAGGACGCATCTCGATATTATGTGTTTTTTTAGTTTAAACTTAAACAACTCTAATTTTTAGTATCAATATAATATGTTAATAATATAACACTACATTAATGCACGTATAGTAACAATATTAACACATGATATTGTTTCTGGAATTAGCACGTGAGGTTGAGAAGAACAGGTATAATAAAATTAATAAAGAAATTATTATTTAAGGGGGCCCATATTAATTGTCATTATTCTAACTAAATATTTTCGTATGTATTTAGAAATTAAGTATGTTTTTATGGAAGGGATATGTCATTTACACTTAAACATTTATTTATTATGTACATATGTATGTACCAAACGTCCATGTAGGCAAAAAACGACAGTAGAAAAGTGGGGTGTACCCAGTGCCGGACATCCGCCTAGGCCAACAAGGCCCCGGTCTAGGGGCCCAGCCAGCCTAGAGGGCCCAGCCAGCCCAGGGGGCCCAGCCAATTTGGGGACCCAGTCCCAGTCGGGGCAGTAGGTTGGCAGGCCCTTAAATAAATAATTCAGCAATGAACAAAAACTACAAAAAACTCATAAATCATTAAGTTGCAGTTAAGCTCTTTGCTGGGATATGTTGGTTTGCTTGTGATATGTTACTGCTCGAGTCTTGTCAAGCTGCTATATCTTTTTTGGTATTTTGCAATCACTGTACAATTTTTTTCGGCATAAACACATACATAGATGGTAAATTTTGCTATCGAAACTGAAACCAAATTTAACAGTCTTAAAGAAACTTTCTCAGACAAGATGGTCTGCTCGAGCTGACGCCTACCAAAGACTGGAATGAGATCATGGCAGCTCTTCAGATAATCGCCAATAAATCAAATAAAAAACCATCTGCGCGCTCTGAAGCTTCAGATCTTCTGAATTCATTAGACTCGATAGAAACTTGCTTTTTGACACTTCTCTGGAATGACATATTGGCAAGATTCAATAAAGTGAACAAGTTTCTTCAACCTGCCAACATCGACTTGGGTACTATCGCTGAACTGTATCAATCTTTGGTAACGTACATGTATATAGAAGACTTAAGAGAACCCAGTACCTTTGATCTTTATGAGTAGAAAGCATTTGGAAAATCAGGTGAAAATAACTATGCATATGACATGCAGAGGAAACGTAAGGGTAAAGTCCAGTTCGACGAAGTCAAGGGAAACAAGACCGAACTCTCTCGCTAGAACAGATTTAGAGTTACCATTTATATTGTCATTATAGATCGTCTTATTGCAGAACTACAGAGACGCGGATCTGTTTATAAAGAGTTAAGTAAAAAGTTTGCTTACGTAACTTAATTGCTTGGAGTCTAACCAGAAACCTGATAGCCTTTTATCCAGAGGATTTGGATACGAATTTCAAAAACGAGTGTCTGCACCTGCTCATTTGGCAATTAATGATGGAGTTATAGGCTATCATCACTAAAGTTGTAGAAATATTTACTAGAAAAAGACTTTTTGGATATTTATCCAAACGTAGGAATTGCACTCCGAATATTATTGTGTACACCAGCGTCAAACTGCTCAGCTGAACGGTCGTTTTCAGCGCAAAAGGCTTAATTCACTCTCTGTAATGTACATAGAGTCAGAAATAATGCAGTCAATTGACTATGATGACTTCATTTCGAATGACTCATTCGCTCTTTTTTTGCTCATAAGAAAACTCGCCGTATGATTCAATGAAATAGATAAACATAATTGGAGTAACATACAGTATCTACTCATTGAATTAGGGACGGTGAAAAAATATTAAAAAATTCTCAGTGTTCCTCAAATAAAATAAATACCATGCATTTTTGTTTTTTGTTTTTTTTTTTGTTTGAAATATGTATTCTGGATATTTTTATAGAGTTTTAAAAAAAATTAATATTTAGTATTTCTACCTCTGGACTTAAGCACTTCATTTATTCTGCTCGGCATACTTTATATACAATTAATTAAGATTTCCTTTAAAGATGGATCATTATTCTACACATCACAAATATTTTCTTCTAATTGAGCTATGGTGTTATTCCGTCGCTTGTACACCAGTGATTTTAAATAAGACCAGCAGTTCTCAATTGCATTTTAGTCCGGCGAATTGCCCGACTATGGCAAAACTTCTAAATTTAAAGAGTTCAGGACATTCACACTGGCTCTGGACGTATGGCATGGAGCTCCATCTTGTATGAATGTGTATTTGTCCTTGGAATGAGCTAATGTCTCGATGTAGGACAGCAAAACTTTTTTAAAATGTTAATGTACTATTCGGAGCTTATTGTTTTATCAAAAAACTATATCGACCCTGATCCTTCGGAGGTTATGCGGCTCCAAATCATAACAGACGATGGGTTTTTCATAGTTGGAACTAGACAGCTGGCTGAGTATCTCTCATGAGGCCTTCTGCCAGCAAATCTGACCCTTTGGGATACTGCTTCCAGCAGGCACTCATCACAAAATATGACTTTAACTGAATAAAAACATAAGAAATTATTCAAAAGAAAATTCTGAAAATTTTACGTTGACGTCACTGAATTTAACTGAATTAAAGTAAGTCACTATATTCCTGAAGTCGTTGGGAGTGTTACGCGGAATCTGAGCCCAATACAGCCTCCATTTGGACATAGCATTTGTAAGTTTTAGCTTTTTTACAAGCCGATGGCATATCAAGCCATTTTCTTTAAATCAGCGTTACAATGTATTAAGCGATATGTCGACTCCAGCTTCGTTGAGGTCGTTCAGTACTGAGTACGTTGATGCACTTCGTTCCATTACAATTCCACACACAATTCCTTGGTAATTTTTTGAAAATAGACTCTACTCCATTACTGATTAACAAGACATTCACAGTTTACTATTACACATAGACATATTTTATTTTTATTTAATAACTGGTCAACTTTACATGAAATTATTCAAATTTTTCTCAAAACTTAACTATTTTTTTTTATTAATTTTTCAAAAACAATTAAATAGTTCTTAAAATTAAATATTTATTCAAAATTAAATTTCTTTTTTTTCTTCTTTATTTTTAGAGTAAATTTAAATTAAGTTTTTAAATTCGATTTTCATTTTATTTTTAATTTATTAAATTTAACATTTAAACACAGGAATAGACTTATTTGGATTAATGAAATCTTGTATTTTTAAATTTAAATACTATCCTATACAAACTTAAATGCTTTAACACAGTACATACAACATAAAGAATCGACACAAACACAAGTGTATACAGTAAGTATAAGTCGAACAATAAGTATTAACAGGTAAGTATATAAATAAATTTGGGAACAGGTGAGTCTTAAGGAAAGTTGGTAGTTTTAACTGTAAGTATACAATCGAGTTTAATTTAATAATAATAGAGTTTAGCTACTACAGCTATTAGCCTTCTTAGCAATTTAGCTTGAAGCTTTGAACTAAGTAAAAAGCTTACTAAAAAATTATGAAAATGAAAAAATTATACATGCAAATTAATTTGTTATATTTTTATAATTTTTTCTTAGCTTTGTCGCACTTTCTCAACATACCCACTCAGATCATAAATATATAAGCATAAAATTGCATGAATGCAATTGTATGGATTTATTTAAATGACCTAAGGCATAAATGTTAGAAAAAATTTACCCATCATGCGGTGGGGCTCGGACAACACAAACATAAAGACCAACAACCATTAAGCTACAAAATTAACTATAGTTATTTTTCAATCTAAGCTTGAGTTGACCTTTTGACAAGCTAATATCATATACATCGCAATTGTTAATTAGAGTAGTCATGCGATTAAAAGGAGCTGTAGCCATATAATTAGTTCTACTGACTGGTTGGTAAAATATCTGATATGAGTTACGATTCCTCCTACGATTAGTGTTAAAATGAATATAATTCAGAAGCTCTGGCGCAGCAAGCGACCCTGATACAAGCTGATGCAAGTAAATTATACCCGCAATATTTCTACGAGTGCTCAAAGACTGCATACGTAATAACTTTAAACGATCCTCATAAGGAGGAAGGTTTAAGAGGTCATTCCAATTAAACCCTTGAGAGCAAACCGAACCAAATTTTTTTGGATTCGTTCTACTCTATCTATCTATATGTATATTGTAATATGGAGACCATACTTGGCTAGCATACTCTAAGTGAGGACGCACAATAGTATTGTATAAAGTTACTGTTACTAACGGGCTATTAAATTCTTTTGCCCACCGCTTTATAAATCCAAGTAATGACGAAGCCTTCTTACAGATTATATTAATGTGTTCATTAAACGTCAATTTAGCATCAACATGTATACCAAGGTCTTTGACTATATCGACACGACAGATTTTCATATCATTAATTGTATAATCAAATTCCACATTAATTTTCTTTCTAGAGAAGATCATAGTTTGGCATTTATCAGGATTTAAATGTAAGCTATTTTTAGAACATCAAACTTCAAATGATTTCAGGTCAGACTGAAGGGCAAAGTTGTCATTATCCAGCTTCACAGTCCTGTAAATTTTCATATCATCAGCATATATAAGCAGATGAGAGTTTTTGATTATATGAGTAACATCATTGATAGCCAAAATAAACAGGAGCGGCCCCAGGTGACTTCTTTGCGGAACACCTGAAAACGCTGTAAAAGGAGAGGACAACACCCCTCGAAATCTTATTCGATAAGAACGATCAAATAAATAAGATTCAATCCATCTGACAAAATTTATAGGAAATCCTAGTTTATTTAATTTAAACAAAATCAAACTATGTGGTAATTTGTCAAATGCTTTACTAAAGTCTGTGTAGATACAGTCTACTTGCGACCCAGAAGAAATTGAATTTAAAGCAAAAGACGTAAAATCAAGAAGGTTAAAAACGGTAGATCTGCCATTAACAAAACCATGCTGACGAGTTGTTATGACTTCACTACAGCACACCTTAACTTGATCATAAATAATTTGCTCAAAAAGCTTTGGTATTGATGACAACTTGGCTATAGGCCTGTAATTAGAAATATCATTTTTTAATACTTTTTTAAAAATAGGACTTATAAAAGATTCCTTCCAAAATTAAGGAAAATAGCCATCATTAATAGATTTATTAAAAAGAAAACTGAGTGGTTTACTCAGGATAAGACTACAATTAATTAAAACTGTGGCTGGAATGCCGTCAGGCCCAGAACCAAAGTCATCATCAAGGGATGCAATATATTTTACTATAAGTTCAGGGGTAAAAGATATTGCAACAAATGGAACCTGAGGATCAGTATTCATATACTCAAAGTAGTTG